>OZ020502.1:7854000-9233374 GCA_963971365.1 Lasioglossum villosulum | reverse complement strand
GAGTCAGCATTTCGTCATTCAGTACCAATTTCCGTATCGTTCATTCAGTACGAAAACTATATAATGAGCATCCTTTTCAATAACGACAGGTTTTGAAAATATCTTGAGAACTATTAACGTTGTCGCACATAATAAGGACATTACGTAATTAATGTTCTTATAATATAAATGTATATCGATTAAGTGATATAGTAGTCATATTTAAAAAAACATTCTATTCCTAATATTACATAAAGATTCAGTTTATAATAAGAAAAAAATATTTCTTTCATATTATGAAATAATTATCTGTATATTAGGAAAAAATTTTCTATTTCCAATTTGAAATAAATGTTCAATCAATATTTAGAAAAAAATATTTGTCTCGTAACATGAAATAGATATTCCCTACATATTTAAACAACAATATTTGTTACTTAATATAAAATAAATATTGTATGAGTATTTGAATATTAAAAAGAGATTAAATTTATTTTTAATATTATATGAATGTGTATACAATATTTTGTGCTAGTACGGGAAATATTCTAGATCAGAAGGAACGTTTGATTTTCGAGTTAATAAAATAGCTCCAAGTGCAAAAAGTGTCAACCCACTGTGCTGTTCCCTATCGCTTGTATGGGGCAGTGTATTGGACATAAACAAATTGAAAATGTTTTTCACTTTGTGAAAGGTGTAATTTTAGGATAAACGCCGTCGACTCTTATTTGAGAATATTTAAAGAATATTCAGCAATTTCATGGACCTGAAATAAGAAACAATTCAAACCTAACCTGTATAGTTTATATAGAATATTTTGTTTGTACATAGAAGACACATGATGCTAATTAGCCAGTGGGATACGGGAATTGTCAGGTGATCAGAAAGATGGCGACAAGTTGTTACAAATTGTGAAAAAAAACAGAATTTCCAAAAGGAAGAATCGTAGAATACGACCATATTTTTAAAAAATTTTTTGACACTTGAAAGGATGAAAAAATTTGTGGAACAAAGACATGTCTAATATTTTTCTAATAATTATTTGAAATCATTATTTATAAGAAGTATTCACCAAGTGGCAGAAGCGTTTCTCATTTACATGATCTTGTAAAGAGAGCTACCGATAGTTTAGCTGAGGAGTCGTGGGGGTGCCCATAGACACCTTTTTTTCTGCCACGCACCGCAGGGAGCCGTCAACCCACCAGTGAGATATGGCCCAACCGGCTAGACGGAAAAATATTGTGAGAAATGCCGGTCCGGTTACCGGTTGTGAACGGTCCCATCTAAACCTATGTATTTATATTTTGCCGGAACGCCGGACCGGTCATGTATAAATCGACCTTTAATGCGGAAAGCGGTGTCCGCGTGCACCCCAAATAATTGAACCAGGGTAGTAGAGGGGCGGTCCATTGACCGTCCCGGGTGTGGTTACGTTTTTTAACTTTTCCCCCACATCCATAAAAAAAAAGATCCGGGGGCACTAGATCTTATAAGTGTCCCCTTCCTTTTTCATTCTTTTCCATTCGCGCATTTTAGCAACCGAGGGCGCGCTCTCCGCATTTCACAGAACCACTCATGAGCGCACATCCCCACTCCTGTTCTTGCCTAATATCTGGCACTGTCCTCTGGAGTCGGCACCCGTATGAGCGCACCCTAAAACAGTACAGTAACGTCTCTATCGAAGCAACAGCCTCGGGGGTATTTGGTTGTCTTTATCTAAGACGGTAACTAGCTTTTGAACTTCAAAGGCCGAGCCGAACATAGAAAAGGACAGCGCGTTTAAAGAGAGACTACTCTCCACGTCTGTAACTTTCCCATACGCTGTCCTTCCTTGCGTCCCAAACGTTCGTCATCAATTACATCACTAAATACAGATGAAAATATACAGTAATCCCTTGAAAACTGTCGGAGGTCGTCTACGTAAGAGTTGTCAAGTGCCTACTCGGGTATATCTGTGTGAACACCATTACATTGACACCATGTATGGAATGTTCAAACTTCTTATAGAGTCTATAACTTAAAAACCAGAATGTTTTTTAGGAAATTTGAGCGTTTATTAAAGAAAATCTTGTACAGGGTGTAAAGAAATGTTTGATACTGGCTGCCATAGGCGTATTCTACACCTTCGGATCGGTGAAGATCTGCGAAAAAAAGTTGCCGCAAAATTGTCCTTCACCTTGAATTTCAAGGGCAAATTTTTGTGTTATTGCATTGTATTCTACGCATCATGGGGACAAAAAGTGTTAAGGGAACCATGGGTGAGTTGAGTTTTGACTCACGGTTCCCTTGACACTTTTTTTAGGTTATTTATTATTATTATTTTATTTTATAAAATAAATATATATATATATTATTTTTTAGGTTTTTAGGTTATAGACCCAATAATTTTCTAATGTTTTGATTAAAACAACAGCAAACACGATACAGTTTCAATTGTAATTTAGTGGTATAATCGATGAAGAAAGTTTCGGTCGCAAGGAAGGACAGCGTATGGGAAAGAAAGAGACGCGAACAGAAAGAAAAGTTTCGGCCACCCGATCCGTGTGTTATTCTGTCCTTCTCTATGTTCGGCAATCTATTGAAGTTTCGGCACGATAGATGCAATCATCATTCTGTCCTTCTCTATGTTCGGCTTTCGATTGAGATCTCGGCGCGGTAGACGCTAGACGCAGTCATAAATAAAAAAATAAAGCCTACTTTGCAAACGTTGTCTCTTCAGAATGCGACTTTTCGACAATTTGCAAGGATTTACTGCAGATGCTCAAACTGACATCTCTCGGCAAGAATAAGTACGTATGGAAAATTATTGAAGTTGAGTGATTTTCAGTGTTTTTGACAGGTAAGAGTTTGGAAGAACTGTTCTTTGGAGAAAATGAAGTTCTTCCAATATACAACAATAACAATATGTTGAAGATAAAAACACAACAACGTAACAAGAAAACAAACAGTGAAATAACAATGAAACAAAATAACGGAATAACCCACAGCAGTATAACATACAACAGATGGACTACAACTCTCTTTGCGTCTTTTTTTCCACGTACCTGGGGAAAAATGTCCTTTTAATCTGTGTAAAGGCTTGAAAGGTGAAAAGTTAGTAGCGACATGAGAGATGTTATTTTGGTTGGGGTTTTTTGACAGGTGGTGTACCTGTGGGTCAAAAATCAATGTGAATGAGAAAAGTTACCTGGGGCAGCTGCGCCATCAACACTTTTACCATTGCTGTAGTATGTTATTTAATCCTTTTTGTGGTTAGGTTTGATTTATATCATCATAAAGATAAAAGCAAGAAAATTTTCAAACAACTTGCTGAAAGAATTTAAGCAGCTTTGCTTAGACATGAAGTTACTAGATTTTTCTAGTAACTTTTTTCAGCAGGTTGGTATGTCGCCTGATGAGAAGGTTCTCACTTCCGACTTCATGGAGACCAAGCAAGATGTTATTTTGGTTGGGGTAACCTTAATGGGTGTTTTATAGGGGAAACTTTTAAAAACCTATATGCTTGATTTTGGGGGGGGGGGTGCGATTAGGACTTTGAAAGCTTATGTGGCTTGTCGAGGAGCATTTTTGAGGTGTAACTATTCCTTCTGATTTTGATTGGAATTTTGTTTAAGTCGTAATTTTTTGTTGAGTCTATTAGAGGATTTTGTAATATATGAATTTGTCTGCTGTGTGTTATACAATAGCGTTATGCGATAGTTAGGAGCAAAATTGATCACACACACTTTAAATCAGAATTTTTTTATGAATGGACCGAACGACTTGAATTTCTCTGTTAGGCTAGAAGCATTAGTTTAGTAAGTGACGTCTAAAGAATATGTTGAAGAAATGCACTTGGTCAAAATTGTGAAAAACAATAGTAAAAATTGGTTTTTATGACTTGTTTAGCTGAGCCAATAACGAAAATTTAAGCGATGTGTTTTGTCAACTTATATAAATTACGTATGCTCCGAAAATTTAATTGAAATTGGTTTACTAGTTATAAACGATCATTGGGTAAAAATTGCAATTTTTCAAGATTTTCGGCCTTTTTACCACTTTTTCTAATAGAATAAGCCGACACTACCCATTACACGTTGAAATACTGCAATTTAAGATTACACAACGTTGGAAAATGTACAGTAGTAAATAGAACAAAAATACGCAGTAGATTAACTAAAGCAATATTATTTGGTAATCAATAAGTGTAACCTTATAATACCTGTAAGTGTATGTATAACCTTTATTTAAATAAAAATTGTCTACAACGATTGCAAGAAATATAAACTAAATTGAATGTTATTTCTCCCCTTAATGTTTGGCCGGAACTTGCGTTTATGATACACCTCAGAATTCGATGAAATTTTGAAAATAAGTTCTTTTTTGACTAAAATGACGATTGCCAGAAGGATTTTTGGCGCATACAAAAAAAAATTTTTTTTATCATTTCAATGTCGCGCTCTACCTTGCCGACTTACCGACTTTCTATTTTATATAGAATATCTTCAATTAGTTGTAAAAAGGGTAATACAGATCTACAAAACGTATTTTTAAAATTTCCAATGTAGGCCCACATAAAAAGTAGAAAATGCAACTTTTTAGTGTTTTTTCAACAATTGCAATTTTTGACAAAATTTTTTTCGCATCCTGTGGAAAACTAATTGCTCTAGCTTCCCAAAAAAATTCAAATAGTATAGCACAATATTAAAAAAGTTATCGTCTTTTTTAGAGCAGCCGAATATTATTGCACACCAGTGCATATTTAGTTTATTAAAACTTTGAATATATTTATGTAAGACTGTTTGCAAATGCCTCATATCATTTAAGTGAAATACCCATTCACACAGTAACTTGCAAGAGTTAAATACGTATTTTCGGCCAATACAACAAAAATAATGTTAAAGTGATTAGAAATCATCGTATTTTGAGTAGTGTTAGCAAAATACATGATAAAAACATAAACGACATCATTAAACGACCCTAAATGATCGAAACGCCACACTGTGCGCCATATCTATCAAAAAACGCTGAAAATCGCTCAACTTTAAACACTCGTAACTTTTGAACCACTGATCTTCTAGGTTTGAAACTTGGATTTTTGTCTTTCACGCCAAAATCTATCCAAGTTACTTTCTTGATACATAAAAAATTTGTACTTACATTGGAATGACCAGGTCGAACATTTTTGTACGGTTGAAACAGTACTAAATATACTTTCGGTGTGAAGAGGCAGCCGAGGGCTACTGACGCAGAGATGTTGATGCACATACACATACTTGCTATCTGTACCTGCAAAGTCGATATCATGTATGTCCTATTTTTCAGAAAATATTTGTTACTTTTAAAACCGACGTTTACTTTATATGGAGAATATACTGTGTGTTAAATAGATGAAGAGAAAAACAGCTGTGTATGAATTATGTATGCGTCGACATGTGCCACAGATGTTCGTGATTTATATAAGTATTATATACACATGTGCATATATACACATATAATATACAGTGTGTCCCAAAATTCCTCCGCCACCCGAAAATGGAAGGTTCCTTGGATCATGTGAACCTCCCATTTTTGGGTGTCGGAGGAATTTTGGGACACCCTGTATACGCTACCGTGCAAAAGAATGTAGCACCCGGCCATATTCAATAGAAAAGCGTAAAAAATCAAATGAGAACGCAGTAAATTTTCGAAAAAGATTCCGCAGTTTAATTGTACAGTTTCGAGAATATATACACCCTCTGTCCCAAAAATAACCGGAATAGCTCTAGTTTAGCGAAAGTAGTGCTGCCACTTGTTAGTTGAAGATTGAATTATGAATCGTCAACTTCTTTTACTAACCTGTAAAATTTCATGACATTTCGTTCATTAGAAGCCAAGATACGACGAAATGATAGTAGAAACATGAAGTGATAGTAGTTTGTGTACGTCGGTCGAAAAATGAATAAAGAACGAAGAACCAACATTAAGTTCTGTATTAAAAACAATAAAGTGCTGCAAAAACGCTTCAGATGTTTAAAATTGCTTATGGAGATAATTGTTTGTCGAAAACAGAAGTTTTTGAGTGGCATCGACGATTTAGAGAGGGCAGAGAGGATGTGGATGACGATGAACGTTCAGGCCGATCAATTGAGACGATGATCGAAGAGAATATCGAAACAGTGCGTGATTTCGTGAAAATTACGAAAAAATGTTCGGTGAGATTCATGGAAATGGAATACCGAAGACAATAATTCACCGCATTGTAATCGAAAAACTTGGTCTTCTGAATATCCTGAATATATTGAATATCGAGAAACCGGCAGTTGGCGATTGTTGCACGATAATGCACCTGCTCATCGTTCATTACAGTAAATTATCCATACAAGTCCCTAGCACGGGTCTGCCGAGGGACATTTATGCACCACAGTCACTATTCTTTGAGTGTTGCAGACTGAGAAATGTAAACATAGCTAATCCAAATTGCCAACTTCCTTATTTTTCATCATTTTTGTATGAGACTTCGATTACCACATTTGTGGCATTTTTCTAATGCAAAATGATACCAAACATGATATAATTCCGATGATATTTAGGTGTGTAATTGTTATGTTTCACAGTTTCTGATAATATTTAATAAGAAGTTCTGTGCGTATTTGAAAGAATTGACACCCTTTTGCCTTAGCGAACCTTTACAATTTATTAGACTTTATACAATAATTTACACTTCTTGGTTAACTGGAATCTCGAATATGATATATCCCTTTTAGGATACTGTCTTAGCTGAGCAACAATTTGTATCTGCCCTCTGTCTCAGGGCCAGCTCGCTCCTCACCTCGGTGGTGGTAATGTAAGAGGGGCAAATTGTCTCCTTTTTGGGGAAAAAGCAGGTCCCATTCGTTGACTGACCCGACGGAGGAGCCTTTCCGATACATACCCTGTCAACGGGGAGGACATCCCCACCTCAAGCCAATCTCGGAAAATAAGTGCCCAAACAAAGAAGGCCCGTGACGGCCGTGTGACAAACGAAGGCCCAAGTGGCCACCACGTGCGTTTAGGTTTATTACCCTAGTCCCATGCGGACGACGACCATCGACTTCGGGAACAATGATTCCTTGGAAAAAGCGAATTTTCCAAGGACTCGGCAGACATCGTTGTTTTGTCCGAAACCCTTATGGAGATATGCTTAAGAACGGTCCCGAAGCCGATGGCTCAAGGGTGTGCAATTTGAGCTTCAGACCCTCACGCATAGTACGGCAGACTATCGCTTGAAAGTCAGGCCTTAACTTTATGACACACAGAAAAAAACCAATAAAATGCTGGCCGCCTCGAGACCCTTGTATAATTGTCCCGAGAATCAACAGTAACTTTCTTAGAATAGTGCATGTCACAACAGTAATAGACAGTCAAAGTTTTGGGCGCAAGGAAGGACAGTTAACGGCGAGCCTTTGAAATGTGCTGGCGACTACGACTCTCTGCGTCTCTTTCCTTCCCATACGCTATCCTACGCGCCCGAAACTTTAACTGTCTGTTACACAAGTAAATATCATCGGAATTATATCATATGTGGTATCATTGTTCTTAGAAAAATGCCACAAATATGGTAATCGCAGTCTCATAAAAAAAATAGTGAAAAATAAGGAAGTTGGAAATTTGCCCCTCAAGAGGGTATACCCCGCAGTAGTGGGGATAACTCCGAGACTTTTAAAGGCCACACTTTTAAGACATTTATGGATATTTTACTGTAATTGCCACTGATTTTTTGACCAAAAATTACATTTTTTTGCTTCAACACCTCCAAGTATTCACCCGATTTGGCTCCCTGCGACTATTTTCTATTCCCGAAGCTGCATTTGGCCATGAAAGGAAATCGTTTTGTATCAATTGAAGACATTCAACGGTCAACGACGAGCAATCTCAACATCATTACAATCAACGATATAAAAAAGTCGTTCGATGCACTTCTTGAACGTGCGAATCGCTGTATTTCTGCTGAGGGAGAGTATTTCGAATAAATAAAATGATTTTTGTCAAGATTTTTTAACTATTTTTGTTTTTTTATAGCCATTCCGGTTATTTTTGGGACAGAGTTCCAATCTTTATACAATACAATTTTTATTAAAATTGTATATACAAATAATATATACAAATCAATCTTTATACAATACAATTTTTATATAAAGACATTGTTTGTCATTACATCTTATAATTATACTGGGTGCTTCTTTCTTTTGGACAGTATTGTATATACACAAATCATAATTTCAGTTTACTTTGATGATTCGGTTTGATCGTTTACAAGGTTTCAAGTTCAGACAAGTTTTTAACAGATTTCGTATTTACCGGCGATTATTTCATAATTCTTTGGAAATCTATGGTCTGTGGCTAAGGCTTTCTTAAAATAGATCTTTCAACAACACTATCGATTTCAATCGTGAACTTTCAATATAGCCACCATAGTTCATTAACATAGTCTAATTATTTCGTTTGGAATTATTAGGGAAAAGAAAATTTTAAACTCCCCTTTTTTGTTCAGCACAATTATTGAAAATTTTACAGTGTTCCAGTTAATTATACAGTAAGGAGCATAACTGAACCAATAACCACTAGATTTGCATAAATCTTTCTTTATTGCTAAGAATGTAGAAGAATATTAAAAAATGTACATTATAGTAAGTTTTCCTACAGTTAGAAGTAACATCAGACATTTTTTCAACAATTAATGTCTCCTCGTTTAGCACTGGCAAAAAAAATTGATTGACTCGGTTTTGCACCACGTCTAATATTTGGCAATATTTAATACATTATTTATTTTTAATATTTCGTCCACAACCCTTTTGCTTGCAAAACTGCACTGATTCGCTTCGGCATACTTTCTATTAATTGTTTGCAATAATCCGGAGATATTTTTCCCCACTGTTCTTGAATTCTATCGTACAAATCTGTGATTGAAGTTGGTTGGGAGTCATATGAATCCCGAAGTCGTCTTTTTAGCAAACCACATAGATTCTCTATGGGGTTGAGGTCGGGGCTCTGCGCAGGCCAATCCAGAACAGAAAATTTTTCTGTACTGAGCCAATTTTTCACACTTTTAGCAGTGCTTAGAGTCTCGGTCGTGCATGAAAGTTACATTTTCACCTTCAAAAGGCATATTTTCAACAGCATCTACGAGATGATCTTGTAAAATATCCTTGTACATGTACTGATTCATGATGCCATTAATTCGGGGGTGGTTCAATTAGACACAGTACGATTGGAAACTTAGCTAGTGGACACACATCTTTTAGAAACAACATCATTGGACACATGAAGGATTGGACACAAGTACGATTGGACACAAATAGAATTGCGCACAGTACTTTTGGACACAAATGTACCGAGACCAAATGAAATGAATGGTTTTTATGTTTTTTAAATATGTAATTTATATTCTCTGAATATTTAGCTTATATTTTCTCAACATTGAATTTACATTTCTTGCATATGTATAGAATATTCAGATCTAATATTTTTCTCATATGAAAAAGTGTGGGTTAAAAAATATTTTTTCAATATTTGAAAAATACATTTACCCAATATTTTTGTGCTAGGGTAACTGCACCAGTGAATGAACATTTAAGAAATTGTTCAGGAAAATATTTTATTAAAAAAAAAACTATGTGAATTAAAGGAATCTCATATATGCCAAATAGCTCCCTATACTTCATTTGTCAAAAATAAATGAACACAAATACAATGAAATTATTATTATTCTTCTTTATTAAACGTTAAATCAAAAATATGAAAAATACCAGTCAATGAACACTACATTCTAGTAATTGAATAATGCTAGTCCAATCAATGAACAAAATTACTAAACAATATTCTCCTATTTATTTAACTCTTTAATCACAATTTTATCGCTAGTATGCCGTCCGGGTTAAAATTTGTTGAAATATACAAAAGCGTTCATTTACTGGTGCCCGTTCATTAACTGGTGCAGTTACCCTACTAGGGCTGTAATAAAACTTACTATAATGTTCATTTTTTAATATTCCTCTACATTCTTAGCAATAAATAAAGATTTATACAAAACTAGTGGTTATTGGTTCAGTTGTGCTCCTTACTGTAAATATTCAATAAAATATAAATGTTGCTGTAACAATAACCCCTTGCAAAGGGGGGTCTTTTACGGTGTTATACTCTTTTACAACAGTAATGTCAAGCCATTCTAAATTATCATAATTATTGTTTATGTTACGTGGCATCGTGTGTCGTGTCAAAGTGATTAATATAATTTATACTTATAAACGCGGACCTTGTAGTCATTATTTGAGCCAAAATAGATCGGCACAAAAGCTAACCATACGATGCAGGTCGAATACATTGTAAAACCAATGTATTTAGCTTCGTTGAAGTTCTCCGGTATTTTTCGTGTTTTGAACGCGTACAAAGTACACATGAGTATTAGGAACATGTTATACACGAGGGACATCATCAGAGAGAATGTCGAAACACGGCATGTGAGTACTGCTGATAGTGGATAGGGATGAATTTCCGTGGTGTCCGGTGGTTCGATAATGAGCCACACGATAGCACCTACTAATTGCACTGCAGTGATCCCTATAAAAACGGGAATTACATAATATGATATCAAGATCAAGACTTTAACCCGGCGTTAAGCGCGTGGGTGACATGTGTCATCAGCTCTATTCGCTACTATGTCCATGAAACGAAACATACAGTTAGGAGTATAATTAATCATACACACTTTAAGTCAGTGTAACCTTTTTATGAATGGTCGAAACGACTTCGATTGCTCTGTACGGCTAGAAGAATTAGTTTAGTAAACACGTCTAATACATATGTTGAGAAAATGCATTTGCTCGGAATTGTGAGAAACTATAGTGGAGAATGATGTTTACTACTTTTTTTCATAATAACGAAGTTTTCAAAGACGTCTTTTGTAAACTCGGTATAAATTATATACGTTCTGGAAATTTCATAGAAATTGGTTGATTGGTTTATAAATTATGAAGATCAAAAGTCCTGAAAATGGCAGTTGTAGACAGAAAATCATGAAAAACTGCAATTTTTACTATTGGCAAACTTGGACAAATGACGGGGCTCCAAGCAAAAGGGGGGCCGGGGATTTGTTGATTTTTAAAAACCAGTTTCTGAAAGAAAATTATGCAATACGAAAACCGGTTTTTTCAGTAAAAACAAATCCGGTTTTAAATTTATATACAACACTAGTAAATTTCTTCCATTGGTTACGAAAACTGATACAGTAATGTCGCGATAATTGTAATTTTCAGAACGCGTATAATATATACGAGTTTACAAACCACATAATTGAAATTTACGTTATTAGATCACTCAGCATAAAAGTTTTAAAGATCAATTTTTACATATTCATTAGAAGTCATGTACTAAATTAATTCTTCTAGCCATTCATCTAGCCTTAGAGAGAAATTGAAGTAGTTTGGTTTTATTATTATTATTAGGTTTTATTATATTTAATATTATATTATATTTATTATTAATATTTGATTTTATTATATTTACATCAAAATTAAAACCAAAAGGTTTTATTACATTCATAAAAAAAGTTATTGTGATTTAAAATGTGTGTGATCATTTATGCTCCCAACTGTAGTACAGTAGTAGTGCTCACATTTTGATAAAGTTATACTTTGTATGACTCATTCCCGCTCCTCTCTTAACACGTATGTTAGGCTTCGAGCTAACCTCAGTGGTCAAAAAAACAGTATCAAACTGATAAAGGAGAGAATGAATTGATAAATGTTCAATTGTACTAACACACTTAGATCCTCTGTCCACAATACGTCGGGCACGATTACGATAACCGTGGCCCCTACCTTGAAGGTTAAATTTATATTCCTGGGATCATTTTAAGAAAAAAATGTGTATATAACAGTTATCCAATGGGCTTCGTTTAGCCGGTAAAGTAGATTTCTTGTTTTTTATAAAACTGCAAATATCTCGGAAACTATGCGAGATATGGCAAAATATCAAGAGATTTTTTTTGTAGGAAATCTAATTTCCTATCAGAAACGTTAAAATGATGTTAAAAGTCCATTTTTCACGAAAAATATTCACTTGAAATTACTACTAGACTACCCCTGGATTTTCGCAAGCGTGGTCGGCCCCTCTCACGGCCTAACCCTAACTCACTCTGTTTACATAATCTTCCCATTGTAGATGTCTTCCAGAATTTGATCTTTTCAGAACGAAGCCTTTACGTTCCACCGATTATTATTTCGGGGGAGAGGCAGTTGTTCTGCAAATTCACCGAAACATAAATATACTCGGAAACTGCGCAGCTGATAGAAAAATGTCATAGGACATAAACTATTGGAAATTTAATTTTCTACAAAAAAGGTCTCTTGATATTTTGCCATATCTCGCATAGTTTGCAAGATATTTGGAGTTTTATGAAAAACAAGAAATCTACTTTACCGGCTAAACGGAGCCCATTGGACACCTGTTAGATACACATTTTTTTCTTAAAATGATCCCAGGAACACAAATATAACCTTCAAAGTAGGGGCCACGGTTATCGTAATCTCCCCATACGTCGCGTGTGCGTACTTCTTTTATTCACGAAACGTACAGCAATTTTCGCATCATTATGAGAATGTTGAGTGACGATGAGTGGACGTGCTAATTCTATACAGGGTGTCCCAAAATAATTGTAACTCCCGGAAATGGGAGGTTCCTTGGATCATTTGAAGCGACATTTTCCTTTATAAAAATGGCGTCCGCGGCTTTGTTTAGGAGTTATTAACGAAAAACACGGAGCCGCGTCGTCCTCACACCAAAGTTTGACGAACCAACGCTAATACGGAATCGGGGAATCACACAGTCGACTTACCGTGGTGGATCAAATCTCGTCTCGCGATCCCTTGAAAATTGTGACCCAGCTCGGAATGAGGGGTGATCGCCTTTCCTCGACACTACCACTCGCGACCCGTACGGTACTTTTCGGGAATCGGAATTTCGGGATTTGAAATGAGCCAACGTCCTCGTAACTCGTAGTCCAGCGCGACAGTGATTCCACGATCCGCGTCGACCGAGAGCCACGATTCTTGTCCTCCCCACTCTATCGGTCCTACCGGAGTTCCGATTGGCGCTCTTCGCTACGCGACTAGATGGTCGCAGGATCGTAGCCTCGGACAGGTCCTTGGGCCCCAGACCTGTGTTTTACGCCAAAGGATACTGTCGCTTCAAATGACCCAAGGAACCTCCCATTTTCGGATCCTAGGGTAGTTTTGAGACACCCTGTATATGTATTACTTTAAACTAAAGAGGATTCGTTTATAGATGATATGTGAGAATTTTTATGGCGCTGTGAGGTGAACTAGGCTGGTGATGATCCCTTTTTACAACTAATTGAAGATATTCTATATAAAATAGAAAGTCGGTAAGGTAGAGCGCGACATTAAAATGATAAAAAATTTGTTTCGATGCGTAAAAAATCCTTCTGACAATCGTCATTTTAATAAAAAAAGAACCTATTTTCAAAATTTCATCGAATTCTGATTTTTGCTATAAACGGAAGTTTCGCCAAAAATTATTCCTATTGACTTCCTATTATACCTATTGATAATTATCGTAATAAATATATTTTTTTGTAATAATTTTTTAATCAATTGTTTAAACTTGATTGTCTTAAACCAATATTTAGAATTGTTTACTCGTTACTTACATTTAGGTTTTCAGTTAATTTAAGTTGCCGATGTCTTTGATTGTAAATTTCTCTGTATTTATTGACATTTATTCCTGATATTGCAAATATTTCATACTTTCAATATACTTATATTGGATTTTTCAAAGAACGACGCTACAGAAAAGGTACGGAATTAAATAACGACAGAAATTAAATGATCTGGTATGAATATAATTATAAAAAATCACATCCTCCTCATCACTCGACGTCTTCGTTTGCTTTTCGTAACTGATGTGAAGTTTACTTTCGCATCGCACGCTAATCATAATGACGACTCCGTGGACGGAGGACCTTACAGAACACACCAAATGTAAAAGCTTAATTTTGCATATGTTTTTCGCGCGAAATACGTCCAGAAAAGCAATTTATTTAATACGGTGCAGCCCAGCAAGCAATCTGAAAAATGTCGTAAACAGACTCCGGATTTTATGCATTTATAACAAAAATGAGCGACTGCAATTTCATACTGAAAACATTAAAAGACTTTAAGAGTATGAATATATTATTTTCACCTCATTAAAATTATTAATGAAGAATATAATTTTATATTTAGCTCCTGCGTCTTGCAATACATGCACAAACAGTTTATTTTGCATAAACATCTGTAGTCTAGTCATATACGACACTTATAACTAGACTGCGGGTGTTCATGCAATTTTCAATTTTTGTAGACAAATTTTTTAGAAACTGAACAAAGCAGAATCTTATTTCCGTGATAGTAGCTTTTTTTAATAAAAATGCGAAAATATAATATAAAGAGTATAGCAGGATAAGCATGGGCCAGCGGCCCCCGCTCCGATTTTCCTGATTTCTGTCTTAAAACATAGTTTTATGTCTAAGAAAACATTGTGTAAAATTTCAAATGTCGACCCCCATCGATAAGGGTGATATTGGGGTAAATTTCCCCGCACTTAAATGCAATTTGCTACAAAACGAGAAAAGATATCGACATGGGATAAACGGCAAACAAAAGATATGGATAAACTCTACATTCCAGATTTTTTCCAAAATTTTTTGCTAATTATTTATAGTTGAAAATAATGAATTAATTTTTTGGGAATTTTATTAACTATCTTCCCCTGGGTTGACACCTACCAAAAAATTATAAAATAAGATAAGAGTGATATTCGGGTAAATTCCCCCGCACTTAAATGCAATTTACTACAAAACGAGAAAAGATATCGACATGGGATAAACGGCAAACAAAAGATATGGATAAACTCTACATTCCAGATTTTTTCCAAAATTTTTTGCTAATTCTTTATAGTTGAAAATAATGAATTAATTTTTTGGGAATTTTATTAACTGTCTTCCCCTGGGTTGATACTTACCAAAAAATTATAAAATATTGCTATGATACTAACCTACTTTGTAAAAAAATCTCAGAAGTGTCCATTTGGTGGAACAGTGTCAAGAAAAATAAAGTATGCCGGCGAACGCTTGGTCTGATCAGTATCGGCGCAGCGACCGAATCCCCTTGCGGTGACTAGTAATGGGAACGAACGGGAAGTCGACGGTGTGTACGGAAAAGCTGACACATGCAAAAATGCGACTAAATCGTCTAATATATAATAATATTTTAATAATATTTTCAATATTTTATAATAATATTGAAGTGCAAACAATAAAATTCGTTTAGTTTATGAATGCATATAAAAAAAAGAAAAAAACAAGAAAAGAAAGTTGAGTTGAGAAATATTCGAACTCGAGCCCTTCGTAGCATCGAGGAACCTCTAACACCGTGACCATACAACATATTTGTGAGAAGCTTCTTCTTTCTGTTACTTAACAACAACGAACAAGCTTTACACTGCATTTAGTCGCATTTTTACATGTATCAGCTTTTCCGTACACACCGTCGACTTCCCGTTCGTTCCCATTACTAGTCACCGCAAGGGGATTCGGTCGCTGCGCCGATACTGATCAGACCAAGCGTTCGCCGGCATACTTCATTTTTCTTGACACTGTTCCACCAAATGGACACTTCTGAGATTTTTTTACAAAGTAGGTTAGTATCATAGCAATATTTTATAATTTTTTGGTAGGTGTCAACCCAGGGGAAGACAGTTAATAAAATTCCCAAAAAATTAATTCATTATTTTCAACTATAAATAATTAGCAAAAAATTTTGGAAAAAATCTGGAATGTAGAGTTTATCTATATCTTTTGTTTGTCGTTTATCCCATGTCGATATCTTTTCTCGTTTTGTAGCAAATTGCATTTAAGTGCGGGGGAATTTACCCCAATATCACCCTTATCGATGGGGGTAGACATTTGAAATTTTACACAATGTTTTCTTAGACATAAAACTATGTTTTAAGACAGAAATCAGGAAAATCGGATGGGGCCGCTGGCCCATGCTTATCCTGCTATACCCTTTGTCGCTCGATTTTTTGAGGTTTTTAAATTTTACAACCCCAATTTTCAACTTAATGTATTTGTAGTTATATGTACCTGGTTTTTGGTATCTGTTCGATATTATTCTGGAATTATGGGATACGACTAAATAAGGAAAATAGTCCCAAAACTAATTTTTGAGTCACATTTATTTGTAACACCATCTCAAATTAAACGGTCAATACGAGATTATTTAGACAATAGATAAAATTTCCCAGAAAGGGGTATGATCATTAAAAAAAACGACGATTACTTGAAAATGTCGAATAGTATAACGTAGAGAATAGAACTTCCCCGTCACAATATTTATACAGAACAAACTACTTTTTTCCTAAAACATTTTCTCGTATTGCTAAAAACAACTGATGATATTTTCGGTGAAATTCTTCCAATTGGATGTCTCACGCTGCACATGTTTTGCACTTTAAATTCAACCTTCATCATACAACAATCTACAAATAAAGTATTTTTAAGTAAATTTTTCTAAAAACATTCAAATTAAATGTAAGTTAATTTTTAAGAAATTCAAAATTTTATTTGTTGCAAATATGTACATGATATACTTATTTAAAAGTAATTATCAATTCGTTAACTTTGTAATATATGAAAACTGTGTATAGATGTGTATATTCATTGTAGCTATATTCTGATTAATAAATTTAAAAAATGGAACTAAATATGTATTTATTGAAGCGTAGTGAGTGTTATGTTTCCCTCGCAGTAATAAGTTCTTAATGGGTGTAATTGATTTACGAAAGGTTCAATTTGATTTGCAGAAGGGTGAAATTGAGTTACGAGACGGTGAAATTAATTCGCATAAGGTTGAATTCGACTTGCAAGAGGGTGAATTTGGAGTGCAAAACCTATAATAGTGTAATTGATCGAAAAAATGTTTTAATAATGCTTTCCAGAATATATATATATATAGTTAACAATGTATAGTTCACAATGTAACAATTATTTATGTAATTTAATCGTAAAAAATTAAATAATTAAGTAACAATACTTTTGATAAAAATAGACTCGGGCCCTACCGTTGAATAAATATTTTTTCATACATTGCTTTCCAATAAAAATGAATAAATGCACAGTTTAAAATGAATGACACATGTTTCCTACGTGCCTGGTCATGCTACTGAAATGGTCGTGTCTTAACGCAGGGTTAAACGAAAATCATAGAAAAAACATTGATAATCAGTTCCTCTCTGAATTATGCTCATATAGGTATTTTAATTTGATTATGGAAATACAGGGTGTCCCACATAATATCTTTCGTATTTACAGTCCTATCAGAAAACTTCAGAGGACAAAGTGACACTAATGCAAGGAGCAAATATAATGGCGAAGAAAACAAATTTTTTATGTCGTGTTTTTTAATGAAATTTCAAGGTCATCTATGTTTTTAGCATGATAGGCAATAAGAAACTGAATTGAGTGGATACCATCTTTCTGACCTTGAAATTACCTTGAGTGAGAATAATCATGTTGGAGAGGAGAAAATGTGGAAGTTGACAACTTAATGTTTCAGCAAAGATTACTTGTTGCTTACGTCGGATTGACCTTTACATATCACAATAATATTTCCAACATTTATTGTGGTTTGTAAAGGTCAACACAACGTAAACAACGCGTATTCTTTGTTGAAACGCGTAAGTTTTAAATTTCCACATTTTATTCGTTCCAACATGATTATTCTTGATCAAAGTCATTTCAAGGTCAAACAGGTGGTATCCACTAAATTCAGTTTTTTGTTGCCTATCGTGCTACCGTAAAAAAAGTACTTATACTGTTCCATTAAAAAAAACATCGGTGACCTTGAAATTTCATTAAAAAACACAACATAAAAAATTTGTTTTTTACCATTAGATTTGCCCCTGCAACAGTGTCACTTTGTCCTCTGAAGTTTTCTGATAGGACTGTAAATACGAAAGATATTTAGGTGTTCCCATTTATGTGGGACACCCTGTATATCCATCGTGAGTAATCATTTGAGAATATTTAAACGTAATAATATTTACAAAATTTTGAAAAGCACTCAATTATGTACCCAGTCAGCTAAGTCTTCCTCGAGCTGATAACGAGCACAGCGTACAATCGTACGATCGGAGCACATGGCAGGCAGATCGATGCTCGAAGCTAAGCGTGCTCGGAATCTGCTCGATTTTGGACAGTACACCGTGCCAGCATGAAGCGATACTTATTCGGACGCAAATGTACCGGGTGGACGATTTATCTGAAGACATTGAAGAGAACCATGCATCGGATAAAGAAAATGGGTAATGAAAGTTGTTCGTCTCGAAGGAAGACATCCAATGATACCAAACTTGACTCCCCACCGCCACCCCCTGGAGGAGGGAGTGGGCATTATTTCAATATCTTCAATCGCGAACACTGCTCCTACAACAAGAATTACGCTCTATTTCTTGTTGTGCTCAACAAAAAATTACGAACATTTTTATGAACATTCTGCCGAATAGCACACACGACAGTGAATTATTTCAGAATTTTTCGTTGCAAAATCGAGTTTTTAAGAAATCTGGAAAGTCTACATGGTCGACATCCGCCATATTAGTGCGACTGTGCTGCCCTCTTAAACGAGGACACATTTCAGGACCGAGGTGGCTTTATTTTGCCCTCAGGTTGTGCAGGCACACCGTGCCACCATAAAGCGAGAGGCCTTCGATTAGACACAGTACGATTGGAAACATATCTTTTAGAAACAACATGATTGGACACAAGTACGATTGGACATATCTCTATAGGGCACAAGTACGATTGGACACATTTCTATTGGGCACAAGCAGGATTGGACACAAATAGAATTGCGCACAGTACTTTTGGACATAAATGTACCGAGAACAAATGAAATGAATGGTTTTTCGAGTGTGTCATAAATTTTTGGTTATGTTTTTACTCGAAATATATTTTCGATAATTTCTATTAAAATATAAAGACGATAGAAGTGTACATTAATTAAATGTAAATAGGTTAGGATAGGTTAGGATAATCTTAAGCGACTCAGTAGTTGGCTATCGTGAATCTCTCATTTCCGAAGACGAAATTTCGGTTGTGTTTCCGTTTACGTCTATTCTCAGAATTGGATGAAATTTCAGAAATAGGTTCTTGTTTTACTAAAATGACGATTGCCAGAAGGATTTTTAGCGAGTCACAAAACATTTTTATCATTTCAATGTCGCTCTCTACCTTGCCGACTTACCGACTTACCGACTTTCTACTTTATGTCCGTGCTAAAAATTTTCAATTTTTAAAGACTAATCCTGGATTTTCGTATGTGTGGTCGCTCTCCGCCCCCACTACGACCTAACCACAACTCATTCGGATCACATAATCATTACATTGTATCCGCTGTCATGCAGAATTATCGAGCACAGCACGGACATAAAGTAGAAAGTCGGTAAGTTGGCAAGGTAGAGAGCGACATTGAAATGATAAAAATTTTTTGTGAGTCGCTAAAAATCCTTCTGGCAATCGTCATTTTAGTAAAACAAGAACCTATTTCTGAAATTTCATCGAATTCTGAGAATAGACGTAAACGGAAACACAACCGAAATTTCGTCTTCGGAAATGAAATTTTCACGATAGCCAACTACTGAGTCGATTAAGATTATTCTAACCTGTCCTAACCTATTGACATTTAATTAATGTACACTTCTATCGTCTTTATATATTAATAGAAATTATCGAAAATATATTTCGAGTAAAAACATAACCAAAAATTTATGACACACTCCAAAAACCGTTCATTTCATTTGGTCTCGGTACATTTGTGTCCAAAAGTATTGTGCGCAATTCTATTTGTGTCCAATCCTACTTGTGCCCAATAGAGATGTGTCCAACCCTTCATGTGTCCAATGATGTTGTTTCTAAAAGATATGTGTCCAATAGCTAAGTTTCCAATCGTACTGTGTCTAATCGAGCTACCCCCCATCAAGCGACATTTATTCGGACACAGACGTATGATATTCTGCTGGGACAGCCTGCTGTCCAAAATCGAAAACTTTGCTTACTGGGTAGTCTTATTTCTATGTGAAAAAACGTAGTTTAAACGAGCTGCTCTTAATTCTATGTATTATACAATATATACATATGTACATACATACGTAGATGCCTTTGAAAATTGTAAACTCACCAATTGCAATCACAACTTGGCTCCTAGGTGACGTGTAAGGAGGTCTTTTTATACTCTTTGTTTCCTGATTGAAAATGCGCGATATTCGATTGGTTTTAGTCAATATCGCGCTATAGCAAATGCTTAAACACAGACCCAAACCGATTCTCAAATATGTACAATTCCATGTTGTTGGCCTGCTTAATATCACAAAACTCATACCGTAGCATGATAGAATTCCTGCGAGCAGTACGTAACACAATTCACGTCCAGATGCCATAATTACGGGAGTACGATTGTAACTGCAACACAATTTTATATGAAATTAATTCATTTGTCGAGCGGTTACGCGTAATTGCTTTCAGATGTCACCGAATTATTGATGAACAGACTACGACTGAAACGTTTGTTCATGATCTGCCGATTCTACTTTTTGTGAATAGAGAAACTTTTTAAAAACCATGCTTAAATGTATTAAAATGCACTAAAAAGGAATAAATAATTTTTTTAGACGTTGGTGACTATAACTAAAAGCGTGGTGCGTCCACGAAAATGACGTCAAAATAGGGAACCATGGGTGAGTTGAGTTTTGACTCACGGTTCCCTTGACACTTTTTTTCCCCATGATGCGTAGACTACAATGCAGTAACACAAAAATTTGCCCTTGAAATTCAAGGCCAAGGACAATTTTGCGGCAACTTTTTTCACAGATCTTCACCAATCCGAAGATGTAGAATACGCCTATGGCAGCCAGGACCAAACATTTCTTTACAACCTGTACAGTAATTTCTCAATCGTAGTCCTCGGTCGCCTCTGCAATCGTAGTCCAGTGCCTACCCATTCCACCGCCTGTCAACGCTGCGCCGGTTAGCAGGACGGCGATGTTTGATGTCGGCTCGGGTATATCGGTGTGAACACCACTACATTGACTCGAGTGAATCGAATTTTCAAACTACTTAATTTTCATTATTTTTTTATGAGATTTTACTGGCTTATTCCTGGCATTTTTCTGATTAAAATCATACCAAACACGATATAATTTGGCCAATATTTAGTGGTTTAATCGACGATGAAAGTTTCGAACGCAACGAAGAAGAGCGTATTGGAAAGAAAGAGACGCGAACAGTAGCCGCCGCCGGCACAGTTCAAAGGCCCGCGTGTTCTCGCAATGAATTGGCAATGGCAGAATTGTTTAATTTCCATGATTGTTTTATGGGACTTTCACTACCTTATTTCTGGCATTTTTCTGATTAAAACAAGACCAAACACGATATAATTTGGCCAATATTTAGTGGTTTCATTGACGGTATGGAGTAACTGTAGGGAATGGAAGAAGACAGCGAGTGAAAAAAAATAAAAACTTTATTGTTTAAAAATTTGTTACGGGAATTCAAGTCTAATTTTTTCAGAACATATTTTCGAGATGTTAAGATGGTTATTTAAACATATGCTACATATAGCATATGTTAAATGTATGATAAATTATAAATTATGCTTCACATGTAGAGTAAATATGGCCAAATTATATCGTGTTTGGTATGATTTTAATCAGAGAAATGCCACGAATATGTTGGTGAAAGTTCCATAATGATATCATCGAAAATAAAGAAGCTAAGGTCTTGGTGTTTTATCGTGATGACGCACGGGCCTTTAAACTGTGCCGGCGACGGGGACACGCTTCGGCCACGCGATCCTATTTCATTCTGTCCTTCTCTACGTTCGGCTTGTCGTTTGAAGTCTCAGCGCGGTAGGGTAGACGCAGTCATAAATCAAAAAATAGCCACCCTACTTGATCGTAGTCCGTTCATAACACGGGTGTTGGGACTACGATTGAGAAATTACTGTACATCAAATAATAAAGTACTGTGCGTAGAAACCTACCGAATGAAAACGATCGTGGTAAACAAAGTGCTGAGTATGCCGATGGAGGCAAATATTAATGGTACTAATGCCCATGGACTGGACCAAGGAATAACTTCGGCTGTGAGTTTGACACAATGTGTCAGAGTCTCGTCTGGTGCATATCCTGGGCCGCAGCTACGACAAGTGTCGTTGAAAACGTATGAATCTTCTCGACATGCAACGCAATTCCAGCAACAGGCATCCTAGAAATTGTATGCACGTTTTAAGGCATTCATCAATCATTAAATGAGACTTGAAATATTTCTTTGTTTTATATGATTCTTATTATGAAAAATTATGTGCACTGCTTAATGACATATGTAAAATACACTCCCAGACAAAAAGATAGCACGCGTGTGCTATCTTCAATTTCTCCTATTAAAATCATGCTAGCGTAGAAACTCTGTGTAGCATGAAATTATCTTGAAACATATCTTCTGCGAGTACGTAAACAGATCATAGATTGACTTTGGTTCAATGAGTTCTCTAACAAGGAGAACCCCCGCTCTGTCCCTCACGGGTTTACTTCAGACTTTACAGAGTTATAGATCTCGTTCCCCTGATTACGAAAATACCCCATTATAGGCGCAGACGCTCAATAGTTTTCGAGATACAGTAAAATATCCATAAATGTCTTAAAAGTGTGGCCTTTAAAAGTCCCGGAGCTATCCCCACTACTGCGGGGTATACCCTCTTCAGGGGCCATGAAACTCGAGAGGCCTCGGTCGCCGAGAAATATGACATCATGCGGCTCGGGTGTCTCGGTGAGACCGCCTAATCCAAATTTCCAACTTCCTTATTTTTCATTATTTGTTTATGCGACTGCGATTATCATATTTGTGGCATTTTTCTAAGAACAATGATACCACATATGATATAATTCTGATGATATTTACTTGTGTAATAGACAGTTAAAGTCTCGGGCGCGTAGGATAGCGTATGGGAAAGAAAGAGTCCCTCCTTGCACCCGAAACTTTAACTGTCTATTACACACCTAAATATCGTCGGAATTATATCATGTGTGGTATCATTTTGCATTAGAAAAATGCCACAAATATGGTAATCGAAGTCTCATAAAAAAATAATGAAAAATAAGGAAGTTGGCAATTTGGATTAGCTATGTTTACATTTCTCGGCGACGGACGCCTCTCGAGCTCGGCTGTCCTTTTCTACGTTCGGCAACACTCAAAGAATAGTGACTGCGGTGCATAAATGTCCCTCGGCAGACCCGTGCTAGGGACTTGTATGGATAATTTACTGTATTTGCAATTAAAGTTTCATAACCGTAAAAGTAAAGGTTAGTTCAAATTTTTACCAAGCAGTGGCGTAGCATAACAGCAGCAAGCTGAACTGTTCCGCTGCAGACCCGGGTTCGAATCCCTTCGTGGTAAATTATTTTTTATTGTTTTTTTTCATGAAAAATGCATTTTCAATGTTAAATAAATTTTAAATAAAATATCGCTAAAGGACTAATTGAAAATGATACTTATTATTTTATAGAAGAAACACTAGATCTATTACTACATATACAAAGGATAATAATTATAAAACAATAATAATATTAGTTCGGAGCCCACCTTATAAACTGTAGGTCCCGTCGCGAAATAACCTTAGCTTAAGAGTTCAGAGCGACGTTAAATAAGGAAAAAAAAAATAATATTAAAATAATAATACATAACAAACAACAAACAACAAATATAAATACAAATACAAAATAGAATAAATGCAATGAACAGTAGAGCGGTTAACGTGGCTTGCCATCACGCGTCCTGTAGTTTGTATATCAATCATACCTCAAAATGCAAAGAAATTAATATGATATAAAAATATACGTTACGTAGAATTAATATAGACATTTTCAGATAGAAGAGAGAAGAATTTTCCATGGAAAAAAACAATAAAAAATAATTTACCACGAAGGGATTCGAACCCGGAATTGCGGCGTAACAGTTCAACTCGCTGCTGTTAGGCTACGCCACTGCTTGGTAAAAATCTGAACTAAGCTTTACTTTTACGGTTATGAAACTTTAATTGCAAATATCTCGAAAACTATTGAGTGTCTGCGCCTATAATGTGGTATTTTCGTAATCAGGGGAACGAGATCTATAACTCTGTAAAGTCTAAATTAAATCCGTGAGGGACAGAGCGGGGGTTCTCCTTGTAAGTTGGAGGGGAACAGGGCCATGTCAGTGTTCCGATTGTAACCATCTTCCCACAGAAATAAGCTGCTGATATTTAAATGATATTTAATTAATTAAAGATAGCAGATAGCACACGCGTGCTACATAGTTTTAAATGTTTTAATATTTAATATTTACTTACCTGGAAATTACGAACATGACCTAATGGACAGTTGTCACTGCATAAACTTCGAGGAATATACGTCTCTCCAGCTCCCATTGTCCATCTTGTCATATTGATATCGAGATGTAATCTAAAGAAGACATTTCATAATGACAATTAAATGATGAGATTACACGGTCCAACAAATTTAAACTTTTTTTTACGGTTCTATTCTCACTATGTGATTATTATAGTGTTTTCGCGCTGATTCCGAATTGGTTCTTAATTTTTCGGCTGTTCTTCCGTTTACCGTTCACCTCAAAATTCGCTGAAATTTTGAAAATAGGTTCTTTTTCTACTAAAATGACGATTGCCAGAAGGATTTTTGGCGATTCGAAACAAAATTTTTTACCATTTCAATGTCGCGCTCTACCTTACCGACTTACCGACTTTATGGTTGTGGTGGTTGTTTAGAGTTGTGGTTAGGTCGGGGTGGGGGTGGAGAAGGCCTGCCCGACCACGCACACGACAATCCAGGAGAAGTCTTTAAAAATTTCAAGTTTACCTTATACAGGGTGAGTCCGCAGAAACAGAACACCTGAAGAACGCGACTGCTATTGGTGTTAGGAAGAGATGCATCAGATGGAGCTTGCATGGTTTCGAGGGGGCATTAATCTGATGTTAGTAGCTTTTTTGTAGGTGGACGCGTAAAGGATATATGAAGATCAAGAGAGATCTCTTTTAATAATTATAAACTTCTGATAAAATATTTTTTAGATAAAAATCAAACTACTTTTTTTATCAGATCATATACATATACATTTATTTATTATTGCTTCAATAAAAATTATGCTTTAAAATTAATTTTCATTTTGTATAATTTCTCTTGGAATGTTTTAATACACTTCGATTGTAACAACGACGGCTGCAAAAATACATATTTTAGACGTGTAAAAGACGTCTGTATAGGACGTACGTCGTGAAGGCGAAAAAAGACGAGGGAACGACAACTAAAAGACGTACTGTGCTAAATATCTGGGTATATACTAATTGCAACACGAAGACACAATACCACCGCATTTGGTTCAGATTTCTAAGGTACTAACAGGAAAATAAAAATTAAAAAAACACTAATTGTACTATATCCATAAAACGACAACGAAACGTTAACACCAACGACCAAATAATCTTTTACACGTCCAAAATGGCGTATTTTTTCAGACGTCGTTTTGGCGGTTGGAGGAAAGTGCCTTTTGTGTATCTAATTTCTGACATAAAAACGTTTTCCATTCTATGAACATTTGTTTTACCATCAAATTGAAACAACAATGTTTCAACTAAATGTTCATATATCAAAAAATTTCTAATTTTAGAAAGGTAAAATGTTGTACAAAACAAATATCAAAGTACATGTATTAACAAAAATGGTACATACTTTTCTTAATCTGTTTATTTGTACTATAACTGTCATGTTCGGTGGTTCAGCCATTAATAATAATTAATAAAATCAATCATATATAACATATCAGATAGCCCAGTACGTCTCACAGATGTCGTTTTCTCGTCGTTTTTACGTGTTTACGACTTAGGTCTCGAAAATACGCCTTTTACACGTCCAAAAAGGCGTACTCTTTCAGACGTCGTTTTGGCGGCTGGAGGAAGGCGCCTTTTATGCATCTCATTTCTGGATACGTCGTTTTTAATGAATTCTGAAACGACGTATGAAAAAGTACGCCTTTTTGGACGTGTATATGGGTTTTGCTGCGAAAGAACAATATTTATTATAATAACATCACAACATTTGTTTAAAGTTGAAAATAGTTTTTTTTCAATTTCAGGCAGATTCGGAATCAGCGCAAAAAACTCTATCAGATCCACCCATCAGTTATATGAAAACATACAAAAAGTTGAAATTTGTTGGACAGTGTTATTAGTCAGTTGCATTTCGAACAGTACAAATAGAATTTGCAACATAATCATGTCGAAACGGTCTTTTTAATAATATAATTTAGTTTAATTTAGTTTAAAATTATTTTTAATAAAATAATTTTAGACTGTGGAAATGTACTTACACTTCTCTCCATGTGCCGATGCGAACATAATCGAAAGTGCCGTCTTCATTCCTTTGGTACTGATATATGTTGTAAAATCCATACGCGTCTCCATCTGCTTTGAACTTAATTTCCGTGCCTTGGCGACCTGAGTGACAGTTTTATCAAATCACGATTGGTTCTGTATTAATGACAAATAAGCGAGTTTACGTATGATTAAGCCTTAAATACTATGTGTAGATCGTCTATAAAGCTGCACTTAATTTTTGTTCGTTCATCTTTTAATATCGGCAGTGCTTGATCAAACACATTAATTAAATACATTTTCTATTGTTTAATTTCACTTGAATGTCATTATTCAACTGCGGATCTGTATGCATTATTTAAAAAAAATATTCTTTATGCAGTTATGGCTTATGAAAATGTTCAAAATAGAGTGGAATATAAAGATAGAATTTTGTACAGTTTTGATTTGTTTTAGACGCGTACAATGTCAAAAAAAACACGCGCACACACACACACACACAAACAATTTGATAAAAATAGTCTAAAATGACTCCAATGACCATGAAACGTGAAGATCTGCTAAAAAATCGATTTTCGATTTTCGGGGTAATTACAGTAACTTCCATATGAATTGGGAAGTTAATAATAGTCACTGGACGCAAAATAAGAATTGGAGAACCGATGTAATTGCAATGCATGCAAAAATTACAGTTAGATTAATAATAGTGTGAGTACTTACCAATAAAGCTAACGTTTCGAATATGTTGAAGGAGGTGGTGTCCGTCCGGAGCGGGGCGAAGTTTTTCACATAAGTAATGTATTGTACCAACACCATTCACACACTCTTCCTCAATTAAATTGTGTACGCCATGTGCCATCGCGTAAACCGCATCAACTGAGAAAAATTAAATACGTATATTATTGTACTTTATTTAGGTGGGGGGGGGAGTTCAATTAGGGGACAGGAACATTTATACGTTGACGATGTGGCGATGCTTGCGGACGAAGAGGAAGGGGTGAGGGGGATGTTGGCGAAGCTGGAGAGATATCTGGAAGGGAAAAAACTGCAGCTAAATACGGAGAAGTCGAAGATGATGAGATGTAGGAGGGGTGGGGGAAGATGGAAAAGAGCGAAGTGGAGGTGGAAGGACAAAGAGATAGGAGAGGTCAGGGAATACAGATACCTGGGTTATGTTATATCTCGGAATGGTGAGCAAAAAGCGCAGGCGGAGGATAGAGTGAGAAAGGGGGCAGCGATCATGGGGAAGGTTTGTGGGATTGGCAAAAGGAAGTTTGGAAAGGATTGGGGTAGGAGATTATGGTCGTTCGACAGGTTGGTCTGGTCGGTGATCAGCTATGGGGTAGAAATATGGGGCTGGAAGGAGAGGGAAGGAATAGAAAAACTACAGGAGAGATATTTAAAGTGGGTTCTGGATGTGGAGAGGTCAACAACACCGGGATATATGGTGAGGGAGGAACTGCAGAGGGAGTTATTGAGGGAAAAGGCAGGAATGAGAGTGTGGAGCTACGAAAAGAAATTGGGGAGAGCTGGCACAGTTATGTTGGGAAGAGGTGAAGAGGAGGGACAGGGTGGGAGGGGTAAGGGACGGCTGGGAGAAGAAGAGGTGGGAGTTCTTTAAGGAAAGAGGATGGTCAGCCGGGGAAATTAATAAAATGTTTGTAGATGAGAAGGAAGGGTTGCGTGAGGAAATAATTAATAGAGAAAAAGAAATGCAAAGAAAGGAGAAGATTATGGCATCAAGAACAAATAGGTGGTATGGGATGGTGAAGGGGGAGAGGGTACCGGGGTAGTTAAAGAAGGGGTGGGGGGAGAGTAGATGGTAGAGAGTGGCTGAATACAGGTTGGGGAGTGAAATGAGGGGTGAAAGGTACTGGATGAATGAGGATCAGAGACAGTGTGGCCAGACGAGTCCGACTTTGGGACTCGCGAGAACACATTACCCCTTCTCTGATGACCAGCAATATGCGCAAGCGCGACGGGGATCGAGTAAAGGTCCATTTATAGTACACGGACGGATTAGCCACGGACAGAAAGACAATGCTTAAGGAATAGGGACTCTGCCGCGCCATCTTCCGACGGAATCTGGGGGCCAGAGTCCCTATTCCTTAAGCATTGTCTTTCTGTCCGTGGCTGATCCGTCCGTGTAGTATAAATTGACCTTAGGCCGTTATTACACGAGGACACTAGTGGCGCAACTTGGTTGCGCCACCAGTGTCTCAGCACATCACGGGGCATTGAATCATATGGAGCCTATTACACGAGGCAACTTGGTTGTGCTACCAAAAATTGTTGCCGATCTGGTGGCTGGCAACAGGCAACAGTCGGGCAACATACTGGTGTTAGCACCAGTTACCGATTCATTAAATGTGCTGAGCCACTGGTGGCGCAACCAAGTTGCGCCACTAGTGTCCTCGTGTAATAACGGCCTTAAAGCGCATGGGAGACACGTTGCGCAAGCGCGACGGGGATGAAGTGGCGCGAATGACGACGTGTGGCGGTTGCGCATATTGCTGATCATCAGAGAAGGGGTACTGTATTCCCCTCGCGAGTCCCAAATTCAGACTCGTCTGGCCACACTGATCAGAGAGTATGCAGAGTGTGTGGTTGGGAAAGTGAGACGTGGGAGCATGTATGGGAGGTGTGTATGAGAGTGGATGAGGAAAAAGGATGGCAGGAGAGATGTTGGGAAGTGTTGGGTGATGAAGGAGGTGGAGAAGAGTGGATGAATGGAGGAGAAGGAATGGATGGTAAGACGGCCGGAAGAGGGAGTCCAAATAGGATAGGGAAAGGAGTTAAAAAAGGTGGGAGGGGGATGGGAGGGATAGGGTAAGACTAGTTTGTAAGTTCTTTTGTAAATATAGTGTGTTTCTCTCTTTCTCTCTATTTCATTGTAGATAGGTTAGGTTAAGTGCCGAATAGTTTTAAGTTATGTTAAGTTAGGTTAAGTTAGTGGTTCATAAGGAAAGCGGTGAAAGAGAAGGAGATAGCTGTAACGGATTTGCAACTCCAAGGGGATCGAATAAAGTTATATTATTGTACTTTATTGAAATATGCAAGTTCCGCTATACAGGGTGTTCGACTACAGGTGGGAGAAAATTTAAGGGTTGGTTCTTAACGATGATATAAGACGAAAATGAAGAATAAAAAAATTGCGATTTCGGCTTCGTTATATTCCTCATTTCGGGCCCCAGCGAGGTGAAAATGTTTAACAAATCGTTGGACAACATTGAACTCTTTGACGTACACAACGTACACTTTTGTTAGACGCGTGGTTGATTTTTAATTGTTAATAGCTAAATAACGAAGCCGAAATCGCAATCTTTTAATCTTCATTTTCGTATTATATCATCGTTAAGAACAACCCCTTAAATTTTCTCCCACCTGTAGTCGAACACCCTGTATGTGTATGGTCTGAGGCTGCATGAAAGACAGGTAGGTTGGAGAAGCAGGCGTTGTAGGGGCCCCTACCGTGCCCATCATGCATGTACCGTGTGCAAAAATATAGTGATACTTACCTACAAATGGTACCAAACCTTCCTGCTCGTAATTAGTTAGTTCCTCGATGCCAGTGCAACGAGTTGTCCCTTCTGATAAATTGGCGCTGAAACTGCATTTGTGATGCTGGGACCAAAATTCACGAAACCAAACGTTCCGACAATTCACCATTTTTCCGGGTAATTCTTTATGTGGTATGTTATTTTCAGTCTGCCCGTCGCATTCATTATCCACTCTCGGGCGAAGGTTTAAATAATAATTGTCGAAATCTAAAGTCGAGAGTTTTTGTTAAATTAGGCAGTATAATGAGAATAGACTGCGAATATTTTTAACGTCGACTGTAGGAAACAGAAGATTGGAGAGAAACTCATTGCGAAATGAGATGCAATTTTGAAAATCAATCATGAATGTAAAACAATATCGAAGTCCTAAATATTTAGGACTTTATTTATGAATTTAAGTGAAATTGTTGATTAGACTGGCGTGTAGTTAAATATTTACAATAGACTGGAGTAGTTCTTGGCGTGTATATTAATTTTAAACGGCAACTTTCTACAGGAAATTTGAGAAAATGCCTTTAGTTGACTGCAGTTTGGATTATAATTAGATTCAGTAACAAGTGAAGTTGCTTTATAATTATATCACATATTTCTTCGAAAACTTTCCTATACATGCGTTGTACTCATGCTGCGAAGGTAATGCAGTAAATATACGATAGACGTAAGGGCCTCGGGGAAGTTCGTTTGCATAGTTCGTAGAGGGACACTATTTTTTGTAAACAGAGACATATGACACCTTCATGGAATAAATGAAACCCGTTTGTTTTTACTTCTTCTTTAATGAAATTTTACAAACATATTTATGATACTTTTCTGATTAAAATTATACCAATTAAAATATAATTTGTCCCATATTTACTGTACCCACGTGTGCAGCATAATTCATGTTCATACCGTCAACTGAACCACTAAATACAGTTGAAATTATATCATGTTTGCTACAATTAAGTTGGTGAAAGTCCCATAAAAAAATCGTGTGCGTGGTGTCCATACACGACAGAAGTAAAACTTGCTAATTGTTTTTATTGAACAAAATCATTGTCTGCAGAATTATCAGTGTACAAACAAGAAAATACCTGTCCCCCCTTTTTTAACAATGTGTTGCCCTTTGTTTATTCAAATAGCTAATTATCCTATTCAATAGCACGAACATAAAGAAAATCGGTAAGTCAGTAGTCGGTAAGCTAGAGCGCAACTTTGAAATGATAAAAAATTTTTTTCGAAACGGGAGAAATCCTTCTGGCAATCGTCATTTTAGTAAGAAAAGAACCTATTTTCAAAATTTCATGGAATTCTGATTTTTGCTATAAACGGAAGAACAGCCCATATTTTTAAACGAACGAACATCGGTTATAAAACCGGTTTTTTAAAATCGACAAACTCTAGTTCGTGGAATACCTTCTTGCGTCCATAGAATATTTACTGTACAACTAAATAACATAAAATAGTTTGTTTCTTAAGAGAAACCAAAAGCTGTGAACATAATTAAGCATCCTTCTTTTTTCGATGCAACTAGAAAAAATATCATTGATATTTTACACACCTTCAAGGGATGTTCGAAAAGGTAAAATTGTAATTGCACCCTCTGCCGCAAACTCTTGATGCCTTACCGGGTATACTTTTGCACCCCATGAATCACTTCCCACCCACATAAAATGGCCTGTGCGGTTGGCTCTGACAGTTGCTTGAAGGAGTTTTCTGTAAGGAAAACGTGTCATCTTGTTCACTGTAGGAAAGGCAACACTGTTCCACTTAGTTCTAGTAAAATAAAACCATAAGTGTAACAAGCTCTTCCCTCAATAGAGAGGATCACGAAAGAACTGAAATCACGACAACAGTCTATAAACTTAAAGATTATCCCTTAAATTATATATATACTTTTTTTTTATTAAAAAAAATAAAAAGTAAATAAAAATTACATCAATTATATATTTTGATAAACGTAAATAAAAATATTATTAATATTAATCTCGAATTTAAATGAGCTAATTAAATAAAATTTTTTTGTGGAATAAACATTAGGAATATTTAATTTGATGTGAAATGTAATTCGAATTTTTAGATATCTACTATTTTTAGAAATGAATTTAATTCATATATATATTTTTTATATAATTTAATTTATATAATTAAGTAATTATATTATAATTTAATTTATATAATTAAGTAATTATATTATAATTTAATTTATTTTATATAATTTTTTTGTGGCATAAAGATTATGAATATTTAATTTGATGTGAAATGTAATCGAATTTTTAGATATCTACATTTTTTATATATACATATATTTTATATACATATAGAATTTTTAGATATCTACTTTATATATATATATATATATATATATATATATATATATATATATATATATATATATATATTATAGTAGATATCTAAAAATTCGATTACATTTCACATCAAATTAAATATTCATAATCTTTATGCCACAAAAAATTTTATTTAATTAGCTCATTTATATTCCAGATTAATATTAATAATATTTTTATTTACGTTTATCAAAATATATAATTGATGTAATAAAAAAAAAATTTTGTTTTCCAACTACCCATAAATACGCGCTGAAAAAAACACTGGAAAAATTGCTCAACTTTAAACATTTCTAACTTTCGAGCCATTGATCCCTCAGGATCGATTATTTTATACTTTTAATTATTTTATACTTTTTAGTTCGTCTTAAAAACGAGGTATATTAAAAATTTTTTTTTTATTTAAATAATGATATCATTTTTAACATTTATGTACACGAAGCCATACTGCTTTACCTTATGTTGTCCTCATCGACGAACAAAATGACGCCCCTGGCATTGTGTTTGGAACTAAGACGATCGATTATCTTATCAAAGTCTTCGCTTTTCGAGTTTCTCAATATTTTTTCACTTACTGCTACGCAGATTCCGTATTCCACTGACAACGAGATAAAACTGGCGATTCCCTGAAAAACGTACGCTCTTTCAATATGTGGTGAACAAATGATTAAACTTTCAACAAACTATGTAATCATTTAGACAAAAGTTATTCGTTCTTAAAAGGTATACGAATACTGTGTATTTGTGTAATTTTATATTTAATTTTATATTGATACAATTTATTTTAATTATACATTCATAATATTGGGTTGGCCAGAAAGTAATTTCGGTATTTTAAGATGAAGTAAAACCGAAATTTTTAATTCAAGCGATGAATTTTAATCGATAATATATTTTCTTATTTATTCTTTTTGGTAAAAGATCATCGAATATACGGGAAAATATCTTATTTATTAAAGTTCATAACTTGAATAAAAAATTGGGCTCTCTATTTCAACTTAAAATAGCGATATTACTTTCCTGCCAACCCAATATTTATTTCATATTATACTGAGTGGATCACGAATCGTGATCAGTAAGTAGAGATTACTCTGTTATTATAAATGTTTTTATTACGTATACATAGTTTCACAAGAACTTCGATGTGTATAGCAAATTTTTTGTAAAAAAAGTTAAAATAGCAATTTTTTGGAATTTTGTTAGAATTTTTTAAATGTTTCGATACTTTTCCGAATTCGCTTTGAAATTCACTAACAGATAGGCGCAAAAAATTATATGTTAATTTGCAAAAAATTCAGTATTAGTGCTATGTAGGTAGCTTATTTTTCGAATTTTATTTTCTGCATAAATTATAAATTATCTGCATAGATTTTTTTACGTTTGTGCAGCAGCAAGTATAAAAAGTGGAACATTATCTATTAATATTGTAATATTATTCTGTATTATTATTATATGTTATTATGTATTATTATGGTATACATTCAATGCTATGGAATCTTTCCGAACATCCTCTAGCCGAATACGCTGCGATTTATTTGCTAACATCATGTTTACAAATGCGATTCCGCTATGCCTTACGCAATAATTGAAAGGTGTGATATGATAAAGATTTACTGTAAATGTAGACAAAATGCATTGCCGGCTTGCTTGCTTCATGAAGAAAGGTACCCTGAGCGAACCGCTCCTTCTGGGCTGACTTTAAGGGGGTACCAGACCCTCTGATCTGGGTATTTATCAGTGTAACCAACCTACACGCTGAAAAACAGTTTGGCAACAGTGATGAACATTCATGATGGACACTCATATTATTAGATATAAACATAATCTAACTAAATCATGAGCTGAGCGACCTGCTATCAATCTTCCTCTGTCAAAACAACCTTTATGCAGCTCAAAATGTCCTCATATGAGCATATTTGGAGCTGCATAAAGGTTCTTTTGACAGACGAAGGTTAATCGTAGGTGGTTCAGCTCATAATTCAAGTCGAAAAAATCGTTTTGTATTAGAAAAATATATTAGAATCTGCAGAATTTTTCTTCATTTTTCCCCCCACTTTGGGCGCTCATATTATTAGATATAAACATAATCCAACAAAATCATGAGCTGTGCGACCTGCGATCAACTTTCCTCTTTAGAATGAGCCCATATCCATGGGTCTGGTACCCCCTTAAAAACAACAAAAATATGTGAGATGGCAACGTTAGATAACTTACCTTGCATATTAGTTTGTCCCAGAAGTTTTTTCGGAATGTGTTTCTTTAACGTTGCTAAATAAATACAAAATGTTAATGTTTTAGTACTTCCTAACATGAATTTGCACTATGTGCATGAATCGAAAACCAACTTTTGCGACAACCTAATATTCATTTAGCAATATGAAAGGAACACATTCTGAAAGAATCTTTTGGGACAGCCGAATACAATTAACGGTTCATGTGTATTCACAGAAATCAAAAAGAAATGATTTCATGCTTTTTAGTGAATTTCTTTAGTGTGTTTCGAAGTCGGTTTAATTTTTTTAAATAAAATTTTCAGCAGTACTTTTTAAAATTGAAATTGAAGATAAAACTCAATGTCTAAATATGCTCGATATTCCTAAAATAAAATACTATGTAACACTGCATCAAATAATACAATTGTGTTTGAAAAATGCTAGTTATGTCATGTGATACTGTGTGTTTGTTTAAGTGTACTTTTTATTGATTCTAAACTGTACTTAAATTGAATTACCTTCTCCCCGTAATCACCTTCGACTGCAACTGTAGAAACATACTTCCACCCGAGTTGATCGATTATTTCCACCATAGCCTGCGCCTGAAAATTATCTGGTGGCACCACTCTACTGAAATACTCGAAGCGACTTTTATCCGACAGTTCTGTGCTCGTTGATGCATAGCTTATTTGTGGTATCTGCGGTCAAAGAAAACATTACTGTTTGAAAACGATGGAATAAGCAATATACTGTGGACAAGCACCGTTTAGTATACAGTGGGCATCAGAAGTTTAGACGCACCCTATTATTTTAACAATAATAATTCCCCTCTGATGAATTATCGATTGACTTTTTTATCGTATCTTTAGAACACTTTGAAAAATTACACTGTCCAACAACAAAAATGTTTCCATATAATTGTTGGGTGGATCTTATAGAGTTTTTTGCGCTGATTTCGAATCTGTCCTTAATCTTTCTCCTACATGCACAGTTTTTGAGAAACATGACTTTGAAGAAAAACGTACTGTTTAAACATGTTTAAATGAATCACCATTTTTGCACCCATTTTTGAGGATATTTTTCAATTTATATAAAAAAATAAAAGGGTCCAGCGAAAATCTAATTACACCACGCGATAGGGCAGACATTTATCTTGAGAAACCACCCTTTCAACTTTCCAACATCGACGTATTTTTCGGTCCCGATTCCCCAGATCGAAAAAAGGGCGTGTATCTGAAAAGTATTCCGAACTTGATGAAATTTCGACACTTATATAATCTTCATACTACGTATACCCCTTACATCTTCACTTTTAACTGTTTCTCGGTGCCTATTGGGTTAAAAAATACGTTTGAACAGTGAAATTTGAAGGAAATTTAATGCTCTTTCCAAAAATGAAAACAAAAAGCTCTGACCCATAGTTTTTGAGTAATAGCGAAAAACCAAAGCAAGGTAATAAAAATCGTGGTTTTTAGCCCCTCCCCAAGTTAGCACAGGGTCCTCGAGGTCGAAAAATCAGATTCGACACCCCAGAGTAAATACCCCTAAATGACGTGTCAAAATTTCATTGAGTTCGGAATACTTTCCAGGTAGACGCCTTTTTTTCGACCTACCGACTGGAGTATTATAAGGAAACATGAAAAAAGTAACAATTTGTTGGGCAGTGTTATGATTATTACTACACCAGTGGAATTAATTCTGAACACTATTAAAATTTTACTTAAAGTTTGCATTTATTCAAATTATTTAATATGTACTCGTTGTTTACTAATTTTAGCAGAAACATAAAGTACAAAGTCAGTAAGCTAGAGCGCAACATTGAAATGATAACAAATTTTTTTTCGAAACGGGAGAAATCCTTCTGGCAATCGTCATTTTAGTCAAAAACGAACCTATTTTCAAAATTTCATCGAATTTTGATTTTTGCTATAAACGGAAGTTTAGCCAAAAATTAAAGTAGCAATTTTGTAATTATTTTTGTGATTTTTGTAATGATATGATACGTTTCTGCATTCGCCTTGAAATCCTTTAACAGGTAGTCGTAAAAAAATTATACGTTTGCAAAAAATTCAAGGTTACCTTCAAAAAACATAAAAAAAGAGTTTACGAAAAATTTGCTGTAATCACATTAAAGCTCACTTGACACTATGCAAAAACTGATAGAAACGTTTTCGATGGGACTGCTGATAACGTAGTAATCTCTACAGATCACGATTTGTGGTTCACCCTATATAAAAAGAATCAGTAAAAACACCATTTACAGCCATACTTGTAATATACAATTAAAATTACAATTGTAACACGTCTCTAGGTCCTCACTTCTGAAAATACAATGCCTGACGAAAACAATGATGAACATTTAGAAAACAATAATAACAATTTAGATTTTTTTGAATAAAAATTTTAAAACAGTCACGAACCAAATCACGTGAAAATATTAAGTATAAACATTATAGATTACAATAATAATATTACGGTATCAATTTAGGAAAATAGAATCTACATTTTCTGCACAAATATCAAATAAAGAATATTTTTATGTAAAGTGTCCAGAATTAATTTCACCAGTGTAGAACTTTTTTTTTTTTGTTTCAAAAACAACTCTATGAGCTAAGCGTGAAGAAATTAACACAGTTTTTCACGTTGACTTCTTATCTTTAATGAATCTGTAGTACTGACCTTGAATAATCGTAAAATATTGGCGACCATGATGGAAACAACGCTGAAGGAAGCTCCAATAACGCCAGTTACAGGTTTATGTGGAGCATACGTTGGTGGCTTGTCATTTTCGCATTTATACTCGGATATATCCTGAAAGTAAACAGAAGAAACATTACGAACTTCATACATGCTAAGTTCAGAAATTAAAAACTCATTGAGCTAAATACAATAAGAGTTTATGGCACTCAAAATATTGAGGTTAAATCCTGTATTTATGAACAGTATTACATACGGGGAGGTCCACCCCGATTTTTGTCATTATTATCATTCATAATAATGATGGAATAAATAAACACTAAAAATAAAACGGTAATTATTAAGTATCACTCATCCTCGATTTTTATGATATTTAGATATGTTATAGATTTCGACATTTCGAACAACTTTTTCCTATTCCAATACAGGGGGCGTGTTTAGTTTTCGAGATATTTGCAAAAAACTATTGCTAATACAGAATTCTCCGTATTTTATACCGGGTGATTCACGAGAAACAGGCCATTTAAATAGCTCCGTTAGGATTAGATATACAGTAAAATATCTATAAATGTCTTAAAAGTGTGTCTCGGTGAGACCGCCTAATCCAAATTTCCAACTTCCTTATTTTTCATTATTTTTTGATGGAACTTTCACCAACATATTCCTGGCATTTTTCTAATGCAAAATCATACCAAACACGATATAATTCCGACGATATTTACGGTATGGGAAAGAAAGTGACGCCGAGAGTCGGAGTCGGCGGCATAGTTCAAAGGCTCAAGCGTCAACACAATGCAATACCAAGGGATAACTTTTTTTGTATATCCTTTATACCAATTTATATATTTTTTTAAAAATTGCTTACTTAACTACACTGTAGCTGAGCTTCTGCTCGGTTTCTTAGTCGCGGAATGTCCCAGTCAAGTGTCCCAGTCTTTATCATTTACTCTCTTTGTGTGTCACCAAAACTTACTCCATTGTCAATAAAAAAATAGATGTGTACGTACAATGAGAAAAATTTTGATCAAAGTAATATTATAAATATGGTGGTAAAAGAGTCATAAAAGATTAATTAAAAATGAAAAAGTGTCATCATTGCATTACTGTTGCCTCACCGATGTACAGTAATTTCTCAATCATAGTCCTCGGTCGCCTCTGCAATCGTAGTCCAGTGCCTACCCATTCCACCGCCTGTCAACGCTGCGCCGGGCAGCAGGACGGCGATGTTTGATGTCGGCTCGGGTATATCGGTGTGAACACCACTACATTGACTCGAGTGAATCGAATTTTCAAACTACTTAATTTTCATTATTTTTTTATGAGATTTTACTGGCTTATTCCTGGCATTTTTCTGATTAAAATTATACTAAACACGATATAATTTGGCCAATATTTAGTGGTTTAATCGACGATGAAAGTTTTACTTACAAGAAGGACAGCGTGTTTGATCTATGCCGGCGACGGCGACTCTTCGCGTCTCTTTCTTTCCAATACGCTCTTCTTCGTTGCGTTCGAAACTTTCATCGTCGATTAAACCACTAAATATTGGCCAAATTATATCGTGTTTGGTATGATTTTAATCAGAGAAATGCCACGAATATGTTGGTGAAAGTTCCATAATGATATCATCGAAAATAAAGAAGCTAAGGTCTTGGTGTTTTACTGTGATGACGCACGGGCCTTTAAACTGTGCCGGCGACGGGGACACGCTTCGGCCACGCGATCCTATTTCATTCTGTCCTTCTCTACGTTCGGCTTGTCGTTTGAAGTCTCAGCGCGGTAGGGTAGACGCAGTCATAAATCAAAAAATAGCCACCCTACTTGATCGTAGTCCGTTCATAACACGGGTGTTGGGACTACGATTGAGAAATTACTGTACATATGTCCATACTCTTATATGTCCATACACCTGTATATGATCCGAATTATATCGTGTTTGGTATCATTTTAATCAGAAAAAATGTCACAAATCTATTAAAAAAAGTCCTATAAAAAAATAAGTAATAATAAAAAAGTTATCCCTTGGTATTGCATTGTGTTGACGCTTGAGCCTTTGAACTATGCCGCCGACTCCGACTCTCGGCGTCACTTTCTTTCCCATACCGTAAATATCGTCGGAATTATATCGTGTTTGGTATGATTTTGCATTAGAAAAATGCCAGGAATATGTTGGTGAAAGTTCCATCAAAAAATAATGAAAAATAAGGAAGTTGGAAATTTGGATTAGCTATGTTTACATTTCTCGGAGACCGAAGCCTCTCGAGCTCGGCTGTCCTTTTTCTACGTTCGGCAACAATCAAGGAATAGTGACTGCGGTGCATAAATGTCCCTCGGCAGACCCGTGCTAGGGACTTATATGGATAATTTGTAAAAGAAAATGTTTGAGAGGAAAGTTATACTGTTAAAGGGGACAAATATGGTGATATAAAAAAATGTTCCGATTGTAGTCGATTTCAAGGTCTTTTGAAGGTCATCGATGATTTTTGAATAGCACCGAATATTTTTAACTTCTCAGTGTTGTAGCTGATGTCAAGGCAAGTTCAATGATGTGGTACACTGTGACCTTCAAATGACCTTGGACTAGAAAATTCATGATAAAGCAATGATAAATTAAGTGTTCGAAATTTTGACCTTGAGCAGTATTTTAATTGGAATTAAAAATTAATATTTTAATTGGAATTTAAAAAAAAAAACAAGTTTTCTGATAAAAAAATAACAATTGCAAAATGATCTCGGCGCTACGGTTCGATCACTAAACTACTTTAAGCAATTTTGCTAATTATAAATTAATTCGACGATTCGGTTCTAATTTGAACCATATTCAAGAAAATTAATTGAAATTGCGTCTGTAATCAAAATATTTTAAATAAGACATACAATTTTCAAATTTCAAAGAACAAAAAGAAACTATTTTTTTAAGAAAACTAACAAATGTTTGAAGTACAGGAAAACAATTTGTACTCACTTGCTTAGGTGTGATTAAATATTTAAATTTGAGAGTCGTGAGACACGTGAAACGCGTGCGTTCCCCATGTCTGTTTGCACGACACTGATCATTCTTGTACGCGATCTAGGTTAAATAGATCGATACAGAGCGGTAAATTCAAAAATCATGATACATCTTTAACCTCACAATGGTGAGAATACCAGACTGAGTAAACCACAATTTATTAACACTCAATTTGAATAAAAAAATAACGATGACCTTGAAAAAAACTGTGAAAAAATAACCGGACAAAAAAATTGTTCTCCTGTCATATTCCTCCTTCGATACCATTTAAATTATGCCACAAAAATTTTTCGTGTAATTAAAACTAACGTAGATATTTAGATGTTCTGCTTTGGCTGAGACACTCTGTATATTGTTGCGTTATCACTAGACAGCGGATCTTTATGCGAAATAACATTTTTTAGCTGATGTGCAACGAACTGGAGTAAAGTAGAAATTTATTCTCTTTCTTAATATGTTTAATAGCATAACAATAATGTAACAGTTTTTTAAAATTCTTCTAATGTTTTACTGTTTTAAATTAGACTTACTCATTTTCGTCAGAAATTCTTAAAAACCGCTGCCTGGTTGTCACTGATAACTATCGGATCTTTATGCAATTATGACTCTTGAAAATTTTCAGACAATGCTAGGATATAAAATAGGACAGAATTTAGAATGAATTTAATTTACTTCAGTTCTAAAAGGGCTCGGATAATCAGGTTTCTTATCACGGAAAATTCATTTGATTTAAGTTTCTTCAACTCAGTCTACAAAAATTGCATAAACATCCGCAGTTTACTGATAACTTATCACATTTGTTTCGGTACCATAAATAATAATTAATCATATTTCATTTGACCACACAAAAAAAAAGTAGAAACAATTAATAATGTTATTATACTTAAATAAATGTAATAATACATCTTTTATACATATATTTGTAATTATTAATTAAAGGCAAGTAATTAAAGGCAGTATAGTCATAGTAAGTCGTCAAAAGTGGAGGTCCATGCATTAAGAATTGTTTTTTCATTCTATTATATATCAGAGCACTTAGGTAGATGAAGTTTTAGATTTCATGTCCCGAGACGAATATTTTAATTTAAATATTAATATGAGAGAAATTACTTCACTGTTTAACGCGCTGAAATCTCTAAAGCGTATACCTATAAAGCAGGTAATTACTGCTTGTTAATGAATCGTGTGTATAAACTTTATTAACCATTTCGTGTACAAACGCTGTTTTATAAACTTAAAAATAGCAAAATTTAAAAGTATAATTGTTCCGATAAAAGTTCATTTAAAAACAAAATTGGGTTTAAACATTGTGATTATTTTACATTCTAATTACTTATATAAGAATATAAACGTTTTCCATTCTATGAACATTTGTTTTACCATCAAATTGAAACAACAATGTTTCAAATAAATCTTCATATGTCAAAAAATTTCTAATTTTAGAAAGGTAAAATGTTGTACAAAATAAATATGAAAATATATTTACAAAATTGGTACATGCTTTTCTTAATCTGTTTATTTGTACTATAACTGTCACATCCGGTGGTTCAGCCATTACTAATAATTAATAAAATCAATCATGTATAACATATTAGATAACCCAGTACGTCTTACACATGTCGTTTTCTCGTCGTTTTTACGTATTTGCGGCTTACGTCTCGAAAATACACCTTTTACATGTCGAAAAGGTGTACTGTTTCAGACGTCGTTTTAGCGGTTGGAGAAAGGTGCCTTTTATACGTCTCATTTCTGACGTAAAAACAATGTATCCAAAAAGACGTCTTTTTCGACGTGTAAAAGGGACTTCTTTGGAGATGGGTTATTTAGACGTTGGGGTTTTTTAAATTTTGTACGACGGTAAATTTTGTAAGACGGTGGCATTGTGTCTTCATGTTGTAATTAGTCTATACCCAGATAGCACAGTCTTAGACCATATATACCTATAGACCCGGCATAGGTATAGTATGTGCATACGATGCTGTGTGACGAGATCCAAAATTATCTGGTGTCCACAAGCCTCGATTCGAGATAATTCAAAATGGTGGATAGTGTATGAGACGAAACGAGTGCACAGTACACGCAAGTATTGTATTCGACATATACATGTATATTGTTTTTACTGTTCTTTTTTTAAATAAAGTAAGCTGTGAGGAAATAAATACAGATTTCATATTATCAACTCCTATATTAAAATTTAACTTCTTCCAAATTATAATCGACAAAATGAGTTAAGCATATTTAAAATAATAAGAGTAAAGTAAAAATGAACGAGTAATAAAATAAAATACATGTATGTATGTTACACGGTTACAGTTTCCATAAATATTTATACAGAATGACTTGTAACGACGATTCCCCTTTCCCCTCTGCCACTTAACCTTCGCGGTACTGCGATTTCTCAACATACTATAGCACTTTTCCAACAAGCGTCGTCTGCTAGCTGGTTTAATCTCGGAACAAGGCAGAATTATCTGCGCCGGGTCTATAGGTATATATGGTCTAAGAGCACAGTACGTCTTTAAGGGGGTAGAGTACCCACGTGACCATGGTATTTTTCATTGTGACCAACCCCCGCGCGAAAAACCAATTTGGCAACAGTGATGAACATACATCTGTATGAATCTAACGCTTCAATTTCGCTATAATTACAGGTTTTTTTCTTTTAATCATTATCTTTATTGCTATTAATGCATCCGAGTGGCTTCATGCCCTTTACACTTTTGTTGTTAAGAAACTACGCTAATAATTCTCCTGACTAAGCGCCATCTCGTCCATGTAGCTGAACTAAAATTGCTTCTACTCACCCTTCATGAAGGGAATCTGGGAAACAATTGAATGCGATCACGGGAACACACCTCACATCCTCATACGATTATATATTGAGCTGAGTGAGGGCTCATTTGAAAGAGGAAGGTTAAACGAAGCGCGCGTGGGTCCCTAAATTAGCAGGAAAAATCTTTTTGTGATCGAAAAATGCATTAGAATATCCGGAATTTTTCTTCATTTGTTTTTCCTACTTTGGACAGTCACATTACTGGATATAAACATAATGTAACTGAAGTTGGACCCACGCGCGCTTCATTTAACCTTCCTCTTTAGAATGAGCCCTCACTCAGCTCAAAATATAATCATATGACGACGTGAGGTGTGTTCCTGTAAACCCCTGTTTTCACTTGTTTTCTAGTAATATTCTGGTTAGATTCTAGTAATGTCACGTGGGTACTCTACCCCCTTAAGAGGGTACGGTACCCATGGATCTAGTGTATATATCAGTGTAACCAACCTCCACGCTGAAAAACAGTTTGGCAACAGTGATGAACATATATTTGTATCAATCTAACGCTAATTAAACTAAGTTTCGCTATCATTACAAGTTTTTTCTTTTTGTCAACATCTTTATTGCTATCAATGGATCCGAGTGGCTTCAAGCCCTTTATATTTTTGTTGTTACGAATCTCCGCTGACAGTTCTCCTGACTAGGCGCCATCTGGTCTAACTAGCTGAACTAAAATTGGCTTCTGGACTTGCTCTAGACTATGTCTGTATGAACGAAATATGGAGAAGTTGAATGCAATCACGGGAAACCATTGTTTGTAGTTATACAAGCATGTTACGAGCTGTGTGAGTGCTCATTGTAAAGAGGAAGGTTGATCCCGCTTCGCTCTGGTCATGATTTATGTCGGAAAAATCGTTTTGTATTAGAAAAGTACATAGGAACCTCAGGGTGATCGTCTCGATTTTTCCCCTACTTTGGACGCTCATATTATTAAATATAAACATAATCTCTTTAAATCATGACCAGAGCGAAGCGGGATCAACCTTCCTCTTTACAATGAGCACTCACACAGCTCGTAACATGCTTGTATAACTACAAACAATGGTTTCCCGCAAACACTGTTTTTACTTGTTTTTCTAGTAATATTCTAGTAATATCCATGGGTGACCGTACCCCCTTAAGTAGTCGTTCCCTCGTCTTTTTTACGCCTATACGACTTATGTCCCATAAAGACGTCTTTTGAACTTCTAAATAGATGTCTTTTCGCAGCCTATCTATTGACGATATTGCATTTATTGTAGCTAATTTTAAAGCTTAATTTTTATAGAAGCAATAATAAATAAATCTATATATGCTTTATTAAAAATAGTAGTTTCATTTTTACCTAAGAAATATTTTAACAGAATTAGAAGAGATTTCTTCTAATAATTATATATTTTCATATGATTTCAGCCCATACAAAAAAGAAGTAATAAATGTTACAATATAGGTTCGCTTGGCTCACAGAGGAAGCAGATCATGAAGTTACACGGTAGAGCCGAGTTCGAATCCCCCGCCAACTGCTTAAAAATTTCTGAATGTAATAAGGTCTTTTCGAAGAAAAAGTGGAATATTCCGTCAAGCAGTGCATGAAAGTAGTACAGTAATCACTTGATTCTTGTCCCAGGGGCTGTTCGTGGGGAAGACAAGAATCGCGATGTAGACTTGTTTTTCTGATTTACGGCTGGGTCTACCGCTCCGATCCACAGTGGTCGATTTACTCCGAAACGTGGCCAAAAATCCAAAAAATGAACTTTGAAATAGAGAGTTTCGTATACATGGGTTGGCTACCGTGATAGTTGGGCTATTGAATGGTTAATGGGAAAAGGACCTGATCTTTCTACCTAAGCGAGAAATTCAGTCTGAAAGTGACCATCGTTAAGGTAGCAGCTACGCACAGTAAATTGGCAAGTGAGAAAAATGTCCAGAAGTGCATATTTTTGTATTATATCATACCAATTTTTATTCTTCAATATGGAGGGTGTCCCTGGAGGTAAGTAAATCATGTTTATACATTATATAAAATGCAAGTAACAATGGATAATGTAATATATAAAACATAACAAAATTTCATACGAAAAATTTAGAAACCTAGGAAAATAGTTATGATTTTGAGGGATTTTGAGCATGTGGCTTGTACACACCTTTAGTTTGTATTATCACCTAGTAGGATCAACAGACATTGAGTGCAGCCAGGTGCATCCGTGGTTGTTATTGCAATTTTTGTAATGTACTGCATGGGCTGGAAGCCCGCTTTTTGTGATCTAAACTGTTGTAGCCTTATGTCAAGGTTTAAAGTAATATTATTATAGGTCGTTCAATTCGTCTCGATACCAGTTACAACATTATGAAGTAAAAAATACATGTTAATATTTAAAAAATTGAAGTAACTTTTTTTTTATAAAAAAAAATTTTTTTTTCTCAATTTTTTATATTGTAATTTGTAGCAAAGTGAATACTGATCAACATATTTTTGTCAGATCAAACATATTTGAAAAATCGTGTTAAAATATCGGTATCGCGGTTGTTGTTTCGCACGGAGGGTTTTGCGACGGATCGTATTTCTATTATCTGAAGATGCAATACAATTATTAATTATTAATACAAATTTGGCGACAGAAAATGTAATAGATGACGATTCTGACTATTCAGATGTTGAATAAACCATTTGATACATTCATCATTACAATGCTTCCTAATTTAAAACCTTTAATTCCTCAAAACACATATTTAAAACAAGAATTTTTTCTTCTATAATTTAATAATTAGCCGGCTACTTGTGTTCTTTATATAATTTGATATTAGATTCATATTTAACAAGACAAAAGTTTCACTTCTATTTAATACTTTCTTACTACGTACATCCGCCATACTGGTTCCGCCATTCTGGTTTTTGTTCTTTTAACTTCAGATTTATAATTAACGACTTCAGGAACCCCAAAATACCAAGTTTTGTCCCATTCTGACAGTTTTCATAGGTTCAATCTCTATTTGACAGCCGCCATTTTACTTTTTTTTGCGATTTTGATTTTAGATTCGTAATCAGTGACCTCGAAAACCCCGAGATACCTAGTTTCGTATAAATCAAAGAAAGATTTGATTTTTGGCCACGTTTTGGAGTAAATCGACCACTGTGCGATCGCGCCGAGTATCGCCGTCGCCGACACAGTTTAAAAGCCCACGTGTTCTCACAATGTAATGCCAATTCAAAATGCTTTATTTTCCATTATTTTTTTATGAGACTTTTATTGGCTTGTTTCAGGCAATATTCTGATTAAAACAAGACCAAACACCATATAATTTGGCCCATAATTACTCTACATGTGAGGATCATAACTTATAATTTATCATACATTCAACATACGCTATAGCATATGTTTAAATAAACAACTAAACATCTCGAAAATATGTTCTCAAAGAATTAAAGAATAAAAAATATTTAAACGATTACATAAACGAATACCTAACCAGATAAATTTTCATTTAATAAGTTATTAATAAATATGTTAATCGCATTGGTATTTTACAGAATAGAGCATACAATACAGTTTCTCTTTCCTGCTCACTCGCTATCCTCTTCCTTATCCTACAGTTACGCCATAAAGTCAATGAAATCAAGAAGTAATGAAAAATAAATCATTTTTAATTGACAATACACATTGTGAGAATACGAGGGCCTTTGAATTGCCGGCGACGGCGACTGTTCGTGTCTCTTTCTTTCTCATACGAAACTTTCACAGTCGATTGAACCACCAAACACAATTGAAGTTATATCGTGTTTGGTCTTGTTTTAATCAGAAAAATGCCAGAAATACGTTTTGAAAGTCCCATAAAAAAATAATTAAAATTAAGATGTTTGAACATTCGATTCGTTGTGTTAATATAGTGGTGTTCACACCGATATGCTCAGGCCGAGAACAATAGTCGCCGCCCTGCGGCGCGGGACAGCGTTGACAGGCAGTGGAGTGAATAGGCCTAGACAAGAATCGAGTCGTCGAACCTGGGACAAGAATCAAGTGATTACTGTATACAGGGTGTCCCAAAACTAGTGCAGGAGCGGAAAATGGGAGGTTCCTTGGGTCAATTGAAGGGACATTTTCTTTTACAAAAATGGCGTCAGCGGCTTTTTTTAGGATTTATTAACGAAAAACACGGACCAATCAGAGCGTGACCTAGACGCGAGTCAGCACAGTCTACCCAACGCGCCAACTGTCAATTGGCCGTACGTGCCGTGACATGTCTAGATCGCGCTCTGATTGGTTCGTGTTTTTTGTTAATAACTCCTAATCAAAAGCGTGGACGCCATATTTGTAAAGGAAAATGGCGCTTCAAATGACCCAAGGAACCTCCCATTTCCCGCTCCTACACTAGTTTTGGGACACCCTGTATAATGTGGATAATCTAATTTTTTTTATAACTTTTTTAAAATTCGAAGTTTTTATGCGTCTGAAAAAGACGCTTAAAAGCTGTCTCAAAGACTCCTAAAAAGATGCCAAAACGATTCCAAAATGGCGTCTTAAAGATACGTCTTTCAGGCGATTTTCAAGACCTCTTTACAAGACGTCTTTAAAATGCCAGAAAGACCTGTGAGAGACAGGTCTAAGTACTTTGTAACAAAGATGTGTTAAAGACCTACAAAGATGTGATGACGACATGACAACGACATGTTAGAGACGTAAAAGACGTCTGCCAGACTTACTTACGTCTTGCGACAGACGTCTTGCAGATATCTTTAACGGGGTACCGTAACCCCTGATCTGGGTATTTATCAGTGTAAGCAACCTCCACGCTGAAAAACAGTTTGGCAACAGTGACGAACATACATTTGTATCAATCCAACGCTTCAATTTCGCTATCAATACAGGTTCTTTTCTTGTTATCAATATCTTTATTGCTATTAATGGATCCGTGTGGCTTCAAGCCCTTCATATATCTGTTGTTACGAATATACGTCGATAATTCACCTGTCTAAGCGCCATCTCGTTTGAGTAGCTGAACTAAAATTAGTTCTACTTGCCCTTCATGAACGGAATCTGGGGAACAATTGAATGCGATCACGGGAAAACATTTTTTGTCCTGATATTAGCATATTACGAGTTGTGTGAGGGCTCATTGTAAAGAGGAAGGTTCGTCGCAGGTCGCTCAGCTCATGATTTAAGTCGAAAAAATCATTTTGTATTAGAAAAATACATTAGAATCTGCGGAATTTTTCTTCATTTGTTTTCCCTATTTTGGACACTCATATCATTAGATATAAACATAATCGAACTAAATCATGAGCAGAGCGGGCTATGATGAACCTTCCTCTTTAGAATAAGCCCACACACAGCTCATAACATGCTTGTATAAAAACAAAAAATGGTTTCCCGTAAACACAGTTTTCACTTGTTTTTCTAGTAATATTCTAGTAATATGCTAGTCATATCTATGGGTCTGGGTATTTATCAGTGTAACCAACCTCTGCGCGGAAAACAGTTTGGCAACAGTGATGAACATACATTTGTGTCAATCTAACGCTTTAATTTCGCTATCAATACAGATTTTTTTCTTTTTATCAATATCTTTATTGCTATTAATGCATCCGAGTGTCTTCATGCGATTTACACTTTTCTTGTTACGAATCTACGCTGATAGTTCTCCTGACTAACAAGGAGAACGTTGTCATTTATCTAACGTTGCCATCTCACATATTTTTGTTGTTTTTAAGGGGGTACCAGACCCATGGATATGACTAGTATATTACTAGAATATTACTAGAAAAACAAGTGAAAACTGTGTTTACGGGAAACCATTTTTTGTTTTTATACAAGCATGTTATGAGCTGTGTGATGGCTTATTGTAAAGAGGAAGGTTCCTCACAGCCCGCTCTGCTCATGATTTAAGTCAGAAAAACCGTTTTGTATTAGAAAAATACATGGGAACCTGAGGGTGGTTGTCTCGACTTGTTTGCCCTACTTTGGATGCTCATATTATTAAATATAAACATAATCTTGTTAAATCATGAGCAGGGCGGGCTATGATGAACCTTCCTCTTTAGAACAAGCCCTCACACAGCTCATAACATGCTTGTATAAAAACAAAAAATGGTTTCTGGTGAATACGGTTTTCACTTGTTTTTCTAGTAATATTCTAGTAAGATGCTAGTCATATCCATGGGTACGGTACCCACGTAAGACGTGTTTGTGTTATCTGGGCTAGCATCAGTACAGTGTGTCTGATTCTCATCTCCAAATATGTTTTAGAACTTTCGTGCTGTGCTCGCTTTCAAAAGAATAATAATACTTTGAAGATTCTATTATGTGCTCAATATATGAGCAAATTATCATACTATAACGATCAATTTAGCCCAGTTTAGGAGATAGCTGGCGTATATATTTTCAATCTCCATTTCAAATACCATTTTACTCGGAATTGAGTGTCACGTCAGTGTGGCCGATTAAGCGTTTACAGATTTGCATACATTACTTTGCGTATCCTTGTCACTGCCATATCAAACGTCAGCGATATTCACGAGCAAGTAGTAGTTCGAGATTTTTTCAAACTGATCCACAACCGGTGGATATCAATATAAGTTCTTTTTAAGGATGTTTCGGAGGTATATAAAAACGCAACAAAATTTTGGAAAACTTGACAGGATATAATTCTTGCTAAACTAATGGAATTACCTAAGTTTCGGTTCGATTCACTGCACCGTTTAAGAATTATAACGACTTAAAGTTTGCACATTTAACACGTCTTCTTATGGACAACTCATAAAATTCTACTTCAAACCCTATTTAATTCTTGAAAAAACGCAACTAGAAACTCCAGTTTTTTTATATATAGTAACAATTATGTACAAAACAGTTCTGGAGTAAGAAAAATTATAAACTGTTACAAAACGTCAAATTTATATATATTTTTGTATATTATATATTTTTTGTTATTACCAGAACATAATTTTACGAAAATTTCACACGTTTATTTTCAATAATAACCATGAATATTGCTTTCTGAAGTTTTTTTAATTTATTTAAATATTTATTTTTAACTTTTCATTGCGTAATTATATATATTGAATACCACAAATTTATTTTCTTGAAGTTCAGATCAGTGGGTACAGTTATTCGCAAAAGTCACTTACAATTTTTTATAATACGAAGACAATTTGATTAAAAAATAAATATAACATGAAATTCACTAATTCAACGAAAGCTTTTTAAATTAATCTATTTTTTAAATGTAAAATATGCTTGTGAATGGCTTTCATTGCCAATATATTAATGGATTTCGAATTTCTTGTACTTTAATGAACAAGCGTTTTAAATCAACCGTTTTCCCAAACGACGATTTTAAAGTTTCGTAAACTGTTGGGTTGGCAAGAAAGAAATTTCAGTATTTTAACACTAAAACTACCGAGCACTGAAAGCGATTAATTTGTTTTAGCTGATAAAAATGACAAGGCTCTATTTATTTAGGTTTCGTGCAATTTTTATTGCAATATGTGCTTGGATAAAGAAATTTATCGAATCATTTTCCACGTAAGGAACGTCATCATTTCAATAATTATAAAATTTAAAATGTATGACCGGTCATTTGATTGGCAGTGTTAAGATGAAATAACACCAAATTTCTTTATTCAAGCGACGAATGTGAATCAATTATATATTTTCTTATTTATTCTTGGCAAATAATCATCGAACAAAAAGAAAATTATCTTATTCATAAAGTTCATTGCTAGATTAAAAAGATTAGGCTCTATGTCATTTTAAAATACCGAAATTAGTTTTTTGCCAACTTAATATTTTATTCCATATGTCAACAGGGTGTCTCGAAATGGTACAAACGTGGAAGGGATAATTCTACATGAGAAAATCAGTCGAAAATGTGGAATAAATGTTTTCCATTTGACATCTTGTTTTCGACAAAATTAACTTTGAAATTCTGTCACGTTCACATTCATAACGTTTGTAGAAAATAGAATTGGTATAATTGTCAATTACACGTTTCATTATATAATTGGTCATAACCAGGCGCGTCAGACAGAATATGCATTCTCTATTTTTCAAAAACGAGGCGTCAGATGAAAAAATTTAATGTATATTTCCAATTTATTTTCTCAATTAAAATCAGAAAAACAATTTGGCAACAGTGATGAGTATACATTTTTATCAATCTAACACTTCAATTTCGCTATCATTACGGGTTTATTTCTTTTCATTAATATCTGTATTGCTATTAATGAATCTGAGTGGCTTCAAGCCCTTTATATTTTTGTTGTTACGAATCTCCGCTGACAATTCTCTTGACTAAGCGCCATCTCGCTTGAGTTGCTGAACTAAAATTGGTTCTAGACTTGCTCTAAACTCTGTCTGTATCACTCTGTATGAACCAAATATAGGGAAGTTGAATGCAGTCACAGGAAACGGTATTTTGTCCTCATACGAGCATGTTACGAGCTGTGTGAGGGCTCATTGTAAAGAGATAGGTTCATCGCAGGTTGCTCTGCACATGATTTAAGTAAAAAAAACGGTTTTGTATTAGAAAAATACATTGGAATCTTCGGAATTATTCTTCATTTGTTTCCCCTATTTTAAACGCTCATATTATCTCTGTATATATATATATATATATATATATATATATATATATATATATATATATATATATATATATAAATGGATGTTTTATATATATTTTTAATAATTTTTCTCAGCGAGGTGAAAATGTTTAACAACTCGTTGGACAACGTTCAACTCTTTGACGAACACAATGTACACTTTTTATTTTTTTATTTTATTTTTATAAATACAAAACAGAAATACATTACATATAATATAGAGTATGGAGATTACAAAACAAAGTAGGTTTCTTATAGAAATACAACTATTATAATACGAACATGATTAATAGGAACAGAAAAAAAAACTTATACTTTAAGCCCACAGCTTTTAAAAAATGACAACAATGTACACTTTTGTTGGACGCGTTGTTGATTGTTAATTGTTAATAGCTAAATAACGAAGCCAAAATCGCAATTTTTTTATTCTTCATTTTAGTCTTATATCATCGCACAGTGTGTCGAGTATATGGGAATTCGGGAAAAAGTCGTAACTCTTAAACTATGCAATTTTCGAGTAAAGTACCTTAATACTTTTTGAAATAAAATGCAAAACCGAATCGAATGATGTAAAAAAAAATTTTTTTTTAATTATTTAAACAAAAATTTTATTTTTTAGTTGCGATGATCTTGTTTTTTATGACTTTTTATTGAATAAAAAGTGGTTTATAATTTTAACGAAAATTTTTTAAAAAAGTACTATACTATATACATTGTTTATCTAATTGTAAATCTTCACAACGAGGAATTAAAACTTAGGAGTCCTTAAGAATTCTATTTGTTTACCTAGAAAGAAGTCTAATGTGCTTTAAATTAATATAATACAAAATCTCAAAGGAACCTTTTGGTACTTTCTGTAATACTGAATTGGAAGATTGTAAATATTTAAACAATTTTAAAACTAAATATATAATTTATAAGAATAAAATTGACCACATATGTAACTACTTATCAAATGGCATGCGTTTAAAAATAATTGCAACAAATTTCTTCGAAAGACTACGCAGAAAGCCGCCGAGCGCGAGCGTCTTTATATGGTTTTTTATTATTTTCTCCCCTTGAGCAAATGTGAGCAGATTTAAACCAACGCGAAATTAAAGTTTAATATGCCACCAATTACTGTAAAAAAATTTACGGATGTACTTTGATGTACTTTTTTTTAAACTCTAATCAAAGTTGATAAATGTTAAACATAAAAAATTAGGACAAATTGCGATTACTTTTAAAAAATTTTGTGGGAGATTGAAGGTCTTATAATACTAAACACACCCTCTGAAAATCAAATTAAAAAACCAAATAGCTTGCGAGGGACGCATGTTTAAAATAATGCACGGAATTTGACAGTAAAGTTTCAGCCTCAATTTTAATAATAAATTGATTTATTCAGTTAAAATTTAATGCAGTTTCAGAAACTACGTTTTGTTACGAACATTTTAGCATACATAAATTTTTTGGTCTTACACTTTGATTTCCGGACTTTTTTCCATTGAACGACACACTGTGCATCGTTAAGAACCACTCCGTGAATTTTCTCCCGCCTGTAGTCGAACACCCTGTATTATACATATCATAGTAGTTAAAAACATGTGTTAAAAACACCGATGATCTTGACAACTCCGAAAAAATGACCTTTGGAAAAAAATATTCTTGCTAGATATTTACTACGTTGACACCATACACATTACGTAACAAATATTTTTTGCATCACAATAACCTGAAGAGATATTTAGATGGCCTTACGTAAAAGGACCACCCTGTATACGAGTATAGCAGGTTCGCAAGAATGGCATGTCGTATCGACAAATTTCTGCAGACCTTGAAGTATCCGTTATGGCTTGCCATCAACCTATACGATACATTAAACGTCATGGAACAGTAAGCAACGACCGTCGTAAAGCGAGACATAAAAAAAATGAATCCCGAAGCATATGTTATAAAGAGCATACAACAAAAAGAATTACCAAACGAACAATTCGATCGGTTGTCCGAATGATAGTCGAATTTATTTTGATCTGCAACTACAAAAATCATGGATTGGAAAAGAGAATATTATTAGCAGACTACGGATTTTTGTGAAAAATTAAAGGTGTCTGCGTTCGTTTCAAGCTTCAGGAGTTATAAGCATTAGTTGTTTTGCTTTGACATTTTGGTGAGTCATGATGCATCAGTATTTTGAAATTCTTGAAATGTTTCTACTGTTATGCATTTTTCAACCCATTTTCGTGTATAATATTCTACGCGTACATGCATCGAATCTGCAGTTCGATGTTTGATGCATTTGTAAAGAATATATGAATCATATTTTTTTTAGGTTAAACTTTACCTTATGAGACCCTAAATTTTGGAGATTTTTAAAACTAATACCGTCAATTTTGATGAGAAAATGTCGAAAATCAAAGTTGTAATGTTAGAAATTTACTGATTCAAAAGTTATGTGTGTGAAAAGTTGAGCGATTTGAAGCGTTTTTGACAGGTAAAGACGCCATCATGAAATACTTCTTCTAGATTAGATGGTATTTTTAAATTTATTTTACTTCTTAGTTTCATAGACAAGAATATTTTAAAATACCTCTTTAATTAATGTATACTTGAATGATTAATTTAATTAGTATTCTTTCTCGAATGTACAGGGTATTTCACCTAACTCGACTACCTTAAATATATATCTTATTTTGTATGATAGAAAAAATGTCAGGGGGAGAAAATATTCTGTTCGAAGGGGCCAGTACGGTGATTGGCCGAATTTTTTACTCAAGGTAATTTTTTTTGGAGATTTTACGAGTAATTTTTTTCGAGGTCACCTATGTTTTTTTAAATGGAATAATTTATTTTTTACGATAGCATGATAGACAATAAAAAACTGAATTTAGCATATACCACAATATCTGACAAGAATATTTTTTTCCCAAGATCATTCTTTTCGAAGTTGTCAAGGTCATCGGTATTGTTTTGAAACATAACTACTTTTTTTAAAAATTGCATTGTGTAAGTGATGGAAAAATACATTTAGATATGCATAATAACATGACCTTGAAATAACTTTGAAATTCGGTTGCTAGGTGCAACGAGATGAGTAAGGTCATGTTATTATGCATATCTGAATGTATTTTTCCATCAGTTACGCAATGCAATTTTTTAAAAAGTAGTTATGTTACAAAACAACACCGATGACCTAAACAACTTCGAAAAAAATGTTCTTGTCAGATATTGGTCCATGGACACAACATGCACATTACGTAACAAACATTTTTTGCATCACAATAACCTGAAGAGATATTTAGGTGTTCTTATTTAAACAGACCTCCCTGTATATAGCTATACGATTCTATGTTGCTTACTTTAAACTTCGAAGTAAAAGGATGTCTTATATTTTGTACAAATATTTTATTTTAACAATTTTTTATTATATGAATACCATAATAATACATAATAACATATAATAATAATAGAGAATAATATTATAATATTAATAGATAACCTTTCACTTTTTATACTTGCTGCTGCACTCATCTGCATCTTACTATATCCAGATATACATTCAGATATGCATAATAACATGACCTTGAAAGTACTCGTCTCGTTGCACCTAACAACCGAATTTCAAAGTTATTTCAAGGTCATTTTATTATGCATATCTGAATGTATTTTTCCATCAGTTACACAATGCAATTTTTTAAAAAGTAGTTATGTTACAAAACAACACCGACGACCTTGACAACTTCGAAAAAAATATTTTTAAACTGAATTTAACGGATACCACCTTTTGACCTTGAAATGACCTTGATCTTCGAAAATTGGCGTTCGTTTCCGTGGTACGACCACCTAAATATCTGTTCAGGTCATTGTGATGCAACAAATATTTGTTACGTAATGTGCATATTGTCCATGGACCAATATCTGACAAGAACATTTTTTTCGAAGTTGTCAAGGTCATCGGTGTTGTTTTAAAACATAACAACTATTTTAAAAATTGCATTGTGTAACCGATGGAGAAATACATTCAGATATGCATAATAACGTGACCTTGAAATAACTTTGAAATTCGGTTGCTTGGTGCAACGAGATGAGTACTTTCAAGGTCATGTTATTATGCATATCTGGATATAGTAAGATGCAGAGGAGTGCAGCAGCAAGTATAAAAAGTGAAACGTTATCTATTAATATTATAATATTATTCTGTATTATTATTATATGTTATTATGTATTATTATGGTATACATATAATAAAAAATTGTTAAAATAAAATATTTGTACAAAATATAACACATCCTTTTACTTCGAAGTTTAAAGTAAGCGGCATATAATCGTGTAGCTATATACAGGGAGGTCTGTTTAAATAAGAACACCTAAATATCTCTTCAGGTTATTGTGATGCAAAAAATGTTTGTTACGTAATGTGCATGGTGTTCATGGATCAATATCAGGCAACAATATTTTTTTGATAAGGTCGTCGGTGTTTTTGGAATCATAACTACATTTTTTTTAAATTACATTGTATAATTGATGGAAAAATACACTCAGATATGCATAATAACATGACCTTGAAGTACTCATCTCGTTGCACCAGGCAACCGAATTTCAAAGTTATTTCAAGGTCATTTTATTATGCATATCTGAATGTATTTTTCCATCAGTTACACAATGCAATTTTTTAAAAAGTAGTTATGTTACAAAACAACACCGATGACCTTAACAACTTCTAAAAAAATGTTCTTGTCAGATATTGGTCCATGGACACAATATGCACATTATGTAACAAATATTTGTTGCATCACAATGACCTGATGAGATATTTAGGTGGTCGTACCACGGAAAGGAACGCCAATTTTCGAAGATCAAGGTCATTTCAAGGTCAAAAAGGTGGTATCCGTTAAATTCAGTTTTTTATTGTCTATCGTGCTATCGTAAAAATGTACTATTACATTTAAAAGAACATCGGTGACCTTGAAATCTAGAAAAACATAATCTCGAGAAAAAAATTCGGCCAATCACTGTCTTGACGCCTTCGAGCAGAATATTTTCTCCCTCTGACATTTTTTCTATTATACAAAATAAGCGATACATTGAAGGTGGTCTAGTTAGGTGAAATACCCTGTATGTGTAGATAATAGATAATAGAAAAAATGTCAGGGGGAGGAAATATTCTGTTCGAAGGGGCCAGTACGGTGATTGGCCAAATTTTTTTCTCAAGATTATTTTATATTTATGTATATAACATGTAATAATTATTTCAAATCATATTTCATGTTGTTAAACTCACGTTATGATTTGCAAACATAATTATATGAATGTTAAGATATATTCACAGCTACATTGCAAAATGTATCTTGTCCATGCACGAAGGTTCTACACAAAATTCCATCGTAAGTATAAAAACAGAAATATTGATTTCTAATTTAAGATTTTGCTGAAAAATACATAATTAAAACACGAACGTTATATATATTTGTTAGATTATAATAATAGACAGCGGGTCTTAATTCAAAATATAATTTTTATGTGAATTCCAACAAACTGGAGTGAAACAGAAATAGATTTCCTTTCTTAATATGTAAGTAATAAAACAGTATCTTAACATTTTTCTAATGCTTTCACTGTTTCAAATTACGCCTATTAATATTTGCCATGAGTGCATAAAAACCGCTATCTAAAAATCAAATATCGAAATATTTCAAATTGTATTTTAGAACTAACCAACGTCACAGAATTCGGGAAATAGTTTCTGAAAATATCTTTGGCTATTATTTGAAATCCTATTTCACTCAGCATTGATCCACACACGAAAAAGTGTGAGAGTGTCAGAAAATAAGAGAGGCATAAGTGACTCGAAACCATAGCTATTAGTGGCCTAATCACATTTCGCGCTGGCACCATTCGCGTTCGTTTCCACGCGACAACCACCGATCCTTTAGCGTCGGCAGCGGACTTATTAATGAATACAATACCTTTCTCATCTTCTTTTTATAGTACATACTCTCATCCTCAACTGGACAAAGATACGAACATTTCATTCAGGACAAATTGCGGTTGCTTCTGCAAGCCGTCAATCTAACACCGGGACAAGTGTGGTTTTAGCAAAACGGTGCTCCTGCTAATAATCATCGCAGAATTCAAGCCACATTGAACAAGTATCCTCATTGTTGAATTGGGAACGATGAACACATTATTCAAAGTGTCCCAGTTGAAGGTGGATCTCTTTCTAAAACATTTGCAGACCTACGTTTACGAAGTTTGATTGCTTAACACTGGAACACCCTTAATGGTAATCATCTGATAATCATCGCAGAATTCAAGCCACATTGAACAAGTATCCTCATCGTTAAATTGGGTAATAATATCTTAGTATCGATCGTAAATAGGTTTTAAACAAAATTTTTAATGGTATCAGCGCACTGGTTCGATCAAAAACTACTTCTACACTATTTGCAAAATATCACAAAATCAAAACTTCGACGTTTCGATCTATATTTAGATCAGTTTCAAGAAATTAATAAAATTTTGCATCTGTAAATTAACTGACAATTTCTATTAGTACTGTGGAGCAGATATAATTATAAACCTTTTTTTAATAAATTTTTAAATTTAAGAAAATTATAATTGTAACTCACTTGCTTAGTGTAAATTTAAATATAATTATAATAGATATAATTGGGTTAAATTGGGTACGGTGAACACATTATTCAAAGTGTCCAAGCTGATGGTGGACACCTAAATATCTCTATTCTTTCGAAAGTTATGAAAAATGCTCCCACATGCTCCGCCACAACCTCGTTCTAAAGCATTTGCAGACCTACGTTCACGAAGTTTGATTGCTTAACACTGGAACACCCTTAACATTATGCAAGTCTTAGCAAAACGGTGCCCCTGCTAGTAATCATCACAGAATTCAAGCCACATTGAACAAGTATCCTCATTGTTGAATTGGGTATGATGAACACAATATTCAAAGTGTCCTGGCTGTAGGTGGGTGTCTTTCTAAAGCATTTGCAGACCTGCGTTTACGAACTTTGATTGCTTAACACTGGGACACCCTTAACATTATGTAAGTCTTAGCAAAACGGTGCTTCTGCTAATAATCATCACAGAATTCAAGCCACATTGAACAAGTATCCTCATTGTTAAATTGGGTACGGTGAACACATTATTCAAGGTGTCCCAGCTGATAGTAGACACCTACATATCTCTATTCTTTCGAAAGTTATGAAAAATGCTCCCACATGTTCCGCCACAACCTCTTTCTAAAGCATTTGCAGACCTACGTTTACGAAGTTTGATTGCTTAACACTGGAACACCCTTAACATTGTGTAAGTCTTAGCAAAACGGTGCTCCTGCTGATAATCATCGCAGAATTCAAGCCACATTGAACAAGTATCCCCATTGTTAAATTGGGTACGGTGAACACATTATTCAAGGTGTTCCACCTGATGGTGGACACCTAAATATCTCTATTCTTTCGAATGTTATGGAAAATGCTCGCACATGCTCTGCCACAACCTCTTTCTAAAGCATATGCAGACCTACGTTTACGAAGTTTGATTGCTTAACACTGGAACACCCTTAACATTGTGTAAGTCTTAGCAAAACGGTGCCCCTGCTAATAATCATCACAGAATTCAAGCCACAATGAACAAGTATCCTCATTGCTGAATTGGGTACGATGAACACAATATTCAAAGTGTCCCAACTGAAGGTGGGTCTCTTTCTAAAGCATTTGCAGACCTACGTTTACGAAGTTTGATTGCTTAACACTGGGACACCCTTAACATTGTGTAAGTCTTAGCAAAACGGTGTTCTTGCTGATAATCATCGCACAATTCAAGCCACATTGAACAAGTATCCTCATTGTTAAATTGGGTACAGGGAACATATTATTCAAAGTGTCCCAGCTGATGGTGGACACCTAAATATCTCTATTCTTTCGAAAGTTATGGAAAATGCTTGCTCATGCTCCGCCACAACCTCTTTCTAAAGCATTTGCAGACCTACGTTTATGAAGTTTAATTTCTTAACAGTGGGTCTCCCTCAAGATTGTGTAGCAAAATGGTACTCCTGCTAATAATCATCGCAGAATTGAAGCCACATTGAACAAGTATCCTCATTGTTGAATTGGGTACGATGAACACATTATTCAAGATGTTCCTCCTGATGGTGGACACCTAAATATCTCTATTCTTTCGAATGTTATGAAAAATACTCGCACATGCCCCGCCACAACCTCTTTCTAAAGCATTTGCAGACCTACGTTTACGAAGTTTGATTGCTTAACACCGGAACACTCTTGACATTGTGTAAGTCTTAGCAATACGGTGCTCCTGCTGATAATCATCGCAGAATTCAAACCACATTGAACAAGTATCCTCATTGTTGAATTGGGAACGATGAACACATTATTCAAAGTGTCCCAGTTGAAGGTGGATCTCTTTCTAAAGCATTTGCAGACTTACGTTTACGAAGTTTGATTGCTTAACACTGGAACACTCTTGACATTGTGTAAGTCTTAGCAATACGGTGCTCCTGCTAATAATCATCGTACAATTCAAGCAATATTGAACAAGTATCCTCATTGTAAGATTGGGTTCAGTGAACACAATATTCAAAGTGTCCCAGCTGAAGGTGGGTCTCTTTCTAAAGCATTTGCAGATCTACGTTTATAATAACTGTTTTTCGTGCTTCTACTCATAGGACATAATGTTGAAGGACACTGGGACATCTTGTACACATATAAAATATGTAAATCACTTTTTGAATAAACGAGGTTTGTACAAAATTTAATGGGATCTGCCCATGAGCTGCTGTTCGGTGGAGCGGACCATGAATTTTGTACTTTCTTTTGTATATAATCTCGTAGGTTTTCAGAAATTGCCGAAAATCCAGGTTTCAATCCTAGGAAATTAGTAATTCAAAAATTGTGCGTGTTCAAACTTCAGCGATTTTCATCCGAACGTGCTTGTGGAACGGTATAATGGTATAATATCTTATAATTTTTTTATTGAAACAGAAGATTATAGATTTTTTTAAATTGAAAATTATTAAATAAATGTTACTAACTAAAAATGAACTACTAACTTTTCGACATACATAGGTTAGTACTTGTTTATAAAAAATGTCCAGCTGTATCGATTGATGTATTAAAAAATACCTCATTCCATTAAAAAAATTAAGTTGACCTTCATATGTCCTTTACGCGTCTACCTACAAAAAAGCTACTAACATCAGATTAATACCCCCTCGAAACCATGCAAGGTTTCCATCTGATGCATCTCTTCCTAACACCAATAGCAGCCGCGTTATTCAGATGTTCTGTTTCTGCGGACTTACCCTGTATATAATTGAACCGTATAGGATTATATCCATTAGGTCACCACATGGCGGAGAGAAGTTTAGTTTCCTACTTCTTCACCACATATCGCGGCAATGTTTACGATACAATTGTCAAGGTGTTTTAATAAAACTGTCTTCAATAATAAAAATTATGTTAAAAATAGTACTTACATAATTTGGAGAACAGAGTATTTTAAAAAATGAAGATATATTTTTTAATTTATTATTGTATTAAACGGATTAGTTTATTTAACAAGTACTCAACACATTCGCATGTGTTATTCGTGTACGTAGAACAGATCTCGTATCCATTTTTATTATTTGTCTAATTTGTCTCATTTTCCTAACCCTACCCATTCTTAAATAACTGATACAATAGCGTAGCTGAATTTTAATTATTGGGTTCGACATTTGTCGTTGAATAGTAACATAATTATTATAAATTGTTCGCAAATATAAACTATTGGGTTGGGTCCTGTTACAGATGCAGAAAACAGTGATCATATAAAAACTATTTATAATTAAGGATTTTTTAATTGGTTAGAAAATGAAAAGAAGATATTGAAAATAACCAACCTTTATACTACGACCCAGTATTACGTTATAATGAATAAAAGTTTTACGTTTATTTGTTTAGACTTTTGTCTGATTCTTGATAGCAACTGAAGGAAGAATCATTATCGAACTTTCGTTTCTAGTTAAATGGTGTAGCTGGCTAAGATGTTGAAAAGCACCGCCAAACCAAATTGATTACTAGTCACCCCATTTAATAAGGTTTCTAAAGAAAACCCTCTGTGACAAGTTTCAAGTCGGTATCCCTAAGGGTAGTTACAGGGTGAGCACGGTTTCACGGATTAAACACTGAACAAAAAATTACGAAAAAGTTCATGAACATTTTACCTACTAGCACACATGACAGTGAATTATTTCCGAACGTTTGGTGCAAAATCGATTTTTTGAAAAATTCACAAATATAAAATTTCCCATTTTATATTGAAGTTTTCAGAACACCACGAATATATTGTTATGTTAGTCATGTCTCATAGTGATTATCACACTCATTGTGACCATCATGCAATTATGAAGAAATTGGTTGCATGAAATATAAAATGGGGAAAAATTTAAGAAATTCAAGAACGTTTTAATGTAACAAAATCGTTAAGGGATGAAATTAATTTTTATGTTATTCCTGCATTCCACAATGCACAATATTTTTACTTTGCATTTTCCGTAATCTGGTGATCATTGATGTGTATTTGTCTTACAAAGATTTTTTGGATTTTGTGAACAATTTTAAAGAAATTGGAAGTGTCCAAAAATTCGAAAAAAACGCATATTTCGTATCCAAGTTTTGGAAATATCAGTTTTATAAAAATTCGGTAACGAGACATTGTTGAGATCATTGTTATAATACATCATAGTTAAAAAAACTAAAACTAAATTTTTTCTGTGTATCGTTACTCGTTTGTAGACATATTGTGTGTAAAGGAAGAATTCTTATCGATCGAAATTTTGAAATATAAATTATAATTATGATATCGGCGCCAGGTTCGATCCTTATTAGACACAACAAATATGCAAGTTAAATATTTAAATTTCTCAACGTTTCGATCCCAATGCGGATCATTATCAAGAGACCCAAATTTTTGCGTCTGAAAAAGAAATTAATATTAAAATTTTGAAATTAAATATACTGTTTTGAATGTGACACAGCCACGTAAATTACCAAAAATTGGTAAAATAGAAAAATTAAATACGCACTTGCTGTGAAGAAGGGACAAAAACTTTTTAGAACACATAATTGTGATTTACACTATTTCCACCTTTACCCCATGCTGGCGATAAAAGGATGATTGGTCGATCGATATGGATCAATGGCGGCAATCAATATATATTGGCGGTAACATTTAAATATCTTGTAACTTGGAAGTAATTTTTATAAACAGAAAAATATGTGTGCAGCATACCATAAAGCAACATAAATCAATTTTGTAGTAACAAAAGTTTGCATTTCGTTGAAATATAACCAAAAATTGTAACATTCAAGAAATGAAAGAATAATCAAAGTTTTAAACTAATGAACGAGAACAGTATATGTTCTAAAATTAAATCAATTGTTATAATTGCCAAAGACGATTAAAGTTTGAAACTATTTAATATTGTGTATTCAACATTTCTCTACGTTGAGAAGAACAGAAGAAGAAACACCCATTGCGGTGTATCGATTTACGAATTGCGAACTTGGATCACGCCAGATTGAATAAAACACAAAGCCTCAACAACGGTCCGAGCTACTGAACTTGTAAAAGTGGATCAACTTATAAGTCCGGTTTATACTTCTCAGGACAGCCACAGTTAATCCACGAGGAATTAGTTGCTGTTAGATGTTTTGGTGTTCGAAACAAGAGGAATTTACTTTTTACTGAAATGTTTCGTGGAACTTACAAGTAGGAATAATCTATTCATTTCGCACTACATTCGAATATACAAGGCTCATTTTTAAAGACACTGCACATTTTCAAATGAGACAAAAAATATTTATAAAAACTTTTTAAAAAGCACGTCTATATTAAAATGCACTAAAAAGGAGAAAACAATTTTTTTAGACGTTAGTGACTATAAATGAAAGCGTGGAGTGCCCACGAAGATTACGTAAATATAGTATAGCGCTCCACGCTTTTATTTATAGTCACTAATGTCTAAAAAAATGATTTTCTCCTTTTTAGTGCATTTTAATATAAGCGTGGTTTTTAAAAGATTTTTTTATATATTTTTTTATTATATACTTTCAAGTCTTTTGTAAATGAAAGGCAACATACAGGGTGGTCTTTTTATCCGAAGACATTGAAATATCTCGAGAACTATGTATCGGATCAAAACAAGTGGGCAATGAAAGTTGTTCGTCGCGAAGGGGGACATCCAATGATACCAAACTGGAAGATAAAAAACTTAAATGGGAACCCCCATTTTTCATTGCAGATTTGGACTCTCCAGAAAAAAATACACAAATTTTACCTAGAAGTTTTTGCATTTTGGTTCACAGATGGTGCTGTAATGGACAAAAATCAAAATGGGTAAAAAATCGTTGAAAATTTGGGATATCTCGAGAAATACACATCAGATCAGAAAAATAAAAGTAGACGTATTTGATATTTTTAAAACTGCTATTCAATAACACCATAATTAACCAGGCACCCCCACCTCCTGAGGGTGGGAGAGGGAATTATTCCAAAATCTTCAATGGGAAACCCCATTCTCAACGTTGTATTTCTCCGACAAATCGAAGAGGGGACTGCTCGATGCGCCACTGTGGGCGTGTGGCGAACTACGTCTTATTACTAGTTATAAAAGGCACTGCAGTGCGATCAGAGGTAACTTTTCTTTCAGTATTAGAACTGGAAGCATCTTTAACAATTTCTTTAACAAAATAAATCCTGCAACCGTAGAAGAAAAAATTGAAATGATTCTGATTTATGGTGAATGTAAGAGGAATATTGACGATGCTGTTGCCTTGTATGCTGAGCGTTTTCCAGACAATGTTCGCTCACGTTCTTTTTTTTACAAAGTTCTGAATGCTTCTATGTCTGATGGCAGCGTACAAACTAAAAAAAGAAAACGACGAACAACTGTTACAGGAGAAGTTAATGAAATAGCTTCCCAGTCCCCTCTTCGATTTGTCGGAGAAATACAACGTTGAGAATGGGGGTTTCCATTGAAGATTTTGGAATAATTCCCTCTCCCACCCTCAGGAGTTGGGGGTGGGTGGTTAATTATGGTGTTATTGAATAGCATTTTTAAAAATATCAAATACGTCTACTTTTATTTTTCTGATCTGATGTGTATTTCTCGAGATATCCCAAATTTTCAACGATTTTTTACCCATTTTGATTTTTGTCCATTACAGCGCCATCAAGTGAACCAAAATGCAAAAACTCCTAGGTAAAATTTGTGTATTTTTTTCTGGAGAATCCAAATCTGCAATGAAAAATGGGGGTTCCTATTTACCCTCTTAAGGGGATAGGGTACTCACGTGACATTATTAGAATATTACTAGATTTTGGGCCGAAACATGGGTTTGCGGACTTCGGTTATTTGACCTTATGCGAGCATATTTTGAGCTGCACAATGGTTCATTCGATAGAGGAAGGTTAGACGCAGTGCGTTGTGCTCCATCATACGAGGCAAAAAAGTCTTTTAGAGGCTGAAAAATAAGTCCAAAGTAGAGCAAAAATCGAGAAAAAACCGCAGATTCCAATGTATTTTTCTGTCACAAAACGATTTTTCTGACTGGTATGATGGGGCACAGCGCACTGCGCTGAACCTTCCTCTATCGAATGAATTTTTGCGCAGCTAAACTGAAGCGTTAGATTGATAAATATGTATGTTCATCATTGTTGCCAATTTGTTTTTACGCGCGGAGGTTGGTCACAATTACAAATACCTGTCACGTGATTACCCTACCCCCGTAAGGGGGTACATGAATATGACTAGCATATTACTAGAATATTACTAGAAAAACAAGTGAAAACAGTGTTTACGAGAAACCATTTTTTCTTTTTATACAAGCATATTACGAGCTGTATGAGGGCTCATTCTAAAGAGGAAAGTTGATCGCAGGTCGCTCAGCTTATGATTTTGTTAGATTATGTTTATATCTAATAATATAAGCGTCGTAGGGGGAAAAATGAAGAAAAATTCTGCGGATTTATAAAAAATAGAAAATTTACTTCACTGGCTAAACCAGACCCATTCGACACCTGTGACATTTACATTTTCTTGTTAAAATTACTCCAAGAACACTTTAATCTCTAAACAAGGGGCCAAGGAAAACGCAATCTCCCCTTCAAGCCTAACAGACCTATACAGATATTCTGGTTCTCGTGCATCAAACTATCTCCAAATAATAAATTTTACTGTTTAAACACTCACTTGGTTCATGTAGGATCGCACAAATTCCATACTTTGGTCAAGAGCGTAAGTATCGCTGCTGCAAGAGTCAAGAATAAGAGCACCTAAGGTGGTGTTAGGTAATAAATCATTGTCTGCGTTTATCTCATCGAGGATGTATAGCATCGCTTCCAAACGCTGAACTCCTTTTTCTTCTTTTACTGCGCCGCAAGGTGATTGACCGATGCCTGATACCTGTAAACAAAAATGTGATTATCTATGAATAAAACATGTATACGGTGCAATTTTCACATGTTCGATAATCACATCTGCTCGAAAATGTATTCCTATGCAAACGGGGGGTAAAAATATTTTAACGTGGCTTGAAAATGTTTTATAATTCGTAAACGGAATTAGTATCTTTTGGAAATATCAAATCCTGTATACAGGGTGTTCGACTACAGGTGGAAGAAAATTTAAGGGTTGGTTCTTAACGATGATATAAGACGAAAATGAAAAATAAAAAATTGCGATTTCTGCTTCGTTATTTAGCTATTAACAACGCGACAGTCACGTATCAAGTGACAGATGCATGCATAACTTCGTTCTCATTTGGGGCCCCAGCGAGGTGAAAATTCTTTTCACAAATCGTTGGACAACATTGAACTCTTTAATAAAAGGTTAATTCTTCTCGATCGCAAATTTAGATAATTAAATTTTTAAATGTTATCGGCGCCAGGTTCGATCATTTTCAGAAAAACAACAAATGTGCAATTATTACATGTTTCTAACGTTTCGATCCCGATGTGGATCTTTTTCAAAGAATCATTATTGCGTCTGAAAAATATTTTGAATGAATAATAATGTAAGAAATTGTAAAATTAATCGTGACGGGACTGTCACATATATGTCACATCACTCTTGCCTTTTGAACAGCATGTGCTCAGTTACATATCTGCCACCATGAAGATAAAATAGTTTTCATACAAAATTTAATATGTGTTATAATGTATTGTCGAGTTTTTACACAACATGTAAGTTTTTGTGGTTTCTGTTAATTTTACAATTTCTTACATTATTATTCATTCAAAATATTTTTCAGACGCAATAATGATTCTTTGAAAAAGATCCACATCGGGATCGAAACGTTAGAAACATGTAATAATTGCACATTTGTTGTTTTTCTGAAAGTGATCGAACCTGGCGCCGATAACATTTAAAAATTTAATTGAACTCTTTGACGTACACAACGTACACTTTTATTAGACGCGTTGTTGATCTTTAATTGTTAATAGCTAAATAACGAAGCCGAAATCGCAATTTTTTTATTCTTCATTTTCGTCTTATATCATTGTTAAGAACCACCCCTTAAATTTTCTCCCACCTGTAGTCGAACACCCTGTATACAATAGTATAACATATTATGTTATTTTTTATTATTGTTATTATGTAACATATTATTGTATATGTACAGGGTGTAAAGAAATGTTTGGTCCTGGCTGCCATAGGCGTATTCTACATCTTCGGATCGGTGAAGATCTGTGAAAAGAAGTTGCCGCAAAATTGTCCTTGACCTTGAACTTCAAGGGCAAATTTTTGTGTTATTGCATTGTACTCTACACATCATGAGGACAAAAAGGGTCAAGGGAATCATGGGTGAGTTGAGTTTTAACCCATCGTTCCCTTGACACTTTTTGTCCCCATGATACGTCGAATATAATGCAAAATCCTATCATTTCTGACTGATCCATGACATGATATTACGATATCTCTGTCATACGTGGACCGATTTTATTGAATGTGGACTTATTCGAAAGCTTATATGCGGTTTACATTAGCAAAGTGCCTTTCAATTTAGAAAATACTGCAGGCGTGATGAGATATTAACGATAGAAGTTTCAGGTTAGGTTAGAATGCCCGGTTTACGAGTAAAAGATACGCGGTACCGACAGTCGATATTGATACAGGGTGTTTGGTAATTTTTCATGTACTTGTTTTAGTTTTAGCTGAACAAAAGATTAAATCATCTGTTTTTCTATATTTATCAATTAATACGTTTGCAGCTGAATAAAATATGAATAATTATTAAATTCTTCTAACAGTTAGTTGGTTTTTGTTAATTAAACAATATATTTTAAGTTATTTATAACTAAATATAAATTACAACGAAGTTAGTAATGGACTTATATAGCACAGAATGATTTAAATGATGTAATTTTTAATTATGGACAAACAGATTGTAAATATAATTTATTTATTTATTTGTTTTTTGCAGATTCAGACATTCTAACGGGAAAAATTTATTCTTTAATTTAGTATCAGGTTTCAATTTACAAATAACAAATCTGGTTCATATTATAGTTTATTATGTTAATATAAATATAATAACAAAAATATAAATTATACAAAAAAAATAACAGAGATGAAAATCAAAGTATTAAATAGTAACGTTCGGTTGCAGGTACAAACATTTTCTAATAAATAATTATGCAAAAAAATATTGAAAAATTAATCGATTTCAGTATTATAACAGAAGATTGCTTTCTGCAACTACATATCTTCTTCACAGCTCGAATCACCATCAGAAGATTCAAGTTCTGTTGAACAATCTGTTTCTTCAATTCTCGACTTTACATTATCTTCTAATAATTGAAGAACTTCAGGGGACAGATAACTTTTTTTGTGGGATTGTGCGAAGACTATTTATTAGTGGGTCGGAAGTTATTAATAGCATTGCTAATAAATCGAAATTAATATCCGATCTTGACGTTTTTCGTGCATTTTTTTTTCTAAATCACAGTGATAATAACAATAACAATAAAAACAACAACAATAAAAATAACAAAACTGAAAGATATAAAGAAACGCAAGGGAGATGTACACTGCACGCTGATCGCTATGAGACTGAAGAAACGAATTTTCAAAGGAAGAAAGCTCAGAAGAAAACTTGGAGATATCATCGTTGTTTATTCCTTAAATATACAATGAACGAGACCAATCCATAGGTATCGAATAGACTATACAGGGTGGGGCAGTAACTATTAGCACCTCAGATATCTTCGAAAAGGGGGCCATCCGGTGGCGATAGTAGTTTTTTTGCAGGTGGACGTACTTCGGACATTTGAAGGTCACGTCCATTTTTTTTAATGGAATGAGGCATTTTTGAATACATCAACCGATGCAGCTGGACATTCGTTACAAAAAAGTACTAACCTATGTATGTCGAAAAGTTAGTAGTTCAGGAGATATTACAATTTATATAACTCTAAAACACCATTGCAATCGTACTAAAGACGTTAGTGTTACTTACTGTTGTAACGTCTTAGTAGGAAAGTAATGGTATTTTTGAGTTATTTAAATTGTAATATCTCCTGAACTACTAACTTTTCGACATACATAGGTTAGTACTTTTTTGTAACGAATGTCCAGCTGCATCGGTTGATGTATTCAAAAATACCTCCTTCCATTTAAAAAAATTGAGGTGACCTTCAAATGTCCGAAGTACCTCCACCTACAAAAAAACTATTATAGCCACCGGATGGCCCCCTTCGTACTGTACAATCTTATTTCAACACATAGTTCTGTAAAACTTATAATTTCGAAGATATCTGAGGTGCTAATAGTTACTGCCCCACCCTGTATAAACAAATCGCTAAGTGGCGATGGCATCGGCTTCATTGTAACAATTCGTATAGTTTTGCAGCATTTTGCAAGTCGATTTTGGTATCAAAATAAAGTGGAGAGTATCTACTTTATAATATGTAAAAATCATCACGTTTAGCGACGTTTAGTAGATACTAATTCATTAACGAATTGGAGTTACATATACGTTTCTGTCGAAAAATAAGTGTCATCTTTGACATTTTATTTACACAAAAAGAGAAAAGTTATCAATAATTTGGAATCACTAAAGTTAAAATACATGGTTTGAGATGCTATATACGTCATATAAAGGAATTTTGTTATTTCTTAGTAAGTTTTTAGCTCTTTCCAGCGCGCATGGAAATGTGGCTATTAATTTATAGGTTAACCGTCCGTCTTTAAGGTGAAGTTTACAAGCTCTGTCAACATATAACGAAACAATTTTAAGTTTTAATATTCAAGGCTTTTAATACATGGTTATTTTAGAATATATTGGCTCAGTTAGTTTTTGTTGATTTGAAAGTGACTTTGGTCCAGCTAAAATGCTCATTTGGTACACTGTGCATGTGGCTATTAATTTATAGGTTAACCGTCTGTCTTTAAGGTGAAGTTTACAAGCTCTGTAAACATACAACGAAACAATTTTAAGTTTTAATATTCAAGGGTTTTAATACATGGTTATTTTAGAGTATATTAGCTCAGTTAGTTTTTGTTGATTGGAAAGTGACTTTGGTCCAGCTAAAATGCTCATTTGGCACACTGTGCATTTGGCTATTAATTTATAGGTTAACCGTCTGTCTTTAAGGTGAAGTTTACAAGCTCTGTCAACATACAACGAAACAATTTTAAGTTTTAATATTCAAGGGTTTTAATACATGGTTATTTTAGAATATATTGGCTCAGTTAGTTTTTGTTGATTTGAAAGTGACTTTGGTCCAGCTAAAATGCTCATTTGGCACACTGTGCAGCTTTAGTATATGCAGGAAGTAGAATTGATTGATCGAGCAATAATCATGTCTGATTCCTATGCAATAGCACGTGTATTAGTTGCATTGTCAAACTCGATTTTCTCTAAAATAAAGCTTCGGATAAAAAATCCTTATAGCGAATTCTTTTCTTACACTTGTATGTAGAATCACCCCCTGCTCGATTGTACTACGATTTCCGGTACACCCTGCATAATAAATCTATAGACTGTAACAGCATTTTTTTTATTAGGAAATCTCATATGAGATTTATTTCAACATAATTGTAATGCAATACATAGAATACAGTATATATAGAAAACAATACATACAGCACAAAATACAAAAACCACAAACCAGAACAGGACACAGAAGAGACATAAATAATATAACAAAGACACGAGAATGATAGTAACGGTATAAACAAACACTTATACTTCTGCAGTCCGCAGCTCTTAAAAAATGAAAGTATATAACGACAGGCCTTGATATTAGGTTTAGCTATTAATGTGGAGACATCCATTGGAAGCTGGAAGTTAATTAATCGGAGGTTTATTAATTAATTTGAGCCTTTCCTCATATACAAGTTAACTGTAACAGCATTTCTTGATCGAAACATTTTGTAAATGTTGCATTCTAAAATCAGATATTTCGTAGGCAACAACCTAATACAAAGTTCTCGTTATTTTTAGAACATAATTACCTCGTAATTAATTGTATCAATAAATTCAAATACACCGGGCAAGTTTCGTTTCTAAAATACCATTAGTTGAAAATTGAAAGTTCATTTGCGTGATGCGCTATTTAAATGCCAATTAGCTGAGCGGTCTACCGCACACGCTCACATGCGCGTACGAGAGAGTACGTGTGCTGATGATATCTCGGAAATGAAACCTCAATTTGTAAAATGGCAAAGGACTATTAGATTTGTACTTATGTGAAAACTATACAAGGTGTCTTAAAATTCCTCGAACATCCGGAAATGCGAGGTTCCTGAGTGCATTTGAAGCAATATTTAAGTAAAGGAGTTATTAACAAAAAACACGGATCAAACAGAGCGCGATATAAGTGCGTGTTGGCACGGTTCATCGGTACGTTCGGCTCGGTAGCGTCGTGGAGTAACCGTTGGACTCACGAACTGCGCTTCGAACGAACTCAGGTTCGAATCCCCGTGCCTCACCACTGACACTTTTCGGTTTTTCTCAACTTCATCTTGAAGTGAACCCACAGTGCTATTAGCTCCATACGTATGCAATCATAGTACGTATGGCGTTCCCTGACTGTGGAGATAAATGTGCTGTTAATTTCGCTATGTTTGAGAAGTCTATATCCATTACTTCTGTAAACACGCCTAACAGCCACACAAAATAATTTTTTTGGCTGGTTGAGTTCGGTTGAGATCCTGGCCCCCTTACATTAACTTAGGGTACGCGAACAGTGGATCCGTTTTCGTCTGATTCGGCCGACGCACAGTGTGTCGAGTATGTATATGGGAATTCGGAAAAAAAGTCGTAACTCTTAAACTATGCAATTTTCGAGTAAAGTACCTTAATACTTTTTGAAATAAAATGCAAAACCGAATCGAATGATGTAAAAAAAATTTTTTTTAATTATTTAAACAAAAATTTTATTTTTTAGTTGCGATGATCTTGTTTTTTATGACTTTTTATTGAATAAAAAGTGGTTTACAATTTTAATGAAAATTTTTTGAAAAAGTACTATACTATATACATTGTTTATCTAATTGTAAATCTTCACAACGAGGAATTAAAACTTAGGAGTCCTTAAGAATTCCGTTTGTTTACCTAGAAAGAAGTCTAATGTGCTTTAAATTAATATAATACAAAATCTCAAAGGAACCTTTTGGTACTTTCTGTAATACTGTAATAATTTTTTCTTTCTGTAATAATAAATATATAATTTATAAGAATAAAATTGACCACATATGTAACTATTTATCAAATGGCATGCGTTTAAAAATAATTGCAACAAATTTCTTCGAAAGACTACGCAGAAAGCCGCCGAGCGCGAGCGTCTTTATATGGTTTTTTATTATTTTCTCCCCTTGAGCAAATGTGAGCAGATTTAAACCAACGCGAAATTAAAGTTTAATATGCCACCAATTACTGTAAAAAAATGTACGGATGTACTTTGCTGTACTTTTTTTTAAACTCTAATCAAAGTTGATAAATGTTAAACATAAAAAATTAGGACAAATTGCAATTATTTTAAAAAAATTTTGTGGGAGATTGAAGGTCTTATAATGCTAAACACACGCATGTTTAAAATAATGCACGGAATTTGACAGTAAAGTTTCAGCCTCAATTTTAATAATAAATTGATTTATTCAGTTAAAATTTAATGCAGTTTCAGAAACTACGTTTTGTTACGAACATTTTAGCATACATAAATTTTTTGGTCTTACACTTTGATTTCCGGACTTTTTTCCATGGGACGACACACTGTGCGACGCACAGACTGGTATTTGACGGCCCCAGCTGGCCAAAAGTCAATTTCCCAAAACTACCCCCAGGTAAAATATAACATGTTATTGGTAGTCTCTCGAACCAACCACATTGTTCATAACGTTTAAATTGTTTTTTTTTTAAATTAATGTAAGCATAATAAATGTAATCAGTTTTACGGAATAAAAATTTTGGCCAGCTAGATCGGCTAAATACAGTAATCACGCCGCGAAAAATTGATTCTTATATATCAAAAATTGCGATCGATAAAATAACCACTATTATTAAATAATGAAGTTAAAAAAAACCTCTATAAATACAGTAATGTCGTGATCAGTGTTCCGATTGAATGTGAAATTTCTCGCGCATGCGCGGAAATTTCAGCCTCAGTAACGTAACCTTTTCGATGAAATCGGGTAGCTTGAGCACCACGCAGACTTTAAAAAAATGATTAGTATACAGGGTGGGGCAGTAACTATTAGCACCTCAGATATCTTCGAAATTATAAGTTTCACAGAACTATGTGCTGAAATAAAATTGTACAGTACGAAGGAAGCCATCCGGTGGCTATAATAGTTTTTTTGTAGGTGGAGGTACTTCGGACTTTTGAAGGTCACCTCAATTTTTTTAAATGGAATGAGGTATTTTTGAATACATCAACCGATGCAGCTGGACATTCGTTACAAAAAAGTACTAACCTATGTATGTCGAAAAGTTAGTAGTTCAGGAGATATTACAATAACCATGTATTAAAACCCTTGAATATTAAAACATAAAATTGTTTCGTTATATGTTTACAGAGCGTGTAAACTTCACCTTAAAGACAGACGGTTAACCTATAAATTAATAGCCAAATGCACAGTGTGCCAAATGAGCATTTTAGCTGGACCAAAGTCACTTTCAAATCAACAAAAACTAACTGAGCCAATATATTCTAAAATAACCATGTATTAAAACCCATGAATATTAAAACATAAAATTGTTTCGTTATATGTTTACAGAGCGTGTAAACTTCACCTTAAAGACGGACGGTTAACCTATAAATTAATAGTCACATTTCCATGCGCGCTAGAAAGAGCTAAAAACTTACTAAGGAATATCAAAATTCCTTTATATGACGTATATAGCATCTCAAACCATGTATTTTAACATTAGTGATTCCAAATTATTGATAACTTTTCTCTTTTTGTATAAATAAAATGTCAAATATGACACTTATTTTTCCACAGAAACTTATATGTAACTCCACTTCGTTAATGAATTAGTATCTACTAGACGTCGCTAAACGTGATGATTTTTACATATTATAAAGTAGATAATCTCAATTTTATTTTGATACCAAAATCGACTTGCAAAATGCTGCAAAACTATACGAATTGTTACAATGAAGCCGATGCCATCGCCACTTAGCAATTTGTTTATACAGGGTGGGGCAGTAACTATTAGCACCTCAGATATCTTCGAAATTATAAGTTTCACAGAACTATGTGCTGAAATAAAATTGTACAGTACGAAGGAAGCCATCCGGTGGCTATAATAGTTTTTTTGTAGGTGGAGGTACTTCGGACTTTTGAAGGTCACCTCAATTTTTTTAAATGGAATGAGGCATTTTTTAATACATCAACCGATGCAGCTGGACATTCGTTACGAAAAAAGTACTAACCTATGTATGTCGAAAAGTTAGTAGTTCAGGAGATATTACAATTTAAATAACTCTAAAACACCATTGCAATCGTACTAAGACGTTAGTGTTACTTACTATTGTAACGTCTTAGTAGGAAAGTAATGGTATTTTTGAGTTATTTAAATTGTAATATCTCCTGAACTACTAACTTTTCGACATACATAGGTTAGTACTTTTTTGTAACGAATGTCCAGCTGCATCGGTTGATGCATTAAAAAATGCCTCATTGTATATGTATATAATTCCGCAGTCTAATTAATACTAGTCTAACATTAATGATTACGAAAGGAGATCTCTTCTTATAAACAAAGATATCTATTTCATGTGATGGTGAGAGCAAGAACATTAAGACAAGTTCATACACAAACTGTGTAATTTATCTTCCTTTAACAATCCAAAGGGTACGATAATTTTTGCTGAAGTAGCTTCCAGCGGTGCATTTGATATGAGTTGGCGTTCCATTATTCATGTAGAATACCTTGGTCATGCGTTTTTGGTGGATTGTCTCATATACTTTCGAAAAAATTTTCGTAATAATGACATTTAAGTACACTACTGTTCAAAAGAAGTGTAAAAAATCAAATAATAACACAGTAAGTAAATAATTTTTCGCGATCGTAAATTGTTTTTAGACAAATAGGAATTGATGTTATCGGCGTACAGGTTAGATCATGGTTCTACAAACATTATTTGAAATGAAGGTTGAGGATATCTCCAATAATCAATAATTTTTCTTTTTTCCATTTAAGATTCTAACCATTAAAAATCCACATTTCATGTTACTTCACAAAACATTTTATGTAATTTCTCTTTTATTTAATTATTTATTTTTAAAATGGGTATATTATTTTCAAATTTTGAACACAATAATACGTTTAGATTGTTTAAATAAATTGATATAGTTTCACAATTCCAATACAGAGACAAAAGTCCAAATATTAATTTAAATGTGTTTCGGTTAAAACTAGTTTCAAATTTGCCACTCTGAAATATACTATATACTCTGATTTATACTTTTGAAGCAGCACATGTTTCAGTTACATATCTACCATCATGGGCTAAATTACTGTTCAAACGTAACTCACTAATTTTTGTTTTAAAATGTTTATGTCCATTTTGCATACAACAGGTACGTATATGAAATTTAATTTTTGGTTTTTTCTATGTGAAAAAAAAATTTTCTTTTTGTTTTCTTTTCTAATTATTCTCACAATTTTCAGACGCAAAAGTGTCTCTTTGAAAAAGATCCACATCGGGATCGAAACGTTAGAAATATGCTTAAATAATTGCACATTTGTTGTTTAAATGTGATCTGAAAGCGGTTAAATTGTGATGATTATTTCTTTAGTATTTTAATTTCGCGCCAAACATCGATTTATAGGTTCTTGATCCTTGACATCTGATTGGTCAGTTTGATCCACGATATTCGTATGTTTTTCCGTTCTTGACTTTGCCATAGCAGTTACAGTTTAGTACAGTTCAAACCTTCGAAGCACAATTTTGTTTTACTTTGTTTTCTGTCTGTTTTCACATTTAGCAAGTATGTATATATTCTTTTCGTTACTACTATCAAAAAGTTTCTGTTCAATTAATACAAATTTTATTACATTATTTTCATAGACGCGGACTTTTCTTGAAGATGGTTCAAAACTGAACCGAAACGTCGAAATTATAATTCTGCAAAATTGCTAAATTCTTTCTTGTTGATCGAACGTGTAGCGCCGATATCATATTTGCATATACAAAATTTACGATCGTGAACCAAAAATTATTAATAAAAATATTGATAGAAAGAAAAAAACCTGTAATGATAGCGAAATTGAAGCGTTAGATTGATACAAATGTATGTTCATCACTGTTGCCAAACTGTTTTTCAGCGTGGAGGTTGGTTACACTGATAAATACCCAGAATCAGGGGGTACCGTACCCCCCTTAAAACGTCCACCTTAGGATGTAACAAAGTGAAGGGATTTTAAAGGTTTATATGAAGTTCTGCCTTGAAACTTTCTGATGTAAAAGATAAATCAAAGTTCGAAAGTAGACAGGAGCCACAGAATATTGAACTTTACAGAAAAAGTTTCGTGGAGCTAGGAGGAAAACTGGTTGATGAACTGGTCTCAGCAGCGTTTCTAATCGATCCAATGTCTACGGGCGGAAATGACAAATTATCTTGCAAACTCGATCAATATCCGAAGCTACTGATCTTAAATAATTATCGAGACTTCGCCTTCAATTTTCTGTGATAACGAAGACTAAGTTAAAAATTGATAAACCGTATCTCTACAGATACACATTAAAAATCTATTAAGATTTAAATAACCACTTTAAATTGTTGCGATAGAGCGAACTACATGTATTAAAAATTGTACCGTTACATTTTGCAGCGAAGCTACACAGCTTCTAAGAAATATGCAAAATATGCAAATAAAATGAAAATCTATAAACAATTAGCACTCTTAGAAAAATGATAACTTTTTAATATTGGACCATAGGATTTGAAATTTTTTGAGAAATTGGAACGATTGGTTTGTTACACAACTTGAAAAGAACTTTTTGAAAAAATTGTTAGTTGTCGGAATCGCAGAAAAAATGCTTAAAGTTGTATTTCGCAACTTTTATATATGGGCTTACTTGGAAAATTTAGGAAACATATTTCGTAGATCTATATCAATTAAACATATTCCAAAGGTTTTCGTGGAATTTATAAAAATTACAGTTTTTCATGGTTTTCGGCCCCTAACTGCAATAAATCTAAACATCCTTCGATGTCTGCCATTTTCCCCTAATATTGCTTAAATTTTAATTTAAATTTTAATAAAATTGCTTAAATTTTATTAGTATAATAGTTTCAATAACTACAATCGACTGTTGTGATCATGAATATTCCTCACTTGATATAGATTGTAAGTAAAATATTTGTTAATTTTCCCATGTAAATAAATATAAGGAAAATCACCTCTTTCATTTGTATTTGAACGAATTTGACCAATCGATACGAAAGAACTGAAGTATCATAAATAATATAAAAAGTGGAACTTGACCCATAAATTGATAATACAGGAAAAGATTGGTTTCGCTAAAACAAATGTTCGTGCCACACATTTTTCTATCTGCAATCGTTTTCGAAGCAATCGATCGTGTACATTTAACCTCCAACATTCCGTGTACGCGGAAAAAACAAACAAACTCTATCTCGTGCGGAGGTAACTATAAAAAGAATCCTATCATGGCGAATTTCTATCTCGGTTTGCGTTTGTTTCTTTGCGCGCATTCGATGCAGCCTCCGCCATTTATTGGCAGATATCAAATGAAATAAATGAAATATTGAATACGATTGTAAAGTGATTTTATTCCTTTTGAACGTCGATGTCTAAACTGTAATCGAAATGTATCAGCAATCGGCAGAATCCGTTATTAGGTTATTGACATTGTTTATTGATTCATGCCATTGCTTTGAATAGCTCGCATCCGAGGAGTTCGCAGCTAAAAATCGGATTGTGTTTCAATATACAGTGTGTCCAAGTTAACTTGACACCTTGAAAATCTCGCTTAATTTTAGTAACAAAAAAATGTCATTGGACAATATGAACCTAACCGAAGGGGCAATATAATGATTGGGATAACACTTTTTCAAGGCCATTTCTTTCTAGATATTAAGGGGGTAGGGTACCCACGTGACATTACTAGAATCTAACTAGATTTTGGGTAAAAAAACAGGGGTTCACGGGAACACACCTCACGTTCTCATACGATCATATTTTGAGCTGAGTGAGGGCTTATTCTGAGGAGGAAGGTTAAATGAAGCGCGCGTGGGTCCAACTTTAGTTACATGATGTTTACATCTAGTAATGTGAGTGTCCAAAGTAGGGAAAACAAGTGAAGAAAAATTCCGGAGATTCTAATGTGTTTTTTGATCACAAAAAGATTTTTCTTGGTAATTTAAGGACCCACATGCGCTTCATTTAAGGGGGTACCGTAACCCCTGATCTGGGTATTTATCAGTGTAACCAACCTCCACGCTGAAAAACAGTTTGGCAACAGTGATGATCATACATTTGTATCAATCTAACGGTTCAATTTCGCTATCCTTACAGGTTTTTTTCTTTTTATCAATATCTTTATTGCTATTAATGGATCCGAGTGGCTTCAAGCCCTTTATATTTTTGTTGATACGAATATAGGCTGATAGTTCTCCTGTCTAAGCGCCATCTCGTTCGAGTAGCTGAACTAAAATTGGTTCTACTTGCCCTTCATTGCCCTTCATGAACGGAATCTGGGGAACAATTGAATGCGATCACGGGAAAACATTTTTTATCCTGATATTAGCATGTTATGAGCTGTGTGAGGGCTCATTGTAAAGAGGAAGGTTCATCATAGCCCGCTCTGCTATTGATTCAAGTCGGAAAAATCATTTTGTATTAGAAAAATACATTAGAATCTGCGGAATTTTTCTTCATTTGTTTTCCCTATTTTGGACACTCATATTATTTGGTATAAACATAATCGGACTAAATCATGAGCAGAGCGGGCTATGATGATCCTTCCTCTTTAGAATAAGCCCACACACAGCTCAAAATATGTTAATATGAGGACAAAAAATGTTTTCCCGCAAACACTAATTTCATCAATAAAACAGTGTTTGCGGGAAAACATTTTTTGTCCTCATATTAACATATTTTGAGCTGTGTGAGGGCTTATTGTAAAGAGGAAGGTTCCTCATAGCCCGCTCTGCTATTGATTTAAGTCAGAAAAACCGTTTTGTATTAGAAAAATACATGGGAACCTGAGGGTGGTTGTCTCGACTTGTTTGCCCTACTTTGGACGCTCATATTATTAAATATAAACATAATCTTGTTAAATAATGAGCAGAGCGGGCTATGATGAACCTTCCTCTTTAGAACAAGCCCTCACACAGCTCGTGACATGCTTGTATAAAAACAAAAAATGGTTTCTGGTAAACACGGTTTTCACTTGTTTTTCTAGTAATATTCTAGTAATATGCTAGTCATATCCATGGGTACGGTACCCTCTTAAGGGGGTAGGGTACTCACGTGACATTACTAGAATATTAATAGATTTTGGGCAGAAATATGGGTTTGCGGGCTTCGGTTATTTGACCGTATGCGAGCATATTTTGAGCTGCACGAAGGTTCATTCGATAGAGGAAGATTAGACGCAGCACGCATCATATCAGTCAAAAAAATCGTTTTGCGACAGAAAAATATGTTTAATGTAGAGCAAAAATCGATCAAAAAAACCGCAGATTCCAATGTATTTTTCTGTCACAAAACGATTTTTCTGACTGATATGATTGGGCACAGCGCACTGCGCTGGACCTTCCTCTATCGAATGAACCTTTGTGCAGCTCAAAATATGCTCGTATAAGGTCAAATAACCGAAGCCCATTATTGCATTCATAGTCCGTTCATGAAGCCAGAGTCTAGAGCAAGCCCAGAGTCAATTTTAGTTCAGCTAGTTAGACGAGATGGCGCCTAGTCAGGAGAACTGTCAACGGAGATTCGTAACAACAAAAATATAAAGGGTTTGATACACTCGGATCTATTAGTAGCAATAAAGATATTAATAAAAAGTAAAAAACGTATAATCATAGCAAAATTGAAGCGATGGACTGATAAATATGTATGTTCATCACTGTTGCCAAATTGGGTTTTCGCGCGGAGGTTGGTCACAATGAAAAATACGAGTCACGTGGAACCCCTACCCTCTTAAGGCGGTACCAGACCCATGGATATGACTAGCATATTACTAGAATATTACTAGAAAAACAAGTGAAAACTGTGTTTACGGGAAACCATTTTTTGTTTTTATACAAGCATGTTACGAGCTGTGTGAGGGTTTGTTCTAAAGAAGAAAGTTGATCTCAGGTCGCTCAGCTCATGATTTTGTTAGATTATGTTTACATCTAATAATATGAGCGTCCAAAGTAGGGAGAAAAAATGAAGAAAAATTCCGCAGATTCTAATGTATTTTTCTAATACAAAACGATTTTTTCGACTTGAATCATGAGCTGAGCGACCTGCGATCAACCTTCCTCATTACAATGAGCACGCATACAGCTCATAACATGTTCATATCAGGACAAAAATGGTTTCCCGTGATGGCATTCAGCTTCCCCATATTTCGTTCATACAGACAGAGTCTAGAGCAAGTCCAGAGCCAATCTCATGAGATAGTCGGCTACCCGAGTACTCGGTTCCAGGAAATGAAAACCGTTATGGATGTTATTAAGAATCGAAATGATGTTATAACTGTTACTAAATAGAATATCGATTCGGGCTTATACCTGGTTTATTTCGATTCTATAACTGTTAATATCTCATGAGGTACCTGGGTATTTTTGCTGTACCCGGGTGTCTCATGGGTGCCCGAGTACCCCATAATTACGAAAATTACGAAATTTTCAAAAGGCTTAACCCAAAGCATATAGGGTATGCCCAACCACATGACGTATGTAGTCTTTTTAATTTTTCAAGAAAAAAAGAATGTTTTCAAAATTTTTTATTTATTTACTTAATGTCCGCCTTAAATATAAAAATGTTTAGGATTTAATGAATCAGGGATAAGAGTTATACCTACTTGATAATTGATGAAATTTAAACAAAAATTGATGAAATCCCAACAAAAAGATCCTGTAAACAGGAGCCAAGTTTTCTATGGTCATATAAAAAGTTGTGTGATTAAACAAAATACGGCCAGTTCGTTAGCTTAGAAATACCTGTTGTAATACTGAAAAAAGCGTTTGTAAAAATTAGTTTAAAAAAACGCTATTTAATTTTTTAAGAATTACATATGGAGAGCTAAGTTATTCAACTTGGCCGTTACTTTTTAAACCAATGGCTATAAAAGGTGTTTGGTTGCGGCCAAGTAATACTTGCACATACTTGCACATATTATTGTATAATAAATTAGGAATAGCATTAAAATAAAGTATGATCGAAGTATAATACCACAGTACATGGCTCTTTTTCATCCGTAGTAGTTCGTACAAAATGTTATTAATTACATTTTTCATTATTTTTTGGTGATATATTAGGTTTTTAGGGCCACCAATTTTATTTTTATTAAGACCATGTCATTCTTCCATGAAATACTTGTACATATTATTGTATGATACATTAGGAATAGCATTAAAATAATGTATGATCGAAGTATAATACCACAGTAATTGGTACATGGCTCTTTTTCGTCCGTAGTAGTCCGTACAAAATGTTATTAATTTTATTTTTCATTATTTTCTTGTGTTACATTAGGTTTTTAGGGCCACCACTTTTATTTCTATTCAGACCACATCATTCTTCCATGAAATACTTGTATATATTATTGTATGATACATTAGGAATAGTATTAAAACAAAAAGTATGATCGAAGTTTAATACCACAGTAATTGGTACATGGCTCTTTTTCGTGCGTAGTAGTTCGTACAAAATGTTTCCTCTATCTTCTTTGATATATTCTTGTGTTGTGTTAGGTTTTGAGGGCCAGCAATTTTTTAAATTTATTTAATTTTTTATTATTAATTCATATAAATTTGGAATAATATTAAAATTAAGTATGATCGAAGTTTAATACCACAGTAATTGGTATATGGCTCTTTTTCGTCCGTAGTAGTTCGTACAAAATCTTTCCTCTATCTTCTTTGATATATTCTTGTGTTGTGTTAGGTTTTGAGGGCCAGCAATTTTTTAGATTTATTTAATTTTTTATTATTAATTCATATAAATTTGGAATAATATTAAAGTAAATTATGATCGAAGTATGATCGAAGCATGATACCGAAGTAATCGGTACAGTTACCCCATCGCTTATTACTCCTTACTCAACCGACGACGTCGTTTTATATCATTTAAAATTCCATAGCAAGTTACTGCTGACATAGCTCGGCGTCACTTTAAAGTCCATAACTACTTGATGTAGACGTACTGCTACGGTATTTTATGTTCATAACGAGTTAGGTTCATTTTATATGTACTAGGATTTTATCACTTGGATATAGGGTAACTGTCGGCATCAAAACGTAAGTTATTATTGCTATGTGTATTTTAACACATGCAGCACTTTTTACTTTTATGTATTAAGTTGTTCCAACAGTTTATTTCGGAATGTGATCCCTTAATACTGTTAAATAAATAGTAGGTTGTCCCAAAAGTTGGATTTCGATTCACGAACGTAATGCAAATTCATGTTAAGAAGTACTAAAACGTTAACGTAAGGATTATCGCATTGTTTGTATTTATCTAGCAACATTAAAGGAACACGTTCCGAAAGAAACTTTTGGGACAACCTAATACAATGATTTTACCTCGTAAAACTGTGTCTTATAGATTTATAGTGTCACCAAAAGATTTAAATTGCAAAAATTATAAGACTTGAAAGTCTATTTAAGTCTTATAATTTTTGCAATTTAAATCTTTTGGTGACACTACGCAAGCGAGTAACACACTTATTTCAGTTTTTTCCTCTTATAATATGATTCACTTTTGGTTTTTGTTTTTCAATTATTAAAGAAAAATGTATATATTTTTTGTTTCATTACAGACACAATGTTTTTGGTATTATTCCTTTGAAAATGATCTAAATTGAGATCGAAACGTCGGGATAAATAATTGTGACAATTTGCAAATAGTGTATTAAGTATTAAAATGATCGAACCAATGCGCCGATAACATTTAAACTTTGTTTTAATTTTATGCGTTTTTTCTGTCCTTGACCTTGAATGACCTTGGAATAATTACAGTCACTGAATTCCTAATGAATGGGTCTATCATTGTAGGTGTTCAAAAAAGGGTGGTTCTATTTAAAAAAGTCAAGGTGACCTTGATATCTCCAAAGAAAATGACATAAAAACAAATTTTTTTGGCATATGATACAGATACATTATTATACCTAATAAGCAATAAGTTTCACGTCTGCCGTGCGTGGTTTCCAGGCACACGATTTTTTTTATTTTATTGAACTGTATGTCAAAAACTACTGTGTGCGGAAGAGATTAAATAAAGTAAAAATATATCAGTAAAAGAATAGGTAAAAAGGATTAGAATTAACATGGTTATGTTACGACAGCACGTGCAACTACGTTTGCATTAATTAAAGTAATAATATAATTACATCTATTACAGAGATATATTGGAGATATACATCTTTCCAAACTTACTGTGTGCGGAAGAGAATAAACAAAATAAAAATATATCAGTAAAAGAAGAGGTATGTATATACATACCTCTTTATATGTATAAAATTACAAAATTACATTTAAAAATCTAAAATAATAAATTTAAAGCAGTTGCACGTGGTGTCGTAACATAACCATGTATTTTTTCTTTTTTTTAAATTTTTCTTTATTTTTTTATTATTAATATTTTACATGTAATTTTGTAATTTATATACATACCTCTTGTTTTTTAAATATGTATCTAGTATATATAAGAAAAACACCATTAGTATAATAATAAAATAATCACTTCAATAAAAAAAAAAGAGTGAGAGAGAGCGCTATAGATTCGGGCTAATGCTTTCTTTCTTTCCGTAAGACGGTGCAGTCTATCTCTATGAGTCTATAGGCGTAACATAACCATGTATTTCTAACCATTTCGTTTGATATTACCACCAAAATCTTCGCTTTCATTATAAGATCATTGGTTGTGCAAGCTGTTAAGGAGTTGGACTACCAATCGGTAGACCGGGGTTCGAATCCCGTCGGGGTAAGAAATTATTTTTCTCCGTTCATTCTCAGTTTAAATTTTCGCGCCACTCGACATTCGACTTTCGTTACATCGACTTCCGCTACATCAGAAAATTGTTACCCTCAGCACCGACGAGATACTGTTAAAGACTGCCCGTGCTATTCCGCGGTCCGGTAAATGGGCGCAATGGGCGAGGTGATAACGGTGGAAATTACAGTGACCTGAATGACCACGTCGCTAAAAATTACTCCACCGACGAGAATAGTATCAAAACATTGTCTAAAATATGGCGGAGAAAGCAATATTTAAGGGCACCGTCTGGTTAGCAGACGACACTCGCGCGTTGACGTGTGTGAGTGCACACTAGGGCGGACCTTAGCTATACCTGATGAAATTATTTTGCGAGATCTTTTTCACGACGGCCCCCAATATTGTTCCATTTCATGAAAAAATTATATACCCAACGTTTTAGATCAATCGGGCGTCGGAAAGGGGTGGCGCATTAGGGTGAACCTTAGGTATACCACGTGAAATATTTTTTGCGAGATTTTTTTACGACACCTCCTATAATTCTGCCATTGGGTAAGAAAATAATTTCTGCAGAAGATAAAGTTGATCCAACAAGGGGGAGACGTGCCACAATGACGTTGCAGTTGCGAAAAACAACAAATATTTCCCTTTGCCATAGAACTTCATGTTTCTAGCACATTCAACCTCAATGTGGCACGTCTTTCTCTTATTCGATCAACTTCATCTTCTGCAGGAATTATTTTCTTACCCAATGGCAGAATTTTAGGGGGTGTCGTAAAAAAAATTTCACGTGGTATATGTACCTAAGGCCCACCCTAATGCGCCACCCCTTCCCGACGTTCGATTGATCTAAAACGTTGGATATATAATTTTTTCATGAAATGGAACAATATTAGGGGGCGTGTTGCCCAAAATTTCATGGTCGGAAAATAAGGTCCACTCTAGTGCACACACATATGCTATATCACATATACGTACACGAAAATTGTAAGGGTCCGGGATTTTACGTCTGAGATCTTAATAATGCAATGACTGGATTTCTTATTAGTCAAAATCGCTAGATGAAAGATCAATCTAGGGTGCTATTTGGCTGAAAAGTCGTACTTCTACGTTCACGAGCTATGATTTGCAATATTCGACAGCATGTCAGTGAGGACGTCATAGATGAACATTTTCATAAATATCAAGAGATTTAGGGCAATTATGGAAAAAAAGGGCAAATAGCACCCTGGCAGGGGCATATACGTTGTCAGTGCAACGTTTATTATTTTGTTTGCATATTTTTATTTGCATATTAAAAATTCTGCACGTTTAATTCTACAAAAATCCAAGCCACAGTGAGGTTGACATTCAAATATAGTTCTGACATTTTCCGCTACGAGCGTTGATTTCTGTTTCATCTATGACGTCCTCACTGACGGACGTGCTGTCGAATATTGCGAATCATAGCTCGTGAACGTAGAAGTACGACTTTTCAGCCAAATAGCACCCTAGATCGATCTTTCATCTAGCGATTTTGACTACTAAGAAATCCAGTCATTGCATTATTAAGCTCTCAGACGTAAAATCCCGGACCCTTACAACCCAGATAGCACCGTACGTCCGAAGGACGTCCGTTTCTTGTCCACTTTACGTCCATACGTCCCATGTCCGTCACGGACGTCCCTCGGACATCCATTGCACCTAAATTTCGGTTGTCCCATGGGACTTTCGTTTTTAGGTCCTAAGGATATCCGTGGGACTTTAATTTCGGACGTCCGTGGGACATCCGTTATTTACGTCCTAAGGACGTCCGATGGACTTAAATTTCGGCAATTCTATGGTCATCCAGTTTTTACGTCCTAAGGACGTCCGATGGACTTAAATTTCGGATGTCCCAAGTACGTATAATTTTTAAAGATTATAGTTCCAGATAGCACCCGGACGTTCAATGGACGTATGGACGTAAATGTTATATTCGTATTAACGTCCGTATGTCTCAGATATGTCCCAGGTACGTGCCAGATAGTTTTAGGGAAGTCCCAGATACGTCCTAGATAGGCCCGTGCGGGACGTCCTATGTACGTCACACTTTGTAAATTGTACCTCATTCGGACATTCCTGGGACGTATGTCGGACATATTTCAAACGTATCTCGGACATACGGACATGATTCGGACGTCCCTGGGACATACGAAGGTCCAATACGGACGTCGTTTGGACGTCCTTCGGACATCCGAGTGCTATCTGGGAATTTTCGTGTACGTATATGTGATATAGCGACGTGTGCACTCACACACGTCAACGCGCGAGTGTCGTTTGCTAACCAGACGGTGCTCTTAATAGTAATATCTTCAGTGGTCTTCTGCACTAACGAAATGTCGTCGGAGGCTTTTTGTTTTTCTGGCTGCAGCCAGAATAAATCCCAGAGGGCGTAAGAAAACACCGAAATTTTCGCGGGACACGTAGTCCCGTAGGGCTGGCAGTCTTTAACAGTATCTCGTCGGTGCCCTCAGCAAAGAAGTTTCACTTCAAAAACTGAAGCCACGGTTGGATAGAAAGATATACTTATCGACGTAACTAAAGGGAATGAGAAACAAGGATATAATGATGACAATTTTTAAATTAGAGATGGGTAATGGGATGGATTAGTGGAATCCTAGCAGACGTAAAATATACATACAAGGAAGAGGAGGCTACGTGGAGAACGTGTGCTGAATAATAAATAAATAGGTATGGAAGAGGATGAACGGGAAGAAAATTAGGGGAATACCTAGAGGATCGCAGAAATGCGAACAAAGCAGAAAATTGCATGTAGAAATTCGAGAAAGCGTGTGAAAATTCAGGAGTAGTGAGAGAAAAGGTGCATAAATGGAATGGTAGAAGTAAACAGCGTCGTAAATATATATAGATATTGATATTAAGAGGGTCGAATCCTTTTTCCAGGATCGCAATCATTATTATTGCATTTGCAGAAAATATGTTATTTTACCACGTTTTTATTAGGTCGCTTTCTTGTCTGTCTGTCCGTCCGTCCGTCCGCTTTCCTTCCGCAAAATCTTGTAATCGTATTTTAAACCACTTCCCGATGATCTGGAGACTTGAAATGTGAAACATAGCTCAAAACTAGATGACAATGCAATATTCAATCGGTTTCATGTCTGTCTGTTTGTTTAATAACGAGTTATTAACGAATAATTATTTAAATAGAAAAAAATATTTTTTAACCACGTTTTTAAGACGGGCTAAAAATAATTATTTAAATAAAAATTAAAACGAAGTAAAAATAATTATTTAAATTATTTAAATAAAAAAAAGAATAATGAAACAAATTTTAATATGCGGACTAAAAACTACAATTAAGATGGATTAAAAAGTATAATTTAAAATGCACTAAACAATATGAAATATAATTTTCCCTAGCCTCATACAGATGTCTAACCCCATACAGATAGTCCTGAAAATTTGTGATTGTGAATTTTTAAAAGCTATGAAAATACTTGTAAGATTTAAAACGAAAAATGTGGGGCGAAAGATAATAGTAAAGAGTTTAGAGAGCAGCCATCGTTAAGAAAACTCGCACAACATGCCATATTATTTGCAGTGCAATAAAATTGTTACTGATTTAAGTGAACTATTCATGCATCTATCGCATGCGCCTCACGTTTTTCGTTTTAAATCTTACAAGTATTTTCATAGCTTTTAAAAATGCACAATCACAAATTTTCAGGACTATCTGTATGGGGTTAGACATCTGTATGAGGCTAGGGAAAATTATATTTCATATTTTTTAGTGCATTTTAAATTATACTTTTTAATCCATCTTAATTGTATTTTTTAGTCCGCATATTAAAATTTGTTTCATTATTCTTTTTTTTATTTAAATAATTTAAATAATTATTTTTACTTCGTTTTAATTTTTATTTAAATAATTATTTTTAGCCCGTCTTAAAAACGTGGTTAAAAAAATTTTTTTTTATTTAAATAATTATTGCATTATTCGGCAGCGTAATTTGCATTGTTCGCAAGTATGAAGCAACACGTGTAGCTATTTTCATAAAGCTGCTACAGATACATGCTGACGAATAATGCAAATTACGCCTCGTAATGATAAAAATAGGTCTTTTGAGGGCGATTGGCCTCTTATCTAGCGCTTTTGACTACTGAAAAACCCCATCAGTGCACTATCGAGAAACGAGAAGGCGCATCTCGCACCCTTACAATTCTGGGAACCAGTCTACCGCTTTAATTAGTCTTCCTCCTGCTTCCTTCCACCGATTTCAACCTGCTCTCCGTACTTCCGTTCATCTTGATGATTTTCTAGATGCAACGTGAATTAAACACAAATAGCGTTCGACGATTGTTAAAAACTTCCTCTGGCTAGTGGCCAACTTACACACTGCCGTACAACTGAATAAATCACGAATCGATGCTTTCGACTTTAGTTTCAATTGCACTTCGTAACTATAGCGTCCAAATCACTTGATTTAATTACCACACGCGATCCTTCCCGAGGCCCCAATTGTAGGATTTCCCTATTCCATTCCGAATTTGCGATCGACTTGAATAAACGATCTACGCTGGCAGAGGTAAATCAGCGGTTGGAATAAGGAATAATGATAATTTAATAACGAAATGAGACGGGAGAACACCGACTAAGGGTCGGATTATACATGACGGTTCGGAAAGTGGTGGGGCACGTTTTCGAAGACTATACACTCAGCCCAGATAGCACGGACATCCAGTGGACGTCCTATGTACGTCTAATTTACGTTTATCAGTCCAGTGGACGTCCTATGTATGTCCAATTTAGTCCATAAGTCCACTGGACGTCCTATGTACGTCCAATTTACGTCCATAGTCCATTGGACGTCCTATGTACGTCCAATTTACGTCCATAGTCCATTGGACGTCCTATGTATGTCCAATTTACGTCCATAAATCCATTGGACGTACATCGGAGGTCCGGGTGCTATCTAGATAGCACAGCACGTCTTACAGATGTCGTTTTCTCGTCGGTTTTACGTCTTTACGTCTTACGTCTGGAAAAGTACGCTTTTTTGGACGTGTGAAAGGCACCTCTTTGGAGATGGGTTATTTGGTTGTTGAGGTTATCGTTTCGTTGTCGTTTGGTGGGTATAGTACAATTAGTGTTTTTTTTCATTTTTATTTACGTCAGGAACTGAAAACCATTATGATATCGGTTCCGGTTCTGAAGCACTTATGAAAAACCAAAATGATTTTATTACTGTTACGAGAATATCGGTTCTGGCTTATCTATATACAGGGTGTCCCAAAACTACCCTAGGAGCCGAAAATGGGAGGTTCCTTGGGTCATTTGAAGCGACATTTTCCTTTGCAAAAATGGCGTCTGCGGCTTTGTTTAGGAGTTATTAACAAAAAACACGGACCAATCAGAGCGCAGCTATAGCGAACGGTGTCCGACTCTGCGACAGGTCCCGCGAGGCGTGGTGTCGCCATTGGTCGACTCAGAATCAATCTGCTGTAGTCACGCTCTGATTGATCCGTGTTTTTCGTTAATAACTCCTAAACAAAGTCACGGACACCATTTTTGTAAAGGAAAATGTTGCTTCAAATGACCTAAGGAACCTCCCATTTTCGGCTCCTAGGGTAGTTTTGGGACACCTTGTATATAAAAATGGATGCTTGTATATATATACAGGGTGTTCGACTACAGGTGGGAGAAAATTTAAGGGTTGGTTCTTAACGATGATGTAAGACGAAAATGAAGAATAAAAAATTTGCGATTTCGGCTTCGTTATTTAGCTATCAACAACGCGACAGTCACGTATCAAAAATCGCAATTTTCTTATTCTTCATTTTCGTTTTATATCATCGTTAAGAACCACTCCTTCAATTTTCTCCCACCTGTAGTCGAACACCTTGTATAAATAATAGACTTCGAAACTGTTTGACCGATCAACATTAAATCTGGCACATATATGTGTTTTTTCATGGAGAAGGTTTTTACGCTACTCATTTTGTTGTAACTCGCCGCTGTAGATGGCGCTGCAATATATTAACTTCCATACCGTTGAACCTATCGCTATGAAAATTGGTATACATAGGTATTTGAACACGAGATATTTTATCCTGCAAAACACGTTCGGACACGTTCGGACACGTTCAAGGTCAAGTCTTCCTGGGAAAAGCATGCACGTGTCATATTACATATCGCGAAAACCCCCCCTCCCCCACGCCTACGAACGAGCTTTGCATCTTTGAAGTGTATATTCATTATTTTAATTATTATTTCAACAATAAATCGTTATTAATGAATTAATAATAGTCCCCAGGGTTATCATATTTTATACCGCGAAACACGTTCAGACACGTTAGTCTATATTCATTATTTGAACTATTATTTCAACAATAAATTGTTATTAATCAATTAATAATGTTCCCCAGGGTTATCATCTATATCTATATATACAAAAATGGATGTTTGTATGTATATATACATATATACATATATTAACATACTTACGATCAAAATCTAAATTCTTCTCACATTTGGCACGGGCGAAGCCGTGTCGGGGGCTGCTAGTTCTTTATAGAAATCGAGAACCGGAATCCAGAACCGGAATCCAGAACCGAAATATAACAGTTACAGAACCGTAACCGTAACCGATATAAGCGAGAACCGATATTCTCGTAACAGTTATAAAATCATTTCGGTTCTTCATGACTGTTTCGACCAGAACCGATATAATAACAGTTTCGAACAGTTATTTTCATAACTGTTTCAGTCCCCGATTTACGTGTTAGTACCGGATAAATCTGAGCCAAATGCGGTGGTATTGTGTCCATGTGTTGCAATTAGTCTATACTCAGATAGCTCAGTACGTCTTTAAGTCGTCGTTTACGACTTACGTCCCATACAGACGTCTTTTACACGTCTAAAAAGATGTCCTTTTGCAGCCGTCGATTTTACAGACAAAGTGTATTAAAACATCCCAAAAGAAATTATACAAAATGAAGATCTTGTTGACTATATAGCATTTATTGCACCTAATTTTAAAGCTTATTTTTTATTGAAGCAATAATAAATAAATGTATATATGCTTCAATAAAAAAATAGTGATTTTTATCTAAAAAAATATTTTAACAGAAGTTTATAATTGTCGGAAGAGATCTCTTATAATAATTATATGGATTTGATATGATTTGAGCCCATAAATATAAAAAGCAATGAATGTAACAATATAGGTTCGCATGGCTCAGCGAGGAAGCACATCATGAAGTTAAACGGTAGTCCTGAGTTCGAATCCCGCCGACTGCATAAAAGTTTCTGAATTGTAGATAAGGTCTTTTCGAAGACAAAGTGGAATATTCGCTCAAGCAGTGCATGAAAGTAGTATACATATAGATTTTATAATTGTTTTTATAACTTTTTCTTAAATTTGAAGATTCTGAAAAAGACGTCAAAAAGATGCCAAAAATACGTCTTTCAGGCGATTTTTAATACTTCTTTACAAGCATCTTTAAGATGCCAGAAAGACCTGTGAGAGACATCTTTAAGTCATCCAGTTTTGTAACAGATATGTGATGTAATTCAAACAATTTCAAAGGGAATAGCAGGATAAGCATGGACCAGCGGCCCCCGCTCCGATTTTCCTGATTTCTGTCTTAAAACATAGTTTTATGTCTAAAGCAACATCGTGTAAAATTTCAAATGTCTACCCCCATCGATAAGGGTGATATTGGGGTAAATTCCTCCGCACTTAAATGCAATTTGCTACAAAACGAGAAAAGATATAGACATGGGATAAACGGCAAAAAAAAGATATAGATAAACTCTACATTCCAGATTTTTTCCAAAATTTTTTGCTAATTATTTATAGTTGAAAATAATGAATTAATTTTTTGGGAATTTTATTAACAATCTTCCCCTGGGTTGACACCTACCAAAAAATTATAAAATATTGCTATGATACTAACCTACTTTGTAAAAAAATCTCAGAAGTGTCCATTTGGTGGAACAATGTCAAGAAAAATAAAGTATGCCGGCGAACGCTTGGTCTGATCAGTATCGGTGCAGCGACCGAATCCCCTTGCGGTGACTAGTAATGGGAACGAACGGGAAGTCGACGGCGTGTACGGAAAAGCTGACACATGCAAAAAAATAATATTTTGAATATTTTATAATAATATTTTCAATATTTTATAATAATATTGAAGTGCAAACAATAAAATTCGTTTAGTTTATAAATGCATATAAAAAAGCAAAAAAACAAGAAAAGAAAGTTGAGTTGAGAAGGATTCCAACTCGAGCCCTTCGTAGCATCGAGCAGAACCTCTAACACCGTGACCATACAACATATTTGTGAGAAGCTTCTTCTTTCTGTTACTTAACAGCAACGAACTAGCTTTACACGCATTTTTCTTCTTCAATGTAAGCTATTTCCTAAAATATAATTGTTTAGATGTCCAACTGTATTCATATATTAGAAGATTTAGTCGCATTTTTACATGTATCAGCTTTTCCCTACACACCGCCGACTTCCCGTTCGCTCCCATTACTAGCCACCGAAGGGGATTCGGTCGCTGCGCCGATACTGATCAGACCAAGCGTTCACCGGCATACTTTATTTTTCTTGAGACTGTTCCACCAAATGGACACTTCTGAGATTTTTTTACAAAGTAGGTTAGTATCATAGCAATATTTTATAATTTTTTGGTAGGTGTCAACCCAGGGGAAGACAGTTAATAAAATTCCCAAAAAATTAATTAATTATTTTCAACTATAAATAATTAGCAAAAAATTCTGAAAAAAATATACAATGAAGAGTATATCTATATCTTTTGTTTGCCGTTTATCCCATGTCGATATCTTTCCGCGTTTTCTAGAAAATTGCATTTAAGTGCGGGGGAATTTACCCCAATATCACCCTTATCGGTGGGGGTAGACATTTGAAATTTTACACGATGTTGCTTTAGACATAAAACTATGTTTTAAGAAAGAAATCAGGAAAATCTGAGCGGGGCCGCTGGCCCATGCTTATCCTGCTATACCCTTTTGCGCGCAGCACTTTTTCGTCCAGTAGCACAATTCTAGGGGGTGTCTTGAAAAAATTCGTTGGTCGAAAAATACGGTCCATTCTACTATACAGGTCTGAGCATATCCGTTTGGATATTTGAGGCCATTTGAGAGGCGCTCGAGATGTTGGAAACAAAGGCTCAGTGCCGAACATAGTGTCATTGTCTACCAAAACCGCAGAACCGTTTATATTTCTTTGTGTCACGAGCAGTAGGAAACTGTCAACGCGCTCTCGAAAAGCCATCTGGAAATAATCAGACGTTCAAAGTAATGGCCGTTTGGGCGTCGTTAGGATGTCGGAAAAACTTTCGGAACGAAATCGTTGTTCGCTCGACAAAAGGGCCTAGCCGATTAAGATGGTAAAAACTGCCCTTAGACCTTTTTCAACGGCTCACGAACCATTCGAAAGCTGACCAAGGAAAACCCCTCTGAGTAAAATTTCAACCCTCTAGCTTGCCCGTGAGGGTAGTTACAGGGTAAAATAGATTTTACGCTTTTCAGCGCATTTTCCGGTCTTAAATGCGTTCTAAAATTCTGAAAAAAATGTGACACATTCCGGATCCTATGGCAGATTTTTAAGATTTTTTTCAGATTTTTTTGTTGCAAACTGTGGTCGTGAAAAATGAAAAACCTCAAAAAAATCAGAAAAACATTTTTTTCTCAAAAATATGAAAACATGCCATTCCAATTTTTTGTTCCCTGATGAACTACTATAAAAGGCAGTGTCGTCAATTTTTTTAAGATTTTTTGTTCGGCTGCTTCATTGTCAAAAACAATAAAAACCGAATTTTTTCAGCGTTTTTGCTATGAGGAGAAAAGTTACACTTGTTGCCTTTACCGTGGGCGTATATTAAGTAATTTTTACGGTTATTACACTAAAAGAGGCAATTATTTTACATAAAAAATGTTATTTGAGAGAAAGAAAAAATTGTATTCTGTGCCATATATACCTGAATGTTCGCAACGTTTACAACATCGCCGGTTGGTACGGTGGTTAAGGCGTCGGACTACCGTGCGGAAAGTCTGGGGTTCGAATCCTGTCGATAGTATTTATTTTTCCATACGTCGAACTTCATTTTTTCAATTTCTTATTATGTATATGGTTTATTCATATGAGTTTAACAATATTTTTTTAATGTTTTAAAAATATTTAAGTAAGATTTTTAAGTTAAATACATACAAAAATAATTTTGGCACACAAAAAGTATTATAAGACTTTTAACATTGCAAAATGATTGCACAAACTCGGCATTCAGCTAGCATTGATTTTCGATGAGGCATATATTCGTCACCAAGAAAGTATCAATAACGAGTATCAGCGAAAAACATATACAGGCCAAAAAAGGTACCATTGTGCAAATCCTTTAAAATCTGTACAATGAATGGCTATATTGTAGATATGATCGGCCATTCTATGCTAATCAAAATGATGCCGAGATAATGCGCGTTTTTCTTTAAAATCCAAATGGTATGAAAACCCGCAAGAAGCGGGAAGACTTTTGTATCGTCGACTGAAGCTTTCGCGATGTTAGATCTCATTTAAAAGATCTTGGTTTTTAAGTTCTCACGCCTGCTTTAAATGGTAAACGTTCTCAGCTTTCGATAGAAGAGTCGAATTTTTCTAAAATCGTAACAAAAATTCGTTGGGTTGTAGAGGCAGTGCGACCGTAGCACCATAAAAATGTTACTTAAATATTTTTAAAAGATAAAAAAATTGTTAAATTCGTATAAGTAAAACATATACACAAAAAGAAATTGAAAAAATGAAGTTCGACGTATGGAAAAATAAATACTATCGACAGGATTCGAACCCCAGACTTTCCGCACGGTAGTCCGACGCCTTAACCACCGTACCAACCGGCGATGTTGTAAACGTTGCGAACATTCAGGTATATATGGCACAGAATACAATTTTTTCTTTCTCTCAAATAACATTTTTTATGTAAAATAATTGCCTCTTTTAGTGTAATAACCGTAAAAATTACTTAATATACGCCCACGGTAAAGGCAACAAGTGTAACTTTTCTCCTCATAGCAAAAACGCTGAAAAAATTCGGTTTTTATTGTTTTTGACAATGAAGCAGCCGAACAAAAAATCTTAAAAAAATTGACGACACTGCCTTTTATAGTAGTTCATCAGGGAACAAAAAATTGGAATGGCATGTTTTCATATTTTTGAGAAAAAAATGTTTTTCTGATTTTTTTGAGGTTTTTCATTTTTCACGACCACAGTTTACAACAAAAAAATCTGAAAAAAATCTTAAAAATCTGCCATAGGATCCGGAATGTGTCACATTTTTTTCAGAATTTTAGAACGCATTTAAGACCGGAAAATGCGCTGAAAAGCGTAAAATCTATTTTACCCTGTAACTACCCGCACGGGCAAGCTAGAGGGTTGAAATTTTACTCAGAGGGGTTTTTCTTGGCCAGCTTTCGAATGGTTCATGAGCCGTTGAAAAAGGTCTAAGGGCAGTTTTTACCATCTTAATCGGCTAGGCCCTTTCTGTTGTCAGAAAACCCTCATGCGTCAATTGAGCTTTAGAGTATAGAATTTGAAAGGCTCGGAAAAATAGTGCAATTTATCCGATGCCCTACATTTAATTCATACGCATCAGGCAAAACAACATAAGTCCTCAATATTTTGAGTTTACGACAATTACTCGTATCTTTCCGTTGTGGTTGCTGTTTTTTTTTCTATTTTTATTAATGTGCTTATACTAAATTTACTTTCTGTAAAATAAAACGAGAAGGATTAAGTATATTCTATATTTTTATTATACCAAAATAGCACAGTATTGCTTACAAGAGGTACGACACAGAAAGAAAGAAAAGATACAAGCATTTTTTTCCATTTATTTGTAACACTTTCTTGAATCTTTTGGATTATATTACTTGATTGGCGCTATTTTCATCAATCTCCAATAAATCGATATAAAGATGAATATTTGGTACATATTTTGCTGTTAGTAGGTTAGTGTAAAAGTAATTTTTTCATAAATTCTCTGTATTCCCTGTGTTACTACTATACCATTGTTGAACCCGATATTTACTTTTTCCGAGCGTTCGACTTGTCGTAGAGTTATACTACTGATTTCCATAAAAAATTACGACTATATAACTGATCATTGAGTTATTGTACCGATTTGGAATTACAGAAATATCGAGACTTTGGAAAACACAAATTTTTGGATGTCTGAATTATGGTCGACTTCTACTACTGCATTTTCGAGTTACTACTTTTTCTATCATATTCTCGCAATACAAATTTCAATTATCGACAATTTCGAAAATTTCGGCCGCCCGAATCGTTGTTAACTTCTACTACTTCCTTTCCAAGCCAACTCTTTCGCTATCATAATCTCCTAATGCAAAGATCGAATATCGAGGTCTTCAAAAATTTCCGGATGTCTGACTTGTTGTCGACTTCTACTACTTCCTTTTCGTGCGAACTCTTTCCCTATCATAATCTCCTAATACAAAGATCGAATATCGAGGTCTTCAAAAATTTTCGGACGTCTGACTAGTTGTCGACTTCTACTACTGAATATTCGTGCCACTTTGTCATATTTCTCGTATTCAAAATTCAATTCCGATTTTCAGAAATTTTCATGACTGTCATATTATCGTAATACAAAAATGAATTTCGATTTTAAAAATTTACTTCGGTGTTATATTTTCGTAATTCAGAAATCAATTAAGATTTTTGAAATTTTTCGGACGTCTGACTAGTTGTTGACTTCTACTACTTCCCTTTCGTGCCAACTCTTTCGATATTATAATCTCCTAATACAAAGATCGAATTTCGAGGACTTCAAAAATTTTCATTCGTCTGACTAGTTGTCGTCTTCTACTACTGAATATTCGTGCCACTGTCATATTCCCTTAATTCAAAATTAAATTTTGATTTTCATCACTGTTTTATTATCACAATAGAAAAATGAATTTCGATTTTAAGAATTTACTTCGGTGTCATACTTTCGTAATACAAAAATCAATTAAGATTTTCGAAATTTTTCGGCAGTCTAACCTGTTGTTAACTTCTACTACTTCATTTCGCTCCAACTTTTTCGCTATCATAATCTCCTAATGCAAAGATCGAATTTCGAGGTCTTCAAAAATTTTTAAACGTCTGACTAGTTGTCAACTTCTACTACTGAATATTCGTACTACTTCGTCATATTTTCCTAATTCAAAATTCAATTTCAATTTTCATCACTGTCATATTATCGTAATAGAAAAATGAATTTCGATTTTAAGAATTTACTTCGGTGTCATACTTTCGTAATTCAAAAATCAATTAAGATTTTCGAAATTTTTCGGCAGTCTAACCTGTTGTTAACTTCTACTACTTCTCTTTCGTGCCAACTCTTTCGCTATCATAATCTCCTAATACAAAGATCGAATATCGAGGTCTTCAAAAATTTCCGGATGTCTGACTAGTTGTCGACTTCTACTACTGAATATTCATGCCACTTTATCACATTTGCCTAATAAAACATTTAATTTTCGATATATTCGAAGATAACCGGCTTTATACTAGTAGAATATGATAGCGAAAGAGGTAGCACTAGTGTACGTTTTCCTACCTCTTTTACTATGACACAAAGCTTAAGTTTTGTCTAATTTGAAAAATTTGTCTCTATCCATCATTTCAGGTCCCGTTATCCAAACAGCTGCCCAACACATGACTATGAGAAAATTATTCTAATCTAGAAACAACAGCTTATTGTTACTATATGTATCGTTTGATGTTGCTTACATGTAACGATTCACAGGAGAAATAGGCGCTTGAAATGACGTCTGTTTGCATCCAGACTGCAGTAGTCGGATTGATGAAACCGTATACCTCCTTTTACTACTTGATTGATTACGGTACATGTTGTAATGATTCTTCGCTTCTTATCTTCTGACGTTATATGTTTCTCCCCGTACACAATGCTTCAGAATTCAAAAGGTCTTGGTATCTTACTAGAAGATGTACAATTGAATATTCGTCGAGTAATACGGTACCAATATGATTGATGCCTTGCGCATTATAGCGGGAGCTGCACTAAATGGGATCTTCCTGAATCGATGGATAGGACGTGACGGGCCAATTTCGAAGGCAAGTTTTTCGCTCGACGCAACGTTCATTTCTTTTTGTGGGGGAACATTGAAGAATATTTTCTATACAGAAGGTCGATTATGTCGGAATGTTCGTGATGCAAACAATTATTGCAACATCCACTACAAATACAGATTCAAAGAGATAATACAACTTTTTAATCCTCGTACTTCTCAGAAATAGTTGCATAAGAGTTCTATGATAGTATCTTTCATCATTCTGATTTATACATTAAACCAACAAATTATACTTCATTTATAACTATAACGTTATATTTTAGAGAGACACATCTTACAACACAAGTAGAAAGAAATCAATCGGTTCACATCATTGAGGTTGATGTGGCCCTACTCGAATTTATACTAATCATTGTTTAATGTGCATCACTTTAATCTACCACTTGAATAGGGATGGATATTAAATATACAGTTTAGAGTTATAGTTCTGAGTTAGAGTTCAGAGTTAGAGTTCAGAGATAAAGTGCCAGGTTAAAGTTCATACTTAAAGTTCAGAGTTTTAACTGAATTTTAATCACAAAGTTCAAGTTCAAAGTTCAAGTTCGAGTTCAAGTTCAACTTCAGAGTTAGAGTTCAGAGTTAGAGCTCAGAGTTAGAGTTAGAGTTAGAGTTCAGAGTTAGAGTTCAGAGTTAGAGTTAGAGTTAGAGTTCAGAGTTAGAGTTCAGAGTTAGAGTTAGAGTTCAGAGTTAGAGTTCAGAGTTAGAGTTCAGTGTTAATGTTCAGAGATAAAGTGCAAGGTTAAAGTTCATACTTAAAGTTCAAAGTTAGAAACTTCTGAATTAAAAAGTTCAGAGTTTTAACTGAACTTTAGTCACAAAGTTCAAGTTCAAAGTTCAAGTTCAAGTTCAAGTTCAACTTCAGAGTTAGAGTTCAGAGTTAGAGCTCAGAGTTAGAGTTAGAGTTAGAGTTCAGAGTTAGAGTTCAGAGTTAGAGTTCAGAGTTACTAGTTCAGAGTTAGAGTTCAGAGTTACAGTTCAGAGTTAGAGTTCAGAGTTAGAGTTCAGTGTTAATGTTCAGAGATAAAGTGCAAGGTTAAAGTTCTTACTTAAAGTTCAAAGTTAGAAACTTCTGAATTAAAAAGTTCAGAGGTAAAGTTCAGAGTTTTAACTGAACTTTAGTTACAAAGTTCAAGTTCAAAGTTCAAGTTCACAGTCCAGTTCAATATTCAAGTTCAAGTCCAAATTTAACACTATTCCAGAACAAAGATTTTCTTTCGAAGGCTTTCCTCTTGCAGAAGATTCGCACTCTTTTCGTACTATTTCTATAACTTTTTCAAGAATATTCTGAACCATACAACACCACGAACCTCATAAGATCCTGCAATACCCTAACAAATTCTTCGTCATTTATAACTATAGCATTATATTTTAGAGAGACACATCTTACAACACAAGTAGGAAGAAATCAATCGGTTTACATCGTTGAGCTCGATGTGGCCCCACTCGAATTTATACCAATAATTGTTTAATATGTATCTCTCTCTCTCTGTCTACCACTTCCATAAAGATGATTATTAAATATAAATACAATATTCAATATAAGGTCTATATAATATTCAATTGAAGGTCCTCTTATCTAGGACCTAACCCAGACTATAGAACATTTTTAAAAAACAATTTAAGAAACAAAAGTTCTTGAAAATAAAAATTAATATATTTTGATAAGAATTTCGAATATATAAAAATAAAAATTCTGAAATAACAGGAATAGGTAATTTGTTCATCAATGTTAGCACAGTTCTCCATCATTGTCACAAATTCCGGATACTATTAAGCGAATAGTATATCTACGTCATAAACCAATTTCTAGCTGTCAACATGCATATGAAAAATATGAAAATTGCAGTTGTTATTTTCGATTCGAGTTCTTTATAGTCGGGACTGATACGCGGTAAGGTAAAATCGAAACAAAGCCGAGGAATATCCGTGGAAGAGGAACATTTACTGTATGTTTGATTCATTCCTGCGTACTGTTGTAGATTTTACACATCACAGATCTCTGTCGACGGCAAGCAACTCGGAAATGTTAGTCTGATCACGCATAAATTTTTATATCGTGTCTGCATCTGTACAACAACGTGCACGAGAGTGCAGTAGCTCGCGCCAACTTTATCGGAAGAAAGTTCATGTATTCTGCATGTTTCTTCCGTTTAATGGAAGTGTATCCAGAGTTTCATACATTTTGCATGCTCTCCGGTTTTCCGTGGAAAATAACTTGGTACCAGTATTTCTGATAATTTCCATACAAGTAACATTTATTTATTTATTATTTACAAATACAACGCAATCGTACGTTATAACTAGTCTGCGATTGTTCATGCAATTTTCAAATTTTCTATACAAATTTTAACACTAAACCTGTCATGAGCGGTCAAATGATCCAATTCAGATTTTTTATTTGACAATTATTGAAATTGTAAAGGTGTTTTTATTTACAAAAAGTAATTAAATCTAATCTACTTATTTTTATAATACTATACACGTCAATCACTTTTGACAGTCGGTTGTTTTAGTGTTAAGGAGTCACGGAAAAACAGATACGTAACTGAAACATGTGCTAACTGAACAGTGAGAATTCATGTATAGTATAAGACAAGAGCGTTCCATGATTGGTTGGTCGATATCGATCGATGAAAGTTCGAAATCATATAAGGCGACAAAGGGTATAGTAGGATAAGCATGGGCCAGCGGCCCCGCTCAGATTTTCCTGATTTCTTTCTTAAAACATAGTTTTATGTCTAAAGCAACATTGTGTAAAATTTCAAATGTCTACTCCCATAGGGGCCCCGAAATTCTATTTTGGCCAAGGCCCCAACTAGTTTTAACGCGCCACTGGGTATGATTCTGTGCAGCTCCACATACCTGTTCGTGCATTGGGAAAATTCCACCAAGGATAACGTCGCCATTGATACGTATCAGTTTCGAACCGTCTTCATCATGTCCTTTCCAATTGTGGCATTCGCTCACAATGAGAGTATACGATATCCATCTCAAAATGTTCTCTGCGGTCATCTTGATCGTCAAAGGTTAAAATGCCTTTCAATACTGAAACATAATAAGAAAATAATCCACGTTAATAATACGATATTATCATTAACAAAGGTTACTAAGTTTCCTTGTTATTATTATTAATTTTATTACGATTCCTTTATTCCTCTGAGATATTTGCAACACTTACACCTGTTTACGCTTTTAATTTTTGTAATTGTTTTAATATTTCAATAAAAATTAAAATATAAGTTGACAAATCATTATTTTCAACCAACTGTTGGATTTGCCACCTACAACTATTTTTCAATAGTTTAAAATGATAAATAAATTGATAGAAAAGGTCAAGACGAACTGAACGTCAACTTTGTGTGACTCGAGTACTAAAAATTAGTGGAAATTAATATAATTAAAAAATAACCACATTAGAAAAATGGTCAAAGAAAATTAATTGTAGCGAATGCACAAAACGGTGTTCATGAATTTTAATTATTTTCAAACGAAACATATGTATGCAAACACACTGACAAGGGAACCTATTCAGATGATACAAACCGATTTTGATGAAACTTATATCAGATATAGTTCTTCGAAAAATATTTGACACGTTTTTTTTTATCAGCAACTATCCACTTTGAAGGGGTGAAAACAGCCCTCAAAATTCGTGGTCAGAGTCATATTTTCTGAGATATCTCAGAAACCAAAGGTCGAAAAAAGTTGATTTTCTTTTGATATTGTGTGTTTTTAATGGGAAACGTAGTTGTGCAAAAAATTTTAACAAAAGACATTTGTTTAAATAATATGTTGAGAATAACCGCTTATATTTCTGTATAACAAGCCAGAATTCCTTCCTCCGCACACCAGGTGCAAGCCCATATTTCATTGTGCATAAATATTGTTAAATAGAATAAAGAAGAAAATCCTAAAACATGTATCCCCTATTTGGATGAAAGATCACACACAGTGTACAGGGTGTCTAAAAATTATATGTCACGGCCACCATAGCGTGATTCCACACCTACGATTTAGTGGAAATTGACATAAAAAACTCCCCGCAAAATTGACCTTGACCTTGAAAATCAAGGTCAAAAAATTTTTTTGTTTAATCCTGTCCTACGGGTCATAAGGACCAACTTTGTGAAAGAAACCATGGATCGTATCTCAACCGTTCTCTTAAAAAATGATGTTGCATTTCTTATCATTTTTGCAACTTCTTTTTTTATACAAATATATTAATTTATCGTATAAATTTATACAATTAGTGAAATAGGAGTATCATGATTCTGATAATGGAAAGCGACTACGGCCAGTAGAAATTCCAGATCGACCTGATTTTCAACGACTAGAACTTGGTCAACAATTTGGTGACCCAGAAGTTATATTGCGGAATCTCTGCAATTCAGGTTGCAATTCACTCAAGGAGCGAGATTAGTACGCTATTTATTTATATATCGTTGCTGACTGCAAAAATTTTCCAAATAAAGTTGAAAAAATGATAAAAAATGCAACATCATTTTTTAAGAGAACGGTTGAGATACGACCCATGGTTTCTTTCACAAAGTTGGCCCTTATGACCAGTAGAACATTATTAAACAAAAAAATTTTTTGACCTTGATTTTCAAGGTCAAGGTCAATTTTGCGGGGAGTTTTTTTATGTCAATTTCCACTAAATCGTAGGTGTAGAATCACGCTATGATGGCCGTGACATATAATTTTTAGACACCCTGTACATTAAAATTAACTAACGATATATAAGAGAATCCGAAAGAAAAGATAAAATTTTTTATGTATTGTTCGAACAAACATATTCTGTTAAAATTTTTTGCACTACTACATTCTCCATTAAAAGAAAAACACAATTTTAAAAAAAATCGAATTTTTCGATCTCTGGTGTCCAAAATATCTCAAAAAATATGGATCTGACTTTGAAGGCTGTTTTTACCCCTTCAAAGTGGATGGTTGCCAATAAAAGAAAATACGTGTCAAATATTTTTCGAAGAACTACATCTCGCATAAGTTTCATTAAGATTGGTTTGTTTCACCTGAATATGTTCCCTTGTGAGTCAATAAGAAATTATTAGAACGATTTGAAACTAGACATTCACTTTGGCTGTGTCCGCGTTCTCCACAATTCGGCTTGTAGAAAAATTCTCTAATGAGTGAAAGACTTTGCAGATACAGTTTATTACTCAAACAGTTCCGATCAGTCCCAAAAAATCTCTTGTCTCTTTTGTAATCTAAAAGTTTAAAAGTAAAATCGTTTAATTTTGCAACGATTGCATTACTAGGGAACTCGTAATCCGCATATTTCTTAGAAGACCATGAGCTTGTTATATGAGAAGCCACCAATTATGACTGCGCGCAAGCCTGGATAAGAAGACCTGGGCGTTTCTCGCAATTTCTTGCAGGTGGTTCAGCTGGCGGTACCTATGCAGGGTGTAAAGGAAAAAGTCCAGGATTTAGGGTCTCGCAGATCTCATACTTTTAAGAAAAAGTTTGTTTCGTTTTACCCAGTAGCAAAAACGAGAAAGTGGATACTGGAAATTTCTCCGAAATATACGTATACGTACAGATAAAACTTTTAATTCACGAGTGAGCCTGATAGAAAAGTATTTTAACGAAATCGTAAAGTAACAACGAAGAAAGAAAGAATCATTTTGTTCTATCAACGTTTTCCAAGAAAGAAAATATTTTCTATAGGATTAGGACTTTCGTAGACTTTAATCGAAGTTCGTGTTGGAGGAAAAGTTTAATATAATAGGTAGTTAATATAATAGGTTTAATATAAAGGGTATTCCAACAAGTGTGGAATATTTAAATTTCAAATAAAATTCAGTTTTTGAAGTGAAACTTCTTTGCTGAGGGTAACAATTTTCTGATGTAACGGAAGTCGATGTGACGGAAGTCAAATGTCGAGTGGCGCGAAAATTTGAACTGAGAACTTTTGGTAGTAGTATCAAACGAAGTACGACAGCACGTGTAGCCACGTTTTTATTATTAATTTTATTGAAGTGATTATTTTATGATAATGCTAATGTGTATTTTTTTATTATATATATTAGATATATATTTAAAAAACAAGAGGTATATATACATGTATATATATATGCAAAATTACATGTAAAATAAAAAAAATCATGTGCGTGAAAAGCGTGAAAAACGTGAAAACCACGCGCGGCAGAAGTGGAACTTATTACTTATTAAATATAGACACAGATAAATTATTATACCTAATAAGCAATAAGTTTCACTTTTGCCGCGCGTGGTTTCCACGCACATGATTTTTTTATTTACCGCCGAGATTTTGATTTAATCATAAAGTAGACATGCGGGAATTATACAGGGTGTCCCAAAATAAGTGTAATTCTCGGAAATGGGAGGTTCATGGATCATTTGAAGCGACATTTTCCTTTACAAAAATTTTCCTTTCCAGGACTGCAAGGGTTCGACCTGGATTACAAGGATTGCAAAGATGGGGTTTTTCAGTAGTTAAAAGCGCTAGATGTTTACCATTAAGTTGCGTCGATTAAAAAATAAGAAATTAAATAAATAAAGAAAGGACCAAATTCATTCAAAAACCGGCCTTCTTTACATTTTTCTTTCTCTGATATCGAGTCTCACTCGACAAAGGAGTGCAAAGGGTTGAGGGCTGTTTTCACCCCTTGAATGTGAACGATGGCCGCAAGAAAATATATGCCGAATATTTTTATGTGCAGCTTGTGCTGCTGGTACAGCTCGTGCTGTCACCTATCGGCTCTGTTCAATGGCGGCGCTCTTAACTGCCACAAACCCTATAAATCTTTAAACGCTCATAACTTTTGCACTATTGATCGAAAGATGTCGGACAAGTATTAAGTAAAATCTATATTTTTTCGGAAAAAACGGTATAAAAATATCGACTTTTGGATCCGCTTAGACTGCCCCTTTAAATTCATATAACTAAAATTAGTAAATAAAGTGTCGATTAGCGATCCATTTGTAATAATTGCAGACTGTCTACCATCGAACTGTGACAACGGTTTGACTATCAAAGTACAGCAGCAGAAAAGATGCCATTAAATTCTCCACTTTTGTTGGGACAATCTTTATGTTGTATTTTACTGATTGTCAGACTGATTATCAAAAAATACACGGCGTTGCTATTTAATTTAATTTTTAATTTTAATTTAATTTAATTGTAGTTCAATAAAAATGCGCATAATTATGAATGATAAGACACCGCCTGTAGTTTTCATTTGACAAATCGTGATTTCTAATTACTGCAGAAGTTATTTTTTAATAAAATAAAGTAATGTTGAATGCAACCAAAATTTTTTATCGTCATCTGTGTGAGCTGTTGATATTCACGTTTTTGAATTGTTTATTCGAATTACTGTACTTCATCGAAATCTAAAAAAATATCAAAATTCTGTTGGTGGTTCTTTCGGGTACGAAATGCGTTCCAAGAAACGCCAAACGTTGACAAACAGAATAGGCCCAGGTATTAAAGACATCAACTTCCTAATTCGACTTGATAACACAAATGTAACAACAGGATAGTTACGTATCAAGCTCGATACAATGGTAGCAAATTGCCGGAATTATCTTCAATGCGTACATGGCTTAAGCCTGGAAGCTTCGTTGCACTGGAACATCGTGTATGCACGATATCTGCATCTGCATTTACATACATATAAACCTTCCCATCTGAATTTTTGTGAAAATAGAACGCACTCGAATAAAACACAGTTGTTGCATGTCAACTTCTCGGGCGTCTTTTATTTGAAATGTTACTTTATCTTGTGTCCTACATAGTTCTGGATTTGAAGATGACTAGACTGCGGATCTTTATGCATTTACAGCAAAATTGAGCAGATGATATTCAAAATTGTTAGAAATTTTCAAAATTCAAAATGATTTTATATTTCGTGTAATAAAATTATTACATTATTATGTGTTATTGCATTTTATGTGATAAAATCTTGAACTTGGAAAGAAGAGGGAAAGCACTTATTTGCACAACTAATATTGTACATTTTTGTACGTGCTAGTATATTTTGGTATATTCTGGTATACTATGATATATTCTGTTATATTCTTGTATATTCTTGTTGTGCTTCGTTCATTCTTTATTGTTCTGCTGAATTCCTGTATGTGCTGGTATATCCTGGGGTATTTTGGTATACTGTGGTATATTCTGGTATATTATAGTGTATCATGGTTTATTCTAGCATATTCTGGTATAATATGGTATATTCTGGTATAGTATAGTATATTCTGGTATATTTTGTTATATTCTTGTAATTTCTTCTGAATTCCTGCAGGTGCTAGTATATTCTAGGGTATTTTAGTACACTCTGGTATATTCTGGTATATTATAGTATATCACGGTATATTCTAGTATATTTTGGTATAGTATGATATATTCTGTTATATTCTTGTATATTCTTGTTGTGCTTCGTTCATTCTTTATTGTTCTGCTGAATTCCTGTATGTGCTGGTATATCCTGGGGTATTTTGGTATACTGTGGTATATTCTGGTATATTATAGTGTATCATGGTTTATTCTAGCATATTCTGGTATAATATGGTATATTCTGGTATAGTATAGTATATTCTGGTATATTTTGTTATTTTCTTGTAATTTCTTCTGAATTCCTGCAGGTGCTAGTATATTCTAGGGTATTTTAGTACACTCTGGTATATTATAGTATATTACGTATGGTATATTTCTGGTATATTATAGTATATGACGGTATATTCTAGCATATTCTGGTATAATATGGTATATTCTGGTATAGTATGGTATATTCTGATATATTTTGTTATATTCTTGTAATTTCTTCTGAATTCCTGCACGTGCTAGTATATTCTACGGCATTTTGGTACACTCTGGTATATTCTGGTACATTATAGTATATCACGGTATATTCTAGTATATTTTGGTATAGTATGATATATTCTGGTATATTCTATTATATTCTTGTAATTTCTTCTGAATTCCTGCACGTGCTAGTATATTCTAGGATATTTTGGTACACTCTGGTATATTCTGGTACATTATAGTATATCACGGTATATTCTAGTATATTTTGGTATAGTATAGTATATTGTGGTATATTCTGTTATATTCTAGTAATTTCTTCTGAATTCCTGCATGTGCTGGTATATTCTAGGGTATTTTGGTACACTCTGGTATATTCTAGTATATTTTGGTATAGTATAGTATATTCTGATATATTGTGTTATATTCTTGTATTTTCTTCTAAATTCCTGTATGTGCTAGTATATCCTGTGGTCTTTTCGTATAGTGTGGTATATTCTTGTACATTCTTTTATATTGTGATATGCCTTTGTATATTCTAGTATATCCTTGTATATTCTAGTACATTCATTAATGTAGTATAGTCTATAATATTACTATAGTATGTATAACCGTTGGATCAATTTCTTTTAACGTCAAGAGATCCTTTTCAACGGCTATAATATATTGATTTATCGGTATCATTATTTCTTCGAACGTAAAATACCTAATCAACGCTAGACAAAAAACATCTGCTTTAAAGTGACGAATTTATCGGAAATCAAGTTCTTCAAGTTACCTTTGATATTTATCGCCCCAGATCTTGAGCACGTTCGGCTGTAAATGGCTGAAAGGTAAAAAGGCTAACCAGTTGTTTGAAGTGGAAGTTGATTCAGTGGAAGATGATCAGATCGAGAATAAAGGTTGACAATTGCAGGCACTCGTTGAGAGACGATAGATAAGAGCAAACTCTCCATAGTCGGACATCGACGTAAGTTCCGTGAAACGAAGGAGATTACGGGATCATTTTGATAACTGGGTCGGCTTATAACTTCGTTCTTCCATTGTACGTGAAAATGACGTGTTTCAATGGATATTTTTCTATTTTCGCATAAAACAGAATTATAGCTCGATCTTGTCATTTATGTCTCTTTAGAGCCGTACTCGTATTTACCCACTTGTAGCGCTTGGGTGTGTTAATCGATTTTGATGAAACTTTCAGCATGTGTACAACTAACATAGATCTACAAGCCATGCATTTTAAATTTTCACTGAGGCCCCGAATAAAAATGTTGTAGAAAAAGCTTTATTTATTTTTGCATGCAACCTTGTAAATTGTAATTTTTGGAAAATCCTTTTCGCAGATCATTTAGTAAACCAATGCTACTATTTGTTTAAAAAACATCAGGTCGTTTGGTATAAAGTGCGATTAAATACTTTCGTGACTCACTGTATGTATAAACACACACTAGAGTGGACCTTAATTATACTTGGCGAAAATTGTTTTGTTTTTTTTTCTGAACACTCCCTAGAATTGTCCCACTGGACGAAAAAATAATGTTGCAAAATTTGAAATTGTTCGGATAACGGGAAATTCTGCCGCATCGACTTTGAAAATTTGTTAATTTTGTAACTCGCTTTTCTCCACTGCAGTATATTATTGGTATATATTTTTATATATCGTTGAATTTGTCTTTTTACGCAGTATTACAGTATACAAGCAAAATGTAGCATTAATTTAATAAAAAAAATTCGTGACCTTGAAATCTCAAAAATTGATTTTTAAAAAGAATTGTTTTTCTTGCATTATATTTAATTTAATAAACAGTACATCTTTTGTCTAAGAAAGTTTTTACTATTTGTCTTTTTACGCAGTATAACAGTATACAAGCAAAATGTAGCATTAATTTAAAAAAAAATCGTGACCTTGAAATCTCAAAAATTGATTTTAAAAAAAATGGTTTTTCTTGCATTATATTTAATTTAATAAACAGTACATCTTTTGTCTCAGAACTTTTTTACTATTTGTCTTTTTACGCAGTATAACAGTATACAAGCAAAATGTAGCATTAATTTAAAAACAGAATCGTAACCTTGAAATCTCTTAAAATTTGATTTTTAAAAAAAATTGTTTTTCTTGCATTATATTTAATTTAATAAACAGTACATCTTTTGTCTAAGAAATTTTTTACTATTTTTATAAGTAGCAAATTTTTATTTTTATATATCGTTGAATTTGTATTTTTACGCAGTATAACAGTATACAAGCAAAATGCAGCATTAATTAAAAAAAAAATTCGTGACCTTGAAATCTCAAAAATTGATTTCTAAAAAGAATTGTTTTTCTTGCATTATATTTAATTTAATAAACAGTACATCTTTTGTCTAAGAAATTTTTTACTATTTTTATAAGTAGCAAATTTTTATTTTTATATGTCGTTGAATTTGTCTTTTTACGCAGTATAACAGTATACAGCAAAATGTAGCATTAATTAAAAAAAAATTCGTGACCTTGAAATCTCAAAATTGATTTTAACAAAAAATTGTTTTTCTTGCATTATGTTTAATTTAATAAACAGTACATCTTTTGTCTAAGAAATTTTTTACTATTTTGATAAGTAGCATATTTATATATACATATGCTTATACATAATACATTATTAATACATAGTCAATATGTATACATCATACATAATACCTATGCATTATACATATAATACAGTACGTTATACAAAAAGCTAAAATTATTTTAGAAAATTTCGTTAAAATCATTTATTTATCTCGTAACGATTGTTTCGATACATCTGGATATTGTTTCCTATTTTCGGAAATTATTTGTAAAAAATATTGTTCTCCTCTTCATTTTTTGATAATGACTGATTATAGTCTTGAATAACCTTAATACCACGCTCAGCAGTGTCGTTAATAACTTCAAATTATTAATGTTTAGTCCAAAATACGGAACCAAATTGAAAACACAATATTTCAAATATTCTGGCAGTTGATTCAAGCTGATATTTTCCTTCAAGGTCATCTGAAAGTCATCGTATAGCATAGCATAGGTCGTTGAATTCGTTTTGACGTCTTGCAATATTATGATGTTAAAAATACCCAGGTCCATTCAAAACTATGACGGCGACCTTGATTTTTTGTTGTAAATCGATTTTCTTGTTAATTTAAAAAATTGCAATATCTTGTCGGTTAAATACTGATTAACTTTGGTAAGAAACACTTTTCTGTCCGATCATCCGAAGGTGCTGAAAAATCGTGGGAACTAATTAGTGCTGCACACTGTATAATAAAACTATAATGACAATGAACTCAAGTACACGTTGAAATTATGTAAAAACTATTTAGGTCAACTTCAATGTAATTCATTAAAAATCATGAAAAAGCCACCCCAACCACCAGATTTGAACCCCATAGAAAACTTTATGGGATGAACTGGATGGACAGGTACAAAACTCTTGCCTTACTTCTAAAACACATTTATTGGAATATTTTGAAACGAAAATTGAATTAATGTAACAACAGCAAGATTGAAAAAATTGATCACTCGGAGGACAAGAATAGTGGAAATTATAATAAAGAAACTTGGCGGATTCTTCGATGAAAAGAAAATATAAATATGATATATTTGATATACGAGTGCCTTAATTCGAAAATGGCACTACAATCGTAATTGTCTATGATCTTCGTTTTATATTGTCCTGAACAATCACCCTTCAAATTTTGTCCCAACTGCTGTCGAATACTCCGCTTGCAACAATAGAAAATTTGAAAGTCAAAACGTGTGAATATGGACAAGTTGATACGTTTGTTATACGAGAATTCAACTGCAAAATGGCGAACACTGCATCGAACTCCTATTGTCTTACGTATTCTGTACGTTGTCGGTGTACAGGAAAAAACACAGTATCACGTTGCGATTGGAAGTATTCCATTTTTAAAAACAATGTTACCTGCACAGAGTGGGCCAATCACTTTGACTACCTAGGTTGGTATCGTCATTACAGCAAAATAAAATTTTCCAAATTAATTGTAAGAAACAGCCCTACTAGCACAAAAATATTGTATAAATATTTTTTTCAAATATTGAAAAAATATTTTTTAAGCCACATTTTTTAATATGAGGAAAATATTGGATCTGAATGTTGTATACATATACAAGAAATATTAATTGAATATTTAAAAAATATAAGCTAAATATTCAGAGAATATAAACGAGATATTTAAAAAATGTAAAGTAAATATTCAGGAGATATAAACTTGATATTTAAAAAATATAAAGTAAATGTTAAAAAAATGTGAATCCAATATTTTAAAAATATATATTGAATATTTAAGTAACATTCAATAAAATCTTCAAATAATAATATAATAATAATTCAGATAATATTTATCATATTATGAAATATATTTCTTCTCATTATAAAAGGAATCTTTATGTAATGTTAGAAATAGAATATTCTTTTTTAATATGTAGGAAATTTTCATGTTTACCATGGAAAAGTATATGTTCTAAAATATGATGCGAAGTAAAATGTTTACTTTTAATTTAATTTGAATTCGCGTGTGTCACTTAATCGACATACATTTATATTATAAGAACATTAATGCGACATAGTTGTTGCACGAAAAATAATCGTGTGACTCTTACGTAAAGTAAAAACTTTACTTCCAATATTCAATGACGATTTATTTTATATTTCCAACCAATACTTAATTTGTAATATGAAAGGTGTGTATGTCTTCCAGCATATTCCGGAATACATAATAATATTTTTCCATGATAAACATAAAATATTTCCTGTACATTAAAAAAGAAATATATTCTCTTTCTAATATTACATAAAAATTCATTTTATAATAAGCAAAAATATTGTTGTATATTAGAAAAAAATATTCTATTTCCAATATTAAATAAAGATTCATTTTATAATGAGAAAAAAATATTTTTCTCGTAATATGAAATATAGATTCTTTTAATATTAAGAAAAAAATATTTTTTCATGATATGAAATAAATATATCCTGAATATTACAAAAAAAATATTTTTTTCATAAAATGAAATAAATATTTCCTGAATATTACGAAAAAAATATTTTTTTCATAATATGAAATAAATATTTCCTGAATATTACGAAAAAAATATTTTGTTCATAATATGAAATAAATATTTCCTGAATATTCAAAGAAAATATGTTTTTCGTAATATGAAATAAATATTGTATGTATATTTGAATATTAAAAAAAGGTTGAATCTCTTTTTAATATTATATGAATATGTATACAATATTTTGTGCTACAAGGGAGAGATCAAATAAAAATGTGTTTCTTCGTATAATGATTCTTATGGATTGTTACGTAACGCAACAATCCCTAGTAGCACAAAAATATTGGGTAAATGTTTGTTTCAAATATTGGAAAAATATTTTTTCAGCCACACTTTTTCATATGAGAAAAATATTAGATCTGAATATTGTATACATATCCAAGAAATGTAAATTGAATGTTTAGAAAATGTAAGCTAAATATTCAGAGAATATAAATTACATGTTTAAAAAATATAAAGTAAAAATGTTTAAAAAATGTGTAAAAAACGTTCAATTAAATCTTCATATTTAAGAAAAAGTTATTTAAAAAATTAGAAACTATATATAATAACACCACTTTCTGTGCACTGCCTGAGGGAATATTTAACTTCGTCTTTGGAAGGGGCTTATTAAAAATACAGAAATTTTTTATGCAGTTAGAAAGATTAATGGCTCGAACAAATGCTACATTCGTAGGCCCACAGATTATTTTTTATTATATTAGTGTATTAGGAAAAAATATTCTATTTCTAATATGAAATAAAGATTCATTTAATATTTAGAAAAAAATATTTTTCTCGTAACATGAAATAGATATTCTCTGCATATTATAAAAAATAATATTTGTTACTTAATATTAAACAAATATTATATGAATAATTGAATATTTAAAAAAGATTGAATCTCTTTTTAATATTATATGGATGTGTATACATTATTTTGTGCTACTAGGGATACACTTAAATTCTTCTAATATATTCTCAATTTGGTATTTTAGTTAAGGTACATCGTATCATCTATGTATAATGTTTTCTCAATATAGAACATCAAGAAATATATAAACTAAGAACGAAATGTAATATGTATACTTGTGGTTTATAAATAAAAAATATATCTTCAACCCTTACACTCCTTTGTCAAATGTGACTCGACATTCAAGAAAGAAAAATGTAAATGAAACGGATTTTTATATGTATTTAAAATATATGTAAAAACAAATATAAGTTCCATAAGTATAAAGTACAACAAAGTTTGAAAGAACTATATTTAATACAATTAGTAAAAAAAGTTCTTTGAAAAAAGCAGCACTCAAGGAACTATCCTTTGAAGTCAAGTTAAAAAAACAATTAAAGTAGTAGGGAGTTGTTGGCAAGAAAGCTGAAAAATAATTGGGAGTGCACAGGGTTGACTTTATTAATTTTAAATTTTATAATTAATAAAATCAACTTGCAGCAACCATGTCCCCTGTATTGACAAAGCTGCTCTAACTATTGGCATACTCGCGTCCCCTGTATCAGACATCATAAGAAAAAAGTAAACTTAACAATAAAAAACTGAATTATTTACTACATTGATTAAAGGATTAGTAATTTTTATTTATAGAGTAGTTAGAAGAATTTTATAATCTAAAATTAAGTTAAATTTTATAGTTAATTTTTGCAAACAAACATTTGTGTCCATTTTTGAATCTTATTTTAATTATAAAGAAAAATTAAATATGAAGAATTATCAAGAAAAATTAAATATGAAGAATTATCAAGAAAAATTAAATATGAAGAATTATCAGGAAAAATTAAATATGAAGAATTATCAAGAAAAATTAAATATGAAGAATTGTCAAGCAAAATTAAATATGAAGAATTATCAAGAAAAATTAAATATGAAGAATCGTCAAGAAAAATTAAATATGAAGAATTGTCAAGAAAAATTAAATATGGAGAATTATCAAGAAAACTTAAATATGAAGAATTATCAAGAAAAATTAAATATGAAGAATAATCAAGAAAAATTAAATATGAAGAATTATCAGGAAAAATTAAATATGAAGAATAATCAAGAAAAATTAAATATGAAGAATTATCAAGAAAAATTAAATATGAAGAATTATGAAGAAAAATTAAATATGAAGAATTATCAAGAAAAATTAAATATGAAGAATTATTAAGAAAAATTAAATATGAAGAAGTATCAAGAAAAATTAAATTATAAAGACAAAAGTTTAATTTAAAAAAATGTTATCTAACTAATGATCTGCTGTCCAGTTATACATATCTGTGCTCCAAATTTCAACTTGGTTGACTGGTTGTGTGTGGGATTTTATATGTCGGTATACTTGTGAACACGTTACATCATGAAATTTATGCTAGTTTGTACGAGAAATGAGACTCACTTCGACTCCATTACGCTATCTCATCTTCAGTAGGAATACTGAGCGGACCATGGAAACTAGAAAAAATTTCTCGAATTGTGGTAATGGTGCATCCCATAACAAATCATGGCTTCGTGAATTTCTCAAGAAAGTGTGAGTAGGTTATCATGCTAATTTTACGAGCTGTGGTTATGACCAAGACATGATAAGTGTGTAACACATTTCTATGGAGGAGAACATTGAAATACTTGAAAACGTCGAAGTGAAGAGATACAGTAGATTTCATTTAATCATAAGTTCCAGGATAAACTATAAAAATATATGAAATTAGAGAATTGTTTTTATCCCACATGGTAAACATTAAATGTTCTTGTTAATTCTTGTAAGTGTTTACATATGTTTGTACATTAGCGTGGCACTAATTTTCGACTTTTTAATTATTTTTCACAAAAAAAATTTGGTCGAAGTTAAGAGAGATTTTCAAAATATAGTTTTCTTTATAAGAACTTCATTCTTGATGAAGTGGAATCAATTGTTTTGACTTTCATAAAAGAAATATATGCAATTTCATGCATACACATAATAATAATATATAATTTCATACATATGCAAGCATAACTTTAAGAGTGAAATTATTTTTATGCATAGCAAACAAGTAAATACCATTGAGAATTAAGAAATATTATTTTCATTTAGCAGATCAATTAACGTCTAGTTTCAAATGGTTCTTGTAACCATAAATAATTGATTCGAATAAGAAAAGATTATTTTTCAACGGAACGATACTTTCTCTCTCTCTCTCTGTCGATTGATACTGCAAATTCTATTAGTAAATATTCTTGAATAATTGGACTGAAAAAGAAAGATACGTAGCAAAGAGAAACCAGAAATTGTAAAAATATTTCCTACCGAAGTCTAGAATTTTACTTGTTTGAATAGAAGTTTCAAATTGAACATTAAATTCTCTGAGCAATAGTGTTTCAAGCACACCATTCGGTATTATCAAGAACGAAAGCCAAAATATAAAACATTGAGCAAAGTGATCGAAAAAAGCATTGTGATCTTATATTCTATTTTTTCAAAAGTAAAAACATGTAGGTACAAAAAAACAATTTTTGTGTTATAAAGATCGAAAGCCAAAATATAAAACATTGAGCGAAGTGATCGGAAAAGGAATTGTGATTTTATATTCTATTTTTTTGAAAAGTAAAAATGTAGTCATAACAAAAAATTTTGTTTCGTTTCAGGTTATTTAAAACAAATGATTTGTGTCTAACGTTTATACAATTTTGTTTCGTAATAAAAAGGAGAATGTAAGAAGCTTAGCTGAGATATGTAAGTTTCTCGAAAATATTGAAACGTATTCTAAATATAATGTATTGATCAATTAATCTCAAAACTGTGCAAAGAAATATATGTATATGGTCCCTTTGTAATATTCTGTATTATAATCATCTGAAAAATACGTCTTTGGTCAGTTTTCCAGATAGAATATAATAATTTAAAAATATGTCTTTGGTCTTCGAACAAATTTAGACAATTTTGATTCGAGCAAATGTCTGCAAAAAAGAATAATACAATTTTTCTTCATGTATTTTTGATTCTGATTTTGATTTGATTTCAAGCAAATGTCTACAAAAAAACACAATAAAATTTTCATTAATATATTCTTGATTATCATTCATTCTACGATAAAGCTTTATTTTATTGATTTTAGGTTTGTGCAGTTTTCCAGATAGAATATAATAATTTAAAAAATACGTCTTTGGTCTTCGAACAAATTTTGACGATTTGGTTTCGAGAAAATGTCTACAAAAAAGAACAATAAAATTTTCATTAATATATTCTTGATTATCATTCATTCTACGATAAAGCTTTCATATTGATTTTAGGTTTGTGCAGTTTTCCAGATAGAATATAATAATTTGAAAAATACGTCTTTGGTCTTCGTACAAATTTTGACGATTTGGTTTCGAGCAAATGTCTGCAAAAAAGAACAATAAAATTTTCATTAATATATTCTTGATTATCATTCATTCTACGATAAAGCTTTCATATTGATTTTAGGTTTGTGCAGTTTTCCAGATAGAATATAATAATTTGAAAAATACGTCTTTGGTCTTCGTACAAATTTTGACAATTTGAGTTCGAGCAAATGTCTACAAAAAAGAATAATACAATTTTTCTACATGTATTTTTGATTCTGATTTTGATTTGATTTCAAGCAAATGTCTACAAAAAAACACAATAAAATTATTATTAGTATATTCTTGATTATCATTCATTCTACGATAAAGTTTTATTTTATTGATTTTAGGTTGTGCAGTTTTCCAGATAGAATATAATAATTTAAAAAATACGTCTTTGGTCTTCGAACAAATTTTGACGTTTTGGTTTCGAGCAAATGTCTACAAAAACGAGTAATAAAATTTTCATAGTGGATTTCTCACTATTATTCTAAATAATGGATTATTTTTCTCGATCGAAAATTGTTTTTTTTTAACCACTACCTTTCTTTTCCTCTACTATATTGGATAGCACATGTATGTCACTTTGACATATCTGCTGAGTAGAGCCAAATATAAATAATAAATGATCGAAACCGTGCGCCGCGAAATTTAATTATTGTATGTTTAAATAAAATTTTTATTCGTATTTTCTTGATTATCATTTATTCTACGATACATCTTTCATATTGATTTTAGGTTTGTGCAGTTTTCCAGATAGAATATAGTGATCTGAAAAATACTCCTTTTTTGACGGTTTGGTTTCAAGCAAATGTCTACAAAAAAACACAATAAAATTTTCATTAATATATTCTTGATTATCATTCATTCTACGATAAAGCTTTATTTTATTGATTTTAGGTTTGTGCAGTTTTCCAGATAGAATATAATAATTTAAAAAATACGTCTTTGGTCTTCGAACAAATTTTGACGATTTGGTTTCGAGCAAATGTCTACGACAACGAATAATAAAATTTTTATTCGTATATTCTTGATTATGATTTGTTCTACGATACATCTTTCATATTGATTTTAGGTTTGTGCAGTTTTCCGGATAGAATATATAATAATAATTTGAAAAATACGTCTTTGGTCTTCGAACAAATTTTGACGATTTGGTTTCGAGCAAATGTCTACAAAAAAGAATAATAAAATTTTCATTAATATATTCTTGATTATCATTTATTCTACGATAAAGCTTTCATATTGATTTTAGGTTTGTGCAGTTTTCCAGCCAGAAAATAATCTGAAAAATCCGTCTTTGGTCTTCGAACAAATTTGACGATTTGGTTTCGAGCAAATGTCTACAAAAAAGAACAATAAAATTTGCATTAATATATTCTTGATTATCATTCATTCTACGATAAAGCTTTCATATTGATTTTAGGTTTGTGCAGTTTTGCAGCCAGAAAATAATCTGAAAAATACGTCTTTGGTCTTGGAACAAATTTTGACGATTTGGTTTCGAGCAAATGTCTACAAAAAAGAAAAATTAAATTTGCATTAATATATTCTTGATTATCATTCATTCTACGATAAAGCTTTCATATTGATTTTAGGTTTGTGCAGTTTTCCAGCCAGAATATAGTGATCTGAAAAATACTCCTTTTTTGACGATTCGGTTTCGAGCAAATGACTATAAAAACGAATAATAAAATTTTTCTTAATGTATTTTTAATTATTATTTATTCTACGATACAGCTATCGTATTGATTTCACATTTCTGGAGTCTTCTAGCTCGAATAAAGAACGGGTTATAGCTTACCATCTTTTTGCTTCAGCAAGGGGTGAATGCCATAAACATACGAACTAACGCCCGTGCGCAATCCCGCATAAGATTTAGACGAATACATATACAACGAACGGTGGTACATTTCCTCGTTTGAAGCTCCACAGGATTCAAGCTTCTCACCCCAAGCTTGAAAGTAGCACTTATTCCGCATAGAACTGTATCACGGTTGGGCAATCGTTGCAAAATTAGGTACGAACTTTACGAAATACCTGGGCTGATTTAGAGTTTCAAAACCGTTGAATTCACCACAGCAAACGTTATCATATTATAACGTGTAAAATTAGTACAACGCCCTGTTGAACAAATTTAAGCTGACCGTGATTGTTTAATTATCGCAGGAAAAATATTTTCCCCGTGAAATGATAATAATTAGACTGCGGTCTTCATGAATTTATAGCAAAACTCAGTAAATCAAATTCAAAATTGTTAAAAAATTTATAAAATGAAGATACCAATATGTAGATTTCTCCTCTTTTGAAATCATTAAGGGGACATTATTCTCGTTCGAAAATTCTAATAATTTTAATGAGACTGATAAAGTAGTGAAACAAATTTTCAATTTTGTAAATGATTTTGTATAGGGTTTTTTTGCAGTCTCATTTACAAAAATTAAGTAAACATTTGTTCTCGTATTTGAAGACTTAAGGTATATCTTAAAAAAATTACAGACTCGAAAAATGTTTTTACTTTATTTATGAAAAATTTCAAAAAAGGCTAAAATATAAAATTCTGTTCCCAATAAAAATGGTATTTTACTTCATTCTACTTTCTTTAAATTTGTCTGCAAACATAAACATCCGCAGGCTAATTATAATAATCTGAACAATACGTCTTCGGTCTACGAACAAAAACGATTTTAAATATTCCGTTTTGTCGATCGTGAATACTGAATACAGATTTGTTAATGATTTCGGCGCACAGTTCGATCAAATATTAATCGCGAGCGATTTTGCAATTTAAATTCTCAAAGTTTCAATCCAGATATGGACCATTCGAAAGAGAAATTTTCGTCTGTAAAATACTGTATAATGCATTGTATGTTTAACATACTACGGTAACAGGTAAATAAAACTTCACAAATTTTGTTTTATTTCAGGTTATTTACAGAAATGGTTTGCGTCTAACGTTTATACAATGTTGTTTGATAATACAAACGAGAATATAAGCAGCTTCATTTAGAGAGATGTGCAAGTTTCCTGAAAATATTAACATGTATTTTTAAAAGGCTTCGAAAAAGGAGGAGGTTACTCAATTCGATCTGTATGTGTCTTTTTTGTATCCATGTATGTTCACCGATTGCGCCGAGATGGACGGACCAATCGAACAAAAACTTTTGCATTTTGTAAAGTATGTTTCCTGATTGGTCCCTTGGAAACAAAGGGTCTAGCAGACTAAGAATAGCGAATCGGTCCCACCTGGATTTTTATTGAAATTGTGTGGAAAACATTGGTTTTAGGTTGAAAAATAACCCCCCAAAATTTCAAGTCGCTAACCCTTCATACAAGGATTATATGAGGGTAAATACCCTTAACTATATCATTTTTTTTCTCGGTTGTTAATTGAGATATTCAGATTAAAATAAAAATACGAAAATACTCGTACTTACGTCCTTCATATCATATATATTTTTTCCACAATTGTGATCATATTATTAAGGGTAGAAAAAAATTATTAAATTTTTTAGGGGTGGAAATTGCAAACAACCCTTCGAGTGACCACTTTCAAAAAATTCAACGTCAATGTTCTGTTATCTATCTAATATACAGGGTCATCCGTTTTTAAACGGACAAACGTAAACCAGCTATGAAGAACCCCAAATGGAACAAGTTTTACCCCTGCCACTTTTTTTGTTTCGGCCTTGATTTCTAGAAAATTGCAAAAAACCATAATTTTTTTAGTTCACATAAACTTGAATATCTCGGGACTCCAGTGATGAATCTTGATGATTTTTTCTTAAATTTCAACATTTATAACTAAATGGTTAGTAAAAACGTTCAGTTTTCGAAAAAATAGTTTATGTTAATTTTTGAAAAATCTTAAAATTTTGAATTTTGTTAATAGTTTTTTGTTATTTTTTGTCTTGAATTAAACGGTTGATTACGCATAAATCCAAGTATTTCGAAGTTTTTTCATTCAGACTCCACGACGTGCCCTATGCCAAAAAAAAAACAAAGATCCGAAGGTCATACAAAAATATTTTGTTAACAAAAAAGATGCCCCTATTTATTTTAAACCAAACAAAGGAAAAATCATCAAGATTCATCACTGGAGTCCCGAGATATTCAAGTTTATGTGAACTAAAAAAATTATGGTTTTTTGCAATTTTCTAGAAATCAAGGCCGAAACAAAAAAAGTGGCAGGGGTAAAACTTGTTCCATTTGGGGTTCTTCATAGCTGGTTTACGTTTGTCCGTTTAAAAACGGATGACCCTGTATACAAAAGTTTCAAGATGGTCGTAGGGGTGGAACATAGTTAAATATTGAAAAACAAATGAAATTACGCCATTATAATGTAGGAATACTATTAGTGGAAGATTTTAGTAGTGATTATACGTATTTAGTATTGATTCTAAGATATTCAGGCTACGACTATCATTATACTCATTCGATTTCTTTATTGGGTCTCCCACAATCGCTCAATGCTAAACTCAAAATGATTATAATGGCGTAATTTCTTAACTTTCCACGCGTAGTGAGATCCACTCTCCGTGGAAAGCTTCATCCTCAAAAGGAATAACCCAACCCAACCTAACCTCCGATCAAGTTACAAGGAAAAGTTACTGAGGATCATGTCCCTCATAACATATGTGAAGGACATTGAAAACGAGACTGGATCCGCATAACTGAATAATTACCTATTATTCTTCACAAAGTATTATCTTTATGACAAAAATCAATAAAACATAAAATGTGTATTTTCATGAGACCTACAACTTTTATCTGAAGAATTTTTCATAATTCTTATTATTTACAGAAATAAATGGAAAAACTATGATGTTTTATGGTTTAAACCTAACCTAACCTAACCCAACCCAACCTGACCTCCGATCAAGTTACAAGGAAAAGTTACTGAGGATCATGTCCCTCATAACATATGTAAAGGACATTTAAAACGAGACTGGCTCCGCATAACTGAATATTTACCTATTATTTTCTCACAAAGTATTATCTTTGTGACAAAAATCAATAAAACATAAAATGTGTATTTTCATGAGACCTACAACTTTTATCTGAAGTATTTTTCATAATTCTTATTATTTACGGAAATAAATGGAAAAACTTTGATATTTTATGATTTTAACCTAACCTAACCTCACCTAACCTAACCTAACCCAACCCAACCTAACCTCCGATCAACTTACAAGGAAAAGTTACTGAGGATCATGTCCCTCATAACATATGTAAAGGACATTGACAACGAGACTGGCTCTGCATAACTGAATAATTACCTATTATTTTCTCACAAAGTATTATCTTTGTGACAAAAATCAATAAAACATAAAATGTGTATTTTGATGAGACCTACAACTTTTATCTGAAGTATTTTTCATAATTCTTATTATTTACGGAAATAAATGGAAAAACTATGATGTTTTATGGTTTTAACCTAACCTAACCTCACCTAATAAAATTTTGTTTAAACGATGATATCAAAACGCAAAAGGGAATTCAAATTTGGTGCACAGTGTTGTTTCAAAAATGTTGTTGATAATAGCTAGCTTGAATTCGACGATACCCTAACGCAAAGCCAATAGATAAAAATGGTCGTGGAGCTATATTTTTGTGTATGTTTACGAGTTAAGCGACTTGCGAACGGTCAGCCATTTAAACTCGCTATTTGGATGTGTTCGAAACCAATGCTATCTATCCAGAATTGTGTGAGAATCGTACGAGCTAGAATCTGGGCAATGTCGCCAATACACAATCCCTCTCGAGTGTTGATCGCATAGAGTATAGAGCGTGTCAAGTGTGAACGTGTATCCGCTGAAGGATTGTTCGAATCCACCTGTGACAATATTTGCACATTGAAGGAAATCGCTCACGAGTAATTCGTTGTGCCTTCGTAGGTTTGTCGAAAACAAGCGGCCGGCGTAAACAAACACATAGATATGCACACGGTGTGTAAATAACCTGGCCATCCTCAAAAAATGTTTTCGAAAAAAAAGAGATGGTGCCAACGTTGATTCAGCACGAATAGAATTGATATGGAAAAGCGTTTCTGCAGAAAATTCTTGCGAAAGCCTAACTAAAAATTTATAACAGAACATGAAGGGTAGAAACCTTTTAGAAAAAATATCAATATTTCGTGGATTTGTTAACACTTTTACTGCTCGTCAGTCACGTGATTGATACGGATACAGTGACACGAATTAATATTTGGACACTCTGAAAAAGACGATAACTTTTTAAATATTGTACTATACGATTTTAACTTTTTTGGGAAACTAGAGCCATTAGTTCACTACAGGATTAGAAAAGACATTATTCCAAAAATTGTTTTTTTTTTAAATATACTTTACATAATCAATTAACTCAAAGATCATTTATCGTAGTTATTTATTTTGAACACAATTTTGATTGAAGAAAACAATCTTCAAACGTCTGAACGTTGAATAATATACATAGTTTTTTTTTATTAACTTAATTAAGATTCGTTTTTTTTATTAACATCTTGTATCAATATATTGGAAGATCAAATCCAAATGGAGCAAATTAGTCCACAGCAATTGTAGAAAAAATACTAAAAAATGCGGCTGTTCTTCCGTTTATAGCAAAAATCAGAATTCGATGAAATTTTGAAAAGTGGTTCTTTTTTTACTAAAATGACGATTGCCAAAAGGATTTCTCCCGTTTCGAAAAAAAATTTTTTATCATTTCAATGTTGCGGTCTAGCTTACCGACTACTGACTTACCGACTTTGTACTTTACTTAATTTTCGTTTTATCTGAATATCTTAATTAATAACCGAGAAAAAATATAGTTAAGGGTATTTACCCTCATATAATTCTTATATTGAAAAATGTTGGGTGGTTATCTTTCAAACCAAAATCAATGTTTTCCACACAATAATTCTACCCTTAATAATTCGATCACAATTGTGAAAAAAATATAAGTTATGAAGGACGTAAGTACGAGTATTTACGTATTTTTTTTATCTGAATATTTTAATTAACAACCGAGAAAAAAATATAGTTAAGGGTATTTACCCTCATATAATCTTTATATTGAAAAATTTTGGGTGGTTATCTTTCAACCCAAAACCAATGTTTTCCACACAATAATTCTACCCTTAATAATTCGATCACAATTGTGAAAAACATATATGTTATGAAGGATGTAAGTACGAGTATTTTCGTTTTGTTTATCTGAATATCTTAATGAACAACCGAGAAAAAAATATAGTTAAGGGTATTTACCCTCATATAATTCTTATATTGAAAAATGTTGGGTGGTTATCTTTCAACCCAAAACCAATGTTTTCCACACAATTTCGATAAAAACCTATGGTAGGGCCGATTCACCAAGTCTGCTAGACCCTTTGCAATTCAAAAGCTGAAAACTGTGAATCGTACAACGGTTTTACTCGCACCGCGATTCTCGAAATTAATATTGGACGAGTGAACGAAATATGGACAGAAATTAATGATTCATGTTGCATGATTTATGTGATAAATGCTTGACGCGGAATATGTGAAACGTTCGGATCAAACTCAGGGACAGGAGTTGTTATACTTTCGGGAAATGTTAAGAGGCAGGCTGTCTTGAATGTCTCTGCAGAATTCACGTTCGCATGGAATTGAATGATCGATTTTTCCACGATGTGAATGCGAACTGTTCGAAGAACGACAGCTGTCCCTAGGAACGGAGCAACGTGCGAATCACACATTTTTCTACACGCCATCGTGCACCGAAATTCTCCACATCCATTTGTAAAATTATAGGACCAGTAATAAAATTGAAATTGCTCGATCCGCTACCGTGAAACGGTTATTCATCCCGTTATGCCACAATTCACCGACGACGCGACGTGTCGCGATCAGGATTACTATCTCTTCGGTCTTCGCACGGAGATTTCCCAGTTTTTTAACAAATCTCTAACTTGAATTTTATCGAACAACTCTCCGGACTTCGATTTTCTAAGAAAAATTTCCGGGTATTGTAGAAAAATTGAGACAATAATAAATTGTCGAAGGACGAAACGCCACCTTCCTTTTTCCTTTTCATCTATTCCAAACATTCGGCACAGATCAAACGTGTGGTCTTAAGACCAAGAATTAGATTCAAACCCGAATCAACGTTTGTAGTACCATTCAAATTATACACTATTTTCAAAATACCGCAATATTTAAAACGTTACTTCCCTATCGTTACTTCCCCATTGTTATGATGAATTTTCTAAATATATCCTTTATTATTCAGGTCCCTAGTAGCACAAAACATTGTATACACATTCATATAATATTAAAAAGAGATTCAATCTTTTTTTAATATTCAAATATTCGTACAACATTTATTTTATATTAAGTAACGAATATTATTTTATAAATATGGAGGAAATATCTATTTCATGTTACGAGAGAAATATCTTTTTCTAAATATTAAATGCATCTATATTTCATGTTAGAAATAGAATATTCTTTCCTAATATACATATAATATTTATTTCATATTATGAAAAAAACATTTCTTCTCATTATAAAACGAATCTCTATTTAATATTAAAAATAGAATAGTTTTTCCTAATATACAGGTAATACTTATTTCACAGTATGAAAAAGGTATTTTTTCTCATTATAAAACGAATCTTTATTTAATATTATAATAAAAATAGAATATTTGTTTGCTAATATACAAATAATATTTCTATTTCATACCATGAATAAAATATTTTTTCTCATAAAATAAATCTTTATGTAATATTAGAAATCGAAATTTTTAAGTATCTTGAAAACAAGATAATTTAATAATTTTTTGCTATGGTAATCATTTTTTACACAGAATAAACAGTGAAATCGATTAGTACAACGAGAAATATGCATCTCTACATAAAGAAATGATGCAATTGTTAATTGCACATGCACAAAAAAAAATCTATGGACCTACGAATGTAGCATTCCCCGAACCATTAATCTTTCTAACTGCATAAAAAATTTCTGTATTTTCAATAAACCCTTTTCGAAGACGAAGATAAATATTCCCTCGAGCAGTGCACAGAAAGTAGTGTTAACATATTATAGTTTCTAATTTTTCTTAAATTTGAAGATTTAATTGAACGTTATCTAAATATGAGTTTCACGTTTCTTAAACATTTACTTTATATTTGTTAAACATGTAATTTATATTCTCTGAATATTTAGCTTATATTTTCTGAACATTGAATTTACATTTCTTGTATATGTATAGAATATTCAGATCTAATATTTTTCTCATACGAAAAAGTGTGGCTTAAAAAATATTTTTTCAATGTTTGAAATAAACATTTACCCAATGTTTTTGTGCTACTAGGGGTCACTCTTTAATTGATTTTATACATACATACACATGTATATTATTGTGTCAAACCATTCGATGTGTTAATTACATTTAATTACCTCATAAGTTTATTGAGGTATAAGATTGATGGGAAATACGTTAATTTTATGTTTCTTCTATTTTTGGTAATTTGAATTTACCGCCATATTTTGATATTGGCCAATAGATCGATACGCGATCAGCCATTAGTCTCCTAGCGTGGATACGTTCCTCACTACCGTGTTGACTGTCCAGGCAGCAACATGTTAGTCACATACAGACTGTTAATTTTTCTAATTTATATAGTTTAAATGTTTTTGTAACACTACGCAAGTAAGTAACATTTTTAGTTGTTTATACTTGGTTATATAAATTGAAATTAAACTTGTGTGTTTTGTTTTCTTGGTTTCGTTACAGACACAATGTTTTATTTATCTCTTGAAAAGGATCTAAATTCAGATCGAACGTTGAGAAAAATTTTGTGATATTTTGCAAATAGTGTTTAAGTATATAATTGATCGAACCAACGCGCCGACAACATTTAATTTTTGCTCGTTCAAATTATGTTTGTAGAATCATGATCGAACCTGTGCGCCGATAACATCATTTCCTATTTGTCTAACAACAATTTACGATCGCGAAAAATAATCACTTATAAATTGTTATGCTATGCGTAGTTTTACAAATTTTTGTGAGTGTACGGCTAGGAGGATGACTGATCTTTAGACTGCCGATTTTCATGCAAAATAATAAACACCACGCTTATATTAAAACTTCGATCATAAACGATCATTCATATATATAGGGTGTCCAAAACTAGATTAGGAGCGGAAAATGGGAGGTTCCTTGGGTCATTTGTAGCGACATTTTCCTTTACAAAAATGGCGTCCGCGGCTTTGTTTTTAGGAGTTATTAACGAAAAACACGGACCAATCAGAGAGCGATCTAGACATGCGATGGCACGTTCGGCCAATTGTCAGTTGGTGCGTTGGGCCGACTGTGCTAATTCGCGTCTAGATCGTGCTCTGATTGGTGCGTGTTTTTCGTTAATAACTCCTTTTTTTAAGGGCGGTGGGGGAATGCAGCTTATGCACACCCCCCTACGATGATAGTCGGGGGGGGGGTAGTGTCGGGCTCGGCTTCCCCTCAGATGGAGTTGGGGAATTATATTGCCTAACGCAAACGCCATACCGACTAAACCCCCACCGCTCAAGGGCACCATCCCTTCTCCAATGGGTATACACCGTCAGGCACTGACCGGGGACCCGCTGTGCGCATTAACGCCCGGTCAGTGTTAACAACGGCTGATGCCGTGCACATGTTCTTCTCAATTTAATAACTCCTAAACAAAGCCGCGGACGCCATTTTTGTAAAAGAAAAAGTCGTTTCAAATGACCCAAGGAACTTCCCATTTTCCGCTCCTACACTAGTTTTGGGACACCCTGTATCTATATGCGTCCTACCGCAAAAATGACGAAATTTTCAAAAGACTTAAAGCAAAGCATATACGGTACGCCCAACCATATGACGTATGTGGTCTTTTGAATTTTTCAAAATAAGAAAAAGGCTCAACCGAAATAATACATATTATTTATATATATAATATATTTATTATTATTTTTATTATTATTATTATTATTTGTTATTATTATATTTATTATCCTCGAACAGTTCGCATTAAATTTATATATATAAATAATATGTATTATTTCGGTTGAGCCATTTTTTTAGTTTGAAAAATTCAAAAGACCACATACGTCATGTGGTTGGGCGTACCGTATATGCTTTGCTTTAAGTCTTTTGAAAATTTCGTCATTTTTGCGGTAGGACGCACCGTTCCCAAGATGTAACCTTTTTTTTAGGTGTAAAATTTCAAACTTTGATAATTATTCTTTTGATGGTTTGTTATGCTGGTCCTATGTACCAAATTTCAAGCTAGTAGATCAATGGGAAGTACCCAAAAGGTTTTGATAATCTGTCAGTCAGTCAGTCAGTGACAAATTTATCGATTTTTGAGATCCTATATCTCGGAACCTACTAACGTTGGAAGATTAATATTTTGACAATATCTGTGGGACGCACAGGTTTTTAAAAATTTCTATTTTAATATTACATTGTCATCCAGTTCTGAGCTACGTTGAAATTTTCAAGTCTCTAGCTCATCGGGAAGTGGTTTAAAATACAATTACCAGCCTTCTCAAAATACCGCATATGGATTTGAGGGAAATCTTCAAATTACGTGCTTTCATTAACACCAATGAATACATAATTAATGAAGGTCGATGCAAGGGCAAAAATTATTTTGAACAATTCCATGACGGTAGAAGAAAACCCTGGTACTCGGGGAAAAATTTATCTCGAAAAACCATTGTGACCATAAACAGAATTCGATCTGGCCATTACAGTCTTAACTTCTCTTTAGCGAAAATCAATGTGGTAAACAACCCTGGCTGTTCATGTGGATATGAGGCACAGGATATTCATCATATATTATGGCAATGTCCTATCTATGATACTCATAGATTAAAATTTATATATAACCTAAGATTACGGGGTTTTTCTCTTCCCATGTCATGTAATGTTTTACTCCACAGACCTACAAACAGTGTATGTAAGATCCTATGTTCCTTTCTGGATAATTGCGGATTATGTATATAATGTCACGTACTGTTAATATGTCATTTACTGTAACGATTAATGTCATATAATTATTACTTTAACCACACATTAGTTAATAAGATTTCTCGTAATACTGTGTATGTAATACTGATTGCAGAATAACCTCTTATTTGAGGTTCCTATTGCACAAATTAAAAAAAAAAGATACAATTACAAGATTTGTCGGATACAACATCGCCACGGTAAGTTAAACTATAAGCGTGATTGCTTGCACCAATTACAAGTGACTGGAGGTACGTAAACAATTTGTTCTTATTAAATAATTTTAACAGTTTGTCTGCATCGATTGCAAGAAATAAAAACGAAATTGAATGTTATTTCTTCCCTTAACGAGTTTAATAAAAGCGAAATCACATATTGACATCTTCAATTTTATAAATTGTCCAACAATTTCGAATTTCATCTACTCATTTTTGCTATAAATGTATAGCACAGTCTAGTGATAACTTATGTGCTTAAGTGCATATATTGTATAAATTTCATTACAATCGGCGAGTTGGATTTGGGTAATGACCCTTGTTAGAGTACGTTAAATCATTTCTCCTGTAGAATAATTCTCCCACGCAGAATCTCTATAGAATGATGAATACCGTGGATCGGGTTACTCGATCAATTTCTTATTCACGACACCGTAATGAGCGGCGGTAAATTAATACCGCGGAGTTAGTTGAAGGTAGCTACGATGTGATTAGTAACAGAGCCATTGTACTGTTATAATGATATCTAATACATAAACACATACAAGTAATATATATGTAGTTTAACTTCAATTATTATGCCGGATGGGATACCAGTGTGGAACAAGTGCTCTGCCTGTTGACCCGTTGATTGTTATCTATGGCCTGCTTAACTGCGTGTATAATTTAGCTGAATACAACAATGATCGTGTTTCTAGTAATATCTATATGTTAATGATTAGTTTACAAGATGTATTCATATCTCGATTAAATAGCAAAGTAATAATAATAAAAGCAAATTTAAATAATAAGAATAATAAAAGTGTTTCGTAATGGTATAACGTTCAAAGATTGAAGTCCAAGATCAGAGTTGTAGTTCACAGTAAAAGTTCAAAGATAAATTTAAAGTTTCGATTCAAGTTCGAGTTCAAAATTTTAGTTTCAATTCAAATTTAACACTGTTCTCAAACGAAAATTCGTAGCGTTCCATGATTCAGAATGCTCTTGAAGAAGGTTCGTATTATTCTCGTCGAAAGATCTTAGAATTCTAAATTCTACTTCTCCCGCAATTTCCTACCAAAGCAGGAGAAGAGATCATTTCTTTGGTAGGGATAAACGGGGGACGAATCACCAGTTCGGGGTGTAATCCAGTTAATTAGGGTTCAGAGTTAAAGTGCAAGGTTAAAGTTCAAAGTTACAGTTCAAAGTTAGGGAACAAAGATAAAGTTCAAAGTTAAAGTTGAAATTTGAAGTTGAAATTTAAAGTTCAAAGTTAAAGTTGAAATTAGAAGTTCAAAGTTAAAGTTCAAAGTTAAAATTCAAAGTTAAAGTTCAAAGTTAAAGTTCCAAGCTAAAATTCAAAGTTACAGTTCAAAGTTAAAGTTAAAGTTCAAAGTTAGGGTACAAAGTTAAAGTTCAAAGTTAAAGTTGAAATTTGAAGTTCAAAGTTAAAGTTCAAAGTTAAAGTGCAAAGTTAAAGTACAAAGTTAAAGTGCAAAGTTAAAGTGCAAAGTTAAAGTGCAAAGTTCAAGTGCAGAGTTAAAGTGCAGAGTTAAAGTTCAAAGTTAAAGTTCAAAGTTAAAGTTCAAAGTTCAAGTTGAAATTTGAAGTACAAACTTAAAGTTCAAAGTTAAAGTTCAAAGCTAAAATTCGAAGTTAAATTTCAACGTTAAAGTTAAAGTTCAAGATCAATCTTCAGTTCACAATTGAAGTTCAAGTTCAACTTTAACACTGTTCTAAAACGAAGGTTCGTAGCTTTCAGAATGTTCTTGTGTTCTAGAAGGTTTCTACTATCCTCGTCGACGAATCTTAGAGTTCTACATCCTACGTTTCCTGTAATTCCCATCTAAAGCTCGGGAAGAGATAATTCCTTTTTAGGGACAAACAGGGACGAATGACCAGTTCTGGGTATAATCCAGTTAATTAGAATTCAGAGTTAAAGTGCAAGGTTAAAGTTCAAAGTTAGGGTACAAAGTTAAAGTGCAAGGTTAAAGTTCAAAGTTAAAGTTGAAATTTGAAGTTGAAATTTGAAGTTTAAAGTTAAAGTTCAAAGTTAAAGTTCAAAGTTAAAGTTCAAAGTTAAAGTTCAAAGTTAAAGTTTAAAGTTAAAATTCAAAGTTAAAGTTCAAAGTTAAAGTTCAAAGCTAAAATTCAAAGTTACAGTTCAAAGTTAAAGTTGAAATTTGAAGTTCAAAGTTAAAGTTCAAAGTTAAAGTTGAAATTTGAAGTTCAAAGTTAAAGTTCAAAGTTAAAGTTGAAATTTGAAGTTCAAAGTTAAAGTTCAAAGTTAAAGTTGAAATTTGAAGTTCAAAGTTAAAGTTCAAAGTTAAAGTTCAAAGTTACAGTGCAAAGTTACAGTGCAAAGTTACAGTGCAATGTTAAAGTGCAAAGGTAAAGTGCAAACTTAAAGTGCAAAGTTAACGTGCAAAGTTAAAGTTAAAAGTTAAAGTTCATAGTTAAAGTTTAAAGTTAAAGTTCAAAGTAAAAGTTGAAATTTGAAGTAAAAAGTTAATGTTCAAAGTTAAAGATCAAAGCTAAAATTCAAAGTTCAATTTCAAAGTTAAAGTTAAATTTCAAGATCAAACTTCAGTTCACAATTCAAGTTCAAGTCCAACTTTAACACTGTTCAAAAATGAAAGTTCCTAGCGTTCAGATTATTCTTGTAGAAGGTTTCTACTATCCTCGTCGAAGGATCTTAGAGTTCTACATCCTACTTCTCCTTTAATTCCTATCTAAAGTTCGGGAAGAGATAATTCCTTTTTAGGGACAAACAGGGGACGAATCACCAGTTCGGGGTGTAATCCAAAATTTTGTTTAACGCCTATTGAATCCGTGATTCCATTTTCTCACGAAAGCCTCGTAAGAAGTCGCAGCACAAAGATCCCTTGTTCAAGAAGCTTTCCCTGAAACTGGTGACTAATTCGCTGAGTATGTGTCTGGGATGCATCAATTGTCATCAACTGTGATACGGCTGGTCCGTTTTGCTAATACAAAATAAGCCAGTCAATTTTCAACCGTACCCAACTCTGTCTACATACAAAATGACAATGTTGGAACATTGACCGAATACTCGATCGTAGCACAGACCCAGACACGATGTCTAGACAATTCTAGACAACACTTGTTCTCTGTAATTTTATACGTGTTAAAATTACAAGAGGGAAAGTAGGTTTACAAGAAAAATGTAATACAACCCCGAAAACCGGTAGCACAACGTTGTCGAATACACGTCCTAAGTGAAAATATTATGTTTTACAGGATTTCCGTTATACTTTAACCGTTCAAATAGCGAGCATGAACGCTCCCAAGCGTCTTCGCCAGAAACGAAACGCATCTGCATATCGGAAGATGCCAATACGGACTGGTTATTGGTTCTTCCGTACCTATCGTATCATGCACCCACACACCCACGCATACAGCAATTCCTAGGACCGATATAGTTTCCTTCAATTTCCTAAACTCACATATAGCCATTCAATCTATCATATTTGTAGGAAAGAGGCGAAGGTGCTTCTGGGCGCCAGGTTCGGGTGCCCGGACACCCTTTTACATACCTCTTTCAGTAATCTGTAATGTTCCTGACAAAATATTCAAAAACCGTTCTGAATACCCAATGTTTGTACAATTTTACGTCGATCTATGTTTCGTGAAAACAAAGGGTCTAGCAGACTAAGAACAGTGAATCGTCCCCTCTGGATTTTTATTGAAATTGTGTGGTAAACATTGGTTTTAGGTTGAAAGATAACCCCCCAAAATTTCAAGTCGCTAACCCTTCATATAAGGATTATATGAGGGTAAATACCCTTAACTATATCATTTTAATTAAGATATTCAGATATATTTACTCGTACTTACGTCCTTCATATATTTTTTCCACAATTGTGATCATATTATTAAGGATAGAAAAAAAATTATTAAATTTTTTAGGGGTGAAAATTGCAAACAACCCTTCGAGTGGCCACTTTCAAAAAATTCAACAACAATGTTCTGTTATATATCTAATATTTACAAAAGTTTCAAGATGGTCGGTGAGGTGGAACATAGTGAAATATTGAAAAACAAATGAAATTACGCCATTATAATGTAGGAATACTATTAGTGGAAGATTTTAGTGATCGAATTATTAAGGGTAGAATTACTGTGTGGAAAACATTGGTTTTGGGTTGAAAGATAACCATCCAAAAATTTTTCAACATAAGGATTGTATGAGCGTAAATACCCTTAACTATATTTTTTCTCGGTTGTTAATTAAGATATTCAGATAAAAAAAATACGAAAATACTCGTACTTATGTCCTTCATAACATATATTTTTTCCACAATTGTGATCGAATTATTAAGGGTAGAATTATTGTGTGGAAAACATTGGTTTTGGGTTGAAAGCTAACCACCCAAAATTGTTCAATATAAGGATTATATGAGGGTAAATACCCTTAACTATATTTTTTTTCTCGGTTGTTAATTAAGATATTCAGATAAAAAAAATACGAATTTACTCGTACTTACGTCCTTGATATCATATATTTTTTCCACAATTGTGATCATATTATTAAGTGTAGAAAAAAATTATTAAATTTTTTAGGGGTGGAAATTACAAACAACCCTTCGAGTGACCACTTTCAAAAAATTCAACAACAATGTTCTGTTATATATCTAATATATACAACCGTTTCAAGATGGTCGGAGGGGTGGAACATAGTTAAATATTGAAAAACAAATGAAATTACGCCATTATAATGATTTTGAGTTTAGGATTGAGCGATTGTGGGAGACCCAATAAAGAAACCGAATGAGTAGAAGTGATAGTCGTAGCCTGAATATCTTAGAATCAATACTAAATAAGTATAATCACTACTAAAATCTTCTACTAATAGTATTCCTACATTATAATGGCACGCACATGATTTTTTAAAATATATATCTAATATATATAATAAAAATACACATTAGTATAATAATAAAATAATCACTTCAATAAAATAAAAATATATTATATATTATATATTATATTATATAACATAGTATGTTATATATGTTATATATTATATAACATAGTATGTTATATATGTTATATATTATATAACATAGTATGTTATATATGTTATATATTATATAACATAGTATGTTATATATGTTATATATTATATATTGTAAAACATAGTATGTTATATATGTTATATATTATATATTATGTAACATAGTATGTTATATCTGTTATATATTATGTTATATAGTATGTTATATATTTTATATTATATTTTATAGTGTATATTATAGGAAGGGACCATGATGGGAATTTCTGAATGAAACTCACTGTATCACAATTGTTACGCAATGGTGAAAGAAGTAACCTGTTAATGAATAAAATTCACTCGCTGGCTTGCGGAGCATGTAGAAGAAATACAGATATTCTGACGACGAAATGATAACATTTTGATAAAATTACCACACGTATTTTTTCAAAAGAAAAAGTTACACATTCCGTACCAGGTATTTAACAATGGTTATATTTGACTTTTCTTTCTGTTATTTTAAGCATTCAATTTGATAAGGAATATTTCATTGCTTTTAAATATAAAAAGATAAATATACATATAATCAATATGTATTAAGACAAATTTAAAAATTGAAGGAATAATGTTCAGAAATAACATTATGAGTAATTAAAAAATAAAAGTTTTTCTGGAAAGTATTTTATTGAAATTAAATTTTACGAGGTAAAAACGATTTCATAGAAAATTTCTGAAGCTTCTTTTAATTATTGTATTGTAATTATACAGTTCGTGAACCTTCCTGAACAATTTTCGATAATATTTTTATCTTTAGATCAAAAACCAAAAAATCGTTCTACATCTGTAGACATTATTGTGTTAGAAGAGAAATTTATTTTGCGTTTACATTCATTTGTTCAGAGATTAAATGTATATAATATATGTTTTTAATTAATCATATTTCCTTCATAAAATCGTGTATTTATTTTGCTTTTCTATCCGATTTGCCCCGGAATTTCTTTCACTGTTTGTCTATTAAATCGACGTAATTGAAAATATGCACTTTTGTGGCTTTCGGTTAAATCCTCGATCATAATTTTCCTCTAATTAATCTGTTAATTACTTATCACCATTTGCCGTATCATTTTCTTTACAGTCGCTGTGATTAAAGTCTTTCTCTCAAAAAATGTCGTAGAAGGGACGAAAAAATTTATATTTTTTATATGGCCACATTTATTTTAATGCTTAAACATTAATTATACAAACAAATCAAATTTTATTTCATTTAAAAAGAAACACATAGCATTCATATTTGTTAGACTTTGTTTAAAATCTTCATGGTGAGCGTGACTCGTTAAAATACGGCAAGGGGCTAACACACTTTCCTGTATTTCTTTTAATCGTGAAAACAACGTGAAAACTCGCCAGGAATTGCTTCTTTTCGTTCCAGAAATTCATTTTTCGCCATTTCTCTTTCTGCGAATGAACATGTTCGCCAGCAAACTGCAAACGATTTGCTTTTTTTTCTAGCAGTTTATGCTTGCTTCCTTTTTAATTACTTAAGTGTGGACAGTGTTGTATGGCATGCTGGATATTGCGTACGTTTGCAGCAACACCTGCTGCTTTAGTGATTTGCCTCGCTGTCGCTGAAGAATTCGAGGCATTTCTTACGGCGACACTTTGTTCGCAAGATTCTATAGTCCAATACTCGGATCGGCCAATACTCTTTTCACCATAATTTTCAGCGTTCTTTAATAAATTGTTCTTCTCTTTCAGACTCCGCTTCAAAACACACGAACATTCCCTGTAGAAAACTTTTCTGTTCCTTTGAAAATGTTTGCATTTCACTTCCAGTTAAACCTTTTACTGTACAGGGTGTAAAGGAATTATATACAGGGTGTCACATATAAATGGGAACACCTAAATATCTTTCGTATTTACTGTCTTATCAGAAAACTTCAGAGGTTAAAGTGACACTATTGCAGAGGGCAAATAAATGGTAAAGAAGAAAATATTTTACATCATGTTTTGTAATAAAATTTCAAGGTCACGGATGTTTTTTTAATGGAATAGTATATTTTCTACTATAGCATGTTAGACAATAAAAAACTGAACACCTAAATATCTTTCGCATTTACTGTCCTATCAGAAAACTTCAGAGGTCAAAGTGACACTATTGCAGGGGGCAAATATAATGGTAAAGAAAATTTTTTACATCATGTTTTGTAATAAAGGATGAATTCTTTAGAATATATTCGAGAAAAACCAATTTGCCATGACATATGATTATTCTTGCTCCAAGCCATTTCAAGGACAATAAGGTATTCAGTTTTCTATTGTCTAACATGCTATAGTAGAAAATATACTATTCCATTTAAAATAACATCGGTGATCTTGCAATTTTATTACAAAACACGACGTGAAAAATTGTTTTCTTTAACATTATATTTGCCCCCTGCAATAGTGTCACTTTGTCCTGTGAAGTTTTCTGATAGGACTGTAAATACGAAAGATATTTAGGTGTACCCATTTATATGTGACACCCTGTATATGTATATGTATATTAAAATCGAAAATCGATTTTTTAGCAGATCTTCACGTTTCATGGTCATTGGAGTCATTTTAGAGTATTTTTATTAAATTGTTGGTGTGTGTGTGTGTGTGTGCGCGCGTATGGCCGTTTTTATGTTATCAAATTTTTCGTTAACGTTTTCTGAAAAAGTAACAATGCGATCAGAATGATGAATGATGCAATCGATGTGCCCCGTCGTAACTTAGAGCTGATTAGATTTTGGTCCATATTGGTCAAGTAGTTTTTTAGATTTTTTTCGAAAGAAGTTCGTTCAAGAATGCAATTTATACGAGAGCATGAAAATTTTCCACCGAATAAACAAACGTAATTATATATATTTCATTTTTATTTTTTAAAAAATTCAAAAAAAATATTTTTAAAATAAAATAAAATAAAAAATATTTTTAAAATAAAAGAAAGAAGAAATCGAAAGAAGTTCATTCAAGAATGCAATTTATACGAGAGGATGGTAATTTTCCACCGAATAAACAAACGTAATTATTATTTTTGAAAATTATTATTTTTAAAAAATGAAATATATATAATAACGTTTGTTTATTCAGTGGAAAATTTCCATCCTCTCGTATAAATCGCATTCTTGAATGAACTTCTTTCGATTTCTTCTTTCTGTTATTTTTAAAAAATGTTTTTTGAATTTTTAAAAAAAATTTTTTTAACCCTCCGATGCCCGACAAAGCCCCTGGGGACCTATGACGTTTTCAACGATGCGGCATTTCAATACGGTTCGTCCGAACAGCCGCAGCCTACGTGATTTTTATAAAAGGGATGTCTGGAAGCGATTACAATCGTCATCGATACGATTCCGTGAAATTTTTCATCATAAACGTCGGGTTGAAGTCATTTATGGCGTCGATGCTCGACAAGGTCCGCAGGGACCTTGTGTTAACTTCCATGTAATTTGTTCTTGTTTTTTGATCGTGCAGGTATTTTCGTGTAATTTGTTCGTGTTCTATGGGTTGGACAATTGTTGATGAAAAGGTGTACTGCGAAAAAATGAGTGATTGTGTACGGATACGCACGTGCACGATCTGCACTGCGCGACGGTGACGCGCTGCCTCTTTATTATTTGTCGACCTAAAAATCGCTGCAGATTTCAAATGTTGGGTACATATTCGTGTAAACGTGCAACAAAACGATGGCCGCCTGCCATGTTTTACAACATCGTTGACATTGCTGGACTCGCATTATTCATTATCTACGATGAATTGATCACCACGTTAGTCAGACCAAAGACGTTCATTTCTGAAGAAATTGAGCAGGCAACTAGTTACGTCTACTATTGCAGAACGGGCTAAACATTCGCATGTTACCTGCTATCCGAAGATACGTGCGGCTATAGAAGCATTCCAAGTAATGATACCACCGCCGAACAGAGATACCGCACCACCATTGGCACCGCGTCATAACCGTCCGTCATGTCGTTTGTGTCGTCAAGAGACGAATAAGCAACGCAAAACTGCTTATATCTGTTTTATTTGCGACATTTTCCTTAAAAATAATGGCGTCCACAGCTTTGTTTAGGAGTTATTAACGAAAAACACGGACCAATCAGAGCGCGACCTAGACGCGAGTTAGCATAGTGGGCCCAACTGTCAGTTGGCCGAACGTGTCGTCGCATGTCTAGATCGCGCTTTGATTGGTCCGTGTTGTTCGTTAATAACTCCTAAACAAAGCCGCGGACGCAATTTTTGTAAAAGAAAATGTCGTTTCAAATGACCCAAGGAACCTTCCATTTTCGGGTGTCGGAGGAATTTTGGGACACCCTGTATATACATACACATTTTGCAGCATAGAAACAAACATAGAAACACAAAAAAATGTAATAACACCATTACGGCTAGAATAAAAAACTATTATACGCATCTCACGCCATATTAATAGAGAAGGTCCCTGGGGACCTTGTCGGGCTATGACCGTTGAAAAAGTTGTTGGGCATCGGAGGGTTAATTAAAAAAAAAATTTTTTTTTAATTATGCAACTCATGGTAATGTTGCCGCTTACAACTAACGAATCGGGAAGTTCTTTGTGTGGCTCGTAGAGAGACACACACAAAATTAAAAAAAAAAAACCATTAATAGCTGTATGCCCCACTAGTTGTCCTTGAAATGGCTTTGAGCAAGAATAGTCATGTCATGGCAAATTGGTTTTTCTCGAATATCTTCTAAAGAATTCATCCTGTCGGAAAAACGTAATACACAAAACTTGTAGACCTTCTCATTCCGCGTCTTTTATGTCATATCACTTTTCCTCGTGAAATGAACGGTTTTCGAGAAAATTGAGAAAATGTCATGGCAAATTGGTTGAAACGCGTTGTTTACGTCGGGTTGACCTTTACATATCATAATAAATGTTTATGGCAATACGTTTTTCCGATACGATCAATATTTTAGAAGATATTCGAGAAAAACCAATTTGCCATCACATTTTCTCAATTTTCTCGAAAATCGTTCGTTTCACGAAGAAAAGTGATATGACATAAAAGACGCGGAGTGAGAAGATCTACAAGTTTTGTGTATTACGTTTTTCCGACAGGATGAATTCTTTAGAAGATATTCGAGAAAAAACCAACTTGCCATGACATATGATTATTCTTGCTCAGAGCCATTTCAAGGACAACTAGTGAGGCATACAGCTATTAATGGTTTTTTTTTAAATTTTGTGTGTGACTCTCTACGAGCCACACAAAGAACTTCCCGATTCGTTAGTTGTAAGCGGTAACATTAGCATTAGTTGCATAATTAAAAAAAAAATTTTTTTTAAATTAAAAAAAATTTTTTTGAAAATTCAAAAAAAAATTTTTTTAAATAAAAGAAAGAAGAAATCGAAAGAAGTTCATTCAAGAATGCAATTTATACGAGAGGATGGAAATTTTCCACCGAATAAACAAACGTAATTATATATATTTCATTTTTATTTTTTAAAAATTAAAAAAAAAATTTTTTTTAAATAAAAGAAAGAGAAAATCGAAAGAAGTTCATTCAAGAATGCAATTTATACGAGAGGATGGAAATTGTCCACCGAATAAACAAATGTAATTATATATATTTCATTTTTATTTTAAAAAAATTTTTTTTGAATTTTTAAAAAATAAAAATGAAATATATATAATTACGCTTGTTTATTCGGTGGAAAATTTCCATCCTCTCGTATAAATTGCATTCTTGAATGAACTTCTTTCGAAAAAAAAAACCAAAAAACTACTTGACCAATATGGACCAAAATCTAATCAGCTCTAAGTTACGACGGGGCACATCGATTGCATCATCATTCATCATTCTGATCGCGTTGTTACTTTTTCAGAAAACGTTAACGAAAAATTTGATAACATACAAACGGCCACACACACACACACACATACTAACAATTTGATAAAAATAGTCTAAAATGACTCCAATGACCATGAAACGTGAAGATCTGCTAAAAAATCGATTTTCGATTTTAATATACATATACATATACAGGGTGTCACATATAAATGAGAACACCTAAATATCTTCCGTATTTACAGTCCTATCAGAAAACTTCACAGGACAAAGTGACACTATTGCAGGGGGCAAATATAATGTTAAAGAAAAAAATTTTTTACGTCGTGTTTTGTAATAAAATTTCAAGGTCGCCGGTGTTTTTTTAAACAATTTGATAAAAATAATCTAAAATGTCAAAGTGACACTATTGCAGGGGGCAAATGTAATGGTAAAGAAAAAAATTTTTTACGTCGTGTTTTGTAATAAAATTTCAAGGTCACCGATGTTTTTTAAAATGGAATAGTATATTTTCTACTATAGCATGTTAGACAATAGAAAACTGAATACCTTATTGTCCTTGAAATGGCTTGGAGCAAGAATAATCATATGTCATGGCAAATTGGTTTTTCTCGAATATCCTCCAAAGAATTCATCCTTTATTACAAAACATGATGTAAAATATTTTTTTCTTTACCATTATATTTGCCCCTTGCAATAGTGTCACTTTGTCCTGTGAAGTTTTCTGATAGGATTGTAAATACGAAATATATTTAGGTGTTCCCATTTATATGTGACACCCTGTATATATGTCCCATGTACCCTAGGATGATTCTACACCAGGTCTGGCAATTTTTGAAAATATTTTTCCTCAATATTAAGTGAATTGTTGTAATTTAAAACAGTAAAGAACACTAGAAACATTGTAAAATGCTATTACAATATTTTCAACATACATATTAAACATATTAAGATAGAAAATAAATTTCTCTTTCACTCCAGTTTGTTGCAATCCAGGTACACAATTTTTATTTTGCATAAAGATCCTTTATTTACATAAAGGTCTACTCATCACAGTTATGGAACGAGAGAAATTCATTTGAATCGTTAATAACAGTTGTCGATAAGAGGAGTTCATTTTGATCAGTCATAACAGATATCGAAGAGAGAAGTTCATTTCGATCGTTAATAATAGTTAGTTATTCATGAGAACAGTTCATTTAGATCGCTCATAACAATTACTGTTGAAACAAATTGTTAATAGTCATTACTAAATGGTACAACTTTCAAATAATAAACTTTGCTATTGGTTCCTGATGGTCTGTATAAAGGTGCTCTTTAATATAACGTTTATATTAAATATAATAACTAGACTGTAAATCTTTATGCAAAATAAAAGCTTTCTACCTGAATTGCAAAAAGCTGAGGTGAAATAAATATTTAATTTCTTGTTGAATATGTTTAAAAGGTTAAAAATAATATAATATTTAAATTCTTCAAATTTGTTTATTGTCAGAAACTAGACCGACTCATTTTTATCACAAATGCATAAAATCCGCAGTCTAATCATAACATATTGGCCTAATTGTATTGTTTAGTCACGTCTATGGAATTAAATCGGAATGATCAAAATTTCTGACCATTGGAATGTATTGTTGGTATAGGCAGAGAATGCTACGCCAATAGCTAAATACATAATTAGTAGGAAATTGCTAAAGAACTCGGTCACTGAGCCGAGCAATGGCAATAGCCCCTTTGTTTCGAGCCCTTGGATAATTACCTATGGATCAAAACCATTACGCTCTCGAATTACTAATATAATGATTTTAATGAAAAATGTATTACAAAAGGGCATTCACAACCCAGTGCAAAGTTTTCTGTTCTATAATACATATGCTGTATTAGTTTGTTCCATATTTCCATATTCAACTCTTAGAAAAACTGACGACCAAGAAAAACTATTACAGTCTATAGGTTTATCATATAAAACTTTGAGGTACAAAGTTCTTAACACTAAACGTGCCACAACCGGTCAAATGGACCGGTTCTCGAAATTTTTATTTCACAATTAACGGAATTGTAAAGATGCTTCCATAAGAAATAATTTAATAAATATCTTTATCAGAGCATTATTAAAGTAAGAATGGCGGAAGGTCTAAATAAATGAATTACTATCATTTTTATGAGCAACCATGTGCCTGTTGATCTTACCACGTTTTATTACACTCGCTTTCTTGTCTGTCTGTTTGTCTGTTCTTTTGTTTGTTGTTAACAAAACAAAGGTAACAAAACATCATAACATCTAAAGTCCACCATCACTTCGTACAGTGTGATATCTCTATCATTCAGGGAAATTAAACTCTTAATAATCTTCTTTCTTTTGTTTGTTGTTAATTTCCCTGAATGATAGAGATATCACACTGTACGCAGTGATAGTGGACTTTAGATGTTATGATGTTTTGTTACCTTTGCCTCGACTACACCCCACATGTAATCGTCGAGGGGATTTCAGTTAGGGGGGAAGACTACAGTGAGGCCACAAGTCAGGAGACCCGTGATAACAGAGGTTCTCGTAAAGCGAGATTACTTTTCTTTCAATTCGATTCCTGCGAGTTGCTCGGGATGCAGTTACCTCCTGCTGTTTGTCAGAATTTCTGAATTGCTTGTCCGGGTCGTAAACTTGCGTCCTCTTTTAACCAAACCACGCAACGATTTCCGCGGGCGATTTTCAGGCGTGAAGCGATTCTCGGTTCGTGGCTGACATTTTCCCTCTTATTCACCGATCGGTGGCTTTCGTGTTAACAGTTTACCTATCAGAAGCCTATTAAATACTTGCCGTATCATTTTCTTTACAGTTGCAGCGATCATGAACGTCTTTATCCCCAAAAATGTGGTCAAAGAGAAAAGAAAATTTATATTTTCTGTATGGCTACGTTTATTTTAATGCTTAAGGGTGTAGATACGAATTTGACCTTTACTAGAATCTCTCGAGTGTGAGAGACACACAGCGCTAGACCCGTATACGCACACGAGAGTTGTGGGAGTTCCGTAGTTTTCGATTCCTGACTCTATACAGTAATTTCTCGATCTATGACCAGAAAACGGGGGTTTTAAATGTCATAGATCGTAAAGGGTATGCTATTTTTTTCTCGGAATCGATCGCGCCGTGACTTCAAAAGAGTGCCGAACATAGAGAAGGACAGAATGATACACGGATCGGATGACCGAGCGTGCCGCCGTCGTCGACGCAGTTTAAATGCCCGCGTGTGCTCACAATGTAACGGCATTTCAAAATGCTTTATTCATTACATGTTTAATTACATATTTTTCTATGGGAGTTTTACTACCTCGTTCCTGGCATTTTTCTGATTACAACAATACCAAACACGATATAATTCCAACATTATTTAGTGGTTTAATCGACGATTAATGTTTCACTTACAAGGGAGGACAGTGTGTTGGAAAGAAAGAGACGCGAAGAGTCGCCGTCGCGTCGGGATGCCTGTTTTTTGGACAAAAATTCATATCTCAAAAACTATAAGTGATATAAGAAAATGGTTGAAATAAAAGTTATAGGGTGTAGGCAAGAGTATACGATGATTGTATTTGTTTAATATTGTTGTAACCTTGGGAAGCTCTATGAAGGTCACTTTAAAAATTTCATACGATAATGTATATTTTTGATCATGTATTCTAATAGGTGAGGTTAAGGCATTTTCAAAACACTACAAAAACATTATTTTTGCTTAAAGCATTGTCGATATATAAGCATCTAAAGTTGGCGTACCGCCTATAGTGGTATTGAATATATGTATTACTACGAGTGAAACAAAAGTCAAAATTAAAAATCTATTGTTCAGTAACCGTGTTTATTTGTGTACGTTTTATAATAAATAATTATGATAATAATAATCATAATAATAACAATAACTAACACTTATATCTAATCTGTATCTGAGTCATCACTAGAGTCAACGCTATCAGAATCTAAATTTTCTAAACTTGTATTTGCCTCAGAATTTGAAGAGGCACGGTCATGTGCAGGGCCAATAAGATATATTTCGATGTTTTTATTAAACTTCCTTTTTTTAGAAATTGCGTTTCTTTTTGACGCAATAAGTGGGTCCGACATAATTAACATATTGCTCATAAGGTCCCTGCATGTGTTTACTCTCGAAGATTTTCTTGTATGATTTAATCGAGTTTTTCGAAAAACTTTATGCATTGCTTCCAATGCTTCTTCGGATAATAATTCTACAGGTAATTGATTATAATATTCAATTATTTGTATGCCATGAACCAATAATTTATGCATACTACTTGGCATGTAATACCACTTATATAAATTTAAGTACAACGTTGTTAAACCCATTCCTCGAAAATCTTCATGTACGTGGTTTCCGGGTGTCTTCCTAAATAAATAATTAAACTAACTAAAGGGGCAAGTTGGGGCAGAAAACTTTTGTAGAATTCAATAAAGGATAGTCCTACGAATATTTTCCAGCAAAAATCCCAAGACATGTTTTAGCTTTTTTGAGAAAAGCTTAGTTAAAGTTATAAGAATTTTCGATTTCGCGTCTTAAGAAACGGATCACTTTGAAGTAATAAAATAGGATAAATAATAATTGTACAAACCGCTAGGGGGCCAAAATAACGAGTACACACCTTGATCTAAATGATCCATCACAATTTATTTTATTTTACGCTTTACGATAAGCTGTATACAATTTTCCTTTCATGGACGCGCACTTGAGGTTATAACGCACGAAACTGACGTATCAGATTATGACGAAAAGAACACCGTCTGTGTCAAGCGATGCTAATTTTTTCTTTTTCTGGTGAATGTTCATGAAAATATGGTATATTTACAATAAATTCCTATAAACAGATATACATTTCAAAAACATTGATTTTTCTATTTTTGTCCCTCTTGGCCAACGCACTGTGGCGTCGTCGGCATAGATCAAACACGCTGTGCCTCCTTGTAAGTAAAACTTTCGTCGTCGATTAAACCACTAAATACAGTTGGAATTATATCGTGTTTGGTATTGTCGTAATCTGAAAAGCACCAGAAATAGGATAGTGAAAGTTCTATAACAAAATAATGAAAATTAAAGCCCTTGAAAATTTGATTCATTCGAGTCAATGTGTGGTGCTCACACCGATATACCCGAGCCGAGATCAATCAGCGCCGCTCTGCGACGCGGCACGGCGGTGGCCGGCAGTGGAATGAGTAAGCTTTTGTCATAGATCGTAAAGGCATCCCCGGTCATAGATCGCGAGATTACTGTAATGCACATTTCAGTGTTCTAGGTAGTCACAATCGCTAGATAAAAGATTAATCTACGAGGAATATATGCTAAGAATGACTTAATTTTACATATTCGAGGCGCAATTTACATTATTCGACAACAAGTAGCGGAGCCATGAGAGCAACGGGACAAGCGACAGTGCTGCCGCCTACCATGGCTGCCGAGAGACATTTTCATAAACCTACGACTGCCGAATAATGTAAATTGCGCCGTATAACGTAAATAAAGCCATTCTTAGGATCCGTCCCCCATAGATTAATCTTTTATCTAGCGATTGTGACTACCTAGAACACTGAAATGTGCGTTATAGAGACAGGAATCGAAAACTACCGAACCCCTACAACTCTCGTGTACGTTTATGTGTCTAGCGCTGTGTACGTCACGCACACTAATAATTTAAAAATTTGAGGATAAATGTAGAAAGCGGATCCACACCCTTAAGGGGGTACCGTAACCCCTGATCTGGGTATTTATCAGTGTAAGCAACCTCCATGCTGAAAAACAGTTTGGCAACAGTGACGAACATACATTTCTATCAATCTAACGCTTCAATTTCGCTATCAATACAGGTTTTTTTCTTTTTATCAATATCTTTATTGCTATTAATGAATCCGAGTGGCTTCAAGCCCTTTATATTTCTGTTGTTACGAATCTACACTGATAGTTCTCCTGTCTAAGCGCCATCTCGTTTGAGTAGCTGAACTAAAATTAGTTCTACTTGCCCTTCATTGCCCTTCATGAACGGAATCTGGGGAACAATTGAATGCGATCACGGGAAAACATTTTTTGTCCTCATATTAGCATATTACGAGCTGTGTGAGGGCTCATTGTAAAGAGGAAGGTTCGTCGCAGGTCGCTCAGCTCATGATTCAAGTCGAAAAAATCATTTTATATTAGAAAAATACATTCGAATCTGCGGAATTTTTCTTCATTTGTTTTCCCTACTTTGGGCATTCATATTATTAGACATAAACATAGTCTAACTAAATCATGAGCTGAGCGACCTGCGATCAACCTTCCTCTGTCAAAAGAACCTTTATGCAGCTCAAAATATGCTCATATGAGCACAAAAAATGGTTTCCCGCAAACACTGATTTTATCAACAAAACAGTGTTTACGGGAAACCATATTTTGTCCTCATACGAGCATATTTTGAACTGCATAAAGGTTCTTTTGACAGAGGAAGGTCGATCGTAGGTCGCTCAGCTCATGATTCAAGTCGAAAAAATCGTTTTGTATTAGAAAAATACATTAGAATCTGCGGAATTTTTCTTCATTTTCTCCCCCTACTTTGGACGCTCATATTATTAGATATAAACATAATCTAACAAAATCATGAGCTGAGCGACCTGCGATCAACTTTCCTCTTTAGAACGAGCCTTCACACAGCTCGTAACATGCTTGTATAAAAACAAAAAATGGTTTCCCGTAAACACGGTTTTCACTTGTTTTTCTAGTAATATTCTAGTAATATGCTAGTCATATCCATGGGTCTGGTACCCCCTTAATGAGGATTACACACTATGCACACAAGATTATCTCGTTCGCTGGTGTAAATTTGGAACTGTACGAGTCGAGTGCAAACAGAGCTGTTACTCAATTTTCAATTCTAAATTAAAAAGTATACATCAAAGTATAAATGACCGAAATTAAATTTACACCGTTTGAACCGTTGACCACGAACGATGATGCGACAGTAGCAGAGATTGCGTTTGCGACCAAACTGGTTCGGGAAAACAAATGTCGATCACGATTCGGTATTTGTTCAAAGCTGGGATGTCCAGAACGTGGCGCGGACAGAATTCAATTCAACAGAAAACTCTAGTTTCACGCGAGTAAATGTATCGAATGCCAAAATAAAGTCTGATTTAATTATTCCTCCTCCAGAGAAATGAATGTTTTAAATTCGTTAGAAGGTAATGACAAATTCATCCACTCCAAAGTGGAAATGAAATAACAATTTATTTGGTCAGCGATGTTTGTAACTGTTCACCGTTACATCCAACACGATTTTTGCCAGTTTTTCGTTTGATTCTCCTCGGTTTACTTACAAGGAGAGTGCAAGGCCTTCGGGTCACCGATTTGGTTGAGATTTTGTATACTTATAGATCTCGATCTCCCATTTACGAATATATACCATTATAGGTGCAAACACTCAATAATTGTTGAGATATTTAATAAGCAAAGTTCTATAGAGATACTATATGTATAATGAATATAAATATATTATATTGAAAATATGTAAGTACAATATCATTAAATTTACCGTATACCATATTTTGGCTTCCTATATTTATTTTATTTCTTCTGTTTCCAGACACGAGAGAATAATTTACTATATTATTCATTTCGGTTAATTTATTTATAATTTATTAAGACTTTTGTACTTTAATTTATAATAATTGTATAATATCTTGTAAATAAGACGACATTACATAGTGAATAAATAATATAAATAAAGAAGAAAAAAATATTTTTACCCGGGCTGGGATCGAACCCTAACCCACCGGGTTTAAGCGTAGTCCTGGTCTAGTGGCAACGTACTACGCTTACACCAGGTGGGTTAGGGTTCGATCCCAGCCCGGGTAAAAATTTTTTTTTCTTATTTATTTATATTATGTATTCACTATGTAATGTCGTCTTATTTACAAGATATTATACAATTATTATAAATTAAAGTACAAAAGTCTTAATAAATTATAAATAAATTAACCGAAATGAATAATATAGTAAATTATCCTCTCGTGTCTGGAAACAGAAGAAATAAAATAAATATAGGAAGCCAAAATATGGTATACGATAAATTTAATGATATTGTACTTACATATTTTCAATATTATATATTGTACTTATTATACATATTTGTAATATATTGTTTATTAAATATCTCAACAATTATTGAGTGTTTGCACCTATAATGGTATATATTCGTAAATGAGAGATCGAAGGCCTTGCAGTCTCCTTGTTAGTAAAATTTTTCAATCTTTTTCTCGCAAATGCTTAGCAATGTTTATTCTGATAATTATTACTCTTATTACACAAATTGTAATTAAGCGTAGATATTTGCTTTACAAGAAATATAATTTTTACAATCACTGATAAGATCACATTATCACTTATTAAACAGATTTTGTTTCAAGGATTATATTTGTCGAAACGTGCCATCGAGTCGCACGTCTATGTGCAACCGCACGTCCATTGCCCCCTAGCGGGAAATCGGCGAGCAAGTCTGTCGTGTCCGGTATAGCGTGCAAGTAGCACGGCATAATCTTTATGTATAATAAGTTAGGTTAAGGTGTCGCGAACACGTGCTAAATAAAGATATTGTTTCTAAAAACTAATACACTGATCCACCCTACCAAATATCCAACAATATTTACACATAACCTCGAAATGGTATTCAGTAAAATAGCAAACTACATAAATGAAATTCGAAAATCTATCAGTATCAAGTTTATCCAAATAGCAGACATATTCTTTAATATAAATTTTGTCTATCTCACGCATGTAAGCAACAGTGTTGAGGTCACTTGTTTAGGTTTGTAATCTGATCGAAGAGCTACGATGACATGTTTAAGGCTAAAGTTTGGCAATATTGGTCTCCTGGGAGTGTTAGTTACGGCTGGTAATTGTCAATAGACGATATTGGGAAATTGGTGTAAGATAGGGAGGTCAAGAGAAGGAAAATTTATTGGATTTTAGGAGACCACCCTAATTCCCATCAGTCCCGATATACGCTTCTGCTCATAAGCCATACGACAATGATTATACAGGGTGAGTCCGCAGAAACAGAACACCTGAATAACGCGGTTGCTATTGGTGTTAGGAAGAGATGCATCGGATGGAACTTGCATAGTTTCGAGGGGGTATTAATCTCATGTTAGTAGCTTTTTTGTAGATGCAACTTCATTTTTTAAAATGGAACGAGGTATTTTTTAATACATCGATCGATGCAGCTGGACATTCGTTATAAAAAAGTACTAACCTATGTATGTCGAAAAGTTAGTGATTCAGGAGATATTTCAATTTAAATAACTCTAAAATACCATTACAGTCATGCTAGGATGTTACACAAGTAAGTAAACGCTAACGACTTAGAACGACTTTGATTTTGCGTCACCATATTGGATCCACCATTTTGTTTCTAAAATTTTTAGATCAGATTCGTGATCAGCGACCCCAAAAACGTCTTAAAACCAATTTTCAACCAGATCTAATAACTTTAATGTGTATGTCTGCCATATTGGACCCGCCATTTTGCTTTTTAAAATTTTTAATTTCGGATTCGTGATCAGCGACCCCAAAAACGTCTTAAAACCAATTTTCAACCAGATCTAATAATTTTTAATGTATATGTACGCCATATTGGACCCGCCCTTTTACTTTTTTAAAATTTTAATTTCGGAATCGTAATTAGCGATCCCAAAAATGTTTTAAAACCAATTTTCAACCAGATCTAATAATTTTTAATGTATATGTCCGCCATATTGGACCCGCCATTTTGCTTGTTTTTAATTTTAATTTCGGATTCGTGATCAGCGACCCCAAAAACGTCTTAAAACCAATTTTCAACCTGATTTAATAATTTTTAATGTGTATGTCCGCCATATTGGTCCCGCCATTTTCCTTTTTTTAATTTTAATTTAGGATTCGTGATCAGCGACCCTAAAAACGTCTTAAAACCAACTTTCAACCTGATTTAATAATTTTTAATGTATATGTCCGCCATATTGGACCCGCCATTTTGCTTTTTTAAAATTTTAATTTCGGATTCGTGATCAGCGACCCTAAAAACGTCTTAAAACCAATTTTCAACCTGATTTAATAATTTTTAATGTATATGTCCGCCATATTGGACCCGCCATTTTGCTTTTTTAAAATTTTAATTTCGGATTCGTGATCAGCGACCCTAAAAACGCCTTAATAACTTTTAAACAGATCCGATAATTTTTTAATACATTACACTGCTTTGATCTTTCGCGATCATGATTAGGCAGAAAAACATTTTTTCTTGTTCGTGCGTCGTGGTGATTCGGGTATCGTAAAGTCGACACATCTGTGAATGCAACGTATCGTGAACATTGTACGGGATTAAAACTGTAAAGCGTAGACGCTGCAATGTTGACATGCTGCAAGCCATCATAAATAGCCATTTGAATAGTATCCGCCGCGGAATTGCGATTCCGCCTTCGATTCCGGTATCGGGGAACAAACATGCTCGTACTGTTATCGCCGTAACCAACATTGTGTTCCGCGGTCAAATACCTGCTCATAAGGTGTCCCAAAAATATGTATAATTATTCGGAACGTATCAGATGATTGCATAAGTTCGTGCACGATTTGAAAATAAAATTTAATCGTAAAATTTTTAAGAATACAGCAATATTAATCAATTATACAGTCACCATGCAATCTACAATTCAAAAAGAATTTTTATATTTGCCTGTATACGTACATTGGGGTGACATATATGTAAATTCTGTTGACCATCCAATTTTTTTCGAGACACCCTTTAGAATTGTGCCACTGGACGAAAATATAATGTGTGCAAAATTTGAAATTGATCGGATAATGGGAAATGTTGCTGCATCGACTTTGAAAATTTGTTAATTTAGTAACTCGATTTTCTCCAATGCAGTATATATTTTTTTTTTTATGAAGCATTTCAGATCTCAACAGAGATCTATTTCTGCTGTACAAATATAAATTACAATTAATACATACAGTAGTTGATATTGATAAACAATAAAACAATTGAGGTTTAAATGGAAAGATCACAATCTTTCAAAAAATGATGTATACAAATACAAGCCTTAATGTTAGGTTTTGCTATAAACATGTCAACGCTTAGAGGTAGTTGGTATCCCATTTTACATAAACACTCCAAAAGTTTGAGCCTTTGAACATCATACTTTACGCACTGCCAGAGCACATGGTTTAGAGTTTCGTCACTTTCAATGCAGTATATTATTAGTACACATATATTTTTATATATCGTTGAATTGGTCTCATTACGTACTATAACAATATAGAAACAAAATGCAGCAATAATTTAAAAAAAATTCGTGACCTTGAAATCTCAAAAATAGACTTAAATAAAGAATTTTTTTTCTTGCATTATATTTAATGTAATAAAACAAGTTTTGTCTAATAAATGTTTTTATATTTTTATATGTAGCAAAGATATACATATATACATATGCTAATACATAATACATTATTAGTAGATATACAATATACGTTATACACAATACACACACACTGTACATATAATACAGTACATGATACAGACATCTAAAAAAATTTTAGAAAATTTCGTTGAAATATTTTATACGTCTCTTAATGATTGTTTCGATACATCTGAAAATTCGTTTCCGATTTTCAGAAATAATTTGTAAAATATATTGTTTATCCATTTCATTGTTTTCATACTTTTAATGTTTTTGCAATGTTTTTAATCCAGATTTGAAATGCTCGTCATCTTCCCATGAATCGGGATCTTTTTTTAAAGGAATTGAGAATCTTTGAAAAAATGTTAGTGTTTCGTGGGAAATAAAATGTTCAATTCCTCTATCAGCATAGTTTTTTAAGGTTTGAGGAGTTATTTTATATTTTTTACAGTGGTAAGTGCCTCCAGCATTCGTAATTTTGTATTCCTTCCCAAGGTTTTGTCAAAAAATGGTAACGCTACCGTTGGTCATTTGAAGGTCATAGTGTATCGCATCATTGAACTCGTCTTAACATCAGCGACAACACTGTGCAGTCAAAAATATATATGGTTCTATTTAAAAATCATTGATGACCTTCAAAAGACATTGAAAACGACTACAATCGAAACATTTTTTTATACCACCACATTTTCCCCCTTTAACAATACAACTTTTCTCTATAACATTTCCTTCTATCTTTAATCCTAACAGAGCTATTTAGGCAGCCTGTTTCTCGTGAATCACCCGGTATAACATTCTTTCTTAATATTACAAATAATGGCAATGTTCAATGTGAACGTGTTTATTGCCCCACCCTATATACACAATATATCTAATTACAATTTAGACATTACATTTTTATTACATACACGTGGTTTCAGAAGAACTTTCACGTGTACAGCAAATTTTTTGTAAAAAAAGTTAAAATAGCAATAGTTTGCCATTTTTTAATGTCATCGTTCGTTTCCGAATACGCCTTGAAATTTTCTAACAGATAGGCGGGAAAAAATTATATGTTTATTTGCAAAAAATTCAAGAGACCTTGAAAAACATGGAAGAAAAGAGTTGTCAACAAATTTTTTGTAATCACGTTAAAGCTCTCTTGAAATCACGATAAGCTGATAAAAACATTTTCACAATGTGTAATTTCTACTGATCGCGATTCGAGATTCACCCTGTATATTTGTAATTACAATTGAATAATATACATATGTAATACATTGAATGTCTATGTTTCTGATGCTGCAGGAGTTCAAACTCCATACCGTAATTGTCGCGCCACACACTTCACCGAAGAATTTATACAGATGTAGAACATGAAACTGCGTCTTTGTGTAAACTACGAACCCATACCATAACCGCGATCTACATACCGAAATAGCCTTCCTCACTACGTGTAATATTACGGACGAATTACGAGATGCACTGGACACCATACGAGATTTCGCGTGATATTGATTGGGACACGATATGAAACTGCTACGTCTGTTACGTTATGAGAACAGTTTAATTCAAGTGGATTCCATTTCCATGTTTCACTTCAATTCAGGTTTTGTTCACCAACATTTTTACGTTATGTCAATATCGTAAATGTGGAAAAATGGTTGTCAAATTTTGAGATCCACGAGTGAGAAAGAAACACGAGTGTTTGAATAATAGAGTATTTACTTATTTACAACGCTGAATTCAAATTTTATATATTTGTACAATAAATAATAGGCAAAACTTCCGTTTATGGTACACGTCAGAATTCGATGAAATTTTGAAAATAGGTTCTTTTTTTACTATAATGACGATTGTCGGAAGGATTTTTGGCGCGTCGAAAAAAATTTGTTTTATCATATCAATGTCCTGCTCTACCTTACCGACTTTCTATTTTATATAGAATATCTTCAATTAGTTGTAAAAAGGGAACATCACCAGCCTAGTTCACCTAACAGCGCCATAAAAATTCACACATATCATTTATAAACAAATCCTCTTTAATTTGAAGTAATACATACAGTGGGTAAAAAAAGTTTTGGCACACTCTTAGAAAGGCGATAATTTTGTAAATATCGTATTATACGATTTGAATCTTTTAAGAAGCTAGAGTAATAAGTTTGCCACAGGATGCGAAAAAAAATGTTATCAAAAATTGCAATTCATCGGAATTGTAGCAAAAATACAAAAGTTGCATTTTACAACTTTTTTATGTGGGCCAATATTGAAAATTTTAAAAATTATTTTAATTTTAATTAAATAAAAATTTAATTATTTTAATTTTAAAAAATACTAAAAGTTGCATTTTACAACTTTTTTATGGGGACCAATATTGAAAATTTTCTTTTATTTTTGCTTTATATTTTATATTTTTATATTTTATACATTAGTTAGATTATATTATATGTTGATATTGTATATTTTATATTTTATATTTTGATAAATTCTAATAAATTATGCAGACAGATAAAACGAAACTAAATTGTAAAGGGAACGGGACTCTTTGTAACCCGTAATGGGAACAAATAAACTGTTACATACATACATTACAATATTGAAAATTTTAAAAATGCGTTTTGTAGACCTGTGACAATTAAACATATTCTGAAAATTTCGTCAAAATCGATTTTCCACCTACAACTGCAGATTCTTACACCTTTCAATGCCTGTCGTTTTTTTCGGATCAACCGATTTCGATGAAACTTTACCAGTGCATATAACTGACACAGATTTACAAAACGCATTTTAAAAATTTTCAATATTGGCCCACATAAAAAAGTTGTAAAATGCAACTTTTAGTATTTTTGCTACAATTCCGATGAATTGCAATTTTTGACAAAATTTTTTTCGCATCCTGTGGCAAACTAATTGCTCTAGCTTCCCAAAAAAATTCAAATCGTATAATACAATATTTAAAAATTTATCGCCTTTTTAAGAGTGTGCCAATACTTTTTTTACCCACTGTATATAAGGTAAACTTGAAATTTTTAAAGACTACTCCTAGAACTAACCACAACTAATTCTAATCACATAAATAATAATATAACTAAATAATAAATAAACTTTCGGGTTAACCTAATTCAAATTAATTCTCATCGCATAATCTTCCCATTGTAGATATTGGTTCACTTGGTTTAACAATTGAAATTTTCTATACATTTTACATTAATTTCCAGATATATATATATATATATATATATATATATATATATATATATATATATATATATATATATGACGCATGCGCCAAGCACGAACATAAAGTACCAAGTCGGTAAGTCAGTAGTCGGTAAGGTAGAGCGCAACATTGAAATGATAAAAAAATTTTTTTCGACGCGCCAAAAATCCTTCTGGCAATCGTCATTTTAGTAAAAAAAGAACCCATTTTCAAAATTTCATCGAATTCTGAGTTGTACCATAAACGGAAGAATAGCCTACATTTTTAAATAAATTTATATAATGTGTAACGATATTCAATCTTTCCTTACTATTCTTATTTGTTAATGAGTTTATGAGAGTTTTCTTGCAACTTCTGTTTCTAACTTGAGTTTGAGGGCCCTCAAACTATACATATGTCGACGTGGAGGATAAAGGGGTGACAAAGAAAATCAGGGTTTTTCGTAATTCGTAAACTGCTTAAAAGTTTGGATCCGCTACGATCGAAAATTTCCTTCGAGATCTAGTCTGGGTCAGGGATCTCGAAAGTATCTAGCACATTCGTATCTATGTATTGGGAAATATCAGAATTCCGGAAATTAGGTTCAGGCCGTAATCACTTCGTACGATAGAACGTATGAACATTCAGGATTCGAAAGTTTTCATAATATTGAGTTGGCAAGAAAGTAACTTCGATATTTTTAGGTGAAATAATATCCAATTCTTTTATCCAAGTAATGAATCTTTGAACCTTCACCATCTTTCTAGTAACTTCTCGGTATAATCCTTTACGGTAAAAAACTGAACCAAGTGCGATTTCAGGTCATCATCTTTAGTGAACGTTTTACTCTTCAAAGAGTTTTGTGAACTTCGGAATAAATGATAATTTGATGGTCCAATGTTTGATTTCTCCACATTTTTTATTTCTCAAGAAATGAGAAATAAGACTATATTTCTCATAATACAAATTTTGATCGATCATTAATTTGTTTCTATGATTTTCTATGATTCCATCATTGAAATAATTGGCTTGTGATAGCTAAAATTTGATATAAAAAATATTCTCGATTCAATTTTGTCTAAATGTCTTGCTAATACTGCATCGAGAGTTGTTCTCATCTTGTTGTCGCTTCATTAGGATTATTTACCATTTCCAATCTTAATTTACTTCTAACCATTACTAGACTAGAAGAAGTTTTACTTCTGTCGCACGTGGTTTGCGATGCGTATGTTTTTTTATTAAATTTTATTAAATTTTATTAAATTTTATATATGTTTCTTATATATGTTTCTAGATTTATGTTTGTTACACACATGCTGATAATTTCATCGAAATCGATTAACATACACACGAGCTGCGAGCGGTTAAGAATGGTGAAAATCGTAGATTTACACGATTTTTGTTCAGTTTTTGCTTAAAATCCACAGAATTGTACATCTTTCGATACCTGTTGTTCTTTTCTGCGTCAAAAGATTTCGATGAAATTTTCAGTACGCGTATAACTACCATAGATCTACAAAACATAAATTTTAAATTTTCATTACTGGTCCACATAAAAAAGTTTTAAAAAACGCCTTATGCTTGTGTATCTATAGTAATTAAACACACGCTGAAAATTTACTTTTAATTGGTCGCGTGGGGTGTCGTACACCCCAAAGCAGATTTCCAGGCTGTAAATTATCATTAAAGAGAAGTTTAATGTGATTTGATTAATATGTAAGTTCAAATGTTCTCATTAATAAAAGTCTGATTTTGCATGTATTTCGTGTTTTATTTTAATTTACTAATTGGGGATGCTAAACACCCCACACAAACACTAATGCAATTTTTTAGGCGCGCCCAATCAAAGGTTAAGGATATCAATAATGAGTACCAGTAAAATTTGTTGCTACATATCTAGGTACACGGTAGTGTACCAGCCAAGTTCTTGCACTACGTCCTTTTACACGAAACATATTGGCCGTTTTTTAGAGGCTTGTAACTCGGAACTGGAGGCAGATGGAGAGATGTAATTTCGTACATTTGTTAAGTGCTATCATGTCTCCATATTGGCAAAACATCAATCTTTCAACATAAGCAGGTTCCGAGATAGAGGACCACAAAAATCGCTTTTGTCACTGACTGACTGACTCACTGACAGATCATCAAAATCTTTTGGGTACTTCATATTGACCTACAAGCTTGAAATTTGGTACATAGGTCCACCATAACAAACACCCAAAGGAATAATTATCAAATTTTAATTATCAAATAATTATCTTTTATTTAATTATTTAACTCTAAAATAGGTAGATTATTATAAAAAAAAATTTTTGAACACAATAATATTTTTAGTTTGTTTAAACAAATTGATATAATTTCACAATTTCACTATATAATATAAAGACAATAGTCCACATATTAATTCAAATGTGTTTCGGTTAAACTGGTTTCAAATTTGCCGCTATAAAATATAAACACCACCATCTATCGATATCGATCTACCAATCGTATCAAGTTACAAATATATATGTCATAGCCTTTATACCGTTGAAGCAGCACATGCTTCAGTCACATATCTACCACCATGGTTTAAACCCGTTTCATATGTAACTCACTAATTTTCGTTTTTTAAAATGTTTATGTCTATTTTGCATATAACAAGTACGTATATTTAATTTTATTTTTGGTTTTTCTAATCATTTTTATAATTTTTCAGACGCAAAAGTGTCTCTTTGAAAAAGATCCACATCGGGATCGAAACGTTAGAAACATGCTTAAATAATTGCACATTTGTTGTTATTCTAAAAATGATCGAACCTAACGCCGATATCACTCAATTTAATATATTATTAATTTTCGATCGAGAAGAATTTAACCTTAATAATGATCAAAGTTTGAAATATTACATTTTTTTATTTAAAAAAAATTTTTTTCTTTTTAAATTGAATTCTATCATGAACTCTTGTACGAATTAGAACTTGTAAAAACAAAGTTTGAAATAATGAACTTTGAAATTTTACACCTTAAAAAGAGCGTAACTTAATAAGGAGAACCCCCGCTCTGTCCCTCACAAATTTAGTTCAGGCTTTCCAGATAACAATTATTAAATGATTTCGGCGCTACGGTTCGATCATTAGAAAAACAAGATAAATAAATCAATAAGCAATTTTCAAGATAAATTTTGAAATTGCGTCTGTAAGAAAAATGAGAAAAAGAACTTTTAGACAATAAAACAAAATACAATTTTCAAAGTAACAACTATTGCATGTTTAAATGTAAAGAAAACAAAGAGTCTACAGAGTTATAGACCTCGTTCCCCTGATTAAGAAAATACCCCATTATAGGCGCAAACGCTCAATAGTTTTCAAGATATTTGCAATTAAAGTTTCACAACCGTAAAAGTAAAGGTTAGTTCAGATTTTTACCAAGTAATGGCGTAACGTAACAGGCCCGCAGACCCGGGTTCGAATCCCTTCGTGGTAAATTATTTTTTATTGTTTTTTTTCATGGAAAATGCATTTTCAATGTTAAATAAATGTTAAATAAAATATCTGTATTCGCTAAAGGACTAATTGAAAATGATACTTACTATTTTATAGAAGAAACACTGGATCTATTACTATATATACAAAAGATAATAATTATAAAACAATAATAATATTAAAATAATAATACATAACAAGTAACAAATATAAATATAAATACAAATGCGAAATAGAGTAAATGTAAGAACGCTATTTAATTTTTAAAGAGTTACATGGAGGGTTAAATTATTAAACTTAGCCGTTACTTTTTAAACCAATGGCTATAAAAGGTGTTTAGTAGCGGTCAAGATTGAATAATTTAACCCTCCATGTAACTCTTTAAAAATTAAATAGCGCTCTTTTAAACTAATTTTTACAATCGTTTTTTCCAGTATTGCAACAGGTATAAGCAAAATTAAAATGTTTTCGGCGCATTGGTTCGATAAAATGTTATTCGTTACACTATTTGCAAAATAGGCACAATACTTTGTCTCAACGTTTCGATCTCAATTTAGATCATTATCAAGAGAATACAAAAAATAATATTGTGTCTGTAATGGAAATTAACAAAAAATTATTCATTGCATTAAGCCATAAAATAAACTAAAATATATCCTTTCTTTTACCCATTCCAAAAATAAAAATTAAATTTTTCTGAATAAAGACATCAATTAACAAAATTTTCATACTCACTTGCGTAGTGTACACAAATTGTATAGCATTGCATTGAATTAGAGAACTTTCAAAAAAAACATTGGGATTTAATTAGAAAACTTTTCAAGAAAGCATTAGAAGAGCACGTGTGACTACATGTTGCTGCCTAGGCAGTCACCACAGTAGTGAGGACTGTATAAACGTGCAGACGACAAATGGCCGACAATGTATTGATTTGTTGCCTAAGATCGCAATAAGGCGGTAAATTCAAATCACAACAGTTTCCCGTTTCCACATATTATACCTATACAGGTAATTAAGAAGTATGAGCTACATCAGAAGATTTGCCACTTAAAGTACATGGTTTACTGAAAGGATTATTATGTTCAGAAAGAACAGGTATCTCTAAGCTAACGAACTTGGTCGCATTTTGTTTGATCTCACAACTTTTTACGACCATAGAGAACTTGGCTCCTGTTTACAGGATGTTTTTGTTGGGTCTCATGTATCGGAATAAAACGCTTGGGGTATGCAGGTACCGTTTGTCCAACAATATAGTGAACATACTGGTTGACTGCAGAAGGGTTAAAATAGATACGAAAATGCTCCAGTTCCATTAACAAGCGTGTAATTTGTAATTTTCGGTAAGGTCAGGCGTGACAAGAAAATGGTATTGGGGCTCTGAGAGCCTCAATCAGCGGTGTCAAAAACATACATCACATGTCCGGTAGATTTCTGCAAAGGTTGGACTATGCCGGCCAGCCACTTCTTTTAGATCGACCCCGTAAGCCCGATAAGCCCTGTCTCCCTTGATAGCCTGGATCGCTCATGCTAGTGGAGGCCGGAAACCTCGTCGCTTCGAGATCCTGCAGCTTGCAGCTGACTCCTCTCCGATTTTGATGAAATTTCAAGGGTGATTGTAGACTTCAAACAATGGCCTTACGGACCGTAGAACATCTCTCGTCGATATGCAATTCTTACGAATAATTGAAGTGTACACAAGTGAATCGCATATTGAGACTCGATCACCTCGAGTACAGTATAGTATGTACAAACGTAAGCAAATACCCGAATGCTAACAAGAAAACAATCGAATAGAGGTGTACATTTAATTTTAATACGACGTAACTAATTTTATTTTGTTCTACAGGGTGAGTCTGTAAAAATTTAAAAGAACCCATTATTTATTGAATTTATCGAAAAATGTTTAAAATGAAATTTAACGTACCCGAGGGGGTTGATTAGAAACGCAAAGTTTGATTTTTGAAGACCTTGCATTTTCTGAAGTATCACGGTGAGCTTGAATTTTTTTAATTACACTGTACATAATTATTGTTGCTACATTGCGGAGTTTTAATATCGACGAAACGAAATTTAATTGAATCTACAGGGTAAGTCTGTAAAAATTTAAAACAACCTATTATTTATTGAATTTATTGAAAGATGTTTGAAATGAAATTTAACGAATCCGAGGGGCCTGATTAGAAAAGCAAAGTTTAATTTTTGAAGACCTTACATTTTCTAAAATATCAAGGTGAGCTTGAATTTTCTAAATTACACTGTTCATAATTATTGTTGCAACATTGCGGATTTTTAATACCGACGAATTTTATTTTAATCTACAGGGTGAGCCTGTAAAAATTGAACACAACCCATTATTTATTGAATTTATCGAAAAATGTTTGAAATGAAATTTAACGAATCCGAGGGGGCTGATTAGAAAAGCAAAGTTTGATTTTTGAAGACCTTACATTTTCTGAAGTATCAAGGTGAGCTTGAATTTTTTTAATTACACTGTACATAATTATTGTTGCTACATTGCGGAGTTTTAATACCGACGAAACGAATTTTAATTAATTCTACAGGGTGAGCCTGTAAAAATTGAACACAACCTATTATTTATTGACTTTATCGAAAAATGTTTGAAATGAAATTTAACCTACCCGAGGGAGCTGATTAAAAACAACGTTTGGTTTTTGAAGTATCAAGGTGAGCTTGAATTTTTTTAATTACACTGTATATAATTATTGTTACTACGTTGCGGTGTTTTAATACCGACGAAACGAATTTTAATTAAATTACAGGCTATGTCTGTAAAAATTTAAAACAGCCCATTATTTATTGACTTTATCGAAAAATGTTTGAAATGAAATTTAACGTACCCGACGGGGCTAATTAGAAAAACAAAGTTTGATTTTTGGAGTATCAAGGTGAGCTTGAATTTTCTAAATTACACTGTATACAGGGTGTCCCAAAATTCCTTCAGCATCCGGAAACGAGAGGTTCCTTAGATCATTTGCAGAAACATTTCTCTTTGCAAAAATGTCGTCCGCGGCTTTGTTTAGAAGTTATTAACGAAAAATGCGGACCAATCAGATTCCTACGTAAGGACTGGTCCCACTTAGCGCGGTGTTGCCGTTGGTCGAGCTAGAATCAATCCGCTGTAGACGCACTATGATTGGTTCTGGTTTTTCGTTAATAACACCTGAACAAGGCTGCGTACACTATTTTTACAAAGGAAAATATCGCTTCAAATGATCTCAGGAACCTCCCATTTCCGGATGTTGAAGGAATTTTGGGACACCCTGTATAATTATTGTTGTTACATTGCGGAGTTTTAATACCGACGAAACGAATTGTAATTTAATCTACAGGGTAAGTCTGTAAAAATTTAAAACAACCCATTATTTATTGAATTTATTGAAAAATGTTTGAAATTCAATTTAACGTACCCGAGCGGGCTCATTAGAAAAACAAAGTTTGATTTTTGGAGTATCAAGGTGAGCTTGAATTTTTTTAATTACACTGTACATAATTATTGTTGTTACATTGCGGAGTTTTAATACCGACGAAACGAATTTTATTTTAATCGACAGGGTGAACTTGTAAAAATTTAAAACAACCCATTATTTATTAACTTTATCAAAAAATGTTTGAAAGAAATTTATCGTATCAATGAGAACGTTTGTCGGTGAAATGATCGTGAATGAAATGACTGTCGGGAGAATGATCATCTGGGAATTGAATGTCGGTGAACTCAAAATGTCGGCGAATTATCATAATACTATCAACGAAGTTAGATGTCGACGAAGTCGTTTCAGTTAAATGATTGTCGGTAAGTTACGGGTAACCCGTTTCAAACAAATTCGACCTTGAACATGATTTTCAAAGTCCAATTATCAAAAGATGTCCAACTTTCAAATTACCTTACTGCGACGGAATAATCTTCGTCTTTCAAGACTACGTTTCTCAATGAAAACAAACAAATTACTCACGCTAAAGGATCGCCATCAAAGCCTTTGTTAGCCACTACCGTTGGCTATTATTTATGACATCCTAACCATCTTTCGAGTTTTGCACTGAATTACGGAGAACCGGACGGCTCTCTCTGAAATTCAACCGGATCTCGTACTCTCGCGAGAGTCCGCCTAGAGCGGTTCTCACAAACCAGAAACTCATACCATGACTAATTACTTGTTTTCATACACTGAACAGATTCTCAGTGTCTGACGTCTACGTGGGTTTTCTACTTCAGCGGAAGCAGCTCCTGTTCCAGCAACGCTTTTTGCAATGTGCACTACAGGAGAATTCAACTAGATAAGTACGCTACCTAAACTACTTGCGAAGTAGAGTAGCGGACAAAAGTTTAAGACCGCTGTAAAGAAGACGATAACTTTTTCAATATTGTACTACACGATTTGAACTTTTTTGGGAAGCCAGAGCAATTAGTTTACTAAAGGATGTGAAAAGAAATGTTGTCAAAAATTGCAATTCATTGGAATTGTTGAAAAAATACTAAAAGTTGCATTTTACAGCTTATTTATGTGGGCCAATATTGAAAATTTAAAAAATACGTTCTGTAGATCTGTGTCAATTAGACATATCCTGAAAATTTCGGCAAAATCAGTCGACGTTGCAATGAGCTACAAACGTTTAAATATGTTAAAAATTGCAGATTTTCATGATTTCCAACCTATAACTGCAGATTCTTACATCTTTCAATGCCTGTCGTTTTTTTCGGATCAACCGATTTCGATGAAACTTTAGCAGTGCATATAACTGACACAGATCTACAAAACGTATTTTTTAAATTTTCAATATAGGCCCACATAAAATAGTTGAAAAATCAACTTTTAGTATTTTTTCAACAATTCCGATCAATTGCAATTTTTGACAAAATTTATAGCAGAATAAGCATAGGCCAGCGGACCCCGCTCTGATTTTCCTGATTTCTGTCTTGAAACATAGTTTCATGTCTAAAAAAACATTGTGTAAAATTTCAAATGTTTACCCACATCGATAAGGGTGAATTGGGGTAAATTCCCCCGCACTTAATTTTAATATATAGTTAATATATTATTATAATATATTATAATATAATAATATAATAATATAATAATTATTAAATTAACTATATAATAATATTAATATATAGTAATATAGATTTAATATATAATTTATAGGGGTGATATTGGGGTAAATTCCCCCGCACTTAAATGCAATTTGCTACAAAACGAGAAAAGATATCGACATGGGATAAACGGCAAACAAAAGATATAGATATACTCTACATTCCAGATTTTTCCAAAATTTTTTGCTAATTATTTAAGGTTAAAAATAATTAATTAATTTTTTGGGAATTTTTTAAAGTATCTTCCCCTGGGTTGACACCTACCAAAAAATTATAAAATAAGATAAGGGTGATATTGGGGTAAATTCCCCCGCACTTAAATGCAATTTACTAGAAAACGCGGAAAGATATCGACATGGGATAAACGACGAACAAAAGATATAGATATACTCTTCATTGTAGATTTTTTCAGAATTTTTTGCTAATTATTTATAGTTGAAAATAATTAATTAATTTTTTGGGAATTTTATTAACTATCTTCCCCTGGGTTGACACCTACCAAAAAATTATAAAATATTGCTATGATACTTACCTACTTTGTAAAAAAATCTCAGAAGTGTCCATTTGGTGGAACAGTGTCAAGAAAAATAAAGTATGCCGGCGAACGCTTGGTCTGATCAGTATCGGCGCAGCGACCGAATCCCCTTGTGGTGGCTAGTTATGGGAGTGAACGGGAAGTCGGTGCGTGTATGGAAAAGCTGATACATGTAAAAATGCAACAAAATGTTCTAATATATGATTACAGTTGGAAATCTAAACAATTATATTTTAGGAAATAGCTAACATTGAAGAAGAAAAATGCGTGTAAAGCTAGTTCGTTGCTGTTAAGTAACAGAAAGAAGAAGCTTCTCACAAATATGTTGTATGGTAACGGTGTTAGAGGTTCCTCGATGCTGCGAAGGGCTCGAGTTCGAATATTTCTCAACTCAACTTTCTTTTCTTGTTTGTTTCTTTTTTTTATATGCATTTATAAACTAAACGAATTTTATTGTTTGCACTTCAATATTATTATAAAATATTGAAAATACTATAAAATATTGAAAATATGATAAAATATTGAAAATATTATTAAAATATTATTGTATATAAGACGATTTAGTCGCATTTTTACATGTATCAGCTGTTCCGTACACACTGTCGACTTCCCGTTCGTTCTCCTTACTAGTCACCGCAAGGGGATTCGGTCGCTGCGCCGATACTGATCAGACCAAGCGTTCGCCCGCATACTTTATTTTTCTTGACACTGTTCCACCAAATGGACAATTCTGAGATTTTTTTACAAAGTAGGTTAGTATCATAGCAATATTTTATAATTTTTTAGTAGGTGTCAACCCAGGGGAAGATACTTAAAAAAATTCCCAAAAAATTAATTAATTATTTTCAACTATAAATAATGAGCAAAAAATTTTGGAAAAATCTGGAATGTAGAGTATATTTATATCTTTTGTTTGCCGTTTATCCCATGTCGATATCTTTTCTCGTTTTGTAGCAAATTACATTTAAGTGCGGGGGAATTTACCCCAATATCACCCTTATCGGTGGTGGTAGACATTTGAAATTTTACACAATGATTTTTTAGACATAAAACTGTGTTTTAAGACAGAAATCAGGAATATAGGAGCGGGGGCCGCTGACCCATGCTTATCCTGCTATACCCTTCGACACGTCATTTAGGGGTACTCTGAGGAGTCGAATCTGAGTTTTCGACCTCGAAGACCCTGTGCTAACTTAGAGAGGTGGTAAAAACCACCATTTTTATTATCTTGCTTTGCTTTTTCGCCTAACACTCAAAAACTATGAGTCCTAAGAACTTTTAGTTTTCATTTTTTGAAAGAGCATTAAATTTCACTGTTCAATTGTATTTTTTGACCCAATAGGCACCGAGACTTAGGCGTTAGAAATTAGGAAATGTTTCTCGAATTGATATTTTGAGCCACGCATTGTGACATTTAACAGGAAAATGCAAGTTTTTGGCTCATAATTTTATTGTAGTTTTTCAACATATCTGTATATAATCTTCATACTACGTATACCCCTTACATTTTCACTTTTAACTGGGGAGAGCAGCACAATTTGTTTACTTCAACCGAGGAGATTCAAGCTTTTTTAACTTCCCGATTCATAGGGAAGTTACTGTAATTACCCCGAAAATCGAAAATCGATTTTTTAGCAGATCTTCACGTTTCATGGTTATTGAAGTCATTTTAGACCATTTTTATTAAATTGTTAGTGTGTGTGTGTGTGTGTGTGTGTGTGTGTGCGTGCGCGCGCGCGCGTATGGCCGTTTTTATGTTATCAAATTTTTCGTTAACGTTTTCTGAAAAAGTAACAATGCGATCAGAATGATGAATGATGCAATCGATGTGCCCCGTCGTAACTTAGAGCTGATTAGATTTTGGTCCATATTGGTCAAGTAGTTTTTTAGATTTTTTAATTTTTTTAGTTTTTTCGAAAGAAGTTCATTCAAGAATGCAATTTATACGAGAGGATGGAAATTTTCCACCGAATAAACAAACGTAATTATATATATTTCATTTTTATTTTGAAAACATTTTTTTTTAATTATGCAACTAATGCTAACGTTACCGCTTACAGCTAACGAATCGGGAAGTTCTTTGTGTGGCTCGTGAAGAGTCAGACACAAAATAAATAAAAAAACCATTAAGAGCTGTATGCCCCACTAGCAATGCGTACCACTAACCCTTTCGCAAGAGCACTCCTACCCGCGAGCTCGCGAAGCGAGCGAGCAACAATAACCAGCTAGTTATATTTTTGTTTCTGTTTTGTTTAATAGCAATAAAGATATTAATAATAAAAAAAGGAGACAAATTTGAGAAATACGTAAAAAAACTCTACCTCCTATAACCCTTCACATGTTTGGGGGGGGGGTCCGCTGACAAGTACCTAATGAGGCGCGATCAGGGATGTTTTGTGTTATTATTAATATCTTTATTGCTATTAAACAAACCAGCAACAAAAATATGAAAAAGCTTGAATCTCCTCGGTTGAAGTAGATAAATTGTGCTGCTCTCCCCAGTTAAAAGTGAAAATGTAAGGGATATACGTAGTATGAAGATTATATACAGATATGTTGAAAAACTACAATAAAATTATGAGCCAAAAACTTGCAATTTCCTGTTAAATGTCACAATGCGTGGCTCGAAATGTAATTTCGAGAAACATTTCCTAATTTCTAACGCCTGACTCTCGGTGCCTATTGGGTCGAAAAATACAATTGAACAGTGAAATTTATTATTTATTGAAGTTAATGGGTGAGTAAAGTTATTAGTATAAAATTTTAAGTTTCTTAAAAATTAAATGCTCTTTCCAAAAATGAAAACAAAAAGTTCTTAGGACTCATAGTTTTTGAGTAATAGGCGAAAAATCAAAGCAAAGTAATAAAAATCGTGGTTTTTACCCCCTCCCCAAGTTAGCACAGGGTCCTCGAGGTGGAAAACTCAGATTCGACACCCCAGAATACCTCTAAATGACGTGTCAAAATTTCATCAAGTTCGGAATACTTTTCAGATAGACGCCCTTTTTTCGACCCGCAACTGGACTAAAGAGGAAGCTTCAGTCTTTAAATCTCTAGTAGGTTCGGTTAAACTTTACTTTCTGGGACCAAAAATGTTGCATTTGTTTTTACAGAATCATGCAGACTTTTATGAAACAACTCAAAAAATGCAAGCTTTAAAGCACGTAGGTCACTCGTTCAGAAGTAATACGCCTGTAAATACTACTTCACGCGGAGGTGCACGTGGATGTTGTTTTGTCATCCAAGTATAATTACTTCCTCTAGAATGTATAATGTTTCAGAAGTTGCAAATTGAACACGACGGCTTAAATTTCCTGCAGCAGTTCCAGCAGTGCTGTGCCGGTTTCTTCTTCCAAGTCGTGGTCTGTTATTTCTTCAGTAACTGTTTTCTTTTACATTAGCATTCTAACGGTAATGTTCGCACATCGCTATCTGTTTAAACAACTCCGCTGGGATGGCATTCGGAACCTCTGCTTTGGATGTGTTGCAATAACAGTAGAACTTATACACCTTTAATATCTTCGGTTACATTAAATTGCTTGAACTTTGCACATATAATTACAGTGACTCGAATTAACATTCGGACGCTCTATGAACGACGATAACTTTTTAAATATTGTATTATACGATTTTTTTTGGAAGCTAGAGTAATCAGTTTACTACAGGATGTGAAGACAAATTTTTTCAAGAATTGTAAGTGATCGGAATTGTAGAAAAAATACTAAAAGTTGCATTTTACAACTTTTTCTGTGTGTGTGGACCTATATCGAAAATTTTTAAAAAAGGTTATGTAGATCTGTGTCAATTATACATATTCTTGAAAATTTCGTCGACGAAACTTCCGTTTATAGCAAAAATCAGAATTCGATGAAATTTTGAAAATAGGTTCTTTTTTGACTAAAATGACGATTGCCAGAAGAATTTTTGTCGCAACGAAAAAAATTTTTTTTATCTTTTCAATGTCGCGCTCTACCTTACCGACTTACCGACTTTCTATTTTATATAGAATGTCTTCAATTCGTTGTAAAAAGGGATCATCACCAGCCTAGCCATATCATCTATATGATAAAGTGTAACAATTTATCATGAGTGAGAACTTGATTAGTGATGAATTTATTTTTCTTGTTAATTACATTTATATATATAAACTTAGGAAAAACATTGTTGAATGTACATTTTAGATTATTTATTTACGATCGACAAAACGGAATACTTATTATGGATGAGTAATATAGTGATTGGGAAAACACATCTCCAAGGTCATTTTTTTCTAGACGTCAAGGTCATAAATTTTTTTTAATGAAACTGTATATTTGTTACAAGGCGATGTAATAGTAGGGGTAATATTAACCTAACCGAAGGGACAATCTAATGATTGGGAAACAAGTATTTTCAAGGTCATTTTTATAGATATCAAGGTCATCCAATTTTTTTAATGGAACTATACATTTTTTATCGCGATGTCATAATAGGGGTGAAGTCCTCTTCAATGACATATTATACAATGATCTTCGTGTGACCTTGGGTATGAAAAATCCAAAAAGCGTTACAGGTATTATCAGTGATTAATTTATTACAGTAATTGATTTGGTTGAACATCTTTATGTCAATGAATGGTCGAAATGATGACTATCCTTTGCAATACATTGTTGTAGAAGTGAGATAGAGAGACATTTTTTTTACGCACAGCTGAAACTTTACAGAATGTGGAAAAATAGGGTGATTATAGTACGAATGTCTTTTAACCTCGAAAAAATTCGTCAAAGTTGCGCAATTTCGAGGAAATTGTGGTTTTTCCAATACCACGCGCGGAAAAAATTTTTTTGGAACATGCTCTACATCATTTCGCACAGATTTCAAATCTGGTCTCAAAATCTTTCTACGACTTCATAATTTTACAAAATGTCGAATTATTCTTAAACAGTTAAACTTCTATTTTTTCGAGGTTAAAAAACATTAATACCATAATCTCCCTATTTTTCTTACATTCCGTGAAGTTGCTTTAATAAAGATATTGATGACCTTGATAACTAGAAAAAAATGGCCTTGAAAAAAGTTTTTTCTCAATCATTAGATTGCCCCTTCTGTTAGGCTAATATTGTCCCATAACGTTGTTTTTTCTATTACTAAAATTAAACGATATTCAAGATGGTCAAGTTAGCTGGGACACCCTGTGTACAGGATTGTCCCAGATAAGTGTCGTATTTTTTAATTAAGGTGAAACACAAACTGTTCGAGATATTTCAGGTTTCATTAATTTAACATGAAAACTGCTCTATGACGTTAATTGAGAAACATGATATCATTCAAGTGACCTCTCGGTTTTTTTCACGAGCCGGGCTTGTTTTACCTAATTTTCCACTTCATGTTCGCATAATTGGGGCTCGATTTCATTAACAACGACTGAGAAATTGTCTTGCAGCTTATCAATCGTGTTTTGTCCATTAAAACGAAAATAATCACAGGAGAAAGATAAATTCAGCAGCCAAAAACAAGAATTATTCTAAAATATTCTTCGATAAGGATGATTAATAAACAGTTGACTATTATTGACATTTAAGATGATCAACACAAAATATACAGATTTAAACTTTTCTTTCGAATTTTAAATTATAATAAATTTAACTAATTTATATAAACTAAACTTTTTATATATGAAGAAAAAAATCGAAGAGCAAAATAATTGAAAAGCATAAATCTTTAAGCTTTTGGGTGAGAAATAACAGTTATTAGTGTCCAAACATTTAGATCCTCTTGGATAACTGTTATTGATGACAGAAAAGAACCATTTCCATTTTTTCAAGCAGTTAACGATGAGACAAGTTAATTTCAATCACTCGTAACTAGACAGCGGATCTTAGAAAATGACATTTGATAGAATGTAAATGAAGTCAGTAAGGCATGAAAAAAATTGGTTGTAGAGGTAATTATAAACAAAATGTGTAATGTACTCTTACAAAATGACATTTGATTTTTAATTGGGATCAGCAAAACATGAAAAAATTGGTTGTAGATAAAATTATAATCAAAATGTGTAATGTACCCTTACAAAATGACATTTGATAAATTGTAATTGGGATCAGCAAGGCATGAAAAAATTGGTTGTAGATAAAATTATAATCAAAATGTGTAATGTACTCTTACAAAATGACATTTGATAAAGTTTAATTAGGATCAGCAAAACATGAAAAAATTGGGTGTAGAGGAAATTATAATCAAAATGTGTATTGTACTCTTACAAAATGATATTTGATAAATTTTAATTGGGATCAGCAAAGCATGAAAAAATTGGGTGTAGAGGAAATTATAATCAAAATGTGTATTGTACTCTTACAAAATGATATTTGATAAATTTTAATTGGGATCAGCAAAACATGAAAATATTTGTTGTAGAGGAAATTATAATCAAAATGTGTATTGTACTCTTACAAAATAACATTTGATAAATTTTAATTGGGATCAGCAAGACGAAAAAATTGGTTGTAAATAAAATTATAATCAAAATGTGTAATGTACTCTTACAAAATAACATTTGATAAATTTTAATTGGAATCAGCAAGACATGAAAAAATTGGTTGTAGATAAAATTTTTTGTAAAGAATATATCGGAAGGGGGAAAGAAAAACGGACGTCATAATTTTTGCACCCCCAATATTAACCCTTTGCACTAATACCATTATTCAAAATAGTTGTTGCATTATTAAATTTGTTAAAATATGATTTTGTTCTATCTTCAAAGTTGCTAACTTGACTATCGTTGTGGTAATTTGAAGTTTGTAACTTGTCTACTTAGTGGTCAAGAAGTCGGTAAGAGGGTAGTAAGAGAGACCACGTGCAAGTAATTGTATAACGTAAATTAATAATTTAAAGTTATTATTATATTTAGCTGATATCTCCGAAAAGATTGGATTGTATTTAATATTTTATTTTAATCAATTGTATTAACAGTTGGTGTGTATTCATAGACATCAAAAGGAAATTATTTCATACTTTGTAGTGAACTTTTTTAGCGCGTTTCGAAGTCGGTTTAATTTTTTTTAATAAAATTTTGTAAATATCGATACAATTAATAAAATCGTATAAAATGGAAGAATGTCAGGCCTGAAACACCTATTGTTGTTGGGAAGAGATGCATCAGATGGAGCTTGCATGGTTTCGAGGGGCTATTAAACTGATGTTAGTAGCTTTTTTGTAGGTGGACGCGTAAAGGACATATGAAGGTCAACTTCATTTTTTTAATGAAACGAGGTATTTTTTAAAGCATCAATCAATACAGCTGGACATATGTTATAAAAAAGTACTAACCTATGTATGTCAAAAAGTTAGTAGTTCAGAAGATATTTCAAATTAAATAACTCTAAAATACCATTACAGTCGTACTAAGACGTTAGTGTTTACTTACTTGTGTAACATCTTAGCATGACTGTTATTTTAAAGTTATTTAAATTTAAATATCTCCTGAATTACTAACTTTTCGACATACATAGGTTAGTACTTTTTGATAACGAATGTCCAGCTGCATCGACTGATGTATTACAAAATACCTCATTCCATTTAAAAAACTGAGGGTGACCTTTATATCTCTAAAAGTTGACATAAAAAAATTTTTTTGAATCGTGTCAGCCCCATTGTACCTATATATATATTATTTATTATTATTTATTATTATTTATTATATATATTATTTATTATTATTTATTATTATTTATTATTATTTATTATATATATTATATATATTATTTATTATTATTTATTATTATTTATTATTATTTATTATTATTTACTATTATTTATTATTATTTATTATATATTATATATATTATTTATTATTATTTATTATATATATTATATATATTATTTATTATATATATTATATATATATATATATTATTTATTATTATTTATTATATATATTATATATTATTTATTATTATTTATTAGTATTTATTATATGTATTATTTATTATTATTTCTTATATATATATATTATATGTATTATTTATTATATATATTTACATATTTGAATGGTTTGAAAAGAGAATGGAATTATAAGTACATGTCGCAAACACGATTTGCTCGCACGAATTGGAGGAATTTGCTCGTTCGAGCAAATTTCGGAGCAAGACGTTGATACAACGCAACATTACGTATTTCTGATGACTAGACAGTGAATCTTTATGCAAAATAAAATTTTTTTATGTTAATTACAATAAATTGGAATAAAATAGAAGTTGATTTGCTTTGTTAATAAATTTTTTTGACATTTTAATGTTTTAAACTACACCTACTAATTTTTTTCCATAAATGCATAAAATCCGCTGTCCACTGATGAAATTACACGATATGTATTTCCAAATGTCTGTTAATAAAATTTGCACCATAAGACGAAAAATTTTCAGTCTTTCTTTCACAGCAGTCAACTGAAAGTTCTTCTAGATATACTGGAAACTTTCTATGCAGAACTCCTAATTTAATTTTACCGCACTGGAACTTGTGCTCTTTGATCTTGATACATGGCACTCGGACAATGTACTACGTCCCACGGTAGTTAACCATGCAAGACACTTACATATATCTTAAAAGGATTATACTATGATACATGGTGCTAGACATGGTCTTATCGGTTACCAATACTTTACCGATCAAATTGATCACAAATCTGATATATTTCTCGAAGTATTGGTAAAAAGTCGACAATAAATATTCAACGTTCAATAATTTTATTGATTTTTAACCGACTTCGAAAATCCAGGAGGTTACTAAATTCGACCTGTATATGCCTTTTTTCAGTTTAAGAGTAAGATATTTTAGTAAGATAATGTAAGAGTTTCAGAGTAACTGAGCTCTAACCTTAGACCATATACAGGGTGTTCGACTACAGGTGGGAGAAAATTTAAGGGGTGATTCTTAAGGATGAAAGAAGACGAAAATGAAGAATAAAAAAATTTCGATTTCGGCTTCGTTATTTAGCTATTAACAATTAAAAATCAACAACGCGTCTAACAAAAGTGTACTTTGTGTACGTCAAAGAGTTCAATGTTGTCCAACGATTTGTTAAACATTTTCACCTCGCTGGGGCCCCAAATGAGAACCAAGTTATGCATGCATCTGTCACTCGGTACGTGACTGTCGCGTTGTTAATAGCTAAATAACGAAGCCGAAATTGCAATTTTTTGATTCTTCATTTTCGTCTTATACCATCGTTAAGAACCAACCCTTAAATTTTCTCCCACCTGTAGTCGAACACCCTGTATACCCATAGACGCGTTTGTGTTCTCTGATTCTGTTTTCCAAATGGCCACTTGTTTGTCCAATGTAAGATTGGTCACACTCTTTGCATAGTATTGAATATACAACGTCATAACATTTTAATAAAGGTACCTTGTCTTTGACTATAGGAAAGAGGTTTTTTAAATAATGTGGTATTTTGTAGATTGTGTGTATACTCGCTTTTTTAAATACTTGCTTATTGTTCCAATTGATCGAACCAGTGCGCTGATAACATTAATATATTGTTATGAACAAGTGACGATCGAGATACAGAGAACTATTTTTTTATTTTGTTAAGAATTCTAGAGAATTCTCGAGAAATATAGTCTTATTTTTTATTTCTCGAGAAATGAAAAGCGTTGAGAAATCAGGAACACTAATTGCAAGGTATGTACCGAACAGAGAGACGTACAGATAAACAGACAAGAAAGCGAACTAATAAAAACGTGGTAAAAAGAAATGTCTCTGCACGATATGGCCCAGTGCAGAACACAGGCCATTGGACAACTATCGAGAATTTACTGAATATGGATAATTCTACATTAACTAACAAGGAGAACCCCCGCTCTGTCCCTCACGGATTTAGTTCAGGCTTTACAGAGTTATAGACCTCGTTTCCCTGATTACGAAAGTACCCCATTATAGGCGCAGACACTCAATAGTTTTCGAGATATTTGCAATTAAAGTTTCATAACCGTAAAAGTAAGGGTTAGTTCAGATTTTTACCATGCAGTGGCGTAGTGTAACAGCAGCGAGCTGAACTGTTACGCCGCAGGCCCGGTTCGAATCCCGCCTTGGTAAATGATTTTTTATTGTTTTTTTTCATGAAAAATGCATTTTTAATGTTAAATAAATTTTAAATAAAATATCTCTATTCGATAAAGGACTAATTGAAAATGATGCTTACTATTTTATAGAAGAAACACTGGATCTATTCCTACATATGCAAAAGATAATAATTATAAAACAATAATAATATTAAAATAATAATACCTAACAAGTAACAAATATAAATATAAATAGAAATACGAAATAGAGTAAATGTAATGAATAATAATCAGAGCGGTTAATATGGTTTGCTATCACCCTTCCTGTAGTTTGTATAATGTAAACAATATATGTTACGTAGAATAAATATAGAAATCCAATATAGAATACTTATAATTTTTGTTATGTGCAAAAATGGTATTTATTGTAAAAGACAATAATACAAATAATACAGGAAGCGTGATGGCAAGCCACATTAACCGCTTTACTATTCATTGTATTTATTCTATTTCGTATTTATATTTATATTTATATTTGTTATTTGTTATGTATTATTATTTTAATAATAAATTGTTTTATAGCTATTACCTTTTGTATATGTAGTAATAGATCTAGTGTTTCTTCTATAAAATAGTAAGTATCGTTTTCAATTATTCCTTTAGCGAATAAAGATATTTTATTTAAAATTTATTTAACATTAAAAATGCATTTTTCATGGAAAAAAATAATAAAAGAATAATTTACCAAGGCGGGATTCGAACCGGGCCTGCAGGCCTGTTACGCTACGTCACTACTTGGTAAAAATCTGAACTAACCTTTACTTTTACGATTGTGAAACTTTAATTGCAAATATCTTGAAAACTATTAAGCGTCTGCGCCTATAATGGTGTATTTTCGTAATCAGGGGAACAAGGTCTATAACTCTGTAAAGTCTGAACTAAATCCGTGAGGGACAGACCGGGGGTTCTCCTTGTAAAAAAAATTGAAGGGCAGATACCACAATTTCGGTAATTTTAGGTGAAATAGAGCCGTATTTCTTTAATTCAAGCAATGAACTTTAACGAATAAGATATTTTCCCTTTTGTTCGATAATTTTTTGTCAATAAGAATAAATAAGAATATATTTTTATTGATTAAAGTTCACATCTTGAATAAAGAAATTCGGTTTTATTTCACCTTAAAATACCGAAATTACTTTCTTGCCAATCGAATATACCGAGGTGTGCATTAAATAGGAGGATAAAAGGATCCAGGCATAAATTTTGTTCAAGTAAATCAGTAATTCATGGCAGAAGGGGATCACAGAAGTGGTTTGTTTTAATCATTCAAGCATCGTTGCTTAACTTTAAGTTATAGTCAGTTTTAAGCAGACGTGGCTGGTTTCGACCATAAAATGGATCAGGATTTTCAGAGTCCGTGAAAGCCCTGAGAAAGTCGACTCAGCTTTAGTGTTCCTAGTAGTAGTAGTTACACGTATGTACTGTTTTTCTTTCGCCTACACTCCCGTTAATGGGTTTCTCAATATCCATACAACTATAAAGTATCCAAGAAGAAACATCTTCGCCACAGAGAATCAAGACATTTTACGATAACTGGTCACTTCAAGTGGTAACTGAGGTGTTGTGTGAGATTGCAACAACACCTGGAGCTATGTCGTGAACTGCGGTGTATGTACAGGGTGTAGAAAAAGTAACGGTTATCCGTCCTAGGGTGAATCTATGTATGTCGAAAAGTTAGTAGTTCAGGAGATATTTCAATTTAAATAACTCTAAAAGACCATTACAATCGTACTAAGACGTTACACTAGTAAGTAAACGGTAAGTTTACAATGGTAATGGTATTTTTGAGTTATTTAAATTTAAATATCTCCTGAACTACTAACTTTTTGACATACATAGGTTAGTACTTTTTTTTATAACGAATGTCCAACTGCATCGATTGATGTATTAAAAAATACTTCATTCCAAATTAAAAACATAAAGTTGACCTTCATATGTATGTCTTTTACGCGTATTTTACAGAAAAGCTGTGGCAATTGTAGCTACCTTCAGACAACACTCACCAATGTGAACTTTCTCACTAATGTGAAGTTGTCGTTTCATTTAACTGTTTTTTTTTTATTATGCTATGAAACCCCACATGGGATTATTATTAGCATGTACATATCTGTACATGCTAATATTACAATGACAACTTATAAACTAGGATAAGTAACATAATTAACAATTCTAGTACAACACTATGGATATAGACTTTTGTACTTTAATTTATAATAATTGTATAATATCTTGTAAATAAGACGACATTACATAGTGAATAAATAATATAAATAAATAAGAAAAAAAAAATTTTTACCCAGGCTGGGATCCAACCCTAACCCACCGGGTGTAAGCGTAGTACGTTGCTACTAGACCAGGACTACGCTTAAACCCGATGGGTTAGTGTTAATCCATTTGCATGTTACACCAGTGAAGCACGATACACCACACTTTCACACAATTGCTCAACACTACACGTAGCACACTTTTCAAACTCGAAACGATAGCAAACGAAATTCCATACTCCGACGCGGCGCGGAAAGAGTTCCGTGTTCTTCGCGATTTCGCACGAAACTGTGATCTCCCCGCGTATAATGTTGTCGATGAAGATGACATGATTTCGTTAGATTATGTTTATATTTAATAATATAAGCGTCCAAAGTAGGAGAAACTAGCTGGTTATTGTTGCTCGCTCGCTTCGCGAGCTCGCGGATGGGGTTGTTGTTGCTCGCTCGCTTCGCGAGCTCGCGGGTAGGACTGCTCTTGCGAGAGGGTTAGTGGTACGCATTGCTAGTGAGGCATACAGCTATTAATGGTTTTTTTTTATTTTGTGTGTGACTCTCCACGAGCCACACAAAGAACTTCCCGATTCGTTAGTTGTAAGCGGTAACATTAGCATTAACTGCATAATTAAAAAAAAAATTTTGTTTTTAATTTAAAAAAATATTTTTTTAAATAAAAATGAAATATATATAATTACGTTTGTTTATTTGGTGGAAAATTTACATCCTCTCTTATAAATTGCATTGTTGAATGAACTTCTTTCGAAAAAAACTAAAAAATATAAAAAACTGCTTGACCAATATGGACCAAAATCTAATCAGCTCTAAGTTACGACGAGGCACATCCATTGCATCATTCATCATTCTGATCGCATTGTTACTTTTTCAGAAAATGTTAACGAAAAATTTGACACACGAGCGCGCGCGCGCACGCACACGCACACGCACACGCGCGCGCACGCACACACACACAAACACACACACATACCGACATTTTGATAAAAATAGTCTAAAATGAATCCAATGACCATGAAACGTGAAGATCTGTTAAAAATTCGATTTTCGATTTTCGGGGTAAAAAAACATTAATAGCTGTATGCCCCACTAGCAATGCGTACCACTAACCCTCTCGAAAGAGCAGTCCTACCCGCGAGCTCGCGAAGCGGGCGAGCAACAATAACCAGCTAGTTTGATTATTATAAGCGGTAACATTAGCATTAGTTGCATAATTGAAAAAAAGAATTTTTTTTTAATTAAAAAAAATTTTTTTTTAACCCTTTGAACTCGAGGCCGTTTTCGCTTGCGCGAACCAGCAACTCGAGACGATTTCGGCCAAATTAGGTGAACATTTTACAGGTACTTCAAAAATATTTAATTTTAAAAAAATTAAAAAAAAAAATTTCACCAGTTTATTCATTTATATGTCGAAAACAACAAATTTTGATAAATATTACACTCCGTAATTAGTTTTGGTGTGATACTTAGTAAAACAATAGCCAAGATGCATCCTTGCCACTTCACATCGGCCGGGCGCCGTATCGGCACCGCTCGAGTTGCTACTTAACATCGGCCGGACGCCGTATCGGCGCCGCTCGAGTTGCTACTTAACATCTGCCGGACGCCGTATCGGCGCCGCTCGCGTTCAAAGGGTTAAATTTAAAAAAATTTTTTTTACATAAAAATGAAATATATATAATTACGTTTGTTTATTCGGTGGAAAATTTCCATCCTCTCGTATAAATTGCATTCTTGAATGAACTTCTTTCGAAAAAAACTAAAAAAACTAAAAAATCTAAAAAACTACTTGACCGATATGGACCAAAATCTAATCAGCTCTAAGTTACGACGGGGCGCATCGATTGCATCATTCATCATTCTGATCGCATTGTTACTTTTTCAGAAAACGTTAACGAAAAATTTGATAACATAAAAACGGCCATACGCACACACACACACACACACACACACACACACACACATACTAACAATTTGATAAAAATAGTCTAAAATGACTTCAATAACCATGAAACGTGAAGATCTGCTAAAAAATCGATTTTCGATTTTCGGGGTAATTACAGTAACTTCCCTATGAATCGGGAAGTTAAAAAATCGAGACGACTACCCTCAGGTTCCTATGTATTTTTCTAATACAAAACAATTTTTCTGACTTAAATCATGACCAGAGCGACCTGCGATGAACCTTCCTCTTTACAATGAGCCCTCACTCAGCTCATAACATGCTTGTATAACTACAAACAATGGTTTCCCGTGATTGCATTCAACTCCCCATATTTCGTTCATACAGACAGGGTCTAGAGCAAGTCCAGAGCAAATTTTAGTTCAGCTAGTTAGACCAGATGGCGCCTAGTCAGGAGAACTGTCAGCGGAGATTCGTAACAACAAAAATATAAAGAGCTTGAAGCCACTCGGATCCATTAATAGCAATAAAGATATTGACAAAAAGAAAAAAACTTGTAATGGTAGCGAAACTTAGTTTAATTAGCGTTAGATTGATACAAATTATGTTCATCACTGTTGCCAAACTGTTTTTCAGCGTGGAGGTTGGTTACACTGATATATACACTAGATCCATGGGTACCGTACCCCCATAAGAACTCCTGAACAGGAGTTCACAAAGCGGAAAAAAACGGAATGAACAAACCTCAAAGGGAAAAGGTCAGGTGGACGGAGATACTTGATGAACACCGACCGGACCCGAGGATGATGGTCACATCCAAGCAATCAGTCATTATTCCTAGAATGTGCCAAGCCCACCCAAAGAGGAACTTACTACTAGGATAGCACGTGGACAAAGTCACGGGTACAGCTCGTCTGTTACCTAAAAATGACATTGTTCGCGTGTAACCGTTGGAAGCATAAACATCAATTTAGGTCTCGTCTCTCTCGAGCACAATAGAACGTAGGACGCAGGACGCAGACCCAATAATGAGGAATTCTCATAGCCCTGCGATGTCCAACTCCGGAGTTTGGAGTTCCTTACGCGCCTGTTTCCCTTTCCTTCCCGAACAAAGCTCGCAATTGTCTAGACACTTGTCTGTGTTGATGTTACGGTTGAGAGGAACATTGTCAAGACACAATGCCGGACAAAAGAAAGAAAAGTTAAACAGTAAACGATCCGAAAAACACCACAATGTTCTGGAGCTACACCTTACAACAGCTATGAATTTTTCATAAATTCGGTTCACTGTACGAAACAATCGATACAAGAACGCCAAGGACTCGCACTTTATAAAAAAAGGTGCCTTTTGCGTTGTTCTCGCTCCTCATAAATTTAAATTTTATCACTTTAGATAAACAAAAATGATGTTTTAAGAGTTTTAACATACAGTTCAGATAAGTGATTATTTTTCGCGATCGTAAATTGTTTTTGGACAAATAGGAAATGATGTTATCGGCGCACAGGTTCGATCATGATTCTACAAACATAATTTGAATGGTACTACAAACGTTGATTCGGATTTGAATCTATTTCTTCGTCTTAAGACTACACGTTTGAGCTATTCCAAACATTCGGAAGTTTGATTGCCAATTTATTTTCAAATACGAATATTATTACGCGTGATGATTACTTTTTGTTTGAGGATTTAAATTATATCTTTTTTTCTAACAAAAGTTCGAACTACAAATGCACATGATTCGCATGTAAATAGACTATTTTGTTTACTGTTTTCAGATGAATTTTGAATTTATTTTAAAATTTCAATTGATGTCTTAATGAAATATATAATATAATTATTTAATCTCTTAATTATTGATTTGACTATGAAAATTCAATTGTCCATATTTAGGTATCACTTTTCGACTGTCCAGAGTTAGGGCACTACACCTTATTTTGTAGCCCTTTTGTGATTTGAGTAGGCAAGGGGATAATTGTATGACTTGGTCCTAGTGACGAATATCCGTTTAAAGGGTTAAGACACAGTAAAATTTTGAATAATTCGAACATTTTTTTAATAGAAAAATTATATTGATGAACATTAAATGCGTTTTTCTCGGAGTTGCATTTTCCAAACCGGTGTACAAGATATGTATATCAAGTTTTAACTTAGCAATTACATTACAATTTTACAGTTATGTTCATTATAGTATCTATAAGGCATCAACGCTCGATTTTTTAATTTTCGCTTTATTTTGTTGAATATACATAAAAAATTAACTAATTTTCTACCGAAATTCATACAGTAAATTTAAAATATCTGTCATTTTGTTAAATTTCACAATGTCATTTTATTAAATTGATTCGACTTCTCTAAATTGATGTATTCAATGAAATCAATATACAAAAACATTGTTGTTAAATTCTCCATATCTGAATATACAGTGGATGAAAATAATATTTGACACCCTGTATATTTGGTTTATATAAAAAATTTACGATCGAGAAAAACGTAACTATTACCCTGTGTAGTACTTCGAAAATTCAATTTTGGCTAACTTTTGTTAGAAATACCACTGTGCCTCGCGTTGTACCGTTTTTGCTCGATCTGGCTGGCGAAAAGTCAACTTCATTAAACTCGTTCCAGACAAAAACGTCCTGCTACCTGATAGAGGTGAAAAGTTTGGAAATACCAGAGTGTAATAGTTCTTGCCTTTAGGCTACCATCTGTTCGTAGTGCTTCAGAAGTTAGTATAGCACAAACATCAATATAACAATAAAATTTTGACATTTTATGTCTTTACTTTGGCACACAGCAGAAAAAAGCGTTACCAAAAAGTGTCACGAAAAAGTGTCACGAAAATTTCGAATGCGGTTTGATCTAAAACCTTTTAACATAGGTTTAAACATTAAAATTTTTAAAATGCAAGTATCTCGGAAACGGTGCGTCGGACGCCATTTTCCTTGAAATTTTTAAAGACTTTAATGAAATGAGAAACATGTACAAGGAACACAATAGGCCTATTAAAAGTGTATATTAACAGTTCGGATAAGGGAGAGGTTTTGAACGCGTTGTCCTACGGGGTCGTGCGAGGGCGCGTTGGAAAGCCTTCGAAAAAAAACCGACCCATAATAAAAAATCCACCCCATCGGCTACAGAAGGGGTTCGGATAAGAGAGATTGAGGAAATATTACACCCACACTCCCGTGAGTCGGGTCAATGGATAGGGGAAGGTGTCAGGAAGCGATCCCCAAAATTTAAAGGGGGTGCTTACTATTAATTTAAGCGTTTTTTCGCGGTTTTGACATTTTATGTCTTTACTTTGGCACATAGCAGAAAAAAGCGTTACCGAATAGCGTTACCGAAAAGTGTCACGAAAAAGTGTCACGAAAATTTGATAGGTTATTTTTGTTTTAAATAAATCTTTCCACATGACGTAAGACGTATGATGTAAGACGTATGTTCTCAATTGATCGATACACATGACCAAATCATATAGGACAGCAAAGGAAGAAAAGCGGGAGCGGGGGGGGGGAGAGCAAAGTAGACATAAAATGTCTCACTTCTTTGCGGACTCGTATGCAAAATTTTTCATGTATTTTTTATTCTGATTTTGATTTGATTTCAAGCAAATGTCTGCAAAATGAATAATAAAATTTTTATTCGTATATTCTTGATTATCATTCATTCTACGATAAAGCTTTATTTTATTGATTTTAGGTTTGTGCAGTTTTCCAGATAGAATATAATAATTTGAAAAATACGTCTTTGGTCTTCGAACAAATTTTGGCGATTTGCTTTCGAGCAAATGTCGACAAAAAAGAACAATAAAATTTTCATTAATATATTCTTGATTATCATTAGTTCTACGATACATCTTTCATATTGATTTTAGGTTTGTGCAGTTTTCCAGTTAGAATATAATAATTTGAAAAATACGTCTTTGGTCTTCGAACAAATTTTGGCGATTTGCTTTCGAGCAAATGTCGACAAAAAAGAACAATAAAATTTTCATTAATATATTCTTGATTATTATTCATTCTACGATAAAGCTTTATTTTATTGATTTTAGGTTTGTGCAGTTTTCCAGATAGAATATAATAATTTGAAAAATACGTCTTTGGTCTTCGAACAAATTTTTCTAATAATTACGACATATTCCTAAATTTTACACATTCTCCTGAAAAAAATGAAAATATTACTTGAAAAAGGTACCCGCATTGTGATCGATAAATTACACACAATTTTTTCAGATAATTGATCGATCAGAATGTGTGCAATTTATCAAGTACTTTTTTTATTGTTTCACTTTTTTGGTAGAAAGTCTACAATTTATGAATACACTATATCGCAATTATTAGAAAAATTTTAGTGTCGTTGAAGATTTATATAACAAAATCTTTGTTATACTTCAGAATACTTATTTTCATTGTATTAGCTAAAATCACAAACTGTATACTTTGTGATAATGCAAAACCTAGAAGCAGTATAAATAAATTTGAAGTATTCTGAGGTTGATGTTCAACAGTATTAACGTATTAACGTAATTTGCCTTGATCAACTAAAGAGTATTTTTGAGACTCGTTTTATAACAAAATATTAACCTTCAGACAGATATTTAACACTACATAGAAACCCTGAAGTTAAAATCATTTTTAAAAAAGGATTTGTTAAAAATCATATATTAAATTTTAAAAATGACTTTTAAAAAAAACTGTAAAATAAACAAAGAAATTGAAACGAAGTAGTAAGTAAAACAATAACAAAATTGCTAGGAAAAATAATATAATATTTTTCCGAGAAATAATGTCCACTGTCTTGGAACACAATAAATCAGAAGGTAAACAGGTGTATCAATTTCGCGAGCAAACCGATCGATGAAATCAAATAATAAGAAAACTAAAGATGGCGAAAAGTTGAAGAATTTGATGTAAAGAAATGTCAGCATGCGCAAACGAAATTGCATTAGGATCGAGACGTCAGTTTTTAAAAAGAAAAGGCAAAGGGAGAGAAAGTAATTTAATAAGACCAGATAGCGGACAAAGAAGGAAACAAGAATGCTCACGGAAACGTCGAGAAAAGCATAGACCGATAAAAAGAACGAGTGTACAGTGAACGAGGCAGCAGTATTCGTAGAATTCAAGTGTAGAAATAAAATGAATATTACCCTCTACATTATTAAATTCAAATATTTACGTGTTATCATACCACAGCGGATTTCATGCTTTTATCACAAAAACAAATGGATGTGATTTAAAACAATAAAAACATTAGGAGAATTGAAAAATGTTGTTTTTCCATTTCACTCCAGTTTGTTGTAAATCGGATAGAAGGTTTTTATTTTGCATATACAGGGTGCGACGCAAATTAGTCCCCACGATTTTTCAGCCCCTTCGGATCGGTCGGACAGAAAAATGTTTCTTACCAAAGTTAATCAGTATTTAACCGACAAGAAATTGCAATTTTTTTAATTAAAAAAATCTATTTTCAACAAAAAATCAAGGTCACCGTCATATCTTTAAATGAAACTGGGTCGGTAAGGTAGAGCATGACATTGAAATGATAAATTTTTTTTCGACTCGCCAAAAATCCTTCTGGCAATCATCTATTTAGTAAAAAAAGAACCTATTTTCAAAATTTCATCGAATTCTGAGGTTGACGGTAAACGGAATAACAGCCGTTAATCTTGAACTTACTTATTTAAAAAATTTATGGCTTTATGGACATTTCGCAGTTTATCTATATGTATATATAAATGGATGTTTTTATATACATATTTACACCAAATCAAAAAACCAAAATATTCTTTATCCACTCGCCTTACGCTAAATACTAGCATTAGTTTAAATAACTTTAAGATCAAAATCTCAATTCTTCTCACTCTTCTATAAAATGAAACTTCTCTAGAAATATTAGAATCGTAATATTAATTCATGAATAATAACTGTGCAAAGTGTTTGAGTAAATAAATAAATTAATAAATGTAAAATAAAATATAAAATAAAAAATAAAAAATTTTTTAAAAAGTAAATAAATAAGTAAATTTAAGTATTTACATACCAGACTGAAAATACACAGGTTTAAAATCCAACTTTACAAACACTAGTCCGCACTTGCATCACTCCACCTTATTATTTTCAGCGCTTTATCCAGTTCTGATACTTAATAAATGTGATATAGAAAATATTTCTTGTGTCACTTATACGTTATAACTGAAAAAAAACTCGGCATTGTGTCCACCATTGTGATTTAAAAATAGCGTTAGACGTACAGAATTTTTGTGAATGCATTACAAATGTGTGTGATATACATATACATATATGTATACTATTATAACAGTATAAAGAGGTCGACGCTAGACGAGTCCCGAATACATATGGAAATTAGAAAAGTTCGTGCGGAACCGTGAGAAACATAGGGAAATGATAGAATAAATTTAAAAGAAAATGCATACAAATATAAGTGAATAGTTGGTGATATCAGCGCCATGGCTGCCACAGAAGCATTCGTCAAATTCAGTTGACCAAAAATAGAATTGTAAGAATTCTAATGAAATGACTGTGATATAATTAGATTGCGGATCTTCGTGTAAAATGAAAACTAACGAAATCATCCTGCAAACAGGAGCCAAGTTCCTATGGCCGTAAAAAATTGTGAGATCAAACAAAATACGGCCGAGTTCGTTAGCTTAGAAACACCTTTTGCAATACTGAAAAAAGCGTGGCTGTTCTTCCGTTTATAGCAAAAATCAGAATTCGATGAAATTTTGAAAATAGGTTCTTTTTTGACTAAAATGACGATTGCCAGAAGGATTTCTCCCGTTTCGAAAAAAAATTTTTTATCATTTCAATGTTGTGCTCTAGCTTACCGACTACTGACTTACCGACTTTGTACTTTATGTTCGTGCTATGCGCATGCGTCAATTAGAATGAGTTGTGGTTAGGTCGGGGTGAGGGTCGACCACGCACACGACAATCCAGGAGTAGTTTTTAAAAATTTCAAGTTTACCTTATATAGGATTAATAACAATTTAATGAGCGAAACACACGTCAATCTCTGTATTTGGATCAAGAACAACTGATAAAAACATCGAAAGCTGTTTCGAGACAGCGGACACTCGATCTCACGCACTTTCACACATATGTTATCCGACTCTCGACGCACATCACACGGAACCATAGTAATATCGATATTACTACACTTATATATGTATTATTTTAAACTAAAGAGGATTCGTTTATAGATGATTGAACCTATTTTCAAAATTTCATCGAATTCTGATTTGCACCATAAACGGAAGTTTCGCTCCAAGTTCTCTCACCCATTCTAGCGTCGAGTCAAAATCTTTCATTTTTTTACAATGTAAAACAAATTTAAATGACTCATTGTTAACCTATACGACTTATACAACTCTAAAAGCATTCGACAAACTCTCACTTCACACAGACGCATGCGCACAGCAGAAACATAAAGTACAAAGTCGGTAAGTCAGTAGTCGGTAAGCTAGAGCGCAACATTGAAATGATAAAAAATTTTTTTTCGAAACGGGAGAAATCCTTCTGGCAATTGTCATTTTAGTCAAAAATGAACCTATTTTCAAAATTTCATCGAATTCTGACTTTTGCTATAAACAGAAGTTTCGCCAAAAATGCTTTTTACAACTTTTCTATGTGGGCGTATTTTAAAAATTCTAAAAAATCCGTTTTGTAGATCTGTGTTAATTGTATGCACTCTGAAAGAGTTACATGGAGGGTTAGAGTATTGAAACTTGGCCGCTACCAAATACCTTTTATGGCCATTATGAAAACTCTATATGAGGTCCACCCATCAGTTATATGAAACATTTTGGTGTTAGACAGTGTTATCAGTGTTACTACAAAAAAGTTGGGTAAACCTTACGTTTAGGGGAGGCAGCTCCGATGACCTTGACCTTGACATATGTTATTCAGGACAACATTCTGAACAACTTTTGTCATTACAACTACTCGGCGTTCGCTCTTAGTTTTCGAGATATTTGCGAAAAACTATTGCAAAAACAATATAAATTTAATATACACTATTGAATTTTACGTATTCTTGCATGCTCCGTGGCAACGTAAGCCTGTTCCGGGGCAGCATCTGTTTATTTTCTGTTTATAAACACTTTGTTTGGATCAGAACAGTCATTCTATATAGGGTGAGCTTTCAATTTTGAAAGACTACTTCTGGATTTTCGCACGCGTGGTCGGGCCGGCCCTCTCCGCCCCCCACTACTTAACCCTAACTAATTCTGATCGTATAATTTTTGCATTCTATGTAGCCTTCATACAGAATTTGAGCTAGTAATGGAAAAATCATGCAATCAGAATTAGTTAGGGTTCGGTGGGGGTGAGGGCGGGGGAGGGGCTGCCGAAATTGTGAATATTTCGAAAACTACGTTTTTCTATGCTTATTTATCTAAGGTGTAGCTCATTCGAAACTATGGCAGCCTTATGTTACCACGAAACATGGAAGAATACGTAAAATTCAATAGAGTATTAACAATAGTTTTTTGCAAATATCTCGAAAACTAAGAGCGAGCGCCGAGTAGTTGTAATGACAAAAGTTGTTCAGAATGTTGTCCTGGATAACATATGTCAAGGTCAGGGTCATCGGAACTGCCTCCCTTAACGTAAATTTTACCAAAAGTTGTTTCTGCACAAGGGTTGTGTTCACTGAAAAATGCCCTAAGAAAGGGATACCCTACCCTTAAATATATGCATACTAAAGATCTATGTTATTGTTGTTATTAGTCGGTTTTTTAAAATTCGTCAATTTGACAGAATTATAATAACAAATGTTCAACTCCGTTATTTCTTGTCACCCTGTATTATTGCGATCGTTCATTCGCAGCATTTCAAAATCATACACCTTATTAATGTAGATTAGCCATCGGTAAAATGAGTGTGTTCAAGCTCAGTCTCACGGCAAATCCAGCTTTGTCTAATTTTGATTATAATTACCATAATTATAAGCTGCTGTTTTGTGTTGTGTACTATTCATCTCTTTGTCAATAGCGTGCTGTTTGTTCTGTCAGAGTATACATAGATATATCGTAATTAGCGCGTGTAAAGTTCTTTCTTTATCCCTGCTATCGCACACTAACTTTTCGTCTCGGGACTGGCATCGTGGTTACAAATAAGTTTGTTCGCTAAAAACTGTTATTATTCTTTCAACATTATTCAGCTCGTTCACTCTCGACGCTGGCATAAATCTGAATTATCAAGTGCTTCATCTACTATCTCTGGCAGAGAATATTCGATCAAAATCATAAATACATATAATTATCGAACGCATTATTTGAGCGTATATTAAACGCGAAAAGTAGTACTATATACAGTCAATCTCATAATATATAGACTGCGTATTTTTATGCAATTATACCAAAATTGAACAGATGAAATTCAAAATTGTTGAAAAATTTTAAAAATTGAAGATGTCAGTATATGATTTCTCCTTTATTAAAATCGTTAAGGGAAGAAATAACATTCAACTTAGTTTCTATTTCTTGAAAACGATGCAGACAATTTTTATTTTGCATAATGATCACGCTATAAAACAGACAAATTTTGTTATGATCGGATCAAACGACCCGACTTATTTTGAGCAATTAGAAGAATTGCTATCTACCAAATGATATGCAAAAAAGAATTGCTATCTACCACATAATATGCAAAAAAGTTTTTGAAAAAATTGCAATTGCTAAGAATTACATGAACAAGTAAAAGAGACACCGTTTAGAACTTTTTTATTATTTTATTTATGAAAGTTGTGGTGTCGAGGTAATCCCGGAATTGGGATACGAATCACGACTAGGTGTACGGCGAACGATTGTGAGGTCAAACTCCGGAGAACACGTTTCTTTATTTACTGATTTACAAGAATAGTCCAGTCGCCAGGTACTTTTACCTGGAAAGTATTCCGAACTCAATTAAATGTTGACACGTCATTTAGGGATACTCTGGGGTGTCTAATGTGAACTATGTACTAATGTTGAAAGATTAATGTTTTGCCAATATGGAAACATGATAGCACTTACAAGGAGAACCTCCGCTCTGTCCCTCACGGATTTAATTCAGACTTTACAGAGTTATAGATCTCGTTACCCTGATTACGAAAATACCCCATTATAGGCGCAGACACGCAATAGTTTTCGAGATATTTGCAATTAAAGTTTCATAACCGTAAAAGTAAGGGTTAGTTCAGATTTTTACCGTGCAGTGGCGTAGCCTAACAGCAGCGAGTTGAACTGTTACGCCGCAATTCCGTGTTCGAATCCCTTCGTGGTAAATTATTTTTTATTGTTTTTTTTTTCATGGAAAATTCTTCTCTCTTCTATCTGAAAATTTCTATATTAATTCTACATAACGTATATTTTTATATCATATTAATTTCTTTGCATTTCCAGGTATGATTGATATACAAACAACAGGAAGCGTGATGGCAAGCCACGTTAACCGCTCTACTGTTCATTGCATTTATTCTATTTTGTATTTGTATTTATATTTGTTGTTTGTTATGTATTATTATTAACTTCCCGATTCATAAGGAAGTTACTGTATTTTAATATTATTATTGTTTTATAATTATTATCTTTTATATATGTAGTAATAGATCTAGTGTTTCTTCTATAAAATAATAAGTGTCATTTTCAATTAGTCCTTTAGGGAATAAACTTTTCCGTACAGCTTTTCCGTACACACCGTCGACTTCCCGTTCGTTCCCATTACTAGTCACCGCAAGGGGATTCGGTCGCTGCGCCGATACTGATCAGACCAAGCGTTCGCCGGCATACTTTATTTTTCTTGACACTCTTCCACCAAATGGACACTTCCGAGATTTTTTTACAAAGTAGGTAAGTGTCATAGCAATATTTTATAATTTTTTGGTAAGTGTCAACTCAGGGGAAGATACTTTAAAAAATTCCCAAAAAATTAATTCGTTATTTTCAACTAATAAATAATTACCAAAAAATTTTGGAAAAATCTGGAATGTAGAGTATATCTATATCTTTTGTTTGCCGTTTATCCCATGTCGATATCTTTTCTCTTTTTGTAGCAAATTGCATTTAAGTGCGGGGGAATTTACCCCAGTATCACTCTTATCGGTGGAGGTAGACATTTGAAATTTTACACAATGTTTTTTTAGACATAAAACTGTGTTGTAAAATAGAAATCAGGAAAATCGGAGCGGGGGCCGCTGGCCCATGCTTATCCTGCTATACCCTTTCATTAAGTACAGAATACTTTCCAGGTAAAAGTACGACTGGACTATATGGTGTCTTTTCGAGTACTTTCACTCTTTCATCACCGGTGCAAATAGTAAGTTGAGTTTCATCTTCAAATATGACATTCTTCAGTGGACATTTATTCATTGCATTCACATACATATATCCATCCCTTTGACCTGATGCATCCCTTTGACCTAACAACGCTTTGTGCATTATCGTCCACATGTGTTTGATCACTTTATGGAATCGGATCAAAAGATTTGTAGGTCCATTGCAGTGTAAACATTTCGAAATAATATGAATATCAACGAGTATGGTTAAACAATTCGAATTAGAAAATATGTCTCACAAACAAGAAAATCGATAACGAAGTGGTTACGTCACAAATTAAATATTTATGTTGACCGGGTAAAATTTTACAAAACTTTCAACAAATCTTGCGAGTTTCAAATTAATTGGTGACCATGTAGTAAATTGTTTCACGTACGAGCAAATTGTTAAATGTTTTTTTCATTTAAAAATAATATCAGAATTAATTTTAAAATTTTCATAATTTTCTAGTATTGCAAATAACAAATGACCTTTCAAAGTCATGTATTTCGGATTTGTTTAGACAACTTTGTTACTGAAAATTATATAAATTTGTAACTGAAAATTTCATCGAAATCGATTACCATACACACTAGCTGCAAACGTACACAATTATTGATCAGTTTCTGCATAAAATTCAAGGAATCGTACATCATTCGATGCGTGTAGTTTTTTTCCTCTGTCAAACGATTTCGATTAAATTTTCAATACCTGCATAACTACCACAGATCTACAAAATGTATATTTTTAATTTTCATCAAGAGCCCTAATAAAAAAATTAAAAGAAATGCTTTTTTTATTTTTGCCTGCAACTTTGTAAATTGTAATTTTTGGAAAATCTTTTTTACAGATCATTTAGTAAATCAATGCTTCTAATTGATAATAAAAAAATCAGGTCGTTTGGTAGATTTATAAAAAAGTTATTAAACTTATTTTTGCCTGCAACTTTGTAAATTGTAATTGTGCGTTATTCTCTTTTCTTAGTTGAGACAAAGCGTTTGTGTTCTGGTGCGTTGTCGCGTGTTGAAACATGTACAACTTAATATAGTTATTATTAACCATTATATATATTTAATAAACTAACAAGGTTATGGGCCCAGGAACGGTTCCATTATGCGATTGGAAGTGTAAATGAATTACACGAATAAATAGAAAGACGGGCATGTGCGAAAGTGAGGTTATGCAAAAATCACCACGTGTTCTGAAGACCATAAAGAAGTAAGCTTATAAAATAAATAGACGAAAAATGGCTACTCTAGTACAAACTGATCGGATAGAAAAATTAAACGGTAATAATTACCGATCGTGGAAATTCAATATAAAAATGGCTTTGGTACAACGCGAATTATGGCAACACGTAAACGGTGAAGCTATTGAACCGGTCGAGAACGGCGAAGCAAAGGTAATCTTCAGACGTAAAGAAGACAAAGCACTGGCAACGATTGCACTAAGTATTGAGCCAGAACATCAAATACACATCATGGACTGTACGAGGGCATCTGAAGCTTGGGATGCGCTAACAAAGGTATTTGAACCAAAATCAAGACCTAGAATATTACAGCTCAAGAAACAAATGGTTTCAATAAAGCTTGAGCATGATGAGACAATGATGTCGTATATAGGAAGAATAAAGACATGTAGTGATAGTCTCAAAGAAGCAGGCCATGAAATCAGAGATGACGATTTAGCATATGCGATGCTGTGTGGATTACCAGACACGTACGAAGGAATCATCATGGCATTGGCGAACCTTGACGATGAAAAGTTTAAGTCATCAGAGATAAAAGGGATATTGCTGAACGAGTACGACAGGAGAGCAGCGAAGGAGATCAGCAGCCTCGAAGAAAGAAAAGAAGCACATCATCAAACCAGAGAAACGTCTCACCAAAATAGAGAAGCACATCATCAAATGAAGGAATATAGAAAGGATGAAAGGAAGTGCTTCAAGTGCAATAAACAGGGACATCTCGCTCGTTATTGCAAAACAGGGACACAAAGTACAACTACAAAGTGGAAACAGGGTACGTCTAACGATAAACAATTCAAGCGAAAAGATACGTTTTTATTAGAATTAAATAATGTGCAATTGGATGACTCTTGGTTAATAGATAGTGGTGCGACTCACCACATTTGTAAACATAGAGATTGGTTTGTGAATTATAAGACTATAGCGAATGAAACAATTTACTCAGCTGATAGCAGTGCGCAGGATAATTTAAAAGCAATAGGCATTGGTGATATTAATATAGAGACTTATGTAAATGATAACACTTTTGATATTACTTTGCACAATGTTTACCATGTTCCTAACGTAAGAAGAAACTTATTGTCTGTATCGCAAATAGAAAGTAAGCAGAAACGATTAATCATAGACAATCGTAAATTAAGTATATTAAATAAGAGGACTAAGACAATAGTGGGGGAAGCTCTTTGTAAAAATGGATTATATATCGTTAGAGCTAGTGTAACTAAAAATAGATCAGATCAAATAGAAACACATATTGTCAAAAGCAATAAACTAGATGATAGTGAGAAATGGCATCAACGATTTTGCCATGTAAGTACAGGAAATATTCGAGAAACGTCAAGTAAGAATCTAGTTAGAGGATTGGAAAATTTAAATATGAAGGATATTCATTGTAATGGATGTAGCATAGGTAAATCTGTAAAAGCCTCATGTAAGAGTATAGGAGGTAGACAAACAAAAGCTGCATTGGATTTAATCCATTCAGATTTGTGTGGACCGTTACCAGTAAAGTCGATGGGGGGTTCCAAATATTTTCTCACTCTCACCGATGATTATTCTAGGAAAACAACGATATATTGCTTAAAGAGTAAAGATGAAGTATCTAGTTTCATACAAAAATATATAGCCAGAGTAGAAAGAGAACTGAATAGAAAAGTAAAGAGAATAAGAACCGATAACGGATTAGAATTTTGTAATAAGGAATTAGTAACGTTATTCGATAAATTAGGTATAAGACATGAACGTACGAATGCGTATACACCACAAATGAACGGTGTGGCCGAGAGGGTTAATAGAACCCTAATGAACCTTGTGCGTGCGATGCTAAAGACAGCAAAATTACCTGAAAGATTTTGGGCAGAAGCGTTGCTCACTGCATGTTATAGTAAAAATAGAGTCATGCATTCAGCGATCGGTGATAATGTTCCAGAAGGTATGTGGACTGGAAACAGACCAAGTGTAAAACACTTAAAAACATATGGATGTTTGGCATATGTACATCTCTCAGGATATGATAAGCATAAGCTCAATCCAAGGGCGAAAGAATGTATATTTGTAGGGTATTCGACACAAACGAAGGGATATAGGCTATATGACCCTTCGAAAGATGACATTATACATAGTAAGCACGTAGAATTCATCGAAGAAGTGTGTGGATTTGAATATATTTATGGTAAAGGAACATATGAATTACCATTTGATAACGAAAATGGAGTTTTTGACGTAACAGATGAGACAGAAACTGATCAGAAAGAAGTAGAATTAGACGAAACGATAACTAGTGTACCAGTAGCAGAAATACCGAATTTGGAAAGGGATAAAGTAGAAACAAATATAGATAGTGATGTTACCAGTTTGCGAGTGACGCGAAATTCAGAAATTGTTAATAGGAAACCACAACGCGGAAAGGTTATTAGAAATCCATGGGGTTGTAAAGGTAAACCTAAAAATATTGAAATTAACATAGCAGAAATAATCGAACCTACAACGTTTGAACAAGCGATGTCATTACCTCAATCTGAGCAATGGAAAATGGCAATGGATGAGGAATTACAAAGCTTAGAGAGTAGAAATACATGGGAGGTTGTAACTAGGGACGAACATATGTCATGTATCGGTAGCAAGTGGGTATACAAGGTCAAGACGGATACTACTGGAAAGGTTGTCAGGTACAAAGCGAGATTGGTAGCACAGGGGTATAATCAAAAGAAAAACATAGATTATTTTGAATCATATGCTCCAGTCGCCAACATGTCAACTATTAGATTTCTATTGGCAATGTCAATGTGCGAAGGTTGGCAGGCACATCATTTAGATGTTAAATGTGCGTATCTATATGGAGAACTGACTGAGACAATATATATGAAGTTACCACCTGGGAATAGCGAAGTAGACACAAAGGTAGCAAAGTTGAAAAGACCAATTTATGGGTTGAAGCAGTCAGGTAGAAATTGGAATGATGCAATTGATACGTTCCTAATTGAAAACGGATTCCAAAGATTAAAAGCCAATAACTGTGTTTACGTATATGATTGTGACCTAATATTAACTATTTACGTTGATGATATAGTATTATTTAGTAAAAATGTAGATAAAGTAAAACGAGTCAAAGTATTATTAATGTCAAAATATGAAATAAGAGATTTAGGAATAGTGTCTTATTTACTAGGAATGAATATTAAATATACTGAACAAACTATGGGTCTGTCACAAGAATTATACATACAGAAACTGTTACGTGAATATAATATGATGGAATGTAAAACCACGAAAACGCCAATTGAGGCAGGTATAAAGTTATCAAAGCAGGATAATCCTTCAAGTGAAATAGAAAAGGAGGAGATGAAAAATGTGCCATATAGACGGCTGGTGGGATCACTAATGTATATAGCGTTGGCGACTCGACCAGATATAATGTACGCGGTATCGAAATTAGCACAATTTGTATCGAATCCAGGTAAAATGCATTGGTTGCAAGCGAAAAGGGTGTTAAGATACTTGTTCACTACAAAAGAGAAAAATATGATATATAGTCAAGGCAACAGTGAAATAGAAATATTTAGTGATGCGGATTGGGCAGCCGACATTGACGATAGGCATTCTTATAGTGGGATGGTAGCTTATCTAGGAGGAAATCCGATTTCCTGGAGATCAAATAAACAACGATCAATATCCACATCCACCATGGAAGCGGAATATATAGCGTTGGAATGTGCTGTAAAAGAGGCGGTATGGATCAACATGATGTTTAAAGAGTTACAAAAATTGATGACAATTAATATACCACGTGAACCGTATATTATTAGATGCGATAATAGGTCAGCTATAGACTTCACATTGAATAGAGTAGAGAGATCAAAGTCAAAACATATAGACATTGCGTATCATATTACTAGAGAGAAATGTGAGGAAGGATTAATAAAATTGAGATATGTATCCTCTGGGGATAATGTAGCTGACATATTTACTAAAGCGTTACCTTACAATGTAGCGGATATGCATGTAAAGAAATTGCGATTGTATGCAATGAATGGATGTGTACCAAAAGTGGGGGATTGATGGAAGTTTGTCACACAATCCTAACGTGCGAGCATGCGTCGGCGAGTGTGCGCAGAAGCGTTGCGAGCGCGCGAACAAGCGAAGTGTACGCATGTGCGTTATTCTCTTTTCTTAGTTGAGACAAAGCGTTTGTGTTCTGGTGCGTTGTCGCGTGTTGAAACATGTACAACTTAATATAGTTATTATTAACCATTATATATATTTAATAAACTAACAGTAATTTCTGGAAAATCTTTTTTACAGATCATTTAGTAAATCAATACATCTAATTGATAATAAAAAAATCAGGTCGTTTGGTAGATTTATAAAAAAGTTATTCCACTTATTTTTGTCTGCAACTTTGTAAATTGTAATTTCTGGAAAAACTATTTTACAGATGATTTAGTAACTCAATGCTTCTAATTGATAATAAAATTACCATAACTTCCCTATGAATCGGGAAGTTAAAAATCAGGTCGTTTGGTAGATTTATAAAAAAGTTATTAAACTTATTTTTGCCTGCAACTGTGTAAATTGTAATTTTTAGAAAATCTTTTTTACAGATCATTTAGTAAATCAATGCTTCTAATTGATAATTAAAAAATCAGGTCGTTTGGTAGATTTATAAAAATGTTTTTCTACTTATTTTTGCCTGCAACTTTGTAAATTGTAATTTTTAGAAAATCTTTTTTACAGATCAGTTAGTAAATCAATGCTTCTAATTGATAATAAAAAAATCAGGTCGTTTGGTAAATTTATAAAAAAGTTATTCTACTTTAAAAGGTGTACGAATATTTTGTACACCCATTGTATATAGATGTTTTTCTTTACTTAAATATGATTAATTTATGATTTTTCAGTAAGTATAGTTAAGGGAGTAGACTCCTTTTTTTAGGATTGTAAGGAGTGCGGGATTCGCGTTCTGATTTCTCGATAATACATAAATGTGGTTTTTCAATAGTCACAAACGATAAATTAATAGTTCTTGATCTTTTCGAAGGTATGAAAATCACTACGTGCTGCAGAATAATGCAAATTACGTCTCGTAAACGAAAAAGTAGGACTTTTGAGGGCGACATCGCCCTAGATCGACTTTTTATCTAGCGTTTTTGACTACTGGAAAACCTCATTCTTGTATTATCGAGAAATAAAAACGCGAATCCCAGACCCTTGCAATCCTGGAAACAAGTCTATCGCCTTAAAGAGAGTCAATACATTAATAAATTATATACACGGTTTGAAATTTTTTATTTCTCTGCAGGTGGTGGAAACCGTATTAATTCATTCGAAATTTTATGGTACTTCAGCTAATTGCGTTATGGTTCGCGCTCTTAATTGCCAGTCGTTAAACGTTTTTACCCGGAACACAATTAAGTATTTGGAACAAAAAAACATTCAGTAATTCTCACTCGTCGACATTGTGAAGTCGACCATGTTTCAGTTAATGTAACCATACACCGAGAAAGCTGTAACTCATAAATTTTATTTTAAAAAATGCAGCTCCTCACATGGACCCAGCACTATCACAAGCCTAACCCACACGTAATCAATATTCGTCGGTAAAATAAGAAATGATGTTAGAATGATAAAATTTTGTCTTCCAGTCTCACAATTGAGTGAACAAACTCTTTTTTTGTGTCAAATCATGATCTAAGAAATAAATACTCAATAAACATCGAATGTAAGGCGTTTTGACTTCATTTAAAAATGTATTTTTCACAGCTTTTGGGGTGACTTATACGGCAAAATTAAGGGTAATTATATAGAAAAGGTCTGCACCTACTTCGATTTTGATGAAAGTTTAATATGTTATAGATTTCGAAATTTTGAACAGCTTTTTCCTTTTCCAATATAGGGGGTCGCGTATAGTTTTCCAGATATTCGCAAAAAACTATAGCTAACACTATATTGAATGATTAAAGTTTTAGATGATATCGGCGCCAGGATCGATCATTTTTACAACAAACAACAAATGTGCAATTAGTACATGTTTCTAACGTTTCGATCCCGATTTGGCGAAACTTCCGTTTATGGTACACCTCAGAATTCGATGAAATTTTGAAAATAAGTTCTTTTTTGACTAAAATGACGATTGCCAGAAGGATTTTTGGCGCGTTGAAAAAAATTTTTTAAAGTGCTTTTCTTATTTTTGCAGGCAACCTTGTAAATTGTAATTTTTGGAAAATCTTTTTTGCAGATCATTTAGCAATCCAATGCTTCTAATTGCTTACAAAACAACAGATAGTTTGGTAAAATTATAAAAAAGTTATATTGTTTTAAAGAGAGTTCAAATACACGCGTGGTTAGCTGTAAATTCTGTTTAGCAATAAAAATCTATTATTTATGGGCGTTGGAAAATAATTCGAACATAAAAATAATACAGAATGTTATGTTTTCCTTATTACTGAAAATTCTCTCCGTATTAATTACATGGTAGTAAACAAAATTTTTGGCTGTTTTTCCGTTTATGTTACAACTTAGAATTCGATGAAATTTTGAAAATAGGTTCTTTTTTGACTAAAATGACGATTGCCAGATGGATTCTTGGCGCATCGAAAAACATTTTATTATCATTTCAATGTCGCGCTCTACCTTATCGACTTACCGAATTTCTATTTTATATAGAATATCTTCAATTCGTTGCAAAAAGGGATCACCAGCCTAGTTCATCTCACAGCGCCATAAAAATTCACACATATCATCTATAAACGAATCCTCTTTAATTTAAAATAATATATATATATATATATATATATATATATATATATATAAAGTAAACCTGAAATTTTTAAAGACTACTCCTGGATTGTTGTGTGCGTGGTCGGCCAAAACCCCGACCTAACCACAACTCATTCTAATCGCATAAATAATAATATAACTAAATAATAAATAAACGTTCGGGTTAACCTAATCTAAATTAATTCTCATCGCATAATCTTTCCATTGTAGATATTTGTTCACTTGGTTTAACAATTTACATTTTCTATACATTTTACATTAATTTCTAGAATATATATATATATATATATATATATACACAGGGTGTCCCAACATTCCTTCAGCATCCGGAAATGGTAGGTTCGTTAGATCATTTACACAAACATTTCTCTTTGCAAAAATGTCGTCCGCGGCTTTGTTTAGAAGTTATTAACGCAAAATACGGACCAATCAGAGCGCGGCTAGAGCGAACAGAGTCCGACATACGGACAGGTTCCACTTAGCATGGCGTTGCCGTTGGTCGAGCCAGAATAAATCCGCTGTAGACGCACTGTGATTGGTCCTGGTTTTTCGTTAATAACTCCTAAACAAAGCTGCGTACACTATTTGTACAAAGGAAAATATCGCTTCAAATGATCTCAGGTACCTCCCATTTCCGGATGTTGAAGGAATTTTGGGACACCCTGTATATATGACGCATGCGCACAGCACGAACATAAAGTACAAGGTCGGTAAGTTAGTAGTCGCTAAGGTAGAGCGCAACATTGAAATGATAAGAAATTTTTTTTTCGACGCGCCGAAAATCCTTCTGGCAACCATCATTTTAGTAAAAAAGGAACCTCTTTTCAAGGTTTCATCAAATTCTGAGTTGTACCATAAACGGAAGATCAGCCGTAACATTTTAAACCTTTGCACTCGGTTGTCCGCTCTGAGGCACAACTAAAAATTGCTGTAACGTTATTAAAAAAAATATATATATATATTGTTTGCATTATTCAATATATCGATATATATATATATATATATATATATATATAATCTATTACTAAACATTTAGGTATTATACCAATTTCGTATCGATAAAATTTCAAAAATCATAGAGAATGGAAGTATTTTAGATCAGAAGAAATGTTTAATTTTCTAGTTAAAATAATTCAGAGTGCAAAGGGTTAAGGTAGAGCGCAACATTGAAATAATAAAAATTTTTTTTGACTCGCCAAAAATCCTTCTGGCAACCGTCTATTTAGTAAAAAAAGAACCTATTTTAAAAATTTCATCGAATTCTGAGTTGTACCATAAACGGAAGAACAGCCTTCTGATCAATTGCAATTTTTGACAAAATTTTTTATCACATCCTGTATCAAACTAATAATAAAATAAAATAATAGTACAATATTTAAAAAGTTATCGTCTTTTCAAGAGCGAGCGAATGGTTTTGTTATTCACTGTATATTTTAGGTACACTTGAAATCGTGATCGTTGAAATACACGTGTACACGTGAATCTAAGTACAGGTGTACACGTGTATTAAACATTACCCAAACTCAAACACGTGTATTTTCAATACACGTTCAAAGTCGTGAACTCTAGTATGTACATATAAACTCCGCAGGCGATGTGACCCAAAACAAAACAAGACTAGCGAAGTTTCTGTAAACCAATCGTTGTTCCCCGCGACATGCGACAGTTTGCAATTTATGTGTGACATCGACTGGGTCACGGAGCCACGTACGAACGTAGTCTGTTTGGCGCCGAATTTTCACTAGGAAAAATGGGGCTCTGTCTTCCTTTCTGGAAAAGCGTGCTCAGGGTGCAATTGAAGGGAAGGTCATAAGGTTCTCCACACGAATTGTCCCATTGGGCTACAGAATAGAACCAGATAACAACCCCCTCCCCAACCTCTATTCAGCTGACAAATTTATCACGTTTCCTTTCTTATTCAGTTTACATGGATCCAGTTCCATCCAAATAATTCTTTTGATGTCTACCTCCAGCCCATACCAGTTTCTCAGTCACCAATTTAACCATTCGCAATTAGAACTGTTTTAACTCGAAAATTAAACATTGCTTCCGACCTAGGATATACGAAATTGGTATAATACCACGTGCAATACCTAAATGTTCAGTAATTGATTAGTAGACAGCGGATTATTCATATTATATGAATTATATAAATTGAGTAGTTGTGATTGGACACAATGAGGACTTTAGAAGACTTTAAAAATACTGTTATATTATTTTTGACCAATCATCACTAAACTGCCGGTCACATGATCGGTTTCATATTCTTCATTTCACAATCGAGCCGATTATTTTGAAAGTGACCTAAGTCCATTTTCGAGAAAAATCAAGCTAGCTATTTTAATATTTACATTTATACGTTATCATTTCATTCTGAAGCAAATTGTTACTGATATATTTAAAATCACAAAGATTTTTTAAAAAGAAAATTAGCTTACAAATTTTTATTTTGAAAGTGGCCTAAGTCCATTTTCGAGAAAACTCAAGCTAGCTATTTTAATATTTACATTTATACGTTATCTTTTCATTCCGAAGCAAATTGTTACTGATATATTTAAAATCACACAGATTTTTTAAAAAGGAAATTAGCTTACAAATTTTTATTTTGAAAATGGCCTAAGTCCATTTTCGAGAAAACTCAAGCTAGCAATTTTAATATTTACATTTATACGTTATCTTTTCATTCTGAAGCAAATTGTTACTAATATATTTAAAATCACACAGATTTTTTAAAAAGGAAATTAGCTTACAAATTTTTATTTTGAAAGTGGCCTAAGTCCATTTTCGAGAAAACTCAAGCTAGCAATTTTAATATTTACATTTATACGTTATCTTCTCATTCTGAAGCAAATTGTTACTAGTATATTTAAAATCACAAAGATTTTTTAAAAAGAAAATTAGCTTACACATTTTTATTTTGAAAGTGGCCTAAGTCCATTTTCGAGAAAAATCAAGCTAGCAATTTTAATATTTACATTTATACCTTATCTTTTCATTCTGAAGCAAATTGTTACTAGTATATTTAAAATCACACAGATTTTGTGAAAAGGAAATCAGATGGTTAATAGAATAATACAAATTTTTATTTTGACAGTGGCCTAAGTCCATTTGTCAGTTGTTTGGCTCCAGTAGGAATATCAAAGTAGCTTTCACGTGGCTAAAAATTGTCCAAACTGTTAAAAATAACGTGGAAACCATACACCATAAATTCTTGGTGTAAGGGCATTCGTTTTTACCGAACAACAGATATTTTGACGTCATAGAAATATCATTAAAGGAAAACAATTTACTGTTTGCCCCCCCAAAATTATTATAATGTTATCAAGAAGTGCCGGAAAAACAGTAACTTTCTTTTAAGCGAAATGAAACAAGAGGAGTTCGTATCAAAAAGATTTTTGGAAGTTGCAATTTTTAAAAGGGTGAATAGTTCAAATGGAGAAACAATAAATTGGTTAAAAATATGATGGGTGAGTTTTTTGAGAAATGAACCGTATAAAATTTTCTATAAGATATCAATGGATGAGAATGCCGAGGTTTTAATTACTGAATTTATTACCATGTCGGGGTGGACCAAGAAGATTCGAAAATATTGTATTGACATCACTTTATAAAAATATAAGATAAATTACAAGAATATGATGGACTTACTACGATATCTACCACCGGACCATCATAACTTCTTCAAATCCTTGCCGCATACACAAAATGTAAATGAGGAGTCAATTGTTACGTAATTTATATCGGTAGAAGATTTCCTGAATTGCATAAATGGTAAGCAAAAATTAAATGTTTTCGGCGCATTGGTTCGATCTATTAATACTTTAAAACTTTAACATACTATTTGCAAATATTCACAATATTTCATCTCGACGTTTCGATCCAAATTTGGATCATTTTCAAGAGATTAAATTAATAACATTGTGTCTGTAATGAAACCAAACATAATTATATTATTTGATTATTTAAACTTACAATGATTGAACACACGCGTAACATGTTTTAAAAGGAAAATAAACAGGTAATAGAAAACTAAAGAAGAAAAAAAAACCCCATGTTATTTACTTGCGTAGTGTTGCAAAATAACTTTAAATTAAACAATTTATAAAAATCGATAGTCTGTGTGAGACCACATGTTGCTGCCTAGACAGTCACTATGGTAGTGAGGAACTCAAACGAAAACCTATGAAACCAATGGCTGATCGTGTATCGATCCATTGGCCAGAATCAATGTAAGGCGGTAATTTCAAATATAGAACATATCACTTTCCATACTTCACCATGAACTTGTACCTCAAAACAACTTTTCAAGGTAATTTAATAAATGTACGCATTAATGGAATGCCACAAAAGAATTATACATTTAAATGTATATAAAATTTCATTAAAGAGTGGCCAAGAACGAAAGGACTATTTTGTTTAGAAAAATTCACCATAAAACATTACTGGTTCAGTAATGCCGCGTAATAGTCATGTATCTTAGGTGTTTTTACGCTACGTTGTTTAATCATATGAATTGTTTCTAACAATATCCTTTGATGTAGGTTAGCTTCATGGTCCACAACTTTAACGTTGTCAAAATCGAAGGGGTGGTCAAATTCCATTGAGTGCTTCGTCAAAGCTGTATGGTTATTAGGTGGAAGGAAAATGTTATGTTTATGTTCTTTAATTCTGGTTTCTAAACGTCTTGACGTTTGTCCAATATATGCAATATATACAATATATACAATATATACAAGGAATTGAATAAATGATATTGTGACTCTTTAATAAAGTATTAATAGATCGAACCAATGCGCCGAAAACATTTAATTTTTGCTTAAAGCTTATTACGATCGCTATACGTTTAACTGTTGCATAAATGGTGTTTCGCAAGTTTTATAATGAAATATAAAATAAATTGAATATTGTGTTTTCAATTCGAAAATTTTTAAATTATATCGAATGGACTTGGGCTGTTTCAAATTTCAAGACGAATCTAGTCGTTAATTTTGAAAGTGACTCAAGTCCATTCTTGGTAAGAAGACACATATGTATTATTAACTTAATAATAACTATTATTAACTTCCCGATTCATAGGGAAGTTACTGTAATTACCCCGAAAATCGATTTTTCAGCAGATCTTCACGTTTCATGATCATTGGAGTCATTTCAGACTATTTTTATCAAAATGTTTGTATGTGTGTGTGTTAGCATGTATGTTGGTATTTTACCAAAATTTTTCGTTAACTTTTTCTGAAAAAGTAACAACGCGATCAGAATGATGAATGATGCAATCGATGTGCCCGTTGTAACTTAGAGCCGATTAGATTTTGGTCCATTTTGGTCCAGTAATTTATTTTTTTTTTCCGAAAAAAGCTGATAAAACAATGCATTTTATACGAGAGGACAGAAATTTTCCACCGAAGAAATAAATGTAATAAATATATGTTTTATTTTTTTTTTAATTTAAAAATAATTTTTTTTTAATCCTGCAACTAATGCTAATGTTACCGTTTACAATAATCGAAAATTACCCCAATGCAAGAGTGAGTTAATCATCTCTAATGTCGAGAATACATTTTCAAAGAATATGGATGAAAGTACAAAAAAGAAATTTATATTACAATCTTTGAAAAAACAATCAGTTCAAAATAAATTATTAACTGAGATTAAATTTTATTTTATATATTTTTTTTTATATTTCATGTATATATATACATATATATACATGTATATATATATATATATATATATATATATATATATATATATATATATATATATATATATATATAATATAATATAATATAATAATATATGTATATAGTATACATAATATTATATATACAAAAGATATTAAATTAATATAAAATATATGATAATTATTAATAACATTGATGTTGAAGACGGATTGGTTAACGGAGCATGCGGAATATTAAAATTTCTTACTTTTCAAGAAAATACTAAAATTCTGTCTGTACTGTGTTTGGATTTTCAATTGCCCAGAGTGGGAGTGAAAGTAAGCAAGTAAAGTAACCAAGCGAGCAACGAGCATACGATGTTGGTTTAATGCGACGCCATATAGCAAACATTTTGATAAGTAGAGAATTATTGAAATTCCCTGAGGACGTATAATTTTCTTAAAACGTACACTAAATAATGTAGGGGGAAGTCGGGGAAGACGATTCGATGTTTGTTACTTATTGATTTATTTTCTTTTTTTATTTATTGATTTATGTTCTTCATGTTTTATAATTTGTGTGGTTTGATTCAGATTCGTTTGACAGATGAAAAAATAAAGACGCGTCTTGATATTGTATCTGATATTTTAAAAATTAAATCTTAAATTGTCGACGTTTTACGGACGTGTTATTTTACTGATAACTTAAATCCTACAATAATGATAACAATATACTGGAACTAACGAATCGGGAAGTTCTTTGTGTGACTCTTGGAGAGTCACATACCAAATAACATCCGTACCACTAACCCTCTCGCGAGCCAGCAACAATAAGCGTCTAATGTCTTTTTATTTATATTTATTTGTAACCAATACGATTTTAATCGGTGACATACTTGTTATTCCATGACTATTCTTCTTTCTGTTATAACAGTTATGGTCCCTGAATATAACATAATACATAATGCGACACGAACTTCAAATTCAGCTCGGAAAAGATGGATATGTAGAACCGTTCAGCAACTTACCATGGTCTCCCTGGACAGTGGCGTGTCTCGAAGCGTCGATATATCTTATGCAACATGTTTCATAACTTTGCCACGCTGTTGCAGTATGTCAATGTTATCTATCGCTGTTTTATAAACTCAAGACTTCGAATAAGTGATACAGCACAGGCTGCGACTCGAAAAAGAGGTCGTTCTCGATGTGTATTTAAATAAATACCTTTTTATTTTCATGAACAGAATCTGCTTCTCCTTTAACTAATATTCGGACACTCTTAAAACAAACTTTTTTAATATTGTAGTTTACGATTCGAACTGCTTTGGAGAACTAGAGCAATTAGTTTACTACTTGAATGACTTTATGTAATAGGTCCTTGAACTCGTTTTAAGATCCTCTATCGTGATACGGAGCCAAAACATACCGATCCATTAAAAAAAAATGGAGGTGACCTTCAAATGTCCGAAGTACGTCCACCTGCAAAGAAACTACTATCGCCACCGGATGTCCTCCTTTGTACTGTGCAATTTTATTTCAGCAAACATTTCTGCGAGACTTATAGTTTCGAAGATATCTGAGGTGCTAATAGTTACTGCCCCACCCTGTATATACAGGGTGTTCAGGCTATTACTAGCCAGCATTTTTTGTGTAAATTGTAAATATTAGGAAAAAATGATGGAGGAAAAAGTATTACTGTTTTTTATGTGCAACACAATGACATATGCATTTTTGTTTTATTTACATTATTTTGATAGAACTGAAGGTGACCTTCAATTTTTTAAATGGAATGAGGTATTTTTTAATACGTCAATCGATGCAGCTGGATATTCGTAACAAAAAAGTACTAACCTATGTATGTCGAAAAGTTAGTCGTTCAGTAGATATTTCAATGTAAAAAATATAAAAATATCATTACTGCCGTACTAAGACGTTAGCGTTTACTTACTAGTGTAGTACGACAGTAATGGTATTTTATGTTTTTTATATTGAAATATCTTCTGAACGATTAACTTTTCGACATACATAGGTTAGTACTTTTTTTTATAACGAATGTCCAGCTGCATCGATTGACGTATTAAAAAATACCTCATTCCATTTAAAAAATTGAAGGTCACCTTCAGTTCTATCAAAATAATGTAAATAAAACAAAAATGCATATGTCATTGTGTTGCACATAAAAAACAGTAATACTTTTTCCTCCATAATATTTTTCTAATATTTATTATTTACACAAAAAAAGCTGGCTAGTAATAGCCTGAACACCCTGTATATATATTTTTTTAATTTAAAAAGAATTTTTTTTAAATTCTGCAACTAATGCTAATGTTACAGCTTATAATAATCGAAAATTATCCCATTGCAAGAGTGAGTTAATCATCTCTAATCTGCTTCTCCTTTAACTAGTATTCGGACACTCTTAAAAAAACTTTTTTAATATTGTAGTTTACGATTTGAACTGCTTTGGAGAACTAGAGCAATTAGTTTACTACAAGATGTGAAAAAAAATTTTTTCAAAAATTGCAATTGGTCGGAGTTGTACAAAAAATATTAAAAGTTGCATTTTACAAATTTTTCATGTGAACCTGTATTGAAAATTTGAAAAACACGTTTTGTTGATCTGTGTCAATGGAACGTATTCTCAAAATTTCGTCAAAATCGGTCGACGTTGTAATGATCTGCAAATGTCGTTTAAGAGTATAGTCCAGGAGCCCTCGTACTTTTTTACAATTGATTACTATCAAGCTAATTTTCCGCGAGTAGCTTCATTTTGATGAGACGCCCAACTTTGTCTTACAAAAATTCTCGATTGTGGTAGCTAACAGAGGTAGCGGGGATGAAATATGTCGATTTGACGATTCTCAAAAATTTATTAGTAACTGGGTTTTTTTGGTTGAATCTCAAGATAATTATCTAAATTATTCGAAAAAATATTTGTCCTACAAAACTTATGGTTTGATCAACGAGCCCCCTCCTTCCAACATGTATCGATAACGAGGTCATCAAAAATGATTACTAACCAGCTAATTTTTTTACTGTTGCTTAGTTAATATTTATATAATTTAACAGCCACATTGTCCTACAAATTGCGTGGTACGTTAGTTACATTCTAGTAATGTCACGTGAGTACCCTACCCCCTTAAGTGTTACACGCTATATATTTTTCTAGTTAGTAGTTAAAAGAGTTCCTACATAACAAACCCACTATCCAAAGATAAGTTTACCTAAGAGACTCACACACAAGCAAACAATTGGGTATTTAGCTAAGCAATATTGCGTGGTAGTTTTTCATATGTTTATTATACCTGTTATGAGACTGTACAAATTGTATACAATAAACATGTTTAAAAATAAAAAAGTCTTTATATGGTTTTTTATTATTTTCTCCCCTTGAGCAAATGTGAGCAGATTTAAACCAACGCGAAATTAAAGTTTAATATGCCACCAATTACTGTAAAAAAATTTACGGATGTACTTTGATGTACTTTTTTTTAAACTCTAATCAAAGTTGATAAATGTTAAACATAAAAAATTAGGACAAATTGCGATTATTTTAAAAAAATTTTGTGGGAGATTGAAGGTCTTATAATGCTAAACACACCCTCCAAAAATCAAATTAAAAAACCAAATAGCTTGCGAGGGACGCATGTTTAAAATAATGCACGGAATTTGACAGTAAAGTTTCAGACTCAATTTTAATAATAAATTGATTTATTCGGTTAAAATTTAATGCAGTTTCAGAAACTACGTTTTGTTACGAACATTTTAGCATACATAAATTTTTTGGTCTTACACTTTGATTTCCGGACTTTTTTCCATTGGACGACACACTGTGGGACGTGACACCAGCATGGTTTTTAAAACGTTGTTTTATAAATTTTTTTAGTAATGCAATGCTACTAATTGCTTACAAATCATCAGATCGTTTGGTACAATTATAAAAAGGTTATACCGTTCTAAAGTGCGTTCAAATACTTTTGTGGTTCACTGCATCACGTCCGCTGTCGTCAAAGGGTTAATCAGGGTACAGTAATTTCTCAATCGTAGTCCTCGGTCGCCTCTGCAATCGTAGCCCAGTGCCTACCCATTCCACCGCCTGTCAACGCTGCGCCGGGCAGCAGGACGGCGATGTTTGATGTCGGCTCGGGTATATCGGTGTGAACACCACTACATTGACTCGAGTGAATCGAATTTTCATTATTTTTTTATGAGATGTTACTGGCTTATTCCTGGTATTTTTCTGATTAAAATCATACACGATATAAAACACGATATAATTTGGCCAATATTTAGTGGTTTAATCGACGATGAAAGTTTTACTTACAAGAAGGACAGCGTGTTTGATCTATGCCGGCGACGGCGACTCTTCGCGTCTCTTTCTTTCCAATACGCTCTTCTTCGTTGCGTTCGAAACTTTCATCGTCGATTAAACCACTAAATATTGGCCAAATTATATCGTGTTTGGTATGATTTTAATCAGAGAAATGCCACGAATATGTTGGCCAAAGTTCCATAATGATATCATCGAAAATAAAGAAGCTAAGGTCTTGGTGTTTTATTGTGATGACGCACGGGCCTTTAAACTGTGCCGGCGACGGGGACACGCTTCGGCCACGCGATCCTATTTCATTCTGTCCTTCTCTACGTTCGGCTTGTCGTTTGAAGTCTCAGCGCGGTAGGGTAGACGCAGTCAGGGACGGCGCGAGGCGGGTTCAGCGCGTTCGCGGAACCCGGCCCCGCGTTTTGTAGGGCACCGCGGTCTACGAAAACTCATCAGATATTTTGCAGGACCCTCTGTATACTATATTGAATATTCGAGTCTCAGATTTTTTGTCTCTGTTTTGTCTATGTTTGAAGAGCTTAAGATGTTCCGGTCGATAATGCAAGCCAATTATTCGGCTCTAGATGCGATGAAATACATTGTAAAAAACAACATTTCGGAAGCATACCCAAATTTATTAATTGCCTTACTATTCTTAGCTATTCTTTCAATAGAAAGCGAAATAGCAAATTCCATCACTTTTGATAACGTCATCACAGAATTTGCGGCGAAAAAAGCGAGAAAAATTATTTAATATTCATTTTACAAAAAAATATATGTAACATACTTTGTACTTATAATAAATAATTCCTTATTGTGAAATTTATGTATAGGATTTGAATGTGTATTCAGGCCCCGCAAAATTTTTGAACCCGGCCCCGCAAAAGGTCACGCCGGCCCTGGACGCAGTCATAAATCAAAAAATAGCCACCCTACTTGATCATAGTCCGTTCATAACACGGGTGTTGGGACTACGATTGAGAAATTACTGTAACAGTAAAGAAAATGATACGGCAAGGGGTTACAATAACGCGAGAATAGTTTTGGCCAGAAAAAGCGAATTCCCAGCTTGTTTTTGGACGTTTCGTAAGCGCTTCTCTTTGGAAAAACATTGTAGAACCAGAGACTTAAATCACTGGGACAAAAGAATGTACCGTGGAATATTCCTAGTTGGTAGGAAAAGCTTTTATAAAAGAAGAAATTGTACATGACCATTAGACTTTTCCGATAGCGTCGCTCTTGGACTGACGAGGGTACACAGGTGCATAGAATTGTTCTCGCGTCGGGTTACTGAAAACCGATAGACACTTGCATCGCGAGCGATCAGTCAGATTGTTGCTTTTTTAAAGTACTATCGAGGGTAAACGTTTTCGGTTGCTGCATTTCCACTGAGGTGAACGGCCCTATGCCTGGGCAGCAGGTTCTTCTATTTTAAATTTTATCACTTTAGATAAACAAAAACAATATTTTAAGAGTAGTATCATAAAATTCAGATTTTGTAAAGTAATTTAAAGTCCCAAAATTATTGTTTAGATTAACATTTTATTCGTATTAACAAGAATAATTCAAACCTATAGTTGGGCATATTAAATCCAATATAAGCTAGTACCTGGAAAATTATAAATAAATAAAATATATAATATATATATATAAACTTTATTGTTCCCCTAAGGGTTACAATTCTTTACATCCACTCCTTTACCTTTCCTTCCTTTTCACTTTCTTAACATTATATCTTAAATTCTACTTATCCTAGGCTTACAATACTTTACATTCCTAACTTAACCTAAGCTTATACTATCTTATATCTAAGTATAGAAAGAGAGAGAGAAATGACTATGTACAGAAAGATATCTTAACCACTAACTTATTTCTACCCTGCACCCTTGGTAAATAAAAAAAAAAATAGAATATATAATATATAATTTAAATTATAAATTGTAAAGCCTATATAGGGACAAACTAAAATTACATATAATCTGTATATGTAACATGTACTATAGTATAGTTTGAGAATGCCTAAAATCTTAATTAAATCTTTAATGATGTACATATGGTATGGAAATATTATTATTGTACATTAAATTCTGTCCTATCCAATTCCAATTTTCAGTTGCAAAGCAAGCATTTCATGAGACAATACTTCTTCCTCCATATTCTGTAATTGAGTGCACAATTTTGCTTTCTCTTCTTCAATTTCATCTTTATTACCATTAGTTGCTTTAGACCATATTCTTTTAGTTTCATCATTGAATTTTCACTGTATATCTTTCAATTGTTATGTAACTATCTTTTTTCTTTCATGTAAATTATTATTGTTCTTGTTTCGTTTTAATTTTGTTTCTCTCTTTTTCCTACATTTAGACAAATGTTCTTCTTCTATCATTTTTTTCTTGCTCCTTTATTCAAGATCTTTCTTCGGTCTTCGAGAGCACATTTGGTGATCCTTTCTTAACATCCTCCAAACTTAAATTTCTCATTTTAGAATGCAGTGTGCTTTTTGGAATCTTAAACTGGTCAGCGGCCTCCATTAATGATAACCCACTAACGTGTGTATTGAGAAGCTTGTACGATGGACTGAACAGAATATGATTCTTGACTACTCTTCAATTTTTTATTTTTAGTCAATCTTCTACTTTCCTTCAATGTATCATTTTTAATAATATCCTTGTATTTTATGTACTTTTGGCTTGCTTTTACTTTTAATTTGTTATTATGATACTTTTTTAATTTTTTTCGACTACAAGTTTTATTTCTGGTGATGGCCATTATCAAATTTAATAGTTTAAGGCAAATTTATAATCTGCAAAAAAGTTGTTTAAGGATTATATGGACATAAATTATTAATTTTTGAAGTTAGTTGGTACATAGGATGTACGTTCAAATTAGCGTGTCATAAAATAATTTCAACGAAAACATGATTTCATTAATTTCTTGTCACAAAAATCGATTTCTTGAAAAAACCAGAAGTCGTAGACGTTTCCGACCAGATTTGAAATCAGCATGAAAAAATCTACTGGAAATGATGCATAGCATGTGAAAATAAATTTTGTTCTGCCTATGGTAACTGAGAAACCATATTTTCTTAAAATTGTGCAAGTTTAACTAATTTTCTCAAGGTTAAAAACCGTTCGTACCGTAATTTCCCTATTTGGCTGAACTTTAGAAACCCCCCCCCTTCCTTTCGACATATGACATACGTCATTCTATTCGTTTTGACATGCTGAACACAAAATTTATGTGTCATTTTTGGCTGAAATGAATAGTTTTCGAGATATTCGTGAAAAACTGCAGTTACTACACATTGAATTTTGTGTATTCGTGCACGTCTGTACTGTGCGTGTGCGTCACCATAATGCGACCGCTCGTTAATTGTTTCTACAGATATATTACTACGTTCGTTGAACGGTCTATATATCGCGAGAACTTTTTAAAACGTACGATGATGAAGTGTGAATACATATTACGATAATACCACACACACCCACCCAGTGTTTCTGAGAAGACGGTTCGGTAATTATGTATTGCGAAAGGGTCGCTGTACTCCGATTTTGATGAAATTTAAACATGTTATAGATTTCGACATTTTGAACAACTTTTTCCTTTTCTAATGAAGGGGGGTCGCTTTTAATTTTGAAAGACCAATCCTAGATTTTCGAATGCGTGGTCGGGCCGGCGTGACAGCAGGCCCTCTCGACCCCCTCCGTGACCTAATCACAATCTTTGCATTGTAACTGTCTTTCAGAATTTGAACTAGTAATGGAAAAATCGTGCGAATAGAATGAGTTGTGGTTAGGTCGTGGAGGGGGCGGAGAGGGCCGGCCGTCAGGCCGGCCCGACCACGCATACAAAAATCTAGGATTGGTCTTTCAAAATTAAAAGCGACCCCCTTACGTTGGAAAAGTAAAAAGTTGTTCACAATGACGAAATCTATAACATGTTTAAATTTCATCAAAATCGGAATACAGCGTCCTTTTCGCAATACATAATTACCGAACCTTCGTCTCAGAAACACTGGGTGGGTGTGTGTGGTATTGTTGTAATATGTACTCACTTTTCATCATGACATGTTTTAAAAAGTTCACGCTGTATATAGATCGTTCGACGATCGTAGTGATATATCTGTAGAAACATTTGACCAGCGGTCGAATCGTGGTGACGCACACGCACAGCACGGACATGCACGTATACACAAACTTCAATGTGTAGTAACTGCAGTTTTTCACGAATATCTCGAAAACTATTCATTTCAGCCAAAAATGACACATAAATTTTGTGTTCAGCATGTCAAAACGAATAGAATTACGTATGTCACATGTCGAAAGGAAGGGGGGGGTTTTCTAAAGTCTTACCCCCTATTTTTTCCCATATTCTGCAAAGTTTCAGATTTCATTTAAAAAAGATTCATCGCTCGATCTTATTTCTATCGAAAATTATTTCTTTTTTTAATAGAGTTAGGTCAAGTTTCCCCATTGTGCGCCGGCCCTGACTAAAATGTATCCCAACAAAAACATCCTGTAAACAGGAGCCAAGTTCTCTATGGCCGTAAAAAGTTGTGAGATCGAACAGAATACGGCCAAGTTCGTAAATTTAGAAATACCTGTTGCAATACTGAAAAAAGCGCTTGTAAAAATTAGTTTAAAAGAACGCTATCATTTTTTAAAGAGTAACCGAGATACAGCCATTTTTTAAGACTAGTTCAGCTGACCATCCCCACCACTTAGGTTACGCTTTTTTTAAGGTGTAAAATTTCAAAGTTCATTATTAACTTTCCTATTCATAGGGAAGTTACTGTAATTACCCCGAAAATCGAAGATCGATTTTTTAGCAGAGTCACGTTTCATGTTATCAAATTTTTCGTTAACGTTTTCTGAAAAAGTAACAACGCGATCAGAATGATGAATGATGCAATCGATGTGTCCCGTCGTAACTTAGAGCTGATTAGATTTTGGTCCATATTGGTCCAGTAGTTTTTTAGATTTTTTAGTTTTTTTAGTTTTTTTCGAAAGAAGTTTATTCAACAATGCTATTTATACGAGAGGATGGAAATTTTCCACCGAATAAACAAACGTAATTATATATATTTCGTTTTTATTTTTTTTTAATTATGCAACTAATGCCAATGTTACCGCTTACAATAATCAAAAAATATCCCAATGCAAGAGTGAGTTATTAGTTATTATTAGTTGTTATAATGATAATAATGTACTGCAACTAACGAATCGGGAAGTTCTTTGTGTGGCTCGTGGAAAGTCATTTCAAACTTTGTTTTTACCAGTTCTAATTCGTACAAGAGTCTATGGTTGAATTCAATTTAAAAGAAAGAATTTTTTTTAAATTAAAAAAAAAGTAAAATTTCAAACTTTGATAATTATTCCTTTGGGCGTTTGTTATGGTGGACCTATGTACCACATTTCAAGCTTGTAGGTCAATGGGAAGTACCCAGAAGGTTTTAATGATCTGTCAGTGAGTCGGTCAGTCAGTCAGTGACAAATTTAGCGATTTTTGTGGTCCTATATCTCGGAACCTACTAATGTTGGAAGATTAATGTTTTGCCAATACGGAGACATGACAGCACTTAACAAATGTACGAAATTACATCTCTCCATCTGCCTCCAGTTCCGAGTTACAAGCCTCTAAAAAACGGCCAAGTTGTTTCGTGTAAAAGGAGATAGATGGTTTGTTCAGCTATTATATCAAAACATAAAGAAGCATAGGGTGACTTAACTTTTTGTTCCTGACTGTATACATGTATATATCTTTACAAGACTATGTGATTCTTTCTCCTTTTCGTTTACTTTCTGAAGTCTCCCATGGAGTGTCGTCTGTGCACTGACTTGGTTTAAATTTTGTGGCTTTGTAACAGTTTGTTGTCGTCCCTCTTCCTTAGTAGAATAAAGTTTTCGGTGGTGGGTAGTAACGGGGTACCTGTTTTCTCCTTCGTGGCTCACGCTGACCTTATACATCATTTCGAGGATGGAGTTACGTAGTTCCACCGTAACTTGTTACTTTCACTTCATTGAGATCTTGTGAGAGTACACGTTTTATCCTTTGTAGTTGTTATTTCCTACCCACAGAATGTATTATTTTATGCAAACAATTGCTTTATAACTACTACAATCCAGCCAAAGTTACATACAGTGACTTCCATTAATATTTGGACGCTCGAAAAAAAACAATAACTGTTTTAACATTGAACTATACGATTTGAATTCTTTTGGGAAGCTAGAGCACAAATAGTTTGCTATAGTTAATATTTCTCGATCGTAAATTTTAATAACGTACAGGGTGAGTCACCGAACGTTATCACCTCAAATATCTTTGTTGTTTCTAAAGATAGGGTAACTGCACCAGTGAATAAACGGGCACCAGTAAATGAACGCTTTTGTATATTTCAACAAATTTTAACCCGCACGACATATTAGCGATAAAATTGTGATTAAAGAGTTAAATGAATAGGAGAATATTGTTTAGTAATTTTGTTCATTCATTGGACTATCATTGTTCAACTACTAGAATCTAGTGTTCATTGACTGGTATCTTTTATATTTTTTATTTAACGTTTAATGAAAAAAATAATAATAATTTCATTTTATTTGTGTTCATTCATTTTTGACGAACGAAGTATAAGGAGCCATTTGGCATATATGAGATTCCTTTAATTCACACATTTTTTTTTACATAAAATATCTTCTTGAACAATTTCTTAAATGTTCATTCACTGGTGCAGTTACCCTACGTGAAATACGGTAAGGACAAAGTTGAATGGTACAATGGGGCTGACACGATGCAAAAAAAATTTTGTTTTTACGTCATTTTTTTAGAGATATCAAGGTCACCTTCAATTTTTTAAATGGAATGAGGTATTTTTTAATACATCAATCGATGTAGCTGGACATTCGTTATCAAAAAGTACTAACCTAAGGTAGTTTGTGTTAGGTCTACTCATTTTTGCCATAAATGCCTCAAATTTGCGACTAGTTAAAATCAACTCATTAAAATTCTTTACTTTCGAAATTGCAAATTTTAAAATGCAGACAAACAAACAATGTTTATTCCGAATTGAGAATGGTCTGGTCCAAGGTCTAGTCTGGTTTAGGTCTGTGTTAGGTCTACTCATTATGGCCATAAATGCATAAAATCTGCAATCCAGTAATAACTCATTGAAATGCTCTACTTTCGAAATTGCACATTTCAAACTTCAGCCAAAGAATCAATATTTATTGCGAATTATGAATGATCCGGTTTGTGTCTGATTTACGTTAGTGTTAGGTCTACTCATTTTTTTAATGACTCATTAAAATTCTTTATTTTCGAAATTGCAAAAATTCTAAAGTGCAAACAAAAACGTATTTTTTGATGGTAACGATGAATGATCACGTTATTGTCATCTCACTTCGGAGTAGCTTTTCAGCTGGGGTGCTCGTAAAACTGCTACTTTGCTGAACACTGTAACGATTTTCGCAGAACTTTATCCTTTTCCGTCTGAACGCGTGGGATAAACCTTCCCCGTTACCATTTCGACCCATTTTAACTTGTTCAACAAACATCCAACTAGTTCAAACAACAGCTCTGAATGTATTGATGACATCCCTATGTATACATGTACATATACAGTGCTGGACTAGGAATTTGCTACACTAACAAACGATATTACATGAGAGGAAGGATGCCAAATACGCATTAGTCACATTCATTGAAAACTGCAATTAAAAAGGTCTGTAAAAGCCAAAGTGAAAATTCCGAGGAAAATTATTGAAAAATTTGTACGAATACTGTTTCAGAGAATGTTAATATTATTTAATAATATAAATAAAATAATACTATTGTTGTATTTAAATCGTAGATGAAATATCACGTTTGTAAATTCAAGAATATAACATTTATTTCTAAATATAACAAATACAATTATCAGTATCACTTTTGGACTGTCCAGACTTGGGGTACTTCACCTTATCAAGTCTTTACATAGTTATAAAGCCATTTTCTACATTTTTCTACAGAAAGTATACGATCTACCAGTGACGCACCCAGGATTTAATTTTTCCTCTTATACACACTGGAATCCACTGTTGTAATTTTGTTTGTATTTAATAAATAAAGTTAGCTGTTCTTCCGTTTATGGCAAAAATCAGAATTCGATGAAATTTTGAAAATAGGTTCTTTTTTTACTAAAATGACGATTGCCAGAAGGATTTTTGGCGCGTCGAAAAAAAATTTTTATCATTTCAATGTTGCGCTCTACCTTAGCGACTACTGACTTACCGACTTTGTACTTTATGTTCGTGCTGTGCGCATGCGTCATATATATATTCTGGAAATTAATGTAAAATGTATAGACAATTTCAATTGTTAAACCAAGTGAACCAATATCCACAATGGGAAGATTATGCGATGAGAATTAATTTGGATTAGATTAACCCGAAAAGTTTATTTATTATTTAGTTATATTATTATTTAAGCGATTAGAATGAGTTGTGGTTAGGTCGGGGTGTGGGCGGAGACCACGCACACGACAATGCAGGAGTAGTCTTTAAAAATTACAAGTTTACTGTATATACAGGGTCATCCGTTTTTAAACGGACAAACGTAAACCAGCTATAAAGAACCCCAAATGGAACAAGTTTTACCCCTGCCACTTTTTTTGTTTCGGCCTTGATTTCTAGAAAATTGCAAAAAACCATAATTTTTTTAGTTCACATAAACTTGAATATCTCGGGACTCCAGTGATGAATCTTGATGATTTTTCCTTTGTTTGGTTTAAAATGAATAGGGGCATCTTTTTTGGTAACAAAATATTTTTGTTTTTTTTAGCACGTTTATTCCAAGAAAATATCATCCATTGAAGTCACGCATCCTGGAACCGTTCAGATAGCTACAGTCCGATCCAGGAAAAACCAAGATTCGAAGGTCATACAAAAAAATTTTGGGAACAAAAAAAAAGATGCTCCTGTTTATTTTCAACACAACAAAGAAAAAATCATCAAGATTTCGAACCTGGCAAAATAAAGATTCTCTACTCGAATTACAACCACCTGGAATGAAGTAGAAACATATTTTTTTCTTCTCTTATATAACAGTATTTTTTAATTTCTCTAATGATTGACTGTTTTAAATTACATTTTTGTCATAAACGCATAAAATCCGCTGTCTAGTTACGAAAGAACCTAAATACCATATCGATCCTTTCATTAACCGATACTTTAGCCGTAACGGTAATTATTCCATTTTTAGCCCATCGATCAAAAGAATTATTGCCACTTTATATTCGCTATAATACAGTCGATCCTCGGTAATTCGAGTTTCAAGTTAAAATCTTCTAGTTATGGAAGTTTCGACAAATCGACAATTCTTAATAAAATGTATTTAGCAAATGAAAATTTAAATTATAGAAGCTTTGGGTGACAGTGAATTATTTTTCAATTATCCTAATTTAAACAAGCAAAGATTTAATATTGATCAATAGACTTGATGGTATATGTGTCGTATAGTAAATTTAGTATGTAAATGTTAACACTATGTGTTGCATAGGGAAATTAGCAGTAAGAGGTTAGAATGCGCGCGCAGCAGCGGCTGCAGTGGCGCAGCAGTAGGAAGAGAGAATTTTTGAATCAGTCCGTATGAGATGAATTTTTGAATCAGTCGTCCATGTTAGACTATAGCAATTCCACAGTATTATTATTATCAAAAATTGCGATCGATAAAATATCCACTATTTTTAAAAATAATGCAGTTAAATAAACCTCTATTATTATTATATCTTAGTTTGTGCGTACTGCACGTGTTGAATAATAAATATATTCTTGTTGTTTTAACCACCAGTGGGTTTTATTATACGGGTAAGCACGCGGGAAATAGATTCACAGGCTTTACGTATCAAAATTCTCAACAAGACTGCGGATCTTTATGCAAAATAAAAATTGTCTGCATCGATTGCAAGTAATAGAAACTAAATTAGATGTTATTTCTTAATAAAGGAGAAATCATATGCAAACAATGTTTCAGATGAAGTTGAATGGTTTTGAGAGGAGCACATTCTGACGGTACATTATTTTTGTAGTTGGACGCGTAAAGGACATATGGAGGTCAACTTCATTTTTTTAAATGGAATGCGGTATTTTTCAATACATCAATCGATGCAGCTGGACATTCGTTATAAAAAAGTACTAACCTATGTACGTCGAAAAGTTAGTAGTTCAGGAGATATTTCAATTTAAATAACTCTAAAATACCATTACAATCGTACTAAAACGTTAGTGTTTACTTACTAAGGTGAAATACCCTATGCCTGGACAGCATTTTTTGCTACCGTTAATTTTATCACTTTAGATAAACAAAAACAATTTTTTAAGAATAGTATCATAAAATTCAGATTTTGTAAAGCAATTTAAAGTCCCAAAATTATTGTTCAGATTAATATTTTGTTCGTATTAACAAGAATAATTCAAACCTATAGTTGGACATATTAAATCCAATCTAAGCTAGTACCTGGACAGAAGTAAAGCCTATACCGGGATAAATTGAAATTATGTGTAATCTGTATAACGGACACTATCCCTAGTAGCACAAAAATATTGTATAAATATTTTTTTCAAATATTGAAAAAATATTTTTTAAGCCACATTTTTTAATATGAGTAAAATATTGGATCTGAATATTGTATACATATACAAGAAATATTAATTGAATATTTAAAAAATATAAGCTAAATATTCAGAGAATATAAATTACATATTTAAAAAATATAAGCTAAATATTCAGAGAATATAAACGAGATATTTAAAAAATGTAAAGTAAATATTCAGGAGATATAAACTTGATATTTAAAAAATATAAAGTAAATGTTAAAAAAATGTGAATCCAATATTTTAAAAATATATATTGAATATTTAAGTAACATTCAATAAAATCTTCAAATAATAATATAATAATAATTCAGATAATGTTTATCATATTATGAAATATATTTCTTCTCATTATAAAAGGAATCTTTATGTAATGTTAGAAATAGAATATTCTTTTTTAATATGTAGGAAATTTTCATGTTTATCATGGAAAAGTATATGTTCTAAAATATGATGCGAAGTAAAATGTTTACTTTTAATTTAATTTGAATTCGCGTGTGTCACTTAATCGACATACATTTATATTATAAGAACATTAATGCGACATAGTTGTTGCACGAAAAATAATCGTGTGACTCTTACGTAAAGTAAAAACTTTACTTCCAATATTCAATGATGATTTATTTTATATTTGCAACCAATACTTAATTTGTAATATGAAAGGTGTGTATGTCTTCCAGCATATTCCGGAATACATAATAATATTTCTCCATGATAAACATAAAATATTTCCTGTACATTAAAAAAGAAATATATTCTCTTTCTAATATTACATAAAAATTCATTTTATAATAAGAAAAAATATTGTTGTATATTAGAAAAAAATTTTCTATTTCCAATATTAAATAAAGATTCATTTTATAATGAGAAAAAAATATTTTTCTCGTAATATGAAATATAGATTCTTTTAATATTAAGAAAAAAATATTTTTTCATGATATGAAATAAATAAATCCTGAATATTACGAAAAAAATATTTTTTTCATAAAATGAAATAAATATTTCCTGAATATTACGAAAAAAATATTTTTCTCATAATATGAAATAAATATTTCCTGAATATTACGAAAAAAATATTTTTTTCATAATATGAAATAAATATTTCCTGAATATTCAAAGAAAATATGTTTTTCGTAATATGAAATAAATATTGTATGTATATTTGAATATTAAAAAAAGGTTGAATCTCTTTTTAATATTATATGAATATGTATACAATATTTTGTGCTACTAGGGTATAGTGCTCCGAGCACTATGACCGCTACGGGGAGCGAGACGCACGGCCGGGAGAAGTGGGGGTATTCCTTGAGAATGCCTCCGATTTTTATTAAATCTTTAATGATATACATATGGTATGAAAATATTATTATTCTATATTCAATTCTCATTTTCTGTTGCAAAGCAAGCATTTCAATAGACAATACTCCTTCGTTCTCCATATTCTCTAATTGAATGCACAATTTTGCTTTCTCTTCTCTAATTCCAAACCTTATTTTTTTAGATTCATCATTGATTTTTAACTTTATATCTTTAAATTGTTGTGTAATTATCTTTCTTTTTCCATGTAAATTATTATTGTTCTAGTTCTTTTTTAATTTTGTTTCTCTCTTGTTATTAACATAAAAAATTAAGTATTATTCACGTCACAGGCGGTACAGATTTTCTATACATACGTTATACAAGCTAATAGAAGACTAATTATACGTACATTTATTTAAATAATTTGCAAACAACGGGTTGATTTTATTCGCAAGCACGTGTCCGGTTTTAGGCGTATGCACATTGTGTATAAGCTTAGAGTGGGACAGCTACTGGCATCGCGTCCCGGTATGGAGTACTTATATTTCAAAACAGTCCTACACTTGGACATCTAATATTTGGATTAATAATTATTATTTACGATAAGTTTGATTGCCAATTTATTTTAAAATATCAATATTATTATGCGTGATAAATAGTTTTTGTTTGAGGGCTTAAATTATATCTTCTTTTCTAACAAAAGTTCGAACTATAAATGCACATGATTCGCATGTAAATAGACAATTTTGTATACTGTTTTCAGATGAACTTTGAATTTATTTTTAAATTTCAATTGATGTCTTAATAAAATAATATTCACACCTACTTGTAGCTAAGGCCTCAGAATATATAATATAATTATTGAATCTCTTAATTATTGATTTTACTATAAAAATTCAATTGTCCAGATTTAGGTATCACTTTTGGACTGTCCAGACTTATGGCAATTCACCTTATTGTAACGTCCTATAATAGCATGACTGTAATGGTATTTTAGAGTTATTTAAATTGAAATATCTCCTGAACTACTAACTTTTCGTTATACATAGGTTAGTACTTTTTTATAACGAATGTCCAGCTGCATCGACTAATGTATTAAAAAATACCTCGTTCCATTTTTAAAAAATGAAATTGACTTTCATGTGTCCTTTACGCGTCCAACTACCAAAAAAATGTACCATCAGAATGTGCCCCGCTCAACACCATTCAACTTCATCTGAAACATTGTTTGCTATGCGTAATAATAATGACGTAAATCTAGATGGCAAAATGTGGCGCCCCTGTATATACATCTTCAATATTAAAAATTTTCCAAGAACTTTGAATTTGATTTACTCAATTTTGCTCTAAATGCATGAAGATTCGCAGTCTAATGATCAACATACATATAAATTCATTTGAATCGCTGCCCTGTGTATTTAATTATTATTTTTGTCCACATCCATTCACATAATTAGCGCAACCGACATTGTTAATTAAGCGTTTGTTCCATGAAACTTGAATTTCTTATTTTGCAAGCGGAAGAAAGGGAATTTTTGGAACTTGTCAGCACTCACAGGTTTCAATACAATTTCGTTGAAAGTTCCACGTTTCAACAGTGTGCGTCAATTGATTGGTTGCATGCAAAATGGACGGGAATGCGTCAGTTATTGATTACATTCAAACTAGACGAGAATCCATCATCAGGAGATAATAAATTGCCTCGGACCTTGTCATCGATCATGCTTCATTAAATCTGGACACCTTAATATCAACGGAGAAGGACTTATCGACTGCTCTGCACACTCTGTTACAGCTGACTGTTACTTCTTCGCAGAAACGTGAATTCTTTGGAAAAGTTACCAGGGTCGATTAGAGCCGAACTCTCGAAAGTTCTGTCTATGATTCGCGATTTATAACGGGCCCAGTTGGACAATATTAGCTCAACTTTGGAGCAGCTGTCACAAAGAATAATGGTTGCAAGAAACTATTAAGTAACTAGAAACTATAAACTAACGTAGTAGCACAAAAATATTGGGTGAATGTGTTTTTCAAATATTGGAAAAATATTTTTTAAGCCACACTTTTTCATATGAAAAAATATTAGATCTGAATGTTATACAGGGTGTCCCAAAATTCCTCCGACACCCGAAAATGGAAGGTTCCTTGGGTCGTTTCAAGTGAGATTTTCCTTTACAAAAATGGCGTCCGCGGCTTTGTTTAGGAGTTATTAACGAAAAACACGGACCAATCAGAGCGCGATCTAGACATGCGATGACACGTTCGGCCAATTGACAGTTGGCGCGTCGGACCGACTGTGCTAACTCCCGTCTAGGTCGCGCTCTGATTGGTCCGTGTTTTTCGTTAATAACTCCTAAACAAATGTCACTTGAAATAACCCAAGGAACCTCCCATTTTCGGGTGTCGGAGGAATTTTGGGACACCCTGTATACATATACAAGAAATGTAAATTGAAGATTTAGAAAATATAAGCTAAATATTCAGAGAATATACATTACATATTTAAAAAATATAAAGTAAATATTTAAAAAATGTGAAAACCATATTTAAATAACGTTCAATTAAATCTTGATTTAATTTATATATATATATATATTATTAATTTAATTTAATTTAATATATGTGTGTGTGTATTTTGGAGCAATTGTTATTGTCATCAATTTTTAGTTATGCATCTTCTTAATTGTGGTAGTATTAAATATTTTCTGCAGTAAATCTATAGATACAGATCTATATATAAATCTATATATATGCAAATATATAAATATAGTATAAATATATAAATATATAATATATATATACATACAAATATATAAATATAGTATAAATATATATTTATACATTTATACTATATTTATATATTTGTGTATATATATATATATATATATATATATATATATATATATATATATATATATATATAGATTTATATATAGATCTGTGTCTATAGATTTACTGCAGAAAATATTTAATACTACCACAATTAAGAAGATGCATAACTAAAAATTGATGACAATAACAATTGCTCCAAAATATTTTTTTCGAATTTGACCTTAAAATATTGTTAGACTTCAAAAAGAGAAGGACGTTTCCAATGTACGATTAAAGATGATTATTTCATTAAGTAAAATTTATTTCTTTATTAAATATACATATATTAGATTGAAGAACTAAATCCTCCGTCCCGCGGGATTGAAAATGGCGGGGGATTGCAATCCCTACTCCGTGCAGAACGCAGACCGTTGGACAAGTATCGCGACTTTACTGTAGTTCCGACATTTAGTAGTAAACGGCAGTAACTTATTCAAGTATCTGGTAGAGTAAGGGGTGAAATTTTCCTAGATATGCAAACGATATTATTGCTTAATTCTCGATTAAAGTAAACTGCAGAAAAGCGAAGCCGTCGGTAGCTGACTTTCAAGTCCTCGAGCCTTTCAGGAGGTGGAATACTCTCGAGCCGCTCGAACTTTCACGAACGTTCGAATCTCGCTAAGAGTTCGAACTTCAGCAAGAGTCGTAAGCTTTTGTTAGTTCGAATACTATTTCCAGCGATCTGAGCTTTTCGTTACAGGTATACACAGGATGAGTCACCAAAGTCTAGAACTTCAAATACCTTTGTTGTTTTTAAGGTTACAACAAACCGAGAAGAGATTCTTTTCAAAAAATTCGTTTTATCGCAATCGTGGTTTACGATATTTTAAAATTATTTGAAAATGAAGGTCATACGCTTCATTAAAATTAGGTTTGCACAAAATTTCCGAGTTTGAGGTCATTTCAAGGTCATAGTGTAATACACTGTTAAATTCGTCTCGACGTCAGAAACAATCCTATGATATCCAAAATATACAGTGTCATTTAAAAAAGTCAAGGTGACCTTTACTTTGTCTGAAACATTTTATAATTGCACTACTGGAAATGCCTGAAAAGTGGTGACATAACTTAACGGATACACCCTGTATATGTTATTGTTATACAAACATGGTTTACGGTATCTATAAATAAATAAATAAGTTCCGGCAAAACAATTTTGCTGTCAAGTCAAGTACGCTGTATACGAAATACTATTGTGTAAGTTAAACAATAAAATTGCTATTTAATTTTTGTGTAATTTGTGGAAATATGTTTGTTAATTGGTCGAAATATAAATATCGAATAAGTCAAGTACGCTGTATACGAAATACTATTGTATAAGTTAAACAATAAAATTGCTATTTAATTTTTGTATAATTTGTGGAAATGTTTTTGTTAATTGGTCGAAATATAAATATCGAATAAGTCAAGTACGCTGTACACGAAATACTATTGTGTAAGTTAAACAATAAAATTGCTATTTAATTTTGTGTAATTTGTGGAAATGTTTTTGTTAATTGATCGAAATATAAATATCGAATAAGTCAAGTACGCTGTATACGAAATACTATTGTATAAGTTAAACAATAAAATTGCTATTTAATTTTGTGTAATTTGTGGAAATGTTTTTGTTAATTGGTCGAAATGTAAATATCGAATATTTGATGCATCGAATTGAAAACCCTGAACGTTTCCCCCCGAATTACCTTATTAGGAGACGTTCTGTCTAATATTACTGGAAATAAAAAAACTTCTCACAAGAGAAAATAGTTGCTCGCAACGATAAGGTATTAAGAGACTCTAGTGAAAACTGGAATGATGAAGCTGCAGAAGAGACAGTCCAGATACAGTATACTTTAGCAGCTTCTGGAAAACTGTCAAGTGGCCTGCATATGCTATTGAAGGATACTTGAAGCGAGGACACTTTAGCCGACTCGTCGACTTTTCCTACGGAGACAGTGATTCTATAAGAGTAGGGATTGACAGCAGTGAATTGATCCTGACGAAAAGGATACCCAAAAGTTACGACCGTTGCGGGACTTTAACAGCGTCACATCCGATACGAAATGCAGTTAACGCTAAACCTACCACGACTGGTCGAATGACCCATTTCAGATATTTTATTTGACAATTATTGAAATTGTAAAGGTGCTTCCATGGGGATTCATTGAATACATTTTTTACTCCGGTTAGGTGAAATGCCCTAAGCCTGGACAGCACTTTTTGCTACCTTTAATCTTATCAGTTTAGATTGTAAGAGATGGCCGGGATGAAGACAAAGGGAATCAATTTACTTTATTTTAATACTAGCAACCCCCTACCCAGGCTTCGCCCGTGCTAAATGTGAGAAGAATTTAGATTTTTTATCTTAAGTATATTAATATACATTAATATATATTTATACGTTATATATTAATATACTTAAGATCAAAAATCTAAATTCTTATAATGTATATATATGAATATACTTAAGATCAAAAATCTTATTTATATCTATTTCTATTTCTAAAATCTATTTATAATAGATATATAAATAGATTTTAGAAATAGAAATAGATATAAATAAGATTTTTGATCTTAAGTATATTAATATATATATACATTATAAGAATTTAGATTTTTTATCTTAAGTATATTAATATATTATATATTATATATTAATATATTATATATTATATATTAATACTATATTAATATTATATATTAATATATTATATATTATATATTAATACTATATTAATATTATATATTATATATTATATATTAATATATAAATATATATATATTCGTATATATATACATCGATTTATATATATATATATTAATATATATTAATATATAATATATATTAATATATAATATATATTAATATATAATATATATTTATATATATATATATATAAATCGATGTTTGTGTGTGTGTGTGTGTATATATATATATATAGATGATAACCCTGGGGAATATTATTACTTCATTAATAACAATTTATTGTTGAAATAATAGTTCAAATAATGAATATAGACTAACGCGTCCGAACGTGTTCGAACATGTCTGAACGTGTTTCGTTTAATATTAAAATATTTAGTACAACTTCAAATTATTATTGTTCTGTAGCAATCTTTTTGAAATTTAATTATAGGTATATATATATATAAATTATTTAGGAATAATTGAATTTAATTAGATATATATAAATAATTTATATATATAAATATTTATATTAATAGGTATATTTAGGCATATATAAATAATTTATATATATGTATATATATAAAAAATAATGTATAATAATATATAGTATGTGTTTTAATTTCTATCCTGTTTAATTTTCATTTGTTGTTTTAAAACTAGCATTTTTAAGAGACGATACTTCTTTTTCCATATTTTCTAATTGAGTGCATATAATTTCGCTTTCTCTTCTTTATTTTCATTAGTTGCTTTAGACCGTATTTTTTAAATTCACCATTGATTTTTCAACAACCCTTCGTGGCGTAATTTCATTTGTTTTTCAATATTTAACTATGTTCCACCCCTCCGAACATCTTGAAACGTTTGTATATATTAGATAGATAACAAAACATTGTTGTTGAATTTTTTGAAAGTTGTCACTCGAAGGGTTGTTTGCAATTTCCACCCCTAAAAAATTCAATAATTTTTTCTACCCTTAATAATATGATCACAATTGTGGAAAAAATATATGATATGAAGGACGTAAGTACGAGTATTTTCGTTTTTTTTTTATCTGAATATCTTAATTAACAACCGAGAAAAAAATGATATAGTTAAGAGTATTTACCCTCATATAATCCTTATATGAAGGGTTAGCGACTTGAAATTTTGGGGGGTTATCTTTCAACCTAAAACCAATGTTTTCCACACAATTTCAATAAAAATCCAGGGGGGGGCGATTCACCATTCTTAGTCTGCTAGACCCTTTAAGATAACGTCGTTGCATAATTGTGTGGTTCCATTGTGGCAGTCACACGTATTGTTCTTCACAATGTTATCAGCACATATTTTCTTCTACTTCATAAAAATGACAATGCACATTTTTTAAATCAGAAAAGAGATATGAAATGTTTTCCGAATTAACTCTTCCATATTGACTATTTGTTTTATAAACTCGTAATTAACGTAGCCCGCAATTTAATTGACAATTTGATTATCGATAAGGGTAGCAGAATAGAACTTGACTGAGAATGTCATCCACAAAATACATGAAGAAACAATTACATGACAAGTAATTTACGGACGAATTTCTGCGAGCCCAATTGAAAACAAGTCGAGGAAGGTTTACTATCGATAATAAAGTCCGATTGTCATTCCATTCAATTTGATTATGTGATAACGAACAACGTATGCCAGTGTATGTTGATCCAATACGAGTATGTCGATCCAAGTAAATTTATCCTCAAAGTCGCACAACGTACAACTACTGTAAACGAACTGTTCGTATTTACAAATCCACGTGGAACTCACAATGAATCGAGTTAAACATCTGTTGAAAATAGTGATGTTAACGAAGCCATTATGTCTATAATTAACTGTTTACTTAAAGTAGCCACGTTTGCCGTAACATGCTGTTCATTCAAACTTGAATAACTTGGAGAATACGTAGTGAGCACTCTAATTATTATGAAAATATTTCAGCGAATATAAATAATTCGAATTTATTCGTTTACTGCGCGATGCATATGTAACAATGCTGTCATTGCTATTCAGTATACAATAACAATTAGTATGCAATAATTATACTGTAATTCATATTTGCCTACATTTAAAACTCAATAATTGTCGCTATCAATAGCTACGACGAACAGTGATTTATTCATTTAAATAAATTACTTCGACTCGGTTAAAATGATTTAACGTTTGGACATTTGCAAATTGATAACGTTTTATCATTAAACCTACCGAGCCTCAAAAGCAACTAGACAGTTACTTTTACTTTTGTTCCCTTAGAAAAATGACTAGATTGATTTTATTTAGACGTTGTACGGCTCTTCTTCAGGCTACTACTAGCCAGCATTTTTTTGTAAAGGCTGTTCTTCCGTTTATGGCAAAAATCAGAATTCGATAAAATTTTGAAAATAGGTTCTTTCTTTACTAAAATGACGATTGCCAGAAGGATTTTGGCGCGTCGAAAAAAAAATTTTTATGATTACAATGTTGCGCTCTACCTTAGCGACTACTACTTACAGACTTTGTACTTTATGTTCGTGCTGTGCGCATGCGTCATATACAGGGTGTCCCACTGTATCGAGAACGGCAGGATATCTCGGAAGACGGTGTCGTTATCAAAAAAGTGTTCCTACAAAAGTTGTTTTGTATGACGGGCTAAGTTACGTGGTATTAATTGTTTTTTTGTGGGTGGAGTGGTGGAGGACATTTCAAGGTAAACTTGATTTTTTTAAATGGAATAGTATATTTTTTCCTTTAGAAAATAATAGCGGGTAGTGAGACGAATCTAAAGATGTGCTACATGATATTATTCTGATTTTGATGAAGGTAAATTGTTAGCTTGTGTTTACATACTGCATCGGTCGACGCCACTTACAATTAGCAGCGGCTGTTGGCTGTTGGCCGATGCAATATATAAACACAAGCTAACAATTTACCTCCATAAAAATCAGAATAATATCATGTAGCACATCTTTGGATTCGTCTCACTACCCGCTATTATTTTGTAAAGAAAAAAATATACTATTCCATTTAAAAAATCAAGTTTACCTTGAAATGTCCTCCACCACTCCACCCACAAAAAAACAATTAATACCACGTAACTTAGCCCGTCATACCAAACAACTTTTGTAGGAACACTTTTTTGATAACGACACCGTCTTCCGAGATATCCTGCCGTTCTCGATACAGTGGGACACCCTGTATATATTCTGGAAATTAATGTAAAATGTATAGAAAATTTCAATTGTTAAACCAAGTGAACCAATATCTACAATGGGAAGATTATGCGATGAGAATTAATTTGGATTAGGTTAACCCGAAAAATTTATTTATTATTTATGTGATTAGAATGAGTTGTGGTTAGGTCGGAGTGGAGGCCATTCACGCACACGACAATTCAGAAGTAGGATTTAAAATTTTCAAGTTTAACTTTGTATATGTATTACTTTAAACTAAAGAGGATTCGTTTATAGATGATATTGTGAATTTTTATGGCGCTGTGAGGTGAACTAGGCTGGTGATGATCCCTTTTTGCAACTAATTGAAGATATTCTATATAAAATAGAAAGTCGGTAAGTCGGTAAGGTAGAGCGTGGCATTGAAGTGATAAAAAAAATTTTTTTCGATGCGCCAAAAATCCTTCTGGCAATCGTCATTTTAGTAAAAAAAGAACATATTTTCAAAATTTCATCGAATTCTGATTTTTGCTATAAACGGTAGTTTCGCCTTTGTAAATAGTAAAAATTAGAAAAAATAATTTAATTTTAATAATTTACATTATTTTGATAGAAATGAAAGTGACCTTCAATTTTTTTAATGGAATGCTACACATTTTTTTATGTCGTATGAAAGCAGACGAATTCATCCATCTACTACACAATGACCTTCAGGATCATGCAAGGTCAGAAATGGAAGAAACAATTTGAATATTGCGTACCAATGTGTTTAAAAGTATTCTTTATTAATGAGGCGAAAACAAATGATCAAAACGGCTTCCGTGCGCATGAATATACATTTCAGCTCTGTTAATTACTTTTTTGGCAGCTTCTTCTAATGTGGTCCGAGTTATTAACCCACATGCATGTGTTAGTCTGGCTTTCAATTCGTTTATATCGCTGGGCGGTATCTCATAAACTAGTTCAAATTGTTTCTCCCATTTCTTCAATTTCTGACCTTGCATGACCATGACGGTCATTGTGTAGTAGATGGATGAATTCGTCTTGACACACGCTTTCATACTACATAAAAAAAATGTATAGCATTCCATTTAAAAGATTGAACGTCACATTCATTTCTATCAAAATAATGTAAATTAAAAAAAAATTTTGTCAATTTTGGAGATTTCAAGATTACGAATTCTTTTTTTTTAATTAATGCTACATTTTGTTTCTATATTGTTATAGTGCGTAAAAGACAAATTCAACGATATATAAAAATATTTACTAATAATATATTGCATTGGAGAAAATCGAGTTACAAAATTTACAAAATTTGAAAGTCGATAGAGCAGCATTTCCCGTTATCCGATCAATTTAAAATTTTGCCCACATTATTTTTTCGTCCAGTGGCACAATTCTAAGGGGTGTCCCGAAAAAATTCAATGGTCGAAAAATAATGTCCATCCTAGCCTACACCTACACATAAAAAATGTTTCCATTATAACATTTACCTTTTTTATACCCTGCAAGTTTTGTATGTATCATTTTATCATATTGTTAGAAATAATTGAAACATCCAAGGCTGTCATGTATTATTTAACCACCTTGTATGTTACATACATATATGTATATAATAAGAGTTCTATGTACCAGAACACCCATATAAAAAATGTTTCCATTATAACATTTACCTTTTCTATACCCTGCAAGTTTTGTATGTATCATTTTATCATATTGTTAGAAATAATGGAAACATCCAAGGCTGTCATGTATTATTGAACCACCCTGTATGTTACATACATATATGGATACAATACGAGTCCTATGTACCACAATGTTTTATGTGTAACAGGAATTGTTCATGTTGCTCCAGATTATAATATGATACCTAGATGGTCTACTTTTAGTGTTACGTCATTTAGAAAAGTTGCAAAGTTTTAATTCGCATGGCTTGGCGGAAACGTCGAACAAGTTGGTTGTCTGATAATAACAGAACACCGCGGACAGGTTTAGGTAATATTAGAAATGTTATTACCGAACTGTGAATATTATTCATTTACGATATTTGCAGTCGCGTTGAACACGTTATAAAATAAACAATTGCTTCCTGAAATTGCAAAACAACTTTTATGTTATTATTATGACCATGAAACACATAATAGGACAAAGGGTGTATCAAATAAAGTACTTTGTGCCAATTTTGAACTCTATATGTCGTCATAGGGGGTAGTAACGAGGTGATGATAAAGAATCAGGTTTTTCCATAATTTCAGTTATCCTCATTGATTGAAAATTCTTTAAAAAATCAGGCATATTGTAGCTATCAGAATACACATCTATGAATTATTTCAGAATTTTCGATTAAAAGGGAGAAGAGATATTGCGGACAATACTGATTTTCTTTGTCACCCCATTACTGTCCCCTAAGTCCGCATATGGGGTCGAAAATTGGCACAAAGTATTTTCCTTGGATAAGGTATCGACTAGCCTATTACAAATTTAATTTTGTATAGGGACACTTTGACATAGGGAGACATTAACTCTTTTATCCGAACTACCCTTCCTACATGCGTGTTTATAAGTTGTAAACAATAAAAGATTGAAAAAAATAGTTGAAATAAAGCTTCTACCGTTTCTTAAGATCTACCACACTGCAAGTAATTTTTTTTAAATTTAATTTTCCAAAAAGAATCATTTTTTCAAAAAAATTAACACGCAGCTTTAGATCTTAGGAAAGAGTATAAAATTGGCACAAAGTACTTTCTTTGGATAAGGTACCGACTAGCCTATTACAAATTTAATTTTGTATAGGGATACTTTGACATAGGGAGACATCAACTCTTTTATCCAAACCACCCTTTCTACCTGCGTGTTTATAAGTTGTAAACAATAAAAGATTGAAAAAAATAGTTGAAATAAAGCTTCTATCGTTTCTTAAGATCTATCACACTGCAAGTAATTTTTTAAAAATTTAATTTCCCAAAAAGAATCATTTTTTCAAAAAAATTAACACGCAGCTTTAGATCTTAGGAAAGAGTATAAAATTGGCACAAAGTACTTTCTTTGGATAAGGTATCGACTAGCCTATTACAAATTTAATTTTGTATAGGGACACTTTGACATAGGGAGATATCAACTCTTTTATCCAAACCACCCTTCCTACATGCGTGTTTATAAGTCGTAAACAATAAAAGATTGAAAAAAATAGTTGAAATAAAACTTCTACTGTTTCTTAAGATCTATCACCCTGCGAGCAATTTTTTTTGAAAAAATTGTTTTTGAATTTAATTTCCCAAAAAGAATCATTTTTTCAAAAAAATTAACACGTAGCGTTTTAGTTCTTAGGAAAGAGTATAACTTTTATTTCAACTATTTTTTATATCTTTTGTGGTTTACAACTTATAAGCACGCATATAGAAAAGGTGGTTTGGATGAAAGGATTGATATCTCCTTCAAAGTGAAACAACGGGCAGGATCGAATTAAAGCTGTATTTTTAGACAGCTCTAATAAATATTTACAGAAAGCTTCATCAAAACCGGAGTGTGTCAGTCCCCGATGCTCCCCTGTCGGTGTAGTTATTATTTCCGTTTGGAAACATATAAGTTCTTCCGCACACTTTTTTCATCAGCAGTTGATCCATCAAAACGAACATTTTTCGTTTTGAAGCAATAACATTTAGGGACGGGGTAAAATCGATTGCAATTTTCATCTCGCATTGTTCTGTTCCAGAAAATGCGGATGTGCCTGACCGAAATATCTTTTCAGATATATCACATTTTTTTCACTGAAATTACAGTGCAATAGGAACAGTGATCATCGATGAATTGAAAAAATGTCATCTATTTGTGTAAAACTGAATATACAGGATGTCCCAAAAATGTTGTATTTCCTTGAAAAGGGGAATTTCTGACATCATATTCTTCTTTTTTTCAACAAAAAAATAGTGTCCCGGTCCGATCTATGTCACAGCACAGAACCGAGAATTTACAAGGAAACATATTCAGTTGACACAAACCGATTTTGATGAAACTTATGTGACATATAGTTCTTTGAAAAATATTTGACACGTGTTTCCACTTTCCACTTTGAAGGGGTGAAAGCAACCCTCTAATTTGGAATTTTTTTTAAAACTGTGTTTTTTTACTTTGCCCTTGTCACGCTGCTACTTGCACCACCTTCTTTAGTTACTGATAAAACAATAAACTACATATAATCCAGTGGATTATATTAAATTCTTATAGAAGCAAGACTATCTTTCGTTATGCATAATTATTGTTAAATAGCAAAAAAGAAAGAAAAATCCTCAAACACGTATTCCCTATTTTGGAGCAGAGATCACAAATTTTTTTTATACGGGGTGTTCGACTACAGGTGGGAGAAAATTTTAGGGTTGGTTCTTAACGTTGATATAAGACGAAAATGAAGAATAAAAAATTGCAATTTCGGCTTCGTTATTCAGCTATTAACAACGCGACAGTCACGTATCGAGTGACAGATGCATGCATAACTTGGTTCTAATTTGGGGCCCCAGCGAGGTGACAATGTTTAACAAATCGTTGGACAACATTGAACTCTTTGACGTACAAAACGTACACTTTTGTTAGACGCGTTGTTGATCTTTAATTGTTAATAGCTAAATAATGAAGCCGAAATCGCAATTTTTTATTCTTCATTTTCGTCTTAAATCATCGTTAAGAACCACCCCTTAAATTTTCTCTCACCTGTAGTCGAACACCCTGTATACCTGAGTTTGCAATAAAATTAACTAACAATAAATAGAAGGAACTGCAAAAACACATCACATTTTTAATATACTGTTTAAACAAAAGACTTTTGTTAAAATTTTCTTGCAAGATTACATTTCCACATTAAAAAAAACACAATTTTTAAAAATTCAATTTTTTTCGACCTTTGGTTTCCAAGATATCTCCAAAAGTATAGTTCTGACCCCCAACTTATAGGGTTGCTATCACCCCTTCGAAGTGGGTGGTTGCCGATAAAAAGAAACACGTGTCAAATAATTTTCAAAGAACTACAGTGGGTAAAAAAAGTATTGGCACACTCTTAAAAAGGCGATACAGCAATCCCTTGATTCTTGTTCAGGGGGTGGTTCTTGGAGCGAACAGGAATCGCAACCTAGAATTGCTTTTCTGTTTTACTGCTGGGCCTACCACTCCGATCGCGCTGAGCGAGACTACAATAGAGTGTGTTGCCGTCGCCGACACAGTTTAAAGGCCCACGTGTTCTCACAATGTAATGCCAATTCAAAACGCTTTATTTTTCATTATTTTTTATGAGACTTTCACTGACTTGTTTCTGGTATTATACTGATTAAAACAAGACCAAACATGATATAATTTGCCCATATTTATTCTACATGTGAAAAGCATAATTTATAATTCATCATACATTCAACATATGAAACAGCATATGTTTAAATAAACACAACGGAGGAACGCGACTCTTTCTTTCCTATACAAAACTTTCACAGTCGATTAAACCAATAAATACAATTGAAATTATATCGTGTTTGGTCTTGTTTTAATCAGAAAAATGCCAGAAATACGTTTTTAAAAGTCCCATAAAAAAATAATAAAAATTAAGATGTTTGAACATTCGATTCGTTGTGTTAATGTAGTAGTGTTCACACCGATATACCCGGGCCGAGAACAATAGTCGCCGCCTGGCGACGCGGGACAGCGTTGACAGGCAGTGGGCGTGAGTAGGCCTGAACAAGAATCGGGACCCCCCAAACTGAACAGGAATCGGAACTTTGCTGTACTGTAAACACTTATGCATTAAGGCCGCAAAGTTAATTGTACGGAGTTTATTAATTAATTCTGTACAATTAACTTTGCGGCCTTAATGCGTAAGTGTTTACAGTATCCTATTCTGTTTTGTAATTTTTATACACCCCGTGGCAGAATGTTTCCGATCGTAGAAATTGAAATGGGTTTTAGCACCCTTATTTTTTAAGGCAAACTGAAAAATATCCTCACAAATTGGTGTAAAAAGGTTGTCTCTCCATCTTTAACGATTGTTCAAACATGTTCAAAGATTCATAATGTATTAATATTGGATATCAACGTATTCGGGAAAGCCTACAGAATCTATTGCTGCAAAGAACAATGCAATATGTTTTATAATAACATGACACTATCTGTTCAAAATTGAGAAATATATTTTCATTTTCACATTAAGTTTCTTAAAAACTATAAGTCTAGGAGAAAAATTAAGGGCAGATTCGGAAACAGCGCAAAAAACTCTGTAAGAATCACCCAACAGTAATTGTTGAACAAATTTTGTGTTGGACAGTGTAAATCGGATCGGAAACTTTCTTCCAGCAGTTCTATTAATCGGAAACATTTTTCCGTATAACATTTTTTTTATTTTCTCTGTTCTTTGCAATAATAAATGGATGCTTATGTTATTTTGTTGTTTTCAATTCTTCAACTAGCCCCTTTTTATTTCCCATCAGTTTGAACCACGTAAAGTAATATTTTATACTTCTAAATTGTGAATGTTTTCTCTAAAATCCGTTTCAATGCCTCCGATCGGAAACATTCTGCCACGGGGTGTATTCTGTATTGTATGTATTGTATTCTGTATTATAATCATGTTGAAATAAATCTCATATGAGATTTTCTACAATAAAAAAAAAAACTTTTTAAATATCGTATTATGCGATTTGAATTTTTTTGGGAAGCTAGAGCAATTAGTTTGTCACAGAATGCGAAAAAAATGTTGTCGAAAATTCCAATTCATCGGAATTGTAGCAAAAATACTAAAAGTTGCATTTTACAACGTTTTTATGTGGGCCAATATTGAACAATTTTAAAATGCGTTTTGTAGACCTGTGTCAATTAAACATAGTCTGAAAATTTCGTCAAAATCGGTCGACGTTGCAATGAGCTATGAACGTTTAAATATGATAAAAATTGCAGATTTTCACGATTTTCGATCTATAACTGCAGATTCTTACATCTTTCAATGCCAGTCGTTTTTTCGCATCAACCGATTTCGATGAAACTTTATCAGTGCATGACTGACACAGTTCTACAAAACGCATTTTTAAAATGTTCAATATTGGCCCACATAAAAAGTTGTAAAATGCAACTTTTAGTATTTTTGCTACAATTCCGATGAATTGCAAATTTTTGACAAAATCTTTTTTCGCATCCTGTGGCAAACTAATTGCACTAGCTTCCCAAAAAAATTCAAATCGTATAATACGACATTTAAAAAGTTATTACCTTTTTAAAAGTGTGCCAATACTTTTTTTACCCACTGTATATCTCACATAAGTTTCATCAAAATCGGTTTGCATCAACTGATATGTTCCCTTGTTAGAATAGGATTTTACTGTACTTCAAATGACCCAAGGAACCATCCTTTTCAAGGTTCTCCGACCTTTTTTGGAACACCCTGTACATACAATTGTTTCACTACAGTCAGCTTTGTATGTGAATTATTGAAACTCTCGCATTCCATTCGAAGTATATTGAAACTTATGAGATGTTCAAATTAAATTAAAAGCGTATATTAATCAATAAATAAATGTTCTGTAGGTATATCTATAAACATCACGTGTACGTAAACTGTATATACCAAGTTTGTATTATTTATGTTTCCTGAATTTCCAATCACGTAGCTTCGTGGATTTGCAAATTACAATCTCCAAACAGAATATCTTACACATGACTACATGAAATAATTAAGTGAAGGACTTCAACAAATGCGTTATTCATCCTCGCTTAAGGTATTTGCTCCGTAGAGATTAATTAAAGCACACATGTGATACAAAATAAATTGAACTTAATATTATATAATGCTTGCCACTGAGAATCATTAGAACTTTCTTAAAAGCCTGAAAATGGAATGTCACATTTGAGAGACAATGTCAGTTTCTGTAGTAGAAAACAGGGACAACATAACAATTATTCTACCATTTTTTACGATACAAATCAACACAAAATATACAGAAAAAATCTAAAAACAAAATGATCAACAAAATTTTGAACTCTTTGATTACAAATAGCAATTATTAGTGCACAAAAATTTCGATCCTTCTCGATAACTGTTATCGATAAAAAAAACTATTTCGATTGCTCAATGGAGTTATGGATGAGAGAAGGTCATTTCGATCACTCATTACTGTACAGTTGATTTTATGCATTTTTGACAAAAATGAGAAGATCATTTTGATCATTCGTAACAGTTATCAATGAGAGAATTTAATTTCGATCAATGATAACAGTTATGAATGAGAGAAGTTCGTGCATAACAGTTAATTCATAACATGAGAGATGTTTATTTCGATCACTCATTACTTCACAGTGAATTTCATGCATTTTTGACATAATTGAATTGTAAAAACAGTAAAAACATTATAAAACATAAAATGTTATTATATTATTTTCAATATATTAAACGTATTATGATAGAAAAAAAATATTTCATTGCAGTTTATTGAAATTCAGGTGCACAATTTTTATTATGCATAAAGATCTGCTATCTACTCATTACAGCTATGGATAAGAGAAATTCATTTTGATCGCTCATAACAGTTATCGATGAGAGAAGATAACATTGACCGCTCATAACAGTTATCGATGAGAGAAGATAACATTGACCGCTCATAACAGTTATCGATGAGAGAAGATAACATTGACCATTCATAACAGTTTTCAATTAGACGAGTTCGTTTGGATCATTCATAACTGTTATCGATGAGAGATGTTTATTTCGAACAATGATAACAGTTATGAATGAGAGAAGTTCGTGCAGATTACCCATAACAGTTGATTCACAACATGAGAGATGTTTATTTCGATCACTCATTACTTCACTGTGAATTATATGCATTTTTGACATAATTGAGTTGTTATAATATAAAACAGTAAAACATTAGAAGAATTTTAAAATGTAATTATGTTATTATCAATATATTTATTAAACATATTAAAATAGAAAAAAAATGTTTCATTGCAGTTCATTGAAATTCAGGTGCACAATTTTTATTATGCATAAAGATCCGATGTCTACTCATTACAGCTATGGATAAGAGAAATTCATTTTGATCGCTTATAACAGTTATCGATGAGAGAAGATAATTTTGATCATTCATAACTGTTATCAATGAGAGAAGTTAATTTTGATAATTCATTACAGTTATCAATGAGAGAATTGCATTTCGTTCAATCATAACAGGTGTGAATGAGACAAGTTAATTTCAATAATGAGAGTAGTTCAATTCGATCACTCATAACACTTATCCATGAGAGACATTTATTTCGATCATGTCACATTAACGTCAGAATGTGTCCCTCTTGATACAATTTTGTGAATAATTTTCCACTACGAATAATAATAGTTATGTACATCGAAGTGGTGATATACAGTGACTCATCCTGTATAAAACTTTTAAATGTTGAATTTGAAAATGAAAATCACTTAGAAATGTACTCGAGAATTTCAATGACACTTCCAGACAGTGCTGTTGCATTTTATGACTGCATAAACGGCAGCATTTGATATATCGATAGATGTTCATCCTTTATTCGTAAAGTTGGACATGAATCCACTAGAATCGATAGTTCGGAACTACTGATCGTTCACTTACGTCAAAGTTCACGGAGTATATAATCAAATTTCAATTGCAAGCTGTTACGAAATTTATAATTAATTAGAAGTGAACACTAGCTTCCGATCCATTACTATTTCAAAGCAATTGGCGAAGCTTATCGCGTTGCGTTTAGAAAACAATTACGCAATTTAGAGGTAATGATGGAGCTTTGCTCAATGAATTTTCAAACAAACACGGGAAACGGTCTTCGATTAAACAGAGAAAACAAAATTAGTTGCTTACGATTCAAAATTTATTTACCAAATGTGAAAATACTAATCCAAGACAACATTGGCTACGTTGTCTACATAAAATTTTATGCTGTATCTCGATTATCAAAATTTGTTATTGTAAAACATATCCAGATAGTCGAATAAATATATTCAAGTAGAATAGAATAGTTATAGTAAATATAGTAAATAATTTAGATTCAAAAATTTCAGTAGAATTATAGTTATAGTTTCTAAGATAAACTATTTTGTGCGATAGTATAACTCGATAAATTCAAACACAATTATTGAAAAACTCTGTGTTATTCATAAAACAACACTGGTTACGGTGTTGACATAAAATTTTTTGCTAAATTCTCGATTATCAAAATTTTTTTTCAGAAAATATATCCAAATAGACGAATAAAAAATATGCAAGTAGAATAGAATAGTTATAGTAAATATAGTACACAATATCGAACTGAAAATTTGAATAGAATTATAATTATAGTTTTTAAGATAAACTAGTTTTATGCGATCATATAACTCGATAAATTCGAGCTTTCCTAATTATTTGTAAAAGATATGTATCATATGCGATAACTTATGTAATATATTTGATGTTATCAACTTTTCTAACGTTGTTGTAATGTTTTCGTTAGCGTAAGAACCATTAAAGTGAATTTGTCGATAAATATTTTGGCAAACATAGTTATTGAAAAACTGCGTTATTCATAAAACAACACTGGTTACGGTGTTGACATAAAATTTTTTGATAAATTCTCGATTATCAAAATTTGTTTTTTTCCAAAATAATATACAGATAGTCGAATAAAAAATATTCATGTAGAATAGAATAGTTATAATAAATACAGTAAATAATTTAGATTCCCAAATTTCAATAGAATTATAATTATAGTTTCTAATATAAACTATTTTGTGCGATAGTATAACTGGATAAATTCAAACATAATTATTGAAAAACTGTGTGTTATTCATAAAACAACACTAGCTACGGAGTTAACATAAAATTTTATGCTAAATTCTCGATTATCAAAATTTTTTTCAGACAATATATACAAATAGACGAATAAAAAATATTTAAGTAAAATAGAATAGTTATAATAAATACAGTAAATAATTTAGATTCCCAAATTTCAATAGAATTATAATTATAGTTTCTAATATAAACTATTTTGTGCGATAGAATAACTCGATAAATTCAAACATAATTATTGAAAAACTATGTGTTATTCATAAAACAACACTGGTTACGGTGTTGACATAAAATTTTTTGATAAATTCTCGATTATCAAAATTTGTTTTTTTCCAAAATAATATACAGATAGTCGAATAAAAAATATTCATGTAGAATAGAATAGTTATAATAAATACAGTAAATAATTTAGATTCCCAAATTTCAATAGAATTATAATTATAGTTTCTAATATAAACTATTTTGTGCGATAGAATAACTCGATAAATTCAAACATAATTATTGAAAAACTGTGTGTTATTCATGAAACAACACTAGCTATGGTGTTAACATAAAATTTTATGCTAAATTCTCGATTATCAAAATGAATTTGTCGATAAATATTTTTAGTAACCATAATTATTGTTAACAAATTAGTGTTAACATAAATTTTTATGCTAAATCTCGATTATCAAAATTTGTTATTGTAAAACATATCCAGATAGTCGAATAAAAAATATTCAAGTAGAATAGAATAGTTATAGTAAATATAGTAAATAATTTAGATTCAAAAATTTCAGTAGAATTATAGTTATAGTTTCTAAGATAAACTATTTTGTGCGATAGTATAACTCGATAAATTCGAGCTTTACTAATTGTTTGTAAAAGATATGTGTCATACACGAAAATTTATGTAAAATATTTGATGTTATCAACTTATCTAACATTGCTGCAATGTTTTCGTTAGCGTATGAACCATTAAAGTATATTTGTCGATAAATATTTTTGGCAAACATAATTATTGAAAAACGGTGTGTTATTCATAAAACAACATTGGTTACGGTGTTACATGCTTTGAAATTCAGATATTACATACGCCGAGACCATATTACCACGTTCCCTCGACGTCTGTGATATCATTTAAAAATCAATATTCAGTTTATTCGATAAAATTTGAATATGTTAAGCTTCTCTTCACATCTAATAAAGTTCTAGAGGATTTCATTTTTCGTAGCGACTACAACTCGTTCGAGTTTATTTTACTCAATCCTTTTGAAGAGGTTTTCTATTACCTGCATATTTTAAAATAAATTATGGTTACACTTCGCAATTCTCCGATAACCTCTCGCGAACTTCTATTGCTGAGATTTAGTTTGACGCAAATAATAATGGAAGATTTTAATTTAATGATTGCGTTCATTCGTAAACAATGTGACATAAGTGAGAAAAAGACAATTTTTGATCCATTTGAAAATTATCTGGAATTTCCAATTTTATTTATTTCATGTCATCAACTTCGAAATGTAAAATATTTTGTTGTTATTTGAATACTGGGTTAATTGTCACGTACATTAGTTATTTATTACATTAATTTATTTATGAAAAATTGGTTGGGTGAGATTATGAAACAGTAAAAAATTCGAAAAATGTAAGAACATTGTAATATTGTTTTTAATGTAACAAAGTCATTAGGGCTTAAAATCTATTTTTGCTTTACTTTTGCTTCCCACAATCGATGCAGAACATTTTTATTTTGCATAAAGATCCGCAGTCTATTTATGAAGTACACCACAATTTATATATTTATTATTATACTGTTTTTAGAAATATATTTAGAGTTGGGTCACTTTTCTTATGAGTGAACAATATGTTCATAATTAATTAAAGATTTAACTCTTAATTACTTGACATGTAGTACAGACAAATCTCAAAACATTAAATTTAGTGTTTCAAACACAAACAAAGATGTCATCTACACTAGCAAATATCTATTTTGCATTAAAATTATTTTATTAAAAAAATATACATGTTACAAAGTTTTATTAAAAGTTCAATGTTGCATAGACAATTGAGTTCGAGTAACTGTAATTTCAATTTAAAGTTAGTTGCACGTTGCTAAATAAAATCGAAATATTAATAAACACATCAAAACATTAAGTGTTCAAAGTATAAAAGAAGGTGGCGTCCACACTAGCAAATATCTATTTTAAATTGAAGTATTTTTTTTATTTAAAACAATTCATTTATCTTGAAGTCATATAAAGTTCCATGTTAGAAAATGGAGTTCGATTAACTGAAAATTAATATTTACACTTAATTTCAAATTGAAATTAGTTGCACGTTGCTAAATAAATTCGAAATATTAATAAACTCGTGAAATATTAATTATTCTAATACATAGGAAAATCCGGTAGCCATGTTCACAATATTCTAGTTCACATCTTTGTCTGTACTTGAAACACTAAATTTAATGTTTTGAGATGTGTAAGTACTATATGCCAAGTAATTAAAAGTTAAATCTTCAATTAATTATAAACATATCGTTTATTCATAGGAAAAATGACTCAACTCAAAATGTATTTCTACATAAAGTATAATAATAAATACATTAGTTATAATGTATAATAGTATACATTATAATAATAAATACATTAGTTATAATGTACATGGCAATTTATATACTTATTATTAAACTGCTTTTAGAAATATATTTTGTATTTCTACAAAAAGTATAATAATCAATATATAAATTACCATGTACATTATAACTAATGTACATGGCAATTTATATACTTATTATTAAAATGCTTTTAGAAATATATTTTGTATTTCTACAAAAATTATAATAATCAATATATAAATTGCCATGTACATTATAACTAATGTACATGACAATTTATATACTTATTATTAAACTGCTTTTAGAAATATATTTTGAGTTACTTTTCTTATTAATTGAGAATTATCTTTTAACACTAACCGTACCGCGATCGGTCAAATGACCGCTTTCAAATTGTTTATTATTTAATTATTGTAGTCATAAAGATGCTTTCTCATTAGAAATTATTCAATAAATTTCTTGATACGAGCACATATTATTATAAAAATTGTGATACATCTGAATAAATCAAGTCTCGTAATTTTTATAAAACGAAGTACATATATCTGACACATTTTGTATTCGACAATTAGTACCTATAAATCTCAAAACATTAAATTTAGTGTTTCAAGTATAAACAAAGGTGCCATCCACACTAGCAAATATCTATTTTGTATTAAAATTATTTTATTAAAAAAATATCCATGTTAAAAAGTTTTATTAAAAGTTCAATGTTATATAGAAAATGGAGTTCGAGTAACTGTAATTTCAATTTAAAGTTAGTTGCACGTAGCTACATAAATTCGAAATATTAATAAACACATCAAAACATTAAATTTAGTGTTCCAAGTATAAACAAAGTTGCATTGAAGTATTTATTGCAAAAATTGATTTATCTTGGAGTCACATAAAGTTCCATTCTGAGAAAATGGAGTTCGATTAACTGAAAGTTAATATTTACTCTTAATTTCAAATTGAATTTAGTTGCACACAGCTACATAAATTCGAAAAAATAATAAAAACATCGAAACATTAATATTAGTGTTCCAAGTATAAACAAAGTTGCATTGAAGTATTTATTGCAAAAATTGATTTATCTAGGATTCACATAAATTTCCATTTTGAGAAAATGGAGTTCGATTAACTGAAAGTTAATATTTACTCATAATTTCAAATTGAATTTAGTTGCACGTTGCTAAATAAAATCGAAATATTAATAAACACATCAAAACATTAAATTTAGTGTTCCAAGTATAAACAAAGGTGCCATCCACACTAGCAAATATCTATTTTGCATTAAAATTATTTTATTAAAAAAATATCCATGTTACAAAGTTTTATTAAAAGTTCAATGTTATATAGAAAATGGAGGTTGATTAACTGAAAATTAATATTTACTCTTAATTTCAACTTGAATTTAGTTGCACGTTGCTAAATAAAAAAGAAATATTAATAAACACATCAAAACATTAAATTTAGTGTTCCAAGTATAAAAGAAGGTGCCATCCACAATAGTAAATATCTATTTTAAATTCAAATATTTATTTTATTGAAAACAATTCATTTATCTTGAAGTCATATAAAGTTCCAAGTTAAAAAATGGAGTTCGATTAACTGATAATTAATATTTACACTTAATATCGAATTGAATTTAGTTGCACGCAGCTATATAAATTCGAAATATTAATAAACTCGTGAAATATTAATTATTCTAATACGTAGGGAAATCCAGTGGCCATGTCCACAATAATCTACATCTACTTTGAACTACTACTTCGTTAAGCTACTTTACCCGGACACACCGTGAAATGGAAACCAACAAATGGCAAGACTCGAGATTTCAATAACATTAAAATCATTCATTATCTCGGTATTCTGTTTCCTATATTCTGTTAAATATGTAGCCCGAGCTAATGTTCCAGGCGTAATGGTTTTCTGGCGTTTCCATTGTAGTGCGACGAACTTTATTCAACGTCTAATAAAGCTCCGATGAAATTCTCTATCAAAGAAGTCTTCGTTCTAATGAATACACCGTAAGATTCGCGGCATTTTCTGTCGGCGCTAATGATACATTAATTAAACTAATGCAAAATGCTCCGATTAGGAAGATAAATTCAGAGTAGAACCCGGAGTTGCGCGCCTCGATTAAGAAGGCGCTCGCGAAATTAATTAGCCATTATCTGGATAGCCATGACAAACGATACATAAAGTGGAGATTTACGTAGAAACTTCGAACGGAACCAGAGGAATATTTTGGTTCCGGATTCGATGATTGCTATAGCTAATTTAATCCTTTCTCATGCGATAAGAAGACCGGCAAAAAGTATGTGCAGTGTAATTGCTTTATTTTCGAATGCCTTTATTTCCGGGGAAATTTAAAAGCAGAGGTGGGCATTATTTGGCGAAACAAATGTTTCAAATGCTATTTTGAAGAAAATAAATTCTCGATTATTAAAATTTGTTTTTTCCAAAATAATGTACAGATACTCGAATAAAAAATATTCAAGTAGAATAGAATAGTTATAGTAAATAATTTAGGTCTAAGAATTTCAGTAGAATTATAATTATAGTTTCTAAGATAAACTAGTTTTATGCGATAATATAACTCGATAAATTCGAGCTTTACTAATTGTTTGTAAAACATATATGTCATACACGAAAATTTATGCAAAATATTTGATGTTATCAACTTTTATAACATTGCTGTAATGTTTCCGTTAGCGTATGAACCATTAAAGTATATTTCTCGATAAATATTTTTAGCAAACATAATTATTGTTAACAAATTAGTGTTAACATAAAATTTTATGCTAAATTTTCGATTATCAAAATTTGTTTTTCAAAAATAATATCGAGATAGTGAAATAAAAAGTATGCAAGTAGAATAGAATAGTTATAGTAAATATAGTAAATAATTTAGATTCAAAAATTTCAGTAGAATTATAATTATAGTTTCTAAGATAAATTATTTTGTGCGATAGTATAACTCGATAAATTCAAACATAATTATTGAAAAACTGTGTGTTATTCATGAAACAACACTAGCTATGGTGTTAACATAAAATTTTATGCTAAATTCTCGATTATCAAAATGAATTTGTCGATAAATATTTTTAGCAACCATAATTATTGTTAACAAATTAGTGTTAACATAAAATTTTAAGCTAAATTTTTGATTTTCAAAAATAATATCCAGATAGTGAAATAAAAAATATTCAAGTAGAATAGAATGGTTATAGTAAATATAGTAAATAATTTAGATTCAAAAATTTCAGTAGAAATATAGTTATAGTTTCTAAGATAAACTATTTTATGCGATAGTATAACTCGATAAATTCAAACATAATTATTGAAAAACAGTGTGTTATTCATAAAACAACATTGGCTACGGTGTTAACATAAAATTTTATGCTAAATTCTCGATTATCAAAATGAATTTGTCGACAAATATTTTTAGCAAACATAATTATTGTTAACAAATTTGTGTTAACATAAAATTTTATGCTAAATTTTCGATTATCAAAATTTGTTTTTCAAAAGAATATCCAGATAGTGACATAAAAAATATTCATGTAGAATCGAATAGTTATAGTAAATATAGTAAATAATTTAGATTCAAGAATTTCAGTAGAATTATAGTTATAGTTTCTATGATAAACTATTTTGTGCGATAGTATAACTCGATAAATTCGAGCTTTACTAATTATTTGTAAAAAATATATGTCATACACGAAAATTTATGTAAAATATTTGATGTTATCAACTTTTCTAATGTTTCCGTTAGCGTAAGAACCATTAAAGTGAATTTGTCAATAAATATTTTTAGCAAACATAATTATTGTTAACAAATTAGTGTTAACATAAAATTTTATACTAAATTTTCGATTTTCAAAATTTGTTTTTCCAAAATAATATACAGATAGTCGAATAAAAAATATTCAAGTAGAATAGAATAGTTATAGTAAATATAGTAAATAATTTAGATTCAAAAATTTCAGTAGAATTATAATTATAGTTTCTAATATAAACTATTTGTGCGATAGTATAACTCGATAAATTCAAACATAATTATTGAAAAACTGTGTGTTATTCATAAAACAACACTGGTTATGGTGTTGACATAAAATTTTTTGATAAATTCTCGATTATCAAAATTTGTTTTTTTCCAAAATAATATACAGATACTCGAATAAAAAATATTCAAGTAGAATAGAATAATTATAATAAATACAGTAAATAATTTAGATTCAAAAATTTCAGTAAAATTATAGTTATAGTTTCTAAGATAAACTAATTTTATGCGATAATATAACTCAATAAATTCGAGTTTTACTAATTATTTGTAAAAAATATATGTCATACACGAAAATTTATGCAAAATATTTGATGTTATCAACTTTTATAACATTGCTGCAATGTTTCCGTTAGCGTATGAACCATTAAAGTATATTTGTCGATAAATATTTTTAGCAAACATAATTATTGTTAACAAATTAGTGTTAACATAAAATTTTATGCTAACTTCCCGATTATCAAAATTTGTTTTTTTCCGCTGTGTTGCTGTACTATAATTGTGTGTACGCTGTACTTGCTATATTTTCGAATGCCTTTATTTCCAGGGAAATTCAAAAGCAGAGTGGGGCATTATTTGACCAAACAAATGTTTCAAATGCTATTTTGAAGAAAATGAATATTTTCGATGAGATACACAATTTCGAAAATAAAATATTTCCATCTTAACACTCTGAAAGACGAAATGAAATATTTCACTTTTCGCGTTGTTATAACACCGTGAGAAACTACATAAACATACAATCTTATCGTTAAGAAACGATTTACACTCGTGAATATATTGAATTCAAACCATTACTTTCAGCGATAATATCGAAATTGAAAAAACTAAATACTATTTTCAAAACTGAAAAACGAAATTATTTTATTTCCAAAGTTGTACACACACTTTAAAATAAATAGAATCATTAATATCCACTACATTTAACACTAAACCTACCGAGCCTAAAAAGTACCCGTACACGTTCCCTTATAAAAGTGATAAGATTGATTGTGTTTAGACTTCGTGCAGCTCCTACCGTAATGTGTGCTCCACTAAAGATACCTACACAACAATTTCTTATTTTTGTTACATCAACAATCAAAAAATCTGGAACCGGTCAGTCTGACCGGTAGGTTCAGTGTTAAAATGCAATTTTCCTCAGCTCCGTTCAAAAGCCATGATCAGAGGCAACCGTGTTGCGATAAGAAGGAAAGAACAAGTGGCTAGTGCTATGAAAAGCGGACGTTTATTTGGATGTGAACGTACGTTGATCATGCAGGATGCCGACGTTGCTGCTGACGTTGACGACGCTGTCCTATCGTTGAAGGAACGAGGAGGGATGAGGAAAAGCTGCTCTTTTTCTTTGTGGTGTTCTGTCTCTCTCTTCCTCTCTGTCAAATTTCCTCGCTTTGTCCGTTTAACCCTTCACTTTCTCTGTCTCCGGCAGCACTTCACCGTTGACACTGTCCCGTTTCTCCTCGTCCTCGTGCTGTCGTTCGTTCTTTGTCACCAAATCGCGAGAAACAACATAGCGGTGTACGTCGTCGTCGAGAAAAGTGTTCCCCGTTGGGCAAGAGACGGCGGCAAAGGATACGACGACGGAACGCAACACCGCACCGGTACCACGGGGTGGACTGAAGTCCCTACGAGTGCTGATCAGACTCCTATAGCTAGCGTCGGAGCGCAAGCGCTCGTCGAACTTCGCCGCCTAGGGTTGGGCCGGTACATTTCGAAAAGAGGTGTTGATCCTCTCCTCTCGACCGATCGACTTTTCATCGAGGGATGAGCTGTGAAGACAACTCTCGATAATCATCCTTACGTGGACGATGATTTTTCATATTTTGGGATATCAACTTACGTTCACCGATGGCTGTCGCACGTTCAGACAGTTTTGGCTTCACCTGCCCCACGCACTAGGGCACAGTGGTCCAGAAGCCTGGTAGTCCAGTCGCCAGGTACTTTTACCTGGAAAGTATTCCGAACTCAATGAAATTTTGACACGTCATTTAGGGGTACTCTGGGGTGTCGTATCTGAGTTTTCGACCTCGAGGACCCTGTGCTAACTTGGCGAGGGGGTAAAAACCACGATTTTTAACTTCCCGATTCATAGGGAAGTTACTGTAATTACCCCGAAAATCGAAAATCGCTTTTTTAGCAGATCTTCACGTTTCATGGTCATTGAAGTTATTTTAGACTATTTTTATCAAATTGTTAGTGTGTGTGTGTGTGCGCGTATGGCCGTTTTTATGTTATCAAATTTTTCGTTAACGTTTTCTGAAAAAGTAACAACGCGATCAGAATGATGAATGATGCAATCGATGTGCCCCGTCGTAACTTAGAGCTGATTAGATTTTAGTCCATATTGGTCAAGTAGTTTTTTAGATTTTTTAGTTTATTTCGAATGAAGTTCATTCAAGAATGCAATTTATACGAGAGGATGGAAATTTTCCACCGAATAAACAAACGTAATTATATATATTTCATTTTTAATTAAAAGAAAAAAATTTTTTTTTAATTATGCAACTAATGCTAATGTTACCGCTTACAACTAACGAATCGGGAAGTTCATTGTGTGGCTCGTGGAGAGTCACACACAAAATTAATAAAAAAAACCATTAAGAGCTATATGCCCCACTAGCAATGCGTACCACTAACCCTTTCGCAATAACAACCCCACCCGCGAGCTCGCGAAGCGAGCGAGCAACAATAACCAGCTAGTTATTACCTTGTTTTGGTTTTTCGCTTATTACTCAAAAACTATGGGCCCTAAGAACTTTTTGTTTTCTTTTTTGGAAAGAGCATTAAATTTCCTTCAAATTTCACTGTTCAAACGTATTTTTCGGCCCAATAGGCACCGAGAGGCAGGCGTTCAAAATTAGGAAATTATGTGGCAACTGACGAATATAGGGAAGGACAGAACAAATTATACTGTCTAACAACAAAAATGTTTCCATGTAACTATTGGGTGTATCTTATACAGTTTTTAGCACTGATTCCGAATCTGGCCTTAATTTTTCTCCCACACGCACAGTTTTCGAGAAATTTGAGTTTGCAAAAAAAACATGTTTTTCGACTTTAAACAAATATTGTAATGTTATTATATAAGATATTATATTGTTCTTTACAGCAAAAGATTCTCTAGACTTTCCCGAATCCAGCGATGTGTAATAGTAATATGTTGTGATTGTTTAAACATGGTTAATATATCATTAAAGACGAAGAGACGCCACTTTTGTACACATTTTGCTCTTTTTTGTTGTACTGGCATGGTGTCGTCGTTGTCGTCTCCATCGCTCATGACGTTTTCTTCTTTTGTGGTGCCCTCCCCAGTTAAAAGTGAAAATGTAAAGGGTATACGTAGTATAAAGATTATATATAGTTATGTTGAAAAACTAAAGTTACGAGCCAAAAACTTGCAATTTCCTGTTAAATGTCACAATGCGTGGCTCAAAATGTCATTTTGAGAAACATTTCCTAATTTTGAACGCCTGCCTCTCGGTGCCTATTGGGTCAAAAAATACGTTTGAACAGTGAAATTTGAAGCAAATTTAATGCTCTTTCCAAAAAAGAAAACAAAAACTTCTTAGGGCCCGTAGTTTTTGAGTAATAAGCGAAAAACCAAAACAAGGTAATAAAAATCGTGGTTTTTACCCCCTCCCCAAGTTAGCACAGTAATCTAACGCTAATTAAACTAAGTTTCGCTATCATTACAGGTTTTTTTCTTTTAATCATTATCCTTATTGCTATTAATGGATCCGAGTGGCTTCATGCCCTTTACACTTTTGTTGTTAAGAAACTACGCTGACAGTTCTCCTGACTAGGCGCCATCTCTTCTAAACCAACTGAACTAAAATTGGTTCTAGACTTGCTTTAGACTATGTCTGTATGAACGAAATATGGGGAAGTTGAATGCAATCACGGGAAACGGCTTTTCGTCCTCATACGAGCATATTTTGAGCTGAGTGACGGCTCATTGTAAAGAGGAAGATTGATCCCGCTTCGCCCTGGTCATGATTTAATTCAGAAAAATCGTTTTGTATTAGAAAAATACATGGGAACCTCAGGGTGGTCGTCTCGATTTTTGTCCTCTACTTTGGACGCTCATATTATTAAATATAAACATAATCTCGTTATATCATGACCAGAACGAAGCGGGATCAACCTTCCTCTTTACAATGAGCCCTCACTCTGCTCAAAATATAATCATATGACGACGTAAGGTGTGTTCCCGTAAACCCCTGTTTTGGCCCAAAATCTAGTTCGATTCTGGTTAGATTCTAATAATGTCACGTGGGTACTCTACCCCCTTAAACTGTACTAGACTGTAACCGTTGTGACAGAGTCAAGACGGAAAACAAGAGAACATCGTAGATATAACTAGCCTATCAGATGTCAAGGATCAAGAGGCACCAGGTGGTGTTTTTCGTTAATAATTCCTAAACAAAGTCACGGACACCATTTTTGTAAAGGAAAATGTCGGTTCAAATGATCCAAGGAACTTCCCATTTTCGGCTCCTAGGGTAGTTTTGGGACACCCTGTATATGGCTTTAGCCATCCATCTAGCATGATGGACAGCTCCAGGGATATGAAACATATGAAAAAAAGTGTGAAACAAAAGTTGTATTGTTAGTCGAAGTAAATATAATGCCGAAGAAAAAATTTTTTTAAAAATCCAATTTTTGAAATTTCAAAGTGACGTAATCTTTTTTTGCGATGACTTTGTACTTTATTTGTAATGTATATTTACGATGTACTAAAATGGAGAAAATCAATTTTCAAAAATAATCAATTTTCAAGTGCTTTTGCGGCACGGGTTTCCATTTTCCGATCGAGCTGAAAATTTGCACATACCATTTCTTCCTCAAGTGTAATACTTGAGGGGGGTAAGACCAAAACATTTCGAAAGTCGAAAAATAAGGACCACCCTACTCCACCTACAAAAAACTCACAACGCCAAAGCATGCATCTCTCGAAACCATTTCACCTTGTATAAACACTCTTCTCTACGAATAATAATAATTATTCTGTTTTGTCGATCGTAAATAATGAATGGAAATTTGTTAATGTTTTCGGTGCACAGGTTCGATCAAATATTAATCACAAGCGATTTTGCAATTTAAATTATTCTCAACGATTCAATCCAGGTATAGGCCATTCTCAAGAGAAATTTGCGTCTGTAAAATACTGTACAATGTATTGTAGGTTTAACATAATAGGGCAATAGCCAACCAAACTTTACCGTACTTGCTATGTGTAAAACGAATTATACAGGGTATCCCACATAAATGGGAACACCTAAATATCTTTCGTATTTACAGTAGAGCTGTGACTTATGAGATACCCGAGTACCCGGGTTACCCGTGAGATACCCGGGTAAACAAAAATTACTCGGGTACCCGGGTACTCGGGGAAACAAAAATTACTCAGGTACGCGGGTACTCGGGTAAACAGCGTCACCCGGATACCCGAGTATTCGGGTAAGCAAAAATTACCCGAGTACCCGGGTATCTCATGAATAGACTGCAGATCTTTATGCAAAAAAAAATCGTTTGCATCGTTTACAAAGCAATTCGTGTCTTTTTAGGGGAGAATTAAAAAGTCTATTATTTAATTATGAAATTAGGCATTTTTATGTAAAAATACCAACAAGTCTACATTTTCCGGCAATAAACACGTACGTTTCGAAGTAACGATATTGCCAGCTGTGGAAAATACTCTCTCAGAGTAGTTCTTGTAACCAGTTGTGAGACCTCATGAGATACTCAGGTATCCGGGGACACGGCTGTCTTATGAGATACCCGTGTACCCGGATACTCGGCTATCTAATGGGTACTCGGATACCCGGGTATCTCATATACCCGGGTAAAAGTTCGATCTCTAATTTACAGTCCTATCTTCACAGGACTAAGTGACATTATAACAGGGAGCTGTTACGAGCCAGGGCCGCGAGCAGCACGAGTGGCCGGCGAAGGGTTATTACCCTGGGAATATGATCTCAAATTGTTAGTTAAAGCGGACGCACCTTGATACGATTGTCAGGGAGCCGCTAGTATGAGTGGAATTTCAGGGATGAATCTACGTGTGATGGAGGGGAAACTCTGACTTGAAAGATTATTAAGGAGGTTATAGAGTTTAGCGGACGCACCTTGATGCGATTGTCAGGAAGCCGCTAGTAGGTTGGATTCAAGGGAAAAACGGACGATCCTTGATACGATTGTCAGGTTGCCGTTTAATTTGTGTGTGGACGTATAGGTAATGTGGATGATCCCAATATGAAATCGGGTAGGTACTAGGTTGGAAAATATCCCGATTAGGCGATTGGAATGTCGTCTAAGAGTTTGATAGGTGATGGGGTTGTTAGTGAGCCTCGTAACAAGTATAATTTAATTGATACAATCCGAGCGGTAAGATTGTATCATGTGGGAACGTTCAACTACTAAATTAGGATTGGTATAACAATAATTAAGGGTTTAAACAATTTAGAAGTGATTAGGTAAAATTCAGATATATTCAAATCGTTATAGTTTACATTGAAATATATGTGTATGTGTCGCGAGATAGTGTGTGCGAGAATAAAAGAATATTACCTATGTTGCTCGATGTTGACGCACTGGCAAGATGCGGGGGTTTCGAAGTGATTGTACTAAATGCCTTAATAGATTTGTTACCGGACTACGGAATCTATACGGTTCAAAGGTTGGTCCGAAGGGGAACTTTAGCCCGATCTTACTGGAAATCGACTTACGAAAATACAGCACGACGCGACACGATTCGTGACTACAGAAGTACTACCCCCGAAAGTAAAAATGTACGGGTTTATATACCCCAAAATTGAAGGAGGTGGTATGTTCATGATCTAATCGCCGCTTAGGACCAGACTCTAGTTTTTGTCGATTTCCATTAAGTTGAGCCAGAAGTCGGTCTTCGTTAAAAGGGATCAACTAAGATATGAAAAGGTTATCTAGGACGTTTCCTGCCAGAGACGACTTTTGAAGAGATTCCTGTGGGAAAGTCAACGGAATCTGTTCGCTAACCGTCACAGAGCAAATATAAAAAAAATTTTATGTCATGTTTTTTAATGAAATTTCAAGGTCACTGATGTTTTTTTAAATGGAATAGTATATTTTTACGATAAATATTTACTTTACATTTTTTAAATATGTAATTTATATTCTCTGAATATTTAGTTTATGTTTTCTAAACATTCAATTTACATTTCTTGTATATGTATACGATATTCAGATCTAATATTTTTCTCATATGAAAAATTGTGGCTTAAAAAATATTTTTCCAATATTCCAAAAAAACATTTAAATAATATTTTTATGTTACTAGGGATATGCGTCAGCGTATCATCACAGCATGTACGAATGTCACCTCGGATGTACTTAATTAATTAATTAATTATTTATTTATTGATGCCGTAAACCATGTTTGGTTTATGTACATTATATACATACATTATGTACATTATATATATGTATGTTACATACATTGTAACATACATATAACGTACATTATAGCTTACAGTATACCACTTTTCAGAAAAATAAGAAAGTATATAACATAATATAAAGTGAAATAAATATAAATGATGGACGCTAAATCCTAATCCTACATTTTTTGAGGAAGTTATAAATTAACATTAGTGCTGTAACGTGACGTACACTTAGAAAATAAATTATAATGTAAGGAGGATAGTGATTGCGATTGAGAAGCAGCCAGCAATTCGAACATTTATGAAATATAGGTACTCTGCTTTTATATTTTAATTTTATACGTTTTTTCTGTCCTTGACATTCAATAACCTTGGATATTTATGAAATATAGGTACTCTGCTTCTATATTTTATTTTTATACGTTTTTTCTGTCCTTGACATTCAATAACCTTGGACATTTATAAAATATACGTACTCTGCGTCTATATTTTATTTTTATACGTTTTTTCTGTCCTTGACATTCAATAACCTTGGACATTTATAAAATATACGTACTCTGCGTCTATATTTTATTTTTATACGTTTTTTCTGTCCTTGACATTCAATAACCTTGGACATTTCTGAAATATACGTACTCTGCGTCTATATTTTAATTTTATACGTTTTTTCTGTCCTTGACAATCAATAACCTTTGGAATAATTATAGTCACTGAGTTCCTAATTAAAGGGACTATCATTGTAGGTGTTTAAAAAAGGGTGGTTTCACTTTAAAAAGTTAAGGTGACCTTGACATCCCCAAAAAAATGACATAAAAACAAAATTTCTTCTGGCATCGTGTGAGCATCATTGTACCATTCAACTTTGTACTTCCCATATTTTACGTATCTATGCAAACAACAGACATTTGAGGTGCAAACGCTAAGTGACTCACCCTGTATATTCAATAGTGGAAATTATAAAAATATTTGTTGACTCGATGCTGGTAGGCACTAGAAGCAGAGAATAATTTAAATTGCAAAATCGCTTGTGATTAATATTTGATCGAACCTGTGCGCCTAAAACATTAACAAATCTCTACGAATAATAATAATGACGAAAATTGAGGTATATCTGGTGAACCACCCTGTATAAAAAACCAAGTGTTTCTAACCAGAATCAGGAGGCTCGGTTAAAAATCGGCAATGAGTAAATCAATTGGTTTGTTACCCCGAAGATGAATGATTTAAAATTCTATGGAGCGACGAAAGCAAGTTCAACTTATTCGGGAAACGAGTTCGGGAGTAATGTGCGGCGCGACGTGACGTCCTATTGGACAGTGATTCAATATCGAGCGTCTGAAACAGACAGTAAAATTAAATGGTGTACTAGATTTGTACAGGTACAGTAGAGTACAATTTTGTTACAACATAACGTAATATAATAAAACAATTCTGAAACCCAAGTCTGAATCAAGTACAAGGGATAGGGTACCCACGTGACATTACTAGAAAATTACTAGATTTTAAGCCGAAATATGGATTTAGAATCGACCGTGTTTTGTCCTTATTTCAGCGAGTTTTGGACTGGGTAAGTGCTCATTCTAAAGAGGAGGGTTAATGAGGTAGGGTACCCACGTGACATTGCTAGAAAATTACTAGATTTTAGGCCGAAATGTGGATTTAGAATCGACCGTTTTTGGTCCTTATTTCAGCGAGTTTTGGACTGGGTAAGTGCTCATTCTAAAGAGGAGGGTTAATGGGACAGGGTAATCACATGACATTATTAGAATATTACTAGATTTTGGGTCGAAACATGGGTTTGCGGGCTTCGGGTATTTTTCCTTATACGAGCATATTTTGAGCTGCACAAAGATTCATTCGATAGCAGAATAGCTGTGCCTATCATATGAGTAAAAAAAATCGAGAAAAAAAACTGCTGATTTCAATGTTTTTTTCTGTCACTAAACAATTTTTTTTACTCGTATAATGGGGGACAGCGCACTTCGCTGAACCTTCCTCTATCAAATGAACCTATGTGCAGCTCAAAATATGCTCGTATAAGGACAAAGAACCAAAGCCCGTGATGCATTCAATTCCCCCATATTTCGTTCATGAAGCCAGAGTCTAGAGCAAATCTAGAGCCAACTTTAGTTCAACTAGTTAGACGAGATGGCGCCTAGTCAGAATTAGCAACGTGGAATCATAATAACAAAAATATAAACGGCTTGAATCTACTCGAATCCTAGCAATAAAGATATTAATAAAAAAAGAAAAAACATGAAATCATAGCAAAACTGAAGCGTTAGACTGATACACATATGTATGTTTATCAGTGTTACCATAAAAAAAAACTTTTTTTCTACACAAGGGTTGAGTACACTGATAAATGCCCTAGGTAAGGGGTACCCAACCTCCTTAAATGTACATCACTAATTCACTTTATTATCTTCCATGTGTCAATGGTGAGCAAGAAATCTGAGAGAAAAGGAGAGGGAGGAAAGCTCGTAACTCGATCACGCATGCAGTCCAGGAATCCGGAGATATTGAAACTACTACTCCATCTGACACCTGAGATTATGCAGCAATTGCGGGGCCAAGCGAAGATGAAAGCCCCTGTAGTAACATGTCAACGACGAAGGGCCGTGCAGAAGTCAAGACCAAAGTACTTCATCTGTCCCCCGGACCTTTTTTTCCTGGGCGGTGGGGAAATACCTTTACGTGCACCCCCCTATGATGAAGTTTCGGGGGTAGCGTGGGGCTCGGCTCCTCCAATGATGGAATTTGAAGGAACGGGACTCTATTTCTAGACCCCTACCACCACCCACTGAAACCCCACCGCCCAAGGGCATCGCTCTTTCCTCTTCAGTACCTGGTATACCAGTTCCCCAGGGTCCCACTTTTCGTATTTGCTCCTGGGGGCTGGGAGACGCATCTTACTAGGTCTCACCTGTCTCTAAGGACTTATCCACTTCTGTTATCTGTCCCCCGGACCTAAAAATAGAAAACTTCCTCGGAGATTAAATTTAAGATAGCTTAAGAAACTAATTGGTCCAGATACATTTTAAACACGTAAATAAACTAGGAGGATATAATATCCAAAAAATAGAAGAAATGACTTAGTAACAAATATATTTGTAAGAGGAAAAGTAGAATAATAGTAAGAAAATTTTATATGATGATACTATATGACTACTGAGAAGTAAATCAAATAAGTTTCAAATATCTAAAATTTAACAAATATAGTAAATAGTTTAGTGTAAAAAATACTCGTGAAATATTCTCTCTCGCAAGTAATGTCAAAATTCATATGAATGATACGAAAAGAAAATCGGTAACAAAAAATAGTAATAAGAACGCGTGCGAATAAAATAGGATTAATTAGAAAGTAAGAAAAACTATATATTAACGGGCGAAATGATAAATACATGATATATAATAATGGGGAAAAAAGGATTACAGTAAACGCCCCTTTACTGTCCAACAGCCGTGTTTTGCACAGTCAGTGATCGTACCCGGACACTATTTTTGATTTATGACTGCGTCCACCGCGCCGAGCGATACTTCAATAAAGAGCCGAACATAGAGAAGAAGAGAATGAAATACGGATCGCGTTGGCAGGCAGTGGAGTAGGTACTGAACAGTGATCGTGCCCACGAACCCGAACAGTAAAGGGGCGTTTACTTTAATAAAGTAAGAAATGCTAAAAAAATAGGAGTATTGCTATATCTCGTCTTTGCTAATACACCTACATTTATCATTTATCGGTAATATTGAAAGCGACACTAAAATGATATTAGAGCTCTTAGAATATTAGTGAGAATCGACTATATTGTATACTTAATTTCTACTACGAATGCATCAGGCGCTCAGTGTTCCGATTGAGTGTGCATTTTTTCGTGCATGCGCGGCAATTTCAGCCTCAGTAACGTAAGCTTTTCGATAAAATGGGGTACCTTGAGCACCCCGTAGACTTTTAAAAAATGATTAGTATCGGAATGAGAGTGCTCACGCCCGGGTTTTGCCCGTGCCACTTTTGTTTGCACATCATGTTTAGCCTGGAACAGCTCCTACATCATCTTTAGCATGGAACAGAACCTACATCATCTTTAGCAGGATAAAAAAACTTTAATTATCTATCACAAGTAAATATATCATCGGAATAATAAATAATAAGCTAGTTCTGGTCCTGGTCACATATGTAGTAAGTAGTAAAGTGGGTTCTGTATCTTGCTAAAGATGATGTAGGTTCTGTTCCATGCTAAAGATGATGTAGGAGCTGTTCCAGGCTAAACATGATGTGCAAACAAAAGTGGCACGGGCAAAACCCGGGCGTGAGCACTCTCATTTACTCTCTGTTAGTATATACATTCAAAATATTGAAATGATAAATCGAATAAAATATTGTTCTAAACTCGTGAGAACAACAATACCGGTACACTCCCGCCAATAGAAGTAGGGATACTACAGGATGCTAGCAATGTGTAATCACCACTCACACCTGACTCACACATGTAATCGCACGTGTAATCGTATTCTTCGCTAGCTATTGAAGGTTATGAATTTATTTTCAGGGAAATTAATTTGTAATAGCACATATTCGTTGTATAATATATTTATTCTTAAAACTACGTACATTATATTACATTATAGTACATTGTATAAATTATACACGGTGGGAAGGACGCGGGTCCATTCGTCGCGGGCGTGGCACATAATGGAGGTTTTAAGCACGCGGTGCCAACGCTCGACCATGCCGTTAGACTGTGGATGGTAAGGAGTGGTTCTCACTCGGTGACAACCGATAAGAGACAGTGAAATAAATAAAACACTGCCCTGCGCAGACTCTCAGGGATATAAGGACGAATGGCCTCCCCCGAGATCTCACAAAAAACAGGAACGTGCTTTGGCCCCCACAGCAATTTTCTCAACTTGAGAGGATGGTCAGCAGAGGCGCAGACGAGTTTGAGTTGCTCGTCGGTAACCTGCCCCTCAGCGATATCCTTGAGACTAACCTCGAGCGGCATCCGAAGGGCATCGACCCTCGACAACGCATCGGCCACGACATTGTCTGAACCCGGAATGTACAGGATGGACGTCGTAAACTGGGCGATGAACGAAAGTTGTCGAGCCTGACGGGGAGAAGCCTTCTCTGGACGCTGGAGAAATGCGTACATGAGTGGCTTGTGGTCTGTAAGGACCGAGAAAGAACGACCCTCAATGGCGTGTCTAAAATGTCTAACCGCCTCAAATATCGCTGTCAGCTCCCTATCGTAGGCGCTGTATTTGACCTGAGCGGGGGTGAATTTACGCGAAAAATAAGCCAGAGGCTCCCAACATGAGTTGGAGTTCTTCTGCTCGAGGACCGCGCCCATAGCGAAATCGGAAGCGTCCGTAACCACCCTCAAAGCCGCTCCAGCGCGCGGATGAACCAACAAGGTTGCCTTAGCAAGGGCTTCCTTGACTTTGTTAAAAGCTTCCCGAGAGTGACTCGTCCATGGAATCTCCCTCGTGTCGTGTTTTTTAGAGTCCTGAAGGAACTCACACAGAGGCGCTTGAAGATGCGCGGCGCGAGGGATGTTTCGGCGGTAAAAATTTACCATGCCGAGGAATCGACGCAGATCGACGACGCGCTTAGGTTCAGGAAAGCTGACTATGGCCACAACCTTCGAAGCCAATGGCCTAATGCCATTAGAATCAATGGCGTATCCGAGGAACTCGATTTCGGCAACGCCGAAAACGCACTTGCTAGGATTGACGCGAAGGTGATGCTCATGGAACCGCTGAAGAACAATACGTAAATATTCAGCATGCTCCTCCTCAGAAGTCGACGCGACGAGGACATCGTCGATGTAAGAGAAAACGAAATCAAGATCGTCAAGCACCCTATTTAAGAACCTTTGAAAAGACTGGCCGGCATTTTTGAGACCGAAAGTCATGAACATGAATTCAAATAGCCCGAAAGGCGTAGTTATCGTGCCATGGGCACCTGATTGTATGCCTTAAGCAAATCGAGCGATGAAAACATCTTCTTGCCATGCAGGTTAACAGAGAAGTCGTGTAAGTGGGGAGTCGGATATTTATCCGGGACAGTCTTGCTATTCAGGCCTCTATAATCGCCGCAAATGCGCTAAGTGCCGTCCTTCATGACCATATGAATGGGACTAGCCCATGGACTAGAAGAAGGACGACAGATCTCCGCCTCGACAAGCGCCTTGAACTCGAGCTTGGCGGCCTTCAACTTCTCGGGATTGAGGCGCCGAGGCCTATCAGACACCGGAGGACCGGTGGTCACGATATGGTGGAAAACGTCGGCGAACTTCAATGGCGCCACCGAGGACGCCCCGAATACGTCCGGGAATTCCTCAAAGACCTTCGCAAAGCGCGAAGGGGGTAGGATCGAACCAATGGAGCAACCCGGAAATGGGCGTGGAGTAGTGGCCGCATAAATATTCGTGTTCGAATCGAGTAGACGATTCGAACGAAGATCGACCAACAACCCGTAGTGCTTTAGGAGGTCCGCTCCAATAATCGGGTGCGGCACCGCGGCTATACAAAAATTCCAACTAATGGGACGCCGCAACCCAATATTTAAGGGGGTACGGTACCCATGGATCTAGTGTATATATCAGTGTAACCAACCTCCACGCTGAAAAACAGTTTGGCAACAGTGATGAACATATATTTGTATCAATCTAACGCTAATTAAACTAAGCTTCGCTATCATTACAAGTTTTTTCTTTTTGTCAACATCTTTATTGCTATCAATGGATCCGAGTGGCTTCAAGCCCTTTATATTTTTGTTGTTACGAATCTCCGCTGTCAGTTCTCCTGACTAGGCGCCATCTGGTCTAACTAGCTGAAACACTGATTTCATCAACAAAACAGTGTTTGCGGGAAACCATTGTTTGTAGTTATACAAGCATGTTACGAGCTGTGTGAAGGCTCATTCTAAAGAGGAAGGTTGATCCCGCTTCGCTCTGGTCATGATTTATGTCGGAAAAATCGTTTTGTATTAGAAAAGTACATAGGAACCTCAGGGTGATCGTCTCGATTTTTTCCCCTACTTTGGACGCTCATATTATTAAATATAAACATAATCTCTTTAAATCATGACCAGAGCGAAGCGGGATCAACCTTCCTCTTTACAATGAGCACTCACACAGCTCGTAACATGCTTGTATAACTACAAACAATGGTTTCCTGCAAACACTGTTTTTACTTGTTTTTCTAGTAATATTCTAGTAATATCCATGGGTGACCGTACCCCCTTAAAGTACGGAACGACTCGCCGTAGGTGTCGATCGTCGTATCGTTCGCCGCGATCAATTTGAAACCGGGTGGCTTACCACGAATCGCAGGACTCGCCGGCACAAAAGAAATATCCGCGACGGTATCGAAGAGAAACAATGTTCCAGTGAGGCGAACGGGCGCCCGTCTCGGCTACGGAAGGCCCGTTCAGTTTCCCGCTTGAAACGACTTGAACCTCTCGCACCAAGGCTTGCATGAGGTCGGATTATGCGGGTATTTTGTGTGTGCATAGCACAACTTTGGGCCGCTCGCAGCAACGCTCGCTTTCGGACGGTCTCGCGACACGGAACGCCCGCGACGCGTGGAGCTTGTGGGACGATAACATTGCCGCTGCAACTTCCCTAAGTCCGTCCGCAATTTGGCCACCTCGGCGGACAAACTCCTGATGGCTCTCTCAAGCGAGTCCGACGACGGCGAACGCCGTTCCACCGCGGAAACGCCGCGGTTCGAAGGACCTGCCGGCCGTTCAGTCGCGAAGATGCCGTGGTCAGAAGGACCCGCCGATAAAAATAAACTTCGCACTACGGCGTCGTCGCATTTGCTGTCGTTTAAAAGTTTGCGCAGGTTAGCTTCGGGAGACGAACCATAAATAGCAATCATGCGTTTCTTGATCCGCTCGAATATGTCTGCCGGACGCGGATTCATCAAAATAAGGTCACGAACCGACGTGGCCACCTCGTAATCTAGAACCGCTAAAATAGAATCCGCCTTTCTAAACTCCGAGGAGATATTTGCGATGCGCAAGATCCCCTCCACCTGCGCAAACCACAGCTCAGGGTCATCGCGGTAAAAAGGCGGAATCTCCGGAAGGTGGTAGCTATCCACGTATCCCACCTCCTCAACGCTGGGTCCCGGCTCGGAATCTGGCACCGACATAATGCCACGTACGTGTCGTCGAGAAGAAGTAAAAAAAAACCACGCGGTAACTACGCTAAACAGAAAACTATTTAAACGCTGTACGCGATCACCACTGTGTACAAAATATGGCGGCAACTACCGCTTCGCTGCGCAGAAACGAATGCGCGTGAACGCAATATGGCGGACCGAAACGAAGGGAATGCGCGGGAAACGACGGACAGAGGCGCGTCAAAATGGCGGCGAAACGATGCTACCGCGAACGAGAACGCGCGCGCGCAGGCGCAAGACGGCGCCTCGCCGCAATCCACTCGCTACACACAACAATAACACGTGTGAACACGTGCGAAACGCATATGCACAGAAACCCCCACACACAAAACACAGGAGGACGGACAGTGATGAAATGATGCAGAAACGCCAGGAACGACGAAAAAGGCGCCGGAGACGTTGGCTTCACGCAGAAAAAGTGACGATGGTTTCACGCAATCAGCGATGAAAACGCACACGAAATGTGCGTTGAACAGGAACCGTCAGCAGAACAACCGGGAATGATGATGCACCGCGCCCATTCGCGGATATATGTAAAAGAACGACGTGATTGTTAATGGCTTCCGAACTACTACAGCACGTGGCTAGGGTTAACACAAAGAGAACTCAGTGTACGGATTCGAACCGTAACACTCGGTGGTCGGAAGACGAGAAAGACGAGCGAAGGCTCGGCGCGCGGACAGCGCCGCCGATCTTCACTCCTGACCAAGATAGGGGAGGGGAAACAACGTTCCCCACAAGGCTCTATTTGCCCAATACAAAACTGTCCTTATAACTATATTGATGTTATCCTAATTTCTTACATATTATGTTCATTTCGCCTTAATTTACCTATAATATATTCAGTAACCAACCTTAACATTCAACATTAATAAACTGTATAAATACACAAACACGTACAAAATGTAAATTTTTGTGACTACAGTTCTTAACTAATTTGTACGATTTCTTTCTTTTAATTTGTACTATTCGTTATTTTAATATGAAATTAATACATAACACGCACGCACACATCAGATGTCGTTTCATTGTCAGTATTATAAAATTGCGCCACTTGTGAGCAAACGTGTACTTAGATGCAAGCTCTATCTACAGTTTGACGAAACTGTATGTTGACTGCTATGTCCTAAGTACAGAAAACGCGACGCTGATCACGAACTGTGAAATGCATTTATTTGTAAGTGAACGAAAGCGGTGTGAAAGTTTTATTTTATGTGTGTTTCGATATTTAAGATAACAATGAGCTGGGAAATCAGCTGTGCAGATATGTGTCGTGCGTGCATGAAGGTCGACGGCGTTCTTCTCCCTATGTATGATGACGACTCAATCAGCCAAAAAAATTTACCTGATAAACTTGCTGAACTGGCATCGATACAGGCTAGTAATTCAGTATTTTCACTCCATATATTCATCTCATAAATGCATTCAATACGTTTTGTCTCATGATTATACGTGCTTCAGTGTCACGAAGATACTACATAACCTTAAAATGATATTCACATATTCCCTTTATTAAATATTGTGCTCGCGGTTTTCTTGTTACAACGTCTACACAAGGATAATATTCAATCAACCGTGTGTTTAAAAATATTTTGTACGATTAAAATATGTTTGATAACAAATTTTAATAGATTTGAAATTGTCAACAATTAGAACACCTTGAACATAAATGTACCAGGGAGCATGCAAACTTTAAATGAATTATTTGAAACAAGTCTAACTGATTTCTGTAAGCATACTTCCTTAGAAAGAATACTGGCTATTCAATGATTCAATGCAGCAGCTTTTACCGAAGTACATAGCCTTCAAATAAATTAGAGTTAAGCACTTGTTAAGCATATAACTTAAGGGGTTCAAACATATTTATTGTAATTTTTACAATAATTAATATAATGGAATATATTCTATATTTAGTGTGTCAATCAATTGTATTATCTAACATAGATATACATTTCTATTCCAGATCGATAGGTTCGATGGGCTACCAAACATGCTGTGCGCGAAATGTGCATACCGCACGGATGCATTTTATGACTTTAAACTCCAGGTTCAAGCCACAGAGAAGAAACTTCGCAAGATGTTCGAAACGCAAATACATTGGGCGATAAAGGTGACATTACATATATTTCAGTTTTGAATATATTGGGTTGGCAAGAAAGTAATTTTGATATTTTAAGGTGAAAATAAACCCAATTTTAGTAAATTTTTAAAGTTTTATGACCATTGAATTATGAAGCTACCAGAGAGGGAAAATATTTTACTGATTAAAATTAATTGCTTGAATAGGAAAATTGGGTTTTATTTCACTTTAAAATATCAAAATTACTTTTTTGCCAACCCAATACATATAGTTCGTAAGGTTATACAATAAACGGTAACATAATTAAATTCTTAAATTAAGGTATGAGTAGAATGGAGTTGCAATACTAGCTGACACTCTTCATTAGTATTGCAACTCCGTTATACTCATAAACTTATACATCGCATTAGTAGTGTTGTCATTCTCCATCAGTTACTTCAGCTTATTTATCATATGAGATTGAACAATCTAATAATTCACTTTTAATTATTTTTTTTTTACAAAAGTTAGTTATAAAAGGTTTAGTAATATGCTATGTAAAATATAATAATATAGGCACGTTTATTATATATACATATAGCATTTATATATATATATATATATATATATATATATATATATATATATATATATATATATATATATGTTTATGCGATTTTAAGGATTTCGGACCAACATTATTGAAAAGTTTATGAAAATTTTTACAAGTAATTGCTGTATAATAGACAATTTATTTTTATTTGTTCAAGATATCTACATAGAATCATGTAATTGATTATGTAATAATGAAATGAACACAATGCCCCAGTTTATAATTAAAGAAATAAACTTTGTTTCAAGCATTCAAATGTTGTCTATATGCAAGAGTTGAAATTCAGCTTAAGAACAAGAGTAAAAATTTACAATGAGATGTAATAAAAATAATCTTTTCATATTGATAAATGTTCCATCTATTTTATTAACTCTTTGCGCTTGGAGCTATTTTAACTTGAAAATGGAACATTTCTTCTGACCTAGAATAATTTCATTATGTATGATTTTTTCATTTTATGGATATGAAATTGATATAATACCTCATAAAATACTTAAATATCAACCCCTTGCATTACAATTTATTTTGTAGTTCGTAATTTTCTAAAAAAAGGGGGAAATTTATATCTCTGATAAAGCCTCAAATCTCTGATAAGTTTATATCTATGGTATACCTACAAGTTCTCCAACAGCTCTTAATTAATAAAACCAAAACATAATTTTATTTTGGTTCAAAGGAAGTTAATAACATACAAAAATAGACTCTGTTAAGAATCTTCATCATGACTTGATATTGTAGGGAGAGGGGTTGATAAACAATATTTTAAATAATGGTACAGCAATTTTTAGCGGTGTCTCTCTGAGTCTACCACCATAGTTGAATTAAGTGAAAGGTTCGATTTATGTAATGCAATTATAATATAATTCAAATACTATGTATATAAAATACAATGCATTTCTATTACGTAATTCAATCACAATGTATTTAAATTAGCACAATTCTGATCATGAGAAACGTTTGACTCTTCAACATATGTTTACTAAGGTTTATTTAACATCCATTTGGTTGTTTTAACACCCTGTAGTTGCAAAATTTGTTTTCAAAATTCTATCGACATTTGTGTGGCAACATCTCCATCAAATGTGAGTTTTTTTTGCATTTTCCATTGTCTTTTGTCATTCTTCTATTAATTATTCTGATTTATAACAGCACATGCATGATCTGACTTATGTTACCTTTCAGGAAGAGATAATGGGCAATGATGCTGATCAGGAGTGTTCACAACAAACGAATGAGTTGCTGGAGGTGAAACCATTGGACGACAAACAGGATACAAAGTCTATGAACTCAGTAATTAATTCAGAACAGTTTGCAGCTGACGAAATTGGCATGACTTGTAAAGAAGAACATATGTTAGAGATCGATGTCTGCCAATTAGTGGAAGAAAGTGACGAATTTAACAAGGCTGACTTGTCCGACTTGAGAAATATCCTTACTTCGAAACTACCAGCGACGCAGGTTGAACAAGAAAAACACGCGAAGAGCGAGATACCAAATGAAATTTCAAAAATGCTTGAATCTCAGCATTTAGATTATACGATAATGTACATACCAGAGGAAGACGTTCCTTTGGAACATATTAATGCCGAGAATATAGAATCTTGCGAAACAGGCGGTAGCATTAAATTAGAAGCTGAAAAGAAAATTCTCGAAGGTGAGTGTGATGACGAAGTCTTCGACGATTCGCTAGACAACGAGGATTTTTTAAATACTGTCTATATTGAAAAACTTGAGGATACGCAGGTTAGTAAAAGAAATCGAAGCATACAGTCTTGGGAATCCTCGATTCCAGAGAAGAGTTCCAGAGCGAAAGTAAACGGACGAAACAAACAGAAAGTTTCGTTCAAATTAAAACCGCAGATGGACGAGAGCGAAGACTCCGATTCAGATTATTTCGTTGACCCCAAGGATAATATATTGGGTAGTTTGAACGATACGATCACTAGAATAAAAGAGATCAAGCTGGAGGACAATACGATACAGTACCAATGCACATTGTGTTTACAGAATTATGATAAATTGACCGGTGTTTTATTGCACACTATAGACAATCATGTACCAAGTAGTGGACCATTCTTTTGTGTGGTGTGCGAGAAAGATTGCGAAAGCCATCGAGAATTGCGAGCACACGTGAAAACACACACAGGTCAGTTCCCGTATTCCTGTTTCATATGCAACAAAGCTTACACGATGAAAAGGTATCTGAAGAGGCACATGGTGTGTCACACGGATTTTCCGAGACATCGGTGCCCGAAGTGCGGTCTCAGATTCAAAGTGAAAACCGAGTTAGAGTCGCACATTTCGACGCATATACGCGGCGCGCCTTACGCTTGCAGCCAATGTCCGCGATTGTTTAACCACAAGGGCAATTATAAACGACATTTGATCAGTCACTTGGACCCGCAAGGTCTTCACCTGCCGAAATATCCGTGTAAAGTTTGTGGCAAGAGATTCCTAAATAATCGCACGTTGGAGACGCACATGCGTGTTCATACCGGAGAGAAACCGTTCAAATGCGATGTCTGTGGAAGGTCGTTCTCGCAGCAGGGGAATTTATTGAATCACGTGAGGATTCACTCAAATCCACGAAGTTACACGTGTGAGGTTTGCGGAAAGCGATTCAATCAGAGGGCAACGTTAAGGGACCATAGTCTTCTGCATACAGGAGAAAAACCGTACGTTTGCAACGTATGCGGAATCGCGTTTACGTTCAGCGCAGCATTGAGACGACATATGTGGACTCACACTGGTGGAAAACCGTTCGGATGTGAAATTTGTGACGCTCGTTTCGTGGGAAAATACGATTTAAGGCGACACATGAGGATCCACACTGATAGGCCTAAAGCGAAACGGAGGAAAAACACGATAAAAGTAAATAATGACGATGAAGAAATAGGTAAAGAAGAGAACATTGCTATTTCCGAGCATCCTGACACGGAAACAGTCTTAATCGAGCAGGTTTTTCTGACTCAAGATGTCACGCAAGTTGTGCGACAACAAGAATCCGAAAAAGAGAATGTCGACGCTCTTTTTAATCTTATACAGTACGGCTAATAACGTTTGTCCTTATGTCTTTTATCGTATGCACACTAGCACTGGTTTTTATTTATCAACGATTTTTTACGATCACGTCAATTAAACTGATTACCGTCTCAACGATATTAATAGAACACTGTCTGGTACCTTTAAGTTACTGACGCTATATCGATGTGTTTCAAAAGTTTCTTCCGCAATATGTTCCTTTAATGTTGCTAAATAATTACAAACAATGCGATAATCTTAATGTGTTAATGGTTTCGTACTTTCTAACGTGAATTTGCAGTATGTGCACGAATCGAAAACCTACTTTTGGGACAACCTAATATCTATTTAGGAATATTAAAGGAACACATTCCGAAAGAAACTTTTAGGATAACCTAATATATTAACAACAACTGTGTACGTACGGTATAAGAAATAACGAGAAAGATTTTTAATAGGTGATAAGAGGCACGCGTATTTCTTTTTCGTTTAGACTGTCCGTTTACACACCTAATGGCTAAGGACGTCCATCTTGACTGTCCAGAATGTTTCGAGATACTTTGTCAGCTTTAAACCATTACAAATTTTGGCTTTCTTCAGATGTAGAAACGATTGCACGCAGACTTGTGATATATTATGTCGGCAAAATAAAATATACACAGGCATTTGTATACTATACATCGAAGAAATTCCAAAGCAATCTTGAAAAAGTACTTACTCGGTGTAACCGAGCGAAAGGTTCAATGGTAACAAACTAGGGATGTGCGGGTTGTACAATGTGTCGGCTACTCGACTGTTCGGGTCTGACCGGAGGAAGTCGGACGGTCTCAGGCGAGTGGACTAGTGGACAATGTGCCCAGATCAAGACTTATCTCCCTCTCTACCGTACATCTACGATTTCATTCCCCGGCGGCGAGTATTCCCCAACAACTCAACCCCCGTTTCCCCTCAATTTCTCCTATCTGGCTGCCCTGCATTTGTATAGCTCGACTGTTTGGTGTCAGGTTGGGAAAAGTTGAGCGGACTCGGGAGTCCTGCGATTTTTGCCACCTCTATTGGATCCGAGTGACTTCAAACAGTGGCTTCACGTTGACAGTTCTCCTGACTGGGTGCCATCTTGTCTAACTAGCTGACTTAAAATTGGCTCTACACTTGCTGTAGACTCTGCCTTTATGAACGGAATCTGGGGAAATTTAATGCAATCAGAATCGACCACTTTTTGTCCTCATACGAGGATACTTTGAGCACCACAAAGGTTAATTTGATAGAGGAAGGTTCATCACAGCTCTCTCAGTCCATTATATTAGTAACAAAAACCCATATTTTGGCCAAAATCTAGTAATATTCTAGGGATATGGTACCATAAGGGGGTTAGGGTATTCCCGTGACATTAGCAGAATATTACTGCATTTGTGGCCAAAACATGGGTTTACGCGGGAACACTTTTCGCCATCATACGAGCAAATTTTGAGCTGAGCGATGGCTCATTCTAAAGAGGAAGGTTAAATATGTACCGCTTGATCCATGATATAGCGAGCTTATGTTTATATCTAATAATATGAGTGTCCAAAATTCGGGGGAAAAATCGAGAAAAATTTCGCAGATTCTAATGTATTTTTCTTTCACAAAAAGACTTTTGTTACTAATATAATGGACTGAGCGAGCTGTGATGAACCTTCCTCTATCAAATTAACCTTTGTGGTGCTCAAAGTATGCTCGTATGAGGACAAAAGGTGGTCGATTCTGATTGCATTTAATTTCCCCAGATTCTGTTCATGAAGGCAGAGTCTAGAGCAAGCCTAGAGCTAATTTTAGTTCAGCTACTTAAACGAGATGGCGCCTATCAGGAGAACTGTCAGCGTACAAGCGTAAGAACAAAAATATAAAGGATTTGAAGAAGCCACTCGGATCCATTAATAACAATAGAGATATTAATAAAAAGAAAAAAATGTGTAATGATAGCGAAATTGAAGCGTTAGACTGATGCAAATGTATGTTTATCAGTGTTACCACACAAATAACTTTTTCTCTGCACAAGGATGGAGTTCACTGATAAATGCCCTAGTAAAGGGGTACCCTACCCCCTTATGCGAAGAAGTCGCGCACCAGGAGCTCGTTCCAGACCGTTCGATTTTTCCCAATCTCACCCGTAACAGTCAGTATACGCGAACCAGATTGGCTGCTCGAAACAATATGTATTTGGCATTCATCCACGCTGCGAATTGACTGAAATTTTGGAAATAGTACACCTCCAATGTTACCCACACAAACACAACAGACTATTTAATATAGTAGTCGGCAAGAAGTGCTCGTTTCGACCGATTTTCGAGAGCTACGCCCCCTGTTCCCCTATTACCGAGCAGGTACTATTGTCAATGATTTTTTTCTTGTCAATGATATCCCTTGTAGGCCTATTCCAAGTGCCATGATTATTTGTTTCGAAAGATTCCCACCTGAGACTACGTTCTGTCGATAAAGTAAGAAATTACAACAGAAATTCTTATTTCTGTGCAAAATGAAGCTATTTGCAAAATTTTTGCCAATTCAGAGCATGGGGGTTTTCGGAAGTTTAGCTGCCTGTAATTTCGGGTACCTGCACATTTCTATACCAAACGTATTATAGACTAGTATAAATACAAAAGTGATGATTGTTGCTTCCCACTCCGGTGGATGGCACGATGAATAGGTAAATGCGCAATAATGTGCAGAAGTTTCTGCTTAATTTCTAATGTATACGATGAGAAAAATTAGCAGTACAGCAATGCCTCAATACATCAAAACTCTGGCTGATGAAAATTGGCTCTTTTTTATTGCATGCTGGTACCTGTCAAAATATTCATCAAGCATTGAGAAATGGACACAGTTAAAATAAGTGAAAAACAATAGTATTCGTACATAGCAATGGGCCTATTGGCGATGTCCACAGTAAAACAGTGCTGAGTATGCGCGTGTGGAAATTAGAAATGTAACACAGAAGTTTCCTATTTTCTATTATATGTTTATTGAATTTGATCTACTGAGTTGAAAAGACTTCCTTGATGCATCCGATAAATTTGTATCTGATCTATTTTGATTGTGGCGATACATACTCCGTTGAGTTAATGGAATCTCTGAACTCATAACTAGTCTGCAAATCTTTGTACTGAATAAAAATTATCTGCACCTGTTACTAGAAACAAGAGCTACTTAGGAATGCCTTTCGTCGTTTAATAATTTGTATCGATCGAAAGTAATGTACTGATAGTTTCAAGTTCTTTTAGCATTTCTGTTATTTCAAATTACAGTTACTCATTGTTCTTAGAAATGCATTAAATCCGCAATCCGCTGATACCTGTAAAATATTGCAATGATACTATTAGTGAAAATGTCATAAAAATATAATGAAAATATGGAAATTTCTATAGGGCTTCCCAAAAATATTGTACTGCCTTGAAAAGGGTGATTCTTGAAGTCATTTGATGTAACTTGTTACTTTGCAAAAATGTTCTTCACAACTTTGTCCAGGAGTTATAAACTAAAAGCAAGGACCACTTACACCGTGGGTACATCGGACGGTCATCAGCTGATTGGTCCGTGATTTTTGTCAATAACTGTTTAACGAAACTGTGGAGAACATTTTCGTAACGGAAAAAGTTACTTCAAATGACTTCAGGAATCACCCCTTTCGAAGAAGTACAACATTTTTGGAACACCATGTATATTGAATTATGCACTTAAATTTTTGGCGGATCCGTCGACATTTGAAAATTCTAGAATTCGATTTTTTTGTTGTAAATAGCAGATATAAATACGAGAACAATGTCTTTCAGTTTTATGGTCTGCTGATTGTAAATAAAAAACCCTAATAAAAATTTAAATTTATATCTTTCGTTATACTATGATGAAACTATTACGACTTTATTCATTATTATTAATATTCGTCATGATAAAATTATTTCGAACAGGTTGTAATTCGAAATTTAAAGTACTATAAAATAATTAATAATTAACAAGTGTTTAAAGACATCTCTATCAGGCAAGTTACAACCAGTAATAATTTTTTAGTAGATCTTTTATAAATTTTATGAGGCATTATTGTAAAAAAACATTATTAGTTAACGGAACAGTATCTCGTCGGTGACGAGATTCTCGAATTGGTTCTAGTTCTTGAATTCATCGTTCTCAAAGCGTAGAGGACGCTAAAATCACAAGGTGTCGGTACTACAGATTTCTATGGACACCAAGTCTCATAAGGTGTCAGATCTATTCCTATATTTCTTCTGTGGACCAACTTTCCTTACCTATCAAAAATAGACATCAAAACAGACATAACTTTTGAACGAGTGAATTCCTAACATTAAAACTTGGATTTTCGGCATTATCTAACTAAAATCTACAGGATTACACTAGAAAGAAGCAAAAATTTTTGGTTCCCGGAGGTACACAGCCGTCGAAGTCTTTATTTCTCATGAAGCTTATTTAACGTTTTTTAGAAGCATCTCAATTTCAGTAGATTTTGTGACTAAAGATTCAATCGAAATAGCAAAGTGAAAAAAAACCGGATTATAATGTTGATTTTAAATATATGTAGTTAAGAGAAACAGTTTGTAATGCAAATTGTATCAGAGACTACACTAACGAAAACATTAATAAACTGTCTTTAGAAAGTGGATAAAGTGCCATTGAAAAATTTTCTTATTGTTCTACTAACAATGGGGAATAATAAAGCTGTCGACGTGGTCGATAGCTAGTAAAATGGACTTTGTATTTCAATAAATAAATACTATTTGAAATAATAAAGTACTTAAATTTAAGGTTTACTTTTTAAATTCGTGTTAAAATATTTTGATTATTATTTAACTTCTGCGACGATCTAGAAAGGTTTGTATGAGTGCAATAACATATTGTTAACGTTTATGTAAATAATGAGAATTTAATGGCAACATAACATATACAATGTAAGTTACATCTATTTTTCGTAGGACCTATCCTTCTCTGACGTACTGTGTCTTTTTTTCTACACATTCACTCACATTCTTTCTTTCTCTTTCTGAATTTCTCCCTCTCTTTAGTAGCATACATACAAATTTCAATGTTACAAAAACATCAACGTTTCTCCTTTTTCCCCTATTTTCTGCATCGACTGTGTCTGCGATTAATTTTCAACTCTTTTCACCAATTGCTGTTTTCTAAGAATTTTACATGGCCCTCCATTTTCACTGCACGGTAACAACGCAATTGATTCCTACGCCACGTTATATTGCACTATCGTGTAAAAATGTCTTGCCCATATACTTTGACACCCTGTCACTTACATTCCCCTCGAAACTTTAAGACTCTGAACTTATTTGACCTGTGTAACATATACAGGAATGTCCGACTGTAAGACCGGCCGAAAGTTTCACCGTATGTCCCTACACGCTCCATTTCATTGGGCGGTAAACCCCGCAAGGGGCCCGGAAGTTCGAGCCACCTCGGTCGCGTAATCCGATACCGGATCTGGTATATCGGTGTGAACTACTAATCCAATTACAAAACTTCTTTATTTTTCATTATAATTTTATGGGACTTTCACCAACGCATTCGTGGCATTTTTCTAATAAAAATGATACCAAACATGATATAATTCCGATGATATTTATTTGTGTAATGGATGATGTTTTGAAATGCTTTCCGAGACGCTGTCCTTCTTTGCGTCAAAACTTTCATCGTTCATTGCACAAGCAAATATAATTGGAATTATATCATATTTGGTATCATTTTCATTTAAAAAATGCCACGAATATGTTGGTCAAAGTCCCATGAGAAAATAATGAAAAATGAATAAGTTTCTTCATTGGATTACTTTACAGTCGGACATTGTTGTACTTTGTAAACACGCGTACAGTATAAGTCGCTTAAGATTGGAAGCTAAATTATCTCCGTTATTTTAAATGACTTGAGAACATTTCCGGAGAAAACATATTTTCTAAAGAAACAAATATCACGATGAGAAAGCCCTCCTTTAAAGTCATCACTGTTCTTGAAATTAAACCATATATAATTGATAATGTAGTCTTAATCGATGCATATTTCACCTCTTCAAAGAAAATATTAAATTACTAGTTCACAGCGAATTTCATGCAATTATGACAAAAATGAATAGTTGTAATTTCAAACAATACAAACATTAGAAGTATTACAAAACGCTGTTACATAATTTTCAATCTATTAAACCGGTTAAGAATGAAAATAAATTTATATTTCATTTCAGTTTGTTGTAAATCAGGTAGAAAGTTTTTGTGAACATTATACTAGAAAATTGCCACATTGAAATATCGTTTAGATTAATGGCTCTTTATACAAGCTGGCATGCTAAATTCATCGATAAAAATTATGTTGACTTTCAGGGGAAAAACTTCATTTTGTCGCAATATTTACTCCTTTAAAATAGATATTAGCTCCTTTACAAATTTTCCCATGTTATTAAAGACAAGGAATTATTTTATGTTTCAATCTTAGGTAGGTCACACTGTGTACACGACCGCTCAAAAATATATGGTTTATTCAAACATACGTAGCTCGGAAAGAAAAATAAAATTATCACTTCTCTTCAATCACATGATCACAAATAAATCAATTCGTATTATGTTCATTCTAAAAAAATCAAGTTATTGATTGAACAAGTGATCCAATAGTTTTGAGCGGTATTGCGTGTGAGAACATTTATTAATATCAAGAATAGCGAACTTAAAATAAACAAAAAAATGAAAAGAAGAAAAGATTTAAAAAAATATACCCATATAAGGGTGAATTTTCTAATTAGTTAATTAATTAATTAGGAGTGTCGGTTACTCTGGAACAACTTAATATATAATAATTAGTACACGGATTTCGTTTCCGGAATTATACGCATTTTACTACTATACATTATATAATATACAAGAAATTAGTATAAATAAATATATATATGTATATATATACAACTATATATATATACATATATAAAACCTTAATCTCCTTGACTTATTATTCGTTCTAGACGTAATTTGAAAAGTCACCACGTGAATGATTAGCAAATCCGCATGTTAAAATTTGATAATTCCTGAATTAATAAAGGCTCTATTTTCTTTAAATATTACCTACAACTAATATTATATTTGTTTACTTTAGAACATAAACTTTATTCGTAAAATAAAATTATAGATTCGCTAAAAAAAATGATTAAGAATGGTCTTATCCTAGTTTCAACTTCGTCTCGCCTTAAAAATTTTCCTTTAAGCCTTTCGGTGTCATAATCTGAACGCTTAGCGAAAATTTTGTAGTTGTATTCGTTGAAATTGCCACTAAATGTATAAGGGCGCTCATTATACAAATCTCAATGTTTCCTCACGGCACCGAAGTGATTAAGGTAATTTTAAAAGAATACAGTAATCGTTTTTCCTTGTTCTCGCTTCATTTTTTTTTAACACAGACAGACAGGACCACTTCCATATTGGTATGAACGCAGTTACACGAATATTATGCGTTAACAATTCATAGAAAGCTCCTCGCAGTTCGTTCGATAAACAATTAATAGGAAATATATTTATTATACACAGTGGACAGACTAGACCAGGTCGAGATGTCTTGTTACGATTGCTTTTCAATTTCTGTAGACGACACATTCCACTCGAACAGCTTTTAAAGCCATGGGATTCTGAATCCATTTTTTAAGGCTCTTTTACAGTTACTTGTTGAGAATGAATGACAGTAAAAAACTATAAAATACGGTCATGTTTTCGATACAGTCTCCACAGTTTACCGTATAGTTTCGTGTACTGTTTTAATTACATAGTAAACGATAGTGCAGTTGTGTAGAACTTATTACAAACATACGACGAACTTTACACAATAGATTATAAATAAGTGGATGAAAATATCATGTGACACTTGGCCACGAACTTAAGATTACGTATCAGTGTGTATAAGATGATGACCATGTTTCACTATTCGTTTTCATTACAATATGTATTAATTTTGATAAATACAAGTATGTATGGAATTAATTATATCGTGTAGCAATAAATCACAAATTAAAATAATAATAATAATACCAAGACTCCGGCCAAATAAATGATTAAGAAATCGCTTTTCACTAATAGTACTTTTAATCATCTTGACATGAACGTGTTTATGCAATATGCTTACACGATAAGTTTTCGAATGCAAAACTTCCATCAAAAGCCCAATATCTTTGGCTACTTCGGGTATGTTTATTTAAATAATTATAATATAGTAATATTGTACAGCTTCAGTTAGAGTACAGGATGAATTTGAAACATATAGCATCCTTTACAACATATGCTGCCCATTTGGTGGAGCATACTGTGATTGCTGACTTACCGAAGGTCCTGTCGGTCCTGATGGACCATAAGGCGCCGGCATAGAACCAGTTTGAGGTGGATACCTATTGCACATGGTATGAAACAGTTATTTATTTGTATTTATAAAGTCAAATTATTATTTTAATATTACGGATTTAATTTTACGGATTTTTCTTTAAAAAAGAATATGTTTTAATATGTTTTAACAAATTAACATGGTACAATCTTTGCCGAAACTTAATAACTTTTACTGTATTAAAAGTATGAGAATTTTTCGGATTTTTCTTAGAAAAAATACAGTGTGTATAAAAAGTAATGTATAAAAACAACAATTTTGATTGTTATAGACAATTTTGCGGGTGTTTCTCTTACAAATGTCCACAGATTCAGAGGTGTAGATTCACCCCTAGGCCGGATGGCCATTACTTTTTGTACACCCTGCACATTATCAAATTTAGTATAATCTTCGCTTAGAATTAATAACTTTTACTTGACTAAAAGTATGAGAATGTTACGGATTTTTTTTTAGAAAAAGAATATTTACATAGTACAATTTTTGACATATCTATCCAATTTATACGACACCAAAAATGACATCAAATTAAATGAACACGTACCCTTGATGGGAGTAAGGAAGGCTAGTTTGCTCTAGTACTGGTGGACCCTGCGGATGACCCGGAGGATGCTGATGTGGACCAGATTGCACATGTCCAAAATGCTGAGGTAATGTCATGTTTGGCATACTTGTAGGTCCCATATACTCATTTGTTGGGATGTTGCTACTATATGGTCCTAACGGACTACTTCCAGGGAAAGAAGACGGATGAGGTGGCGGTACTCCATTATATATCTGTTGATTTTGCTGGTTTGAATATTACAATTATACGAACAACAATTTTCATTAAAAAGAACAAAGACATAGATAGAAAATACTTACATGTGGAGGCGGTGGTCCATGATTTTGGAATTGATAGGGACTCATATGTGGCGGCATCTTAGGGAGAGTATAACTAGATGGTGTTGGAGGTGGAGGTTCTCTCATCAGTGTATGATATAAATTAAGGGCATCTACCAAATCAGAACTGAGTTGGGTTAGTTGCGCATGCCTCCTATCCACCTTCTCTAATGCTGCATCTATTAACGGTCCCATTGCAGTAACTTGTTCTACAAAATATTGCTAGATGTAATCAATTGATAACATACAGTAGGTGTACAAAGTGTTCGTACACCTTTTAAAATAGAATATCTTTTTTATAATTGTACTAAACGACCTGATTTTTTATCATCAATTAGAAGCATTGGTTTACTAAATCATCTGCAAAAAAGATTTTCCAAAAATTACAATTTACAAGGTTGCATGACAAAGGAAAAAAAGCATTTCTTTGAATCTTTTTGTTAGGGCTCTTAATGAAAATTTCAAATATATGTTTTGTAGATCTAAGTTTGTTACACCAATGCTGAAAATTTTATCGAAAAAGATCAACATACACACAAGCTACAAGCGGTTAAAAATGGTGAAAATCGTAGTTTTACACGATTTTTGACCAGTTTCTGCTTAAAATCCACAGAATCTTTCGATGCGTGTTGATCTATATAGATCTACAAAACATAAATTTTAAATTTTCATTACGGGCTTAAATAAAAAAGTTTTGAAAAATGCCTTTTTTTACTTTTGCATGTAACCTTGTAAATAATAATTTTTTGGAAAATTTTGTTTGCATATCATTTTATGAACCAATGTTTCTAATTAATTATAAAAAATCAGGTCGTTTAGTACAATTATAAAAAAGTTATTCCATTTTAAGAAGTGTACGAACACTTTGTACACCCACTGTATACAGTCTTCTCTTACATAGTGTGACATTTTTTTCCCCCTCCTACTGGGGGATTCCCCTTGGGCGGTCGGTCGCGCTACAATGTAACGTAATCCGAGCCCGGATATCGATGAGGCAATGCTAATGCAATGATGAAATTTACTTAATTTTAAGTATTTCGTATTACAATGTGTTATTGTATATATATACATATTTGTAAAGAACTACAACCCATTACTAAATTCATCATAAAGTAAAACATATTAGATCAAACAGAAATTACCTTCTAATTCGAGCATTTCCTGCGGATCTGAATTATCACATTGAGGATCAGCTTCGTGTAACAAATGTAGAAGCTTATCCATTTTTCCTTCATCTATTTCAACCTCGATCACTTCTGGCTCCCTCTTTACAGTTTTCACTTCGACTTCTTCAGCAAAATGAACCATTTTTTTATTAGTGTGTTCTAACTCTGTTATATTAAACCCGTGTATAGTATTCCATTGTCAAGTAAATGCAAAATTTAAGATATAACGTAGCTTACTTGTAAATTGTTCAGGCTCAACGGATAAATCTGCAGTAACAAAATTAGAAGGGAAAAGGCCTATTCCTGTATAATTACTGCCTTTCCACCAATTTGGATCAGAATCATCCAAAAGGTTAACTAAAATTCAGTTGATAACAATAATTTCATTATTCTGTTACATACGCGTCGTTAAATGGTTTCTTTAGCTGTAATCGAAATACAGTCCCTTTGAAAAAATAAGGTTAAAGAGAATTGTTAATTCATACTTATTTCTCCTGCGAAAAATGTTAATTCATTATTTTCTGCTGCCTCAAAATCATACAGTGCACGGACCTTCCTGCCTTCGGAATTGCTGGAAGTACTAAGCGCTGTGCTTACACTTGGGTATAAACTCGTACTCTTTTTAGATGACGGAGAACTGTGTGAAGAAGATGCTTGATTATGGGCTTTACTATCTTTGAGTGAAAGTTCAATAGCTAAAAACAATAAAGAAATAACATAATTTGTAGGTTTTTATAAAATAAAAATAAAGGATATCATAAATATGTGTACGAATATACCTTTCGCAATGTCTTCTTCTTCTTGCGAATTTGATACTACATTTGGATCTTTGCTCAGTACGCTTGTACGTTTAGGCTACAAGATCACAGTAAATTTATATAGAAACTTTACAATTATATTTCAATATAAATAAATAATCTATCAGCTACAATGTAACGTTCTGCGGAAATATTTTCATTTAGTTCAGCAAAATAATTATGCGTTCAACGCGCACAGGATACATGAAAGAACACTATCTTGGTATCAGCGTTGGGCAATGGTTAAATAAAAATTTATGTAAATAACAAGTTATTCCTTATTTGGATATTCAAATAAAAAGCAAAAATAATGATTTATTATTTGAGCAAGTCTAAATAAATTATTTGAAATAATAAAGTATTGACAAATTATTTGATTAAATATTTAGTATTAATAATACTGAATTATTATTTGTTATTTATAGTCATTAAACAAATTTTCTTTCCAACTGTCCTCAGAAAATAAGAGAAAAACAAAAATTATTTATTTCATTGCCATCTCAATCAAAGTAAGAAATAATCTTTTATTTGCAATAAGAAATAAAAAGTTTAGTTGATATTTAGAACTACAATCACATATGTTTATCTATTTATATATTATTTGACTAAAAAATTGCCCAACTCTGCTTGGTATGTAACTCTGCTATTCAAATTAGGGACAGAGTGTAGTTGTGTAAGTTTTATGGTAAAGAAATTGTTAAAGGTGAGTCTTACCGTATCAGAAATAATAGTAAAATCATGACCTTCGTTTTTCAATTTGTTGTACAAACTTGGTATTAAATTTAATTGAGGATCATTCTTAAAATCGCCTTCAGCCCATTTTTTCAGTAGCCCTTTCATTCTTTCTGCAATTTTTGGTTGGGAATGGTTCACAAGTTTTCTCATATCACTTTCAAAGTCTCTCGATGCGATTTCCAGATGAAACATTTTCCCACAATTACTGACACATGCATCCAGCAACTAAATACAAATGATTAAAGAGCTAACAGAATGGTACAGTTTCTAAACATTAACCCTTCGCACTCTGAGCTATTTTAACTCGAGAATTAAACATTTCTTCCGACCTAGAATATATACATTCTCAATGATCTTTTAAATTTGGTAAATATGAAATTGATATAGTGTCTTATATAATACTTAAATGTTTCATAATTGATTAGTAGACTCCGAATTTTATGAATTTATAACAAAAATGAGTAGATGCAATTTAAAACAGTAAACAGATTAAAAAACTTTAAGTGTTAATATGTTATTTTCACTACATAGTACATAGTAATATATTTTAAATAATGGTACATTTTTAGTGGTGCCTCAGAGTCACCATTCGAGTGCAGAGGGTTAAAATGTTTGCGTTCGAATGCGAATGCTTTTAATTTGATATTTTTCTATGATTGTTGTAAATGTTGCCAAATACGTCCCTATGGAAAAGTGCATTCCATATATTATCTTACACTGGGTGTATAAACTATACAAGAGCATTATGAACATAAGGAAATGCTGAAATTTGTTAACCCTCATATGCTCCTCGGGTGAAAATTGACCATTTTCTGTTTCCGGATACTGTATTATGTTTTTGATTTCTTTCTAAATGTGCTATAACTTGGTGTATTTATCTAAAATATCATATTATATGTAAAACACAAGGCGATGGCATTTCCTTTATGATAGTAACGTCACAAAAATACAAATGACGGAAGAGTCCCTCGGATGATATTTCACCCAAATACCGTTCACTTATAAAACGTATTAGATACTGTTGTCAAAAGAAGCTATTATGTTCTTCTTTTTATCTATACGCCATTATTTTGTAAAAGATATATTTACAATGTAAAAATTTTTCATGATCATTCTTTTGAAAGTTTCGCTACACCGCTTATATGGCCAATACTATGGCTATGAGTGGTTCTTGAAATCTGAGTCTCAGTAGAGATGTTGGGACTGTTTGCTTATGTTTTGATAACGATGTGGGATGTAAAGCTATGCCTCTCAGAATGCATATGTTCAGATTAGTTCGTTTTCAGTTCTCATTCTGTCAAGGTGGTCTCCAGTTTTAGTACAAGCGACAGGATTACAAGATTTAGTACAAGATTACAGGAAGTTGATGCGAGTCATGTGTAGGGAAAGATCGGAAGGCGTACATGGCTTGCGAAATTTGCAAGAAAAATGTATGTGGCGAACATAAAAATGCTACTCATATATGTAATAACTGCTAGATATAATAAAGAAATCCATTAATTCTAATTAATTTTTAATGAAATATATTATAACAGATTCCCAATAACATGAATTCAAGTGTAGAGTGAAAATGAGTGAAATATCACCTGACGATCTTTTGTGTAACTATTTGTGAGGAGCGTATGAGGATTGAGAAATATTATTTGACTACTTAATATTTGATATTATAACGATAGATCATTTGAAAGTTTATCGATATATTTGATTTTTATAAAAATCATCAACTGATTCGAAACTTTTGGCTGGTAATGTATGTTCCAAAAGGTATACTAACGGTTAACGCTTGCATAACAATATGCGGGTCTGGAGAGTAGAGTCTCCTAACAATAGATCTTAGACAATCCTTTGCATTCTGCGTAGAAGTTCCTACTTTGTCGCAAATGTCCATTATCTTTCCCCATTCCTCGGTGGTATTCTTCTCGCTGGTTGCTTTTTCTGTCGCAAAAAACGTTGGTAAAAGAAATTACAATATGCAAAGCAACAAGTACTTAAACTTAAGCGAAACTCCTTAATAATTAAATCGCTTCGACACAGTTTACATACTGATAAGGCTCGCTTGCTGTAGTCAGTATATAATTAATCAAATCAGCATTACAACAATAATGTATTATTGAAAATATTTGTAAAATTCTTGGTAAAAGTAATCGTTATGCTAATAATATTTTAAACGTAACAGAGTCCCGTGGATTAAACAATAAAACAGGGTTTTTCACAACAATAAAAGAACGTCAAATTGGAGAATTGTAAAATTTAAATATCGCCATATAATACAGATTTTTGTAAATAATTTGATAGAAATCGTTTGTACAGTTAATCAATGAGACGCAAGACGATGAGTAAAGTAATTCAGAAAATCTGATGTCTTAATTGGAGGTCAAGTGTCAACAACCGCTTAATGTGTCTATCAAACGTGAAATTCCTATGTCTCGGAAATAAAAATGATCGAGCCAGGACATAAGTATGCAGAATCGAACGAATGGGTGACGAAATAGATATTTCCATAGCGAAAGATCGAGTTTCTCCGAATAATGATTCTAAGTGAATTAAGGCTAGGGAGGACTATACCACTCACCGACGTCAGCGTCGAAAGGCGAGGAAGTCTGGAAAAGGCCCATTTTGTCCGATTCACTCTTTCGAAACGAATACGTCCTGCAATTACGTCCGTTACACGGTGTCACGGAGTCGGGTTCTGTTTTTCTTTGCACATCCAGCTGATATTTACTTACAAACGCGATACCGAATGACTAATAACATTCTAATCTACCATCGAGGGACATCTTTCTTTCGATCTGCCAAAAAACCTCGATACTATCGAATCGTCTCGAGCGTTAATGTCAACTTCGACGTGAAACGTACGATTTGTAGAATCGGTGGATATATCGAATGAGTCAGTGACAAAATTAGTGGCGGAAATTTTACGTCTTTCCAGTTTCAGATAATGGAAATGATTCAGAGTTATTCAAAATTTGGACAAGTTGTGTCTTTCCCGAGGGGACATTGAAATGAACATCGACAATCGATACATCGTATCATACCACGAAATCACACTGTCACCTCGTGGCTGACACCTATAGTCACCTTTCGGGACAACGCGCTGTCTGACGATGGTAAAACAGATTCATTAATAAGTTGTAATTATAAAGGTGATTTATTGTGGTCCACTAAAAGCACTGACGAGGTACAAGAATAGACAGCTTGTGATTTTAGCATCCTCTACGCTTTGAAAACGGTGAATTCAAGAACTAGAAAACTTCTGCAGCCAGTGCCGGATTAAGTCAGTGCGGGGCTCGTAGCAAATGTTACCAGGCGCCATTGGTTTTGCACAATAATATAATAAAACACAATGAATAACCTTTTTTTAGCAAAAATATCTGCGAACGGATGTCTACAGCATTGTCAAGGTTAAGTCGAATGTACGCAACGTTGTCTGATTATGAGTTTTCAATACATCCGGAAATCATCGGAGAGTGCAATGACGAAGAGACTCTCTCCTGCCCGTTCACCGTAAAGAGAGCGTATTAGAAAGAAATCTTCTTACGCTAGCTTACATTCAACTTAATTTCTTTTCATTTAATATCGCAAAATATTTGTAATGTTTACGCTCTTCAATTTTCGGTTTTCCTTCAGAAGGCAACCAGCTCCTCATTTTTGGTTTCCCTTCAGAAGGCAACCAGATCTTCAATTTCCGGTTTCCCTCCAGAAGGCAACCCGCTCCTCAATTTTCGGTTTTCCTTCAGAAGGCAATCCGCTCCTCAAATTTTGGTTTCCCTTCAGAAGGCAACCAGCCCTTCAATTTTCGATAATCTTTCAGAAGGCAACCAGATCTTCAATTTTCGGTTTCCCTTCAGAAGGCAACCAGCTCTTCAATTTTCAGTTCTCCTTCAGAAGGCAACCAGCTATTCAATTTCCGGTTTCCCTTCAGAAGGCAACCAGCTCTTCAATTTTCAGTAATTTTTCAGAAGGCAACCCGCTCCTCAAATTTTGGTTTCCCTTCAGAAGGCAACCAGCTCTTCAATTTTCGGTTTCCCTTCAGAAGGCAACCAGATCTTCAATTATCGGTTTCCCTTCAAAAGGCAACCAGCTCTTCAATTTTCAGTAATTTTTGAGAAGGCAACCCGCTCCTCAAATTTTGGTTTCCCTTCAGAAGGCAACCAGCTCCTCAATTTTTGGTTTCCCTTCAGAAGGCAACCAGCTCTTCACTTTTCAGTAATTTTTCAGAAGGCAACCCGCTCCTCAAATTTTGGTTTCCCTTCAGAAGGCAACCAGCTCCTCATTTTTGGTTTCCTTCAGAAGGCAACCAGCCCTTCAATTTTCGATAATCTTTCAGAAGGCAACCAGATCTTCAATTTTCGGTTTCCCTTCAGAAGGCAACCAGCTCTTCAATTTTCAGTAATTTTTCAGAAGGCAACCCGCTCCTCAAATTTTGGTTTCCCTTCAGAAGGCAACCAGCTCCTCAATTTTTGGTTTCCCTTCAGAAGGCAACCAGCTCTTCACTTTTCAGTAATTTTTCAGAAGTCAACCCACTCCTCAATTTTTGGTTTCCCTTCAGAAAGCAACCAGCTCTTCAATTTTCAGTAATTTTTCAGAAGGCAACCCGCTCCTCAATTTTTGGTTTCCCTTCAGATGGCAACCAGCTCTTCAATTTTCGGTTTCCCTTCAGAAGGCAACCAGATCTTCAATTATCGGTTTCCCTTCAAAAGGCAACCAGCTCTTCAATTTTCAGTAATTTTTGAGAAGGCAACCCGCTCCTCAAATTTTGGTTTCCCTTCAGAAGGCAACCAGCTCCTCAATTTTTGGTTTCCCTTCAGAAGGCAACCAGCTCTTCACTTTTCAGTAATTTTTCAGAAGGCAACCCGCTCCTCAAATTTTGGTTTCCCTTCAGAAGGCAACCAGCTCCTCATTTTTGGTTTCCTTCAGAAGGCAACCAGCCCTTCAATTTTCGATAATCTTTCAGAAGGCAACCAGATCTTCAATTTTCGGTTTCCCTTCAGAAGGCAACCAGCTCTTCAATTTTCAGTAATTTTTCAGAAGGCAACCCGCTCCTCAAATTTTGGTTTCCCTTCAGAAGGCAACCAGCTCCTCAATTTTTGGTTTCCCTTCAGAAGGCAACCAGCTCTTCACTTTTCAGTAATTTTTCAGAAGTCAACCCACTCCTCAATTTTTGGTTTCCCTTCAGAAAGCAACCAGCTCTTCAATTTTCAGTAATTTTTCAGAAGGCAACCCGCTCCTCAATTTTTGGTTTCCCTTCAGATGGCAACCAGCTCCTCAATTTTCGGTTTCCCTTCAGAAGGCAACCAGCTTTTCAATTTTCCGTTCTCCTTCAGAAGGCAACCCGCTCGGCGTTTTTGGGACGAAGTAAGCTACAAAACTATCTTATACATATAATAGCAGAGAGTAAATATCGAAGGAGCATTATTAGCACCTGTTAGCACGAAGAAAAAATTGTATAGTCCATTCGCATTACGTGTATTTTATATGATTTGATGTTGCTGATAATTAATGTTGATTTATTTACTCTCTGATAATGGATATATATATATGTATATAATATATGTAGATCAGTGGCACGGATGTGTGTTTGAGGGCACGGGGATAACGTGGAACTTACAGTGATCTGAAATACCACATTACTAAAAATTCCACCACTAGTCTAACACTACAATTAAATATTTTATTAGATGTTTATACATATTAATAGCAGTTAAGTTATTTATAAAATTTTGTTTCATAATTAATTTTTGTATGCTCAGATTAAATTTTAGATTAAGAATTTATTCTTATATAATGGTAATTATGCATAGATAATTATATAGATAATTTTTTCATGTTTATGTTCATGTACATGTACAATGTCAACATTTTATGTATGAAAATACAATGAATAAATAAAGACAATCTCATAAAGAATATATTTATTGCACTACCTATTCTTCTCGAATGTCTGGCTCGACGCTGAGTTGTACTACTGAAATTTCGGATACCTCTTTCGATATCATGTTCTCCTAAGACATAGTTAAATCTCCGAGGTTTTCGAAAAATTTTCGGTCGTCTGACTTGTTGTTCAGTCGCACTATTGAATTTTCGAAATTTTTCGACCGTCTGGCTTGCCGATGAGTTGTACTACTGAAATTCCGGATACCTCCTTCGATATCATGTTCTCCTTTTTTTTTTTTTTTTTTGTTTTTTTTTTTTTGTTTAAGGGCGGTGGGGGAATGCAGCTTAAGCACACCCCCCCGCAGATGAAATTTGGGGGGGTAGTGTCGGGCTCGGTTCCCCTCCAGATATTAATTGGGGATTATCAGGGCCTATGCCAAATCACCATACCGACTAAACCCCCACCGCCCAGGTCTCACCAGACCTTCTTTCTCCACCTTTCGCACGGAATAATACACCCGATGGCCCGCTATCCGCATTCATCGGGTGTATTTCTCCATGCTCGAAGCCACACCTGTTCTTGGCTCTTCGATATCATGTTCTCCTAATACAAAGTTCAATTTTCGAGGTTTTCGAAAATTTTCGACAATTTTTCGACTTTCTACTAAGAGAATATGATAGCGAAGGAGGTATCCGAAACAGTGATGGTATATTGCACCTGTTTTTCGTGCATGCGCGACGATTTTAGGATCAGTAAAGTACCAAGTTGGGCTAAAATGGGGTATCTTGGTCACCTCGCATAGTTACTACAATTTCGTAGTACGGCCGTCTCGTCATGTCGTCGGTTTCCCGCTAATAACAGTTCCCCCTACTTTCTTCACAAACAGAAGTATATACGTTCCTGCATTTAGTCGCGCATGCGCAAAAAACAGGTGCAATATACCACCACTCATCCGAAATTCAGTAGAACAACTCAACGTCAAATTTTTTGAAAATCGTAAACTAATATTCTCTTATTACAAAACTTAAGTTCTGTCGAATTTAAATAATCTTGTGTTATTAAAATTTTCGAAGATGTTAATCTAATTCTACAATCGCATATTCATATACAGGTAGAGAAGAAAGAACACATTAATTGTTGTAACTAATGTTTACTTTTCGCCAAAAGTCGCCACGCTCTGATTGGCCTGTGTTTTTCGCTAATAACTCCTTAACAAAACTGCGGACGTCATTTTGCAATGGAAAATGTTACTTCAAATGATCTCAGGAACCTCCCATTTCCGGATATTGAAGGAATTTTGAGACACCCTGTATAGTTACGAGTCGTTGAATGAAGAATTTATCGACGACTGTAATATCGTTTTACAAAAACCAAAATCTATATATATGTATATATATATATATATATATATATATATATATATATGTATATATATATGTATATGATTAATAGACTTCGAAACTGTTTGACCGATCAACATGAAACTAGGCACATATATGTATTTTTTCATGGAGAATGTTTTTACGCTACACATTTTTTTTCTCTATCGCTATGAAAATTGATATACATAGGTATTTGAGCACGTGGTATTTTATACTGCGAAACATGTTCGGACACGTTCAAGGTCAAGTCTTCCTCCACGCCTACAAACGAGCTTTGCATCTTTCAAATCTATATTAATTATTTGAACTATTATTTCAACAATAAATTGTTATTAATGAATTAATAATATTCCCCAGGGTTATCATATGTTAATATTTTACGGACGTGTTACTTTACTTATAATTTAAATCCTACATATATATTAATATACTTAGGATCAAAAATCTAAATTCTTCTCCCATTTAGCACGGGCGAAGCCTTGTCGGGGGCTGCTAGTAATATATAAAACAATGTCGGTGTCGGTGTCGGTGTCAAAATACATTGACTGAAACCGCATACACCGCTTCTTAGTTACTTGCATCTGATATTCGATACTAGCGAAACATATTTAGCTGTTTGTTATGAGTAGACTGTGGATCTTTACGCATTTATAGTAAAATTGAATATATGAATTCTCTTCTATTAAAATCATTAAGGGAAGCCCATGTAAGTTGTCTATACATCATTTTCTCATATTATTACAAATAACGAAAATATTCTAGGTGGTGAAAGTTATTAAGCCAGCCTGTATTTTAGTGTCCTATTTATTTGTTCTTTGTTTCGCATCATACGATTTCCTATTTGGGGAAGGAAGATGACGAGCAGAGACGATATGGGTTCGGTTACGAAAGAGTTGCTCGGAGGAGAGTAACGAACCGTCTGCGGTTTTAGAGAACAATTTTTCTATTAGAGCCGGGTTTTCGAACCTTGGACGTAAACGTGCACATTTTCTGCCTAATAAGTACTCCACTGGAGTGTCATCAAGTTTGCCTGATTCAGACGGGTCCCGTTTTACCAGTTGTAAATTGCTTGAATATTGCGCAAACAGGTTTTCATAATTTCCTCTTACCTTTTCGATCCATGTAAACAGGAAGGTGATAGTCGGAATTGTTACCCAGATAGCACTGGTGCGTCCGATGGACGTTCAGTGTACGTTTATCTGGAACGTATCTGGGACTTTTCTAGAACCATGTGGTACGAATCTGGGACATATCTAGGGCATACGGACGTAATTTGGACGTCCCTGGGACATATGGCTGGATATATTCAGAATGTTTATAAAACATTAAAATTTCATTTTAATTTTTATTGAATTAACAATTCATACATTACAAAAACATTAGGTACGTAGTACAATACAATAGTATATAATATATATTTATATATATAACTTTTATTCCATCGCCTTGAGGTTACAAATTTACAACTACACCACTTTTCACACTCGCCACATTTACACACTTACTTACTAAATCCTTAAAACTAACTTATACTTAACCTTAACCTAAGAAACACACGAGAGACAGAGAGACGCGCACAAATTATCTATCCTTACATCTAACATTTACATATTTACATATTTACATAGCTCTCTGTTCCCCCATAGCTTATATACAGGGTGTTCAGGCTATTACTAGCCAGCATTTTTGTGTAAATAGTAAATATTAGAAAAAAATGATGGAGGAAAAAGTATTACTGTTTTTTATGTGCAACACAATGACATATGCATTTTTGTTTTATTTACATTATTTTGATAGAACTGAAGGTGACCTTCAATTTTTTAAATGGAATGAGGTATTTTTTAATACGTCAATCGATGCAGCTGGACATTCGTAATAAAAAAGTACTAACCTATGTATGTCGAAAAGTTAATCGTTCAGAAGATATTTCAATATAAAAAACATAAAATACCATTACTGTCGTACTACACTAGTAAGTAAACGCTAACGTCTTAGTACGGTAGTAATGATATTTTTATATTTTTTATTTATTTTATATTTATATATATATATATATATATATATATATATATACAATAATATTCATACATTACAAAAACATTAGGTACATATAGTACAATACAATAGTATATAATATAATTTATATATATATAAATATTCTTATAAATGTATAAGTATATAGATATATATAAATAAAACAAATATATTGCTATAAATATTGTAATATACAATATAATATTCATACATTACAAAAACATTAGGTACATAGTACAATACAATAGTATATAATGTACATATATGTATATATATAAATATACTTATAAATGTATAAGTATATATATATATATATAAAACAAATATATTGCTATAAATATTGTAATATACAATAATATTCATACATTACAAAAACATTAAGTACATAGTACAATACAATAGTATATAATATATATTTATACGTATAAATAAAAAAAATATATTGCTGTAAATATTGTAATACACAATAAATGTGGTTTTTATACATGAGAAGTGAGCATCCGAGTATGTACGAAAATCATGAGCACAACTATAAGACTTAAAAAATACACGTACTTGGTACGTCTTGAAAGTACCTGGGACGAAAAAATGGACGTCCCTAAGACATTCGAAATTTAGGTCCTACGGACGTCCTTAGGATGTAAAATACGGATGTCCATAGGACGTCCAAAATTCAAGTGCATCAGACACCCCAGAGACGTCCATTGGAACATTCGTGCTATCTGGGTTAACCTTTAAGTGGACCTGTATAATGTATTTTAAAAATGCAATGATCCAATTAAATTGTATTTATGTATTTAATATTCATTAAAAAACTGTTTCGAGCAATATTAAATTTTTAAAATTTTATATAATTTTTATAAATTTTTAAAATTTGAAATATATATAATGGTATGAAAATATTTACTAGCGCCTCAGAGTCACCATTCGACTGCAAATAGTTAAATACAGTATTTTATCGATACAAGTCCTCAACACAGATGTTGCTGATTACGATTGCATTGGAATATAGTGGACTTGGAAATCAGTAGGTTGAAAGAGAAAATATATATTAATATGTGAAAGCATGTGAAAAAATTTGAGGATTTTCGTAATTTCTAGTGTCGAAAGTTTTTAATTTTGCGTCACCTCTGAAAAGATCGTATTGTATTTATTCATAGAAATCAAAAGGAAATTATTGCATAATTTTTAGTGAATTTTTGTAATGCGTTTCGAAGTCGATTTAATTTTTGTTTACTTCAAAAAAAATTAATTCCGTTCGGTCCACATTTAAAGAGAGTTATCCTGGTCACCCATCTACTGCATTTCTTTCAACAATTTATGTCCGCTAAAAATGTTACAAAATTTCTCTGAATGTCCGTTCTTTGCTCGCTAATATATTAATTTCTAGTCTTGAAATGAGAATTTGTGCAAGTATTGTGCTACAGAAGGGTTAAAAGATGTACGAATACTTTTACAGTGACTGCAGGTATTTCCTTGTTTATAATGATACTGCTTTCCGTGCATCTTTCGGTGGCCTAGATGAAGCATGAGAGTGGATAATACGCAAAATTATGAACGTTGCACGTAGTTCCCGCGGTTCGAAGTGGCTTGTAGAGGTGGAAGAATGTCACAGGAAGTAGTAGTGCAAGAACTTACGTAGAGGACTTCCGTTATTAGTTGTAAACAAGAGGTGAAAGCGCTTACGGTTAATTAGGTTAGGACAAAAAGTGGCTTCGTAGACACGGGGATGCTCGATAAAAAGCATTGTTGCGACTCCACAATGCCACGCGACGTCATCGTGCCCGCAATTATTTAATTACACGCGAGGACGTCGCTTTCGATCTCGAGGATTTACATAAAACGAGAGGGAAATGCACATTACACATAGCACATTACACTTCATGACAATACTATAAGACGCCATTATAAAACCATACAAATTTAAGTTATAAAAAAATTATAGTTTACTGGAGGAGAGTTTATCCAACACCATGTTCCCAGTCAGCAAAATCTACTCGAGCAACTTAAGATCAAATGTTTGCAATCATACTTTTGCGAGCAAAAGGCGGTCATTTTGGTGCCCATACATGCTTGGAGCAGTATTCGGTCCTTTAATGGTTCTAAATAAACATAAATATGATTGTCAACAAACTACAGATAAATATGCCTAAAGGTGATGCGTATCGCGAGCAAAAAATTGAATTGTTCACTCTGGACCGGATTAAGCCTAGTAGCAGGTGCAGTAAAAGACACGGGCCCCGCGCTTTTGGAGGGGACCCACGTCAAAATTTGGTAAAATAAGATTATTCTGCAACGGGGTATCAAGATCGTGTAAGTAACCTCGCCTTAGAGTAAACGTTGTGTTTTATGTTATTATCATACGAAACCTAGAGCCACCTGGTAACATTTGCTACGGGCCCCGCGCTTTTGGGGAGCTCCACGTCAAAATTTGGTAAAAAAGATTATTCTGCATCGAGGTATCAAGATCGTTTAAGTAACCTCACCTTAGAGTAAACGTTGGGTTTTATTTTATTATCATACGAAACCTAGGGCCACCTGGTAACATTTACTACGGGCCCCGCGCTTTTGGGGGGCCCCACGTCAAAATTTGGTAAAAGAGATTATTCATCTGCAACGACGTATCAAGATCGTGTAAGTAACCTTATCGTAGAGTAAACGTTGTGTTTTATTTTATTATCATACGAAACCTAGGGCCACCTGGTAACATTTGCTACGGGCCCCGCACTTTTGGGGGGCCCCACGTCAAAATTTGGTAAAAGAGATTATTCATCTGCAACGACGTATCAAGATCGTGTAAGTAACCTTATCGTAGAGTAAACGTTGTGTTTTATTTTATTATCATACGAAACCTAGGGCCACCTGGTAACATTTGCTACGGGCCCCGCACTTTTGGGGGGCCCCACGTCAAAATTTGGTAAAAAAAGATTATTCTGCAACGAGGTATCAAGATCGTGTAAGTAACCTCACCTTAGAGTAAACATTGTGTTTTATTTTATTATCATACGAAATCTAGGGCCACCTGGTAACATTTGCTATGGGCCCCGTGCTTTTGGGGGGCCCTACAACAAAATTTAGTAAAAGAGATTATTCTTCTGCAACGAGGTATCAAGATCGTGTAAGTAACCTCACCTTAGAGTAAACATTGTGTTTTATTTTGTTATCATACGAAACCTAGGGCCACCTGGTAACATTTGCTACGGGCCCCGCGCCTTTGGGGGGCCCCACGTCAAAATTTGGTAAAAAAGATTATTCTGCATCGAGGTATCAAGATCGTGTAAGTAACCTCGCATTAGAGTAAACGTTGTGTTTTATTTTATTATCATACGAAACCTAGGGCCACCTGGTAACATTTGCTACGGGCCCCGCGCTGGTTTAATCCGACACTGTTTGATTGAAGAAACCTTCGTACTCTGAGCTATTTTAACTCGAAAATGATACATTTCTTCCGACCTAGAATACTTCCATTCCCATTCCTATGATTTCTGAAATTTTACGTATATGAAATATATTGGTATTATACCTCGTATAATACTTAAATGTTTGGTAATTAATTAATTGTTGGACAGCATTCAAGAATTTACTGTACCCAGTTTTAGCATGGAACAGAATCTATACCCACTTTTAGCATGAAATAGAACCTATCCTCAGTTTTAGCAACGAACAGAACCTACACTCAGTTTTAGCATGGAACAGAACCTATATCCACTTTTAACTTGGTAAAGGTCGGGCGCAAATGCTCATATGAATCCTCTCTGGTAATATCAACGAAATGAAACGTATGACTGTTTATTATACATATAGGGCGAGGCATCTAAGACTTTCACGGAAAATATCTTCGTTGTTTTTAATCATGATAATGTTTCAGGCAGAAATTATTTGGTTCCGTGGGGAAATTATTGTGATGGAAAAGTTTTTTTCTCTCTAGCTCATATTTTTTGATAAATCCAAGCTATCGTTGTTTTTTTAAGTAGAGTAACTATAAAATAGAGTAACAATATAGCTGATAGTAGTAACAGCTAATCAAAAGACAAATTCAACTGTATAATATATGTTGACCTTCAAGTGACCCTTGAAGGAGTTCTAAATCAAAAAAGTAGTTACAAAACAGATTTGATCTGATTTGATTTGAGAAGCTGAGCATAATTAAGTACAATCTGTTAAGAATACAATACAATCGTATTGTTTTGTAATATTTACTTGTCGAATTTTTGAAAAATACTAGCGAACTGCTAGATGTCATCATGATTATCGGATTGTTGAATAAGGAAACAAGTAATTTGCGTAAGAAATGTATTCAAAATTTCTCTGTTTTTTTAAACAGTTTTAGGTGGCATATCAATCAAAATTAACACGTCTATGTGAAAGTGGATATGCATAATTACCATTGATAAATTCAAAAAGAGAAAACTGGTCAGCCACTGCGCTATGTACAATTAAATACTACATGCCAGTATACAAGTCATCTTCGATATGAGGATCCAGCTTAAAGAGAATAAATTCACACAAAAAATAAGTCGAAAATGCAGAATAAAATTTTATTGGAGATTTCGTTCGGACACCACAAAATAGAAAGTAGCGAAAGATGATCGAACAGTGAATAACTGAACATTAATACTTAAAATTCAAACATTATAAAATATATTACTACAGATGTAGCTTACTCACCTCTCTATCTACCTCCTATCTCCTATCCAGTATTTATCTATCTATCTTCTCTATATAAATAAAAATTAAATGCTGTTCGTTGGTAAGTGCATCATTTGTACACGGCTGGACCGATTTGTTTAATTCTTTTTTTAATGTTCGTAATAGTCCGAATAAGGTTTTTAGGAAAAGAAAAATTGGAAAAGTAGCCTAGAAAAATGGAAAATTTCGAACGATGGATACGCTCAATTCTTTTTTCGTTTTGTTTGTTATAAATGTTGTAAAATTTCCCATTGCCGACTAATTAAAGATATTTTATATAAAATAGAAAGTCGGTAAGTCGGTAAGGTAGAGCGCGACATTGAAATGATAAAAAAAAATTGTTTTCGATGCGCCAAAAATCCTTCTGGCAATCGTTATTTTAGTAAAAAAAGAACCAATTTTCAAAATTTCATCGAATTCTGATTTTTGCTATAAACGGAAGTTTCGCCAAATATTATAAATAAGAATATAATAATAATCATGGTATGGCATCTTTATTTGGTTCCCCTTAGGGTTACAAATCCTTTCTTCAACACAACCCGCTCGCCATCTCGCCGCTCTTATTTCTTATTCTCATTCTCATTCTTCTTCTCTTCTTATTCTCTCTTACATTTTGACCTTATGTCTAACTTATAAACTATCTTAAACTTAAAATATAAACTTAATATAATAATAATCATTAAAAATAAAAATAAATAAACTTAATGTAATAATAATCATTAAAAATAAAAATAAATAAACTTAATATAATAATAATCATTAAAAATAAAAATAAATAAACTTAATATAATAATAATCATTAAAAATAAAAATAAATAAACTTAATATAATAATAATCATTAAAAATAAAAATAAATAAACTTAATATAATAATAATCATTAAAAATAAAAATAAATAAACTTAATATAATAATAATCATTAAAAATAAAAATAAATAAACTTAATATAATAATAATCATTAAAAATAAAAAAAATTAAAACATTATATCTTAAGTTGTAAACCAATATAATTAGTTACATATCTGCCACCATGAAGTTTAAATAGTTTTCATACAACCTTCAATATTTGTTATAATGTATTGTTCATTTTTTACTCTACATACGCAATAATGATTCTTTGACAAAGATCCACATCGGGATCGAAACGTTAGAAACATGTATTAATAGCACATTTGTTGTTTTTGTTCTAAAAATGATGGAACCTGGCGCCGATAACATTTAAAACTTCAAGTTGTAAATTGTCTTCGTTTTTATCTGTAAAAATTCGAAACCAGTTCAAACCGGTTCCACGGAAAAGTTAGAATTCGAAAACCGGGTTTTTAAAAAGTCTGTTTTTGTATAAACCCTAGTATATAATTCATCGATATAATTTATACGCAATTTGAGCATTGTTACCGATGTAATTTGCACGCTACGCGAATTGCTGTGACTCTCTATGAAGGGCGATCATAAAAACGCAAAACGTGCTCAGATTAGCCGGACAAATTACACGCTAAAACAGGGAAAATATCGAGAAGTGGATGACGAAGTTAGGATAGTAGGGAAGGTACGATGTTTCCATATTAGGTGAAACGATACCGTTCGACGCAAATTATGTCATACAATTTTCTTGCATACTAGCAGCATCCATCTCAGGACCTTTCACTTGCGTTCAGTCGTTCGTCCTTACGAAATTTATCGCAACGTGAAAGTTTATCCTCCGTTTACGCATGAAGATTCGATTTCGTCCGCGTGGTAACTGTATTCACAGTCACAAGTTCACGAGCTCAGAAGTGTAATATTAATGACTAAAATAAAAACTTTCTACCTGAATCGCAATTACCTGCGATGTAATAAATATTTAATTTCTTGCTAAATATGTTTAACAGGTTGAAAATAATATAGTGGTACATTGAGATTCTTCAAATTATTTTACTGTCAAAAACTAGACCTACCCATTTTTATCATAAATGCATAAAATCTTTTTTTTTTAATTTTTAAGAAAATACATGTGCTTTGTTCATATTCCATTAATCGAAATAATTTCCATCGACATCGATCAACACCACCTAAGTAATTAAAGCCAAACAACTTCGCTGTGACGTCATCGCCAAAATAAGATTCACTCAAATAATATACATATTTATAAGCAATAATCTCATTTAGTTTCTAATAACAAGAAAAAAAGAAAATATTCAATCCTTTCTAACTACTACAAAGTATCTATAAAAAATAATCTGCTTTCATAATAAAATTATAATCTATATTACGTACAAATATCACACGAAAAGTACACAAGAAATTATAAACATATACTTCTACTATACAAAACAATTCGTTTTAAGATAAATTTTAACATAACATTTTAACATAAAATAGAATATGACAAAATCGAACATGTGGAACATCAATTTTTGGTTTCACAGAACCTTATTCGAACGTTTATGTGGTTTTTCGTTTACAGTTCTTTTGACAGTTTTCTTTCGCAAATTTTCAGCCGTATCATTATTAGTAACTTTGCAGTAATTGTTTAGAATAATATTGACACAAATATTAATAATTGGTTTCCACAAATCATCAGAAGAGTGCTGGCAGCAGGTGTTAGCAACATTCTTTAATGTATCTATGCAACTTGTTTTTTCAAAAATTAATTCAGATGCTGTAGATCTTTGATTATTTAATCTTAAAAAATGTTCGTTTCCCAGAAGTTTTTTCAAAATTATACAAGTATTCTTGACAGTGAACAATAGAAGTTCTTGCGGAAATTTCAATACTCCTCTATCCATTTTTACTATTAATCTTTCGGACAATTTAGCCATGCAGTCATCACATTTTAATTTTTTGATTAGGGAATGACAGCAATAACCAGCTATGTTAGTACAGGAAGATCTTAGATGGTGTTGATTTTAGGCCTCTTGTGTGTGACGTCACAGGCTGATTTTTTCGGAGCTGTTTAATAAGGTTTTTAGGGAAAGAAAAATTAGAAGAAAGTCCCGGAAAAATGGAAAATTCTGGAAAAATTGAAAGTGCTTTTTTATGCGATTTTTTTTGAACTTAAGTCCATAACTCACGATTCAAACGATGGATATGAATAATTCTTTTTTGTTTTGTTCGTTATGGTACTGGAAAAGTTTTCAGTAAGGAAAATTCGAGACAATTACAAAGGAAAGTTGAAAACTTCGGACAGACTGCAAAAATCATAATTTTTGAAACGGTACAAGTAGCAGGTTAACATATTTCGCTGCGCATTATTGGTTTTCAACGAGTTCGTTGTCGAGCACAACGAACACAAACAAATTTATTTAAATTTGAACAGGACAACGTCTGTCGGGTCAGCTAATATGAAATAAACATTATCTGCGTATTAGAAAAAAATATTCTATTTCCAATATTAAATAAAGATTCATTTTATAATGAGAAAAAAATATATTTTTCATAACATGAAATAAAGATTCATTTAATACTTGGAAAAAAATATTTTTCCCGTAATATGAAATAAAGATTCTTTTAATATTAAGAAAAAAATATTTTTTCATAATATGTAATAAATGTTTCCTGAATATTTAGAAAAAAATATTTTTTTCATAATATGAAATAAATATTTCCTGAATATTTAGAAAAAAATATTTTTTTCATAATATGAAATAAATATTGTATGTATATTTGAATATTAAAAAAAGATTGGATCTCTTTTTAATATTATATGAATATATATACAATATTTTGTGCTACTAGGGTTGGCTTTAATTATTTAGGTGGTGTTGCATCAATACACTTCTTCCATCGTGATACAAGTGCCTGAATGCCTTTCTGGTAAAAATCTAATAAACGTGACGCAATACAGTTATCAAATGCAGTTCTTACAGCACGGTCTTCTTTCAATATTTTTCTATTCAAAAAGCCATCTAGGTGCTTGAAAAAATGGTAATCAGTAGTGGTGACAGGTCGGATGAATAAGGAGGGTGAGGAAGAACCTTACATTTTAACTCTGCTAATTTTTTTACTGTTTTTTTTTCGCAATATGTGGTCGAGCATTATCGTGGAGCAAAATTACACCACGTCTGTTGACTAATGCTGTTGAACACGCAGTTTTTCGTACATTATATCAATTTGCTGACAGTGTTTATCAGCATGTATGGTTTCTCCTGTTTTTAAAAATGAATAACGTACAGGGTGTAAAGAAATGTTTGGTCCTGGCTGCCATAGGCGTATTCTACATTTTCGAATCGGTGAAGATCTGTGAAAAAAAGTTACCGCAAAATTGTCCTTGACCTTGAAGTTCAAGGGGAAATTTTTGTGTTATTGCATTGTATTCTACGCATCATGGGGACAAAAAGTGTCAAGGGAACCATGGGTGAGTTGAGTTATAACATTTATAAATCAACATTACGCTTTTGTTTTGAAATGAGAATCAGAAAATCTACTTCCTTTTTTTGTATTAAAGTCTGCAGCCACAGAATAATTTCTTTCATTTCGTGTGTATGTTGGATTTATTGTAACATAGAACATCCAAAAGTTGCTGCAGATTGCTAAATATAGCCGATAAGTTTATTTATTCAAAACCAAACATTTATAAAACAACATTACGTTCTTGTTTTGAAATGAGAATCAGAAAATCTACTTCCTTTTTTTTGTATTAATGTCTCCAGCCACAGAATAATTTCTTTCATTTTGTGTGTATGTTGGATTTATTGTAACATAGAATATCCAAAAGTTACTGCAGATTGCTAAATATAGCCGATAAGTTTATTTATTCAAAACCAAACATTTATAAAACAACATTACGTTTTTGTTTTGAAATGAGAATTAGAAAATCTACTTCTCTGTTTTTGTAACAAGACCTGTAGCCACAGAATAATTTCTTTCATTTTGTGTGGATGTTGGCTTTATTGTATTGTAGAACACTAACAATTACTGCAGAGTGGGTGTCCTTGTTCCAGTGGACTGAAAAATCTGGAATTCCTTTGTTAGAGTCCAGAATTTATTTTCTTCTGACGCTAAACTCTTGACACTAAATTCTTGAAGGCTATCTGCAATTTCCAATTCTAACTGTTTCTTCAGTGATAGTTCCTCATTCTGAGAATCCGAAAGTTTATCACTATTTTCATAAGAGTCGTTGTTATATTTTCCGAGAAGACTAGGGTAACTGCACCAGTGAATGAACATTAAAGAAATCGTTGAAGAAGATATTTTATGTAAAAAAAATGTGAATTATAAAGGAATCTCATATGTGCCAAATGGCTCCCTATACTTCATTTGTCAAAAATGAATGAACACAAATAAAATGAATTTATTGTTACTTTTCTTCATTAAACGTTAAATAAAAAATATAAAAAATACCAGTCAATGAACACTACATTCTAGTCATTGAACAACGATATTCCAATGAATGAACAAAATTGCTAAACAATATTCTCCTATTTATTTAACTCTTTAATCACAATTTTATCGCTAGTATGCCGTGCGGGTTCAAATTTATTGAAATATACAAAAGCGTTCGTTTACTAGTGCCCGTTTATTCATTGGTGCAGTTACCCTACTTAGAATTTGTTGTGCCGCCTAAACATTATATCACATTGCGTCGTGCAGCGAACATTAGAGCACCAAGTGCATTACCTCACATCGCCACGCTTTCCCAACAATTATTATAAATTATCACATTGAAAACATGCATTAAAAAAAATATGCATAATGCTGCTTGTAAATATGCTTATACGTACGCGATTGATTAGTAATATGCAACTTGAGTTAACTAAAAATTCACATCGGAAAATATGTTATAAAATAAATGAGATTCATAAGAATTTTCTTAGATTTAAATTCCTCGAGGAATACTGCAATTTCTGAAATGAGAAATAACCAATTATAAAATTTCTCGAGAAATTCTGAAGAAAGAATTCTAGAGAAGGGACACTAGTAATATACACATTTAAAGTATCATCATCATAGAAATCATAGAAGTATATTATATTTCCTATTTGTTAACCGCTTCATCAGTATCAGTTTCCGCAACAGTGATTTCAATGCGTGTACGACTTACGTGAAAAAAGGACTAGAGATGATCCTGAAGATCTGAAGAATTGGAGTGTACCTCGTGAGAACCTCTTTTGACCACGTAACATTCACGTGAATTAATTACGCGTCGAAATTCTGACTTATGAAGACGAAGTGGTTCGATACAAGTACATGTGTATTCTGTTCGGGATACATGGGCGGTAGCGATATAATTGCACAAGGGTTTAATAAAGATCCTTAAAGTGAGACGTCGAGATTACGAGAACATTTTAGTTAAAGTTCTCTTCCGCTCCGTTTCATGTGAACGAAACAGTTTTTAATGAGATTCAAGGAAAGCCTTTTTTCCCATCCGCGGCGTTAAACCCCACAATACTTTTCACGAGTAACCGAGATGTCTCGTGTCTGATAACCATACGAACGCTCGCGTTCCCTTATGTAATAAACCTTTCTTAATCATAGAATAGCCGTTCTCCGATCGAGGAATTTCACCATTGAAGAGTTTTGAATGTTTCAGGATGCATTACATCCGTAACCGAGTTGCATACCAAGCTGGTTAAAACGTTATTCCAAATTCTAAATAGCAAGGATTATTTTATTTAAGATTTTATATTTACTGTGACAATAGAATATTTTATTTTTAATACTAATAATTACATTCATTTTATACTATAATTGTACAACATTATTCCAAATTCGAAATAAAAAGATTAAAATTTTATTTCAGAGTTTTATTTTTACTGTGACAATAAAATATTTTATTTCTGCTATTAAGAATTATATTAATCTAAAACATAATTAAAATATAATTGTACAACATTATACAAAATTCTAAATAGTATGTATTACCATTCATGTCTGAGTTCATTTTTAATTTCAAAACAAAGGAATTGCCATGTTATTAATTTCAAATTTAATTAAAATGTAGTAATTGTACAATATTATTCCAAATTCTAAACAGTAAGGATTATGTTATTTAAGATTTTATATTTACTGTGACAATAAAATATTTTATTTTTAATACTAATAATTCCATTCATTTTAAACTATAATTGTACAACATTATTCCAAATTCGAAATAGTAAGATTACAATTTTATTTCAGAGTTTTATTTTTACTGTGACAATAAAATATTTTATTTCTGATATTAAGAATTCTATTAATCTAAAACATAATTAAAATATAATTGTACAACATTATTCCAAATTCTAAATAGTACGTATTACCATTTTATGTCTGAGTTCATTTTTAATTTCAAAGCTAACTATATTAATCCCAATGCTAAGAATTCTATTAATTACAACCTTAATTAAATGCAATATTACTCCAAATTCTGAATAGTAAGAATTACCATTTTATTAATTTCAAATTTAATTAAAATGTAGTAATTGTACAATATTATTCCAAATTCTAAACAGTAAGGATTATGTTATTTAAGATTTTATTTTTACTGTGACAATAAAATATTTTATTTCTCATATTAAGAATTCTATTAATCTAAAACATAATAAAAATATAATTGTACAACATTATTCCAAATTCTAAATAGTACGTATTACCATTTTATGTCTGAGTTCATTTTTAATTTCAAAACTAACTATATTATTCCCAATGCTAAGAATTCTATTAATAACAACCTTAATTATATGCAATATTACTTCAATTTCTAAATACTAAGAATTGCCATTTTATTAATTTCAAATTTAATTAAAATGTAGTAATTGTACAATATTATTCCAAATTCTAAACAGTGAGGATTATGTTATTTAAGATTTTATATTTACTGTGACAATAAAATATTTTATTTTTAATACTAATAATTACATTCATTTTATACTATAATTGTACAACATTATTCCAAATTCGAAATAGTAAGATTACAATTTTATTTCAGAGTTTTATTTTCACTGTGACAATGCAATATTTTATTTCTGATATTCAGAATTCTATCAATCTAAAACATAATTAAAATATAATTGTACATACAACATTAAACCAAATTCTAAATAGTACGTATTACCATTTTATGTCAGGGTTCATTTTTAATTTCAAAACAAATGATATTATTCTCAATTAAATACAACATTACTTCAAATTCTAAATAGTAAGAATTGCCATTTTATTAATTTCAAATTTAATTAAAATGTAGTAATTGTACAAGATTATTCCAAATTCTAAATAGTAAGAATTACAATTTTGAGTGACAACAAAATATTTGATTTCTGATACTAAAAGCTCTAATGAATTTCAAAAATAATTAAAATATGATTGTACAAGATTATTTCAAATTCTAAATAATGAGGATTACAATTTTATTTCAGAGTTTCTTTTTACTGTGACAACAAAATATTTGATTTCTGATATTAAGAGCTCTAATGAATTTCAAAAATAATTAAAATATGATTGTATAAGATTATTTCAAATTCTAAATAATGAGGATTATAATTTTATTTCAGAGTTTCTTTTTACTGTGACAATAAAATATGTTATTTCTCATATTAAGAATTCTATTAATCTAAAACATAATTGAAATATAATTGTATAAGATTATTCCAAATTCTAAATAGTAAGGATTACTATTACTACTGATATTGGTATTTTTCATTCATCACAGATTGTTTGATCAAAGGATGAATCGGATCGAAAATTTTCTGCTAACAATTAATGCGTCATCCACGGGTTACGAGCATTTATAGAAACAAGTCAAACAATGACTATATGTATAAAAACGATTTATTGTCGGAAGTGAGTGCCGAAAGTGTTTGTGGAACGGTAGAATGCGGTTTTACGCATTCTCCGGAACGTTCTCCAACAAAAATTGATATTACTGGATGCTCGACCAACCGTTTCCATTTATCTGTCTGTGAAATAACACTTTAACGTATTTACCTTTCTTTAGATACGTTACACTTGTCTTGCTACCTTTTTCGTGAATACCCTGAAGAAAGCCTCGAGTTCGATTATATAATTTGATTCAGATCATAAGATACTCATTATCCATTTTATAACGATTAAATGAATAATTAGTACGAAATAATTGTTTCATGCAGATGAGAAAATGTTATGTTTGGTAAAAACGATTTTAAAAAATTTCAAATATATCAACCTGATCGCAGACCTTTATGCAACATAAAAACTTTCTGCATCTATTGCAACAAAGTGGAGTTAGATAATAATTTATTTCTTCTTTAATAGTTCGAACGAAATGAAAATAATGTAAGAATTGAAGTTGCTTAAACGACAATGATACCTTGTGATGATTACGCAACTGTACTTTGTTTGTTCAAACGACTCGCATAGTTTTGTTAACACTAACCCTATCAATGGATAAACGACCGGATTTATATTCTTCATCTTAAAATTATTGAAATTATGAAGTTGGCGAAGTCTAGGGTTAAATATTCGTATCGAAGGTATCCATTGAAAATGTTTAAATTGATGTTAACAATTTATGTCAACAAATAAATGTGTAGTCTTTCTATAAACTACAAAATATGTAAAAAAAAGATTTTTTAAAAAATATCTATTTTCACTTTCCATAAAGTCACCATGTTTTTTGGTAATATCTTATCCTTATTTCTGTACTTATGATTTTGAGTGTCATTTCATTTTAGGCGTACTAAAAACACACACATATATATATGTATATATGTACATATTAAATGTACATATTAAAATTAATTAATAATGTTAATAATGTATAAAATTAATATGTAAAGTTTTACATATTAAAATGTATATATATATATTGATTGAAATAATAGAAATAATATTTATTTACAAAAATAAACGTAAATATATAATTTTATATTAAATAAACTGCGAAATTTCTATAAAGACACATATTTTTAAATAGTGGGTTCAAAATTAAGTTCTTTTTTATTCCTATATTAATGATTAGTGGAACTGCCATTTTTCGAATAACTTGAAAATAAGATCGCTTTCCATAATTCATTAATAGTGCTAGTCCGTGTTTTTCCATAATAACTCCTAAACAAAACTGTGGACACCATTTTTGTAAAGGAGATTGTCGGTTCAATTGACCCAAGGAACCTCCCATTTCCGGGAGTTACACTTATTTTGGGACACCCTGTATGTAATTTCAATTTGTCCCAGTATAGGCTTTACTTCTGTCTAGGTACTAGCTTAGATTGGACTTAATATGTCCAACTACAGGTTTGAATTATTCTCGTTAATACGAATAAAATATTAATTAAAACAATAATTTTGGGACTTTAAATTACTTTACAAGGCCTTCGGGTTACCGATTTGGTTGAGATTTTGTATACTTATAGATCTCAATCTCCCATTTACGAATATATACCATTATAGGTGCAAACACTCAATAATTGTTGAGATATATAATAAACAAAATTCTATTGCTACTTAAATATGCTATTGTAGAGATACTATATAATAAATAATGTCCTGGTCTAGTGGCAACATACATTCTACGCTTACACCCGGTGGGATAGTGTTCGAACCCAGCCCGGGTCAAAATTTTTTTTCTTATTTATTTATATTATTTATTCACTATGTAATGTCGTCCTGTTTACAAGATATTATACAATTATTATAAATTAAAGTACAAAAGTCTTAATCTATATACATATATAAAAATGGATGTTTGTATATATATGTATATATATGATTAATAAACTTCGAAACTGTTTGACCCATCAACATGAAACTTGGCACATATATGTTTTTTTTCATGGAGAAGGTTTTTACGCTACACATTTTTTTGTAACTCGCCGCTGTAGATGGCGCTGCAATATATCAACATCAACTTCTATACCGTTGAACTTATCGCTATGAAAATTGGTATACATAGGTATTTGAGCACGAGGTATTTTATACTCCGAAACATGTTCGGACACGTTCAAGGTCAAGTCTTCCTGGGAAAAGCATGCACGTGTCACATTACATACCGCGAAAAATCCCCTACTCCACGCCTACGAACGAGCTTTGCATCTTTCAAATCTATATTCATTATTTGAACTATTATTTCAATAATAAATTGTTATTAATGAATTAATAATGTTCCCCAGAGTTATCATCTATATATATATTTGTATTGTATATATATATTTTTTTTTAAGTTTTCAATATAGGCCCACATAAAAAAAGTAGAAAATGCAACTTTTTAGTATTTTTTCAACAATTCCGAACAATTGCAATTTTTGACAAAATTTTTTTTCGCATCCTGTAACTTTTTTAAGCTAGAGCAATTAGTTCGTCACAGGATGCGAAAAAAAATTTTGTCAAAAATTGCAATTGTTCGGAATTGTTGAAAAAATACTAAAAAGTTGCATTTTCTACTTTTTTAGGTGGGCCTATATTGAAAATTTAAAAAATATAAAAAATATATATATACAGTGGCGTGCAATAATATTCGACCGCTTTATAAGAGACGATAACTTATTTAATATTGTACTATACTGTTTGAATATTTTTGGGAAGCTAGAGCAATTAGTTTGCCACAGGATGCGAAACAAAATTTTGTAAAAAATGCAATTCATTGGAATTGTAGCATAAATGGATGTTTGTATATATATATATTAATATACTTAAGATCAAAAATCTAAATTCTTCTCACATTTAGCACGGGCGAAGCCGTGTCGGGGGCTGCTAGTAAATTATAAATAAATTAACCGAAATGAATAATGTAGTAAATTATCCTCTCGTGTCTGGAAACAGAAGAAATAAAATAAATATAGGAAGCCAAAATATGGTATACGATAAATTTAATGATATGTACTTACATATTTGTAATATATTGTATATTAAATATCTCAACAATTATTGAGTGTTTGCACCTATAATGGTATATATTCGTAAATGAGAGATCGAGATCTATAAGTATACAAAATCTCAACCAAATCGGTGACCCGAAGGCCTTGCACTCTCCTCGTAAGTTGTTTCGTGTAAAAGTTGGTAGTGCGAGGACTTAGCTGCTGCACTACCGTGCACCCAGATAGAATTCGGAAAAGCAGCGCAGTAAAAGCTGCATTTATCCTGTTTGCAAAGGAAAAAAGTATCCTGGAAATCGCGGTGGAAGAGTCGCACGCGCGAGCATTAGCCAGGCGCAAGCGGCGAGAAAAGACAGAGAAGTGGGTTTATTCTTCAGCGACGTTCACCGTCCTACCTGTCTCCCACCTGGTCTTCACGGCGGAACTCTTCCCCTGTTGGAAGAGTAAAACTCTCAGACGTTTTCCGATCTCTAACAGTTTCGGACTCGTCTTCGTCAATGTGTGAACTTGTCTGGCTGCAGCTCCGACGCGACGCGTCTTCGCCATTGTCTCACCTGCTTTCTGGTTGTTTAATGCGGGAGAACCAGCGCCGCGATTAGACTCGTTTCTTTTACGTTTTCACCGAACAATTCGAATTTCTTTCTTTTTCGCGCACTGTGAGAACATTTTCAGACTTTCAAATTTCCGTGGTTTTAATACTTTTTCGAATATTGCCGATCGTTCGGAAGTTCCCGGAATAGGGAGTAGGGACTACAGTGCAAACGGAAGTTCGGAAAGAAAGAAGGAAGAAGAAACAAAGATTAGTGAGAGTTCGATGGTCCTGTGGTGAAGTTTCTAGAAACAGCAACAGGTGTCCAGAGAGTATTGATACAGTTTCGGGACCAACATTTGTGACAATGAGACGGAAGTCCTTCTTCCTCTTCTTCTTCTGGGTCGCCTTGATCCTGGAGATCGCGGATGTCTCCGCTGATGCTGACCCGGCGATCCTCACCGGATCTGATTTAACTCACTTCCAACAGGTGAGAGAAACTTTGACTGTATTCGCCTCGTTTGCTTTCCTTTCGTCGGATGTTTAAAATACAGGTAGAAATTTACATAAATATACTGTGGGTGTATAAAGTATTCGTACACTTTTTAAGATCGAATAACTTTTTTATAATTGTACCAAACGACTTGATTTTTTATAATCAATTAGAAGCATTGGCTTACGAAATGATATGCGAAAAAGATTTTCCAAATAATTATAATTTGTAAAGTTACATGCAAGAATAAAAACGGCATTTTTGAAAACTTTTTTATATGGGCCCTTAAAGAAAATTTAAAACACATGTTTTGTATTTTTAGTATCGATTAACATACAGGCGAGCTACGAGCTGTTAAAAATGGTGAAAATTGTAGTTTTACACGACTTTTGATCAGTTTCTGATTATATTCCACAGAATCGTACATCGATGCGTTTTTTCTTTGTGTCAACCGATTTCGATGAAATTTCCAGCATGTGCTTAGCTAACATAATCTACAAAACATATGTATTAAATTTTCATGAAGAGCTCAAATAAAAATGTTTTAAGAATGTCTTTTTTATTTTTGCATGTAACCTTGTAAATTGTAATTTTTGGAAAACCTTCTTTGCATATCATTTCATAAACCAATGCTTCTAATTGATTATAAAACATCAGGTAGTTTGGTACATTTATAAAAGAGTTATTCGAGCTTAAAAGGTGTACGAACACTTTGTACACCCACTGTATGTACGATAATATATGAAGTAGACTGCGGATGTTTCTGCAATTTTTCTAGATGAAATTTGAGAAGGTGGAATTAAATGAAATCTTGTTTTCAGTGGCGGTAGCCTTTGTAGATCTGAAATAAATAAAAACCGTGCTAATTTCTGGCGAATTTTATATTAATAATTAAATGTATGATAATATATGAACTAGACAGCGAATGTTCAACTATACTCCAATTTTTTAGACGAAATTTGAAAAAGTGGAATTAAATGAAATCTTGTCTTCAGTGGCAGTAGCCTTTATAGATCTGAAATAAATAGAAACCGTGCTAATTTCTCGCGAATTTTATATTAATAATTAAATGCACGATAACATGGACAAAATTTGAGAAAGTGGAATTAAATGAAATCTTGTCTTCAGTGGCAGTAGCCTTTATAGATCTGAAATAAATAAAAATCGTGCTAATTTCTGGCGAATTTTATATTAATAATTAAATGCATGATAACATGGACAAAATTTGAGAAAGTGGAATTAAATGAAATCTTGTCTTCAGTGGCAGTAGCCTTTATAGATCTGAAATAAATAGAAACCGTGCTAATTTCTCGCGAATTTTATATTAATAATTAAATGCACGATAACATGGACAAAATTTGAGAAAGTGGAATTAAATGAAATCTTGTCTTCAGTGGCAGTAGCCTTTATAGATCTGAAATAAATAAAAATCGTGCTAATTTCTGGCGAATTTTATATTAATAATTAAATGCACGATAACATGGACAAAATTTGAGAAAGTGGAATTAAATGAAATCTTGTCTTCAGTGGCAGTAGCCTTTATAGATCTGAAATAAATAGAAACCGTGCTAATTTCTCGCGAATTTTATATTAATAATTAAATGCATGATAACATGGACAAAATTTGAGAAAGTGGAATTAAATGAAATCTTGTCTTCAGTGGCAGTAGCCTTTATAGATCTGAAATAAATAAAAATCGTGCTAATTTCTGGCGAATTTTATATTAATAATTAAATGCACGATAACATGGACAAAATTTGAGAAAGTGGAATTAAATGAAATCTTGTCTGAAGACAGTAACTGAAGTGGCAGTAGCCTTTGTAGATCTGAAATAAATAAAAACCGTATTAAATGTTTTACGAATTTTATATTAATAATTAAATGTATGATAATATATGAATTAGACTGTAGATGTTTGTGCAATGTTTCCAGACAAAATTTGAGAAAGTGGATTTAAATGAAATCATGTCTTCAGTGGCAGTAGCCTTTGTAGATTTGAAATAAATAAAAACCGTATTAAACTTCTACGAATTTTATATTAATAATTAAATGTATGATAATATATGAACTATACAGCGGATGTTCAACTATACTGCAATTTTTTAGACGAAACTTGAGGAAGTGGAATTAAATGAAATCTTGTCTTCAGTGGCGGTAGCCTTTGTAGATCTGAAATAAATAGAACCCGTGCTAATTTCTGGCGAAATTTATATTAATAATTAAATGCACGATAATATATAAACTAGACAGTGGATGTTTCTGCACTTTTTCTAGACGAAATTTGAGAAAGTGGAATTAGGTAAATGAAATCTTGTCTTCAGTGGCGGTAGCCTTTGTAAATCTGAAAGAAATAAAAACCGTATTAAACTTTTACGAATTTTATATTAATAATTAAATGTATGATAATATATGAACTAGACTGCGGATGTTTCTGCAATTTTTCTAGACGAAAAATTTTTCTACGATTTTTTGCAAATTTTTCTTGAGCCATAAATGCATAAAGATCCGCAGTCTATTATATGAACGATTACAGAAATTGAATGAAGTTTAGTTACATGTAAGCAGAGCCTTCCATGTTTTTATGCTAAATGTAAACTAAATGTTTTTACAATTTACAAAATTTTGTCTTTACAATTTGTTTGCATACCATGAGCAAACCGAGCAAACGAACTTAATATCTTTACTACCGTTAAACATAGATTTTTATCATTTTTATTTGTCAGAAGTGCCTATCCGTGTTTGCAGATAATTTATAAAAATACTACAACGACAATTGTTTTATGAAATTAGAAAGATAATTTGTTTGCATACTATGTGCGAGCAAATTTAATTACCAGACTGCGGATCTTTTTTTATAAAAATGTTTAAAAAATGTTGCAGCATTAAATTTGACAGAAGATAGTACGATTTTTATTTATTTTGAATCTACAAATCTAGGATTCTATTCGGTCTCACTTTCTTCAAAATTTGTCTATAAAATATGAAAATTGCATAAACATTCTTAGTCTACTAATTTCTTACTACCTATAAACATACATTTTCATCATTTTCTTTTGCTAGAAGTGTCTATCCGTGTTTGCAATTAATTTATAAAAATATTACAACGATAATTGTTTTATAAAATTATAAAGATAATTTTGTTTGCATACCATGTGCAAAAACAAATCTAATTACTAACTACCGAAAAACATAGATTTTCATCGTTTTCATTTGCCAGAAGTATCGGTCCGTGTCCGTAATTAACAAAACCTCTTTAAAGGAACTAGATGTCCTTTTTCCACGATCGTGTAATATTCCCTTCGAATGAATACAATGCGTGGGAGAATCACTTTCGAATTAGACACGTAGGAATTTCAAATACAAAAGTATCTCCGCGCAGAAATCGTCGAGATCGCGTTCGAGAAAGGAATGACTCTCCCTAGATGATTTGAATATCATTCTACCAGAAAAATCTCGACGGAATTGGAACTAGAATAACGATCGCGTGTCTTATGCTAATCTTCGCGTCATAATACCTTCTACACGTACAATATGTAACAGCAATAATTTGTACACATTTAAATTTTGACTATTATTATTTTATAAAATAACGAACAAATTGTGACAGACCATTATTGACTTTTGTTATCAGTGAGCGATGCTGGTTTCACACAATTTAATTAATACGTAATTTAATCAATTTTAAATATACGGTTAATCACAGATTTTTTGAGAAATTAATATCATTATTTTTTCTTTATTATTTTATGAATTAATGAGCAAATAGTGAGAGCTCAGTATTGCCTTGTGTTATCCGTAAACAATGTTGGTTTTATAAAAATTATTTAGTTTTAAATCTACAGTGAATCAAATATTTTTTTAAGAAGTTAGAATAATTGCTTTTTATTATTCTATAAAATAACGAACGAATTGTGACAGCTCATTATTGCCTCATGTTATCAGTAAATGATGTTGGTTTTTTAAAATTCAATTAATTTTAAATCTACAGTGAATCAAAGATTTTTTTCAGAAGTTAGAATAATTGCTTTTTATTATTTTATACAATAACGAACAAATTATGACAGACTAGTATTAACTTTTGTTATCAGTGAGCGATGCTGGTTTTACACAATCTAATTTATACGTAATTTAATCAATTTTAAATACACGGTTAATCACAGATTTTTTGAGAAACTAGAATAATTATTTTTTCTTTATTATTTTATGAATTAATGAGCAAATAGTGACAGCCTATTAGTACCTTGTGTTATCAGTGGGCGATGCTGGTTTTTCACGACTTAATTTATACGAAATTTAATCAATTTTAAATATACAGTGAATCGAAGATTATAGAATAATTATTTTTTCTTTATTATTTTATGAAATAATGAGCAAATAGTGACAGTCCGTTATTGAGTTTTGTTATCAATGAGCGATGCTGCTATTACACAATTTAATTCTTACGCGATTGAAGCTATGTTATATGTACAGTGAAGAACAATGAGTTTACTTCATGACGAAAACAAGGAATTTTGAAAAGAGTGCAATTGGCCGGAATTATAAATTCAATACTAAAATTACTACTCTTGTGTTTGCAATTAATTATGTGGGCCCATATTGAAATTGTAAAGAATACATCTTCTACCATACAATTTATTCGTTCCTGTTATAGAAACTTAATAACAAAACACGCAGATTTCAAACACTTTAATTTTATTAGTAAATTTTAATGATTTAAAATTCAAGATTAAACATCTTAAGATTAAACAAATTAATAAATAGATTAAACAAATTAATAAATAGATTAAACAAATTAATAAATAGATTAAACAAATTAATAAATAGATTAAACAAATTAATAAATAGATTAAACAAATTAATAAATAGATTAAACAAATTAAATAAATTAATTTTAAGTTTTAATAATTTTGCTTAGTAATTCTAAAATATGAATTCTACTTTTAGAGATGTCAATGAAAATTGAAAACATTTTATCCATTAAATCTACAAGGAATATAAAAATCGTTTCAATCAAACGAAATAAATAATGTAAAATGTATTCTAGTTAATAATAGTTTTAATACTGTTAATACTGTAAATACTGTAAATACTGTAAATCTGTAATAATATCTATAGAGTTAATCTTTAAAAGAAATATTTCTTTTTCTATCACAATAGAAGAAAATATTTCCGTGAAAGATAAGAAAAGTACTGGTGCTTTTGCAAGGAGTTGACTCCTTTCAGTTTCGATCGCGTTACTTGGAGCACTTTACTTCTAATGCACCACTAATTACCTATTTCCGCCATTTTATTTCCGCCGGGGCAGAAATACCTTTCAAATATCAATTGCATCACAAAAAGATACAAACAATTAAAGCTGGGAATAGGTATCTTTTATTCAAGTGGTCGGAGCAAACATTAATTTTTTGCAATGGAACAGAATAATATAAATTCAATGTTGTATGTGTTTCCTCATACTTGGTAAATAGGTATCGACATGCTGGGAAACAGTGAAAAATAAATATTAACAATACGAAGTTTGTTAAGAAAAGTACCTGGATATTTCTCTTTGAATACTTCTTTAATACTTTCGTTGATAAATATCAAAATTAGTGTAACATTATGTTCTTATATCATGGTAGATTTACATTTGAGGAATAAAAATATAAATTGAATCTACAAAGTAGAACATAATCGAATATCGTGGAAAATGTTGGTTATTGAAAGAAAAGTTAATAATGTCTTATAATTCCACAATGGCGAAATTAATAATTTCCCTATGAATTATAAAATATGTGAAAAGATGATTTTATTATCGAATTTTTGTATAGCGAAGTCCATTATTAATATTCGTATGAAAGATACTAATTGAAAATGTTGAAATTGATAATCTTCCTATAAATTATAAAAAAATGTGAAAAGATGATTTTATTATCGAATCTTTGTATAGCGAAGTCCATTATTAATATTCGTATGAAAGATATTAATTGAAAATGTTGAAATTGATAATCTTTCTATAAATTACAAAATATGTGAAAAGATGATTTTATTATCGAATTTTTGTATAACGAAGTCCATTATTGATGTTCGTATGAAAGATATTAATTAAAAATGTTAAAATTGATAATCTTCCTATAAATTATAAAAAAATGTGAAAAGATGATTTTATTATCGAATTTTTGTATAACGATGTCCATTATTAATATTCGTATGAAAGATACTAATTGAAAATGTTAAAATTGATAATCTTCCTATAAATTATAAAAAAATGTGAAAAGATGATTTTATTATCGAATCTTTGTATAGCGAAGTCCATTATTAATATTCGTATCGAAGGTGCTAATTGAAAATGTTGTGAAATTGATAATCTCCCTATAAATTACAAAATATGTGAAAAAATGATTTTATTATCGAATTTTTGTATGGCGACATCCAGTGTTAAATATTCGTGTCGAAGGTATTCATTGAAAATGGTGTAAAATTGATAATCTTCCTATAAATTATAAAATATGTGAAATGATGATTTTATTATCGAATTTTTGTATAGCGAAGTCCATTATTAAATATTCGTGTCGAAAGTGAAAATTAAAAATGTTGAAATTAATAATCTCCGTATGAATTATAAAATATGTAAAACTATGATTTTATCATGGAATTTTTGTATATCGAAGGTACTAAATGAAAATGTTGTGAAATTGATAACCTTTCTACAAATTACAAAATATGTAAAAAGATGATTTTATTTTCGAATTTTTGTGTGACGAGAATATTGAGACGGTATGCAACTCACGTATCGAAACTTTCGAAGAAATTTTGATCGCCAAGAAGTATTCGCAATGGGTAGGTATGCAGATTTCATGGAAATGATTCTACCTTCACCTGACGTACTCAGACCGTACACCATATACCCTTTTTCAAACTGTTGCTATCTTTCCCGATAATCGTGTGCGAGTTTCACTGCTAAATCCGTGGAAAAGAGTGCGGCAGCAGTTAATTCTGTTCGCTCTGTTAGCTAGTGATGGGATGAAATTCAATAGTTACGAATACTCGAGCTTCACTTTCTTCTACACAACGATCAGAATCTAGAAAATAATTTCTGAAATGTTTGCGTAAGTGGGTGATTTTTAATGAAAATAAGAATGGGTCAAATTTACAAATAATTAGGAGAATAGAAGTGAGAAATATTTGTATGATTTAGAGAAATCGACAAAAAAATAGCTTTCAAAATATTTTTCAATTAATAAATAGCACTCTATCGAATAATAAAATTAAAAGAATTGCGTCATTATTCTATCGATTTCGATTTTTTTATGGAATAAGAATTTTATTAAATATTGCAATTCCTGCCTATTTTGGTTAAAAACCATTGTAACGAGAAATAGACTGCGGATCGTAATGAGAAATAAAAGTAACAACAAAGTGAGAAAAGAATTCGAAAAAATAGCTTACAAAACATGGCGAAACTTCCGTTTATAGCAAAAATCAGAATTCGATGAAATTTTGAAAATAGGTTCTTTTTTGACTAAAATGACGATTGCCAGAAGGATTTTTGGCGCATTGAAAAAAAAGTTTTTTATCATTTCAATGTCGCGCTCTACCTTACCGACTTACCGACTTTCTATTTTATATAGAATATCTTCAATTATCAATGACCAAACGACTATTGCAAATGTCCTTACCTTCCTAAAAAATGTAGACCTTTACAATAAAATTTAATTATATTCACACTCGTGTATTATTGCGATAACAAAACCGTGTACTTATAATTATATACCAACATGGTCGCTAATAACCTAGACGTTAATGCGACGTTTATAAATAAACAATACAAAAAAAAATCATGTGTGTGGAAACCACGCGCGGCAGAAGTGAAACTTATTGCTTATTAGGTATAATAATTTATCTGTATCTAAACTTAATAAGCAATAAGTTTTACGCATATGATTTTTTTTATCCTGTTCCACACACGGTAGGTCTTGTTAGCTATTAGCAATAGCTGATAAGCTATACATCTCTGTAAAATAAAATATTTATTTAATTTTAAAGCAGTTGCACGTGGTGTCGTAACATAACCATGTATTTTTAATTTTTTTATTTTACATGTAATTTTGTAATTTATATATATACCTCTTGTTTTTTAAATATATATCTAATATATATATATATATATATATATATATATATATATATATATATAATAAAAACACACATTAGTATAATAATAAAATAATCACTTCAATAAAATAAAAATAAAAACGTGGCTGCACGTGCTGTCGTACCAGTACCAATCTCTATGAGTCTATAGGCGTAATGTAACCATGTATTTCTAACCATTTCGTTTGATACTACTACCAAAATAGAGGCCCCACGTGACTATGGTATTTTCATTGTGACCAACGTCCGAGCGAAAAACCAATATGGCAACAGTGATGAACATACATCTGTATCAATCTAACCCTTTAGTTTCGCTATCATTACAGGTTTTTTTCTTTGCATCAATATCTTTATTGCTATTAATGCATCCGAGTGGCTTCATGCCCTTTAAACTTTTGTTGTTACGAATCTACGCTGATAGTTCTCCTGAGTTCACCTGACTAAGCGCCATCTCGTCTAAGTAGCTGAACTAAAATGGCTTCTACTCACCCTTCATGAACGGAATCTGGGGAACAATTGAATGCGATCACGCGGGAACGTTTCACGTCCTCATACGATTATATTTTTAGCTGAGCGAGGGCTCATTCGAAAGAGGAAGGTTGCACGCAGTGCGGTCTTCTCGATTTTTTCGCGAGAAAAATCTTTTTGTGCACGAAAAATACATTAGAATCTCCGGAATTTTTCTTCATTTGTTTCGCCTACTTTGGACACTCATATTACTTCATATAAACATCATCTAAAGAAAACATGAGAAGAGCGCACTGCGTGCAACCTTCCTCTTTCGAATGAGCCCTCACTCAGCTCAAAATATAATCGTATGAGGATGTGAAACGTTCCCGCGTAAACCCCTGTTTTCATTTGTTTTCTAGTAATTTTCTGGTTAGATTCTAGTAATGTCACGTGGGTACTCTACCCCATTAAGGAGTTGGACTACAAATCGGTAGACCGGGGTTCGAATCCCGTCGGGGTAAGAAATTATTTTTCTCCGTTCATTCTCAGTTTAAATTTTCGCGCCACTCGACATTCGACTTCCGTCACATCGACTTCCGTTACATCAGAAAATTGTTACCCTCAGCAAAGAAGTTTCACTTCAAAAGTTTTCAATTCAAAAAATAGTTTCCCTGCACGATTACTGTCCCTGCTTGGAACAAGCGATGTTACTGTACTGCGATTGTCAACTCAGCTGTTTCGTGAATGGTTAAGGGTGGATTTAGTTGGTGCAACGTAGCGTTGGTTGTTAATTGGACGCGGGTGCGTCGTGCCACACGAGACGAACGAAATTTGAAGGGACATTCGTAATTTTTATTCGCTGGGAATTCGAATGAAATTTCAGTAGAATGACGCCCAACTCTGATAGAAAGCGTTGACGTAAGAAAAAACTTCAACGACAATTTTCTTTGTTATAAACAATTTTGCGGCAAGTTTTTCTCACAAATGTCCACAGATCCAGATTACTTTTTATGCACCCTGTACATTCACTGTGTACGGATGGAAATAAGTTAAGCGTTCATCAGCAAACCTGGCATACGTAGCATTTGCTCGATCCCAAAGAGAAATCTAGAAATTCGTACGAGATGCTGTGCCGGAGATATGGAAATCCGATATCATACAGAACAAAGACGGGGATAGGTACGTAGCTAACGGCGCTGCTGCTGTGCAGAAATTCGCGAGAGCAGGCTGAAAGGGAGGTCAGAAGTCACTCTGTTAGTGGGTGAACATCTCAGCACTACTTTCATATGCTATCATTCACCTTCGTGCGCATCCGCATATCCCGTATATCTCTAGTCCGACATCTTGAAACACGTTTTTTACGATTAGCTATTGCGAAAAGAGAAAAAAGCGTCGTATAAATTAGACCGAATCCATCAATTAATAAATAGATCCAAGGTTAGGCGCTTGAACCTAACCCTTTACACTCGAAGCTATTTTAACTCGAAAATTAAATAGTTCTTCCGACCTAGAATACTTCCATTGTTACCCCGAAAATCGAAAATCGATTTTTTAGCAGATCTTCACGTTTCATGGTCATTGGAGTCATTTTAGACTATTTTTATCAAATTGTTAGTATGTGTGTGTGTGTGCGTATGGCCGTTTGTATGTTATCAAATTTTTCGTTAACGTTTTCTGAAAAAGTAACAACGCGATCAGAATGATGAATTATGCAATCGATGTGCCCCGTCGTAACTTAGAGCTGATTAGATTTTGGTCCATATTGGTCAAGTAGTTTGTTAGATTTTTCAGTTTTTTTTTTAAAGAAGTTCATTCAAGAATGCAATTTATACGAGAGGATGGAAATTTTCCATCGAATAAACAACCGTAGTTATATATATTTCATTTTTATTAAAAAAAAATTGTTTTTTAATTTTAAATTAAAATTTAATTTTTTAAATTAAAAAAAATTTTTTTTAATTATGCAACTAATGCTAATGTTAGTTAGTTAGTTTTTTAGATTTTTTAGTTTTTTTCGAAAGAAGTTCATTCAAGAATGCAATTTATACGAGAGGATGGAAATTTTCCACCGAATAAACAACCGTAGTTATATATATTTCATTTTTATTTAAAAAAAATTGTTTTTTAATTTTAAATTAAAATTTAATTTTTTAAATTAAAAAAAAATTTTTTTTTTAATTATGCAACTAATGCTAATGTTACCGCTTACAATTGCGTTCATTGTGTGGCTCGTGGAGAGTCACACACAAAATTTTAAAAAACCATTAATAGCTGTATGCCCCACTAGTTTTTTATGAATTCAATTTGGTTAAAATTTTGATTACATTTCATTTAAATATCATTATCTTTGTAATATTTAATTTAAAATTGTTCTTTTTACAAGAAACTTGTTTGCATGAAATTGTAATCGTAGAAAATAACAGTGCTTTAGGTATACCGGAATTATGACTTCATATACAATAAGTTTGGAGTTTACGGACCGCGCAGAAAGTGAAAAGAATCGGTGTCAATTTTATGCATCTCTTATACATGTATACATGGCAATATGTAAAACGGGATAAGGTGAAAGCCGCGATAAATATTGATCAAGATTTTTTCGTTTCCTCATTTCCTTATTGGGACCGGGCCTCTGAGTTTACATCAATAAATTTAAATTTCCAAAAATACGAGTTAAAACATTTAAATTACGTTTAACACTAAACCTACCGAGTGTTAACAGTAACTGGTACATGATATGTACATCTTATAAAAATGACAAGATTAATTTTGTTTAGAATTCATGCGGTTCCTATTGTGCTACGATTTCTATGGTTTATTGATGGTTTCCGACGTTACAATAAAGTTTGCGCCAATTTTCACTATCATATTCGTAATCAGCACGTACAAAAACGTAAGAATCCAAAGTATTAAAAAAATCGGAGGTATACTCTTTTCGGAAGTGCATCCCAAATAATAACTGAACTTGTATTTGTAAATAACAATTAACTTTAATATTTTTAATGATTTATTTAGACTTGCTCAAATAATAAATAATCACTTTCGCGTTTCATTTGAATGTCTATATAACAAATAACTTGTTATTTACCCTTTCCCAGTCAAATACACCATTTTCCTTGCAAAATTCGCCATTTTCCAGTCAAATACACCTTTTTTCAGTCAAATACACAATTTTCCACTCAAACACACATCTTTTCTAATTAAATACGCCATTTTCCAGTCAATTACACCCATTATCCCAGTCAAATACACCATTTTCCAGTCAAATACACCATTTTGCTTGCCAAATACGTTATTTTCCAGTCAAATACACCTTTTTCAGTCAAATACACAATTTTCCACTCAAACACACCTCTTTTCTAGTTAAATACGCCATTTTTCAGTCAATTACACCCATTTTCCCAGTCAAATACACCATTTTCCTTGCCAAATATACTGTTTTCCAGTCAAATTCGCCTTTTTCAGTCAAATACACAATTTTCCACTCAAACACACCTCTTTTCTGGTTAAATACGCCATTTTCCAGTCAATTACACCCATTGTCCCAGTGAAATACACCATTTTCCTTGCCAAATACGCCATTTTCCAGTCAAATACACCTTTTTCCAGTCAAATACACAATTTTCCACTCAAACACACATCTTTTCTAATTAAATACGCCATTTTCCAGTCAATTACACCCATTATCCCAGTCAAATACACCATTTTCCAGTCAAATACACCATTTTGCTTGCCAAATACGTTATTTTCCAGTCAAATACACCTTTTTCAGTCAAATACACAATTTTCCACTCAAACACACCTCTTTTCTAGTTAAATACGCCATTTTTCAGTCAATTACACCCATTTTCCCAGTCAAATACACCATTTTCCTTGCCAAATATGCTGTTTTCCAGTCAATTCGCCTTTTTCAGTCAAATACACAATTTTCCACTCAAACACACCTCTTTTCTGGTTAAATACGCCATTTTCCAGTCAATTACACCCATTGTCCCAGTGAAATACACCATTTTCCTTGCCAAATACGCCATTTTCCAGTCAAATACACCTTTTTCCAGTCAAATACACAATTTTCCACTCAAACACACCTCTTTTCTAGTTAAATACGCCATTTTCCAGTCAATTACACCCATTTTCCCAGTCAAATACACCATTTTCCTTGTTAAATACGCCATTTTCCAGTCAAATACACCCATTTTCGCAGTCAAATACATCCTTTTCAAAAAATCAACCTTTTGCAAGTAAATTATTTTCAAATAAATTGTAAAACAAATCAAATTAAATGTAAATAACTTATTTCAAAGTAATTCATTAACTTTGTACTGTAATATACGAAAACTATGCGTATTCATTGTAGCCATTTTCCGATTAATGTCATGTGAATATCCATAGAACAAATAACTTATTATTTTTACAAAAACTTGAATAATTATTTATTTAAATATTGCCCAACACTGAGGTTTAATAACTGTAAGTTTCGCAGAGGTTGTTTTCTAATTGTTATACGACAATGATGATTTCCTCGAGAGATCGTTTAAATTTCTTTGGGGTACGCCTGATTGAGGAAGGGTTCCGTAGAGGTGACGCTTAATCTCCAGTTTAATCATGTTTAATTGCGGATGAAGGCGAGCCGCAGCAAAAACAATTAGAAAGACGAATGCGATCGAAGATCCTTTCACTCTCGTTTGCCGGGAACGAAGAATCAATGGGTCGTCGTCTCCGAAGCGAGAAACGAGGAGTGAGAAGAGAGAAGAGCACGCCTGGCATGGAAACGGAAGTATTAGTGACATCCGCGGCGTAGCTTCCGGTTTTTCTTTCCCGATGGTTACGTGTGGAGGCTCCGCGAGCAAACTTTCGATTTCACGGATACCATAGCGGCCGATAAAAAACCGTCGTAAGAGAAATTGTTTGAAAACGCGATCCTTGTTTCATGATGCCACGCCGCACCGGGAGAAACGATCACCGTAAACATTTTCTTTAAACGTTTATCATCGACTTCGTGAAAGTATTGCCTGGCAGCGTGGTCGGCAGAACAGGTTGTAGCTTCTTCCACGCTGTTATCATTATACATACAGTGGGTGGAAAAAGTGTTCGTACACCTTTCAAAATAGAATAACTTTTTTATAATTGTACCAAACGATATTTTTTATCGGCAATTAGAAAAATTTATTTTATCTTCCTTGGTTTACTAAATGATCTGAAAAAAAGATTTTCTGAACATTATAATTTACATGGTTGCATGCAAAAGTAAAAAAAGCATTTTTTAAAATTTTATATTAGAACCATTAATGAAAATTTCATATATATGTTTTAATAAATTTAAGACTACTTAAGGACTATTTAAACTATATGGGAACAGATTTCTTTGACTTACAGATTTATTTGAAGATTTTTTGCACATGGAATAAATTCAAGTTTTTGATGTATGGATTAATGTAAAAATAATAGATTTTATGTAAGATTTAATTTATTGCAGTGACATTATTAATATAGCTTTAAACAAAATTTCTATTATATATTAAAAATAAATGTGTAAAAAAAACATAACGTTTGCATGACGAGTGTGAGTCGTCAAATGTACCCAAAGGGTTAAAATTAATTACACTTTTTTATACATTCTTGATGTATGGATTAATGTAAAAATAATAGATTTAATTTATTGTAGTGATATTATTGACATAGGCTTAAACCAGATTTCTATTAGAATATAAAAATAAACACATAAAGAATACGTAACATGTACATGACGTGTGTGAGTCGTCAAATGGACCCAAAGGGTTAATATTAATTATACTTTTTTACACATTCTTGATGTATGGATTAATGTAAAAATAATAGATTTAATTTATTGTAGTGATATAATGGACATAGGCTTAAACCAGATTTCTATTAGAAAATAAAAATAAACATATAAAGAATACGTAACATGTACATGACGTGTGTGAGTCGCCAAATGTACCCAAAGGGTTAAAATTAAATACACTTTAAAGCATTTCCCTTGAGTTTCAGAAGAAGTTACCATGGTCAAGAGGGTGCAGCGAAGTGCTGTGTGACGTTAGACACACATGAACGGTGTCATTACTGCGAGAGAAAAATAAGTCTCAATACCCAATACGCTTCAGTAAATACATATGTACATATTGTAAAGATGTACATCAAATACTTACTTAAAAGCAATTATCAATTCATTAACTTCCTGATATATGAAAACTGTGTGTAGATGTGTATATGTATATTCATTGTAGCCATTTTCTGATTAATAAATTAAAAAAATGAAAGTACATTCGTATTCATTGAAGCATATTGAATATTGAGGCCCCCTTGTGTTTCATTCGCAGGGATGAAACCGTTCACGTGTGTATAAATAAATGTATAATTTAATCTCAATAAATGAGTAATTAATTTTAAATATTCTTAATAGGTGAAATTTATTTGTAAAAGAGTAAAATTGATTTACAGAAAGATGTGAAATTGATTTGCGCACGGGACAACGGATTTTTATTTGTGCAAAATAAAAATTGTCTTCATCAATTGCAAGACACAGAAACTATATAAAACATTTGTCCTACGTTCAACAATTTTAAAAAATTGAGAATAACATATGGACGTTTTTAGTGTTTTAAAATGTATCTAACTATTTAATAGAATGAGATATTTTATACATAACATACATAAAATATTTAAACGAACCTTTTAAAATGGTATTTTAAATATTTTAGAATGCTAATGATTAGGAGGTTGCGACCGAAACAATTCACAAGTTGAAAAATAAGGAGCATCCGTAAGTGTATATGATCTAAAGAGCAACCTAACATTTCGCTACTTTTTTAATGTCCTTCTTTGGCGTAAATGAAAATGGAGGTTATTGGTTATCGTGTGTAATACTCCTGTCATGGAGTATTAATTATATTTTAATTGAAAAGAGATATGTGATCTTGATGGAAACTGGAAAATTGTTCTCTGGTCGATTATCGATGCTAATGCATGGAGTGCACAGTATCCATAGCTAGCATGTTGCTTTCTTTGCTGTAGGATAAGTTATTCAGAGCGTGTCGAGAATGATTCTAAAGCAAACTGTAGATTATTCTAATCGTGATGAACACATACTGCACGTATGGAATTGTTTAGTGCAGCTTTGACTGTAAGAAATCATCAACATTACGTTATTGACAAAATTAGGTAAACTTTGGAATAGCAAAATTGAAGTAATTTTTCACGTAGAATATAAAGTAAAGTATAAAGCGATGGGTTGTCATCTAATCAGCATGTAAATTACTGTAAATACCAGAGAGCAGGTTTGGCACTCCATAATAAACATTTCGCATGTTAAATAAATCCTTTTCCCAGTTAAATACACCCTTTTTCCAGTTAAACACATCAATTTCCAGTCAAATACACCTTTTTCAAGTCAAATATACCGTTTTCCTAGTGAAATACACCAGTTTCGGTCAAATACAAACTTTTCAAGTGAAATACACCCTCTTCCTAGTCAAATACACCCTTCTTCTAGTCAAATACACCCTTTTCTTAGTCAAACACACTATTTTTCCAGTCAAGTTCATCCTTTTCCTAAACCAAATACGCCATTTTCCAGTCAAATAAAGTCTTTTCCTCGTCAAATACACCATTTTCCAGTGAAATACACCCTTTCCCTATTCAAACACACCATTTTTCCAGTCAAGTACATCCTTTTCCTAGGAAAATACATCCTTTTCCAATCAAATACACCTTTTTCAATTCAAATATACCTTTCTCTTAGTGAAATACACCAGTTTCAGTCAGATACACCCTTTTCAAGTGAAATACACCCTCTTCCTAGTGAAATACACCCTTGTTCTAGTCAAATACACCCTTTTCTTAGTCAAACACACCATTTTCCAGTCAAGTTCATCCTTTTCCTAAACCAAATACGCCATTTTCCAGTCAAATAAAGTCTTTTCCTCGTCAAATACACCATTTTCCAGTGAAATACACCCTTTTCCTGTTCAAACACACCATTTTTCCAGTCAAGTACATCCTTTTCCTAGTCAAATACACTCTTTTCCAGTCAAATACACCTTTTTTCAATTCAAATATACCTTTTTTCTAGTGAAATACACCAGTTCCAGTCAGATACACCCTTTTCAAGTAAAATACACCCTCTTCCTAGTCAAATACACCCTTTTTCTAGTCAAATACACCCTTTTCTTAGTCAAACACACCATTTTTGTAGTCAAGTACATCCTTTTCCTAGTTAAATACACCCTTTTCCAGTCAAATACACTCTTTTGAAAAAATCAACCTTTTGCAAGTAAGGTACTTTCAAGTGAGTCTTTGTAAAAGAAATCAAATTAAATGTAAATAACTTATTTTAAAGTAATTACCAATTCATTAACTTTGTACCACAATATATGAAAACTGTGTGTATTCATTGTAGCCATTTTCCTATCAATCAATTTTCAAAATTGAAATTACAAATACTTGTTTCAAAGTGATTACTAATTCCTTTTATTTTGTAATGTGTGAAAACTGTGTGTATTTATTGTAGCTGTTTCCTGACAAATCAATTTTAAAAGTGAAAGTACATATGTATTCATTAAAGCGTATTGAGTATTGAGTCTTATGATTTCCTGGCAGTAATGACACCGTTCACATTTGTCTATAAATGAATGTATCATGTAATCTAAATAATAAATAATTTAAATTTTTTAATTTAATAATTAAAATAAACTTAAAATTAAAGTATCCTTATTGGGTGGAATTGATTTCGAAAACGTTGAAATTGATTTGAAAATGGGTGAGTTTGGAGTGCAGAACCTGAATCACATTGTTCGTTTCGGAATATCACAAATACAAGTGTAGAAACTTTTAAAAATAAACAATTGAAAATTCAAAAATATCATTTTTTCAAACTAAGAACTTTTATCATATATAAAAATACGGTCGTAAAACTACAACAAAGAAGGCAATGGAAGTTAAGAAACAAGACTTTACAAAATTTCATAATTTCAAGGGATCTTCTCGTTCCTGCAAAATTTTCCAAGTTATTTATTTCCCAATAGTTTATTATTATTATTTAGTTCCCCAATAGATGACGGTGTATTAAACTCCCTTAAAAATGTGAAGAACAATACAAAGCATAATAATTTGTTATTATCATCTAGTTTTGTCAACAACCCGCAGATTTTCCAATAAAATCGGAGCCCGTAGATTCATTTCAAAATCCGGAATTTTGGACTTAGCTGTAGCTGAATGGTTAATGTTCCGATTCGGTTCATCTTATTCGAGGACACGAAGTGAGATCAAGGCGAATATGCGAGAGAATAGAGGTGAAGGTGAAGAAGGCTACGTGGTCTCTCACTTTCTCCAGAAATCTTCCCGAGTAACATATTTTAGCCAAAGGCGAACTTCTCATTTCACAGAAAACACGCGAAGGTAAACTTGCGAGTCGATCTCGCTTATAAAAAATTTTAGCCAAAGATCAACTAATTATAAATATCCATTGTTTCTATTACATAAATTTATTTACTGGTCAATGATGTTACAACACATTAAAAGTACTTTAACATCGCAAGATTAGATTGTTTGGTTAAAGTTAATTTTTTGAGATACTCAAATAACAAGAATTTTCATTAATAAAATTAATATATTATATACTCATTAGGGAAATAATACTTTCACGAAGTACTTGATCTAAGAAAACGGAGAAGAAATAGAACTACAGGATCTAAGAAACAGCACGGACCCGAGGATTTTTCTTAGATCAAGGCTTCACTGCACTTTTGGAGCAACCTAATATCAATACTCAAACGATTGTTTTGGTTATCTATTTCTGATTGAATGTATTATAGTATATTCATTTTTTAATTTCTATAACAATGCATTTAACTTGTCATGTTATTTCTTTCACATTTGCATAATCTAATTATGATATTTTGTGTATGAAATAATTTTCATATATGTATACGACTTTTCATTGGTTAATTAGTTTTGTTATTGCGAATAGGAAGACTAATAAGAAGTAATAGCTCTATTGTTTCAAAGACCAAATATTAAAAATTATTGTATTTAGAATCACTTAAAAAATTATTTTTCATTCAATGATTCTCAAATATGTGCGGTATAATTTTTAATAGTGTCAGCATATAGATTATCAATAAATAATTCAATAAATAACAAAAAATAATTATCAATAAATAATAGATTATCATTAAATAAATAATTATCAATAATTATCATACAATTAATTGTCACTCTCATTTAAACATTAAGTTTTAAACTAATAAGTAAATCTGTAATGGAATATTTTTTTAACGAAAATTATTTATTTAAATTAAGCATGAAATGAATTTATTTTGCAATATATTGATTTTTGTCATTTATAATATATTTTTCTTACATAAATCTTCCTGAAAATCCAGGAAGACACTATTTTAACCTCTGATGTATGTGTTGGGAAGAGAAATTGATTAATAGTGCAATAAACTAGGAACACTGACTTTTACATTCCGTTGTGCGGTATGCAATACGGAAGACTCTTCTCGTATTGCGTTCCAAAGTTTTACACCAGAAAAGTATAAACAACAGGATATCGAAAGCACAAGTCAAATATATTGTTTATTTAACCAATCAAAATATATTGTTTATTTAACCAATCAAAATAGGAACTTATAAAAATACATAATCTTATTGACATTTGTACAATAATTTTTTGGTTACTTATTCTATAAGATTTTTGTCTTTTCATATTTTTCGGGTATTAAATACGAAGGTCATTTCTTAAAAGATTTAAATATTTAGACAATAATGGTTAACATTAAAACACTATCAGTCACTAAAAACTTATTTATATTATTAATTATATTATTATTTATATATTATTTATATTATGTTATATTTGAATAACATGACCGCATTTATGCTTATTTGACGCGATTTTATATTAATCGAATACATATTAGACTTAAGTAATTTCAAAACAAAACTGTAATGTTTCATTTTATGAAAGTTTGGTTCTAAATAAATAAATTTATCAGTTATATTTAGCATCTATTTTTTCCTTGTTTTTAAAGTTATGTACATATTGGACTAGAATAAACATTGAGTTGAAGTTTTTTTGCGCTTTTGATAAACGTTATCAACGATACTCCAAATATCATAAATTTTCCAATACTTTTATATTTACTTAAAAATTCTAGAGAATTATCGATAATTCTCAAGAAATATAGTCTTGTTTCACATTTCTCGAGAAATGAAAAATGTTGAGAAATCAGAAACACTAGACATACTAAACATCGAACAATTCTCAGCTATTTTCATAGTTACATGCTGGCGAATAATGCAAATTACACCTCGTAAACGAAAAAGTAGGACTTCTGAGGACGATAACGCCCTAGATCGATCTTTTATCTATCGTTTGTGGCTATTGATAAACTCCATTTTTGTATTATCGAGAAATGAGAACGCGAATACTGCACCCTTGCAATCCTGGAAACGATTCTACCGCCTTAAAAGCAATTGGGAACTATTAGACTTAAGAAGTAATTTCAAAACAAAACTGTAATGTTTCATTTTATAAAAGTTTGGTTCTAAATAAATAAATTTATCAGTTATATTTAGCATCTATTTTTTCCTTGTTTTTAAAGTTATGTACATATTGGACTAGAATAAACATTGTGTTAAAGATTTTTGCGCTTTTGATAAACGTTATCAACGATACTCCAAATATCATAAATTTTTCAATATTTTTGTATTTACTTAAAAATTCTAGAAAATTGTAGATAATTCTCGAGAAATATGGTCTTGTTTCACATTTCTCGAGAAATGAAAAATGTTGAGAAATCAGGAATATTAGATATTAAAAAGCATTAAAAGCAATTGGGAACTATTAGACTTAAAAAGTAATTTCAAAACAAAACTGTAATGTTACATTTTATGAAAGTTTGGTTCTAAATAAATAAATTTATCAGTTATATTTAGCATCTATTTTTTCCTTGTTTTAAAATTATCCACATATTGGACTAGAATAATCATTGTGTTAAAGATTTTTGTGCTTTTGATAAACGTTATCAACGATACTCCAAATATCGTAAATTTTCCAATATCTTTTTATTTTATTAATAATTCTAGAAAATTCTTGATAATTCTCGAGAAATATGGTCTTGTTTCACATTTCTCGAGAAATGAAAAATGTTGAGAAATCAGGAATATTAGATATTAAAAAGCATTAAAAGCAATTGGGAACTATTAGACTTAAGAAGTAATTTTAAAACAAAACTGTAATGTTTCATTTGATAAAAATTTGCTTCTAAATAAATAAATTGATCAGTTATATTTAGCATCTATTTTTTCCTTGTTTTAAAGTTATGTACATATTGGACTAGAATAAACATTGTGTTAAAGATTTTTGTGCTTTTGACAAACGTTATCAACGATACTCCAAATATCATAAATTTTCCAATATCTTTTTATTTTATTAAAAATTCTAGAAAATTCTTGATAATTCGCGAGAAATATAGTCTTGTTTCACATTTCTCGAGAAATGAAATAGTCTTGTTTCACATTTCTCGAGAAATGAAAAATGTTGAGAAATCAGGAACACTATCTGGAATCTCCTATTTCCGGGATTAGCACAAATTATGGGACACCCTGTATTGTTACATACGGAGAAATTTGTTCTTAAATAAACACTGGATTTGTTCGACCGCATAATTGCCGCCAGGAGTAGTGGTAGTTCCTGATTCAGAAATGAAGTTGCATAAACGTTATCATAAGAAAATAAGCGCAAGCGTAACACTGAATGAATGTGAACATACTTCTCTACAATGTAGAATGTAGAGAAACCGGATACAAATTTCTTGCATGTGAAATTGTAATTTGTCCTTGATGCGTAAGCCTCGCAAAAACCTGAACAAGCGTGTCCAGTTTTTTAGCCTGTCCTCTGAAGAGTTGATGAATTGAGACCTATCTCATTAATATGCACCTTTCACCTTGGAATCGTCCAGCTAAACGGTGCCCTAAAGAAATATGCATGTTGCACAGAGTTCGTTAAACGGATATCACGTAATCCTTAGTCGTGTGTTAGACCTAAGGTTACCGACCGTCTCATAGTTGATACTCTGTTATTATTAATTTACACATACGTATATTTCTTTGTACGTAAAAAAATGCCTCGGCAAACTAGGTACATTATGTTAATTGGTTTCTCAGTGAAGAATATTGCGAAATTGCATATATGTATACAGTATTTCAGTTTTGGGTAACACATCTCGGAATTGTTTCAGAAGAAGTTGGCAACCACAGTTAGAACATGTGTAAACAATATGCTTCAATAAATACATACGTGCTCGTAATTACGAAAGTGGTCCGAGTAAAATTTAAAAAAATATATATAAAAAGAACTTTTTAAAAACCACGCTTATATTAAAATGCACTAAAAAGGAGAAAATAATTTTCTATAGACATTAGTGACTATAAATAAAAGCGTGGAGCACCCACGAAGATTACGTCTATACAGGGTGTCCCAAAACTATTGTAGGAGCGGAAAATGGAAGACTCCTTGGGTCATTTGAAGCGACATTTTCCTTTACAAAAATGACGTTCGGGGTTTTGTTTAAGAGTTATTAACGAAAAACACGGACAAATCAGAGTGCGATCTAGACATGCAATGACACGTTCGGCCAATTGACAGTTGGCGCGTCAAAATTATATTGAAAATTTCATTTAATTATGAACATATTATTAAAGTTTATTCTATAATTTTATTTATAAACGCGTCGGTCCGACTGTGCTAACTCGCACATTGATATTGGTCCGTGTTTTTTGTTAATAACTCCTAAACAAAGCCGCGGATGCTATTTTTGTAAAGGAAAATGTCGCTTCAAATGACCCAAGGAGTTTCCCATTGTCCGCTCCTACACTTGTTTTGGGACACCCTGTATAGTTTAGCGCCCCACGCTTTTATTTATAGTCACTAATGACTAAAAAAATCATATCCTCCTTTTTAGTGCATTTCAATATAAGTGTGGCTTTCAAGAAGTCTTTGTATATATTTTTTTATTCACTATTTTTTAGTATTTTTTAAAATTCATTATATAATAACAATTAATAATATGTATATCCGAATTCGAGAAAATCGTGTCTAAAAAAACTTATATATCTTTTATGGGTTTGGAATTAAGTGAAATCGTATTATTAATTTGAATTCAGCACCTCAAAATCTATAAAACGGTACCATTTTTATTAACTTGAACTTAGACGTAACTTTAAAAATGATTTTTGTCCGCGTATAATCTCCCTACTTTTTCCATATTCTATAATGTTTTAGCTTGAATTCTAAGAAAATTTCGTTGCTATACCTCATTTCTATCGAAAGTTATTCCGTTTTGAATCGAGTTAGGTCAAGTTTCCCCACTGTAGAAATACGAAAAATTCAATACAGTATTAGCGATAGTTTTTGCGAATATCTCGAAAACTAAACTCGAGCGGCGGTAACATGTATAGGAAAAAGTTGTTCAAAACGTAGAAATCTATAACATATCTGAATTTCATCAAAATCTGACGAGGAAACCCAACTTCTAAATAATTACCGCTACAATTTCTTCCTCCGTACGCCGGGTGCAAGACTATCTTTCATTATGCATAATTATTGTTAAATGGCAAAAAAAAGATAAAATCCTGAAACATGTATCCCCCATTTTGGATCAAAGATCACACACCCAAATTTACATTAAAATTAACTAACACTGAATACGAGAAACTGCAAAAAAATATCAAATTTTTAATATATTGTTTAAACAAGAAACGTTTGTTAAAATTTTCATGCACAAACTATATTGTCCATTAAGAAACACACAATTTAAAATATCGAAATTTTCGACCACTGGTTTCCGAGATATTTCAAAAAATATGGTTTTGACTTTGAGGGCTGTTTTCACCCCTTCAAAGTGGATGATTAGTCGATAAAAAAGTACGTGTCAAACACTATTCGAAAAACTATATCTCACATGCTCGTATACTCGTTGCTCACTTGGTTCCCTGTTGTAGCATAGCAATGTTGCAAAATAAATCGTATAAATATTAATTCTGGATACAATCAAATTGTATATATACAGGGTGTCCCAAAATTCCTTCAACATCCGGGAATGGGAGGTTCCTAACATCATTTGAAGCGACATTTCCCTGTAGAGATGAATAACTCAATCTTGCATTGGGGTATTTTTCGATTATTGTAAGCGGTAACATTAGGATTAGTTGCATAATTAAAAAAAAATTTTTTTTTTAAGTTAAAAAAAATTTTTAAAAATTGTTTTAAGTAAAAATGAAATATTATATATATAATTACGTTTGTTTATTCGATGGAAAATTTCCATCCTCTCGTATAAATTGCAATGTTGAATCAACTCCTTTCGAAAAAAACTACTTGACCAAAATGGACCAAAATCTAATCAGCTCTAAGTTACAGCGGGGCACATCCATTGCATCATTCATTATTCTGATCGCGTTGTTGCTTTTTCAGAAAACGTTAACGAAAAATTTGATACCATGGAAACGGACATACGCACATACACGCATACCGACATTTTGATAAAAATAGTCTAAAATGACTCCAATGACCATGAAACGCGAAGATCTGCTAAAAATTCGATTTTCGGGGTAATTACAATAATTTCCCTATAAATCGGGAAGTTAAAAATTAGCAATTTTGCAGAAGTATAATTTCAACGTTTCGATACGGTTTTGAACCATCATCAAGAAAAGTCCGCGTCTGTGGAATCTAATAGACACTGGTATTCATTAACACAGGACATTTTATGGTTCTGCAAAATTGCTAATTTTTGTATCTTTGATCAAACCTGTAGCGCCGATATCACTTGTCCATAAATCTCACATAAGTTTCATAAAAATCGGTTTGTATCAACCAAATATATTCCCTTGTGAGTTAGACTCCATTCGCTGTAGCCGCGCTCTGATTGGTCCGTGTTTTTCGTTAATAACTCCTAAACAAAGCTGCGACGACCATTCTTGCGACGACCATTTTTGCAAAGGAAAATGTCTCTTCAAATGACGCATTGTATAATAGGTAAATACCTCTCGATCAAAAAGTAATAGTATAATAAAATATATGATATCTGCGCTAGGTTCGATCCTTAATAGAAAAAACAACAAATGTGCAATTATTTACATGCACATTTGTTGTTTTTTCTATTAAGGATCGAACCTAGCGCCGATATCATACATTTTATTAGACGCATTGTATCTCTCATTTTCGAGAAGTGCAGGAACTTTGGGACAAGCTGCATGCTCTTATGATTTTAATAAGAGATGATCTCGATGGTTTGCTAATTCTCGTGTTGGGTAAAAGCGACGAAGAGATTATCAACTTTGCGAGAAGTTTCTAAATAAACGTTTTCATTCAAGATTAATTGACAGGATAAAGCTTGAACATTTTGTACGTTGTTTCTTCATTATTTTCGTAACAAAGCCGGATGCGTGTGTTCGCAAACACTTCGCTCGCCGATTGTGAGTGATAGGTTATCGCAACGCGTCTTCTTCAGCATCCTCTCGAACGAGGTTCGAAGTGACTGGTTCCAGTTGCGTGAACCACCCTATACACCGTACACTGTACACGTGATATGGTTATGATGATATAATCTACAATTCTCCTGACCGGATTCCAACAATATACGGAGGCTCTCCATCCCCATACTTGCGCAGGTGAATCTGGTTGAAGACATACGTTACAGGTCGTCCTTTCACTGCAACCGAACGATCTTGCGTACGCGATGGAAAGTAAAAACGATCAACCGGTAGGATACTTTCTACAGAAAATAAGGAATAAAAAGAGGGAAGAGACTTCCAGCGGCGAGGATTGCCTTTGTATCTCCTGACAATTATTCGCTGGCTTCGTTCCGTCTTGCAATCGCCTGTCAACAGTTAGCAGGGTTTGGTTAATGTGTGCACCTCAACGCTCCCACGTTCTAGAATTATTTCTCGGATGAAGGCAGATCTAAATTGGGCATTGGATTTGCACTGATGCACGCAACGAAATAATGCATTCGAAGCGATTAATCATTTCGGACCCTGTCGGGCGTTGATTACCTTAACACTCAATTATTATCCGCTTGTACACTAGTAAATCGCTGTGCGAGTCTGTAAGTGATTTCTTCTTCGTCCGCGGTAGCACTTCAGAGAATTCCTTCATTTAATCAACTGGAAAGCGAGCGTTGTAGGGCAACTGTACAGGTTACTGCGGTATCATGCTTCGATCGTACTTTATTTTAAGGATGTTCTGGAGATATATAAAAACGCAATAAAATTTTTGAACATTTGACAAGATATAATTAACTTCCCGATTCATAGGGAAGTTACTGTAATTACCGCGAAAATAGAAAATCGATTTTTTAGCAGATCTTCACGTTTCATGGTCATTGGAGTCATTTTAGACTATTTTTATCAAATTGTTAGTATGTGTGTGTGTGTGTGTGTGTGTGTGTGTGTGTGTGTGTGTGTGTGTGTGTGTGTGTGTGTGTGTGTGTGTGCGTATGGCCGTTTTTATGTTACCAAATTTTTCGTTAACGTTTTCTGAAAAAGTAACAACGCGATCACAATGATGAGGACGTGAGGTGTGTTCCCGTAAACCCCTCTTTTTGGCCCAAAATCTAGTTAGATTCTGGTTAGATTCTAACTAGATTTTGGGCCAAAACAGGGGTTTACGGGAACACACCTCACGTCGTCATATGATTATATTTTGAACTGAGTGAGGGCTCATTCTAAAGAGGAAGGTTAAATGAAGCGCGCGTGGGTCCAACTTTAGTTACATTATGGTTATATCTAGTAATGTGAGTGTCCAAAGTAGGGAAAGCAAATTAAGAAAAATTTCGGAGATTCTAATGTATTTTTCGATCACAAAAAGACTCATCTTGCTAATTTAGAGACCCATACGTGCTTCATATAACCTTCTTCTTTAGAATGAGGCCTCACTCAGCTCAAAATATAATCGTATGAGGACGTGAGTTGTGTTCCCATGATTTCATTCAATTTTTCCCCAAATTCCGTTCATGAAGGGAGAGTAGCAGCAATTTTAGTGTAGCTACTTAGGCGAGATGGCGCCTAGTCAGGAAAACTGTTAGCGTAGAGTCACAACAACAAAAATATAAAGGGCTGATGCCACTCGGATGCATTAAGGGGGTAGAGGCCCCACGTGACCATGGTATTTTTCATTGTGACCAACCCCCGCGCGAAAAACCAATTTGGCAACAGTGATGAACATACATTTGCATCAATCTAACGCTTCAATTTCGCTATAATTACAGGTTTTCTTCTTTTAATCATTATCTTTATTGCTATTAATGGATCCGAGTGGCTTCATGCCCTTTACACTTTTGTTGTTACGAATCTACGCTGATAGTTCACCTGAGTTCACCTGACTAAGCGCCATCTCGTCTAAGTAGCTGAACTAAAATGGCTTCTACTCACCCTTCATGAAGGGAATCTGGGGAACAATTGAATGCGATCACGCGGGAACGTTTCACGTCCTCATACGATTATATTTTTAGCTGAGTGAGGGCTCATTCGAAAGAGGAAGGTTGTACGCAGTGCGGTCTTCTCGATTTTTTCGCGAGAAAAATCTTTTTGTGCACGAAAAATACATTAGAATCTCCGGAATTTTTCTTCATTTGTTTCGCCTACTTTGGACACTCATATTACTTCATATAAACATCATCTAAAGAAAACATGAGAAGAGCGCACTGCGTGCAACCTTCCTCTTTCGAATGAGCCCTCACTCAGCTCAAAATATAATCGTATGAGGATGTGAAACGTTCCCGCGTAAACCCCTGTTTTCACTTGTTTTCTAGTAATATTCTGGTTAGATTCTAGTAATGTCACGTGGGTACTCTACCCCCTTAAGGGGGTACGGTAACCCCTGATCTGGGTATTTATCAGTGTAACCAACCTCTACACTGAAAAACAGTTTGGCAACTGAATCTGGGGAACCATTGAATGCAATCACGGGAAACCATTTTTTGTCCTCATATGAGCATATCACGAGCTGCATAAAGGTTCTTTTGACAGAGGAAGGTTGATCGCAGGTCGCTCAGCTCATGATTCAAGTCGAAAAAATCGTTTTGTATTGGAAAAACACATTACAATCTGCGGAATTTGTCTTCATTTTTCCCCCTACTTTGGACGCTCATATTATTAGATATAAACATAATCTAACAAAATCATGAACTGAGCGACCTGCGATCATCTTTCCTCTTTAGAATGAGCCTTCAGACAGCTCGTAACATGCTTGTATAAAAACAAAAAATGGTTTCCCGTAAATACAGTTTTCACTTGTTTTTCTAGTAATATTCTAGTAATATGCTAGTCATATCCATGGGTACGGTACCCTCTTAAGAGGCGCGTCGAAAAAAAGTTTTAAAAGTGCTTTTCTTATTTCTGCAGGCAACCTTGTAAATTGTAATTTTTAGAAAATCTTTTTTGCAGATCATTTAGTGATCCAATGCTTCTAATTGCTTACAAAACATCAGATCGTTTAGTAAAATTATAAAAAAGTTATATTGTTTTAAAGAGCGTTCAAATACATCCGTGGTTAGCTGTGTATTCTGTTTAGCAATAAAAATCTATTACTTATAGGCGTTGGGAAATAATTCGAACATAAAAATAATACAGAATGTTATATTTTCTTTATTATTGAAAATTCTCTCCGTATTAATTACATGGTAGTAAACAAAATTTTTGGCTGTTCTTTCGTTTATGGTACAACTCAGAATTCGATGAAATTTTGAAAATAGGTTCTTTTTTTACTAAAATGACGATTGCCAGAAGGATTTTTGGCGCGTCGAAAGAAAGTTTTAAAAATGCTTTTCTTATTTCTGCAGGCAACCTTGTAAATTGTAATTTTTAGAAAATCTTTTTTGCAGATCATTTAGTGATCCAATGCTTCTAATTGCTTACAAAACAACAGATAGTTTGGTAAAATTATAAAAAAAGTTATTTTGTTTTAAAGAGCGTTGAAATACACTCGTGGTTCGCTGTATATTCTGTTTAGCAATAAAACTATGGCAGTTAAACTTCTTACAATGAAGTTGTTGGGACCACGAAGGTAGTTCCGGTTTCCGGTCAACACGCCATCGGTAATATTAGGAACCGTTTCCTTTTACGAAATTCATAATCCGTGAATTATGTACCGCCGAAGTGTTCGCAACGACACCGCGAATAACGAGGCTCCATTAAAGCACAGAGAAAGTCGGTAATATTTTAAAACCGAACGAACCATCTGTTCCTCTTCCCACGACTTTCGAAACTAGCGTCACTTCCTGATTAATTTCAAACCGCTTCTTACGTGGAAAATTGGCAGTTTTAGGTAACGGAACTCCATCACTTAGGTATTGTTTTTATCAGTTGTTGCGCGTTACAGTTCTAACGTACCACCGATTACAATGTAAATCGTGCAATTCCCTCTCTGTCATATAATTTCCTTACAATCTTTGCTCGAGTAAAACCGTTTACGATGCTACGCTACTCATGTTAACCATTACGCAAATCATGGATATGAACAGTAAGGTATGATCCACACAACATTATGAGCTGAGATTTTGAATAGTTTGTCATTTATTTGAGGCTACAAAAATTGATAGTTTATTGGCTGTTTTAGAAGAACGAAAAATTATTATTTCTATTTTATATTATTCTTCGAATAATTACAGATTTGTCATTTATTTGAGAATATATAAATGGATCATGGATCATTTATTGCTTGATAAACTAAAAATTATTATTTATTATTCTTCCATTTGAGAAATCACGAATTTATCGTTTCTTTAGGAATATAAAAATGGATTATTTATATTGACTGTTTTAGAAAAACGAAAAATGATTATTTATATATTATATTATTTTTCGAATAATCACAGATTTATTATTTATTTGAGAATACATAAATGGATCATGGATCATTTATTACTTGACAAACTAAAAATTATTATTTATTATATTATTATATTACTACATTATTATACTATTCTCCATTTCAATTATCACAAATTTGTTGTTTCTTTAGGAATATAAAAATGGATTATTTATATTGATTGCTTTAGAAAAATGAAAATTTATTATTTATTATTTTATGTACATTTTATATTGTTATTATATTATTCTTTCATTGGAATAATCACATATTTAACATTTGTTTGGAAATATATTAATTTATTATTTATTGGCTGTTTTAGGACAACGAACAATTATTCTTTATATTTTATGTTATTATTCTTCCATTTGTGAAATCACACATTTTTCGTCCCTTTGGCAATGTAAAAATTAATCTATTGGCTGTTTTAGAAACACGAAAAATGATTATTTATATTTTATATTATTCTTCGAATAATCACAGATTTATTATTTATTTGAGAATACATAAATGGATCTTGGATCATTTATTGCTTGACAAACTAAAAATTATTATTTATTATATTATTATATTATTCTTCCATTTGAATTATCACAAAGTGGTTTCTTTAGCTATATAAAAATGGATTATTTATATTGACTGTTTTAGAAAAACGAAAAATTATTACTTCTATTTTATATTATTCTTCGAATAATCACAGATTTGTCATTTATTTGAGAATACATAAATGGATCAAGGATCATTTATTGCTTGACAAACTAAAAATGATTATTTATTATACTATTATATTATTATATTATTGTTCCATTTGAATTATCACAAATTCGTCGTTTCTTTAGGAATATAAAAATTGATTATTTATATTAATTGCTTTAGAAAAACGAAAATTTATTATTTATTATTTTATGTACATTTTATATTATTACTATATTATTCTTTCATTTGAATAATCAGATATTTATCATTTATTTGGAAATATACAAATGGATTTATTTATTGGGGATTTTGGAACAACGAACAATTATTCTTTATATTTTATATTATTATTCTTCCATTTGTGTAATCACACATTTGTCGTCCCTCTGGCAATGTAAAATTTAATTTATCGGCTGTTTCAAAAACACGAAAAATTATTATTTATATTTTGTATTATTAAATTATTCTTTCATTTAATCAATCACAATTTGTGAATATAAAAATTGATTATTTATTGGCTATTTTAAAAGCACGAAAAATTATTATGTATTATATTATTGTTACATTATTCATTCATTTGAATAATAACGCATCGCATTGTCTTTTGAATAATTATTTATTAGATCAACTTTTTCGCCTACTTTCTTAATTCTTTCTCAGGAGAATGGACGTATCGAGACCCGACTAATTATTGAAAGGTTGCGCGTATAAAAAGTGAGGAGGTAACGTATAAATTGTGGAACAAAAAATAAAGATCATTATAGAACGATTTCCTTTTCCCATTTACAAAGAATCCGCGATTGCGGATCAATTAACACGGAATAAAATATGATTTAGAGAGCAAAGCATTCCTCAAATTCCAAAATTAATGTGAAATCTAGGAAGCTAGGCCGCAATAGATTTCCCTTCTCTATAAAAAGGATTCACTCCGGGCATCAATAAAAATCGGAATGTATATTATTTCAACGTAAAGTAAGTAATTGAAGAGTACGTGAAGAAATCCATCCACGAATGGAATAAATAACGCAGCTTTTTCCCTTTTATGCAACTGCAACAAATGATTAAACTCCCGATGAAAAGTCCAAAATGAATGACAGTAACTATCGAAAGTAGTATAATCGATGGTTATCAGATGTTTCTTAAACTCTCACTAGATATTAGCGGTAAATAGGCGCTCATTAAAGTTTCATTCCATTAAGACAACCGTAATAACGGTATTAAAGCAAATGATAAAACATTTCGATTACATAAACGAAATTAGGAAAGAATTTAACGATGTTGCTGGCCATTAAACTTTAATGGGGACTCTAATAAATTCGTAGCCGCATTAACTACGTAAAATCGGCCTGTAAAGTCTATTTTTCATACACTGAAGTCAGCAGAGTGTGTGAACGAACTAATTGTTATTGGTTCCTTCGCCATTTGTATACTTTCACCTGTAAATAAGACAGCATTCGGTAACAACGATTCAATTCCTAGTTCCAATATTTCTATTTCAGAGTTTCATTAATCTTTCTCTATAATATAACAGTGTGAAATATTAGAGCTGCAGAATGTGAGAGGGACGATTTATCAACAGAACAAAGACTCCCATACACTCAACAAACACTGTAATAAAGTATACATCGTGCAAGAAAAGGTTCGAAGAACATTACTCTCTGAGAACTTCAAAGTTTTAGATTAAACTTTATCAATTGAACTTTAGAGTTTTTAAAAATCGATTTCTGCGAATCCAAAATTTCTGAAATCATTCACTGTCGTGTCTCCTATTAGGTAGAATATTCATAAATCTTTTCGTGATATTTTTCTCGAACAGAACAGAAGAAAAAATTAATTTTCAATTCTGGAGAAATAATTCTGTCACCAGATTGTGTGAACGATTACGTTATTGTTATGAACAATTACAATAATATACACTCGACGTGGTTGGTCGAATGTCTTCTACCCAGGATGCAAAACAGTGAATTGGTTAAACCAACTTAGAATCAGAGTGTGAGTACGGTTCTTTCCACTTTCGAATTTCATTACTGTTACCAAACAAGCTCTTCCGCTCTTTATATACAGGGTGTCCCAAAACTACCCTAGGAGCCGAAAATAGGAGGTTCCTTGGGTCATTTGAAGCGACATTTTCCTTTACAAAAATGGTGTCCGTGGCTTTGTTTAGGAGTTATTAACAAAAAACACGGACCAATCAGAGCGTGGATACAGCGGATTGATTCTGAGTCGACCAATGGCGACGCCACGCCTCGCGGGACCTGTCGCAGAGTCGGACTCCGATCGTTAAAGCTGCACTCTGATTGGTCCGTGTTTTTCGTTAATAACTCCTAAACAAAGCCGCGGACGCCATTTTTGCAAAGGAAACTGTCGAGGAACCTCCCATTTTCGGCTCCTGGGGTAGTTTTGGGACACCCTGTATATAGTAGCGGATAAATGTTTAAGACGACTATCTTTTCAGTAGATTATCGCATTTTATTAGACATACTGTAGCGCCGATATCATTTAATAATTAATAATTATATATAATATAATTAAATATAATAATTTTATATAATTGTTATTTAATAATAATACGATCGATATAAATAAGTTTATAGACATACTTAATGTTCCTTCTCTAGAATTCTTTCTCCAGAATCTCTCGAGAAATTTAATATTTGGTTATTTCACTTATTCCTCATTTCTCAAGGAATTTAAATCTAGGAAAATTCTTATAAATCTCATTTATAACATACTAGCAGCCCCCGAAATGGCTTCGCCCGTGCTAAATGTGAAAAGAATTTAGATTTTGATCTTAAGTATATTAATATATATATATATATATATATATATATATATATATATATATATATATTTCGCACCGCTATGAATATAGCGTTACAAGGAATATTCGATTTCGCGCCGCTAGGGATATTTCGCACCGCTAGGGATATTCCCCGCAAGTTGATACATTGCAGCGCCATCTACAGCGGCGAGTTACAAAAAAATGTGTAGCGTAAAAACCTTCCCCATGAAAAAATACATATATGTGCCAAGTTTCATGTTGATCGGTCAAACAGTTTTGAAGTCTATTAATCATATATATGTATATATACAAACATCCATTTTTATATATGTAAATTTATAACATACTTTCGGATGTCAATTTAGAGGATCGCTAGAGATTATTGAACTGGATCCTCCAATAAATATATAAGGCTGAATATAATTATTTGAATTTATTTATAACTTGAAACATTGAAAATACAATATTTTAAGAAACAATTTTAAGTCTTAATTCTATGAACTTTCTTCAATGAAGTAAGTTTATCGATTCAACATTTCTAAATTTGTTTTTAAAACAGTAAGTTAAATAAAACGACAACTTCACATTAGTGAAGTACAAATTGGTGAGTGTTGTCTGAAAGTAGCTACAGTTGCGACATCAATTTTTAGATAACTTTTTAAATATCATACCATACGATTTGAACTTTTTTAGAAGCTAGAGCAATTAGTTTGCTGCAGGATGTGAACAAAAATTATGTCGAAAATTGCAATTGATCGAAATTTTAGAAGAAATACTAAAAGTTGAATTTTACAATCTTTTTTATGTGGGCCTATATTGAAAATTTAATTAGAGGTCGCGCTCTGATTGGTCCGTGTTTTTCGTTAATAACTCCTAAACAAAGCCGCGGGCGCCATTTTTGTAAAGGAAAATGTCGATTCAAATCACCCAAGGAACCTCCAATTTTCGGGTGTCGGAGGAATTTTGGGACACCCTGTATATGCTTATACGTACGCGATTGATTAGTAATATGCAATTTGAGTTAACTAAAAATTCATTTCCGAAAATATGTTATAAAATAAATGAGATTCATAAAAAATTTCCGAGAAATAACCCATTATAAAAGGGTCTAGCAAACTAAGAATAGTGAATCGGTCCCCCCCTGGATTTTTATTGAAATTGTGTGAAAAACATTGGTTTTAGGTTGAAAGATAACCCCCCAAAATTTCAAGTCGCTAACCCTTCATATAAGGATTATATGAGGGTAAATACCCTTAACTATATCATTTTTTTTTCTCGGTTGTTAATTAAGATATTCAGATAAAAAAAAAACGAAAATACTCGTACTTACGTCCTTCATATCATATATTTTTTCCACAATTGTGATCATATTATTAAGGGTAGAAAAAAATTATTACATTTTTTGGGGGTGCCCTTATATAATATAAATAAATATATAATATAAATACCCTTAACTATATCATTTTTTTTCTCGGTTGTTAATTAAGATATTCAGATAAAAAAAATACGAAAATACTCGTACTTACGTCCTTCATATCATATATTTTTTCCACAATTGTGATCATATTATTAAGGGGAGAAAAAAATTATTACATTTTTTAGGGGTGGAAATTGCAAACAACCCTTCGAGTGACCACTTTCAAAAAATTCAACAACAATGTTTTGTTATCTATCTAATATATACAAAAGTTTCAAGATGGTCGAAGGGGTGGAACATAGTTAAATATTGAAAAACAAATGAAATTACGCCATTATAATGTAGGAATACTATTATGTAGTGGAAGATTTTAGTAGTGATTATACGTATTTAGTATTGATTCTAAGATATTCAGGCTACGACTATCACTTATACTCATTCGGTTTCTTTATTGGGTCTCCCACAATCGCTCAATCCTAAACTCAAAATCATTATAATGGCGTAATTTCATTTGTTTTTCAATATTTAACTATATTCCACCCCTCCGACCATCTTGAAACTTTTTTATATATTAGATATATGTATAACACAACATTGTTGTTGAATTTTTTGAAAGTGGTCACTCGAATGGTTGTTTGCAATTTCCGCCCCTAAAAAATGTAATAATTTTTGTCTACCCTTAATAATATGATCGCAATTGTGGAAAAAATATATGATATGAAGGACGTAAGTACGAGTATTTTCGTATTTTTTTTATCTGAATATCTTAATTAACAACCGAGAAAAAAAATGATATAGTTAAGGGTATTTATATTATATATTTATTTATATTATATAAGGGCACCCCCAAAAAATGTAATAATTTTTTTATGCCCTTAATAATATGATAACAATTGTGGAAAAAATATATGATATGAAGGACGTAAATACGAGTATTTTCGTATCTTTTTTATCTGAATTTCTTAATTAACAACCGAGAAAAAAATGATATAGTTAAGGGTATTTATATTATATATTTATTTATATTATATAATATTTATATTATATAAGGGCACCCCCAAAAAATTTAATAATTTTCTTCTACCCTTAATAATATGATCACAATTGTGGAAAAAATATATGATATGTAGGACGTAAGTACGAGTAAATTCGTATTTTTTTTATCTGAATATCTTAATTAACAACCGAGAAAAAAAATGATATAGTTAAGGGTATTTACCCTCATATAATCTTTATATGAAGGGTTAGCGACTTGAAAGTTTGGGGGGTTATCTTTCAACCTAAAACCAATGTTTTCCACACAATTTGAATAAAAATCCGGGGGGGGCCGATTCACTATTCTTAGTCTGCTAGACCCTTTCTCGAGAAATTCTCGAGAAGGAACACTACTCAAAATGCATAAAGATCCGCGGTCTAGTGATTAATTATGGGAAAACGCTAATTGATAGAGCTAATTGAACCCCTTATCATTCCCGGAACATTAACGAGGGGACGAGAAACCAACTATGAATTAGTGTGAACGATGTTTATAAAACTTGTCTCCATTCTTGGTCACCGATTGCGACCGACATATTGTAGATTGGTGAAGTTGAATGTACTGCTGGAACTGTTACTCTCGAAGTCAATAATCCTTGGATTTATGGCAGCTGAGGAAAATGTGAAGGGTACTAGAACGAGAGGGAAACGTAAAAGAATGAGGGCATTTTGCTCTGGCTCTGCTAGTAGACTCTTCAATAAGGATATCTAACGGACTCCGACTTACACGGGAAAATATCAACTACACTGTGCAACATTTTTGTTCAGCAATTACTGTTCGGCGATTCTTATAGACTTTGCCACACCAAAACCAAATTCGAAGGTGGAATTGCTCCATCCCGCAACGTTTTCGAAAAACCATCAATTTGTAAAAATGCATAATGTTGATAAAAAATGAACTGTTACTCTATGTTGACCTTCATATTCATACGACCTCTACCTTTGCACAAAGGATAAAAATTTCTACATTTCACAGTGTGAAACGTTTTTTAGTATCATCAACAGTTTTGGAGATATTCGACTGGGTCGATTTGAATGGGACACCCTGTAGATTGCCTATGTGTAACTTCTTACAGAAATTAATTAAACTTACAGAAGTCTCTATGTTTCTTCTTACAAAAATATGTTTATTGGTCTTTAATTGTACATTGTGTTACATATACAGGGTGGGGCAATAAGTATAAATTTTACAGAAATATTTGCTGAAATAAAATTGTACAGGACTAAGAGGCCATCCTGTGGCGATAATAGTTTCTTTACAGGTGGAGGTACTTCGGACATTTGAAGGTCATCTCTATTTTTTTTAATGGATCGGTATGTTTTTACTTCCGTGTCATGATAAGGGATCTTAAATCAAGTTCAACGACCTCTACCTTTGCATAATGTTGATAAAAAATGAACTGTTACTCTATGTTGATCTTCGTATTCATACGACCTCTACCTTTGCACAAAGGATAAAAATTTCTACATTTCACAGTGTGAAACGTTTTTTAGTATCATCAACAGTTTCGGAGATATTCGACTGGGTCGATTTGAATGGGACACCCTGTATATTGCCTATGTGTAACTTCTTACAGAAATTAATTAAACTTACAGAAGTTTATGTTTACTCTATGTTTCTTCTTACAGAAATATGTTTATTGGTCTTTAATTGTACATTGTGTTACATATACAGGGTGGGGCAATAAGTATAAGTTTCAAGAAATATTTGCTGAAATAAAATTGCACAGGACTAAGAGGCCATCCGGTGGCGATAATAGATTTTTTACAGGTGGAGGTACTTCGTAATGCATAATTAAAAAAAATTTTTTTTAAATAAAAATGAAATATATATAATTACGTTTGCTTATTCGGTGGACAATTTCCATCCTCTCGTATAAATTGCATTGTTGAATGAACTTCTTTCGAAAAAAACTAAAAAATCTAAAAAACTATTTGACCAATATGGACCAAAATCTAATCAGCTCTAAGTTACGACAAATTAACAAGTTAACGAAAAATTTGATAACATACAAACGGCCATACGCACACACAGACACACACACATATCCTAACCCTATGAATCGGGAAGTTAAAAAATTTATATTTTTCGTACGGCTAGATTCTTTTTAATGCTTAAACATTGATTAGAAACGAATCAATTTTTATTTAATTGAAAAAGAAAAACGTAATACACATATTTGTTAGACTTTGTTTAAAATCTGTATGGCGAGTCTGACTCGTTAAAACACGGCAAGAGGATAATCTAGCTAAAATATTTCATGATTCCACTATAGAATGCGAGAATAATGGTTCCGCGGTCGGTAGAAATTTTCCGCGAAAGAGAACGAAAGCGAAAGGTGGCAAAAATCGTCTGTCTGGTTGAATGCCAGGAACTCTATCGTTTGCGGAGCGTAAAAGTGAAGGAGCACCCGTTATATAACGGGAACTGCAGTGCAGAGCAGCGCCGCGTGTCTTGGCGATTGCGATGAATGCATGTCTGATCGTGTATGCCGATGTCCGATTATGCAACCGTCTGTATAATAAGGGTAACGTCAATATATTTACCACGAGCATATACCTGAATTCCATCGTGAAAATAACAACAAAAAATATATACGACAGTACAAAATTTCAGGAGAACTATTTTTTCAGTGGATTATCGCGTTTTTTATCAGAGATGCACTTATTTTCTTACGATAGCGATTATGCAACTTCATTTCTGAATCAGGAACTACCGCTGCTCCTGGCGGCAATTATGAAATCAAACAAATCCAGTGTTTATTTAAGAACAAATTTCTTCATATGTAATAATACAGGGTGTCCCATAACTTGTGCGAATCCCGGAAATGGGAGGTTCCAGATAGTATTCCTGATTTAGTATTATTTTACATATTCTGTATATTCTGTATATCTTTATTTTATATTATTTTATATATAGATAGTATTCTTAATAAATTGTAATTGTATAATTGTATACTTGTATAATTGTATAATTATATTCTTGAATAATTGTATAATTGTATACTTTGTATTATACATACATTTATATTATATAAATTGTAATTGTATAATTGTATACTTGAAAAATTGTATACTCTGTATTATACATACATTTATATTATATAAATTGTAATTGTATAATTGCATACTTGAACAAATGTATACTTTGTATTATACATATATTTATATTGTATAAATTGTAATTGTATAATTGTATACTTGCATCCTTGTATACTTGTATAATTGTATAATTGTATACTTGAACAATTGTATACTTTGTATTATACATATATTTATATTATAATATTGTAGTTGTATAATTGTATACTTGCATACTTGTATACTTGTGTAATTGTATAATTGTATACTTGAATAACTGTATAATTGTATACTTTGTATGATATATTCATATTATATAAATTGTAATTGTATAGTTGTATACTTGAATAATTGTATAATTATATACTTGTATAATTGTATACTTGAACAATTGTATACTTTGTATTATACATATATTTATATTATAATATTGTAATTGTATAATTGTATACTTGCATACTTGTATACTTGTATAATTGTATAATTGTATACTTGAATAACTGTATAATTGTATACTTTGTATGATATATTCATATTATATAAATTGTAATTGTATAGTTGTATACTTGAATAATTGTATAATTATATACTTGTATAATTGTATACTTTGTATTATACATTTGTATTATGTAAATTCTAATTTTATAATTGTATACTTGAATAATTGTATACTTATATAATTGTATAACTATTGAAATTGTAATTGTATAATTGTATACTTATATAATTGTATAATTATTGAAATTGTAATTGTATAATTGTATACTTGAACAATTGTATACTTTGTATTATACATATATTTATATTATATAAATTGTAATTGTATAATTGTATACTTGCATACTTGTATACTTGTATAATTGTATACTTGAATAATTGTATAATTGTGTACTTTGTATTATATATTTATATTATATCAATTGTAATTGTATAGTTGTATACTTGAATAATTGTATAATTATATACTTGAATAATTGTATACTTTGTATTATACATATATTTATATTATATAAATTGTAATTGTATAATTGTATACTTGTATAATTGTATAATTATATTCTTGAATAATTGTATAATTGTATACTTTGTATTATATATTTATATTATATAAATTGTAATTGTATAATTGTATACTTGAATAATTGTATAATTATATACTTGTATAATTGTATACTTGTATACTTGTATAATTGTATAATTGTATACTTTGTATTATACATTTGTATTATGTAAATTCTAATTTTATAATTGTATACTTGAATAATTGTATACTTATATAATTGTATAACTATTGAAATTGTAATTGTATAATTGTATACTTATATAATTGTATAATTATTGAAATTGTAATTGTATAATTGTATACTTGAACAATTGTATACTTTGTATTATACATATATTTATATTATATAAATTGTAATTGTATAATTGTATAATTGTATACTTGCATACTTGTATACTTGTATAATTGTATACTTGAATAATTGTATAATTGTGTACTTTGTATTATATATTTATATTATATCAATTGTAATTGTATAGTTGTATACTTGAATAATTGTATAATTATATACTTGAATAATTGTATACTTTGTATTATACATATATTTATATTATATAAATTGTAATTGTATAATTGTATACTTGTATAATTGTATAATTATATTCTTGAATAATTGTATAATTGTATACTTTGTATTATATATTTATATTATATAAATTGTAATTGTATAATTGTATACTTGAATAATTGTATAATTATATACTTGTATAATTGTATACTTGTATACTTGTATAATTGTATAATTGTATAATTGTATAATTGTATAATTGTATACTTGAATAATTGTATATTTTGTACTATATATTTATATTATATAAATTGTAATTGTATAGTTGTATACTTGAATAATTGTATACTTTGTATTATATATTTATATTATATAAATTGTAATTGTATAATTGTATACTTGTATACTTGTATAATTGTATAATTGTATAATTGTATACTTGAATAATTGTATATTTTGTACTATATATTTATATTATATAAATTGTAATTGTATAGTTGTATACTTGAATAATTGTATACTTTGTATTATATATTTATATTATATAAATTGTAATTGTATAATTGTATACTTGTATAATTGTATAATTGTATAATTGTATACTTGAATAATTGTACAGTATGCGTAAAGATTGAATGGGTGAATTCTCACCCTGAGGAACGTATGAGGGTTAATAGGTACCAAGATCACTCCGAAATACCTTTTTTTGTCTCGTTTTTACTTCGTTCACAAATTTCCAACATCGTTTCACAAATTGACAAAACGCTCGCAAACAAATTTATTCGTACAGGACAACTTTTATCAGGTCAGCTAGCGTAAAATAGTTATTTCTAGATCTCCGTAAGCCTAATGTTAATTTCTCGAGAATGGAAAGTGTTGGGGCACCGTTTGGACCAACTGTGCACACTGAACTTGATCCCAACACTTTCGACAACGTAATTGCTAAAGCCGAATGTGCCAGATACAGGAAACGTATGATAGCCGATCTACGGGCGCGAGATACTTCTTACGAACATTGTGGATCGTTAAAACGAAAGAGATAGCAAGCCGCGCCTTGAATAAACGGTCAACTACTTTTCACATCACCTGTGGGAAACCAGTGGCCAACGATCGTCAGTCTGGCCTCGCGGCTTAATTACGTCAGGGAATGCGATAGATGGAATGAATAGCCGCCGCGTTGGAAGTTACATTTCTCCCTGGAACTCTGATCCGTGGACTTTCGTTGCCTATCGTTGGAAATCGATTAACCAACGATCATTATACGCGTGTGGAATCAATTCAATGCTGTTAGAGACACATCCACGTAATGGTCAGTATCTGCGATCTTGCAGGTCATCGTTTAAAAACAGTTAACGATTTCATCTGGTGGTCAACATGATTCTTAAACGAATTATTTGAGCAAATATTAAACGTAAATACCAAGTACTCAATATAAATACTAAGTGTAAAATATTAATTAATCTATATAAATAAAAATGTAAATGTCCGTTTGTCCGTTCGTTTGTAATCGAACATCTTCGTAACGGCTGAACGTAGAAAGCTGGGGTTCGAGCCATTAGACGCAGCGTTTCTTCGGGAAAGTTTAGGAGGAAACCGCATTCGAAAAAGTCTATTCGTTCAAAAGTTATGACGTCATTAGCGAACAAAGACAACTTTTTCGCTCCCTATTGGCCACGTTTCTGCTTATAAGTTTTTAACGGATGGACTTCTTCGAATATTGTTTGCTCTAAAACCTTCCCGCAGAAACGCCAAGTCTGACGGTTCAAACCGCAGCTTTCTACGTTCTGCCGTTCGCAATTGATGCCGTCACAAACAGACCAAGTACATACGACTTTTTCGCCCTTTTTGGGCACATTTTTGGTTATAACTTTTCACTGGTGGGACCTATATTCAATTTGAGAGAGTGAGAGGGAGAGAGACAGATAGAGAGAGACAGACAGAGAGAGAAACAGAGAGAAAGATAGAGAAAGATACAGAGAGGAGAGAAAGTGAGGAAAAAGAGAGATGGAGAGAGAGAGAAATAGAGGAGAGTAAGGAGAGAGACGAGAGAGAGAGAGAAAGGGGAGAGAGAAAGGGGAGAGAGAGACAAAGAGAGAGAAAGAAGGTAGAGAGAGACAGTGAGAAACACACACAGAGAGAGAGAGAAACAGTAAAAACATACAGTGACTCCCAAAAATATTCGGACACTAGGTATAACTAACTTAACGATTTAATAACTCGTTTGTTGATAAAGCAATCGCCTTGGGAATTGTTTCTAGTAATAAAACATTTATTAATGTCGATAAACATATATAATTTATTTGAAAAATACACATACGTTTAATAATAAAAATTATTAAAAGAAATAGTGTACCTAAATACCTAAATAAATACTAAGTGTCAAATATTACTGTTAAATACAAATTTTCTCTCTAAATATGAAACATAAATACTAGATATTAAATATCAACACTAAATATTAAATATAAATACTAGATATTAAATATGAATGCTAAGCGCTAAATATAAATACTAAGTGTCAAATATTAGTGTTAAATACAAATTCTCTCTCTAAATATGAAACATAAATACTAGATATTAAATATCAACACTAAATACTAAATATAAATACTACATAGTAAATATAAAGATTAGATATTAAATATCAATACTAAATCTTTATATTATTAATATAAAAATTAAAAAGTACAACATGTACATTTAAACTGCGGAATTTTTATGCAAACTAAAAATTTTCCTCGTCACTTAAAAAAGATGCAGCATAACCATAGTAACAAATTAAATATAACATATATGGATGTCCTTAAATCATCTTAATGTTATCTATCCATTCTTATCATAAATCAATAAAATCTGCAGTTTAAAATACGTACATATACATATTAGTATGATATTTTATAAAAATATTAATAAAACGACGCATTTTTTTGCTTTTTAGCAAATGTAAAATACATACGTATATTAAAATAAATAATTTTATTCAGCACCCAATCCGATAAATTAAAATTTTGAACAATTAAATCTAGAAATTAAACTGTAAATTAGATCAAAGCTACTAACAAGAAATAAATGCTACCAAATTTTTACCAGAACCATACTTAACATACGACATCACATCAAAAGAAATTAACAGTTTATTAAAAGTGCATTTTTCCTCTTAATGAGACACTGCTACAGAAAATTTAACATTGAATGATTAACATTTAACATTGAATATTAAACTAAAAAAGTTTGAACTGCAAAAGAGACACCTGAAAAAATACTACACACATTTACTATTCATCTGTACCTCGTGCAAAATTTAACGAGTAAACCATTTTTTGCATTGCAATGCAATAATGATAAAAAACAAACTAAAACACAAGTTTTACGTCGAACAATTAGCAATGGTAGATTAGATAATTATTGTAGGAACAATCTGACGAGCCGTTCGCGACCGTGAGTTAATGATTAACTTTGCTCGAAAGAGAAAAACCGTCCGAAGCAATTAAGATCGTCGTAATTAACCGAGGCATTGTTCTTTCTCCCTTCTCAATCCCGAGTGTACACCGAGGCTGTGAGACAATCTCTTCGGATTCGAGAAAGTCTAACTGCTCGCGGTTTTCATTTCACAGCGTCTTCGAATAATAATTCGTTCGACGACCTCGAATTTCAATTAAAACCTGGTAACACAGTGCCTTTTTCCTTATTGATACTGTAACTTTAATAAAGCTAAAACTCCCGTGGAAACTGTGCAAAACGCATTAAAGCGAAAATATATTTAGAACAAGGAAGTACAGTTATAAGACAGTTATAAGCGTTTTCGACGAGATGATATCTGTTAAGAACGTTTAAAAAAACTCAACTTTAAACGGCCACAGCTTTTGAACCACTATGTTCAACATTATACACAACTCATTATACATTGGGTGTAGAAGGTATCCCAACAAAAACATCCTGTAAACAGGAGCCAAGTTCTCTATGCCTGTAAAAAGTTGTGAGATCAAACAAAATACAGCCAAGTTCGTTAACTTAGAGATACCTGTTGCAATACTGACAAAATCGTTCGTAAAAATTAGTTTAAAAGAACGCTATTTAATTTTTAAAGAGTTACATGGAGAAAACGCATTTTAAAAATTTTCAATATTGGCCCACATAAAAAAGTTGTAAAATGCAACTTTTAGTATTTTTGCTACAATTCCGATGAATTGCAATTTTTGACAAAATTTTCTTTCGCATCCCATGACAAACGAATTGCTCTAGTTTCCCAAAAAAATTCAAATCGTATAATACGATATTTAAAAAGTTATCGCCTTTTTAAGAGTGTGCCAATACTTCTTTTACCCACTGTATGTACCAAATTTCAAGCTTAAAGCTTAATGGGAAGTACCCAAAAGGTTTTGATGATCTGTCAGTGAGTCAGTCAGTCAGTGACAAAAGCGAATTTTGTAGTCCTATATCTCAGAACCACTAATGTTGGAAGATTAATGTTTTGCCAATATGGAGACATGATAGCACTTAACAAATGTACGAAATTATATCTCTCCATGTGCCTCCAGTTCCGAGTTACAAGCCTCTAAAAAACGGCCAAGTTGTTTCGTGTAAAAGAAGGTAGTGCGAGAACTTGGCTGGTGCACTACCGTGCATCTAGATTCGTACGCTGATAAATTTCAAACAAAACTGTGAAATCGTTGTTTATTAACTATTTTTGAGGTGAAACGTCTTTGCCGAGGGTAACAATTTTCTGATGTAACGGAAGTCGATGCGACGGAAGTCGAATGTCGAGTGGCGCGAAAATTTAAACTGAGAATGAACGGAGAAAAATAATTTCTTACCCCGACGGGATTCGAACCCTGGTCTACCGATTGGTAGTCCAACTCCTTAACCGCTTGGACAACCAATGATATCAGAATGAAAGCGAACATTTTAGTATACAGGGTGTCCCAAAATAAGTGTAACTCCCGGAAATGAGAGGTTCTTTGAGTCATTTACCGTGTGTGGAACAGAATTAAAAAAGTCATATGCGTGGAAACCACGCGCGGCAAAAGTGAAACTTATTGCTTATTAAGTATAGTACAGATAAATTATTATACCTAATAAGCAATAAGTTTCACTTCTGCCGAGCGTGGTTTCCACGCACATGATTTTTCTGTAAACAACGAATATGTACGTATTCAGAGAAGTCTATAGAATAGTTACAATGCAAAAAAAAATTAATTTCCTGATTAACTTGCGAACGTAATAAGGAGAAACAAAAAATCGACTGGAATACACCAGCAAAAAATATTCGCACAGTTTCTAACTTTTTACAATTTGAAAAATAAAAACGTAATGTAAATTAATGTTACATTAAATAATTATTAATTAATATATATATTAATATTATATTAATTATATTAAATAATATTGTTATATTAATAATAATATAATATTAATATAATAATAATAATATAATATTAATATAATAATAATAATATAATATTAATATTAATATTAATATAATATTAATATTAATATTAATATAATATTAATATAAATATTAATATAATATTAATATAATAATAATAATATAATATTAATATAATATTAATATAATAATAATAATAAAATATATTATTATTTATAAAATGTTATATAATATTAAATAAGATTAAATAATATTGTTATATTAATAATAATATACTATTAATATTAATATTAATATAATATTAATATAATAATAATAATAAAATATATTATTATTAAAATTATATTAATATATATATATTAATTAATAATTATTTAATGTAACATTAATTTACATTACGTTTTTATTTCTCAAATTGTGAAAAGTTAGAAACTGTGTGAATATTTTTTGCTGGTGTATTCCAGTCGATTTTTTGTTTCTCCTTATTACGTTCGCAAGTTAATCAGGAAATTAATTTTTTATATATAAATTTTATATATATATATATATATATATATATATATGTTTCTTATATCGATCGTATTTATTGTTAATAACTGAAATTGAATGTTTTCTGCGCAAAGGTTCGATTCTTAATGCACGTGAGGCAATAAAGTTATCATATGCAATTTTTACAGCTCGTTCTTCTTTGAATATTTTTCCATTCAAAAAGCCATCTAGGTGAAAAAAGCAATTTTGCAATTAGTCAAATAATCATCATCGACGTTTCGATCCTAATTTGCATATTTCTGAAGATTAATTCGAATTGCGTCAGTAAAACAAATTTTATGTATATTATACGATTTTCAAAACTATTAATGATTGAAAACAAGGAGGAAATGATGTTCATAAATCATTATTAATTAATATTTGGTTGGATGAATTTTTTTCACAAAAATCGATTTTTTGGAAAATCCTGAGGTCGTAGACAAATTTTGTGACCAGATTTGAAATCGGCGCGAAAAAATCTACGGGAAATGATATATATCATGTTCAAAAAAAATGTTTTCCGCCCGTGGTATTGGCAAGACCACAATTTTCTTGAAATTGTGCAGCTTCAACGAATTATTTCAAAGTTAAAAAGCTTTCGTACCACAACCGCTATAATTATTTAATATTCTGCAAAGTTTCAGCTTTCATCTCAAAAATTTCAAATGGTATTTTAGAGTTACTTAAATTGAAATATCTCCTGAATTACTAACTTTTCGACATACATAGGTTAGTACTTTTTGATAACGAATGTCCAGCTGCATCGATTGATGTATTAAAAAATACCTCATTCAATTAAAAAAAATGAAGATGACCTTCACGTGTCCTTCACGCGGCCACCTACAAAAAAGCTACTAACATCAGATTAATGCCCCCTCGAAACCATGCACGTTCCATCTGATGCATCTCTTCCTAACACCAATAGCAGCCGCGTTATTTAGGTGTTCTGTTTCTGCGGACTCACCCTGTATAATCTTTTGTATATATTTCCTACTTTAAAAATGACATAAAAACAAATTTTTTTATATCGTGTCAGCCCCACTGTACCACTTTCAACTTTGTCCTTATCACATTTTACGTATCTTTAGAAACAACAAAGATACTTGAGGTGCTAACTTTTGGTGACTCACCCTGTATACAGGGTGTCCCAAAACTAGTTTAGGAGCGGAAAATGGGAGGTTCCTTGGGTCCTTTGAAGCAACATTTTTCTTTACCTAAAAAATAGCATCTGCAGCTTTGTTTAGGAGTTATTAACGAAAAACACGGACCAATCAGAGCGCGATCTAGACATGCGATGGCACGTTCGGCCAATTGACAGTTGGCGCGTCGGGCCGACTGTGCTAACTCGCGTCTATGTCGCGCTTTGATTGGTCCGTCTTTTTCGTTAATAACTCCTAAACAAAGCCGCAGATGCTATTTTAGTAAAGAAAAATGTTGCATCAAATGACCCAAGGAACCTCCCATTTTCCGCTCCTAGGGTAGTTTTGGGACACCCTGTATACTGTATTCTATGTATTGCGTTACAATTATGTTGAAACAAATCTCACATGAGATTTTGTACAATAATTAAAAAAAAATTTCAGGGTCGACCGTCCCTCGACCAAAGACCGCGGCTGTCAGCATCGCAACAGGCCCAGATTCTGAGCGACGTGCAGCAGCACCAACAACGGTATCGTCGTCCTCAACAGGACCCGGCTGGTTCGTTCTCGTCTCTCTCAAAATACAAAGTAGACCGCACGAAACAGCAGCAGATCCAGCAGTTGCTGCAACAGCAGCAACAAGTGCAGCAGCTGATACAGCAACAGCAGCAAAAAATAGCGCAACAGCTAAACAACGCAAACTACCTTGGAAACCCGCAACCACAATTCCCGTCCCAACCAGCTAAATACTTCCTGGAAGAAACACCGTTGATACAAGGCCAGTTCCCAACCAGCAACAAACAGTTCCAGAATCTTCAGCAAGACCTGTCTCAGCCGCTTTTCAGCGACCAGCAAACCGTTCAACTGCAAGAGTATCTGGAGAAGCAACGGGAGCTAGAATTGTTACAGAAACAAAGACAGCAATTGCTGCTGGAACAGCAGGAGGTACGAAAGCAACAGGAGCTTCTGAGGCAGCAACAGCTCCAGAAGTTGACGTCCACGACTCCAGCGCCTGTTCCTGTGACATCGCCCAGCACGATCTCTGTCAGCACCACCTTGTCCCCGGTCCTGGTGTCTCTGCCAACCGCGAGGAAAATCACACCATCGGAGACAGAACTGTTCCTGAAGGCTATCGCTACCCACCAGAAAAAGTTCTCCACGACAACGCCAGTCCCAACTTCTCTGACCACCACCACCAAAGCGCCATTCGTCGCGACTACAGCCCCTAGCAGAGCACAATCGACAAAAGTGTCATCTTCCAGCATCCCGGCGAACCTTTTGAGTCTGATCCAGGAGCAAGAGAGTCGGCTCATTCAACAAGGCAAACCTAAACCTCAGATCAAGGTTATCTATCAGACCGAGAAACCAACGACCGAGAGGCCTGCGAGTACGAAAAGCAGGTCTTATTCGAGTTCCGAGAGAGACGTCCTGCTGAAACAGCTGAAGCTGGCTTTGGCGCAGTCCGTGGACGACGACGCAAGGAACGTCACCACGAGGGACATTCTGCTCCCCAATGGGAAGAAGATTCAGTTGTTCGATGCACCGAGTGGCCTGTCTACGGCCGCTTCATCTCAAACCTCGAATTTATCGACTTTGGCTACTTCGACGACCACCATCAAACCCCCAAAAGCTATCCTCGAAGAGCTGACGAAGGGCGTGCTCCCTCCCGGCGCGGATTTCGAAGTGATCAGACAGAAAAGCGACGGGAAACTGGAGGAGATCGGGAAAGCACCGATTCAGAGTCTGCCGGCTCAGAAGGTCACCTTTGTAGTGTTGGAGGAGCAACCGGATGGTAGCTATAAAGTCCAAGGTGTGAAAGGAAACGCTGAGAAAGAGGGAAGCGACGTCGACTCGATCGTGGAGAAAATAAAGAAAGGCGAACTGAAGTTACCACCGAGCTCCGTGAACCCAGTTACACCGAGTCAGAATCTCAGATCGACATTGGACGACCTGCCTCCAACCAGGCAGAGCACCGTCACGCATTACACCACCGGCTCTACAACTTTCCGGCCAACCACTGCCAGATCTACCTCTGCCTCGTCCAGATTCACAGAGAGGTAATGTTCTTCAACTTGTAATATTTTTTTAATAGCGCATGTTCAAGATTGAGAGATCATTTCTCGATAATTAAAAAATGGGGGTTTGCAGTAGTACAAAGCGCTAGATGAAAGATGAATCTAGGCCACATTCGCCCTCAAAAGTTCCACTTTTACGTTTACATGGTGTAATTTGCATTATTCGGCAGTACAGCTATGGACAAAATCATAAGACACCCTGAAAACTGGTTTAGGTACTTAATATACACTGGGTGTACAAAGTGTTCGTACACTTTTTACAATGGAATAACTTTATTATAATTGTACCAAGCGATCTGATTTTGTATAATTAATTAGAAGCATTGGTTTATGAAATCATATGCAAAGAGGATTTTCCAAAAAGTTATTGTTTACAAGGTTACCTCGTTTTGAGGTTATGTTTGTGTTCTTGGGGTTAAATCGGCCTGGTTTGGCCGGTAAAGTAGATTTCCTGTTTTTATAAACCTGCAAATATCTCGGAAACTATGCGTGATATAGCAAGATATGTAGGAATTGAGAAATGGTTCTTTCTTCTCGCTGTCAAAGATTTTGCGATCAACATACATTTCATTGCGGCTTTGAGTATGCACGTGTGCAAATATGTGTGAATGCATGTGTATATGCGTGAGGCCGAATGTCCATTGTCATGAAACAGTTTTCAATGTTTTATAATCAGATGTTCTCTGACCTTTAATACGAATTGACATATGTTAATAATTAATAAATCGTAGTAATCCTTCAAATATACAGGGTGGGGCACTAACTATTAGCACCTCAGATATCTTCGAAACTACAAGTTTCACAGAAATATTTGTTCAAATAAAATTGCACGGTACGAAGGGGGCCATCTGGTGGCTAGAATAGTTTTTTTAGAGGATCTTCGGACTTTTGAAGGTCATCTTCATTTTTTTAAATGGAATGAGGTATTTTTTAATACGTCAATCGATGCAGCTGGACATTCGTTATAAAAAATTACTAACCTATGTATGTCGAAAAGTTAGTAGTTCAAGAGATATTCCAATTTAAATAACTCAAAAATAACATTGCTGTCGCACTAAGACGTTACACTAGTAAGTAAACGCTAACGTCTTAGTGCGACAGCAATGTTATTTTTGAGTTATTTAAATTGGAATATCTCTTAAACTACTAACTTTTCGACATACATAGGTTAGTAATTTTTTATAACGAATGTCCAGCTGCATCGATTGATGTATTAAAAAATGCCTCATTCCATTTAAAAAAATGAAGATGACCTTCAAAAGTCCGAAGTACCTCCACCTGCAGAAAAACTATTATACCCACCGAATGACCACCTTCGTACTGTACAATTTTATTTCAGCAAATATTTCTGTGAAACTTATAGTTTCGAAGATATCTGGGGTGCTAATAGTTATTGCCCCACCCTGTATTCAGACCTTTTTTGTAGGAAATTGAATTTCCTATAAAAAACATTTTGAAAATTTTTTTCCTTCTCAGAGATGAGCGGATCTCTTTTAGTTTTCGAGATCGTGGATTTTCGTATGCGTGGTCTCTCCTCTCCTCCCATGACCTAACCACAACTCACTCTGTTCACATAATCTTCCCATTGTAGACTGCGCAGCTGCTAAAAAAATGTCATAGGACATAAATTGTTGGAAATTTCATTTTCTACAAAAAATGTCTCTTGATATTTTGCCATATTTCGCATAGTTACCGAAATATTTGCAAATTTATAAAAAACAGGATAGATATCTACTTTACCGGCTAAGTCAGGCCGATTTGACACCATGTTATACAGGGTGAATCACCAAACGTTAGCACCTCAAATATCTTTGTTGTTTCTAAAGGTACGTAAAATATGATAAGGATAAGGTTGAATGATACAATGGGGGTGACACGATGCAAAAAAAAATTTTGTTTTTATCTCATTTTATTAGAGATATCAACTTGTTACACACTAACGTCTTAGTACGACTGTAATGGTATTTTAGAGTTATTTAATTCGAAATATCTCCTGAACTACTAACTTTTTGACAAACATAGGTTAGTACTTTTTTATAACGAATGTCCAGCTGTATCGATTGATGTATTAAAAAATAACTCATTCTATTAAAAAAAATGAAGGTGATATCTCTAAAAAAATGACACAAAAACAAAATTTTTTTGTCAGCCCCATTGTACCATTCAACTTTATCCTTACCATATTTTACGTATCTTTAGAAACAACAAAGATATTTGAGATGCTAACGTTTGGTGACTCACCCTGTATATACATTTTTTTCTTGAAATAACCCCAAGAACACGAATATAACCTCAAAATGAGGGACCCACGGAAATCGTAATCTCCCCGAATTTTGAGACATCCTGTATACAGGGTGGTCGACTACAGGTGGGAGAAAATTTAAGGGTTGGTTCTTAACGATGGTATAAGACGAAAATGAAGAATAAAAAAATTGAAATTTCGGCTTCGTTATTTAGCTATTAACAACGCGACAGTCACGTATCAAGTGACAGATGCATGCATAACTTGGTTCTCATTTGGGGTCCCAGCTAGGGCCCCAATGTTTAACAAATCGTTGGACAACATTGAACTCTTTGACGTACACAAAGTACACTTTTGTTAGACGCGTTGTTGATTTTTAATTGTTAATAGCTAAATAACGAAGCCGAAATCGCAATTTTATTATTCTTCATTTTCGTCTTATGTCATCGTTAAGAATCACCCCTTAAATTTTCTCCCACCTGTAGTCGAACACCCTGTATACAAAATGACATTGTTTAAAACAAAAGAACGATATTGTTTGTCAGCAGACCCACGGAATACTTCCCGCAAGTGACCATTACCCCGAACTCGGTGTCCACGACCGACAAATACCTGTCGTCGGCGTCGAGCGTCACCGGGCACGTGTTCAATTCTCTAAATACAGTGTCGACTACCCCGCGATCGTCAACGGTAGACCAAGAGAGCCGCGTGACAGCGAAATACCCGACCGTGACGAGGAACCACTTCATTCCAACCATGGCTCCGGTCAGCGAGATTATTACAACAACACCGTCGTCCTCCCCAGCGCAGACGACTTTCCCGCATCATTCGACCAATTCTTACATTCACTTCACCGTTCGGCCATCCAGTGAAACTTCTCTGACGGCGAAGCCGATTTCTAGTACCGGTAGACCGGCGACCACCTTACATAATGACAATATCATTTACGAAGAGGGCTTCGAAAGGTCCACGCTGTCCCCTCCAACGGAACTGCCATCCACCAAGAGCCAGGCGCAGGAAAGTTTATCCACGCTACTGAGGCGGGAAGGGCTGTACGCGATGACCAAGTACCTCAGGCAATCAGGACTCGACACTGTGTTGAACGAAACAGGTGAGTAACAGTTCAGGGGGTAAGGTACCCATGTGACAATCCTAGAATCTAACTAGACTTGGGCCAAAAACAGGGGTTTACAGGAACACACCTTACGTCCTCATACGATTATATTTTCAGCTGAGTGAGGATTCATTCTATAGAGGAAGGTTTAATGAAGGGCGCGTGAGTCCTACTTTAGTTACATTATGTTCATATTAGAGCTCGAACTTTTACCCGGGTATATGAGATAGCCGAGTATCCGGGTACACGGGTATCTCATAAGACAGCCGTGTCCCCGGGTACAGTAATTTCTCAATCGTAGTCCCAACACCCGTGTTATGAACGGACTACGATCAAGTAGGGTGGCTATTATTTGATTTATGACTGCGTCTACCCTACCGCGCTGAGACTTCAAACGACAAGCCGAACGTAGAGAAGGACAGAATGAAATAGGATCGCGTGGCCGAAGCGTGTCCCCGTCGCCGGCACAGTTTAAAGGCCCGTGCGTCATCACAATAAAACACCAAGACCAGTGCGTGGATCCGGGGCACCAATTCGCACGCGATGGCCACCAGATGGCGCAAAAACAGTGCCGTGTCTAGAATAAGGTAGCAGAGCGGCCAGAGCCCTGAGGCCGTTATATTGGCGGGTGTGTACCGGTGTTATCGGTGGGACGTGTGTTCTGTCTTGAAATATAATTGCTAACGTTTCAAGGGTAGATTAACCCTTTACATTTTCATATGTATATACTAATAATTTTGTAAAATTCTGCGGGGTACTCAAGGTACCCCATTTTCCTGTTACTGAGGCTGAAGACGCCGCCATCTGGTGGCCATCGCGTGCGAATTGGTGCCCCGGATCCACGCACTGACCAAGACCTTAGCTTCTTTATTTTCGATGATATCATTATGGAACTTTTACCAACATATTCGTGGCATTTCTCTGATTAAAATCATACCAAACATGATGTAATTTGGCCAATATTTAGTTATTTTTTTTCACTCGCTGTCTTCTTCCATTCCCTACAGTTACTCCATACCGTCAATGAAACCACTAAATATTGGCCAAATTATATCGTGTTTGGTCTTGTTTTAATCAGAAAAATTCCAGAAATAAGGTAGTGAAAGTCCCATAAAACAATCATGGAAATTAAACAATTCTGTCATTGCCAATTCATTGCGAGAACACGCGGGCCTTTGAACTGTGCCGGCGGCGGCTACTGTTCGCGTCTCTTTCTTTCCAATACGCTCTTCTTCGTTGCGTTCGAAACTTTCATCGTCGATTAAACCACTAAATATTGGCCAAATTATATCGTGTTTGATATGATTTTAATCAGAAAAATGCCAGGAATAAGCCAGTAAAATCTCATAAAAAAATAATGAAAATTAAGTAGTTTGAAAATTCGATTCACTCGAGTCAATGTAGTGGTGTTCACACCGATATACCCGAGCCGACATCAAACATCGCCGTCCTGCTGCCCGGCGCAGCGTTGACAGGCGGTGGAATGGGTAGGCACTGGACTACGATTGCAGAGGCGACCGAGGACTACGAGTGAGAAATTACTGTACCCGAGTATCTCATGAGGTCTCACAACTGGTGACGAGAACTACTCTGAGAGAGTATTTTCCACAGTTGTGGAAAATATCGTTACTTCTTTTCAATATCGTTACTTCGAAACGTACGTGTCTATTGCCGGAAAATGTAGACTTGTTGGTATTTTTACATAAAGATAAAAATGCCTTATTTCATTATTAATTAAATAATTGACTTTTTAATTATTCTCCCTAAAAATACACGAATTGCTTTGTAAACGATGCAAACGATTTTTATTTTGCATAAAGATCCGCAGTCTATTCATGAGATACCCGGGTACTCGGGTAATTTTTGTTTACCCGAATACTCGGGTATCCGGGTAACGCTGTTTAGCCGAGTACCCGGGTACCCGAGTAACTTTTGTTTACCCGAGTATCTCACGGGTAACCCGGGTACCCGGGTATCTCATAAGTCACAGCTCTAGTTCATATCTAGTAACGTGAGTGTCCAAAGTAGGGAAAACAAATGGAGAAAAATTCCTGAGATTCTAATGTACTTTTTGATCACGAACAGACTTTTCTTGCTAATTTAGGGACCCAATCGCGCTTCATACAACCTTCCTCTTTAGAATGAGCCCTCACTCAGCTCAAAATATAATCGTATGACGACGTGAGGTGTGTTCCCGTAAACCCCTGTTTTCACTTGTTTTCTAGTAATATTCTGGTTAGATTCTAGTAATGTCACGTGGGTACTCTACCCCCTTAAACAAAAAAAGGGTACCCACGTGACACTACTAGAAAATTACTAGATTTTGGGCCGAAACATAAGTGTCGAATGGACCGTTTTTTGTCCTTATTTCAGCGAGTTTTGAGCTGAGTGAAGGCTCATTCTAAAGCGGAAGGTTACATAGCAGTGCGTGTGGTTAATGATTTAGTTAGGTTATGTTTATATCTAATTACATGAGTGTCCAAAGTAGGGGAAAGAATCAAGAAAAATTCCGCAGATTCCAATGTATTTTTCGTTCACAAAAACACTTTTCTTGCTAATATACCCTTACTCAACTCAAAATATGGTAGTACGAGGACGAAAAGTGTTCCCGCATGACTGCATTCAATTTCCGCAAAATCCGTTCATGAAGGCAGAGTCTAGAGCAAGTCTAGAGCTAATTTTAGTTCAGCTAGTTAGACAAGATGAAGTCTAGTCAGAGAGGCTGTTACCGTGCAGTCATAACAACAAGCATACAATGGGCTTGAATCCACTCGGATTCATTAATAGCAGTAAAGATATTAATAAAAAGATAAAAATACGTAATCGTAGCAAAACTGAAGCTTTAGACTGATAAAACACGTATGTTTGTTAGTGTTACCACAGAAAAAACCTTTTCTCTGCACAAGGGTTGAGTACACTGATAAATGCCGTAGAAAAGGGGTCACCTACCCCCTGAACGCGAGGAAAATGCACATGTACATATGTAGTGCGTAGCGGGATACGCTTATGGCGGCTGAATTTAATTCTTCACACGACTGCTGGTTACTTCCCACCAGTTGGTTTTAGTCATGCAACATTCATTGGAAAAATGTTCTCACGGATAACCGACGGTTTCGACACGGTTGCCTCTTCGTAGGAACAATGATGGCCTTTTCTCGTTATCCGACTTTTTTGCGTTACAAAAGCGATGTAATTACGTCTGGTAATTATCGACGGTTACTTTAATCGATCTATATAATTCGTCGATTATATCCTGTGCAATTGATAAGTCAATCATTGACCCGGGCATTGCGCATCATTGACGGATCCACCGGCGTTTAATTGGTGTCTATTCAACAGTCAGTTCCAACGAGAACAATGGGAGAGCAAATCGGTGTTCGACATTGTATTGCACTTATTTAGTAGGTGTTAATGCATCGTCGTTTACACTTATTCTTCTTATAATTTAATTTCCTATAAAATGTTCTATAATTTAATTGAATAAGAGACCAGAATTATTAATTACACCGTAATTTAATTGAACGAAGCGACTGAATTTCGAATCACGAAATTATTAAATTATTAAACATGCATAACGTTAACTCTTTATAATAATATCTTAGTATCGATCGTAAATAGGTTTTAAACAAAATTTTTAATGGTATCAGCGCACTGGTTCGATCAAAATACTACTTCTACGCTATTTGCAAAATATCACAAAATCAAAACGTTTCGATCTATATTTAGATCATTTTCAAGAAATTAATAAAATTTTGCGTCTGTAAATTAACTGTAAATTTAAAAAGGTATATATTGTGTTCAATTAAACTGGAAAGTTAATTTATGAATACCATATACTCAAATAATATGGTATATTGGCAGAAAACTACATGTGAAAATAGGGTAACTGCACCAGTGAATAAACGGACCCCAGTAAATGAACGCTTTTGTATATTTCAACAAATTTTAATCCGCACGGCATACTAGCGATAAAATTGTGATTAAAGAGTTAAATAAATAGGAGAATATTGTTTCATAATTTTGTTCATTCATTGGACTATCGTTGTTCAATTACTAGAATGTAGTGTTCATTGACTGGTATTTTTTATATTTTTTATTTAACGTTTAATGAAGAAAAATAATAATAGTTTCATTTTATTTGTGTTCATTCATTTTGACAAATGAAGTATAGGGAGCCATTTGGCATGTATGAGATTCCTTTAATTCACACTTTTTTTTTTACATGAAATATCTTCTTGAACAATTTCTTAAATGTTCATTCACTGGTGCAATTACCCTATATGAATATAAGAATTATGTTTGAATTTACCGCTCAACTTTGATCAGGTATAGATCGATTCAATACAGATTACATTGTCTCTAAATGCTGTGACTTTATCGCAGTCTTACAGATGCCGGTTTGGGCTTATTATTTATTTAAACTTTTAAAAATTATTATTTCTTTATATTTATATTTATATTTATTTATAATATATTTAGAAGTTAAGTTTTTAGAAGGATCTGTGACAACAGATTTTCAATGTGACCATTTGTTTAAACAATGTCTTAAAGAATATCACTCCATTGTCAATTTTTTTCATGTACATGTGGTTACACCAATGTCAGTTATATCTATTATAATTATATTTTAATTTACACTAAGCAAGTGAGTTACAATTATAATTTTCTTAAATTTAAAAATTTATTGTAAAAAAAAAAGGTTTATAATTATATTTGCTCCACAGTACTTATAGAAATTGTCGGTTAATTTACAGACGCAAAATTTTATTAATTTCTTGAAAATGATCTAAATATAGATCGAAACGTCGAAATTTTGATTTTGATATTTTGCAAATAGTGTAGAAGTAGTTTTTTGATCGAACCAGTTAACTCTTTATGATGTACAATGTTGCAGGGCCGTACACACTGTTCGTGCCAACAGACAAAGCCTTCAGGACGTTGTTGGTGCAACTTGGCGGTCCCGAAAAGGCTGAACAGAAATTCCGTGACAATCCGCGACTTCTCAGCGGGGTATGTGCAACCTTTCAAACAAATTACATACAAATCTGTATAACAGGCATGACAAAATCTTTTTTGCTGCAGCTCCTTCTGCATCACGTAATACCAGGAGGCTTTAGGATCGACTCTTTGCAAGACGAGATGACTGGCGTCAGTTTAGCTGGAACACAACTTCGGGTGAACGAATATCCGACGCAAGATCAGGAGTGGAACGACATCACGGTATTTCGAATAACTATTTAACAGTTAACAGCTCAATGTTGTTTCTCACAGCCGACAAGAATCATTTATGCAAAATTTGAACGCTATCGGCGCACTGGTTCGATCAATTAAATACTTTACACACTATTTGCAAATTATCACAACATTTTATCCGGACGCACAGTGTGTCGAGTATATGGGAATTCGGGAAAAAGTCGTAATTTTTAAACTATGCAATTTTTAGGTAAAGTACCTTAATACTTTTTGAAATAAAATGCAAATTTTTAATTATTTAAAAAAAAACGTTATTTTTTAGTTACGATGATCTTGTTTTTTGTGACTTTTTATTGAATAAAAAGTGGTTTACAATTTTAACGAAAATTAAAAAAAATTACAATAACTTCCCTATGAATCGGGAAGTTAAAAAGTACTATACTATAAACATTGTTTATCTAATTGTAAATCTTTACAAGGAGTCTTCTTCGATCGAATTTCCTGCAACATCATCTGCAATTTAAAAAAAAAAACAAATTCTGCGATAAATAATCCATAATAAAAGATATTGAAACCACGCTTCATTTTAAAATTTCATTTTTAACAAAAACCGTTTGTGTTACGAAAAAAGGGAATAGTTTGGACTTAAAAGACATAAAAGGCGCAGCCTATCCACATCTACAGGTTTAATTTAACTTAACATATTTTTCGACGCGATAAATTTAGAAGATATTCAACGGAAACGATTTTATGAGCATTAAATTGTGGGGAATAATGGTGTGAGTAATACCTTTATGGCGAGAGAACACCTGACGGCATTGACGACATGTCGTCGTTTTAGAGGATAACTAGGGATTATTGAATTGGATCCTTAAATAAATTTATAAGACTGAAATTAGTTATTTAATTTTATTTATAACTTATAACATTGAAAATAAATTATTTAAAAGTAACAATTTTATATCTTAACTCTATGACTCTTCTTCAATGAATTCAGTTTATCGATTAAACATTTTAAACATTTTCTAAACATTTGTTTTTAAAACAAATTAATTCAAAAAGCAACTTCACAATAGTGAGAAAGTTCATATTGACGAGAGTTGACTGAAGGTAGCTGCAATTCAACTTCACAATAGTGAGTAAGTTCATATTGATGAGAGTTGACTGAAGGTAGCTACAGTTCAACTTCACAATAGTGAGTAAGTTCATATTGATGAGAGTTGACTGAAGGTAGCTGCAATTCAACTTCACAGTAGTGAGTAAGTTCATATTGATGAGAGTTGACTGAAGGTAGCTGCAATTCAACTTCACAGTAGTGAGTAAGTTCATATTGATGAGAGTTGACTGAAGGTAGCTGCAATTCAACTTCACAGTAGTGAGTAAGTTCATATTGATGAGAGTTGACTGAAGGTAGCTGCAATTCAACTTCACAGTAGTGAGTAAGTTCATATTGATGAGAGTTGACTGAAGGTAGCTGCAATTCAACTTCACAGTAGTGAGTAAGTTCATATTGATGAGAGTTGACTGAAGGTAGCTGCAATTCAACTTCACAATACTGAGAAAGTTCATATTGATGAGAGTTGACTGAAGGTAGCTACAGTTGCTACAGTCGTCATATAAAATTGTAGCAACTGTAGCTACCTTCAGTCAAATCACGTCGGGGTCACCAATTTAGATGATAACTAGGGATTATTGAATTGGATCCTCCAATAAATTTATAAGACAAGTTAATTATTTAATTTTATTTATGACTTATAACATTGAAAATAAATTATTTAAAAGTAATAATTTTAAATCTTAACTATATGACCCTTCTTCAATGAATTCAGTTTATCGATTAAACATTTGTAGTGTTTCTGTAGTTTTTCACGAATATCTCGAAAACTATTCATTTCAGCCAAAAATGACACATACATTTTGTGTTCAGCATGTCAAAACGAATAGAATGACGTATGCCACATGTCGAAAGGAAGGGGGGGGGGCTTAAAGTTCAGGACTCAAACTCTGCACAGATTTTTTTTTAATTATTTGAAACTCCCTGCGGCTGGGAGCCCGTGAAAGAAATTCAAAATTTGAAAATAACTCCCACCCTACACAGTAACAGGACGTTGCAGTGTGCTGTAATCTCGAATACAAATAGCACATTAGCATAAATTGCTAATTAGATCGTTGATGCGGCCTAAAAAAGGCATACACGTCTGGCTATAAAACGAGTGATTCATGATCGATACTGTATATTGATTTACCTTCTATCGTTAGGCTATTTCTTGTTGATCTAATTCGTTAACCTTCTAGAACGCAACAGAAACATTCCATTCACTCGTACATAAATGTATGATCGAACTTTTTAAGAAAGGAATCATTCGTTCCATTTACAATTTTTCTATGTAATACACATACTAATAATTACATTTTTTTTAGAAAACCATAAATTCTGCCACGTGTACATTCAGAGTCACCCTAAGCACAGGGCTAATATTTATTGGTGTTATATATTTTTATTATTATTATTTACTTTTATTCAAAATCTTTTCACGACAAAAATAACCAAATTGTTCTAAATGAAATAGAAAATATTGTATGTATACATATCTTTGTTTTGGAACGAATTCGCAAAAGAAAAGAATAGTAATAAAATAATAAATAATAAAAAATTCCGCATGAATACATATTATGCTATTATTGATAAACTTCTAGCAAAAATGCAAAAGAGAAAGTGTGCCTATAATGACATTTATTCAAAATTTGATTTTCCCTGAGGAGTCTCTCAAATAACATTTTTTATGTAAAATAATTGCCTCTTTTAGTGTAATAACGGTAAAAATTACTTAATATACGCCCACGGTAAAGGCAACAAGTGTAACTTTTATCCTCACAGCAAAAACGCTGAAAAAATTCGGTTTTTATTGTTTTTGACAATGAAGCAGCCGAACAAAAAATCTTTAAAAAATTGACGACACTGCCTTTTAGAGTAGTTCATCAGGGAACAAAAAATTGGAATGGCATGTTTTCATATTTTTGAGAAAAAAATGTTTTTCTGATTTTTTTGAGGTTTTTCATTTTTCACGACCACAGTTTGCAACAAAAAAATCTGAAAAAAAGCTTAAAAATCCGCCTTAGGATCCGGAATGTGTCACATTTTTTTCAGAATTTTAGAACGCATTTAAGACCGGGAAAGGCGCTGAAAAGCGTAAAATCTATTTTTTTACCCTGTAACTACCCCCGCGGGCAAGCTAGAGGGTTGAAATTTTACTCAGAGGGGTTTTTCTTGGTCAGCTTTCGAATGGTTCATGAGCCGTTGAAAAAGGTCTAAGGGCAGTTTTTACCATCTTAATCGGCTAGACCCTTTATTTTATTGGGTATACATACAGGGTGTCCCAGCTAACTGGACCACCTTGAATATCTTGCTCAGTTTTAGTAATAGAAAAAAAACGTTGTAGGACAATACTAATCTAACCGAAGGGAAAATCTAATGATTGGGAAACAACTATTTTCAAGGTCATTTTTTATAGATATCAAGGTCATCAATTTTTTTAATGAAACTATACACTTTTTCTCGCGATGTCATAGTAGGGGTGAAGTCCTCTTCAATGACATATTATAAAATGATCTTAGTGTGACCTTGGATATGAAAAATGCATAAAAAAGTTTTACAAAAAAAAATTAAACCTACTTCGAAACACACTAAAAGAATTCACTAAAAAGTATGAAATAATTTCCTTTTGATTTCTATGAATACACACCAATTGTTAATACAATTGATTAAGATAAAATATTAAATACAAAATAACGATCGAACCGTAGCGCCGATAACATTTAACATTTATTATTAACAATAATACTTAAATTGCGGATGTTATGCATAAACAATAATTAAAACAATATTTCACCGTGCAAAATAGACACAACGGAAATATTCCGTATAAGTAACGAACAGTTCGACACTTCAACAGAATCATAATAACAGCCTATCGAACTAACAGATTTTGATCTCCTCAGCTTTTATAATTTTTGCAATATTTCTCCAAACAGTTAACAACGATAAACGGAGCTAAAGTGGCGCCAAATAAACGCGACATCGAAATCCCACAAGGTATCGCCCATGCTGTCGACAGAGTGATGTTTCCACTTCCGGTGGGTGATTTGGTGCAGACGATGCAAGCTGATCGCGAAAGAAGGTTCACTACTTTCTTGAAAATGCTTTACGTTTCTGGCCTTCAAGATACTTTAGCAGGTACAGTATGAAATATTAATTTACTCTTACAGTGCGAAAACAATTGTGGCTTGCAAACAATGCAAACAGTGTATACAAATGTTGATAATACTTACACATATTAAATGACATTTTATGAACCAGATGATGAAACTTCTCCTTAAGGGACGAAACATTTTGGACATTTTTGTATGTAATCCCGTCGATTTTGACAGAAACGTGCCGAAAATCCAAGTTCTAATGTTAGGAATTCACTGGTTCAAAAGTTACAGGTGTTCAAAGCTGAGCGATTTCAAACGTTATCAACATCACCGTGTGGCGGATGTCGATAATGTATGTAAATTCCTATATTGTCAAGATGTTAATATGAATTTCGATTTTATAAATGTATATTAGTCTTCTATTTTATTAACAACATTATTATTAATTGTAAATTTTGTTAAATAGTTTTGGACACATTGTAAATTTTCATTCGTTTATCCATCGTTTCTAATCAACAAATTTCTTTTGTATACTCAGGTCTACATTATTTTTAAAGACGTGACATTGTAAATTTATTGAGAGCTCTAAATAACCCATTCGTTAATATACAAATTATTACATTTCATAATAGTTAAATAATTGAATTTCACGGAGATATAATTGTGAAGATAGATAATATTACATAGCTAAAGATTTTATTTGAGAACATTCCGCTCATTGGACGATGTCCGAGTACATGCGAACATGGCGGCGCCCTTACGCTTCAAATCGTTCTACTTTAAACACGCATAACTTTTAAACCAATGAATTCCTAACGTTAAAACTTGGATTTCTGATATTTTCTCGTCCAAATTTACGGGATTGTATTTTAAAAAGTTAAAAAGTTAGGGTCCCGTATGGTGATATTTAGCCATATACATTTTTATGTAATTTTCTAATTGTACATGATAAAAAGTATGTAGAAATATCAACAATGAAACTGTTTTGTGGAGGAGTTTAGAGGATTACTAGAGATTATTGAATTGGAACCTCTAATAAATTTATAAGGCTGAAGTTAATTATTTAATTTTATTTATAACCTATAACATTGAAAATAAATTATTTAAAAGTAACAATTTTATATCTTAATTTTATGACACTTCTCCAATGAATTTAATTTATCGATTAAACACTTAAAAAATTTGTTTTTAAAACAAATTAATTCAAACGACAACTTCACAATAGTGAGAAAGTTCATATTGATGAGTGTTGGCTGAAGGTAGCTACAGTTGCTACAATTACTCCCCCTCCCAATTTAGAGGATTACTAGGGATTATTGAATTGGAACCTCTAATAAATTTATAAGGCTGAAGTTAATTATTTAATTTTATTTATAACCTATAACATTGAAAATAAATTATTTAAAAGTAACAATTTTATATCTTAATTTTATGACACTTCTCCAATGAATTTAATTTATCGATTAAACACTTAAAAAATTTGTTTTTAAAACAAATTAATTCAAACGACAACTTCACAATAGTGAGAAAGTTCATATTGATGAGTGTTGACTGAAGGTAGCTACAGTTGCTACAATTACTCCCCCTCCCAATTTAGAGGATTACTAGGGATTATTGAATTGGATCTTCCAATAAATTTATAAGGCTGAAGTTAATTATTTAATTTTATTTATAACCTATAACATTGAAAATAAATTATTTAAAAGTAACAATTTTATATCTCAATTCCATGACCCTTTTTCAATGAATTCAATTTATCGATTAAACATTTTGTTTTTAAAACAAATTAATTCAAACGACAACTTCACAATAGTGAGAAAGTTCATATTGATGAGTGTTGACTGAAAATAGCTACAGTTGCTACAGAGTTCATCCACATTTTGACTTGATGATAAGAAAAATATTTAAAAAACTGATGTTTCAGGGCCGAAAACATTTACTATTTTCGCCCCGACGGACTCCGCTTTCGATGCAGCAACCTCGAAAGAGGGAAGCCCGATCTGGACGGAACAAGATGGACCGGAAGCGGCTAAGACGATTATTACGAAACATATTTTACCATCCACCTTATACACAGCGGGGATGAGGTACTATTTGCAGAAAGACACTCTTCGTCCTCAATCGCCTATCCATATTCACAAAAATGGAGGTGAGTGCAGTCATTAATTCGCAACAATCGACAAAATTTAAAAACTTGAAGGTTACCTTCGTTTCTATCAAAATAATGTAAATAAAACAAAACTGCATATGTCATTGTGTTGCGCATAAAAAACAATACTACTTTTTCCTCTATCAATTTTTTCTAATTTTTACTATTTACAAAAAAATGCTGGCTCGTAACAACCTGAAGACCTTGTATTTTTAACCCTTACTACTCGAGTGGTAACTCAAAATTTCCACTTAAAATTGCTGTACTAGTATTCAAAGTATTGCTACCTAATCAATTTCATATGCACAAAATAAAAAAATCATACAGAATGGAATTATTCTAGGTCGGAAAAAATGTTTACTTTCCCTGGTAAAATCGATCCGAGTGCAGAGGGTTAATTTATATTTTTGACTTATCATATATCACACACATGGCATTTCTATTAAAGTGAAATAATTAATAATTATTGAGTAAAATATTTATTAATTATTAAGTAAAATATTTAATAAGTATCAAGTAAAATATTTAATAATTATTAAGTATTATAAAATATTTAATAATTATTAAGTAAAATATTTAATAAGTATCAAGTAAAATATTTAATAATTATTAAGTAAAATATTTAATAATTATTAAGTGAAATATTTAATAAGTATTAAGTAAAATATTTAATAGTTATTAAGTAAAATATTTAATAATTATTAAGTAAAATATTTAATAATTAATAAGTAAAATATTTAATACTTATTACGTAAAATATTTAATACTTATTAAGTAAAATATTTAATAATTATTAAGTAAAATATTTAATAATTAATAAGTAAAATATTTCATACTTATTACGTAAAATATTTAATACTTATTAAGTAAAATATTTAATAATTATTAAGTAAAATATTTAATAATTAATAAGTAAAATATTTCATACTTATTACGTAAAATACTTAATACTTATTAAGTAAAATATTTAATAATTACTAAGTAAAATATTTAATATTTCCATATTACAATTATGAAAGTAACGTAGAAACATAGTAAACAAAGACTAATGAAATTAAAAGTATTACAGGCTATTTATTGAATCTTGTCGAACGAAATTTTGATATTGAACCATTTTGCTTGAATAAGACTGTAACAATAAATTAATATAGACCGAAGATCATTATGCGAAATAAAAATTTTTTACGTAAGTTACATCAGACTGGAGTGAAATAGAAAATTTTCTTTCTTAATATGTTTAATAGATACGAGATAGTGTAACGGTATCTTTAAATTTTTCTAATGTTTTTATTGTTTTAAATTACACCTGTTAATTTTCTTACCGTAAATGCACAAAATCCGGTATCTAACGATGAACAATGCAAAAGTCAATCAGAAGAACGCTATTGTTTCGTTACATTTTACAATTATATCATTTTAGAGAAAAATATGACACAATTATAAAAAGTTTCCTTTTCGTAAGAACTACCAATTAACACGCATGTCTTGAAAAGTCGGCGTCCTAATGACCCATTTGCTCGTGAAGCAGTGATAATTAACGCTCCCTTTCATGCTATGCCACGTGAAATCGCGTAAGATTTGACACCATTATTACCGATACGTTTCAAATTGCTAGCAATTATCGATGGCAAGGTGAAATAAAGTCGCCGTAAATCATGAATCGACGCGTTTCGTAATAATGATTCGAACTCTGTCAAAGTATCCAACTCTGGATTCTGTTAGTTCTAATTGCAAGTCTATTATTTACGCACTATGGGTGACAAATGATACCATATTTGAGTTATAAACATAAAGCATTTCCCTCTCAATTATATATATCATGTATTTCTTATATCAAGTTAATACACGTAACAGGTTGATACAATTAAATTATCTGAACATGTATATGTAGCACAATCTCGACTAGATGTTCAAGTTTCTTAGTTAATTGTTCCTTACAATGGAATTTATGGTTGTACATGCAGACTTGGCTAGATCTTAATATTCAATATTTTAACTATTATATTATATATATATATTTTATATTATATATTATATATATTATATTATATATATATTTTATATTATATATTATATATATTATATTATATATATATTTTATATTATATATTATATATATTATATTATATATATATTTTATATTATATATTATATATATTATATTATATATATATATTTTATATTATATATTATATATATATTATATATATATATTTTATATTATATATTATATATATATTATATATATATTTTATATTATATATTATATATTATATATATATATTTTATATTATATATTATATATATATTATATATATTTTTTTATATTATATATTATATATATTATATTATATATATATATATTTTATATTATATATTATATATATTATATTATATATATATATTTTATATTATATATTATATATATTATATTATATATATATATAAAAATAAATATATATATATTTAATATCTCAATAACTGTTATACTAAAAAAAGAAAAGAAATCGTGAGATGAGAAGTATTTTATCGACTAAAATTGTCGTATTGGTGAGAAATGGGGAACAAAAGTTACCACATGAATTTTTCTCTGGTTGATATGGGGAACAAAAGTTACCACATGAATTTTTCTCTGGTTGATACTAGATACTAGATACACTGTTACGAATGAGATAAATTCACATAGTTGATAACAGTTATCGATTGTGTAAATTTTTTTAGATCGCTCATAACAGTTATCGATGGGGAAATGTCAGATCGATCGCTCATAACAATTAAAGAAGTTCATTTTGATCGCTTATAACAGTTAACGATGAAGGAAATTTTTAATAGTTATTATTAACTATAGTACAACATTCAAATAATATACAATGAATCTTTATTCCGCAAAATTAATTATTACTTTATTAATTATTATTTTTATAATTATAATAATTATTATTAATAAATGTCTCTCAACGATAATTGTTATGAGTGATTGAAATGAACTTCTCTCATTGATAATTGTAATGAATGATCGAAATAAACTTCTCTCATTGATAACTGTTATGAGCAATCGAAATAGTTCTTCTCTAGCGATAACCGTTATCGAGGAGGATCCAAATTTTTACAATAATTTTTATTTGTAAAATAACAATTTAGAAATCAATATTTCTTAATCATTTTGTTCTGCGTTTCCTTTTTTCACATTTTGTGTTATCTTTTTCAATAACGATCAACGTTTTTCAATTAATTTGTGTGATAGAAAATCTTAAAATGGATGTTATACAGGGAGAGCTGGAAATTATAGTGGAAGTGGGCGGAGAATGATTATGCGTGTAAGAACAAATTGATGAAAAGGAATAACATTTTTTCGTCTGACAGCTCGTTTTCAAGATAATCCTGTTTGAAGTTCCGCTAGGTTCGCGTGCGTTAGTATACAGTGATTTGAACGTTTTGGAAAAGCTAGAACAATTAGTTTACTATAGGATGTGAAAAGAAATTTTATCAAAAATTGATCAGAGTTGTAGAAAAAATACTAAAAGTTGCATTTTACAACTTTTTTATGTGTGTGGGCCTATATTGAGTGGGTCAATTAAATATATTTTGAAAATTTCGTCAAAATTGGTCAACGTTTCAATAAGTTATAAGCGTTTAAAAATGGTAAGAATTGCAGATTCTCACGATTTTCGACCTCTAACTGCAATAATGCTTATCGTTTTTTTCCCACATCAACCGGTTTCGATGAAATTTTCACAGTGCATGTAAGTGTCACAGATCTACAAAACAAATTTTTTAAATTTTCAATATAAGCCCATAAACACAAAAAAAGTTGTAAAATGCAACTTTTAGTATTTTTTTTATTTTCTTCAATTTCGACCAATTGCAATTTTTGGAAAAATTTCTTTTCACATCTTGTAGCAAACTAATTGCTCTTGCTACCCAAAAAATTTCAATTCGTATAGTACAATATTAAAAAAGTTATCGTCAATTTCAGAGCGCCGGATATTAAGTGGTATCACTGTATGCAGGAAGTAGAATTGGTTGACCACGATCAGACGCGCCAGATGATTCGCTGCATATTCGAACTCGATTTTCTTGAAAATGAAGCTTCCACTAAAAAAATGTTATATCAAATTATTTTCTTACCCGTGATTTCCCGCACAGCTTGTATATTAACGTGAACCTTACTTTTCGACCATCGAATTTTTTCGGGACACCCCTTACAATTGTGCCACTGGACAAAAAAATAATGTAAATACTATTAACTATTATAAATAGTACTATTATAAATAGTTATAAATAGTAACTATTATAACTAAATACTATTAACAAATAGTATTAACAATAATGTATAAGCATATGTATATATCTCTTTGCTACTTGTAAAAATATAAAAAAATGTCCTAGACAAAAGTTTATTAAATTAAATATAATGCAAGAAAAAACAAATTTCTTTAAAGTCGATTTTTGAGATTTATGGGTACGAATTTTTTTTTTTAATTAATGCTACATTTTGTTTATAGTGCTTAAAAAGACAAACTCAACGATATATAAAAATATATACTGGATTGGAAAAAATCGAGTTACAAAATTAACAAATTTTCAAAGTCGTTGCGGCAGCATTTCCCGTTATCCGATGGATTTCAAATTTTGCACACATTATTTTTTCGTCCAGTGGCACAATTCTAGGTAGTGTCCTGAAAAAAATCAACAAAATATTATTCGCCAAGTACAACTAAGGTCCACCCTACATTATGTTTCAACAACAAAACAGTTAAATATTGCATTTGTTTCTTGTTGCAGGTCGAGTAAAGGTGAACGAAGCTAATGTTGTAACACATAATATTCCAGCAACAAATGGAGTTTTACACGCAATCGACGGCGTGTTATAAATGCGTGTGCCACCACCTAAACGCCGCGCTTTGAAAAATCGAAAACTATCTCGCAATCAGTCGTAAACCTATCGAAGTTTTCTCTCAGCTCTTTACGTCAATCTCCAGCTTCGTTTAATTTACCGGTTCGTGCATTTATGCGAAATGTTTGTATCAAATCTCTTACTCAACGACGAACAGAAATATTTGTACAGTCAAGCTATAAATGTAAAACGACGGTTTTTCCATACTTTCCGTTGCACTATGCACAGTGTTCCATTTCAAATTTTCTGGACAAATATCTTGAGAGTTCATATCTTAGGAATGGCTTATGATAAGTTTCGATGCCAGCAACGTAATTTGCACTGATTATATCCAATGAAAATATGGGTTCCAATTAATAAATTCAAAGTTGACCTTTATAGACTTTTTCAAGGTCATCTCAAGGTCAAATAAATCACAGCCCACGAAACCATGCAACTTCTATCTAAAACATTTTTCCATATTATTCATATTTTTCTAGATTTTTGCACTGGGAATTTAAAATAAGACAACCTGAAAAAGAGTAATACACAATACATATAAACGCTTATTCAGTTTTAAAAATCCAGGTGTATATACAGGGTGGTCCACGAAACTTGCACACCTATAATAATTTCCAATACCCCTTCAGACCATGCAACTTCTGTATGCAACACTTTTTCGTGCAACGCATAAATTGAAAGTAGTGTTCCTGATTTATCAACATTTTTCATTTCTTGAGAAACGAGAAATAAGACTATATTTCTCGAGAATTCTCTAGAATTTTTAATAAAATAAAAAGATATTGGAAAGCTTATGATATTTGGAATATCGTTGACAATATTTATCGAATGCGCAAAAAACTTCTAACTCAATGTTTATTCCTGTAAAATGTGTACGTAATTTTGAAAACAAATACTGTAATTTCTCGAGAAACAACCAATTATAAAATTTCTCGAGTAATTCTCGAGAAGGAACACTAGTTGGAAGTTATTATAGGTGTGCAAGTTGCGTGGACCACCCTGTATATATATGTGTATAAAAACAATATTGTATAATGTGCGAATATTTCTGTTCCGCACTGTAGATATCCGCCCAGTAAGCAAAATGCTCGATTTTGGACGGGCATCTTATTTGCGCGCACAAGTATCGGTTTCTGCTGGCAGACAGACCCGTTCAGAGAAAAACTCGTCGCCTTGAGATTTTCTATTGCAATGGACAAATTCGAATCTTACGATTGACCAAATAATTGGGATCAGCGTAACAAACTGTTGGGTTGGCAAGAAAGTAATTCCAGTATTTTAAGGTGAAATAAAAACCAATTTTTCTTATACAAGCAATCAACTTTAATCAGTAAAATATCTTCCATTTCGTTCAATGATCTTTTGCTATCTTTCTGGTATAGCTTCATAATACTGCATTCATAAAATTAAAATATTCCCAAAATTGGGTTTATTTTCACCTTAGAACACCGAAATTACTTTCTTGCGAACCCAATATAAGGGGACACGGGGTAAAAAAACTACTTAATTACATGAAGGGGAAGTTTCTGCGACAAGTTCAGCAACTAATAAACACGATTTGCCATAGATGTAGCTAAATTAAACGAGGAAAGGATAATGGGACATTATGAGGTGTTCACGTAGAAGTACCTACTATAATTGACCGAAGAAAAAATCATTTTCCAAGAAGAACGACTTTTTCCACTTTCTCCTATTCAGGATAAATGACTGCTATAAAGAATGAACTTTACGAAACACCAACTTGTAATTTCTTATAAGATATTTATTAACTGGCGAATATTCTTTCTTCGGTTAAATTGTAACTTGTGCAACGTAGACGTATACATACTCGCTTGTGTACTTCCAACCACGCAAATGCGAAAAATAAATTATTATTGTATAGAGTAATGATGCAATACCACGAGTAGTATTATTGGAATGTGTATTATTTTATAAATAAATGTACAGTATGTTTTTCATAAGTCTATGTTACTTTTTTATTACCATTTGTACAGTATTTTAAATAGTACCAATGATATACAGTGAACCACAAAGGTATTTGAATACACTTTAGCAGTATAACTTTTTTATGGTCGGACCAAACGACCTGACCTTTTTTGAGCAATTAGAACAATTGATATACCGAATGACATATTGAAAAAATATTTTGAAAAAATTGCTAAGAATTACATGAGAAAGTAAAACAATTTGTAACTTTTTCATTAGAGTCCGTAATAGAAAATTTAAAATATACGTTTTATAGATGCATTTTAGTTACAAACATGCTGAATATTTCATCGAAATCGGTTAATGCAGAAAACAACACGCATCGAAAAATGTAAGAATCTCTGACCAAATGTTTTAGCTCTTGGGTATGTTAATCGATTTTGATGAAATTTTCAGCATGTGTATAACTGACATATGTAGATCTACAAAACATATAAAAATAGTTTTATAAAATGCTTTTTTATTTTTCCTTGCAACCTTGTAAATTGTAATTTTTGGAAAATCTTTTTTGCAGATCATTTAGTAAACCAATGCTTCTAATTGCATACAAAACGTCAGGTCATTTGGAACACGTATAAAAAAGTTATACTGTTTTAAAGTGTGTTCAAATACTTTCGTGATTCTGTGGTTTAATGTACACGCACGCCATATAAATTAATTTCAGAAATCATGTGTTAAAATAATTAAAATAATACAAAAAAGAAATTGCTACACAACGAAACTGAAACGTTAGGGGACTTGTATCAGTTACAAGACGATTTTCGAGTTAAAATAGCTCTGAGTGCAAAAGATCAATCTAAAATATTGTACAAAATTGTATATCCTATGACCAAAGTTTGACATTATTTGAATAATCTTTTCAAATGACGAGCTGTTTGCTGTAAATTTCAATTTTCAGGCTCTGCTCATTGGACAATGTCCGACCTTACCTGTCAAAAACGCTTAAAACGATGTACCATAAATATCATAAAATAAAATCCCAGCAGTGCAGAGTAGATTTTAATTGAAATTAATCTTGACGATTATTTCCAAATAATATTTCAAATTTTATATTACACTATGTAAAATGAAATTAACAAACGTAATAATCCAATACTTCTCTTGAAGAAGGAATGCATTAAATAATAGGACGTTTAAAAGTATATCTATCCCTTATTATAAAACTTTAAAAAATAACTCGGAAAAGATCCACTTAATAAAAAGAATTAATAAAATAGATATAGATGCATTACACTGAAATAACGAAATGTAACAATTCTGGTACATTGAATGCATTGCACTCATCTCAATGATCATCAACAAATATCATATTATGCATATATTTTTTAAAACTGCAGGTTTATAAATTACACAATATCTTACTTATCTTTAATTTCTCCGAGACGTAATTTAAAATACAGTAGGACCGTGAGTATCCGGATCCCGATTATAAACAAATATGCTCGATTATCCATCGGGCCTTAATTAATCCAGGATGTTTGTTTCCCGATCAAGCCGGTTAATCGAGGTCCTACTGCATATAATATTTAAACTAGTTTTAAAAAGATTCGATCATACCTTCAATTTCGCATCACATACGGATGAAATTTTTGTACATCTAGAAATTTGTTTTATATTTCTTAATTTCTACCTTTATGTGATGAATATTTGTCAATTGCGTTCGCGCATTTGGCGGAAGGATTTTGTGAAGTCTATTGTAATATTGCACTAATTGTGTCATAGCATGTTGTACTAGCGCTGTACCTAACACAAGACTGGGAAATGATTTCAATACTTCTCGATTAATTTCTTCTAGAGCCCGCTTCCAATTATTTGTAAAAGATTGCACAAGGGCTAACGCTTTTCCTTCTTGTCTTTTTAAATCATCTCCCTGACCCTTTTCTATCAACATCTCCGATTCCTTCACTAATTGTATTATACCACCAAAATATGGAGTTAAAACTTCTTCAACATATTCTGCGGATCGTGCATTTAACTGTTCTCGAAAACTCTCTGCTTCTTTAGTAGTATGGTCACCTGTTCGTCCCTAGAGAAATGTAAATCGATCTTTCTGTATACTTTGTACAAAATACGATTGAATACGTCATGAAATACAAAATACAGTGATGTCCCATTCTAAGTCAATTCTCCTCCACCGGACTTAGAATGGGACATTACTGTACTCATAGTCATGTGAGAAAAATCTTACCATTAATACACCAAGAACCAAATCGTAATTATTAATAAGAAACACCAATTGTTCAATTCTATTAGGAAAAATAGTTGCCATCCTTAATAGAAAACACTGAACAGCTTCCCTTAACTCCGCTAGTAACTGTATTGCACCGTCACAAGGAAATCCTACAACTATACTGATCATTGCAGCACTGAACTCGGCATACCTTCGCGTAATCTGTAAATAATTTTAATAGTATACACTCCCAACGACTACACTACCGCAAGCAAGAAGGGGTCACTAAAAATATGGAATAGATATTGGGAGGAAGAGGAAAGTCGGGAAAATGTGAGTTACGCGGGGATACCTTTGGAAATCTTGAACATGTAGTAACAGAATATGTGGGATATACAGTATTTTATCGGTATATGTCCCAAATGTCTAGCACGTAAATGTCCCGGAGATATCCCCACTACAGCGGGGTGTACCCCCTTGAAGGGCCGTGAAGCTCGAGAGGCCTCGGTCTATGACACCATGCGGCTCGAGTATAACGGTGAGACCCAGAGTTGGTTAGTATCTGAATACAAAAGTATCTAGATACAAAATACGTATATATTATTCGTGATCCGAAGGATCTAGATACAAAAGGATCTTTTAGTTGACTTGTATTTAGATACATGTGGATCCGAATCGAAAGGATCTGAAGCTACGGATACATTTGTAACCAGGATCTGTATCTATAGATCGAGCCCCTAGTCAAGAACACAATAGCAATGCAATAAACACGGCCGGGTAACCCAACGGCCAGTCAGGTATGTCGGTACGAGGCGTCAAAAAGGCAATTGCTAAACTTTGTTATTTCCCACAATTCTGTCATGGAGTGATGTCAGCAGGGTTCGCGGCGTTCTTCTGATTCGAATAAGACTAAACTCGATAGTATTCGAGCTGATTGTATGATTCAGTATTACAACCACTAGACACAGCTCGAATACTATCTAGTTTAGTCTTATTCTAACCAAGTTTAGCAATTGGATTTTCGCCATCTCATAGCGATATACCTGCCTGGCTATCGGGTTGCCCGGCCGTGTTTATTGCACCACTTGGCCACAGCTGTAGCTGTGGCCCACAGCTACAGAATCTTTGTCGCCTAGGCACCTCGTCGCCCTAGCAGAAAATGAGGAAATGGGTCTTTCAAAAGTCTACGGATCCTTTCGCGAAAAGGATCTCCTTTCTCCTAGCATCACTCGGTGAATGAATTATCTGAAATAACAAAGTTAAACAATTGGATTTTTAGTGGTTTCACACCGATATACCTGACTGGCCGTCGGGTTACCCGTGTTTATTGCATTGCTATTGCGTTCTGGGCTCAGGCCTCGGGACCCGACCCTCGGGCTTCGGAACGGGTTCATTCAAGCCTCGAGCTGGCAAAAAGGATCTTGAAGAATCTGAAAGGATCTGTATCTAGATACAGATCCTAGTTATAAATGTATCCGTAGCTTCGGATCCTTTCGGTTCGGATCCAAATGTATCTATCCAGATAGCAAAAAATCCAATTTCGGACGAGATTCTGTGCGCGCAGTGGGCGCTATTTCTGCCGTTCAATGGACCAGGGATTTGGACCTGGCAGAAAGACAGCACAATTCCGGCCACTGGACGCCAAATTCGGCCAACTTTGCCTTTATTTAAAAGGACAGCACGGTCGCACAGATGTGGCGAATGCCGAATGCCGCTTTACAGGGCAGCACCGTTGCACTGACATTGCGAATTGCCGCTATACAGTAGAAATAAATTTCTATTGTACCAAATATACAGCACTCGTCCTTTTTACTGCCAATTCGAAATACTTTGTGCGCATGCAAGGAGAGAAAACGATATAATAAACGCCCATGTAATGTCAAAATTTTAATCATTTGTTATTTTTACCTAGACTGCGGATCTTTATGCGAACTAAAAATTGTCTGCATCGATTGCAAGAGATAGAAACTCAAAATTGCATAGCCGTACCATTTTCTTTGCAGTTAAATTTCGTCTCACTGTCCTGTAAAGCGTTATTCGCCACATCTGTGAGACCATGTTGCCCTCTTAAATAAAGGCAAATTCGACCAAATTCTGTGGCCGGAATTCTGCTGTCTTTCTGCTCGCACCGAATCCCATCCGAAATTGAGCCAAGTCGGCCTTGAGCAGCTCCAAGCGCAGACCGATATGGCCCTGGAAACGCATGATTATCTGGGTAAATACAAATCAACTAAAAGATCCTTTTGTATGTAAATCCTAAAGTATCTAATTCAAAATGTTGTATCTATGATGCGTGATTTGAAATTTGTATCTACATCCAAATTTTGCCCAACTCTGATGAGACCACACTAACCGAAAATTCAAACCTCTTTATTTATCTTTATGTGACTTCAATGACCGGGATAGACAAATTCAGGAACAGTAAAAAATGTAGGGAACTTGAACGGGGTATGTGCATAGAGAAATATTGAGTGAGAGGGGGTCAGAGGAAGCGGTAGAACGGCTGAAGAAGCTAGAGAGATAAAGGAAAGAAAAGAGCAGAGAAAAAGATAAGGAAAAGATAGCCCTGAGCAAAGTGTACGAGTGTGTACGAGGATGTGCGGGTGGATGTGAGAGTTAGTAGGAATTGTAAATCGAGTCCCTTTTTATGGCCGGAAGGTTAAAAATAATGAATTTCTATTCTATTCTATTCTATATTAGGACATCCCATAAGTTCGTGCCGAATTTTGTGTATAGATTGCATGCGTCGATTTATAAACTTTACGGCAATAAGGGACCAATGCACTTGAGCGTAGCTGTTCGGGACCAGTCTAGAGAAGGTTTTCGTGGATATCAGATCGTGAAATAGTGAACACAGTGATTCCTAATAGTGAAAAATCATGAACGAAATGCGTATCCATTTCCGACATCTCATGTTATATGAATTTCGGAAAGGAACTTCAGTAACAATCGCCACGAACAATATATGTGCTGTTTACGGAGAAAGTGCGCTTTCATCTCGTACTTGTAGGAAGTGGTTTCAACGTTTGGAGGTGGAAATTTTTGTTTAGAAGACGAGGAACGTTCCTGGCGTCCTCATCAGATAGACGAAGATAAAATTCGACACCTTGTACAGAAATCACGAAGTTTATGAGTTGAGGAGATGTCAGATGTTCTGAAAATACCTAAAACAAACTTAAAGGTATGTTTACAAAATTAACATATGCAACCGCTCAAAAAAAACGGCACGAACTTATGGGATGACCTAATAGTATATACATGTTTTTAAACTTATCGCCATAAACGTACATAATGAGGTCCAGCTTCTTTATTCAGTTTCATTGGGTCACAATCTTTTATGCTTTGAATATTCATTTGAAAGACACATTCAAATCTAAAACATATGCATCGAATGAAATATTAAGTTACATGTACTTCTTATTAAAATATTAATGACATCATTATATGTATGAATCATGCATACCTAGGCCAAATCACTGAAGTCATATTGGCCCAATAATTATCTAAAGCCGGCACTGCTCTTTTATGGCAAGTTAATTGATATCGCATTACCAAATGCAAACAAAGGAACAAAGCAATGGTATCATAGCAATCATCCACGAAAGATTGCAGATTCTTCACCATCAAATTTAGAGTCTTTCCCATTACCTATATTTCATGTACACATTTTTTTATTACTGTAAAAATTAAATATGTAACATTTACCGTTTTACCTGGTTAAATATATCCATTGCTTGTGCATCGCGAACTTTAAAAAACTGAGTTAAAAACAGATACTCTCTGCAAGCGTTATCTACAAGAGCATACTGTTCACTTCTAAATAAGGCTTCATAGTGATACTGTGAGAATAAAATATATTATTTAAATCTTCATGCTGTCGGTGATAACAAGATAATGTTATCTATCAGACAATTATAGGAATTTACTGTATACTATTCAATTTTTATTGTTACAGTGAGTCCTCAACTTACATGGTCGAATAATGCCTGAGAACAAAGAAATTAATAAAATATTCTTTATTAAAATTTTTTGAAAATGAATAAAGTATTACTTTACTTTTAAAAATAAAATTGATGTTTCCCCTTTGCATATAAATCAAATGTATTACAATAATTTTTGTTTAAAATTAAGGAAACATTGGTTAAAAACCTTATTCCCTGAGATAACATAATTTTTCGTTTCCGACTATGGAAAATGCTAAGAAACTGTGATACACTAGAGGATAATAAAATAATGATTTTTTAATGGTTCATAAATTTCTTGTGTCCAGTACATAGGACCAAAACTTGGCTAATATTTCTTTTGCTTTTTAACAAAATCGTCCAAAAATGTTTGATGATACAGAAAAAGATTGATAATCAATAGTTCATCACAAATAATGCAAAATAAATTACAGAATCCCTTCAAATTAATAAAAGAACTTCCAAGTCGTCACTAAATATCGGGTAACTGTACGTTTACTCTATGTTCATAAAAAAATCAGAAAACGAATTTGACAATTCGCAATTGGTTATCTAATTCGCTTACCTGAGAAACTGTATATCCATGAATCCGCGTATAACGAATCCATGTAAGTGGAGGACTTATTGTATAATAATTAGACAGCAGATCTTTATGCAAAATAAGAATTTTCCACCTGAATTGCAACAACTGGAGTGAAATAGAAATTCATTTTCGTTTTTAATAAGTTTAATAGGTTGAAAATGATATGACAATATTTTTAAATTCTTCTAATCTCTAACATCTTTGTCATAGTTGCATAAAATCGGCTGTCTAAAACTTACTTGTTATTTATTATAATAGTTACCTGTAAGTGTTGTAAATATTCACGTTTACTTACTCTTGTTTTAGATGCGGTATGAGGCACGATAATAGGTGCTTCTAGTTGCGTGGTTAAAATATCACCTCTATTTCCTATAGAAAACACAGTTCCCCTATGTTTTAATGTAGTTTTATGGAAAATACCTCTTCCTACTGTGTCTTCAACTCCCATCAGATCGTCTTTAGAAGCTCTTTCCTCAAACTGTACAATTCAATGAACCTTAAATGAATATTACACATTGTGAATTTCTAAATTCTTCATATTTCTAATTACCTGTAATTTCATTAACCTCGAGGAATACGATTTGAAATAAGAATAATATATTTTACTCATTGTGCTAACATATTCCCCGCAAATCTCTTCTGCTACATTTCTTTCATTCGCTAAGATGAATTCGAAGAAAAACTTATACTTCAACATATTGTTCTGGGGCACTTGGTAATTAGTCATTGGTTTCCTGAACTTGTAAATCTGTTCTAATAGATATGTTCTAATCTTTGCCATTGCTTTAACTTTTAATTTCTCTAAAATATCTTTCACATCTAAACAAGACTTAGCTTCTTTAAAAGTTTGCTCCTTCACAAAATGTATTTTGTGATTCAGTGTTTGCAATTGAGTTAAAAATTCCTTTTCTGTTACTGGACAATCCATAATTCCACTAAAAATAAAATAAAAGTTTTAACAAAATCATTTAATGAAATTAATCAGTAGACAGCAGATTTTTATGTTTTTATGATGAGAATGAGTTGATATAATTTTAAACAGATAGAACATTAGAATTTAAAAATACTCTTGTATAATTTTCAACCTCTTCAACATATTGAGAAAGAAGATAAATTTCTATTTCCTTCCAGTTTGTTGCAATAGAGGTAAAAAGATTTTATTTTGCATAAAGATCCACTGTCTACTGATCGATTAAAATCTATAAATATCAAAGTATATCTAGAGGAATTCATTCTTACGCAATGAGAGCCTCCGATACTGTCATGTCCTCGATAAATTGACTAAGAGGACCTCTAATTGTTTGTCTATTGGATAATTGTTGGCTCATTGCAACTGATTTACGTTGTAGAGAAAGTATCTCTGAACTTATACTTCCTAAATCCGATTGGAAACTTTTCAACATCAGCTCCATTTTCTGAAAGAAATATACTTTGACATTGCTGCCCGAACACGGAAAACACACGTCAGACCAAAAGTATTTCTCAATGATCTTCGTTCTGTATTAATAATATATTCTAACCTCTAAAATGTTATCGCATGCAGCAATTTGATTATGAAGGCTTGCTATATTCTCGCTTTCCTTGATATAATCCTGAATTGATTTATTTTCTACTTCCTTTAGTTCTTTCTCAATTTGCCTGGAATATTGCCGTAAATCTGTGCCAGTCTTTAGAACTTCTTGAACGACATCGTCTCCAAGATCTTGAAGCAATTGTGCCTCATTTTCGTCGAAAACATCATTTTCGCACGACATTTTCAATGCTCGTTATGTTTGTTCCGATAATCTCATTACCTTCAATTTCTATAAAATGTACGAAACAGCTCTACTCTTTTTGCAGTAGCACGACAGTACGACACTTCCAGCTTCAAGCTGTCAAACGACTATACAGCATAAACACGATGTTATAAGATTACTGAAGACTACCGATAGACTGCGCGACTAAGTATTTCAGCCTCAGTAAAGTACGATTCTCGAGAAAATGTGGCACCTTTAAGCGCCACGCAGGACTTTAAGAAATTGATATGATTTGATAGTAGAAACGCATGTATGACAAAGTGTATTTGCATATACGTCCATATATACATATGAAATATTAAAATGTAATATATATATAATATAATTTAGACTTATTCTATATTTTGAGGATGGGAAAAGGAATTAGTGCTAAAAATAATTAAGCAATTTTTATTTTGCATAAAGATCCGCAGTCTAATCATTACTATTTCCTACAACTTAAAAAATAAATTTCTTAATATTTCCTTGAGAAGCGTTATTTAAACAGTTCCTAAAAATCGTTTCATTTTATTTTTATATCTTCGAAGAGCATTAAGATCCTAATGCTTCTGAACGTAGCTATTATAATTAGAATCAATATTGACGTTCTAAACAATAAATTACAGGTGAAAAGGATGTCCTTTATTTCGATAAAATGTTTCATACTGCTACTTTTCAACGTTTTTCACGCTTAACAATAATTGATTTGAGAAGTAAAATTGTCAATGTTAACTTCTACCAGAGACTGGTAACAACAAAAATGTAAAGGGCTTGAAGCCACTCGGAATAGCAATAAAGATATTGATGAAAAAAAAAACCTGTAATGATAGCGAAACTAAAGCGTTCATGTCAAAATTCTAATACGTATAGCAATGTATCGTTATTTGATAGATGAGAAGAGGGATATGATATGCATTTATTATCAGTGCAATAGAAATAAAAGATAAAGTAAATTGAAATACTCAGAAGAATATCTGGAAAGAGTGCAACCAAATGAAAATCAGTTTGTTTTGCTTGTAAAGCATTTTGAACATAGGTTGTAGCCTTATTAATAAAGAATACTTGTAAACACATTGGTACGCAATATTCGTATTGTTTCTTCTATTTCTTCCATTTCTGACCTGGCATGACCTTGTTTGTATCAAAATAATGTAAATACAATAAAAATGCATATGTCAATTTGTTGCGTATAAAAAACAGTACAACTTTTTCCTTTATTGTTTTTTTCTAATATTTACTATTTACAAAAAAATGCTAGCTAGTATAATAGTCTGAACACCCTATGTAGCATAGGGCACAGAGTGAGGGAGGGTGCTTTGCCACTCACAGGAGAGACAAAGACATAGAAATAACCAAGCAGCTTGATTTTTCAATGAACATTAAACGCATATTTGTTTATAATCGGGATCCGGTTAATCGAGGTCCTAGTGTATTTATAAGTAAATTTTATGCGAGTCTATATTTTATAAAATAGATATCCATGAAATTTATACACAGACCTATACACTCAGGTGATAAAACACATGTACAGACACAACTTATAATATAGTTACGCATTATACAATAAAGCGTATGTGCGCATAAAAATACTGGTTCAATTTATAATTACCAATATTGTTCGTAGACATTATAGTTCATCTTTTTCGGCTATAGATTCTAAGTCTTTTACATTTCCAATAAAGAGTGGTATGTTATATGGTTTATGTTCAATTATAAACATGAATGGTCGATTTACTAAAAATTGTTCTGGCATATCTATCATCCTTCGCAGCCGTATGTGCACAGCTAAAATAATTCAGCTGTTAAATACTTATCAAACTTATTTAATTTTATCAAAATGAAATATATTCACCTGTTGCAGCCGCAGCTTCGGTACCCTCTTCATTTACTTCTATCATAGCTTTATGTATGCATTTGCTAACTTTCAAAGGTTCGTTTGAAATATACCCAAAATCGGCATTATCTTGGAACATATTATTTAAACCGACCTAAAATTTTCAAAATTGATTAAAACACAGAACTCTCTATGATCCTGTGTGAGAAATATATTGTTAATACCTTGCGTAAGATATCTTCTAAATCCACCATAAACTCTATTTTAAATTTTGGAAGATACAATTCAATTTCGTTATTTCTTCTAGGTGCATTCGCGAGAACTTCCCACGAAATACTGTTTTGTAACTTTGAAAGTCCATCCACTTCATTTGGTAATACTATGGTCATTACAATATCCTCATTCTGGAAAATAATTTTTCAATTTTTGATCCAAAATATTAGTGTATCTGAACGTACCATGTATGGAATTTCAATAAATTTTGCATCCAATGTTCGTATTTCACCATAATTATATTTAGACTTATTGAACATTGTGGCTACCATTTTCTGTTTACTATTTGTCACATGAAATGCTTTCTTCTGGGTTTGTTTAACGTTAAATTTATGCAACCACGCACCATTAAAGTAGATGGCATTTACTAATACCAATTTCATGTGCTCGTCAAAATCATCTACAAACAATATTATTATTATTATTATTTTTCATGACTTTCTAGATTTGAACAATTTACCTGAAGACACGAGATCAGCAATTTTATCATTTGTTGCTTGTTTAACCCATGTGTTGATTTCTTCTGCTGCCTTTTTGTTATCTTTAAAATCTAATTTTGAAATAACGGATTTATAAGTACTTGTTCCTGATGTCACAAAGTCTGTTAGCAATTCAAATCCTTCTTGAATGTACATTGCATTAGCAATATATAATTTAGTACTGTTCAGTTCCTTGCAAATGTACAAATCAATGATTATAACTACCTAATTTTCTTTTCAATGAAGTACAGTAACTGTCTTACATTTAATGCAGCTATCAAAGCTGTATATCCTTCCTCTACAGAATTTTTGTCTTTATGATAAAGACCAGTTGTCAATTCTCTTAATGTTTCATTTTTGGCACCATGAGAAAGTAAAGACAAGATCATATGCACACTTAACGGGGAACTAACAACATTTGCTTCGCTGGTAAGAGACAATTCCTAAAATCAAGTAACTTTGTTTTTGTTGATTCTTTGCACATAGGTTTTTAGTAAACTAATTATTGAAATTTTAATTTGAATATATTTCAATTAATATGTTAAATTTAAACATGGGATAAATTTATAGAAAAATATAACATCTTTAACAAACAATCGCAACCCAACATACATTGAGAGTTATGAATTTTGCATTGTCGGTCCTTTATCAAATTTATTATAAACACCATATATATATAAGACTGACACCAAAAATATCTCTGTCGTTTTTAGCAATATAAGAAAATGTTTGGTTCAGTGGAGCAATTACTGTGAAGACAGACTTTTTTCTAGGTCATATTTTCCAATATTTCAAGGTCATTGTCGGTTTTTTTAAAAAATGGAACAAGGTATTTTGATTAGTGTAACATTATAGCTAATGAAAAGACAAATTCAACCATGTATAATATATACTCATATATACAAGAGTATATATAAGAGTAAGTAATATACTCAGTAATTTTAATATACAAGATTTAGTCTGAATTGTGGAAGAAAGTAGTTTATGAAAAGTAAGCATAATTTCATTTTCACGAGTATTAATAAGAAAGTAAATGTCTGTAATTCTTGTTTATTGCTCCCTGTGTGATAATAAAATACTTTGAACTTGTTATTTACTCATACAAATATTAAATTTTGCATGCAGATGGGCAATAAAATGCAATGGGTGAACTATAAAACGGTAAAAGATTTTTAAAAATTTAATAATATTGTTATGTTGTTTTTAATGTAAAGTCATTGAGGGATGAAATCAATTTTCATTTTATTCCTGCTTCTATTTTGCGTAAACATCCACAGTCATATAACGCCTGCAGTTCTTACCATTTTGCAGAGAAAAACTTGAATATTGTGAGCATATAACTACCACATTAAGCGAAGCAGCAAATAGATAGATAATTTGTTGCTTAACATTCTATACTTTAACTACATTCTCAAAAACAACTTCAATGAATTTAATTAATGCAGTTAATATGTTATATATTTTAAGGCTGAGTTGAACTTTGTAGAACGAGAAAGAATCGTAGTTTCTGTTCTCTTCTCCTCTATGAACTAAAATTTACCAAACTGTATTTAGAATAGAAGAATACCACTAATAATACTATACATTCAATATGTAACACGCGTTGTACAAAATATATGCATAAATACATTTATACTTACTGTGTGAAGAACTTTTGTAAATTCAGAGCACGAAGCAGACAAATTTTTACATATATTTGTGCTTTCTGCAGCCATGTTAAGTGATTGTACTGGCACGATCACAAGGAATGTAGTCAAAACTGTAAAACAACAATACATTTACTAATGTAATAAATTAAGTAAATATGTTTATATATGTTCATGGTATAAAGCATCACCTGTGGGTAATAGAAAATACATTGTTATTGTCATAAATAAATATATTAATACGATGGTGTGGTCTAGCATATGTCAAATACTTTTCACTATGAATAAAAAAATACCAACATATTGTATTTCATATTTCAGTACACGTTAAACCGAAATAAAATTCTATTGTAAGTAGAACATACAGGAAATAGTACGATTTTTATCAATATTCTCCTCTTTTAAAAAATTAGGATCTACAAAAAAAGTTCTAATCACTGAAACCGTAAAATATATCGTAAATAGGGCAGGGTGTATATAATAATGAAAACAATAGAGTTAGCCGAACGAATGATATAATAAAATAAACATTATGGGACATATTGCATTAAAAGTGCTACATAATGTATTGAAGAGGTTATCTTTCACGATACTATTCAAATGTATACATATAAAAATAGCGGCCAACTACCTGTCAAAACAGAAAATAATCGTCGCGTTACAGATGGAAAGCGCGGGATGCTGTTTAATTTGAAACTTCCGCTAAAGTAACGAGTCGGCTTAATTTTGCGCGTGAACGTTTCTCGTAGTTTTCTGCACTATTTTTAACGATGACTTATCGACATCCAGCCGTCCGAGTTCCAGAATAAACACGTGTCAAAATTATTGACATACATTCTTTACAAAATGATTCACACTCGTAAGTATACATATAGCTATAGTGGGAGTACAAAGTGTTCGTCCACTTTTTAAAATGGAATAACTTTTCTATAATTGCACCAAACGACCTGATTTTTTATAATTAATTAGAAGCAATGGTTTAAAAAATGATATGCAAAAAAGACTTTTTTATTTGGGCCCGTAATGACAATTTAAGATTTACGTTTTGTAGATCTATGGTAGTTATGCACATACTGAAAATTCCATCGAAATCTTTTGACACAGGAAAAAACGACACGCATCGAAAGATGTACGATTCTGTGGATTTTAAACAGAAACTGATAAAAAAAATCATGAAAAACTACAATTTTCACTATTTTCAACCGCTTGCAGCTCGTGTGTATGATAATCGATTTCGATGACATTTTCAGTATGTGTGTAACTACCATAGATCTACAAAACATATAAATTTAAATTTTCATTAAGGGCTCTAATAAAAAAATTAAAAGAAATCCTTTATTTTTATTTTTGCATGCAAACTTGTAAATTGTAATTTTTGGAAAATTTTTTTGCAAATCATTTAGTAAACCAATGTTTGTAACTGATGATAAAAAATCAAGTCGTTTGGTACAGTTCTAAAAAAGTTATTCTATTTTAAAAGGTATACAAACACTTTTTACACCCACTATATACGAACGTAAGATAAAATAATATGGACTTTGGCTTCTTTCTCTAGTTATTATATTGGGTAGTCGCATATGAAATGTCCGAGTGTAGAAAGCGAGATATATAAAACGTTTCGGTCATAAAATGCTGATACAGACTAAAGGTTTAATATATAAAACTTTGAAATATACATAGCTAATCCTGTACACAAAACGTACCCAGACCGGTCAGATGACTGGTTCCAGATTTTTTTTCTTTCATAAAAAATAACTTAATAAATATATTTTCTTCGGTTCGTTTGAAGACGGTTATTTCAAGCGTCTCTTTCCGGACGTCGTTTTAACGTCTGAATTTTTCAGATTGTCATTCTCCACAGAAGTACATAGTACCTTAGGATACTTCCTTCATATCAGCTCCATTTGTTAAAAGCAGTTCGATCATTTCTGTATCCCTATTTCGAATAGCATAACCTATTGGAGTTGTTCCCTGACCATCTTTAACATTAACATTAGCGCTATAGTTTATCAATATTTTGGCTATTTCCACTTGCTTTCCCCTGGCTGCACTATGTAGAGGCGTACAGCGTCCTCCAAATCTTGAATTGGTCAACGTGTTAACATCAGCACCATACTTCAATAGGAGTTCAACAATTTTCAGATTTCTTTTCTCCACGGCAGTACATAGTACCTCAGGATCTTCTTTTATATCAGCTCCATTAGTTAAAAGCAGTTCAGTCATATTTATATTCCTACTTTGAATAGCGTTAACTATTGGAGTATTTCCCTCATTATCTTTAACATTAATATTAGCTCTATAGTTTATCAATAGTTCTGCCATTTCTATTTTCCCCCCTTTGACTGCAATATGTAGAGGCGTCACACCTCCTCTAAGTTTTAAATTATGTATCATATTAACATCAACACAATGCTTCAATAGGTCTTCAACAATTTTTAGATTTCCTTTCTCCAAGGCAGTACATAGTACCTCAGGATCTTCTTTTATATCAGCTCCATTAGTTAAAAGCAATTTGGTAATTTTTGTATTCCTATTTTGAATAGCGTAAACTATTGGAGTTCTTCCCTCACTATCTTTAACATTAACATTAGCGCTATAGTTTATCAATAGTTCTGCCATTTCCACTTGCTTCCCCCTGACTGCATTATGTAGAAGCATACACCGTCCTCCAAATGTTGAATTAGTCAACGTGTTAGCATCAGCACCGTACTGCAATAGGACTTCAACAATTTCAAGATTTTCTTTCTCCATGGCAGTACATAGTACCTCAGGATCTTCTTTTATATCGGCTCCATTAGTTAAAAGCAGTTTGATCATTTCTATATTCTCATTTACAGTTGCGTAATTTATTGGAGTTCTTCCCAAACTATCTTTAACATTAACATTAGCTCCATAGTTTATCAATAGTTTGGTCATTTGGACTTGCCTCCTTTTAACTGCAATACATAGAGGCATCACAGTTTTTTCAAATCTTGAATTGGTTAACTTGTTAACATCAGCTCCATACTTCAACAGGTCTTCAACAATTTTCAGATTTCCGTTCTCCACAGCAGTGCATAGCAACTCAGGATCTTCTTTTATATCAGCTCCATTAGTCAATAGCAGTCCTGTCATTTCTGTATCCTCATTTAATACAGCGTGCTTTATTGGAGTTCTTCCCTCACTATCTTTAACATTAACATTAGCTCCATAGTTTATTAATAGTTTGGTCATTTGAACTTGCCTCCTTTTAACTGCAATACATAGAGGCATACAGCAGCATCCTCCATATTTTGAATAGGTTAACTTGTTAACATCAGCACCACACTTCAATAGACCTTCAACAATTTTAAGATATCCACTCTCCACAGGAAGATATAGTAAGGAAAGATCTTTAACATCAGCTCCATTAAGTAAAAGCAACTCGGTCATTTCTGTATCACCGCTTTGAGCAGCCCAAACTATTGGAGTTTTCCCCAGACTATTTTTAACATTAACATTAGCTCCATACTTTATTAATAGTTTGGCCACTTCCACTTGCTTTCCATTGACTGCACTATGTAGAGGCGTCAGAGTTTTTTCAAATACTGCAGGGTATAACATATTAACATCAGCACCATCCTTCAGTAAATCTTCAACAAGTTCTATCAATCCGTATGCAGCAGCAGCATATAGTACATTAGGATCTCCTTTTATATCAGCTCCATTAATTAAAAGCAGTTCTGTCATTTCTGTATCGTCGTTGTGAATAGCATCAACTATTGGACTTGCTTCCCAATTATTTTTAATATTAACATTAGCTCCATAATTTATCAATAGTTCAGCCATTTCCACTTGCTCCTCTTGTACTGCGTTATGTAGAAGCGTATGGGTTGTGTCAGAATGTGAAGTAGTTAACATGTTAACATCAGCACCATACTTTAATAGAACTTCAACAGTTTCCAGACTTCCATTCTTAACAGCAGTACTTAGTGCAATAGGATTATCTTTTATATTGGCTCCATTTGTTAAAAGCAGTTCGATCATTTCTGTATTCTCATTCATAGTAGCGTAATTTATTGGAGTTGTTCCCTCACTATCTTTAATATTAACATTAGCTCCATAATTTATCAATAGTTTTGCCATTTCGACTTGTTTCGCATGGACTGCACTATGTAGAGGCGTAATACCTTTCCCAAATATTGAACTTGTTAACATGTTAACATCAGCACCATCCTTCAGTAGGTATTCAACGATTTTCTGGCTTCCGTTCTCAGCTGCAGTACATAATAAGGTAGGATGATCTTTCATATCAGCTCCATTATTTAAAAGCAGTTTGGTCATTTCTGTATCATCATTTTGAATAGCATAAGTTATTGGAGTTCTTCTCAGTCTATCTTTAACGTTAACATTAGCTCCGTAGTTTATCAATAGTTTTGCCATTTCGACTTGTTTCGCATGGACTGCACTATGTAATGGGGTAATACCTTTTCCAAATTTTGGACTGGTTAACATGTTAACATCACCGCCATCGTTCACTAAGTATTCAACAATTTTCTGACTTCCATTCTCAGCTGCAGTACATAGTAAGGTACGATGATCTTTCATATCAGCTCCATTATGTAAAAGCAGTTTGGTCATTTCTGTATCATCATTTTGAATAGCATAAGCTATTGGAGTTCTTCTGAGACTATCTTTAACGTTAATATTAGCTCCGTAGTTTATCAATAGTTTTGCCATTTCGATTTGTTTTGCATGGACGGCACTATGTAATGGGGTAATACCTTTTCCAAATTTTGAATTAGTTAACGTATGCACATCAACACCACACTTCAAGAGGACTTTAACGATTTCCAGATTTCCATTCTCAACTGCAGAATATAGATCTTCTTTTATATCAGCTCCCTTACTTAGAAGCAATTTGATAATTTCTGTATTTTTGTGTGAAATAGCGTAAATGATTGGTGTTTTTCCATGACTATCTTTAGCATTAACATTAGCTCCACGGTTTATCAATAGTTTTGCAATTTTCATACTATTGCCTTTGAGTGCATTATGTAAAGGCGTACAGCGTCCTTTAAATCTTGAATTGTTTAACATGTTATCAGCACTATGCTTCATTAGGTCTTCAATAACTTTCAAATACCTTTTCTCAACTGCAGTATTCAGTAAGTTTTTCCGTGTGATTCAGTGTGATTGCATTCAATTTCCCCAGTTTCCGTTCATGAAGCATTCATGAAGGCAGAGTCTGGAGCAAGTCTAGAGCCAATTTTAGTTCAGCTAGTTAGACGAGATGGCGCCTAGTCAGAAGAACTATCAACGTGGAGTATAACAACAAAAATATAAAAAGCTTGAATTTACTCGGATCCATAATAGCAATAAAGATATTGATTGAAAGAAAAAAACTTGTAATGATAGCGAAACTGAGGCGTTAGATTGATACAAATCAATACAAATGTATGTTCATCATGGTTCATCACTATTGCCAAATTGTTCTTCCGCGCGGAGGTTGGTAACAATAATAAGTACTGAATAAGGGGGTAGAGGCCCCACGTGACCATGGTATTTTTCAGTGTGACCAACCCCCGCGCGAAAAAACAATTTGGCAACAGTGATGAACATACATCTGTATGAATCTAACGCTTCAATTTCGCTATAATTACAGGTTTTTTTCTTTTAATCATTATCTTCATTGCTATTAATGGATCCGAGTGGCTTCATGCCCTTTACACTTTTGTTGTTAAGAAACTACGCTGATAATTCTCCTGACTAAGCGCCATCTCGTCCAAGTAGCTGAACTAAAATTGCTTCTACTCACCCTTCATGAAGGGAATCTGGGAAACAATTGAATGCGATCACGGGAACACACCTCACATCCTCATACGATTATATATTGAGCTGAGTGAGGGCTCATTTGAAAGAGGAAGGTTAAATGAAGCGCGCGTGGGTCCCTAAATTAGCAGGAAAAATCTTTTTGTGATCGAAAAATACATTAGAAAATCCGGAATTTTTCTTCATTTGTTTTCCCTACTTTGGACACTCACATTACTACATATAAACATAATGTAACTGAAGTTGGACCCACGCGCGCTTCATTTAACCTTCCCCTTTAGAATGAGCCCTCATTCAGCTCAAAATATAATCGAATGAGGACGTGAGGTGTGTTCCCGTAAATACGGTTTTCACTTGTTCTTCTAGTAATATTCTAGTTAGATTCTAGTAATGTCACGTGGGTACCCCCCCATAAAGCATGATGCGTAGTGATGGGCACTATCGACTGAAAAGTATCGACTAAATCGATAGTAATCAACTACTATTTTCAGTCGACTAATTTTTTAAATTATCGACTAAATTTAACGGCGGGACTTTTGAATACATTTTATAAGATTTACTACTATCAAATATATCAATTCATTAGCGATATCGAAGTATCGAATAATTTGCTCAATAAGCATGTGTATGTAGTATAAATAACAATTATTCCACTATAAATATTGTAAAATTATTAAATGACAATACTAGTTTCAGCGTAGATACTTTTGTAAAAAAAAGGGTCATTGCTCGATTTTTTTGCAAAAATAGTATTTCATAATTACACCCATAACTATTAGACATCCTTCTAAAAAGTCCACTAACACTTTGCCTTTGTATTCCATTATTACTGAAGGATAAATAATACTTTTTCCGTTTTAAATTCTGGTTTTCAGTTACTTATTACTTGGAATCGTGACTTATAGGTTACAATTATTATAAATTGACGTAAATAAGAAATTTGAAAGTACAATTTTTTCGCTGTAAGAGTGAGTGAGAGATGAGACATATACGTTGGCATAGACTATAGCTCGCAATCTAGACGCGACCACTGAAACGAAATTTCAGTCGATTAAATATTCGATAGTAATTAGTCGATGGTGCCCATTACTAAATGGTGCGTGATGATGTGCGCTTGGAAACGGAACACTTCGCCATACATTTGGTGTGACCAAAAATGGCTGCTCTTTTACATAACAATTAATAATACAGTTGATGAGTTGTTTTCTATACAACAATCTTGCAAATGGAAAACGTGAATGACTATAATATCTTATTTTCACCGTAATATAGTAAAAGTCGCGTCCATTGTTAGCAATTGGGTACGCGATCACAGTCAGGCGCTTACCCACTCCACTATCTTGCTGTCCTTCTATACATTCGGCTTTCGTTTGAACTCTCGGCGCGGTAGGCGCGGTAGACGCAGTCATAAAAAAAAATATCTCTATTCAGGAGACGTTTGGGAGCCGTTTGGAAGACATTCGAGATGTCTTTAAAACTTCTGAATGTCCAACAATAGACGTCCTCAAGACGTCTTTGTACCATCTGAGAAATGGCTGAAGGCTGATGGATTAATGCAATTTGATGTTCTCATTTAAATATTAAATACAAAGTCGTACAGAATTTCTTTTCAACAGTATATTTCCATTGTTACAAATAATACGATCTTTCCAAATCTCGTTGCTGAGAATATACATATTTACGTATCCTAACATTTTTAACATTATTTTTATGGTATACATAAAAGTAATTATACATTATAATAATGAAACAATGATACAAAAGTTTTCGCTCCTCTCTTTCGACTCTTTAAATGTATGCACCAGTGTCGCCAGATTAAGAATTGTGCCCCCACTCGACCTTCCCCTTTTACGACTCTTTTCCCCACGCTTCCGGTGCAGCACGGTCACGTGACACGTTTCACAATGTCACGTGGTACTGGCAGAGAAAGGGTAACTTTTTCCCCTCAATTCGTGCTCCTCTCATCTGGCAACTCTGGGACGCACAACTGTGGTATGACATGTGGATATGTAATAGAAAATAGTTTCAGATGAGAATCGGGCTTAGGTTTAGTTAAGTTATCGTAAATAAATAAATAAATAATTAAATTAATAAATATAGTAGCGTTGGTCTAAAATGAAAGCAGAAATTTCCAACTCGCTTATACATACATATATCTTCTCCATGGCGAACTACAATATGTTGTTAATTAAATCAATTGTATAACAACAAGATTTAATTTAAATTGAAACTCATTTTCAGTCTGCAACTTTCTTCAATTTACGGGTTTGGAGACTAATGAAAATAATTTGCGTAAATTGTTCTGTTATTTTCTGTGTTGTTCACTGAATTTATCAATCGTAAGTTATTCTTAAAATATATTTAATATTTTCCTTTTGTAAGGAAACTGCCTTTATTTCATATTCCATATAAACTATTACATAAGTGAAAATATACAGTTAGTACATTTACGAGAAGTATAACAGATAAATGTTGAATTTATTTTCACCTAAAGGAGTTACAACTAATAAATGTATTAACTGTAGATTGTCTATAATTCTTAAAAAATCTTGAAGAAAGTTTAGACAGTTGAACAATTTGATGTACTTGATGAAAATTTGCCTCGGAAAATTTGAGTGTGCGCAAATACTTGCGATTCAGACAATGGCAAGTCTCTCCATTCAGTTTCTACAATAAAACGACGAGCGAAATATCGTGCGTAGATACCACAATTATCTGGGATGAACGATTAAAATAAATATTACCGTAGTCTTTAATGGCGAATATTTGAAAAAAAGAATTTTTACGTATGTTCTTGAGTATTTTAATAGTGGATCGAAGTTTCAGACGCGGAAGGATAATTCACTGCTACATTAGCGAATAAATAAATACCCAATAACCATACAAGGGACCTCCCTAACTGAAAAGTAAAATTTAAGTGAATTTTACGCGTCCGAATCTATCGAGGCGAGATCGCTCTCGCGCGTGAAGCGCCATAAAAAAGAACTTTTGCAGAATATGCAGTCAAGTCAGTTCGTTTTTATGGTACTACATATTGGATGGTTTCACTAAGACCAACTGCAACAAGGATAGAAACTTAGGCGGCGATCACTGCAACAGGTGGAGGTCGAAGCATCGACTTCGTGGCTGACGACAATTTCTCCGATACTAAATGAGCAATGTGCGAGGACCTCTTCCACACGAATTCGCGCGTTCTGTCGTGGTCGTCGGCGCTCTCCACGCGAACCTGATTCAAAAAACATACATAATGTAACACTGCAATTTCAACACGAATAGAGTAGCGTACGGTTAAAGGGTATAGCAGGATAAACATGGGCCAGCGGCCCCCGCTCCGATTTTCCTGATTTATGTCTTAAAACATAGTTTTATGTCTAAAAAAACGTTGTGTAAAATTACAAATGTCTACCCCCATCGATAAGGGTGATATTGGGGTAAATTCCCCCGCACTTAAATGCAATTTGCTACAAAACGAGAAAAGATATTGACATGGGATAAACGGCAAACAAAAGATATAGATATACTCTACATTCTAGATTTTTTTCCAAAATTTTTTGCTAATTATTTATAGTTGAAAGTAATGAATTAATTTTTTGGGAATTTTATTAACTATTTTCCCCTGGGTTGACACCTACCAAAAAATTATAAAATATTGCTATGATACTTACCTACTTTATAAAAAAATCTCAGAAGTGTCCATTTGGTGGAACAGTGTCAAGAAAAATAAAGTATGCCGGCGAACGCTTGGTCTGATCAGTATCCGCGCAGCGACCGAATCCCGTTCGCTCCCATAACTAGCCACCGCAAGGGGATTCGGTCGCTGCGCCGATACTGATCAGACCAAGCGTTTGCCGGCATACTTTATTTTTCTTGACACTGTTCCACCAAATGGACACTTCTGAGATTTTTTTATAAAGTAGGTAAGTATCATAGCAATATTTTATAATTTTTTGGTAGGTGTCAACCCAGGGGAAAATAGTTAATAAAATTCCCAAAAAATTAATTAATTACTTTCAACTATAAATAATTAGCAAAAAATTTTGGAAAAAAATCTAGAATGTAGAGTATATCTATATCTTTTGTTTGCCGTTTATCCCATGTCAATATCTTTTCTCGTTTTGTAGCAAATTGCATTTAAGTGCGGGGGAATTTACCCCAATATCACCCTTATCGATGGGGGTAGACATTTGTAATTTTACACAACGTTTTTTTAGACATAAAACTATGTTTTAAGACATAAATCAGGAAAATCGGAGCGGGGGCCGCTGGCCCATGTTTATCCTGCTATACCCTTTACACTACTGTGCAATCGAAAGAAGTGCCCGGCCCTATATAAGGATGTACTTCGTATATTCACGCTTCGTAATACAAATTTTCTTTCATATTATTTGAAAATCTACTTAAATATTATTAACTGAAATTGATTAATCAATTTATTAGTTCGCGTTCTTACGGGCAGATGTTTTGGAGGAATATTTATTGCAGTTAAGGATGTTATGGAGGTATATAAAAACGCAACAAAATTTTTGAAAACTTGACAAGTTATAATTCTTACTAAATGAATGCAATTACCAAAGTTTAGGTTCGATTCACTGCACCACTTAAGAATTATAGCAACTTGCAGTTTGCACATTTTAACACTTCTTCTTATGGAGATTTCATAAAATTCTACTTCAAACCCTATTTAATCCTTGAAAAAACGCAACTGGAAACTCCAGTTTTTTTTATAGATGGTAAAAATTATGTAATTAATTATGTTAAAAATTTATTAGGATTCACTAAACAGTTCCAGAGAAAAAAATTATAAACTGTTACAAAACGTCAAATTTATCGTCTTGTCATCTCACTAGCAATAATTTCACGCAAATCTCACATGTTAATTGTCAATAATAACCATGAATATTGCTTTCTGAAGTATCTTTAATTTGCTTAAATATTTATTTTCAACTTTTTATTGCGTAATTATATATACTGAATACAGTAATTCCTCAATCGTAGTCCCAACACCCGTGTTATGAACGGACTACGATCAAGTAGGGTGGCTATTTTTTGATTTATGACTGCGTCTACCCTACCGCGCTGAGACTTCAAACGACAAGCCGAACGTAGAGAAGGACAGAATGAAATAGGATCCCGTGGCCGAAGCGTGTCCCCGTCGCCGGCACAGTTTAAAGGCCCGTGCGTCATCACAATAAAACACCAAGACCTTAGCTTCTTTATTTTCGATGATATCATTATGGAACATTCACCAACATATTCGTGGCATTTCTCTGATTAAAATCATACCAAACACGATATAATTTTGCCAATATTTAGTGGTTTAATCGACGATGAAAGTTTCGAACGCAACGAAGAAAAGCGTATCTGAAAGAAAGAGACGCGAAGAGTCGCCCTCGCCGGCATAGATCAAACACGCTGTCCATCTTGTAAGTGAAACTTTCATCGTCGATTAAACCACTAAATATTGGCCAAATTATATCGTGTTTGGTATGATTTTGATCAGAAAAATGCCAGGAATAAGCCAGTAAAATCTCATAAAAAATAAATGAAAATTAAGTAGTTTGAAAATTCGATTCACTCGAGTCAATGTAGTGGTGTTCACACCGATATACCCGAGCCGACATCAAACATCGCCGTCCTGCTGCCCGGCGCAGCGTTGACAGGCGGTGGAATGGGTAGGCACTGGACTACGATTGCAGAGGCGACCGAGGACTACGATTGAGAAATTACTGTATCACAAATTTATGTTTTTGAAGTTCAAATCAGAGGGTACAATTATTCGCAAAAGTCACTTACAACAACTTTTTATAATATGAACAGACAATTTAATTAAAAAATAAATATAACGTCAAATTCCCTAATTAAACGAAAGCTTTTTAAATTAATCTATTTTTTTAATGCAAAATATACTCATAAATGGCTTTCATTGCCAATATATCGATGGATTTCGAATTTCTTGTACTTTTGTCTCCCATTGTACCTCCAGAACATCCTCAATCCTTTGCACTCCGGTTAGGTAGTGATTAACTTTGGTAAGAAACACTTTTTTGTTCAACCATCCGAAGGGGTAGAAAAATCGTGGGGACTAATTTGTGCCACACCCTGTATACATATATATACACATTATATGTATATATAATATATTATTATATTTTATATACATATATATATATATACATATACATATATATAACATTTTTTCATATTCCTGCTGGTTTCCGTAATAATTGACTGTCTCAAGATGAAAAAATGTTTTATACAAAATATTCTTCATACGAAGGAGCACATTTAATGGCGCTATGCATATTTTTCCATAATGGCCCTTTAAGGGTCAGATGAAGGACAACTTCATTTTTTCAAGTGGAAGTCTATATTTGTTATTTTATATTCTTATTCTACATCGGAAAATAATAATATTTCGTATAAAACATTTTTTCCTAGCGTGCACGGTTTTATTAAACATATTGTGGTGAGTAACCCAATATTTGTAATGACAAAGAATACTGAGTTTAATCTGAAGTCATAAAAATCTAGTAATAAAAAATAATAATAATTCCTATAAACAGCAATATTTCTGTCACCGCTTACTATTAGATTTTTTTTACTTCAGATCAAACTCAGTATTTTTTGTCAATACAAATATTGGGATGTTCACCACAGTTAAAGAAAATTTTTCCGCGCGTGGTATTGGAGAAACTACAATATTCTTAAAATTGTGCATGTTCAACGAATTTTTTGTGGTTAAAAAACGTTCCTACCACAATCTTCATAATTATCCCATATTCTGTAAAATTTTAAATTTAATTTTAAAAAATTTCATTGCTCTATCTCATTTCGATCAAAAGTTCTTTGATTGTGATGCAGATTTCATCGGTGTGTCCAATAGCGCGCCGTAGGGCGACGACTACTGATCGCGGCTCGGGTATATCGGTGTGAACCACTACTAATCCAATAACAAAACTTTCTTATTTTTCATTATTTTCTTATGGAACTTTCACCAACTTATTTCTGGCATTTCTCTGATTAAAATGATACCAAACGCGATATAATTTCAACTGTATTTAGTGGTTTAATCGACGATGAAAGTTTCGGACGAAAGGAAGTACAGCGTATTTGAAAGAAAAAGACGCGGACAGTTGTCGTCGTCAGCACAGTTCAAAGGCCTGCGTTGTCGCCGTCCTTTCGTATGAACAAATTTGTAGTTACCTGTTTTGGTTGCAGAACTCGAATGGAATTCAGGGTAGCAGCCCCACCGTGAAGAACTCGAAGACTCAACTTTCCGGACATTTCAGCGGTTGTTGCGGTTGCACTTCTCAACTCCTTCTTCGCAGCACGGCCAAATTCTTTCTCGACCTTCAGGATCAGGGGACCCAGAGTGAACTTCGTTTTGATCATGGTGTGGTCACTCATCATGTTCACGGAAACGTCTCCAGACCTCTGAAGACTCGCGAGTCCGTAAAGCGTAGCTCGAGCTTTCGGCTTGTTTTTCTTCGCCTGAAAGTTAATGCGGCGAACGTTAATTTCTGAAATTGTTCCAATCCTTCGTAGATTTGTTTTCTATAACAAGAAAATTTAGTTGCAACAAATCAATCTTATATCTAATTCATATACAGTTGCGCCACAGAAAAAGTATACTCTCAGTTCATAAAACTCTCATCCATTTTTCCTGGAGAAAAGCAGGTTAAATTTTAGCTTAGGGACGCAGAAATTTGTAACTTTTAAATGTAAACTCGTAAGTTTTGGTGAGAAAATCCTGAAAATCCAAGTTTTAATGTTAGAAATCAACTGGTTCAAAAGTTATGTGTGTATAATGTTCAGGGATTTTAAGCACTTATGGCTCCACTAAATTCAATTATTTAACTATTATGAATTGGAATAATTTGCATATTCACAAATGCAATATTTACCTATTTAGAGCTCTCAATAAATTAACCATATCACTTCCTTTTAGTTTATTTAGATCTGATTTTACCAAAGAAATTCGTTGATTAGCAACGATGATCAAACGAATGAATATTTACAAAACTATTTGACAAAATTTACAATTAGTCAATATTATGTTGTCGGTAAAATGAAACACTAATAACATTTCAGATAACATAGAAATTCAAATTTCAAATTTCAAATTGCAATCTACGTTATCTGTGATGTCGATGACGCTTGAAATCGCTCAACTTTTAAATCAATGGATTCCCAACATTAAAAATTGTATTTTAAAAACGTTTGGGTTCTTAAAGTGAAGGTTAGCCTATTAATTGATGAGAAATTGAGCTTTGAATCTAGTTATATATTACTTATAATTATTATTATAATATTATATTATAATTACTTATAATTATTATTATAATATTATATTATAATTACTTCTAATTATTATTATAATATTATATTATAATTACTTCTAATTATTATTATAATATTATATTATAATTACTTATAATTATTATTATAATATTATATTATAATTACTTATAATTATAATAATAATTATTATTATATATTATTATTACTTATAATAATAATTATTATTATTATTATATATTATTATTACTTATAATTATTATTATTATTATTATTATATATTATTATTACTTATAATTATTATATATTATTATATATTATAATTACTTATAATTATTATATTACTATAATTAACACCATTACTAGTGGTGTTAATTAATTATAATTTATAAATTAGGTTCAACCTCGGATTTGTGTAAAAATTCGGCTAGTCTGTTTAAGTAGATTTTCAAATAATATGAAAGAAAATTTGTATTACGAAGCGTGAATATACCCAAATTGAGAACTTATAATTTAAACCAATGTTAAAAAGTTAAGTCACGATTGCGAGACAAATTAACTCAGTATTTTCATCGATAAACAATAGTCACCTTATTTTTATTTGTACTGGATTGGTTTTTCCTCTTGTTCTTCTTTGTGGTACGAGTTTTATTTGTTTTCTTTGTGCTCGTGGAAGAAGTTTTCTTGATTGGGGATTTTGTGGCAGTTTCTACGATCGATCTGCTTGCAATCTCGGAAGTGGTAACAGGTACTACATCTTCCTCAGTATTCACTGCAGGTACTGTTACGTTCTCAGGGGATCCCATTGTTTTCTAGAAATGATTTTAATCGAGTACTTCAGAATCGTATTGTTGATAAAGGTAAATAAACTTTTTTTAAAAAGTATATATATAGTTTTGTCCGAATATCTGTTTAAATATTTATCATTATACATATACAATGGGTGTACAAAGTGTTCGTACACTTTTTAAAATGTAAAAACCAAACGACATGATTTTTTACATTTATATATATATATATATATATATATATATATATATGTGGCTGTTCTTCCGTTTATAGCAAAAATCAGAATTCGATGAAATTTTGAAAATAGGTTCTTTTTTTACTAAAATGACGATTGCCAGAAGGATTTTTGGCGCGTCGAAAAAAAATTTGTATCATTTTTTATCATTTATTAAGACTTTGTAATTTATGTTCGTGCTGTGCGCATGCGTCATATATATATATATATTATATATATTTATATATATTTTATATATATTATATATATATGTCGGGGCGTAGCGACAACGGCAAAGATTTATTGTTCTTGTTACCGTTTTATTGTTACTTCTATTGTTACGTTACGTTTATCTTGTTCAACAGTTCATAAATTTGTTATGTTCAAAAAAAATTGTATTGTTATGATTGAAGAAATGCGAGACAAGGTCCTTTAAGAAAATGACCTTGTTGAACGTGATCACGGGTGGTAGAATAGATACGTTTCTGATGACCTCAGTGTATATAAAAGTTGTCATATAAAAACATGACAATATCAATAGAGAAGTTGAATCATTTACGTTGTCAACGGTTGCAAAAATCTTGGGGAAACTTCAGAATCAATAAGAGAGTTGACAGGAAGAGACGTGATATTCTACAGAACCCGTGAGCTCGTTGACGTATGAAAATAATGCCTTATCGATCAAGAAAAGATCAAAGCCGGCTACCGACGACATATATTATATATATATATTCTGGAAATTAATGTAAAATGTATAGAAAATTTCAATTGTTAAACCAAGTGAACCAATATCTACAATAGGAAGATTATGCGATGAGAATTAATTTTGATTAGGTTAACCCGAAAAGTTTATTTATTATTTATGTGATTAGAATGAGTTGTGGTTAAGTCGGGGTGGGGCGGAGAGCACACGTCAATCCAGGAGTAGTCTTTAAAAATTTCAAGTGTACCTTATATATGTATTACTTTAAACTAAAGAGGATTCGTTTATAGATGATATGTGTGAATTTTTATGGTGCTGTGAGGTGAACTAGGCTGGTGATGATCCCTTTTTACAACTAATTGAAGATATTCTATATAAAATAAAAAGTCGGTAAGTCGGTAAGGTAGAGCACGACATTGAAATGATAAAAAATTTTGTTTCGACTCGCCAAAAATCCTTCTGACAATCGTCATTTTAGTAAAAAAAGAACCTATTTTCAAAATTTCATCGAATTCTGATTTTTGCTATAAACGGAAGTTTCGCGATATATTTTAAACTACCGTCTGTGGAACAGAAAAAAAATCGTGTGCGTGTGAACCACGCGCGATAGAAGTGAAACTTATTGCTTATTAGGTATAATAATTTATCTGTATCTATAAAAACGATTTTTTTTTACTTTATAATTATTGAAGTAACAAGGATGATTCCATTAGAAATTGTTCAATAAATTTCTTCATTTAAATTCAAAAATTTACTCAAATCAAAAAATAAATCCGGTCTAGTTTTTATAAAACAATGTATTCCAGTCGCAATTTTTACTCGGTGTGTAATATGAATTTGTAACTATGAAGTCATAACTATTAAGGATTTGAATAAAGATTGATTGCATAAGTTAGATACCTGTGCATTTTCCAGTGAATTTTCGCTGATTTTTTCGGTAGTTGAGACCACAGGAGAGGAAACGTTCTTCTTCGAGTCGGTCCTGTTGCTCTTCTTCTTCGACTTGCTTTTCGACTTCTGTTTGTTCAATTTCGATTTAGCGTTCGCGTTGGTTAGCTTCACAGTCACCGGGTCGTAATTGCTGCGCAGAATTTTATTGATTCTTCCAAGGATGTTGTCCACGAAACGATTATACTTCGCTACGTAGATTGCTGATACGTCGCTGCTCGGTTCCGATTGCATAACACCTGAAACGTTAATATTCGAATCTCATTTACATAATGTTTGATTGTCAGTAAACCTTTTTCTACGAATTAGGCCAATAGGCTTAAAAAATATATATATACATGAATATACATGAATATACATGAATATATTTATACAGGGTGTCCCAAAATAAGTGTAACTACCGGAAATGGGAGGTTCCTTGGGTCATTTGCAGCGACATTTTCCGTTACAAAAATGGCGTCCGCGGCTTTGTTTAGGAGTTATTAACGAAAAACACGGACCAATCAGAGCGCGGCTACAGCGGATTGATTCTGGTTCGGCCAATAGCGACACCACGTTAAGCGGGACCTGTCGCCGAACTAAAATTGCTTCTACTCACCCTTCATGAAAGGAATCTGGGGAACATTAAAATCTCCGGAATTTTTCTTCATTTGTTTCGTCTACTTTGGACACTCATATTACTTCATATAAACATCATCTAATAAAAACATGAGAAGACCGCACTGCGTGCAACCTTTCTCTTTAGAATGAGCCCTCAGTTAGCTCAAAATATAATCATATGAGGGCGTGAATTGTTCCCGCGTAAACCCCTGTTTTGGCCCAAAATCTAGTTAGATTCTGGTTAGATTCTAGTACCCTACGCCCACGTGACATCACTAGAATCATCAGAATGTAACTAGATTTTGGGCCAAAACAGGGGTTTACAGGAACATACCCCACGTCCTCATACGATTATATTTTGAGCTGAATGAGGGCTCATTCTAAAGGGGAAGCTTAAATGAAGCACGTGGGTCCAACTTTAGTTACATTATGTTTATATCTAGTAATGTGACTGTCCAAAGTAGGGAAAACAATTGAAGAAAAATTCCGGAGATTCTAATGTATTTTTCGATCACAAAATAGATTTTTCCTGCTAATTTAGGGACCCACGCGCGCTTCACTTAACCTCCCTCTTTCAAATGAGCCCTCATTGAGCTCAAAATATAATCGTATGAGGACGTGAGGTGTGTTCCCGTGATCGCATTCAATTGTTCCCTAGATTCCGTTCATGAAGGGCAATGAAGGACCAACCCCCGCGCGAAAAACCAATTTGGCAACAGTGATGAACATAACACCCGTATATCAATCTAACGCTTCAAATTCGCTATAATTGCAGGTTTTCTTCTTTTAATCATCATCTTTATTGCTATTAATGGATCCGAGTGGCTTCATGCCCTTTACACTTTTGTTGTTAAGGGGGTAGAGTACCCACGTGACCATGGTATTTTTCAGTGTGACCAACCCCCGCGCGAAAAACCAATTTGGCAACAGTGATGAACATACATGTGCATTGATTTGCATCTATCTAACGCTTCAATTTCGCTATAATTACAGGTTTTTTTCTTTTAAGCATTATCTTCATTGCTATTAATGGATCCGAGTGGCTTCATGCCCTTTACACTTTTGTTGTTATGAAACTACGCTGATAATTCTCCTGACAAAGCGCCATCTCGTCCAAGTAGCTGAACTAAAATTGCTTCTACTCACCCTTCATGAAGGGAATCTGGGAAACAATTGAATGCGATCACGGGAACACACCTCACATCCTCATACGATTTTATATTGAGCTGAGTGAGGGCTCATTTGAAAGAGGAAGGTTAAACGAAGCGCGCGTGGGTCCCTAAATAAGCAGGAAAAATCTTTTTGTGATCGAAAAATACATTAGAAAATCCGGAATTTTTCTTCATTTGTTTTCCCTACTTTGGACAGTCACATTACTGGATATAAACATAATGTAACTGAAGTTGGACCCACGCGCGCTTCGTTTAACCTTTCTCTTTAGAATGGCCCTCACTCAGCTCAAAATATAATGATATGACGACGTGAGGTGTGTTCCCGTAAACCCCTATTTTCACTTGTTTTCTAGTTAGATTCTGGTTAGATTCTAGTGATGTCACGTGGGTACTCTACCCCCTTAAGGGGGTAGAGTACCCACGTGACATTACTAGAATCTAACCAGAATATTACTAGAAAACAAGAGAAAACAGGGGTTTACGCGGGAACGTTTCACATCCTCATACGATTATATTTTGAGCTGAGTGAGGGCTCATTCGAAAGAGGAAGGTTGCACGCAGTGCGCTCTTCTCATGTTTTCTTTAGATGATGTTTATATGAAGTAATATGAGTGTCCAAAGTAGGCGAAACAAATGAAGAAAAATTCCGGAGATTCTAATGTATTTTTCGTGCACAAAAAGATTTTTCTCGCGAAAAAATCGAGAAGACCGCACTGCGTGCAACCTTCCTCTTTCGAATGAGCCCTCACTCAGCTAAAAATATAATCGTATGAGGACGTGAAACGTTCCCGCGTGATCGCATTCAATTGTTCCCCAGATTCCCTTCATGAAGGGCAAATAGAAGCAATTTTAGTTCAGCTACTTGGACGAGATGGGCTTAGTCAGGTGAACTCAGGTGAACTATCAGCGTAGATTCGTAACAACGAAAGTGTAAAGGGCATGGAGCCACTCGGATCCATTAATAGCAATAAAGATAATGATTAAAAGAAAAAAACCTGTATTTATAGCGAAATTGAAGCGTTAGACTGATACAAATGTATGTTCATCACTGTTGCCAAATTGGTTACTCACGCTGGGGTTGGTCACAATGAAAAATACCATGGTCACGTGGGTACCCTCTTAAGGTTATATTGGTGTTCTTGGGGTTTTATTTCAAGAAAAAAATGTATATGTAACATGGTGTCAAATCGGCCTGGTTTAGCCGGCAAAGTAGATTTCCTGTTTTTTTTTTTTAAATTTGTAAATATCTCGGCAGTGTTGTGGTCTTTTTACTGTTCTGTTTTGTGGTTTTTGTATTTTGTGCTGTATGTATCGTAGTCTATGTATTGCATTGCAATTATGTTGAAATAAATCTCATATGAGATTTTCTACAAAAAAAAAAATAAAATTATAAAATATTATAATTGTACTTATTTGGCTCTTTTGACTGAGTTTGCCGAACAACATCCTAAATGATCGAAAAATCACTGAAGCTGCGAAAAAAGAATTTGTATTCCGTTTCGGCGCGATTTGAGTGGATCTGTCGATCAGCGTGGTAGGTACGTGTGCGTCGATCTCGATCGCCTCGAAGAAAGTGGCGTGTAAATAAAGATCAACGACCGGGGAGAGTTTTTAGGTGGATACGAGGAAAGGTTGCCCGTTGCGTCTGCACGCGGTGTACGAGATAGTAGATAGGTCTGTAGGTGAGTAGGAAGCAGGTCGTGGCCCAGATCGAAGACCAGTTTGGCTTCGCCGAACGATTCCGATATACCGTTATCATTGTCGCTCTTTCTTACGAACTTAATTCATCGAGGTCGGCACACGGAAGTTTTTCGTGTCGATTCATCGCATAGCTTAACGCTACGCGCGAGCTTAACGATGCTTCATCATTTATGTAGGCACGCTGGCCGACAAACCTACGCGGATAAATAGAGAAACAGTTCCTTATGCCATTCTTCCAACTCGTACATACTCGTACAAGAAATGATATGCAAAAAAGATTTACCAAAAATTGCAATTTACAAGGTTACATGCAAAAATAAAAGAAGCATTTATTAAAACATTTTTATTTAAAAAATTATTCCTTTGAATTCTTTTATTAGGGCCTTTAATGAAAATTTTAAATATAAACTGGGTGTACAAAATGTTCCTACATCGTTTAAAATGGAATAACTGTTTATAATTGTATCAAACGAACTGATTATTTTATCATTAATTAGAAGCATTGGTTTACGAAATGATCTGCGAAAAAGATTTTCCAAAAATTACAATTTACCAGGTTGCATGCAAAAATAAAAGAAGCATTAATTAAAACATTTTTACTTGGTTCCTTAATGAAAATTTAAAATATATGTTTTGTAGGTGTATTTTAGTTATACACAAGTTGAAAGTTTCATGAAAGTCGATTAATATAACTAAGAGCTACAAGTGGTTAAAAATTGTGAAAATCGTAGTTTTACACGATTTTTGATCGGTTTCTGCTTAAAATCCACAGAATCGTACATCTTTTGATGCCTGACGTTTTCTTTCTGCATCAACCGATTTCGATGAAACTTTCACAGTGCATACAATTCACACAGATCTACAAAACGTATTTTTTAAATTTCCAATATAAGCCCAGCTAAAAAAGTAGAAAATTGCAAATTTTTAGTACTTTCAACAATTCCGAACAATTGCAATTTTTGACATTTTTTTCGCATAATGTGGCAAACTAATTGCTCCAGCTTCTCAAAAAAAAAAAATTCAAATAGTATAGTACAATATTAAAAAAATTATCGTCCTTTTTTAAATCTGAAATTTTTACCATCTTTAAACGGTTGTAGCTCATTGTAACGTGGACTGATATTGACGAAATTTTCAGAATTTGTCTAATTAACACAGGTCTACAAAACGTATTTTTTAAATTTCCAATATAAGTCCAGATCAAAAAGTAGAAATTTGCAACTTTTTAGTACTTTCAACAATTCCGAACAATTGCAATTTTAGACATTTTTTTCGCATAATGTGGCAAACTAATTGCTCTAGCTTCTCAAAAAAAATTCAAATAGTATAGTACAATATTTAAAAAATTGTCGTCTTTTTTTAAATCTGAAATTAGCTCATTGCAACGTGGACTGATATTGACGAAATTTTCAGAACTTGTCTAATTAACACAGGTCTACAAAACGTATTTTTAAAATTTCCAATATAAGCCCAGCTAAAAAAGTAGAAAATTGCAAATTTTTAGTACTTTCAACAATTCCGAACAATTGCAATTTTTGACATTTTTTTCGCATAATGTGGCAAACTAATTGCTCCAGCTTCTCAAAAAAAAAAAATTCAAATAGTATAGTACAATATTAAAAAAATTATCGTCCTTTTTTAAATCTGAAATTTTTACCATCTTTAAACGGTTGTAGCTCATTGTAACGTGGACTGATATTGACGAAATTTTCAGAATTTGTCTAATTAACACAGGTCTACAAAACGTATTTTTTAAATTTCCAATATAAGTCCAGATCAAAAAGTAGAAATTTGCAACTTTTTAGTACTTTCAACAATTCCGAACAATTGCAATTTTTGACATTTTTTTCGCATAATGTGGCAAACTAATTGCTCTAGCTTCTCAAAAAAAATTCAAATAGTATAGTACAATATTTAAAAAATTGTCGTCTTTTTTTAAATCTGAAATTAGCTCATTGCAACGTGGACTGATATTGACGAAATTTTCAGAACTTGTCTAATTAACACAGGTCTACAAAACGTATTTTTAAAATTTCCAATATAAGCCCAGCTAAAAAAGTAGAAAACGCAACTTTTTAGTATTTTTTCAACAATTCCGAACAATTGCAATTTTTGACAACGTTTTTTTTTCGCATTCTGTGGCAAACTAATTGCTCCAGCTTCTCAAAAAAAAATTCAGATAGTATAGTACAATATTAAAAAAATTATCGTCTTTTTTTTAAATCTGAAATTAGCTCATTGCAACGTGGACTGATATTGACGAAATTTTCAGAATTTGTTTAATTGACACAGGTCTACAAAACGTATTTTTTAAATTTCCAATATAAGCCCAGCTAAAAAAGTAGAAAATGCAACTTTTTAGTATTTTTTCAACAATTCCGGACAACTGCAATTTTTGATAACGTTTTTTTTCGCATTCTGTGGCAAACTAATTGCTCCAGCTTCTCAAAAAAAATTCAAATAGTATATAATACAATATTTAAAAAATTAACGTCTTTTTTAGAGCGGCCGAATATTATTGCACGCTACTGTAGCTGGCGTCAAGACGAATCCAACGACTTACTTTTTCATGACCCTGGGCCCATAACTAACGTTACAATATTTGATTCCCGTTTTTCGGCCAAATACCCCCCTGTGCGACGGGTCCCGGGTAACCTACTGTTAAATTGGTTGAAGAGTGGAGGAATGCGGCCACGGTGTGCGGAGGGACCCTTCTCGTGTCCATTCCTGCGCGGGAGAAACGGAATCACGCGAGTTGGAGCTAGATCGTGATCGAGGACGATCTAGCCATGACTTTGGGTGTGGGTCAGGGTCGCGGACGCGGGAACTGTTATGGCGCATGGCGGCACGCGCTCACGCTCGCACATGTACAGGTACTACGCTCGAGGTCAGCGGCCTCATTCTGTTTTGGACTGGCTGCCTGGTGAAAGCCGAGAAAAAGACTTCAACTCGGTCACACCTTTATCGGTCTTCGTCTCGGAGTCATGTAGAAAGTTAATTGGCCGACGCGCGACGCTGCGCTGGCCGTTTAATTAAAAGTTCCGACACGTTTCCTTCTTAGTCTCCCGCCTATCCTGTTTTATTTCACCAAGCGAATTCGGCCGAATGCTTGGCCAAAATTTTCTTTAACGTACTTTATTCGTAACCTAATAGAGCTTAGTTTTATGGGAGTAATCAAGTAAACTATAAAAATATAGTTTTTCGAAAAATATTTGACACGTGCTTTTTCTATTGGCCACCCTCAAAGTCGGGGGTTCAGAATCAATTTTCTCCAGAGCAAGAAAAAAATTGAATTTTTTAAAAATTTCTCTTTTAATTGGAAACGTAGACGTGCAAGAAATTTGTTAACAAGAGTTTTTTGTTTAGACCGTAGAAAAATGCCACAAATATGGTAATCGAAGTCTCATACAAAAATGATGAAAAATGAGGAAGTTGGCAATTTGAATTAGCTATGTTTACATTTCTCAGTCTGCAACACTCGAAGAATAGTGACTGTGGTGCATAAATGTCCCTCGGCAAATCCGTGCTAGGGACTTATATGGATAATTTACTGTATGTACATACTTTTCTCAACTCTTTTCTTACCTTTCTCGAAACATTCCTCAAGCATTACAATTTTGCATTTTTGCACTAACGAACAATATATTGGTTCGCGTGACAAATAGCTTATTCTACTGCCACAAAAAGTTTCACAACTTTTTAATTTTCAGGTTTCTTAATCTTCTTTTGTTAATACAGTTTCTTTCCAAAACTGTTAACCAGAAGAATTACTTTTTTCGATCACTCTCTTATCGAATGATCGTACCAATTAACAATTGCAAAATGGAACCAATCCGGGGTGTTAGTCTCCCACATAATTACTTAAAAGTAACTTCTGTACTCAATGCTGCGGGTCTTCACTCGCTTATTCAAGTAATTCGAACGAGTATCGCGGTTTGTATCAAGAAAATTACTTTCAACCCAACTTCTACAGTGCTTCTACTTCTACAAGCTGTGAAAAGTTAGGAATGTGCAGTGATTCACAAATTCGTTCGTCATTGTAAGTACAATATAAAAGATTCCTCTGTATACAGGGTGTCTCAAAATTCCTTCAACATCCGGAAATGGGAGGTTCCTGAGATCATTTGAAGCAATATTTTACAATGGAAAAATTATGCTAGGTTAGGATTGCTTCCCATAATTTTTCCATTATTAGATCATATTCTGGATGACAGTTACAATGCAAAAATTATGCGAATAGAACGAGTTGTGGTGTGGTTAGGATTGGGTTAGGTCAGGAAAATTCAATACAGTACTAGCAGCAGTTTTTTGAAATTTTCTCGAAAACTATGATCGACCGACGGATACATATAATGACAAAATTTGTTCGGGGAACTGTCCTTTGTCCTTTTTTATCATTCGCATAATTTTTCCATTATTAGATCATATTCTGGATGACAGTTACAATGGAAAAATTATGCTAGGTTAGGATTGCTTCGCATAATTTTTCCATTATTAGATCGTACTCTGGTGACAGTTACAATGGAAAAATTATGCTAGGTTAGGATTGCTTCGCATAATTTTTCCATTATTAGATCGTACTCTGGATGACAGTTACAATGGAAAAATTATGCTAGGTTAGGATTGCTTCGCATAATTTTTCCATTATTAGATCATACTCTGGATGACAGTTACAATGCAAAAATTATGCGAATAGAACGAGTTGTGGTGTGGTTAGGATTAGGTTAGGTTAGGAAAATTCAGTACAGTACTAGCATTAGTTTTTTGGAATTTTCTCGAAAACTATGATCGAGCGACGGATACATATAACGACAAAAGTTGTTCAGAATGTTGTCCTTGACAACATATGTGAAGGTCAAGGTCGTCCAAGTTGAATCCCCTCATCGATATACTTACCAATATTTCTTGAACAAAAACACACTTCAAATGACCTCGGGAAGTACAAAATTTTTGTATCAACCTGTACAATTTTCTACGAAGCGATCTGACCATTAGACAGCGAATTTTATGCACTTATAATCAAGATGAGTAGTTGTAATTAAAAACAGTAAAAACATTAAAAGAATTTAAACGTAATCTTGTATAATTTTCAACTTGTCAAGCATACTAAGAAAAGAGTATAAATTTCCATTTCACTACAGTTTGTTGCAATTCTGGTAAAAAATGTTATTTTGCATAAAGATCCGCTGTCCACTGATCACTCCCAAGCTGGTTATACTTTTCAAATGTACAAGAATAAATTTACACGTGGTCGCTAACGACCTAGCTGTTAATGCGACCACATTAAAATAAACCCAAAATAAATAAATAAATAAATAAGAATAAATTTGCGAACAATTAGGAGGTGAAGTTTCGTGCTACTGTCCAGTTGTACATAATTGTTGTGAAATGTCGTAACACCGATCACCAAACACGTGCAGCTACTTACCAAAGGAAGGGCAAAGAAATAGCAAGCGAGGGCTCCACTACTTTCTCTACAAACGAGTGACAAGACATGCGAGGCATCCCAAACGAAAATAAAAAATTTCTGTTCGTAAACAATTGTTATATCCCTTTAAAACTGTGCCGAGGATATTTAAAAAAATTCTACAACGCTTTCGCGCATCTTCTTGAATCCGATCCGTTTGTTTCTCTACGGAATCCTAACAGTTTGTTTTTAGGGGTTGTTTCGGAATGAAAAACCGTTTGTCGTTGTTCGAAGCCTGAGATTAGAACTGGAGAATGGTGACAGAGAAATAAAAGGCAAGACACAATAATTATTTTTGTAAAAACAATAAGTTATCTGTATTTTGCAATCCAGAATGGACAATGTCTCTATACAAGCTTCTTTTCAGACAGAAACATTAGAATTCCCCGAGGCAAATGACGCCATTGTTGGCCGTTGACCACTAAAATTCAAGTTTCAACGGAAAGTGATCCGATTCGTTTGATGTTTCTCGCAATGAATAAACCGCGTTCGAGGAAAAAGGAAACGGTGAAGCGGAAAGTCAATATGGCGGCCATTAACGGTGTCGTTTGCTTCGTGGATCAATAACATTTTTTGAATATATGGCTCTCTTTCTCTCATTCTTACGTACAAACACACGGAACCTCTTTGTACTCCTCGGTTCGTTCGACGATCAGTCGATAAACGGATCGAGAAGAAAAAGAAAACACGTGACGCGAGGTCATTAAGCCATTCATAATATTTCACACCGTCAAAGTACCTTCTCCTCGCCTCCATATTTGATAAACGCAAAAATAAGACGAATAACTGTTTATCGATCATCTTCATAGCTTATCAGACTGCGGATCTTTATGCATTTACGTTTTTTCGATGCAACAAAGTCATCAAGGGATGAAATCCATTTCAATTTTATCCCTGCTTCTTCGTGGCTTATCATTAGACTGCGGATCTTCTTGCATTTACCTTTAAAAATTTCAGATCGTCGTAATGTTGTTTTTAATACAAAGTCGGTAACATTATACATAGTTTTCTAAAAATTACTTTTTTAAAGTAATTTTTTCAAGTTTTCTAAATATTTAATTTTTATAAATATTCTTAAAATTAGTGATACGATTGGTGTTCAGGGATGAAATCAATTTTTATTTTACCCCTGCTCCCACAATCGATGCAGAACGTTTTTATTTTGCATAAAGATCCGCAATCCATTTATTATTTCTAAAAATGTATTGACAAAATCATTCACCGTTGTTAAAATAAAAAATCAAAATTTTCTTTACCACCTGAATCGCAACGAACGAAATAGAAATACATCGATTCTTTAATACGTTCAATAAATAGAATTCCATGTTCGCTGTTGTAAATTACGCGATTTCGGCACGTGGTTGCAGAAAATCCGTTTTACTTGGAATAAGTAAAAATAATAAGTTAACGATAGGCGCGAAACGGAATAAAATTAATCGAGCACACCATGAAGAGTATATTACAGTTTTAGTAAAGTCTTGGCAATTTTAATTGACAATGGCGAGTAATAGATTCGAGAGGGGCGAAAAGCAGAGATGCCAAGTCGAGGAACCTGGAGGAATTTTCCCCTCCGGCTGGCCCCCCACTCTTACTTTTACTTATTCTACTGCGCACGCGCAACACACGAGAGTACCTCTAAACGTGACTCACTCGCGCAGAGGAGAGGTACGTCGTGCGTGGCGCGTGCGCAGTAGAACTAGTAGAAGTAAGAGTGGGGGGCCAGCCGGAGGGGAAGTTCCTCCAGGTTCTCCCTCCAAGCCCCCCACTCTTACTTCTACTTATTCTACTGCGCACGCGCAACACACGAAAGTACCTCTGCTCTGCGCGAGTGAGTCACGTTTAGAGGTACAGTAAAATATCCATAAATGTCTTAAAAGTGTGGCCTTTAAAAGTCCCGGAGCTATCCCCACTACTGCGGGGTGTACCCTCTTGAGGGGCCATGAAACTCGAGAGGCCTCGGTCGCCGAGAAGTATGACATCATGCATACAAATTTCCAACTTCCTTATTTTTCATTGTTTGTTTATGCGACTGCGATTACGATATTTGTGGCATTTTTCTAAGAACAATGATACCACATATGATATAATTCTGATGATATTTACTTGTGTAATAGACGGTTAAAGTCTCGGGCGCGTAGGATAGTGTATGGGAAAGAGTCCTTCCTTGCACCCGAAACTTTAACTGTCTATTACACACCTAAATATCGTCGGAATTATATCATGCGTGGTATCATTTTGCATTAGAAAAATGCCACAAATATGGTAATCGAAGTCTCATAAAAAAATAATGAAAAATAAGGAAGTTGGCAATTCGGATTAGCTATGTTTACATTTCTCGGCGACGGACGCCTCTCGAGCTCGGCTGTCTTTTTCTACGTTCGGCAACACTCAAAGAATAGTGACTGCGGTGCATAAATGTCCCTCGGCAGAATTTTTTTTTTTTTTTTACAGGTTATACCTGGGCTGATACTTATGTGAGTTATGTATAAAGTTACCTGGAGCTTATGCTCCCTACACTTAAATCATCAGGGGGTAGCTTGTTTTGCATCTATGAGTTATCATGTGTGTCCTATTGAAGTTGAGAAGCAAGAAAATTTTCAAAAAACTTGCTAAGGGAAATGACTGCATAAATGTCCCTTGGCAGACCCGTGCTAGGGACTTATATGGATAATTTACTGTACTTTCGTGTGTTGCGCGTGCGCAGTGGAACTAGTAGAAGTAAGAGTGGGGGCTCAGCCGAAGGGGAAGTTCCTCCAGGTTCCCCCTCCAAGCCCCCCACTCTTACTTCTACTTATTCTACTGCGCACGCGCAACACACGAGAGTAAACGAGACTAAACGTGACTCACTCGCGCAGAGGAGAGGTACGTCGTGCGTGGCGCGTGCGCAGTAGAACTAGTAGAAGTGAGAGTGGGGGCTCAGCCGGAGGGGAAGTTCCTCCAGGTTCCTCCATTTGGCATCTCTGGCGAAAAGGTACTTTCGTGAATCGTTCCGTAGCGTCGCGTTCATTGCGAACACAGCTCGCTGGTTCAACAGCGCTTACACGAGTTCCAAGTACTTTAAGGCTATGTACAATCTCCCCGTTGCATTCGACGATAATATTCGACGAGGGAGACGTAATTGGAAGTCGTGCAAGCTCCGTCGATACAGGAGCAGGAACGTGAAATGGAGCCACAAGAGGCCGAGCATTATCGATCGATTCACCATGATGTTCGACGCGCGAATGACTTCAAGTAGAGGTATCGACGTTAATAAATAAAATAAATACTAATTCTACTGCTACCGCTACAGCTACCATTACTTCTACTACTACTACTACTACTACCAGAGACTTGCGGACCAATTTTTATTTAAACTATTTCCCATGTACTTTCACACTTTCGTTCAAGTTTATTAGCTCCCATCGAGCCAACAGTTGAGTGAACAGATATGAAAAATGTTCTTTATATATTATATTTACGAAATCGAAAGAATTTTTCGCATCTTTGTCAGATTTATTAGATTTCTATGATAATGTTGAGCAACATTTAAATGAAAGTTTAAACGAGTTTTTTGTTATTTGGATATTGAAATAAAAAGCAGAAATAATTAATTGAAATAAAATTAATTAATTAAAATAAATAATCATTTGAGCATGTCTGAATAAATTATTTAAAATAATACAGGTAATTGTTATTTACAGATACAATTTAAGTTATTATTTTTATCGGCAAATTATTCGATTGAATATTTAGTATTGATAATTCTAAATTGCGCCATCTATTGTGCATTGTTTGAGAAGCTTTTGGAGCTTGTTAAATTCAAGCAATTTACTCAATTAATTTAATTAATAATAAATTAGAAATAATCTTTCAGTTGCAAGTAAGAAATATTAAATAGATCTGGCATGGATTCGGCATTATTTAAATAACTCGGAACTGATTGAAAATTTTAACTTCATACAATACTTAACCCTTTGCACTCGCAGATATTTTAACTTGAAAATTGAATATTCCTTCCGACGTAGAACACTTGCATTCCCGACGACATTTTAAATTTTATGAATATTAAATCGGTGCAATACCTCATACAACACTTAATTTTTGAGTAATATTTTGAACAATATTTTTAAACAATATTTTCAACAATGGTACAGCGATTTTCAACCCTTTGCGCTCTGCATGATTTTTCAAATTCGTTCAACGCTCTACTATTTCATGTGTTTCATTTGAAATTTACTTCAAAGGACAGTTCCCCGACCGATACTAATTTTAAATAATTTTGTTTGCTAATTGCATTAAATATAGTAATTAATATACTCAATAATTAAATATACTCAAACTTTATTGTAATTGATAATAGATGCACGATGATTTCGGCGCACAGGTTCGATCAATAACAAATTCAATAATAAATTTTTATATTGATCGAACCTGTGCGCCGAAATCATCATACATCTATTATCAATTCTTTTCGATCGCAAAACTATCTAAATATTTATTATAATTTATATTTGTGGAACTTTCAAAAAATTTTGTTAGCTAATTATAATAAATATAGCTCTCAAACTTTATTGTTTTATTGTGAACTTTCAAACAATTTTATTATCTAATTATAATAAATATAGTTCTCAAACTTTATTGTTTTATTGCGAACTTTCAAACAATTTTGTTAGCTAATTATATTAAATATAGCTCTCAAACTTTATCGTTTTATTGTGAACTTTCAAACAATTTTGTTAGCTAATTATATTAAATATAGCTCTCAAACTTTATTGTTTTATTGTGAACTTTCAAACAATTTTATTATCTAATTATAATAAATATAGCTCCCAAACTTTATTATTTTATTGCGAACTTTCAAACAATTTTATTATCTAATTATAATAAATATAGCTCTCAAACTTTATTGTTTTATTGTGAACTTTCAAACAATTTTATTATCTAATTATAATAAATATAGCTCTCAAACTTTATTGTAATTTATATATTTGTGGAACTTATATGTATTGCGTTCAACGAAAAAATAAGACAATTCAATAAATAAAGGAAAAACCAAACACATATAAAAACAAATTTTGACAAAGAGTGCAAAGGTTTAATGGTGATTCTGTCACTCCTCGATTGCTAAGAGTTAAAAATTTTAAGAAGCCGCAAACATAACAATATTTGTACACTCCTCCGTTATTTTCGCAAATTAAAACGACAAGGCGTTCCTGATTGAAACCGTGTCGATGGTTTCTACAAGGAAGTTATTGTTTAAATAAAAATGAATCCGTCTCTGTATACCGCCAGGCATCTTCAAGCTGAAAGCACGGCTGCTTGTCAAACAAGCAGGAAATCTCTGTTGGTAGATCTTTGATCTCGAAGGATCAAGACCTCCTACAATGTTCACGTTCCGAATAATTTGTTTCTACTGGGATCTCTTGTTTTCTATAATAGTGCATCTGGGACGGGAGTAAAGTCTGTCGAACAGCGCCGTGCTAAATGGTACCGGAAGTGTTGGGGTTCTCGAGCGAGTGTGCAAGCTCCAATGGCCGCCAGAGCGATCGGCGTCGTTTGAAAACGATGTTCGTCCTACCTCAGGCATTTCCAACAAATACATCATTGGGAAGCTCTGAATTTTCTGATCGATTTCATATGAAACATTCGTGCTTAAAAAGTATATATGAATCACTTCGTTTGAGAAAATGTGGAGGTCGCGTACTTAGTTGCCAAACTAATATCTTTTAATTATCGAAATCATTGCTTCAATAAATAATTCAATAAATTTCTTCATATTCTTTTTATAAAACAATCCGATTCATTTTGTACCTGGTACGGTTAGACGTTAATGCGTTAAAAACTATATATTTCATAATAAATTCAAGACTGTAGAATATATTCCCACCGAAAGAACGAAGGTATTATAAAAAATGCAGTACAAAGCAAAGACGAATTACGTTATTCGTTCAAAATAAGCTTTTACACAGTTTGCAAAAAATTAGTTTCAGGCCTTCGTTCATGGTCTACTTGCGACCGAGCGTCAGCTCTGGCATCTGCTGATTCAGTTGTAGTTAGCAAGCGTATAACAACCGCGAGTCTCATGCTTGTAACTCTATATAATTTTCCATTTCTCTCGGTCCGTTGCTGATTAGACGTTGCTAGCTCGTTAACTGATTTGTTTCTGCAATAAGTAACCATAGCTAATGATAAGTTGACGTACTGCACCGGTACAGATCGGATAACAAATGAGCACGAACAAAGAGTCGTTTTGTTAAGCAGGAGCTTAAAGAGTATTTTAAATAATCATTTGAACATTTATATAAAATTCGAGTGAAAGTGAAACATTATTTTTTATTCACACAAATTATAATATAATATTTACATAATGTATATTTTATCTTTATATAATATATTTATATAATGTATTATATATATAATGTATAATGATAATATTATATATATATTACCTTTATATAATATATTTATATAATGTATTATATATATAATGTATAATGATAATATTTTATATATATTATCTAATATATTATATAATATTATATATATATATATATATATATATAATACATTATGATATATATATAAATTATAATTTATCTGAATAGAAAATAATGTTTCTTTTGTACTCCATTTTGCAACCGATAACAAAGATAACAGTCAACATCTATTTATGTGATCCAACTTTTTCAAAAAGGATTCCATAATGACTCATTAAATTTAAGGATCTAATAATTCAAACTAAAAGGATTCCTATCCTATTATATAATATTATATATATAATACATTATGATATATGTATATATAAATTATAATTTATCTGAATAGAAAATAATGTTTCATTTTTACTCCATTTTGCAACCGATAACAAAGATAACAGCCGACTTCTATTTATGTGACCCAACTTTTTCAAAAAGGATTCCATAATTACTCATTAAATTTAAGGATCTAATAATTCAAACTAAAAGGATTCCTATCCTATTATATAATATTATATATATAATACATTATGATATATATATATATAAATTATAATTTATCTGAATAGAAAATAATGTTTCTTTTGTACTCCATTTTGCAACCGATAACAAAGATAACAGTCAACTTCTGTTTATGCGACCCAACTTTTTCAAAAAGGATTCCATAATTACTCATTAAATTTAAGTATCTAATAATTCAAACTGAAAGGATTGCTATCCTTCCAGCAAAGTTAGCAAATTTTGTAAGAATGATTTCAGAAAGCGAACATCGTCAACATATCAATTAACTTGGCAGCCGACGTACTTTCTTCGAAATCAACATATTTTTCAACTAATAAAAATTGTGTCATGGAAGGTAGACTTCGTCGAAGAACGATTCTGCAATGTGCTGTTACACATTTAACGATCACGATCGAAGAACGGTGATCCCTAAAACCGATAGACCGAAAGCTCTGGCTGACCAAAAGACCGACTGGTAACGATCGGATCGTGCGCGCAGGGGACCAAGATAGAACCGGAAACGGAGGAAGACACGGATTGAGCATCGAGTCAGAAATCGCAGCTCGCCGCTTGCCACTCGTCCCTATCTACAGTAAACGCTCGTTGTTTGTCCAACAGCCGTGTTTCTCACGGGCTTATATCGTGGCCCTGACTTGATTGTTTTACGACTGCGCCCACCGCGCCGAGGCTTCAATCGAGAGCCGAACAAAGAGAAAGACAGAATGATGACTGTTCAAATGTTCATCAATTTTCATCTCCGGTTATTCTGTCGACAGAAACTGAACTAGCAAATTCAATTGATTGGGCGGAATGAAACACTGATCGGGTGGCCGAAGCGGTTCTTTCTGCCCGCGTCTCTTTCTTTCCGATACTCTCTTCGTCGATAACACCACTAAAATACAATCGAAACTACACCTTGTTCGGTCCCATTTTAATCAGAAAAATGCCAGAAATCCGTTTTCGAAAGTCCCATAAAAAATAACGAAAAATTAACAAGTTTGAACATTCGTGGAGTCGATGTAGTGGTGTTCACACCGACGTGCCCGAGCCGAGATCGATCATCGGCGCGGCACGGCGTTGGCCAGCAGCGGAGTGAGTGGGCCCAGACAACATTTAGGACCTCGACTGCGGACTAATAACGAGCGTTTACTGAACTGGTTAGACAGCCTTGTGGGCGGAGGAAAGATCGTGCGAAGACGCGGACGGCCGCGACTTGAGCGTGTGTTTGCGCCCCGTGCCGTGTTTCTTGCTCTTTCCCTTGAACTCACGTGCTTGTCTGGCGCCAGCAATTTCGGCAATGTCATCATCGTCGTCGTCATCATCGTCGTCGTCATCCTCGTCGTCGTCCTCGTCGTCGTCCTCGTCCCCAGCGTAGACGAGATCGTCGACCTCGTCGTCATCGTCGTCGTCGTCGTCGTCGTCGTCCGAGGAGGTGGCCTCGTTGGTCGCGACGACGGAGGGGACGAGGACTGGATTCGAGACGGACTCGGAACCTTCGAGGGGCGTTTCGTGGATACCGGAAGCAGCCAGGCCATCCGGCACAGCGTTACCTTCGTCCTCGTCAGCACCAGTCGAATCCGCGTCTCCCTCGGCCTCCGCCGAGTCGATACTTTCCGCTGCAGCCGCTTGTTCCGCTTCCGCAGCGGCAGCCAAGTCCGCTTCCACGGCAGCCGGAAGCTGCGGAGCCAGAGGCTGTGTTACCACTGGAGCAGCCTGCGCTGGAGGTGCTGCTTCGTCGTCGTCGTCGTCGTCCTCGTCGTCTCCTGAAATTTCATCGGATTCGTTAGAATAAATAATCGCAAGCTGTTGCTATAAATTCAAAGCTATACAGGGTGAGTCTCCTAACATGACGACCTCAAATACTCATAAGTAGACTGCGGATCTTCATGCATTTATAGGAAAATTGAGAATATGATATTCAAAATTGTTGGAAAATTTTCGAAATTGAACATGGCAATATACGATTTCTCCTCTCTTAGAATCATTAAGGAATGCGTTAACACCCAATTCTATTTCTTGCAATCGGCGCAGACAAATTTTATATTGCATAAAGATTTGCAGTCCACTCATGAGGTACTCATTGAAAAAAAGGAAAAAATGAAAAAACACGAAAAAATGCTTGAAACAAAAGTTGCATGGTGTAGCGGCACACGGTCGCATCGCAAGATGTCAGAAGGTACGTGTTTCTCTTTCGTAAATTTTTAATATAAACCAAATATATGTTCTCGGCGCACCGATTCGATCAATAATTATTTTATCATTATTATTATAATCATTACTATAATCGATTAATAATTATTTTATTATTATTTTATAATCGATTAATAATTATTTTATTATTATTATTATAATCATTATTATAATTGATCAATAATTATTAATTTCCCGATTCATAGGGAAGTTACTGTAATTTTATTATTATTATTATAATCATTATTATAATCGATCAATAATTATTTTATTATTATTATTATAATCATTACTATAATTAATCAATAGTTATTAACTTCCCGATTCATAGGGAAGTTATTGTAATTTTATTATTATTATTATAATCATTATTATAATTGATCAATAATTATTTTATTATTATTATTATAATCATTATAATCGATCAATAATTATTTTATTATTATTATAATCATTATTATAATCGATCAATAATTATTAACTTCCCGATTTATAGGGTATCGATGTAGGGCGCCATTCGTTGTAAAAAAGTAGCAACCTATGTATGTCAAAAAATTAGTAGTTCAGGAGATATTTCAATTTAAATAATTCAAAAATATCATTACTGTTGTACTAAGACGTTACATTAGTAAGTAAACGCTAACACGCTATAATATCACAAATTTATTATCTCGAAGTTCAAATCAGGGGGCACAATCATTCACAAAAGTCACTTACAATTTTTTATAAAATGAAGACAATTTGATTAAAAAATAAATATAACGTGAAAATCATTAATTAAACGAAAGCTTTCTAAATTAATCTATTTTTTTAATGCAAAATATACTCATAAATGGCTTTTATTGCCAATATATCAATGGATTTCAAATTTCTTGTACTTTTGTCTTCCATTGTACCTCCAGAACGTCCTTAATTATTCTCTTTTTATTGATAAGAATCTCCATTCTTTCTTTCTTTGTTACGTTTTCAGTTCCATAAATACATTATTTCGTGCACTTCACTTTACTTTATCCTTTATTTTTGTTGTTTTATATGCAATACTCTTCATCTAGAATTGTACCCTACCTATTACGTGTACGAAATCGGTACCTAAACTAAAACATTAGGTTGAAGTGAAACTCGTTTCTCATCGCAGTTGCAATTTACACCGCAGTAATAGGGACATTCTTCACCACTTTAATGTACGCAATACTGTGGGCTTAATGTTTGTTATTAAGTTTCTTTTTATATTTTTATTGTATCGAACTTGATATCAAAATAATAATAAAACTTTCCTCCATGCAACTTAAAGCAATACATAAAGTACAATCATGTGAACAACAGTCCTTCGGTGATCGAGATATAAGAAAAATGGCCTCATTTTTACCTTTCAAGATATATAGTAACAACAATACATTCGCATAGAATTACACAAATTGATTCAAGACAAAATACTTATTTTTACGTATTTATTAAAATCTCATTGGGAACAATTACCGCAGTAATAGGTACATTATCCTTCACTTTAATGTACGTAATGCTGAGGGCTTAATGTTTGTTATTAAGTTTCTTTTTATATTTTTATTTTTTCGAATTAGATATCTAAATAATAATAAAACTTCCCTCTATGCAACTTAAAGCAATACATCAAGTACAATCATGTGAACAACAGTCCTTTGATGATCGAGATAGAAGAAAAATGGCCTCATTTTTACCTTTCACGAAGAATGTTTTTCCAATTCCCGAGATTAAACAAAAATGAGAATAATTGACAATTTCGATTGCATCAACAACAAGAATACATTCTCATAGAATTGCACAAATTGATTCAAGACAAAATATTTATTTTTACGTATTTATTAAAACCTGATTGGGAAAAATTACCGCAGTAATAGGGACATTCTCCTCCACTTTAATGTACGTAATGCTGAGGACTTAATGTTTGTTATTAAGTTTCTTTTTATATTTTTATTGTATCGAATTAGAAATCATGTGAACAACAGTCCTTCGGTAATCGAGATAGAAGAAAAATGGCCTCGTTTTTACCTTTCACGAAGAATGTTTTTCCAATTCCCGAGATTAAACAAAAATGAGAATGATTGACAATTTCGATTGCATCAGTAACAAGAATACATTCTCATAGAATTGCACAAATTGATTTAAGACAAAATTTATTTATTATTACGTATTTATTAAAATCTGATTGGGAACAATTACCGCAGTAATAGGTACATTTACCCTAACAAAATTTTCGTCGACGAAGTACTCTTTATCCCATGAATTTTTGGTTCTTTTTGGTACAACATTCCTTTTGGTTACAACAGTTATGGTCCCTACTTAGGAGAATGAGTGTCCTCTGTTATCTGGGTCAATGTGAAAAAAGTAGCGCGTAGAAATTCTTTCGGAGCTGGGATCACCGTCGATTTATGTTAATTCGGGCGAGTTTTGAAGCCACTTGTATTTACCGTTACCGGCACTGACACCGGCACGTGAAACGCGCCGAGCTTTCCGTTTGGACTTGTTTAATCTCGAACGCTAACTCGGAGGGCCGATGTTTGCATAACGGTAATACTCGAGTTGCGATTTCCGCCATTGTTCCACGGGATAAAACGTTAACCGCGTCGTTCACGGCAACGACGAAAGCAAAAGCTGTCCTGCCAACGCAAATGCGACTAGTAACAAGTAATACACGTGTTCCACGGCTTTTCACGATTACCTTTCTATGCATTATTCGTTAATATACACATTATTTTATACGAGCACAACCGTGTAAAATACTGTACAGTAAACAAACGATAGCAACCTGACACGAGTGCCACAGTGAATCACGAAAGTATTGGAATGCACTTTGAAACAGTATAACTTTTTTATAATGGGACCAGACGACCTGATTTTTTTAAACAATTAGAAGAATTGATTTATTAAGTGACATGCAAAAAAGATTTCGTAAAAGTTGCAATTGCTAAGAATTTTGTGAGAAAGTACAAGAGGAAAATTTATAACATTTTTATTGAAGCCCTCAATGAAAATTTAAATTATGCATTCTGTTGATGCAAAAAAGCGACACGCATCGAAAGGTGGAAGAATCTGGGGATTTTTAGCAGGAACTGACCAAAAGTTGCGAATAACTATGATTTTCATCACATTTAACATCTGGTTGCTCTTGGGTATGTTGATGAAATTTTCAACAAGTGTATAACTAATATAGAGCTACAAAACATATATTTTAAATTTTCATTGAAGTCCTAAATAAAAAAGTTTTGAAAAATGCCTTTCTTATTTTTGCATGCAACCTTGCAAATTATAATTTGTGATTTTCACCACATTTAACCACTTGTAGCTCTTGGGTATGTTAATCGATTTTGATGAAACTTTCAACATGTGTATAACTAACATAGATGTACAAAACATTTTTGTTAAATTTTCATTGAAGTCCCAAATAAAAAAGTTTTAAAAAATGCCGTTTTTTATTTCTGCATGCAACCTTGCAATTTATAAATTTTGGAAAATATTTTCTGCAGATCATTTCGTAAAACATTGCTTGTAATTGCTTACAAAACATCAGGACGTTCGGTACAATTATAAAAAAGTTATACTTTTTTTAAGTAAGTTGAAATACTTTTATGGTTCACTGTACATGTCCCGTCAACTTTTTGGGAAGTACTTCTGAAAAGGACACACCTCCGATATGTTTTATACTCTGGATTCTTACGTATTTTCAGGTGCTCATTACGAATATGATAATGAAAATTGGCGCAAATTTTATTTTCACAGCGGAAACCATGAAAAACCCATAAAAATCATAGCTTCTTTATTTACTTCTGTAAATAATGGAATTTTGAAAAATACTTCAAGTAAAAATTGTAGGTCTTATCGAAATACACATTTTATGTCGTACTGATTTTTGTCGTAAAGACAATAGTTTTTGAGAAAAACGATATTAAATATTCAAAACTCCATATAACTCATCCAACAGAATTTCACTTTATCCTGTATTTTTTTAATTCAAAAATTTTCGTTTTTTAGAACAAACAGATTTACTTTTTAGTTTATATGATTTTGTTTAATTTCTTTTATAACGAAGTCGCTTATCTTAATTTTTAAGTTTAGGTTTAGATGTAGGTTAGGTGTAAGGTTAGGATAGGTTAGGATTAGGTTAGTATTTTTCAAAATAACCATTATTTACGGAAATAAATGGAAACACTGATTTTCTAATGGTTTCTGCCATTACAATAAAATTTGCGACAATTTTCACTATCATATTTGTAATCAGCCCGTCAAAATAAGAATCCAGAAGATAAAAAAATCGGAAGTATGTCCTCTTCGAAAGTGTATCCGAATTTTGTCATACAGTAAGTGTACAAAGTGTTCGTACACCTTTTAAAATAGAATGACTTGTTTATAATTGTACTAGACGATATGATTTTTTATCATCAATTGTTTATCGTATTGTATATAAATCATTGATTTACTAAATCTGCAATCAAGATGATCTAACAATTACAATTTTCAAGGTTGCAGCAAAAATAAGAAAAAACATTTCTTTGAATTTTTTTATTAGGGTCCTTAATGAAAATGAAGGTTAATGTTAATGAAAGTCCGTTATTTTAAATTTATTTATAACTATTATAAAATTGCAAACAAATTATTATTACTAATAAATTTGTAAAATTCAATTCTTAGGCCTTTCTTCCTTGAAAGCAAAGTACTGATTAAGCATTTTCTATTTTGTTAAAGACAAAATAACAATGTTCAAAATATTTTTAAATATATCTGAAACTTCACAGTCGTCACACATCTTTCGATGTGTGTCGTTTTTCCCTGAGTCAAAAGATTTCGATGAAATTTTAACTATGTGTATAACTATTATACATCTCCAAAATATAAATTTTAAAGTTTCATTACGAGCCCAAATAAAAACGTTTTATAAAATTCCTTTTTCATTTTTGCCTGTAACCTTGTAAATAATAATTTTTTGGAAAATCTTTTTTGCATATAATTTCATAAACCAATGCATCTAATTAATTATAAAAAATCAGATCGTTTGGTACAATTATAAAAAAGTAACTCCATTTTAAAAATTGTAGAAACACTTTGTACACCCATTGTATAAGAATGAAATCCTTCTAGTTATTGATAACAGAAAATATAGAAAAGCAGTGGGTACGTTACCTAGTAAAAAAATGCGCTTTTTATTTTTGCAAGTAACCTTGTAAATAATAATTTTTTGGAAAATCTTTTTTGCATATAATTTCACAAACCAATGCTTCTAATTAATTATAAAAAATCAGATCGTTTGGTACAATTATAAAAAAGTTACTCCATTTTAAAGTACACTTTTTATTTTTGCATGTAACCTTGTAAATAATAATTTTTTGGAAAATCTTTTTTGCCTATAATTTCACAAACCAATGCATCTAATTAATTATAAAAAATCAGATCGTTTGGTACAATTATAAAGAAGTTACTCCATTTTAAAAAGTGTAGAAACACTTTGTATATCCATTATATATGAATTAAATCCTTCTAGTTATTGATAACAGATAATATAGAAAAGCAGTGGGTACGTTACCTAGCACCTCCTCGATGAACCGTTCCAAATAATCGGAATCGTCGTCGTCATCGTCATCGTCATCATCGTCATCATCATCATCGTCGTCATCGTCGCCAGGAAGGTCGAAATCATCGTCGTCATCGTCGTCGTCATCATCATCATCACTGACTGAGGGTGGCTGAGCTGGCGCCACCGCCGCCGCTTGTCTTCCGGTCTCAACGACGTTCTGAGTTGGCAATGATTTCTCTTCGGAAACCTTTGGTACTGGTGACGAGAGTGTTCCGATCGCCAGGCAGCACGCCACTGCCAATAGTATCGCTAACTTCATGGCTCTGAAACAAATGAAGAAAAATATTTATTAATATTTATATCAAGAGATTTATATAATATTTATATTCATCCTTAGGTGCACTAGTGGGTAGTTCGAATATTAAAACATTAAGCGACCGCACAGACTGGTATTTATTCGATCTAGCTGGCCAAAATATTGTATTCCCTAAAACTGATTAAATTTATTATGATTTATTAAATTATGCTTACATTGATTAACCCTTAATTGGACGCGCCTAAGAAGTTGCATATGTGGTCGCGTGGGGTGTTTAGCACCCCCAATTAGTAAATTAAAATAGAACACGAAATACATGCAAAATCAGACTTTTATTAATGAGAACATTTGAATTTGCATATTAATCAATCAACTCAACTTTCAAATTCAATTTTTGAAAAGTTATGAGCCTGGAAATCTGCTTAGGGGTGTACGACATCCCACGCGACCAATTAAGGGTTTAAAAAAAGAACAATTTATACATATGAACAATGGAGTTGGTTCGAGGGAGTACTTGTTATTTTTTACCTGGGGGTAGTTCTAGGAAATTGACTTTTGGCCAGATATATTGGTCAAATACCAGTTTGTATTTGAAATGGAAAGCAGGGCCCCGGTTGCTCTACATACGAGCCTGCAGTTGTGGGAGGAAAGGGCATACATCCTGGGTAAATAGTGTTCCTTCTCTAGAATTCTTTCTCTGGAATTTCTCGAGAAATTTTATAATTGGTTATTTCTCATTTTTCGAAATTACGGTATTTCTCGAGAAATTTAAATCTAGGAAAATTCTTATGAGAAAATCTACGTATTTTCGGAAATGAATTTTTAGGTAACTCAAATTGCATATTACTAACCAATAATTGATAATAAGTGATAATTTGTAATAATTGTTAGGAATGCGTGTCGAATGGAGCTAATGCTTTGATTGTTCGTTGTACGACACAATGCGATGCAATGTTTAGGCAGCACAACAAATTCTAAGTAGATTCAAAGAATGGTTCAAATTAGAACCGAAACGTCGAATTAATTTATAATTAGCAAAATTGCTTAAAGTAGTTTAGTGATCGAACCGTAGCGCCGAGATCATTTTGCAATTGTTTTTAACAGTAATACGATCGAGAAACACAAGTTTATCTAAGTAGATTTCTCGGAAAATATAGCAATGATTCTTATGAAAATAGTGACAAACTTTCAGATTCTCAGAATGAGGAACTATTACTGGAAAAGCAATTAAAATTAGAAATTGCACGTAGCCTTCAAGAATTCAATGGCAAGAGTGTAGCGTCAGAAAATAATAAATTCCGGACTCTAACAAAGGAATTCCAGATTTTGCAGTACACTGGAAAAATGACACTCAATCTGTAGCAACTGTCGAATGTTCTAAATACAATAAAGCTAGCATCCACACAAGATGAAAGAAATTTTTCTGGGACTACAGATTGTGTTACAAAAAAAAGAAGTAGATTGTCTGATTCTACATTAGACGCATTATGCTTCTTAAGAACTCTTTATAAAGGTTTTATAAAAGACTGGTTTTAAATAAATAAATTTATCGGTTATTTTAGCGTATATTTTTACCTTGTTTTTAAAGTTATGTAAATATTGCACAGAAATAAACAATGAGTTTTTTGTGCTTTCGATAAATATTATCAACGATTTTCCAAATATCATGAGTTTTTTAATATTTTTTATTTTATTAAAAATTCCAGAGAATTCTCTAGAAGTCTTATTTCTCAAGAAATGAAAAATGTTGAGAAATCAGGAACATTAGTCCTGGGTGACGATTTTTTTTGTGGGTGGACCCCTACTACCCCTTTTAGGAGTGTGCGCAAATGCATTTTTTCATCACACTTAAGAAAAAAAGGTGCATCAGTGGGTGGTCTTTCAAAATATACAGTAACGTCCCAATCTAAGTCAATTTTTGTATATATACTCATAAATTCTCGTAAATAGACTAGCTAAAATATAAAATGGTGAAAATTGTTCTAAATGTAAAAAATGTATTAAGGGATGAAATGATTTTTATGTCTCTTTCGAAGTCAATTTTTGTATATATATTCATAAATTCTCGTAAATAGACTAGGTAAAATATAAAATTGTAAAAGTTGTTCTAAATGTAAAAAATGTTTTAAGGGATGAAGTGACTTTTTATGTCCCTTTCTAAGTCAATTTTTGTATATATACTCATAAATAGACTGGGTAAAATATAAAGTAGTGAAAGTTGTTCTAAATGTAAAAAATGTATTAAGGGATGAAGTGACTTTTTATGTCGCATTCTAAGTCAATTCTCGTATATAAACTCATAAATTCTCGTAAATAGACTGGGTAAAATATAAAATAGTGAAAGTTGTTCTAAATGTAAAAAATGTATTAAGGGATGAAGTGACATTTTATGTCCCATTCTAAGTCAATTCACGAATATAGACTCATAAATTCTGGTAAATAGACTGGGTAAAATATAAAATTGTGAAAGTTGTTCTAAATGTAAAAAATGTATTAAGGGATGAAGTGACTTTTTGTGTCCCATTCTAAGTCAATTTTTGTATATATACTCATAAATAGACTGGGTAAAATATAAAGTAATAAAAGTTGTTCTAAATGTAAAAAATGTATTAAGGGATGAAGTGACTTTTTATGTCCCATTCTAAGTCAATTTTTATATATATATATACTCATAAATTCTCGTAAATAGACTGGGTAAAATATAAAATAGTGAATGTTGCTCTAAATGTAAAAAATGTATTAAGGGATGAAATTACTTTTTATGTCCCATCCTAAGTCAATTCTCGTAAATAGACTAGGTAAAATATAAAATTGTGAAAGTTGTTCTAAATATAAAAAATGTATTAAGGGATGATGTGACTTTTTATGTCCCATTCTAAGTCAATTTTTATATATATACTCGTAAATTCTCGTAAATAGACTGTGTAAAATATAATATAGTGAAAGTTGTTCTAAATGTAAAAAATGTATTAAGGGATGAAATGACTTTTTATGTCCCATCCTAAGTCAATTCTCGAATATAGACTCATAAATTATGGTAAATAGACTGGGTAAAATATAAAATTGTGAAAGTTGTTCTAAATGTAAAAAATGTATTAAGGGATGAAGTGACTTTTTATGTCCCATTCTAAGTCCAAAGTCAATTCTCGAATATAGACTCATAAATTATGGTAAATAGACTGGGTAAAATATAAAATTGTGAAAGTTGTTCTAAATGTAAAAAATGTATTAAGGGATGAAGTGACATTTTATGTCCCTTTCTAAGTCAATTTTTGTATATATACTCATAAATTCTCGTAAATAGACTGGGTAAAATATAAAATGGTGAAAGTTGTTCTAAATGTAAAAAATGTATTAAGGGATGAAGTTACTTTTTATTGAATACTTGCTGCCCACAATTGTTGCAAAATATTTCTATATTTTATAAAAATCCGCAGTCTAGTTGTTATTTACGTAGATCGGAACAGGACACCATTTTATTTTTGTGGCTTCGTTGACCGCGCCGAACGTAGAAAAGGACAACATCTAAACAAAAACTGGCGTATCGGTGAGACAATTCTAATGCGAAACTGAATCTTCTTTATTTTTTACTTGTTTCGAATGAAATTTTACCAATATATTTGTGACATTTTTCTGATTATAATGACACCAAACAAGATACAATTTGACCCACATTTATTGTACATATGAAGCATAATTTATAATTCATCATATATTTAACATCTGAAATCTATGGCATATATTTAAATAAACAACTTAACATCTCGAGAATTATGTTCTCAAAGAATTAGACTAGTATTTTGCAAATTAGCGGAGCTACAGCTCGTTAGAGGTTTTTAAACAATTCATTTTAGTCAGCAAAATGTAACAAATATCTTGAGAAAGGTTGTGTAAGAAGAAAGTTGAAAATAAAAAAATTAGCATCTCATTTTAAGCAATGCAATCGGGTCGGATATATCGGTGTGAATCCAATTACACCGAATTGATTTCAATTACAATTATAAAATTTATATTTTATATAAGATGCAATCCAATTACAAAACTTCTTTATTTTTCTATATTTTTCTCTGGGACTTTCGTCAACTTAGTTGTGACATTTTTTTTATTAAAATGACACTGAACACGATATTATTTGAACTGCATTAGTGGTTTACAGGATCTAAGAAACAACATGGACCCGAGAAATTTTCTTAGATCGAGGCTTTACTGTCTTATGTTCACTACTAAGAATATTTTATTTAAAATGAAAATTTCATTACTCACTACTGGTAATATTATCTGTTTATCAGTTTGGTTATTTACAGATGACTTTTATGCATAAAACATTAAAGTTCAATTATATTTGAGTAAGAATGGGAAGAATAAAATATATGCAGAAAAGTTGAAGGCAAAAAGGATTCCTTGAAGCAATGTTTCATATACGTATTCTAAATATTATGATTTCCAATGCACATGCTTGAAATAATTACTAATTAATAATATGAGAAGATTGTTTAAACAAACGTTGACAACTATTAAACAAAACCATGAATTGTATAAATAATTATTTACTTATTTTTATTAAACAGTATGAAATAAAATACTTTATATTGTTTTATATTAATTTGGAAAATTAAAGATGAGATAATAAAATTATTAAATCATCGCCTTCAATGAAAATATGTTGAACATAAATAAATATGATAAATGAGAAAAATGAATTAAAAATAAATTTCAACTACTGACATTACTAAAAGAGGGGGTACAATTCATGTCGCCTAATCTGAGTACAAACCACTATAATTTTCATAAACATTTGCAGATTTATTGAGATAAAATTAATGATATTATTCCAGTTATTTATTGCAAGCTAATTCCGAAATAAACGTTTTAAAACAATAAATAATAATCATGGTAAAATGAAACGTGTGTATTAACTAATTTTTCACTTCGTCTGGTATAGTTATTTAATCCATTGTTGCAACGTTAGTTATGATTAACAATTTACGTATCCTCTTCTACGTTTCATAACATCATTAAATTATTATTAATAATTATTGAAAGACAGTTGCGTTAACTTTTCCCAGAGTCTTCGTGCATTTATAAGATTTACATATTTAACAAATAAATAAATTTACAAACATTAAGGAATTATTACTAGTTGGTAAGTTGAATTTATTCCCCTTGCTGATTTTAATTATTTACGACAAAAATTAATAGGTTCAATTTAAAACAATAAAAACATTGGACCAATTTAAAAATACTTTTACATCGGTTTCAACCTATCGAATATAGTAAGAGGGAAAATAAATGTCCACACCACTCCGATTTGTTGCAATTCAGGTGGAAAATTTTTATCTATATAATAAAAATCAAATGCTGTTCGTTGGTCACATCACGTGAGAACGGCTGGACCGATTTGGCTAATTTTTTTTGTTAAATGTTCGTTGTAGTCCGAATCAGGATCTTAGAGTACAAAAAATTGGGAAAGTTGCCCAGAAACACGAAAATTCGGGAAAAACTAGAAATGCTTTTTGAATCATATTTCAATATAACAAAAAAATGAACGTCGCAGCTTTTAATCAATATTTCAATAGGGATTTACATTATCCGCGTCTATTTTCTATAATAAATTAAATTGTAACTCACTAATTTTTGTTTTAAAATGTTTATGTCCATTTTTCACACAACAAGTACGTATATGAAATTAAATTTTTGGTCTTTTCTATGTGAAAAAATTTTTCTTTTTGTTTTCTTTTCTAATTTTTCTCATATTTTTCAGACGCAAAAGTGTCTCTTTGAAAAAGATCCACATCGGGATTGAAACGTTAGAAACATGCTTAAATAATTGCACATTTGTTGTTTTCTAAAAATGATCGAACCTAGCGCTGATATCATTCAATTTATTACATTACTAATTTTCGATCGAGAAGAATTTAACTTTTATTATTTTCTATAATGATCACTGCGAAATACGTTTTTTTCTCATTTTTACTTTGTTTACGTGTATCCTACAGCTTTTCACGAATTCACAAAATGATCACAATCAAATTTATTGAAATTTGGACACGACAACGTCTGCCAGGTCAGCTGGTTTTTCATAAAAATCCACAATCCCGGTAACAATATGAATGGATTACTGTTCCAAGAGAAACAAGTGTAGGGTAACTGCACCAGTGAATGAACGGGCACCAGTAAATGAACGCTTTTGTATATTTCAACAAATTTTACGGACGATACTACATAATCAAGCATGCCAATGCTATATGATTATAAATAAAGTTACTAGCAAGTATGTATTAACTAATTTCAATCTACATTAATTACATACGATTCATTGTTTACAATTTTTTCTTACTTTGTTTTTTGAATTAAAAATTTATTCCCCCTTTTTTCTTTTTGGACGCAATTTCCTTTGAAAACGGTTCAAATCAGAACCGAAACGTCGGATATATTGTGAAATAGCTATATTTTTGTAAAAATAGATCGAAAACGTTGCGCCGATAACATTATTTCAAGATTAATTAATATTCACGATCGAGATACAATTGAATATTTATAATGTATTACTATTGCGCATCTCTGGATTCGGGAAAGTCTAGAGAATCTTTTGCTGTAAAGAACAATACAATATCTTTTATAATAACATCGCAATCTTTGTTCAAAGTCGAAAAATATGTTTGTTTTTCAAACTCAAAAACTGTGCGTCTAGGAGAAAAACTAAGACCAGATTCGGAATCAGCGCGGAAAACTGTATAAAAATTGCATAGTGAGAATCGAAACATAAAAAAAAGTTGAAATTTGTTGGACAGTGTTATTATTAATCTTGTGAAACACTCAGTATATTATTCGGTATTTTTCAGACGCAAAATTTCTCTTGAGAATGATCCATACTTGGATTAAAGCGTTGAGAAGGGTTTTTTAATTCGGAAAATTGCTTTGTCTTTATTCTTGGATAGAAACGACGCGCCGACAGCGTAAACTAATTTTTATTAAATTTCTACGATCGACAAGACGGAATATTTAGCACAGATTCTTTGTTAACAACAATATGGAATTTATGCATTTATCTATTTCATTTCTGTTATTCAATTAAGGGAATGCAATGAAAAACTTTTTGTAACTTTTTAAAAATTACTTCGAGTCAATATTTATACTTTATAAACTTATTTTATAATATATAATTTAAAAAATTTTAACACAAATTTATATTATTAGACAAGTTTTTCAGTTGTGCGCGAGTGTGCATGCGTGAATGAAACACCATGGGAATTCTGATGGCGCTCGTCGAAGGTCACGAAACCGCGTGTCAACTGAAATTCCTCCGTGGTCCTGAGAAACGTAGGGTAACTGCACCAGTGAATGAACGGGCACCAGTAAATGAACGCTTTTGTATATTTCAACAAATTTTACGGACGGCATACTAGCGATAAAATTGTGATTAAAGAGTTAAATAAATAGGAGAATATTGTTCAGTAATTTTGTTCATTGATTGGACTAGCATTATTCAATTACTAGAATGTAGTGTTCATTCACTGGTATTTTTCATATTTTTGATTTAACGTTTAATAAAGAAGAATAATAATAATTTCATTGTATTTGTGTTCATTTATTTTTGACAAATGAAGCATAGGGAGCTATTTGGCATATATGAGATTCCTTTAATTCACATATTTTTTTTTAAAATAGAATATTTTCCTGAACAATTTCTTAAATGTTCATTCACTGGTGCAGTTACCCTACGTTTCTCAGGACCACGGAGGAATTTCAGTTGACACGCGGTTTCGTGACCTTCGACGAGTGCCATCAGAATTCCCATGGTGTTTCATTCACGCATGCACACTCGCGCACAACTTAGCATCCCGTACGAATGGCTAACGGTAGACAAATGAACGTTACTTGGCCATTTTCCAAGGAAACGCGACGTTTTGCCTTTTCACATTGAAATCGAGAATTCACATGTCGTAGAACGTTCATGGAAATTCCAATTCCTATCGCAAATTCGAATGCACGGATTCTTTAGCACGGTGAAAACCTAGTTATGGTTACACGGTCCAACAACATACATTATGCCTTACAATATAATATTTTCAGAAAACTAATGAGATATTAACATAATATAAGGAAAAATAAGTATAAATGGTGATCGTTAGATCTTAATTTTACATTTTTTAAGAAAATTATAAATGATCAATAACGCTGAAATTCACTGATCTTTATTTAACGAAAACCTAAATTACGACGAAATTTGACATTTGACATTTTTTAATCGTGTTTGAACGACTGAAAGATAATAAATCAAGATTTTAATTTTGAAAATGAATTTTTCACGATTATTTTACTCCATTTTAAATGTACACTGAATTAGTATAGATTAATTACTATATTGCCATCTGATAAAACTAATTCTCAAAACAAACTGAAAAACTTGTCTAATAATATAAATTTGTGTTAAAATTTTTTAAATTATAAAGTATAAAATAAGTTTATAAAGTATAAATATTGACTCGAAGTAATTTTTAAAAAGTTGCAAAAAATTTTTCATTGCATTCCCTTAATTGAATAACAGAAATGAAATAGATAAATGCATAAATTCCATATTGTTGTTAACAAAGAATCTGTGCTAAATATTCCGTCTTGTCGATCGTAGAAATTTAATAAAAATTAGTTTACGCTGTCGGCGCGTCGTTTCTATCCAAGAATAAAGACAAAGCAATTTTCCGAATTAAAAAACCCTTCTCAACGCTTTAATCCAAGTATGGATCATTCTCAAGAGAAATTTTGCGTCTGAAAAATACCGAATAATATACTGAGTGTTTCACAAGATCAATAATAACACTGTCCAACAAATTTCAACTTTTTTTTGATGTTTCGATTCTCACTATGCAATTTTTATACAGTTTTCCGCGCTGATTCCGAATCTGGTCTTAGTTTTTCTCCTAGACGCACAGTTTTTGAGTTTGAAAAACAAACATATTTTTCGACTTTGAACAAAGATTGTGATGTTATTATAAAAGATATTGTATTGTTCTTTACAGCAAAAGATTCTCTAGACTTTCCCGAATCCAGACATGCGCAATAGTAATACATTATAAATATTAAATTGTATCTCGATCGTGAATATTAATTAATCTTGAAATAATGTTCTCGGCGCAACGTTTTCGATCTATTTTTACAAAAATATAGCTATTTTACAATATATCCGACGTTTCGGTTCTGATTTGAACCTTTTTCAAAGGAAATTGCGTCTAAAAAGAAAAGAGAGGGACAAAATTTTTAATTCAAAAAACAAAGTAAGAAAAAATTGTAAACAATGAATCGTATGTAATTAATGTAGATTGAAATTAGTTAATACATACTTGCTATTAACTTTATTTATAATCATATAGCATTGGCATGCTTGATTATGTAGTATGATTATAAATAAAGTTAATAGCAAGTATGTATTAACTAATTTCAATCTACATTAATTACATACGATTCATTGTTTACAGTTTTTTCTTACTTTGTTTTTTGAATTAAAAATTTTTTCCCCCTTTTTTTGTTTTTAGACGCAATTTCCTTTGAGAAAGGTTCAAATCAGAACCGAAACGTCGGATATATTGTAAAATAGCTATATTTAATTGTAATACATTATGATTGTTTAAACATGTTTAAACAAGCATTAAAGACGGAGATGCACCGCTTTTGTACCATTTCTTGATGATATTTTTTAATTTATCTGAAAAAATAAGGGTCCAGCGGAAAATGGAAAAAACGGTACAAAAGCGGTACAAAAGCTCAAAAAACGGTACAAAAGCGGTACATCTCCCACTTTAATGCTTGTTTAAACATGTTTAAACGATCATAATGTATTACTTATTGAAATAGTTTTGCGATCGAAAAGAATTGATAACAGATAGATGGTTTCGGCGCACAGGTTCGATCAATTATAAACTAAATTTCCATGTTTTATAACAAATTTGCAAGTTGAAATCTCGACGTTTCGATCCTGACGAGGATCATTTTCAAGAGATTTTTGCGTCTGAAACAAAGTGTAACATTGCAAAAATAACTGTATTTTAAAAGAAAAGGAAAAACAAAGTTTTCCTTTTATCTCTCTCTCTCTTGAAATGATCCTCTTGAAAATGATCCTCATCGGGATCGAAACGTCGAGATTTCAACTTGCAAATTTGTTATAAAACATGGAAATTTAGTTTATAATTGATCGAACCTGTGCGCCGAAACCATCTATCTATTATAATGTATTACTATTGCGCATCTCTGGATTCGGGAAAGTCTAGAGAATCTTTTGCTGTAAAGAACAATACAATATCTTTTATAATAACATCGCAATCTTTGTTCAAAGTCGAAAAATATGTTTGTTTTTCAAAGTCGAAAAATATGTTTGTTTTTCAAACTCAAATTTCTCAAAAACTGTGCGTCTAGGAGAAAAACTCAGACCAGATTCGGAATCAGCGCGGAAAACTGTATAAAAATTGCATAGTGAGAATCGAAACATCAAAAAAAAGTTGAAATTTGTTGGACAGTGTTATTATTAATCTTGTGAAACACTCAGTATATTATTCGGTATTTTTCAGACGCAAAATTTCTCTTGAAAATGATCCATACTTGGATCGAAACGTTGAGAAGGGTTTTTTAATTCGAAAAATTGCTTTGTCTTTATTTTTCGATAGAAACGATGCGCCGACAGCATAAACTAATTTTTATTAAATTTCTACGATCGACAAGACGGAATATTTAGCACAGATTCTTTGTTAACCACAATATGGAATTTATGCATTTGTCTATTTTATTTCTGTTATTCAATTAAGGGAATGCAATGAAAAACTTTTTAAAAATTACTTTACGAGTAAATATTTATACATTGCCTCACGTCAAACTATATGAAATATTTAAACATTAATATTAACAAATTTTAACACAAGTTTATATTATTAGACAAGTTTTTCAGTTTGTTTCGAGAATTAGTTTTGTCAGATGGCAATATAGTAATTAATCGATATTGGTTCTCTGCAATATTCAGTATACATTTAAAATGGAGTACAATAATCGTTAAAAATTCATTTTCAAAATTAAAATTTTGATTTAGTATCTTTCAGTCGTTCAAACACGATTAAAAAATGTCAAATGTTTCAATTTCGTCTTAATTTAGGTTTTCGTTAAATAAAGATCAGTGAATTGTGAGTAGACTGAGGATTTTATGCATTTATAGTAAAAACTATAATCAAGAATTAAATTAAATTAAATTAAATTAAATATAATCAAGAATTTGAGAATGTTGTTATATGATTTTCGACTTGTCAAGATTATTAAAAGATGAAATACATCGTTATCTAAATTCCATTTCTTACAATCCACTTAGAAAAATTTTATTTAACATAAAAATTCGCAGTCTAATTATGAGAGATAAATTAATTGTTTTGCACTTCAAAAGAAGAACCATTTCAGAATATGTATAATTGACACAGATCTACAAAATTTATTTTTCAAATTTTCAATATAGGCCCATGTAAAAAAGTTGTAAACATCAACTTTTAGTATTTTCACGACTTGCAATGAAACATTATTTAAAACATTATCGTCCTTTGAAATTGTCCGAATTGAGGAGATAAAACACTGAAAATTGCTCTCTACTGGCATTTATATAAAATCATAATTATTCGAAGAGAATTAATTATTTATTAATAAATCGAAATAATTATTCGAAAAGAATTAATTATTTATTAATAAAATCATAATTATTCGAAACGAATTAATTATTTATTGATAAAATCATAATTATTCGAAAAGAATTAATTATTTATTAATAAATCGAAATAATTATTCGAAACGAATTAATTATTTATTAATAAAATCATAATTATTCGAGATGAATTAATTATTTATTAATAAAATCGTAATTATTCGAAAAGAATTAATCATTTATTAATAAAATCATAATTATTCGAAAAGAATTAATCATTTATTATTAAAATCATAATTATTCGAAAAGAATTAACTATTTATTAATAAATCGAAATAAATATTCGAAACGAATTAATTATTTATTAATAAATCGAAATAGTTATTCGAAACGAATTAATTATTTATTAATAAAATCATAATTATTCGAAAAGAATTAATTATTTATGAATAAATCGAAATTACTATTCAAAACGAATTAATTATTTATTAATACAATCATAATTATTCGAAAAGAATTAATCATTTATTAATAAAATCATAATTATTCGAAAAGAATTAATTATCTATTAATAAAATCATAATTATTCGAAAAGAATTAATTATTTTTTAATAAAATCATAATTATTCGAAAAGAATTAATTATTTATTAATAAAATCATAATTATTCGAAAAAAATTAATCATTTATTAATAAAATCATAATTATTCGAAAAGAATTAATTATTTATTAATAAAATCATAATTATTCGAAAAGAATTAAGTATTTATTAATAAATCGAAATAAATATTCGAAAAGAATTAATTATTAATTAATAAATCGAAATAATTATTCGAAATTCGATATTTAGGAAGAGAAATGTAAAAATAAAACTAAGAAAAATCATTCACAACTAATCGAATCTAGAATTTTTTCTTCATTAGCGTTGTGACATTAATGTTTCTACAAATGCTTATAATTTCTCATTATTTTTTAGATTTACCCGATTATGGAATAATAAATTGGGTTTATTGACACGTGCACCGTTTATACAGCTGTGTACGCAACACTATAATAACGACGGTAACAAATTTTTGTCATTTAAGAATATATTATTTAAATTGTATATGAGCTAAATAGGGGAAATGAGCAATTGACCTTGGTTTAATCAGTATCATATCGTCAAATTCAAATTGTACAATATATTACACTATACGAGGACAAAATGTCTGTCACTTTGGGGTTATGCACTATAATAACTGTGTAACATTTTTATAGATATATGGATATTCATATCGTTTTAAACTGAATTCTATGATTTAATGTAATTGTCTATAAATTCTCTTTTGTCGAAAAGTGTTTTCGAGTTACGAGAGGAAAACCAAATTTTATACATATATCTTCTTCAACAATCAATATTGTTATCTCAAATCCAAATTTACAGAGTGAATAAGCACCTTAAAATTAATTAAAAAGGTGTGGAAAAAATGTGACGAACGTAATAAGCTGCTCTAATCTAATTTCCTTGTATTTTTAAACAACAAACCATAAAAAAACATCATCAACATTAAACAATCCGAATATATATATATATATATATATATATATATATATATATATATATATATATATTCCTGAAAATATTGTGGAATCTCTTGTTTGATATACTCGTTGAAAAAATGGAGAAGCAGATCGAGAAATAAAAATGAAACGATTAAAATGAGTTTAAATTAGTCAAAACTATTTGTTGTTATTATTTAATTATTTCAAACTATTCGTAGATGTTTTGACTTGACACAGTTGCTAACGTGCTGACATTACACGATACCGAGAGCACTGTTATATTCAACAGGAATATAAAATACCTAAAAAAATTACATTGGAATGTTCACCGATGAATTATACATACAGCGTATATGGTTACAGCGGCAGCCATATTGGATATTCGCCGTGATCCGACACTCTAACTAAAACTAACTGTATCTCAAAAGCAAATTGTTTTAAGGCCTACTAGAATTTCAGCAACCGATCACGTATCATGCGTTATAAGTTTAATCAATCAAAACTCACGAAGTAATAAAGCAAGGTCAATTAAATTCACCGAAAAAAATATTAAAACCCAGGTTTTTTACATCGAGAAGCAACATGAAATCAAGAAAGTACACGACATCACGAATAATAACAATAACAATGACAGTGACCAGCTTAAATGTACATTTAAATTTCATTAATCAAAAATTCAATTATAACAAACATTTTCCACGAAAGTCTGCAATGCAGTGATAACTTAATCGTTCCAAGATCTATAAATATGTTTAATGCGGAATTTTGTATAAAATAAAAATTGTTCGAGTGGGAAAAGAATATAACAATTATATATTATAGTCATGAATGCGTAAAATCCGCGAGAGTGTGCATGACAATAATAATAACTCTAAATAAAATGATAAAGTATTTTCTCCTCGAGGCATCTTAAAACGTGGGAAAATAGTATAACAATTATTAATGTTTCTTATGAATGGATCAAATTCGCAAAAGTAATAATGAATCAAATTAAAATTAAAATACATTTTTCCTTTTAGTCGTTTTGAAAAATCAAAGATAAATTAACAATTTAAGCTATACATTTTGTCATGAACCGATAAAATCTACAATTCCTACGAAAATTATCACTCAAGATAAAATGCTAATGTATAAAAATAACAAATGATTAAAATGAATGACACGAAATAAAATGATAATATATTTTCTTGTTTAATCATCTTAAAAAGTCGGAAAATAGTATAAAAATTTAAGCAATTAATTTTTCTCATTCATAAAATTCACAATTCCTACAATAATAATGACATAAAATAAAATGATTATGTATTTTCTCTTTTAATTGTCTTAAAAGGTTGGAAAATAGCATAACAATAACAGCAATTAATTTTTCAAATGCATAAAATAGACAAATCCTACAATAATAATGTCTCAAAATAAAAGGATAAGCTTTTTTTTCTTTTAATTAAAAGGTTGAAAAATAGTATAACAATAACAGCAATTAATTTTTCTCATGCATAAAATTCACAATTCCTACAATAATATTGTTTCAAAATAAAATGATACTGTATTTTCTCTTTTAATCGTTGTAAAAGGTTGAAAAATAGTATAAAAATAACAGCAATTAATTTTTCTTATGCATAACATGATAATGTATTTTCTATTTTAATCGTCTTTAAAAGATGGAAAATAGTATAAAAATAACAGCAATTAATTTTTCTCACTGATAAAATTCACAATTCCTACAATAATAATATTTCAAAATAAAATGATAATCTATTTTCTCTTTTAATCTTATTAAAAAGTTAGAAAATAGTATAACAATATCAGCAATTAATTTTTCTCATTGATAAAATTCACAATTCCTACAATAATAATATTTCAAAATAAAATGAAAATCTATTTTCTCTTTTAATCGTCATAAAAAGTTGAAAAATAGTATAAAAATAACAGCAATTAATTTTTCTCATTGATAAAATTCACAATTCCTACAACAATAATGACTCAAAATAAAATGATAAGTTATTTTCTCTTTTAATCGTATTAAAAGGTTGAAAAATAGTATAAAAATTTAAGCAATTAATTTTTCTCATTCGTAAAATTCACAATTCCTACAATAATAATATTTCAAAATAAAATGATAATCTATTTTCTCTTTTAATCTTATTAAAAAGTTAGAAAATAGTATAACAATATCAGCAATTAATTTTTCTCATTGATAAAAGTTCACAATTCCTACAACAACAATGACTCAAAATAAAATGATAAGCTATGTTCTCTTTTAATCGTCTTAAAAAGTTGGAAAAGAGTGTAACAATTACAGCAATTAATTTTTCTCATAAAAAGTAAAAAGTTGGAAAATAGTATAACAATATCAGCAATTAATTTTTCTCATTGATAAAATTCACAATTCCTACAATAATATGCACAATTCAAGAAGTAACAAACGATTAAAATGAATTTAAAGGGACGAGCAATACACGTATGGGGGAAGATCGTTCCCGACGGATCAGATCGTTTGTAAACTCGAGGAAAATCGATTCCGTCGTTCGATAGGCGGCGGCGGTCTACTCACTGGTTGTTGGAAAAGCCGACGGAAGTTGATCACTCACCCGACTCGATCACTAAAATCGTTTCGAAGGTTGTTCTACGCGCAGATAGGTCCGGGTTAACGATAAGGTCACGTCTCTTCTTGGATCACTGACGCGATTTCTCCGGTAATATCCAGGAAATAACCAGGGGGGAATGTGTCCGAGGAGTTTGAACCGAATGTTCGAACGACTCACCTATCTTCGTGTCCGTACTCTCGCGTCTATGGCCCCGTTTCTCTGCGGTTCCTGCGGAACGTGTTATTTGGCCCGGAAACACAATCGAGCAGTGCCGCTCTAGGTATCAGGTGGTACGTATATATCGAGGACGCGTCCGATCTACCGAGCGACCCGGTGAGAGTGTTAAAACAGACGAGGCGCCTCGCTACGACCCTTTTATACCGAGCTACCTCCACCTCCTTCGTTCTCGTTCGTCGTCCTCTTTCCCGATCCGATCCAGTGTTACGGCTTCGTTCGTGGTCTCCACGTGGCCGCGACACTGCGTTTTCTCCCTTTCTTGAGCGACATGCATTGTAAAGTAAAAACCGTGCCTCTGTCCCCACCCGTGCCCCCGCCTCCGCCCCGCCGGACGCGGAAACGTCGACGACGATCTCCACTTCGAAATGAAATCGAGATAAACTCCGTGGAATGTCGAAACCAAACTTCAAGACGCTCCAGGACGAACGCCAGGCGGTGAACTTGAACTTACATTGAACTTGACCTTCACTTTGACCTTGAACTTGTATGATTTTTACTTGGACTTAAACTTAACTTGAACTGCATCTTGACCTTAATGTTGCATGATTGGGATTTGCACTTGAATTTAAATATGATTTTGCGAGATAAACTCCGTGGAATGTCGAAACCAAACATTCAAAAGGCTCCAGGACGAACACCAGGAGGTGAACTTGAACTTACATTGAACTTGACCTTCACTTTGACCTTGAACTTGTATGATTCTTACTTGGACTTGAACTTAACTTGAACTGCACCGTGAGCTGGAAGTTGCATGATTGCGACTTGGACTTGACTTTGACCTTAAAGTTGCATGATTGCGATTTGGACTTGACTTTGACCTTAAAGTTGCATGATTGCGATTTGGACTTGAATTTAAATATGATTTTGCGAGATAAACTCCGTGGAATGTCGAAACCAAACGTTCAAAACGCTCCAGGACGAACACCAGGAGGTGAACTTGACCTTCACATTGACCTTGAACTTGTATGATTTTTACTTGGACTTGACTTAACTTGAACTGCATCTAGAGCTGGAAGTTGCATGATTTCGACCTTAGCTTGACATTGACCTTACAGTTGCACGATTGCGATTTAGATTTGAATTTAAATATGATTGTTCGAGATAAAGTCCGTGGAATGTCGAAACCAAACGTTCAAAACGCTCCAGGACGAACACCAGGAGGTGAACTTGAACTTACATTGAACTTGACCTTCACATTGACCTTGAACTTGTATGATTTTTACTTGGACTTGAAGATTACTGGAATTTGAAGTTGCATCAATTACGAAACTGTGTATAATGAATTTAACACAAGCATAAATTAATTAAAGCAGCAATCAAATATCTGTGCTTTTGATATTGAAGTTGCATGATTTCGACTTGAACTTCAACATAACTTGAGCTTAACCTTGTACTTGCAGTTGTATGACTTGGACTTAACTTGAAATTAACTTGAACTGCACTTTGACCTTAATGTTGCATGATTGGGACTTGCACTTGAATTTAAATATTATTTTGCGAGATAAACTCCGTGGAATGTCGAAACCAAACGTTCAAAACGCTCCAGGACGAACACCAGGAGGTGAACTTGAACTTACATTGAACTTGACCTTCACTTTCACCTTGAACTTGTATGATTCTTATTTGGACTTGAAGATTACTTGAATTTGAAGTTGCATCAATTCAGCTTGAACTTCTACGTGGCTCAAGCTTGACATTATACTAGAAGTTGTATGATTTCGATTTGGACTTGAACTCAAACTTTAACATACGCTGGGTGTACAAGGTATTTGTACACCTTTTAATGGAGAACAACTTTTTTATAATTGTACCAGATCACCTGATTTTTTCATTATCAATTAGAAGGATTGGTTTACTAAATGATCTGCAAAAAAGATTTACCAAAAATTACAATTTACGAGGTTGCATGCAAAAATAAAAGAAGCATTAATTAAAACATTTTTATTTGGTCCCTTAATGAAAATTTAAAATATATGTTTTGTAGGTGTATGTTAGTTATACACAAGTTGAAAGTTTCATGAAAGTCGATTAATATAACTAAGAGCTACAAGTGGTTAAAAATTGTGAAAATATTAGTTTTACACGATTTTTGATCAGTTTCTGCTTAAAATGCACAGAATCGTATATTTTTTTATGCGTGTTCTTTTTACGTCAAAAAATAAATTTTCAGTGTGCGTATAAATACCATAGATCTACAAAATGTAAATTTTTAATTTTCATTAAAGAGTCAAATAAATAAGTTTAAAAAAGTGCTTTTTTATTTTTGCACGTAACCCTGTACATAATAATTTTTTTGCATAGTCTTTCATAAATCAACGTTTCTAATTAATTATAAAAAAGTTATTCCATTTTAGGAAGTGTAAGAACACTTTGTACGCCGTAACTTGAACTTGAGCTGGAAGTTGCATGAATTCTCATTGAACTTGACGTTGCTCTTGAAGTTGCATGATTGGGACTTGACCTTGGATGTGAACGACGTCCAAGGTGAAATATCCGTATTAAATTGGGACGATCAGGATGCTCACTGAGAGGTTTATATCAAATGGGGTCACTTGATTTTTTATATTGTTGAGATATTGTTGTAAGTAGATGCTAGCAGTTTTGGTGGAATTTTGTAGAGCTTTCCAATCAGTGAATGTAAAATACTATGTAGAAGAAGGAATATTCTCTTATCTCATCTTGTAACGTCATGTTGTAGTTCATATTTCGAAGAATTATGGAACTATATACAATGAATTTGATACAAACATAAATTAATTAAAGCAGCAATCAAATATTTGTGTCTTTGATATTGATGTTGCATGATTTCGACTTGAACTTCAACAGAACTTGAGCTTAACCTTGTACTTGAAGTTGTATGACTTGAACTTGGACTTGAACTTAACTTGAACTACACCTTGGGCTGGAAGTTGCATGATTTCGACTCGAGCTTTACCTTGACCTTAAAGTTGCATGATTGCCACTCGGACGTGAATTTAAATTGATTTTTCGAGATAAACTCCGTGGAATGTCGAAACCAAACGTTCAAGACGCTCCAGGACGAACACCAGGAGGAGAACTTGAACTTACATTGAACATGACACAAGCATAAATTAATTAAAGCAGCAATCAAATATTTGTATCCTTGATATTGAAGTTGCATGATTTCAACTTGACTTGGACTTGGACTTGGACTTGAACTTAACTTGAACTGCACCTTGAGCTCGAAGTTGCATGATTTCGACTCGAGCTTGACCTTGACCGATTTGGCTTTGGACTTGAACGACGCCCGAGGTGAAACGGCCGAATTAAATTGTGTCAATCAGGATACATACTGAGACGTTCATATGAAAATGGAGTCACTTGATTTTTTACATTGTTGAGATATCGTTGTAAGTAGATCCTAGCAGTTTCGGTGGTATTTTGTAGAATTTTCCAATCAGTAAATGTAAAATACTATGTAGAAGGAGGAATATTCTTGTATCTACGTATATAAAGTACGAAATAATTATATTTGACACAATCTTAAAATAATTAAAGCAGCAATCAAATATTTGTCATTGACATTGAAGTTGCATGATTTCGACTTGAACTTCAACATAACTTGAGTTTAACCTTGTACTTGAAGTCGTATGATTAGAACTTGGATGTGAACTTAATTTGAACTTGACCTTTAACTTGAAGTCGCGTGATTTCAACTTGAACGTAATTTGAACTGCACCTTGAGCTGGGAGTTGCATGATTTCGACTTTAGCTTGACCTTGACCTTAAAGTTGCATGATTGCAACTTGGACTTGAATTTCAATTTGATTTTTCTAGCCCCGATTTGGCTTTGGACTTGAACGACGCCCGAGGTGAAACGGCCGAATTAATTTGGGTCAATCAGGATACCTACTGAGACGTTTATTATGAAAATGAGGTCACTGGATTTTTTCCATTATCCCGATATTAAAGGCTTTACCTAGCATACAATCGTTGCAACTAGATGCTGGAGATTCAGTGAGTGATCGTAGAGTTTCATAGTTAGTAAATTTCGAACAATTACCAAGTCAACAAGACAATATTTATTTCATAAAAATGTTGTACTTCTTTATTACGAAAACAAAATTAATGGTATCATTACAGTTATTATGCTAACTCAAAACTGAATGTTTCAAAACAATACATAATTGTCATGATAAAATGAAATCTACATTAACTAATTTTTTACTTCGTCTGATATAATTATTTCATCCACAGAACAGCGGGCTGGAAGGAGATATTTGGTGACACTTTACACTGCAACTCTTGAACCATAAGAAACGTAAAAACCATAAGAACCGATGCGTTTGTTCGTAAATTTCTTTGTATTTCTTGGAATATTCATAATATGAACAAACATCAAGAGATTTGAATTTTATTATTTGAATAAATTATCTGGAAAAGTACTGTAGAAGTAACGCATAATTGTTACAGAAAATATACAGGGTGTCCCTCATAAATGGGAACACCTAAATATCTTTCGTATTTGCAGTCCTATTAGAAGACTTCAGAGGACAAAGTGACACTGTTGCAGGCAGCAAATATAATGAAAGAAACATATTTCTTATGTTGTGGTTTTTAATGAAATTTTAACGTTACCGATGTTTTTTAATATGTTTTAAAAACATTAAAATGGAATAGTATATTTTTTACGATAGCATTTTAGACAATAAAAAACTGAATGTAGTGGACACCACCGTTTTGACTTTGAAATGATCTTGAGCAAGAATAATCATATGTCATGGCAAATTGGTTTTTCTCGAATATCTTCTAAAGAATTCATCCTGTTGGAAAAACAATTTTGCGATGATATTTATCTTGATTTACTAACGCTTAAACTTCCTACATTTTCTATGTCATGAATGCTATGGAACAAATCAAAAGGAAAACAAATTGTTTACAACGCATTTTTTAAAAATTTATTTTTAATTAATTTTTAATTAATTTAATTAATTTTATTTTAATTTAATTTTTTTTAATGTTTTCGAAGAGTTTATTATTTCAATTTAGTATATTTCCCATTTTTTATAAAAATTATTATGTTTATTTGTTTTTATATTCTTGTCTTTCAATATAATAAAAAGAAAAAAATTATTAATAATTGCACTTTCAAAACAAAATTTATTATCAAATGAGGTAAGTAAAATTTTGGAAATGCAGCAGTATGATTTAGAATATAGCTGTCCTAAATAGTATTTTTCAATGTCTTCTAAAATAACTTGAATCACTCTTTTAATTTTATTTTACACGTAGAATGTTTATTTAGAAGGTTTCTGCAAAGATTAAGGTATAATTGCGAATAACAATTTCAGTACAAATGTGTATTACTATATATCAAGAATGGAATATATGTTAGATGTATCAAAAATCCATTAGATAGCACGATTTTCGTAACTCTACCCCACTATAATAATGAGTATACTATAATGCGGCAACCCGACCAACAGAGGTGTACGTTGCGCACGTTATAAAGGCGCACGACATACACTGGACCGGATAGAGAAATTCAGTGATGAAATTTTTGTCGAAAAATGAATTCTCTCATATTCACATGTACAAAGTTTGTATTGCTTCCTAAATATCCATCTATCTCGAAAATAAAGAAATGAATAAAATTTAAGAAATATTTCACAAATACAATATTGGATATTAACAATATATACTAAATAAATATGAACTAAAGATAAATATAATTATACGAAATACTTGTTTATGTATAGTTATGTTCTTCTTTTCTAATGATGAATTGAAATTGTTTCAACCTTCTCAAATTCCACATTTTCAACTTTAACTGTTGTTACTGTTTAACGTATATAATATTAGTGTTTAACAATATATATTAAATAAATATAAATATACGAAATACTTGTTTGTGTATAGTTATGTTCTTCTTTTCTAATGATGAATTGAAATTGTTTCAACCTTCTCAAATTCCACATTTTCAACTTTAACTCTTGTTACTATTTAACATATATCATATTAGTGTTTAACAATATATACTTAATTAATATAAATGTACGAAATACTTGTTTGTGGATAATTATGTTCTTCTTTTCTAATGATGAATTGAAATTGTTTCAACCTTCTCAAATTCCTCATTTTCAACTTTAACTGTTGTTACTATTTAAAAAATATAATATATTGATGTTTAACAATATATATATTAAATAAATATAAATATACGAAATACTTGTTTATGTATAGTTATGTTCTTCTTTTCTAATGATGAATTGAAATTGTTTCAACCTTCTCAAATTCACATTTTCAACTTTAACTCTTGATACTATTTAACGTATATAATGTTAGTGTTTAGCAATATATATTAAATAAATATAAATATACGAAATACTTGTTTATGTATAGTTATATTCTTCTTTTCTAATGATGTATTGGAATTGTTTCAACCTTCTCAAATTCCTCATTTTCAACATTAACTCTTTGTTACTATACATATAAAAAATATTATATTAGTGTTTAACAATATATACTAAATAACTATAAACTAAACATAAATATGAATGTACGAAATACTTGTTAACTTCCCGATTCATAGGGAAGTTATTGTTTTGTGTATAGTTATGTTCTTCTTTTCTAATGATGAATTGGAATTGTTTCAACCTTCTCAAATTCCACATTTTCAACTTTAACTGTTGTTACTGTTTAACGTATATAATATTAGTGTTTAGCAATATATATTTAATAAATATAAATATACGAAATACTTGTTTGTGTATAGTTATGTTCTTCTTTTCTAATGATGAATTGGAATTTTTTCAAACTTCTCAAATTCCTCATTTTCAACTTTAACTCTTTGTTACTATTTAACATATATCATATTAGTGTTTAACAATATATACTTAATTAATATAAATGTACGAAATACTTGTTTGTGGATAATTATGTTCTTCTTTTCTAATGATGAATTGGAATTGTTTCAACCTTCTCAAATTACTCATTTTCAACTTTAACTGTTGTTACTATTTAAAAAATATAATATATTGATGTTTAACAATATATATATTAAATAAATATAAATATACGAAATACTTGTTTATGTATAGTTATGTTCTCCTTTTCTAATGATGAATTGCAATTGTTTCAACCTTCTCAAATTCCACATTTTCAACTTTAACTGTTGTTACTATTTAACATATATAATATAAGTGTTTAACAATATATATTAAATAAATATAAATATACGAAATACTTGATTATGTATAGTTATGTTCTTCTTTTCTAAGTTAGAATGAATTGGAATTGTTTCAACTTTCTCAAATTCCTCATTTTCAACATTAACTCTTTGTTACTATACATATAAGAAATATTATATTAGTGTTTAACATTGTCTACGCGCCTCATTTAAGCAAAACAAACAGCCATTTCTGCATGTATTCCCGAATCGGTATTTCCAAACAAACACATCGTTTGTCGATAACCGATTTATCAAAAATATCACTCGATCGGCAAGTGAAATGGCGTCATCACGTGCTTCGCAACACTATCAGCAATCGATTTTCGCCGTCTCGTGTGTTCAATCGCGTGATCTACTCTGGGAGCAAACAAACCAATCAATTCTAAATCGAGACTTTTGCGAAAAAAACGTATACTTCACCTCCCCTGTCGAAGAATTTACACAATTTTATGGAATACAATTTTGGACAAAACTATCCCCTCCCCCTCCTCAACCCCCTTAAAAAAAGATAAATCTTTCAAAATTGAACAGAACGACACGAGTCCTTTTTTTAAATGTGCATGAGTGTTAAAAACCATCTTTTTAAAGGGCGTGCAAATATTTTTGTCCACCTCTGTGTTCTGTAAAAAATGGCCGGAAAATTTACAACTTAACACGTGAGTAGTTCTTTTGCATCCTTTCGTCATGGTTAATCAAGAGTGTGCATGTATATGAGACACAATAAGTGGAAAATGAAATAATTTGACAGCGAATGTTTATGCAAAATAAAAATTTTCTACCTAATTTCCAATTTTCCAATCAACTGGAGTGACATGAAAATTTATTTTCCCCCTTACTATGTTCAATGGTTTGAAAATAAAACAGTAATTTTAAATTCGTTTAACGTTTTTAATGATTTAAACTACACCTACTCCTTTTTTTATTAATACATAACATCCACTGGTTAATTATGATTAAACAATTATTTTTTCCTTTTTATAATTAAGTTAGTTATAATTAAACTAACTTTATAATTAAGTTAGTTATAATTAAACTAACTTTATAATTAAGTTAGTTATAATTAAACTGACTTTATAATTAAGTTAGTTATAATTAAACTGACTTTATAATTAAGTTAGTTATAATTAAACTAACTTTATAATTAAGTTAGTTATAATTAAACTAACTTTATAATTAAGTTAGTTATAATTAAACTGACTTTATAATTAAGTTAGTTATAATTAAACTGACTTTATAATTAAGTTAGTTATAATTAAACTGACTTTATAATTAAGTTAGTTATAATTAAACTAACTTTATAATTAAGTTAGTTATAATTAAACTAACTTTATAATTAAGTTAGTTATAATTAAACTAACTTTATAATTAAGTTAGTTATAATTAAAATAACTTTATAATTAAGTTAGTTATAATTAAACTAACTTTATAATTAAGTTAGTTATAATTAAAATAACTTTATAATTAAGTTAGTTATAATTAAACAATTATTTTTCCTTTACTGCCACTTTTCTGGCAGTATTCTGCTTTTATCGAGCCCAGTTTGTAAAATGTCCGTCGACATCTCTACGAAATCAAACATCTCGTGGAACGAAAGCCTGCTGGGAGCTCCTCACGTGCGAAACATTATTTGTCAGTCGCGTAACGTGATTTGATGAAGTTGATTAACGAATATTTTTCGATAAAAGGGAGATTAGAGAGCGTCTCGTGCGTCAACGGATTCTTCCAACGCCTCAACAAATATTGAAGGTGTCACTGTCGGTATTCGCGTAAACGTGTCCGCGTACGATTATTTATTTGCGAGACACAGTAGCGTATCTCGATCTAACAAGGGAACATATTCAGTTGATATAAACCGATTTTTATGAAACTTATGCGAGATATAGTTCTTTGAACAATATTTAACACGTGTTTCTTTTTATCAGCAACAATCCACTTTGAAGGGGTGAGAACAGCCTTCAAAGTCAAAACCATATTTTTTGAAATATCTCGGAAACCAGTGGTCGAAAAATTCGATATTTTAAATTGTGTGTTTTTTAATGAACAATGTAGAATGTGCATGAAAATTTTAACAAACGTTTATCGTTTAAACAATGTATTAAAAATTTGATATTTTTTGCAGCTTCTCGTATTTATTGTTAATTAATTTTAATGTAAATTTGGGTGTGTGATCTTTGATTCAAAATGGGGGATACATGTTTCAGGATTTTATTTTTTTTGCCATTTAACAATAAGTGCAAGACTATCTTTTGTTATACATAATTATTGTTAAATGGCAAAATAAATAAATTCAAAAATATTAAAAATTTGATATTTTTTGCAGTTTCTCGTATTTATTGTTAGTTAATTTTAATGTAAATTTGGGTGTGTGATCTTTGATCCAAAATGGAGGATACATGTTTCAGGATTTTATTTTTTTTGCCATTTAACAATAATTATGCATAACAAAAGATAGTCTTGCACTTATTGTTAAATGGCAAAAAAAATAAAATCCTGAAATATGTATCCCCCATTTTGGATCAAAGATCACACATCCAAATTTACATTAAAATTAACTAACAATAAATACGAGAAACTGCAAAAAATATCAAATTTTTAATATATTGTTTAAACGATAAACGTTTGTTAAAATTTTCATGCACATACTACATTGTCCATTAAAAACACACACAATTTAAAATATCGAATTTTTCGACCACTGGTTTCCGAGATATCTCAAAAAATATGGTTTTGACTTTGAGGGTTGTTTTCACCCCTTCAAAGTGGATTCTTGCTGATAAAATGGGAAATGTGTTAAATATTTTTCAAAGAACTGTATCTCGCATAAATTTCATCAAAATCGGTTTTTATCAACTGAATATGTTCCCTTGTAAGCCGAATACTCGGATCCGTGCTCCGATATAGAGTAACTGCACCGATTACTGCGGTATCGTATTTCGATCGTACTTTATTTTAATATAATTCCTAATTTATCATGAAATAACATGTGTAACCATTTTCTGGGAGAATGAAATACATCAGAACCTAATAAGAACACAAGAAAATATTTTTTAAAAATCGGTAACATTTTGTACGTATTACTGCGGACGAAAAAGAGCCGTGTACCAATTAGTGCGCACCCATTACTGTAAATTAGAAATTGAAAACATAAAATTATAAAATTTACGAGCGTACGGAAAGAGACTACATATCCAAGCATTAGTTTAAATAAATCCTGAATACAGTAACAAATAATTTTTCAATTTATTACATCTTACACGAATAAACGTTTTATAAATTCCAACACCGTAGTACAATATCACACAAATAATTAAATACACTCTTTTCACAAATATTTTAATAATATTTATTATCTTTAATTCGAAGCTGTTTCAAATTAAGAGTATTGTGAAGTTCACAACATTTCACAATTGCATTGACAATGTAAACTTTGTATTTCTTAATTCTTTTTTCTTTTTATTTATTAGAATTCTTTATTTGTCTTTCTTAAGTTTTCAGTATCATAGATCATTCCGTGAGCTTCATTTTACGTTGTTTTTTATTTTTGTTACTGATTTGTTACTTTGTTACTTTGTTACTTTGATACTTTGTTACTTTGTTACTTTGTTACTTTGTTACTTTGTTACTTTGTTACTTTGTTACTTTGTTACTTTGTTACTTTGTTACTTTGTTACTTTGTTACTTTGTTACTTTGTTACTTTGTTACTTTGTTACTTTGTTACTTTGTTACTTTGTTACTTTGTTACTTTGTTACTTTGTTACTTTGTTACTTTGTTACTTTGTTACTTTGTTACTTTGTTACTTTGTTACTTTGTTACTTTGTTACTTTGTTACTTTGTTACTTTGTTACTTTGTTACTTTGTTACTTTGTTACTTTGTTACTTTGTTACTTTGTTACTTTGTTACTTTGTTACTTTGTTACTTTGTTACTTTGTTACTTTGTTACTTTGTTACTTTGTTACTTTGTTACTTTGTTACTTTGTTACTTTGTTACTTTGTTACTTTGTTACTTTGTTACTTTGTTACTTTGTTACTTTGTTACTTTGTTACTTTGTTTACAGTTAAAAATTTGTTTTCGTTACTTTTCGATTTAATTTTTGCCATATTTTCTTCATTTTTGCACAGTATTCTTTATCTAAAAATCGTATCCTACCTACGCACATGTTTCGAGTAGGTAGCTAATCTAAAACATTAGGCTGAAGTGAACATCGTTTCTCATCGTAGTTGCAATTCTCGCCACAGTATTAGGGACATCCCATTGATTTTTGTGCCACAGTAATGAGCTCTTCCTCCACTTTAATGTACGTAATACTGAGGGTGCAATTTTTGGGGGCTTAGTCTTGATTTTTTCAAACATGATTTCGTGCTCAATATTGTTTCAAACGTACGGTTCAACCGAGGTCGACATTATCGAAAATATTCCACAGACAGCAACCATTTTAAAATCGCGTCGTATGATAAGCAATAAATTTACAAACCTAACATCTTCCTCTTCGAAAACGAAGCGTAGAAGGTCCTTCTCTTCTTCCAAGCGCAGGTACATTGTTGTAAATAATTGTACTTGCAGGAGAAGCAGGATCTCACAAATGAACGAACTATAATACAATGTGTAAATATTTTATAATGGCTGCAGCGGCGCTCTTTGTCGCAAAGTTCGAGTAGTGGGATCACTGGATATCGGATAGCAATTCGTTGTATTTGAATGTCAACGATTCGATCGTATCTTGAAAACGCAACCACGTATTCGCTACATGTTGCAAGTGAACAGTGCCGCCATTATCAGTAAGAAAGGGGGCACTCGGGGTAGAGTGTCCCTTAGCAAACGAAGGAGCGATAAAATGTTAGGACTCCCTCTAATTTTATTCCTTTTCAGGTTCTATTAAGTGTGTAAAATATTAGCCTAATCGGATTATTCTGAACCCTATTTTAACAAGAAAGTTAGCATATTTTGTAAAATTTAAAAATATTTTGTACTTTTGTCGTTTTTAGTGAAAAACTGCTTACAATAGATACTATAGTAGTGCATAGATAAGTATCATAACAACAGAATATAATCACACAATTTATCTACATAATACAATTTTTAAACGGAAAAAATGTTGGTTGAAAATATTTTATAATTTGAATTTATAAGTTGAATAATTTTTGGTCAATGTTTTCATAGACATAACTCTCCGTGCATGCTGACTGACCAAGAGAAAATTCTGAAAGTTTCCTTCACTTTTTGCTTCACCAAAATAACTTTAAATTTAATTTAAATTTAATTTAATTATTTTAAATTTAATTTAAATTTAATTTAATTATTTTAAATTTAATTTAATTTAATTATTTTAAATTTAATTTAAATTTAATTTAATTATTTTAAAGTTAATATAGACATAACTCTTCGTGCATGCTGACTGACACAGAGAAAATTCTGAAAGTTTCCTTCACTTTTTGCTTCACCAAAATATTATTCCAACACTTCCTGAAAAAATGTCGGGCTTCCTGAGACAAGGTTTAGAATAATCCGATTAGGCTAATGGGCGAAACTTCAGTTTATAGCACAAATCAGAATTCGATGAAATTTTGAAAATAGGTTCATTTTTGACTAAAATGACGATTGCCAGAAGGATTTCTCCCGTTTCGAAAAAAAAATTTTGCCATAGGCCAAATTATCTGTGCCGTGTCTATAAGTATAAATGGTCTAAGATTACACCACTAAATTAGAAGGGCAGATTCGGAATCAGCGCAAAAAACTCTGTAAGATATACCCAACAGTTACTTGGAGACAAGAAGAAAGTTGAAATTTGTTGGACAGTGTAATTTCCGACAAGAATGATCCTGCAACATTCTACATAATAATTTCAAGTTGCTCTACTCATTTCTATGTTTATTTCCCTTATTTCTAGTCCGCTGCCCTCTTTCCTCTTTCTCCTAGAATTTACTGCCTGTATTTCCTTCCTTGAATCTGTTCTTTTTCAATTTATCTTTCACCTCTATCCTTTCCCCACGCTCCATTGCTGCTTACACAATTTTCCTTCCTCCCTCTAATGCGCTCTACGCAGAACCACTTTTCTAACCAACGATAATCTTCTAACTTTTCCACCTTCTTTTTCCCTTTCATATCCTCTATACTCTATACCGTGGCCTGATATTACAATGTCAATTCTTATCTCTTCCGTCTTATTTTCTACCTTTCTTTCACCTCCGTTCTTGTATTCTGTATCGATGACCCAAACTCAATTCTCCTGTTCTTTCTACTTTCCAGCCATCTTTCTACAGTCAGCAAAATCGAAGTAAGTCTTGCTGTAGGAGGGAAAACTGAATTTTATTTCAATTTCTAAATTACATGTAAGTTGCATGTATTTTCACTAATATTATTTTCAATAATATTAATTTATTTTTTTCAATTATATGATAATTATATTATTATATATTATATAATTATATTATATTTCATTCAATATTTATTATTATCAATAATATTAATTTACAAATCTTAAAATAATGACAATAATGATTTTATATTCAATTGTATCTCGATCGTAAATATTAATTAATCTTGAAATAATGTTATCGGCGCAACGTTTTCGATCTATTTTTACAAAAATATAGCTATTTTACAATATTTTTGTAAAAATAGATCGAAAACGTTGCGCCGATAACATTATTTCAAGATTAATAATGATTTTGCTCGGTATTTGCTCTTAAGGGGGTAGAGGCCCCACGTGACCATGGTATTTTTCAGTGTGACCAACCCCCGCGCGAAAAACCAATTTGGCAACAGTGATGAACATACATCTGTATGAATCTAACGCTTCAATTTCGCTATAATTACAGGTTTTTTTCTTTTAATCATAATCTTTATTGCTATTAATGCATCCGAGTGGCTTCATGCCCTTTACACTTTTGTTGTTAAGAAACTACGCTGATAATTCTCCTGACAAAGCGCCATCTCGTCCAAGTAGCTGAACTAAAATTGCTTCTACTCACCCTTCATGAAGGGAATCTGGGAAACAATTGAATGCGATCACGGGAACACACCTCACATCCTCATACGATTTTATATTGAGCTGACTGAGGGCTCATTTGAAAGAGGAAGGTTAAACGAAGCGCGCGTGGGTCCCTAAATAAGCAGGAAAAATCTTTTTGTGATCGAAAAATACATTAGAAAATCCGGAATTTTTCTTCATTTGTTTTCCCTACTTTGGACAGTCACATTACTGGATATAAACATAATGTAACTGAAGTTGGACCCACGCGCGCTTTATTTAACCTTCCTCTTTAGAATGAGCCCTCACTCAGCTTAACATAATCTGTGACGGTTAGCGAACAGATTCCGTTGACTTTCCCACAGGAATCTCTTCAAAATCGTCTCTGGCAGGAAACGTCCTAGATAACCTTTTCATATCTTAGTTGATCCCTTTTAACGAAGACCGACTTCTGGCTCGACTTAATGGAAATCGACAAAAAACTAGAGTCTGGTCCTAAGCGGCGATTAGATCATGAACATACCACCCCCTTCAATTTTGGGGTATATAAACCCGTACATTTTTACTCTCGGGGGCAGTACTTCCATAGTCACGAATCGTGTCGCGTCGTGCTGTATTTTCGTAAGTCGATTTCCAGTAAGATCGGGCTAAAGTTCCCCTTCGGATCAACCTTTAAACCGTATAGATTCCGTAGTCCGGTAACAAATCTATTAAGGCATTTAGTAAAATCGCTTCGAAACCCCCGCATCTTGCCAGTGCGTCAACATCGAGCAACATAGGTAATATTCTTTTATTCTCGCACACACTATCTCGCGACACATACACATATATTTCAATGTAAACTATAACGATTTGAATATATCTGAATTTTACCTAATCACTTCTAAATTCTTTCAACCCTTAATTATTGTTATACCAATCCTAATTTAGTAGTTGAACGTTCCCACATGATACAATCTTACCGCTCGGATTGTATCAATTAAATTATACTTGTTACGAGGCTCACTAACAACCCCATCACCTATCAAACTCTTAGACGACATTCCAATCGCCTAATCGGGATATTTTCCAACCTAATACCTACCCGATTTCATATTGGGATCATCCACATTACCTATACGTCCACACACAAATTAAACGGCAACCTGACAATCGTATCAAGGATCGTCCGTTTTTCCCTTGAATCCAACCTACTAGCGGCTCCCTGACAATCGCATCAAGGTGCGTCCGCTAAACTCTATAACCTCCTTAATAATCTTTCAAGTCAGAGTTCCCCATTCACACGTAGGTTCATCCCTGAAACTTCACTCATACTAGCGGCAACCTGACAATCGTATCAAGGATCGTCCGCTTTAACTAACAGTTTTTAACCATACTCCCAGGGTAATAACCCTTCGCCGGCCACTCGTGCTGCTCGCGGCCCTGGCTCGTAACAGAACTGGTGACAGCGGTGGGATCTGTTCAATTATTTTAGGATTACTTTAATTTTGGGTTTACTATATTAAATTGCTCGTAGCTGAGTACTGATGATATACTAGTTTTCCTAGTTTACGTCTTGATATTACTGGCTATATACTAGTTTTCCCTAGTCACGCTTTTATATCAAAATTAATTAAAGTTTTAATATACTAGTTTTCCTAGTTAAAAGACTTCAATATACTAGTTTCCTCTAGTTACATTTTTAAATATAATATACTAGTTTTCTCTAGTTACATTTTTAAATAAAAATGCAGAATTCAGCTGCAAATACATCTTCTGTTGACATGATGAACTTGACGGTTTCACTTGCAACTTCTATGTCGCTGTTGACGCAAAAGACATGCTTACAGAATATTACTTCGACAATTCCTACCTTTAACGGGGAAGACCCCCCTTTGATTCGTTTCGCGCAAACTTTAGAGGACGGGTTAACTTTGATTCCGGAGGGTACGGAGGCCGAGTATCTGGCAATTGTTCTTACGAAACTCGTTGGACCGGCGCGTAGAAGTACGTTAGAACACAAGTTTACAACCGTAAAATCATTGGTTCAACATTTGAAAAAACGGTTCGCTCCCGGTAAGAGCTTGTCATATTATCAAGTGGAAATCGCGAAGTTGCATATTCGCGAAGGAGAAAGCCTACGACAATATATCGATAGGACAAGCCATTTGGTTTACTGTACGCGCGGAGCCATGAGGGAAAAATACGAGGTCCATGCCGAAGAATTCATTAAATTGATGGAAAACGATGTCAAGGAAAATTTCATCGACGGTTTGCCGGATCGAGTTTCCTTCAAGGTGTCGGCTCTCTCTAAAGATATCAAGAATCTGGAAGAAGCTTACGACATCGTGCTACAGATAGACAAAAAATTAAGGAATCGGCGACAGTCGCCACGAAATGAATCACCATCAAGGTGGTCCCGCCGAGACTCTTACGACCAGGACTCTCAATATCACGATCGACAAGTGTCGTATCCTCTATCTCCGAGTAGATATGACCGAAACAGAGATCGACACGCGAGGCCATCTGGTTATTCGGAGGAAAAAGGAGGACGAGCTTCTGCCTGGACCTTGCGTCACAGGAGCCCTTCAAATTCCCCTTCCAATCGTTCCGACACTTCAAGTGTAAGAGACGATGAAAAACGGTATGCCATATTAAAAAATACGGACAAAGAACGTTTTTCAAAATCGTATTGTTGGCATTGCGGAACATCAGGACATGATGGAAAATTCTGTAAGAATCGTCCACGCAATCCGAAATTCCGACGAGATTCGCGAGATTCATCGGTCGAATCAAACAAATCTTTAAACTTCGATCGCGCTCACCGTACCGGCGACACGATGAGCGAAACCAAAGAAGTTCGCCCAAGAACTGTCCGCTTCGAGGAAAAACCCTTCTCAAGGAAGCACCAGCCCCGCGAATCAACATCAAAATCCCGGAACTGGAATCAGGAAAGGGAGAATTTTTAATTGATGGCGGAGCCTCAGTCAATCTAGTAGTTCTCAACGCTTTGGGTACAGGAGCAGAAATTATCTCACGTGAAGAAATCGAGATAACGGGACTCACGAGTATTCCAATTCGTACCTTAGGAACTACGATTTTACACATTCACGAAGCTCCTGCGTTTTTCTACGTAGTGAAGCAACTTACAATTGAAGCAGATGGACTTATAGGAAGCCCATTTTTGAAACAGGAACAAGCAGAAATTTCTTATTACCATAGGACAGTGGTATTAAGAAGTAAACCTACCAGACCTATTCGATTCTCCAACTACCAGCAGGAATCGGAAACACCCACCAAACATCGCATAGATGCCCGAACGTCTCAGCAGATTGCAATTACAATAGCTAATCCGAAAGTTAAGGAAGGATATTTACCACGCATAAAAACTCATGATAAACTGTACATAGGAGAAGCTGCAGTCATAAATGACAGAGGAAAATGTCATGTTATGGCAACTAACACAAGTGAAGAAGCACTGGACATAGAAATTGAACCACAAATTTTGGAACCTTATGATATTTTAAGTACTTCAGACGAAGATAATTATTCAGAAGTACGACACCATTCCAATTTCAAAACTAAAGAAGATAGGATACAGGGAATCTTCGAAACGCTAAATCTAAGCCACCTGAACAAAGAAGAACGATGCAGCATTACAGCATTGATAAAAGAATTTCCCGATCGATTTTATCTTCCTGGAGACAAATTAGGGAAGGCTTCCGATTTCAAGCACTCTCTACATACAATTGATGAGATTCCGATCAACACGAGGCAATATCGCTATCCTCCTGTACATCAAGATGAAATTAAAAAGCAAATTAATGGTCTATTATCCGAAGGTATTATAACCCCATCTAAATCTCCGTACAATTCGCCTTTGTGGATTGTACCCAAAAAGCCAGATGCGCAAGGAAACAAGCGTTGGCGCATGGTAATAGATTTCCGTGCGTTAAATGAAAAAACCATTTCCGATAAATATCCGCTTCCTCAGATCACAGAAATATTGGATCGTCTCGGTGGAGCTAAATACTTCTCCGTTTTCGATCTTGCCAGCGGATTTCACCAAATAGAAATGGATCCAAAAGATAGGCAGAAAACAGCTTTTACCACCCCTAATGGGCATTATGAATTTTCACGAATGCCGTTTGGTTTGAAAAATGCACCACCTACTTTTCAACGCCTGATGGACCAGGTACTAACTGGACTCCAGGGAACAGATGTTTTCGTTTATTTGGACGACATCGTGGTTTACGCTTCATCATTACAGGAACATAACATTAAAGTCAAGAAATTGCTGAATCGTCTGCGAGAACATGGCTTGACGCTTCAGACCAATAAATGCGAATTCTTACGGAAAGAAGTTACATATCTTGGACATATTATTTCAAGAAAAGGAGTAAAACCGGACCCTAGGAAACTAAAAGCAGTTCAGAATTTTCCAACGCCTACCTCACAGAAGAATATCCAACAATTTATGGGTCTAGTGGGATATTACCGTCGTTTCATACAAGATTTTACCATAAAAGCAAAATCATTAATTGATCTTTTAGGAAAGGGCAAGAAATTCAAATGGGCTGAAGAACAAGAAAACAGTTTTAAAATCTTACGTGAAGAACTCTGTCGAGAACCAATCTTGCAGTACCCAGATTTCAACAAGCCATTCATCATCACAACAGACGCTTCTGAATATGCCATTGGAGCCGTGCTTAGCCAAGGTGAAATAGGCAATGATTTACCGATTGCTTACGCATCGCGTAGTCTCAATAAGGCCGAAAGAAATTATTCTGCCACTGAGAAGGAATGTTTAGCAATGGTATACGCCGTTATTTATTTTCGACCGTATGTTTATGGAACAAAATTCACACTCGTTACCGACCATCGCCCGTTGGTTTGGCTACATTCTGTAAAAGATCCAACGTCAAGACTCATGAAGTGGAAACTTCGTCTTTTGGAGTATGACTATCAGGTTGTTCATAAATCTGGAAAAACAAATAAGAATGCGGATGCATTATCACGTAATCCCACTTCCATTTGTTTGCCACTCATCCCGAGGGAACTCAAAGACCCCGAGTTTAAAATGCAAATACCGAAAACGGATGCTAACGCTAGTTCAATTGGACAACGAATCAGGCAATTACGTCGGGATCGAGAAAACCGACCAAAACATCAACAACCAAATAGCAGTTCAGATGAGACAGAAGAACCCGCTCTTGGTAAGGTTCAGCATTCACCAATAATGTACAGGAACAGATCTTTCCCAAGTTTGTCTCGAGAGGTGACAATGCCAGATGAAAACCAGGACATCATTCAACACCTTCTACCCGTGGCAAACTCCACAGAAATTTTTTCTACGGATAAGAATACGAGTTCGTCCGTTGATTTAATTTCGTTTGAGGAACCGACGGAAAACACTGTCATAGAGAATACGAACAATATACAGGGTGATATATCTAATATACCTCTAGAGGTATTCCCTGAAACAGGTGGAATTTTACAACCTACCGTAATCCGATCATCAAACAATACTATAGGCGAAGCAAGGGTACAGCAATTTTTTGACCGCACAGCCGACCCTTACCCATTTTTTGACGCCACCACCGATGGCTCGTCTACCGAAACTGACCTAGAGCCGCTGCCGGAACCGAAACAAAGAATTAACATTTCTTCAAACACCCTCACTGCAAAAGAGGATCATTATGTACATTTTGTATCGGTTGATTGCAATTTAATAACCCCCGTCGGAAAATTGCTACTAGACACCGGATTAGTAAACAAACAAGAACTTTTAGCTGCACGACCAGAGAAGGGACAGGTCATAATTTCAAGCAATGGGTTATTTAAAACATTTAGCGTAGTAATATCTGACAATTTCCACGATAAACCAAAAAGAGTAGAAATAGTTAATGGATTGAAAACCCTTCAATCTATCCTAGAACGAAACAAGATCAAATCTTTTCGAACATCCGCCACCGGAGATCATCATAAATTATCACCCAACGAGTTTTTCAAAACATTAGAGGAAGTCTTCATAGACTCACCTTATCAAATTACAATATGTAATTGTATCATCACTACACCTTCCATAGAAGACAGGCAAGAAATCATTTATGAAGCACATGATAGCTTAATAGGAGGACATAAGGGAGTTACAAAAACTTATAATCGCATCCGTTCAAAATTCCATTGGCCACACATGCGCAATGAAATTCAAGAGCACATCCGAAAATGCAAAAGTTGTCAAGAACAGAAATTAGTAAGAATAAAGACTCGTCAGCCTATGCTGATCACTGACACACCGTTAGACGCATTCGACAAAATTTCCTTGGATACAGTTGGACCATTACCGATTACACCTGGGGGAAATCGACACATCCTCACCATGCAGGACAATCTAACTAAGTATTGTATTGCAGTAGCTATACCTAATATTCGAGCTACCACCATTGCAGACGCCTTTGCACGGCATTTTATCGCAATTTACGGAACACCACGCGCAATACTCACGGATAAAGGAACCAGCTTTATTGGAACTCTTATGAAAAACTTGGCGGAAATATTTAAAATTAAACAAGTTACCACTTCCGGATACAGACCACAAACAAATGGATCATTGGAACGAAGTCATATTGTCCTCACAGAATATCTGAAGCACTACATGGAAAATTACGAAGACTGGGATTTATTAATCCCTTTTGCAATGTTCTCTTACAATACGTCAGTTCATGAAGCTACCAACTTTACACCGTATGAACTGGTTTTTGGCAAACAGGCTCGAGAACCAAATTCATTTCCAACTGGTACAAATTTGAAGAAATATGGAGATTATTTATCAGAACTAATAACAAATATAGTCAGAATCCGTAATATAGCAGTAGACGGAAGAACTCCATAACAATCCTTTTTATCTACTCCGGCTGCCGCTGACAACACTACCAACCCCAGAAGGAAAATGATTCAACAAACATTCGGGCCAGCCGCCACACGATGTCGCCCAGGGTTGGGTCCAACTGGGTTACGCAGTCCCGACCTAATCGACACACCTAGTCTATAAGTATACACACAACACACTACACCGCTACAATTCTTCTTTCTCCTTTTTTCTGTAAGTCGTTTGTTTGTCCAAAAATTTTTTTTTTCTTTTGTTTATTTTTCCCTTCAAATCTGTGGTACCTAGGACGTTTCCTTCCTGATGAGAAAGCATCACGCGAACCGCGATGTTTCCTCTTGGTGGGGAGATGTGACGGTTAGCGAACAGATTCCGTTGACTTTCCCACAGGAATCTCTTCAAAATCGTCTCTGGCAGGAAACGTCCTAGATAACCTTTTCATATCTTAGTTGATCCCTTTTAACGAAGACCGACTTCTGGCTCGACTTAATGGAAATCGACAAAAAACTAGAGTCTGGTCCTAAGCGGCGATTAGATCATGAACATACCACCCCCTTCAATTTTGGGGTATATAAACCCGTACATTTTTACTCTCGGGGGCAGTACTTCCATAGTCACGAATCGTGTCGCGTCGTGCTGTATTTTCGTAAGTCGATTTCCAGTAAGATCGGGCTAAAGTTCCCCTTCGGATCAACCTTTAAACCGTATAGATTCCGTAGTCCGGTAACAAATCTATTAAGGCATTTAGTAAAATCGCTTCGAAACCCCCGCATCTTGCCAGTGCGTCAACATCGAGCAACATAGGTAATATTCTTTTATTCTCGCACACACTATCTCGCGACACATACACATATATTTCAATGTAAACTATAACGATTTGAATATATCTGAATTTTACCTAATCACTTCTAAATTCTTTCAACCCTTAATTATTGTTATACCAATCCTAATTTAGTAGTTGAACGTTCCCACATGATACAATCTTACCGCTCGGATTGTATCAATTAAATTATACTTGTTACGAGGCTCACTAACAACCCCATCACCTATCAAACTCTTAGACGACATTCCAATCGCCTAATCGGGATATTTTCCAACCTAATACCTACCCGATTTCATATTGGGATCATCCACATTACCTATACGTCCACACACAAATTAAACGGCAACCTGACAATCGTATCAAGGATCGTCCGTTTTTCCCTTGAATCCAACCTACTAGCGGCTCCCTGACAATCGCATCAAGGTGCGTCCGCTAAACTCTATAACCTCCTTAATAATCTTTCAAGTCAGAGTTCCCCATTCACACGTAGGTTCATCCCTGAAACTTCACTCATACTAGCGGCAACCTGACAATCGTATCAAGGATCGTCCGCTTTAACTAACAGTTTTTAACCATACTCCCAGGGTAATAACCCTTCGCCGGCCACTCGTGCTGCTCGCGGCCCTGGCTCGTAACAAATCATATGACGACGTGAGGTGTGTTCCCGTAAACCCCTGTTTTCACTTGTTTTCTAGTAATATTCTGGTTAGATTCTAGTAATGTCACATGGGTACTCTACCCCCTTAAGGGGGTACCAGACCCTTGGATATTACTAGAATATTAAGGTAAAGGTACTACAGTAATTTCTGAATCGTAGTCCCAACACCCGTGTTATGAACGGACTACGATCAAGTAGGGTGGCTATTTTTTGATTTATGACTGCGTCTACCCTACCGCGCTGAGACTTCAAACGACAAGCCGAACGTAGAGAAGGACAGAATGAAATAGGATCGCGTGGCCGAAGCGTGTCCCCGTCGCCGGCACAGTTTAAAGGCCCGTGCGTCATCACAATAAAACACCAAGACCTTAGCTTCTTTATTTTCGATGATATCATTATGGAACTTTCACCAACATATTCGTGGCATTTCTCTGATTAAAATCATACCAAACACGATATAATTTGGCCAATATTTAGTGGTTTAATCGACGATGAAAGTTTCGAACGCAACGGAGAAGAGCGTATTGGAAAGAAAGAGACACGAAGAGTCGCCGTCGCCGGCATAGATCAAACACGCTGTCCTTCTTGTAAGTAAAACTTTCATCGTCGATTAAACCACTAAATATTGGCCAAATTGTATCGTGTTTGGTATGATTTTAATCAGAAAAATGCCAGGAATAAGCCAGTAAAATCTCATAAAAAAATAATGAAAATTAAGTAGTTTGAAAATTCGATTCACTCGAGTCAATATAGTGGTGTTCACACCGATATACCCGAGCCGACATCAAACATCGCCGTCCTGCTGCCCGGCGCAGCGTTGACAGGCGGTGGAATGGGTAGGCACTGGACTACGATTGCAGAGGCGACCGAGGACTACGATTGAGAAATTACTGTAGTAGTTGACGAATTACGAGAAGTTTTCCACGCGAACAATAGTAACCATTTACTGTGTCATCAAATAGTGAGAGTCGATGTCTGAAGACACTCTTTAAGTCTTCTAAATTATGTACCAAGGCCACTATTTAAAAAAAAATTTACTTATAAAAATTTAAGAAACATATTTAGAAATTCAGTAATTGCTTCAGAAGTTGACCACTCATGAAGATGAAAAATCTAGTAATTGACCTCCTATTCGTTAGTAGTTGACCACTTATACTAGAAAGAGGGTTAAAGCAATAATAGTTCTCTGTATCTCGATCGTCAATTGTTCATAACTAAATTTAATGTTATCGGCGCACTGGTTCGGTCAATTAGACAATAAGCAAGTTTGCAAAAATATTACATGAAATTTAATTCAACGTTTCGGTCTCAGTTTAGACCATCTTCAAGAATAGAACATTTCAGTATTGCGTATGCTTATAAAAAGTATTAATTTAAATTTTTAAAGAATACGGAACAACATGTTGGTTCCATGCCGGTGACAAATATCTCTTCAGATCATTGTGATGTGTCACGTCCGGTGGTCCAACCATTATTAATAATTACTAAATAATCATAATACAAATATTTCTTAAAGTTGTTTAATACTCCCTCTGAGTAATGTTACGCGGGAAATAGAAATCAAATATTATAATGAACAATATTCGGTTGCTCATCGCAACGAGGTGGGTCATTTCAAGGTCACGTTGCACCTCAATAAGCACGATTCAGGACGAAACATTCATTTTCAATTATTTTAAAAATACCGCAGTAAAACGTACACCCGCGGTAATAGGTACAGTTACCATAGTGGAACTACAGGATCTAAGAAACGACGCGGACCCGAGAGTTTTCCGTGCATCGTTCTATTGAAAATGTAGAATGAATGTGGTCCTCATTGTTCGGTACTATAAACACGTTTTCTTCCGGTGATACATGTACTATCGCGTGACAGTATTATCACGTGCGACTGTGCTGAAATTACTTGTATCTGATTTTATGATATCGTAATGGGTAAGCACTCCAACGACGAAATATCGAAGCACTGACGCACAGGTACGGTATCAGCAGAATTTAGATAGTAACAACAAATAGTAGCAGATTGTGTATTACGATTAGAGAATGCGGCTTCCTTCACCGTTCTCGTATTATTACCAGACTGCGAATTTTATACATTTATAAGAAAAATGAGCGCGTACAATTTAAAGCAGTGGACATGTTAAAATTATTTAAGGACATCAATGTGCTAGTTTCAACTTAATAGGACAATTAAAAGAAGATTACAATTTTCATTTGTTTGTCTTATTTTATTTCGCACAAAGATCCTCGGTCCAATTATTACAGTACGAAACGAACTTTCTGAGACTTCGTGTAATGTTTATTGTTATCGCTATTATAGCATTCAATTTATAATAAATTATTGAAACGCAAAACGGAACGGAAGGGAAGTCAAGCATGGTTGTTATAGTATTGCTCGAACCGAATTTTGATTCATTCTTTATACAGGGTGTCTCAAAGTTCGTTTAACATCAGGAAATTGAGGGTTCCTGACATCATTTGAAGCAACATTTTCCTTTCCAAAAATGACGTCCGCGGCTTTGTTGACCTAAGTCGATTCAAAAAGGAACAACTTTCGACAGAAATGAGATAGAGCAATGAAATTTTTTTTACATACAGCTGAAACCTCAATATGGGAAAAATAGGGAGATTATGGTGCGAATGTTTCCTAACGTTGAAGTTTTTTTTATATATAGTAAAAATTATGTATTTAATTATGTTCAAAATTAATTACGATTCACTAAACATTCATAAAATAATTAAGAGGGATGCTTTTTTTAATTTTTGCATGCAACCTTGTAAATTATAATTTTTGATTTTCACCACATTTAACCAGTTGTAGCTCTTGGTTATATCAATCGATTTTGATGAAACTTTCAGCATGTGTATAACTAACATCCATCTACAAAACGTATATTTTAAATTTTCATTAAGGGGCAAAATAAAAATGTTTTAATGAATGCTTCTTTTATTTTTGCATGCAACCTTGTAAATTGTAATTTTTTATTTTCACCATATTTGTAGCTCTTGGTTATATTAATCGATTTTGATGAAACTTTCAAAATGTGTATAACCAACATACACCTACAAAATTGTAATTTATGGAAAATATTTTTTGCAGAACATATAGTAAATCAATGCTTCCAATTGATGATAAAAAAATCAGGTAGTTTGATACAATTACAAAAAAGTTATTTTATTTTAAAAGGTGTACGAACATTTTGTACACCCACTTTATACTTGAAATTTTCATTAAGGACTTTCATAAAAAAATTAAAAGAGATGCTTTTTTTATTTTTGCATATAACTTTGTAAATAGTAATTAATGAAAAATATTTTTTGCAGAGCATATAGTAAACCAATGCTTCCAATTGATGATAAAAAAATCAGGTAGTTTGATACAATTACAAAATAGTTATTCTATTTTAAAAGGTGTACGAACATTTTGTACACCCACTTTATATTTGAAATTTTCATTAAAAGCCCTAATAAAAACATTAAATGACATGCTTTTTTTTTATTTTTGCTTGGAACCTTGTAAATTGTAATTTTTGGTAAACCTTTCTTGCAGATCATTTAGTAAACCAATGCTTCCAATTAATGATAAAAAAATCAAGTAGTTTGATACAAATATAAAAAAGTGATTCTGTTTTAAAAGGTGTACGAACACTTTGTACACCCACTGTATTTACAGATGGTTGAAATCGATTTGCAAAAGGGTGAATATGGAGCGCAAAACCTGTGGAAGTTTTCGCAGAGAGAACTGTCCGGCATTTTATGCGACTCGCGAGCTCGGAAGAATCACCGTTTTCCGTCTCGGGTCTCCATCCGCTCGGAATATGGGATTTGGTGTCAGAACGCGTCGAGCAAGTAGTCCGTAGCGTTCGTGAATTAGTAATCAGGATGTGCGTCTGCGATTGGTGCGGCGAGCACATTTTCGTATATACACTATAGTATACATAGTATATAGTACACCGGTGGCTGCCAATGGGGCAGAGAGAGGAGAAACGATCGGGAGAGTGACTTTCAGGCTTCCAGATGACAGAGGGGGGTCACAGAGGGGCTTATATTACTGTATTATAGCGTATAGAGTATGGAGTGTAGCATGAAGGAAAAAGGGAACAAGCCAAGCCACGAACTCAAAAGACCCACCGGCGGAGAGAGGAAGAAACGATGACGAGATGAAAAATTGAAAGAGAAAGTAAAAACGAGAATCAGAGAGGAAAGAAAGGTAGAGAAAGGCTCGTGTAGCCCATCAGTGGAGGATGGAATGAAGAAACGAGAAGAAAGATGGAACTTACAAGCTGGGACCAAAAATAACAGTTATTCTAAAATTTGCTACGATGAACATAATGGTACAATAGTACAATAAAAAGTTGATTATTATTAAAATATAAGATAATCGACAGAAAATGTTCAAAGAAAACAATCGAAGAACAAAATCATCAAAAGATAAGGATTTTTATATGTTTTGGTCACAAAGGACAAGTTAGTGGCCAAAAAGAATCCTCCTCGATAACTGGTATCGATCATGAAAAACTATTTCGATTACTGATAACAGTTATCGGTGAAAGCAGATCATTTCGATGGGTCACTCATAATAGTCATTGCGATAATCAAATCTCTTTTATTTGTTCGTATTAGTGCTTGTGGAGAAAATATGTTGATTACTCATAACAGTTATCGATGAAAGAAGTTCATTTCGATCACTGGTAACAGTTATTGATGAGAGAAGATCATTTGGATCGATCGCTCATATTAGTTATCGATGATCGAATTCCTTTTATTTTTTCGTAATAATAATTGATCAGACAGTATGTTGACCACTCATAACAGTTATCGAGGAAAGAACTTCATTTAGATCACTGATAACAGTTATCGATGAGAGAAGATCATTTCGATAGATCGCTCATAATAGTCATCGATTATCAAATCCCTTTTATTTGTTCGTATTAATAATTGAGGAGAAAATATGTTGATTACTCATAACAGATTCCGATGAAAGACGTTCATTTCGATCATGGTAACAGTTATCGGTGAGAGAAGATCATTTCGATCGATCGCTCATATTATTTATCAATGATCGAATTCCTTTTATTTTTTCGTAATAATAATTGATGAGACAGTATGTTGACCACTCATAACAGTTATCGATGAAAGATGTTTATTTCAATCTCTGATAACAATTATCAATTAGAGAAAATCATTTCGATTGATCGCTCATAATAGTTATCGATGATCGAATGCCTTTCATTTGCTCTTAATAATAATTGATGAGAAAATATGTTGATCGCTCATAATAGTCATCGATGATCAAATCCTTTTTATTTGTTCTTATTAATACTTGAGGAGAAAATATGTTGATTACTCATAACAGATTTCGATGAAAGACATTCATTTCGATCACTGCTAACAGTTATCGGTGAGAGAAGATCATTTGGATCGATCGCTCATAATAGTCATTGCGATAATCAAATCCTTTTTATTTGTTCGTATTAATAATTGATGAGACAGTATGTTGACCACTCATAACAGTTATCGATGAAAGATGTTTATTTCAATCTCTGATAACAATTATCAATTAGAGAAAATCATTTCGATTGATCGCTCATAATAGTTATCGATGATCGAATGCCTTTCATTTGCTCTTAATAATAATTGATGAGAAAATATGTTGATCGCTCATAATAGTCATCGATGATCAAATCCTTTTTATTTGTTCTTATTAATACTTGAGGAGAAAATATGTTGATTACTCATAACAGATTTCGATGAAAGACGTTCATTTCGAACACTGGTAACAGTTATCGGTGAGAGAAGATCATTTGGATAAATCGCTCCTGATAGTTATCGATGATCAAATCCTTTTTATTTGTTCGTATTAATAATTGATGAGACAGTATGTTGACCACTCATCACAGTTACCGTTTAAGGAAGTTCATTTCAATCACTGGTGACAGTTATCGGTGAGAGAAGATCATTTGGATCGATCGCTCATAATAGTCATTGCGATAATCAAATCCTTTTTATTTGTTCGTATTAATAATTGATAAGACAGTATGTTGACCGCTCATAACAGTTATCGAAGCAAGACATTCATTTCGATCACTGACAACAGCTATCGCTGAGACAAGATCGTTTCGATCGATCGCTCATAATAGTTATCGATGATCGAATTCCTTTTATTTGTTCGTAATAATAATTTATGAGACAGTATGTTGACCACTCATAACAGTTATCGATGAAAGACGTTCATTTCGATCACTGACAACGGTTATCGGCGAGAGAAGATCATTTGGATCTATCGCTCATAATAGTCATCGATGATCAAATCCACTTTATTTGTTCGTATTAATAATTGATGAGACAGTATGTTGACCACTCATACCAGTTATCGATGAAAGAAGTGTATTTCAATCTCTGATAACAATTATCAATTAGTGAAATTCATTTCAATTTATCGCTCATAATAGTTATCGATGATCGAATGCCTTTTATTTTTTCGTAATAATAATATTACTAAATATACTATTACATATAATAGACACTCAGCTCAAAATATAATCGTACGAGGACGTGAGGCGTGTTCCCGTAAACCCCTGTTTTTGTCCCAAAATCTAGTTAGATTCTAGTAATGTCACGTGTGTACCCTACCCCCTGAAGGTAGTACATGACATTACTAAAAAATTACTACAATATTACTAGATGTTGAGCCAAAACATGGGTTCACACGCTTTTCGTCCTCGTATGAGCATATTATGAGCTGAGTGAGTGCTCATTTTAAAGAAGAAGGTTAAATACAGCCCGCTCTGGTCCTGATTTAGCAAGCTTATTTTAATGTATTTTTCTTTCACAAAAAAACTTTTGTTATTAATATAATAACCCGAGCGGTCTGTGATGGACCTTCCTCTATCAAATGACCCTTTGTGCAATGCCTCTCAGAGCAAAACTAAATCCGCTCTTAGTGCGACCGAGCTGGCAGCAGGGTTTCCTGCAGAAATAAGGACCAAATGCTGTTGCGAACAAATCTTGGTACCGAAATGGACGTCTTTTGCTCGGAAAGTATGATTGCAGAGTTAATCAGCTCGAACAGATTTTGTCGATTGAGGAATTCGATGATCGCATGGTATGCAGCGTGTCGCGAGTGGCGAATGGCACGAGCAATGGCAAGCAACGCAAAGCCAAGCCAACCCGAACGAAAATCCGGAATTCTGTTCGAGAACGAGGAGCGAAAGCATCGGCTGATCGCTGCGCTGAAGCGATCGTCTAACTGTAAATGCGGTTTCCTCCTCGGTCTAAGTCCAGCTTCTGATAGATCATACTCCTAGCATCCGTTCAACTTCAAACGACCGCGACAGCCTCGAAGCAATCGGATTTTTGTCAGGCATACTTATTTCTAGTCTGCCGGTCGCACGATTTCACGTTTCGAGGTGGCTCCACGACCATTATTCAACTTAATCTCCTTTATCCGTTTCCGACACCGGTTCGCTTCGGTAGCCGACTGGAATAGCTGCGTACCATCGCCGCGGAAGTTTGTCTTGGTTGTTTGCCGATAAATCGGGTTCTCTTTCCTTTTCGTGTTCGCAACGATCGCGGCAATGAGATGACGTCGATAATGAAAATGATCGAGGGTAATGAGAGTAGAAGTGGAGCGGCAGTGTTTATTACATGTAATAAGAATGAACACGTCTGTCGGAGAATTTGTGTTCTATAATGGAGCGTGGATGCTCGACTAGGTGCGTGCTTAGACAATATACAGTGGGTGTACAAAGTGTCCGTACCACACACCTTTTGAAATAGAATAACTTTTTTGTAATTGTATCAAACTACCTGATTTTTTATAATTAATTAGAAGCATTGGTTTACTAAATGATCTGCAAAAAAGATTTACCAAAAATTACAATTTACAAGGTTCCAAGTAAAAATAAAAAAAAGCATGTCATTTAATGTTTTTATTAGAGCCTTTAATGAAAATTTCAAATATAAAGTGGGAGTACAAAATGTTCGTGCACCTTTTAAAACAGAATAACTTTTTTGTAATTGTATCAAACTACCTGATTTTTTTATCATCAATTGGAAGCATTGGTTTACTAAATGATCTGCAAGAAAGATTTACCAAAAATTACAATTTGCAAGGTTCCAAGATAAAATAAAAAGGAAGCATTTCATTTAATGTATTTGTTAGGGCCTTTAATGAAAATTTCAAATATAAAGAGGGTGTACAAAATGTTCGTACACCTTTTAAAATAGAATAACTTTTTTGTAATTGTATCAAACTACCTGATTTTTTTTATCGTCAATTGGAAGCATTGGTTTACTAAATGATATGCAAAAAATATTTACCAAAAATTACAATTTGCACGGTTGCATACAAAAATAAAAAAGCATTTCTTTTAATTTTTTTATGAGGGCCCTTAATGAAAATTTAAAATGTATATTTTGTAGACCTATGTTTGTTATACATATGCTGACAATTTCATCGAAATCTATTAACATACACACAAATGCGAGAGTTAAAAATGATGAAAATCGTAGTTTTACACGATTTTTTATCAGTTTCTGCTTAAAATCTACAAAATCGTATATCTTTCGATACGTGTCGTTTTTCCTGTGTCAAAAGATTTCGATGAAATTTTCAGCATGCGTTTAATTACCATAGATCTGCAAAACATACATTTTAAATTTTCATTAAGGGCCCAAATAAAAAAGTATTAAAAAATGCCTTTTTCATTTTTGCATGTAACCTTGCAAATTGTAATTTTTGGTAAATCTTTTTTGCAGATCATTAATATAAAGTGGGTGTGCAAAATGTTCGTACACCTTTTAAAACAGAATAACTTTTCTATAATTGTACCAAACGACCTGATTTTTTTATCGTCAATTGGAAGCATTGGTTTACTAAATGATCTGCACAAAAGATTTACCAAAAATTACAATTTGCAAGGTTACATGCAATAATGAAAAAGGCATTTCATTTAATGTTTTTATTAGGGCCTTTAATGAAAATTTCAAATATAAACTGAGTGTACAAAATGTTCGTACACCTTCTAAAACAGAATAACTTTTTTATAATTGTATCAAACTACCTGATTTTTTCATTATTAATTGGAAGCATTGGTTTACTAAATGATCTGCAAGAAAGATTTACCAAAAATTACATTTTACAACATCAATCGAAAAACTGTTCAATTCAGAGTTGATGTTGCTTAATGAAAACATAATATGTATGTGTGTGTGTTTTACTTTGCAGTATTCCAATTCGTTTCTGATACATCAGTTCGTGAGTTCACTTTGACCCTCGATTTTGCTTCGAATTACTCAATTTATGACTACATCGTATCTATATACATATACATACTGTATGCATGTATGTATATGTAATTAATTATACGCATCGAGATTATGTAGAACAAAGGAAACGTTTATACAAATAAAAAGAATAATGACAGGATTGATACACACTTCAATTTCTTATTTTAATTTCAAGCCTAATGGCGAATACTATACAGAGTGTTCGCGGACACAATGTGCTCGACTTTTCATGTACTACCGATAAAATTAATAGAACCAAAAACAATATTGTCAACTCAGGTTCATCAGGTTTTAATCTGCTACAAATTGCAATATCTAAAACTGCCAAAGTTCACTTCTGTCGATAAAAATTCATGATATTCTATCTATTGTAAATGACAAATTGTAGTTTGTATAACACTCTAACCCTAACTTTATAATGTATTGTATTATTTACTGCATTCAAATTGTTTGTGTATTGCATACATATGCTATATGAAACTTTTTTTGTTTAAAGCAATAAAAAACCAATAAAAATAATACTGCAACATTCTAATAAATTTTATTTTAATTAACTTGTATTATATATGTATCTTATCAATTTGTTAAAATTTAATATTGCTCCAGTCAAATATGCGTTTTATTAATATATTCTGTTTTAAATAAATTACATTTTCACTCTCTTTCTATTATACAATGTCCTTTTCACTTTTTCGAGTGATGCTATTAACATTCTCAAATCGTTGTACAAATGTTCATAAAACAATTTTATAAAAAAAAATTAAACCGACTTCGAAAAACACTAAAAATGCACTAAAAATTTGAAATAATTTCCTTTTGATTTATATGAATACACATCAACTGATGTGTACATCAACATCAACATCAACTGAAATTGAAAGAAAGCAACAACATTATTTGTGAAAACTTCCAATTTTGCGCCGACCCCGAAAAGATTGTATTGTATTAACATGATATTTAATATTTTATTTTAATCAATTTTATTAACAGTTGGTGTGTATTCATACAAATCAAAAGGAAATTATTTCATAATTTTTAGTTCGTTTTAAAGTCGGTATAATTTTTGAAAATTTTCTTTTGTAATCAGTGAACATACATACAAAAAAAGCAAAAAAAGGCACATATAGATCGAAATGAGTAACCTCCTCCTTTTTTTAAGTCTGTTAAAAAGCCTTGGAAATTGTAGTAGTGCTAGCTATAGCTATACTCCACAGTACTCACCTGTTACGATAAAAATTATGATTCTCGTTGCAGATAGATGACGTACAGTGGGTGTACCTGATTTTTTTTATCATCAATTGAAAGCATTGGTTTACTAAATGATCTGCAAGAAAGATTTACCAAAAATTACAATTGACAAGGTTCCAAGCAAAAATTAAAAAAGCATTTATTTCAATTTTTTATTAGGGGCTTTAATGAAAAATTAAAATATACGTTTTGTAGACCTATCTGTGTTACACAAATGCTGAAAATTTCATCGAAATCGGTTAACACACGAGCTGTAAGTAGGCAAAAATTGCTAGAATCATAATTTTACACGATTTTTGATAATTTTGTGCTTAAAATCCACAGAATCGTACATCTTTCGATGCGTGTAGCTTTTTCCGGTGTCAAAATATTTCGATGAAATTTTTAGCAAGTGTGTAACTACCATAGATCTGCAAAACATAAATTTCAAATTTTCATTAAGGATCCTACTAAAAAAATTAAAAGAAATGCCTCTTTTATTTGTGCATGTAACCTTGTAAATTGTAATTTTTGATTTTCACCACATTTGTAGCTCTTGGTTATATTAATCAATTTTGATGAAACTTTCAACATGTGTATAACTATAATAACATACACCTACAAAACATATATTTTAAATTTTCATTAAAGGCCCAAATAAAAAAGTATTAAAAAATGCCTTTTTCATTTTTGCATGTAACCTTGCAAATTGTAATTTTTGGTAAATCTTTTTTGCAGATAATTTAGTAAACCAATGCTTCTAATTAATTATAAAAAATCAGGTTGTTTGGTAAAATTATAAAAAAGTTATTCTATTTTAAAAGGTGTACGAACATTTTGTACACCCAGTTTACATTTGAAATTTTCATTAAGGCCCTAATAAAAAAATTCAAAAGAATCATTTTTTAAATAAAAATTCCGAATAAAAAAGTTTTAATAAATGCTTCTTTTATTTTTGCATGTAACCTTGTAAATTGCTATTTTTGGTCAATCTTTTTTGCTGATAATTTAGTAAACCAATGCTTCTAATTAATTATAAAAAATCAGGTCGTTTGGTAGCATTATAAAACAGTTATTCCATTTTAAAAACTGTATTTCAATCAACATACCGCAATTCACTCGCTCGTGTACACATACGTGTGTATTTTACGTTGAATTCGTATTTGACTATTTCCACTAATAAATTAATTCGCTATAATAATAATAATCCGAGAACCGGATGTGACGGAGACAAGTTAGTTAGAACATGCTGGAACAAAACGATAAAAGGCTGGAAGGTGTAAAAGTAGGGAAAATGGGGAGAGGGAGATGGTAAAAGCTAATGTGCGTAAATCGTTCGATGCTACGTGGTTCACGTTGGCATTCCTCGCCATGTCATTCACTCCAGGAATGTCATTCATTATTCATCAATCGAGTGAGAATCTATTGCCCCCATATTCCCTTGCTGAAAACTCAAATTCGTACTGATCCGTTACAAAAATACACCACGGTTCAAACACGAGGGTCCCAGCTTGTATTAATTACACAATTTTTGAGGTAACAGAGAATTGTTCAGATTAATTGAATTCAGTTCGACTCAGGGACCAAAAATAACAGTTATTCCAAAATTTTCTACGATAAAAATTATTAATAAAAATCTGATTATTATTATAATCAATAAATAGGTTTTTCGAGGACGATCGCGGCCTTAATTGATCTTTTATCAAGAAGTAAGTACTTTTATCATAGAAGTCCTGGCAACGAATATATCTCTTTAAAAATAATTTTCGTGGTGATGTAAATGCAAGTTTTTAACTGTTCACGATCAGTTAATTCCTGAATGGAATTTTTGTTCTCTCTTGAGTGCACGTTTTGGGTCAATGGGCCAATTCGGTCCAAACCCAGAACCGAATTCTAATTTCATATTATCCCGTACTCCAAGGAATTCGAAGAAGACATGTTTGAAAGGTCTAATTTAAATAACGGATTCTATATATAGAGTTTTAATGAAGTAATATTTTAGATGATATAATTAAGTAACATTGTAAAGTCTTATAGTTGCTTGTGCAAATCGCTCTAATCGCAGTTATCTCATTAATTACATTCCCTTGATTTTGTATATTCAAAGTTACGTAAATGTTGTAGTATCATAAGGTCAATGGATTAGTTTTGACCTCGACTATTTCTTCACGGAGATAACAGCAATACAGAATAAATATTCGATAACAATTAATTTAGATTTTTATAGTATTATCTGTATGATAGGAACGACAACGTTGCCTATTACACTTATCTCAGATTTCATAATCATACTGATTCAGTAAAATTAAAATGTTTTCGGCGCATTGGTTCGATCAAATGTTACTCGTTACACTATTTGCAAAATAGGCACAATACTTTGTCTCAACGTTTCGATCTCAATTTAGATCATTATCAAGAGAATACAAAAAATAATATTGTGTCTGTAATGGAAATTAACAAAAAATTATTCATTGCATTAAGCCATAAAATAAACTAAAATATATCATTTCTTCAATACAATGCTATACAATTTGTGTACACTACGCAAGTGAGTATGAAAATTTTGTTAATTGATGTCTTTATTCAGAAAAATTTAATTTTTATTTTTGGAATGGGGAAAAGAAATGATATATTTTAGTTTATTTTATGGCGTAATGCAATGAATAATTTTTTGTTAATTTCCATTACAGACACAATATTATTTTTTGTATTCTCTTGATAATGATCTAAATTGAGATCGAAACGTTGAGACAAAGTATTGTGCCTATTTTGCAAATAGTGTAACGAGTAACATTTGATCGAACCAATGCGCCGAAAACATTTTAATTTTGCTTAAAGCTTCGTACGATCGCTATACTTTAACGGATACTGTTTCAGTGTTTCAAGTTAATTCGTTGCCAAACGGATTTCGGCGTGTTGTTTAGGCTCACACTGATGTCAACTTATGTGGTATCGTTTTCTAAGCAGAAGGTCTCAATCTTTAACCCTTTGCACTGCGAATTGTTTTTCAATTCTGTTGCCAGTAGTGTTTCGTTTGAAATTTACTTCAAAGAACAGGCAAAGTTGTTCAAAGAACAGTTCCTGACTGCAACTTGTTTTAAACAATCTTCTTTATCGAAGTGAAACTAGAAGTGGCTAGTGCGCAGACTCTCGTACGGTTTTAAAACAGCATTGAAATATGTAAAAATTAATTTAATGTTCGATTATAATCGATTCGATACAATCCAATATTAATATGTTTCAGTTTGTTTAATGAAACTGTTGTTTATTTGTTTGACGCATCATTCTATTTTTTCTAATCCGTTCTTTGTGCTTAATAATTCATTTACTTCTATTAATAAAGTTCAGTTCAGTTAATTTCGTTTATTAAATTACATAATCTAATAATATTGAATACAGCTCTCAAACTTGGTTGCAATTTATATTTGTGGAACTTCCATTTGTTTTTAACTAAAGAATAAGACATTAAAATAAACAAAAAATAACTAAATACATATAAAAGAAACGGTTCGTTTACATTTTCCTTGTGCGAAGGGTTAAGTTTATGGTATTTTTGATCGGAAAAAATATTGGAATTACGTGTAATTTTTTAAAGACACAGTATCATCGACTGGTTGAAGCACCGCCGGGCCTGTGTGGAGAGGCTGACCCACTGGCGGCAGCAGGTTGCTGCTGGCGACCCGATTCCGCCAATTGTCCGGGCCCCCTGCCCATTCTAGGAGAATGATGCACGAGGCAGAGAAGGCTAACCTACCGCCTGACACAGGTGCTCTCCAGACATGACGGCTTCGGGGAATAAGGTGAAGTGTCCTACGTCTGGAAATTCCAAAAGTGATACTTAAATCTGGGCAATTGAAATTTCATAGTAAAATCAATAATTAAGAGATTAAATAATTATATCATACTAGCAGCCTCCGACACGGCTTCGCCCGTGCTAAATGTGAGAAGAATTTAGATTTTTTATCTTAAGTATATTAATTGTATATTATTGCGTACCAAAAGAACTAGTTTATGAGACACCGCCCAGCGATATAAACGACTTGAAAACTAAAATAACACAAGCATGTGGATTAATAACTGGGACCGCATTAGAAGAAGCTACCAAAAACGTAATTAACAGAGCCGAAATGTGCATTCGTGCGCAAGGAAGTCATTTTGAACATTTGTTGTAGCCTCATTAATAAAGAATACTTGTTAACACATTGGTACGCAATATTCAAATTGTTTCTTCCATTTCTGACCTTGCATGACCTTGAAGGTCATTGTATAGTACATGGATGAATTCGTCTTGACACACGCTTTCATACGACATAAAAAAATGTATAGCATTCCATTTAAAAAATTGAAGGTCACCTTCATTTCTATCAAAATAATGTAAATAAAACAAAAATGCATATGTCATTGTGTTGCGCATAAAAAACAGTACTATTTTTTCCTCTATCATTTTTTTCTAATATTTACTATTTACAAAAAAAATGCTGGCTAGTAATAGCGTGAACACCCTGTATATACATATACAGGATCATCCGTTTTTAAACGGACAAACGTAAACCAGCTATAAAGAACCCCAAATGGAACAAGTTTTACCCCAGCCACTTTTTTTGTTTCGGCCTTGATTTCTAGAAAATTGCAAAAAACCATAATTTTTTTAGTTCACATAAACTTGAATATCTCGGGACTCCAGTGATGAATCTTGATGATTTTTCCTTTGTTTGGTTTAAAATAAATAGGGGCATCTTTTTTGTTAACAAAATATTTTTGTTTTTTTTAGCACGTTTATTCCAAGAAAATATCATCCATTGAAGTCACGCATCCTGGAACCGTTCAGATAGCTACAGTCCGATCCAGAGAAAACCAAGATTCGAAGGTCATAAAAAAAAATTTTGGGAACAAAAAAAGATGCTCCTGTTTATTTTCAACACAACAAAGAAAAAATCATCAAGATTCATCACTGGAGTCCCGAGATATTCAAGTTTATGTGAACTACAAAAATTATGGTTTTTTTGCAATTTTCTAGAAATCAAGGCCGAAACAAAAAAAGTGGCGGGGGTAAAACTTGTTTCATTTGGAGTTCTTTATAGCTGGTTTACGTTTGTCCGTTTAAAAATGGATGACCCTGTATATACAAACATCAACTTTTACATATATAGATTAGACTAGCTTCCTCCCCCCCCCCCACGCGTTGCTGTGGCACTGTATTTTTTAAGAGCATGTACGTATTTAACGTGTTTGTTGTAATCTATTTTGTTCAATTCCATTTCACTTTTCGAATAGCTCTGTAGCTCTCTCTCTCTCTCTCTCTTTCTCTCTCTCTGAAAGATACACACTGTCACATCGTTAAATTTTCGGTTCCCCTTCAGAAGGCAACCCGCTCCTCAATTTTCAGTCCCCCTTCAGAAGGCAACCCGCTCCTCAATTTTCAGTCCCCCTTCAGAAGGCAACCCGCTCCTCAATTTTCAGTTCCCCTTCAGAAGGCAACCTGCTCCTCAATTTTCGGTTCCCCTTCAGAAGGCAACCCGCTCGGCGTTTTAGCGTGACAGAAACTACAAAACTATTTTATACTAGCTTTTGCCCACGGCTTCGCTCGCAGAGGAAACCGAAACTAAAACCTTTCAACCCCCCATTCACCCCTATACAATTTTAATTTTATGTCGTGTCGCCATCTTAGATTTAAAAATTGATGCCATTTTTGTAATTAACGTCCTAAGAAACCTCAATAACGACACCCATACCGATTTTTAGGCATATTTGCACCAATTTACGGCATTTGTCAAATATAAGTTTGAATTGAATTTACAAAGAGCTGATTCTTGAAAAACTACGACGTACCTAAGGGTTATGACTCTTTAGTTTATACTTAAAGGACCTCTTTACATGTAACATTAGAGGTTATGACTTCATATGCTAACACGGTCAGGTTGCTAGGTGAGCTCACTGGTTTATTGATAAGATAATAACTACGTACTTAACATTTGTTAATGAACAGTAAGACCAAGTTTCAAGTAAATCCGACCACGAACAAAATATTTCTCATACAAACGTTGCAACTTCTTTTCACCCCCTTAGGGTTTGATTTTTTAAAAATGCCAATATAGGTGTTTAATTACCCAGATAGCAAAAAATCCAATTTCGGCCGGTATTCTGCGCGCGCATTTGGACCGCTTTTTGCCGTCCAATGGACCAGGAATTTGGACCTGGGCCCAAAGTCGGCCGCCGGCCGTCCATTTCGTCCGATTTTGCTCTTATTTAAGAGGGCAGCACGGTCGCACAGATGTGGCGAATGCCGCTTTATACAGGGCAGCACCGTTGCACTGACATTGCGAATTGCCGCTATACAGTAGAAGTAAATTTCTTTTTTACTAAATATACAGCACTCGTCCTTTTTACTGCCAATTCGAAATACATTGTGCACATGAAAGGAGAGGAAACGATATAATAACCGCCCATGTAATGTCAAAATTTTTATCATTTGTTATTTTTACCTAGACTGCGGATCTTTATGCGAACTAAAAATTGTCTGAATCGATTGCAAGAGATAGAAACTCAAAATTGCATAGCCATACCATTTTCCTTACAGTTAAATTTCATCTTACTGCCCTGTAAAGCGGCATTCGCTATATCTGTGCGACCGTGCTGCCCTCTTAAATAAGAGCAAAATCGGACGAAATGGACGGCCGGCGGCCGACTTTGGGCCCAGGTCCAAATCCCTGGTCCACTGGACGGCAAAAAGAGGTCCAAATGCGCGCGTAGAATACCGGCCAAAATTGAGCCAAGTCGGCCTTGAGCCGCTCGAAGCGTAGCTTGTCCTCGATTCGGCCCATTTTCAGCCGCGGACCGACTTGGCCCAGGAATCGCCTGGCTATCTGGGTAATTATATCAAAGAGCAGTAACACCAAGTACCCAGATAGCCAAATTCCTCGAATCTGCCGAGGGCAAGTTATGACCGTAAGGGCTCGAGGACGTGCCCTCGTCCGAAACGCGGTTCGATCTGGCCTCGGCAGGTCCGTCCTCGTTTCGGCCAACGCTCTAGTGTGCGTGACGCACACAGCGCTAGACACGTATACATACACGAGGATTGCAGAGGTTCCGTATATTTCGAATCCTGATGCTATAATGCACATTTCAGGGTTCTAGGTAGTCGCAATCGCTAGATAAAAGATTAATCTAGGTGGGACGGACCCTAAGAATGGATGAATTTTACGTATTCAAGGCATAATTTACATTGTTCGACAACAAGTAGCGGAGCCGTGAGAAGTAACGGGATAAGCGACAGTGTTGTCGCCTATCGTGGCTGCCGAGAGACATTTTCATAAACCTACAACCGCCGAATAATGTAAATTACGCCTCAAATACGTAAAATTTATCCATTCTTAGGGTCCGTCCCTCCTAGATTAATCTTTTATCTAGCGATTGCGACTACCTAGAACCCTGAAATGTGCATTATAGCGTCAGGATTCGAAATATACGGAACCTCTGCAATCCTCGTGTATGTATACGTGTCTAGCGCTGTGTGCGTCACGCACACTAGAGCGTTGGCCGAAACGAGGACGGACCTGCCGAGGCCAGATCGAACCGCGTTTCGGACGAGGGCACGTCCTCGAGCCCTTACGGTCATAACTTGCCCTCGACCGAAACGCGGTACGAGCTGCGCTCAGCAGGTCCAAGCGATGTTCGACACGTAAAAATCCTGATACCTGACCTCGACACGCTCTGCTCGATTTCAGCGCTAGGCCCGCTTGGCTATCTGGGTATGAAGTAAATCCGATCACGAACAAAATATTCCTTATACAAACGTTGCAACCCCTTTTCACCCCCTTGGGGGTTGAATTTCGAGATATCCTTTCTTATCCCTTGTATAGATCATAAATGTAACCTCTGTGCAAAATTTCAGCTTTCCAGGTCCAAGGGTTTGGTCTGGACGTTGATCAGCGAGTGAGTGAGTCAGGCAGTGTCGGATTAAACCAGTGCAGAGCCCGTAGCAAATGTTACCAGGAGGCCCTAGCAGGTTTCATATGATAATAAAATAAAACAAAACATTTATTCTAAGGCGAGGTTACTTACACGATTTTGTTCCATCATGCGGCTCGCGACGAGTCGATGCATCGTTGCAAATGAATGACTTTTTTTTACATAATTTTGACGTGGGGCCCCCCAAAAGCGCGGGGCCCGTAGCATTTGCTACTCCTGCTACTAGGCTTAATCCGGCCCTGGAGTCAGGAATGTATTTTTATATATAGAGATAATAGAGAGATGGAAACATCTTCATAATTTCAATAATAAAAAAAAATGTGAAACCGGTCTTTTGACCGGTCGTACAGATTCTACCGAACTTTTAGCCATTGATTCATTACAATCATAAACAAAAGAGCAGGATCCTTTGTGATGGTTCTCTTACAAATTAAAACATTAGGTTTACATATCGTAAAAGATTATTTAATAAAACCGAAGACCATTTAACTTGCCTACAATTAGCACTGGTTAATTGTACCGGCTAGCTGGCAAAATAAAAATTTTAAATTTTCATTACGGGCCCAAATAAAGAAGTTTTAAAAAATGCCTTTTTTATTTTTGCATGTAACCTTGTAAATAATAATTGTTTGTAAAATCTTTTTTCAATGTCATTTCATAAATCAATGCTTGTAATTAATTATAAAAATCAGGACATTTGGTACAATTATAAAAAAGTTATTCCATTTTAAAAAGTGTACGAACACTTTGTACACCCACTGTATATATGTACGTATTCTTTTGTAAAAATTACAAGACTGAACTTATTTAGATTTTTCACAATATTTATAAAAATACGTGATCAAATAAAGAAATTTATTGAATAATTTCTGATGGGTTAGTATCCTCATAATTTCAATAATTAAAAAACAAAAATGTGAAACCGGTCGTGGTATGGTTAGTGTTAAAGTGACAAACAGATTCTACCACTTCGACCGAACATCTAACCACTGATTTTCGTATATACTCTCAATCTCAACTTGACGAGTATATAGTACATACATGTACATATCTGTATACTATAAAATGATCATAAATCGACCTGTATAATTCACAGTGTATAAATACACGTATAATTTCAGTAGATCGCTGAATACACAAGACCTTTCGATTTCTAAAGCAACCAGTTGCGTCCGCGTCGTCGTCGCGGCGGTACTGAAAGTGGGGCTGAGGTTACGTCGTTATATTTGAACTTTCCTCGATTCTCCCTTCCACAAATAATGTTGTGATGTTATTGGCGAAACAAGACAGTGCATAAAGTCCGAGGAGTCGCCTGCCACATTCTTCTACGGTTTGGTAAAAATACGGTACGTTTATTCCTATCAATACACATTTCTCCATAAGATAATTTAGATCATTTTCTCCATTGTGTTATCATTACTTCGTACTTTTCTCATTACCTCGTATTCGAACCTTGAACTATGAAAACAAGACGTATATCATATTCCAAAATAATATTGATACTATACTCATTTTTACACATCAATGTTGTTATAAACAGTCGGCTATTTAAATGATATTGACTGTATATTGTTGCACTGTGTAAGACAACCTAAGAATAATTGTGTAATGATTATTACATGTGAATTAGATAATATTAAATGTGAATACTGAATACATGGAGTAAAGAAACATTTGTATGTGTTATGATTATTGTTTATTATTACAAGTACGTGTTAGGACTTGTTTATGAAACTTTTGATGATATAAGAAAGACCTTGAAAAATATTGTAGCTTAGAAAAAATATTGTGCTTGATGTTTTGATGAGATCACTACCTCAATGTCACCTTCAGCATTTTAAATCAAATCATTCACATATATTAGCCGTGTCTACATCGATATTAATAGACTACGGATCTTTATTCATTTATGAAGAAATTGGTTAGACGGAAGTATAGAACAGTAAAAGATTTAGGAAATTCAAGATTAATATAACAAAGTCGGATGGAATCAATTTCTTACGTTATTTCTGCTTCTCGCAATCAGTGCGAAACATTTTTATTTTGCATAAAGATTCACAGTCTAATTATATACTATTATATATTGTTTTTTTATGTATATGTAGTATACATATAAAAATACATATAAAATGGTGTAATGCTTTTACCTTCAATATCGTAAATTTAAAAGATTTGGTTACGTATACATACTTTCTTACATACTAAAAGAATTTTTGTGCCTTGAGTGAATGGCTACAACCTTGAGTAATATGTACATAAATTCAAATTATATTCTCATACGATTATATCTTTAAACAATGATACTTTCTGTTAAAAGTAGTGAGATCGCAGATCTTCATGCATTTATGTCTTCTGAAAATGTTCAAAGAATGGTAAAATATAAAATTCAACAGAATTGAACATGATTTTTATCTACTTCAGATTTATAAAGACTACTACCACTGAAAATAACATTTGATTTTATTCCACTGTCTTGAAATTCATAGCAATCCATTTAGAAGCGTTTTTCATTATTGAACATTTGACTTTGTATCAATGGATTTGGTACTTGTAATAATATACACTTATTTATCATTCTGCATAAATGTGTAGATATAAATCGCATATAGATTAGACCGTTGGGATAGCATTATCGCTCAAAGGCCAGTAGTGAAAATGGAATACAGTGGACCCAATAAAGACTACTACCACTGAAAATAAGATTTGATTTTATTCCACTGTCTTGAAATTCATAGCAGTCTATTTAGAAGCGTTTTTCATTATTGAACATTTGACTTTGTATCAGTGGATTTGGTACTTGTAACAATATACACTTACTTATCATTCTGAATAAATATGTAGATATAAATCGCATATAGATTAGACCGTTAGGATAGCATTATCATTCAAAAGTCAGTAGTGAAAATGAAATACAGTGGATTCCAGTTAACTTGGAACATTCTTTTCGTTCCATCATACGTGTATAAACTTAATCGTATTGCGATTATCATAACAGAAATATGTTTTCTAGGTCTTGTTTCTATAAGACGTAATTTGGAGGGAACGTTGACGCATCAATTTCATGCCATGGCTACCTTAGTAACTAATATCAGATTTATCACCACCTTTCATTCCATTTATACAACTGCGATTAGAGCATTATCTACCAATGCAATGCTAAATCCCAAAGATGATGCGAAGGAAGTGATACTTAAATACTTAGATGGAAAAGATAACGGCATTGTAGTATTGGGATTGAATCGGCCAGCTAATCGCAATGCTTTCGGAAAGACTTTAGTAAACCAACTGAACGAAGCTATCTCTTGCATTAGAGAAGACAACAAGTTACGAGTATTAATTATCCGCAGTTTGGTTCCAAAAATATTTTGTGCTGGTGCCGATCTACGAGAAAGACAAAAGATGGATAATTCAGAAGTTTCCACGTTTGTTTCTTCGTTGAGAGACATTATGAACAACATAGAATCACTACCAACTCCAGTAATATCTGCTATAGATGGTATAGCATTGGGCGGAGGACTAGAACTGGCACTAGCTACCGATATCAGAGTTGCATCGTCGGAAGCTAAGATGGGTCTTGTAGAAACAAAATTAGCTATTATGCCAGGAGCTGGTGGAACGCAAAGACTCCCAAGGATAGTTGGACCTGCTAAAGCAAAAGAACTGATTTACACAGCACGTATATTAGATGGTGACCATGCTATGAAGATCGGTCTTGTTAATGAAGTTGTTTCTCAAAACAAAGACGGGGATGCTGCTTATCAAACAGCTTTATCCATTGCTAGGGAAATATTGCCTAATGGACCAATCGGAGTAAAGTATGTATTAAATGCAAAACCTGTAGGATGAAGGTACCAGTTACAGTACCCCACCCAATTACCAAACACAAAACTATTTTTAAAAATAAAATTGATGTTTCCCCTTCGTACACAGGGTGGTTCACCAGATATTACCACCCAGATTTTCATAACGCTAAGAAACTGTGATATACCAGAGCAGTTGCTTTTTAACAAAATCGTTGAGAAAAATTTGATGATACAGAAAACAGGATGATAATCGATCGTTTATCAGAAATAATGCAAAATAAATTACAGAATGTTTTGAAATCAATGAAAAACTTCGTCACTAAATATCTGGTAACTGGTACCTTTACCTTATTATTATATTTAGACTGCGGATTTTATGCATTTATGACAAAAATTAATAGGTGTAATTTAAAACATTAGAGGAATTTAAAAGTACTGTTACATAATCTTAATTTCAGTAGAAGATCTTTATTTTGCATAAAGATCCGCCGTCTAATTGTATTGTATAATATTTATCGAATTATATTAATTAATATTCAATTTACTTTATACTCCAGAGTATCGAAAGTAGCAATATCAAACGGCCTCGAGTTACCTATCGCAGATGGACTTGAAATTGAGAAACAATGTTACAGTCAAATCTTGGATACGAAAGATAGAGTTGAAGGACTCGCGGCGTTTGTGTCGAAACGAGTACCTATTTATCAAGGCATGTAAACATCCAAACTCCGTGCGTAACCCAGTTTTACAGTACCTTTACGCTTAATCGAGGTGTCAAGAAGATGCAGTTCTTTACTGATAATGATTAACATGTAAGATACGATTTTCTTCTACAACATAGTGATATGACTAACTTTAATGTATCGAAATTAAGAAAAATGTTTATATTTTTTAATGGTTTTGTAATTTACCATTGTCTTAAGAGAACCACTCTATGTCACCTGTATTTCTTATGAAACTGACCTTTTATATTCATGTTTTTGTTATTGTTAAAACACATATATTTTATATGAATAGTTTATACAAAATGTTACATATGTGCCTGCGGGGGAAGGGGGGATATACATTTTTATCGAAATAAAATTATTATATTTGTAATACTGTTTTCTACTGCACCATTACTCTTACACACCTAGCTCATAAGAAAATAGCAATATAAAAAGATCTATATTTATATATATATTTCTTTATATACAACATTCATAAAACACCACAAGAACGTGTAAACAGTATCTAAAACTAAGACCAATTCTCAGACCTTAAGACCGAAAGAAAAATAATTTATCCATCTAATAAAGCATTATCTAAACATCTTTTAAATATTATTGCAGCAATGGCAAGGCAACACTTTTTCCTTTGTAATTTTTCATTTGACTTTGAAAATGTACAATTATTTATGAAGTTCTTGTTTTACGATAATGGATTTGAAGTGTCAACACCGGAATTTGTAGTGATACAACAGTAAAAACAAAATGATGTATCATGTGAAATATATCTTATGAGTTTTAAGTAAAACATTTTGTACAATTATCGTTCCATATATTATGCACAGTGCATGGGAACAGAGAATTGTTCTTTCTCTTTGTTTTCTTTAATGAGTGCCATAAGAACGTTAAGTTGATTGATTGTATCTTCTGGACAAGTAACACGATGTCCAACAGTTAGGTCACTCTCATAAATTTCATAATCGTTACCACCTTCTGTGGTTTTGTCACCAAAGAAATGGATCTCATTGTAGCCCTGAATGTGTCTAAGGCAATACGTTTTATCCCAGCCAACAGGGAATACATCAAAGGATATTTGACCTCCTGCACATGGAAAGTAGTAGATTAGTCTTTCTTCTTGATATGTAAAACTTAACTACATAAAGTAGGAATTATTTATAATGTAATCTAATACTTCTTTGAATAATAAGACACAAGTACCAATAAGAAGACACAATAAAATAATGAGAAGTTAGTAATGTTCCTTCTCGAGAAATTTTATAATTGATTATTTCTTATTCCTCGAGAGATTACAGTATTTCTCGAGAAATTTAAATTTAAGAAAATTCTTATGAATCTCATTTATTTTATAACATATTTTCACGAATTAATTTTTTTAACACACTGCGAATTTGAGACATTAATTGTTTGCATATTGCAGAGAGAGAAGAATGTAATAGATAATTGAAATTTCTGCAATCCACAGTGTGTTAATAATAAAAGCGATGTGGAATGAAATAAATACTTCGATTAGTAGTTACCAATGCTATATGTTAAAGCCAGGTCTGGAAATTCTTTCTTAATAGCCTGAATGAATTTCTGTCGAACTTGATTCTCAGCATCATATTCAAAAAACTGAATACGTTCTTCTTTTGTACAATTACGACCAACTGGCGATACGTTTAACATTCCAGTTCTAAATTCTATAAAAGTTCCTCGTTTAAAAGGCAGACGCAATTCGGATATATACTTTAAGCAGAAGTTTATCAAATCTTGTAATGCGTCTTCACCTATAATACTTTGAATTGTCTGAAATAAAAAATTGGAGAATTCAAAACAAAAAATAATATATATTACAACTAAACTCGTAGAATATTAACAATTTGTGAGTTCAATGAAACTTTTACAATGCATATACAGAGAGATTTTAATAAAAAAGATGTAAAATGAAACTTTTAGTAATTTCTCTACAATTCTGGTCAATTGTAAGTTTCTAAAAAATTTCTTTTCACAACATGTAGTAAACTAATTGCTCTAATTACTCAAGAAAGTTCAAATCATATAGTTAGGAGTCACTATATTTACTCATTGGTATTTGAATGTACTTGAATGTTTAGCAATTTATTAAATACAAAGACATTTAGTAAAGGCAGAAATTGTTTTGAAATAGTAATTTTTGATGGTGCCTCAGAGGGGGCAGCAGAATGTAAAAAGTTAAATAGATTATATTGTTTTATTTCACTTCTGAAATTACAATTGTAATTTCAAGATGTATTTTTTACCTCAGTTGGTAATTTTTTACCATCCTTAAAAGCAATGAGTCCATTTTCTGCGAAGATATACTTATACTTTTCGAACATACTTCCACCACCCAGTTGCTCCTTTAGTTTGACTAGATCTGATCCTCCGACAACAGCTATATCAAATTCCTTCCGCACCTTTTCCAATACAAATTTCTCTATGTTTGGTTTAATTGGCTGTTAAGAAAGTTTATATTTTAAGAATATGTGATCAGTGGGAATAAAAAGTATTGATACTTATGAGTTGACTGCAATCTTTATGCAGTTATGGCTTATGGAAATTTTCAAAAAATGCTACAATATAAAACTCGATAGGATTTAGTATTATTTTTATTTGTTTTGGATCTACGAAGACTGTTCTCATTAAAAACAGGATTTTATTTCATTGCACTTTCTTGAAATTTGTCTATAAAAATTGGAAAGTGCATAAACATCCGCACTCTACTTATGAGCAATTTAAACATATTTTACTGCGCTTAGCTAGTTTATTAGATTCTTCTATTTTTTAAACGTTTACTTATATTGCAGTAAATAAAAACACAAAATAATAGATAAATTGAATGGCAGACAGCGGATCAGTGAATAAAAATTTTGAATGAAACAGAAATTTGTTTTCTTTCTTAATATGTTTAATAGGTTGAAAATAATATAATAGTATTTTTAAATTCTTCTAATATGTTTACTGTCTTAAATTGCACCTATTCATTTTAGTCATAAATGCATAAAATCTGCTGTTTATTGATTAGAAACAATTAAGTTCAATCTATTTAAATTGTCAAACTTTGTATAAATTGCATATGAATGAGAAATACCTGTCTGGGATCAGTAAGCGTGCCATCTACGTCAAATAAACATATTATCTTCTTGGTCATATTGGAATAATTTTTTCCAACAATTACTCTGGAACACAAATTTCCACTTTAGTCTTATAATATTCACTATACATGCATATTGAATGCCCTTATAATCTTATACTTAAGAACAAAAGCATTGAGAATGTAATGTACGTATTAGATTAACTGAGAAACCTTTGTTTTATCAATTTGATTGTTAAAAAAAGGATGACACAAAATAACTGAATTATATACTGTAAGTCACGTGCAAGGCATTTCCCATCAGTACATACATTAACATTCCCCCTCCATATATAATGTCCCCATTCTTTCTGACAGATTTGAAACGCCCTCCGAAATCAAAGGACTCGATAAAAATCAAGCACATAAAATAATGTTCGAAAACATAGTATTGTAAGAAATTTTAATAAAACAAGACATGAAAACATTTAAATAAGTAAACAGATGTGAGATGTACTCCTTCTTCACCAAGCCCACAATTTCAGTTTATAAAAGAAACGAGTGTTCAAATTGACGAACAAAAGAAAAAGACAATGCATCAGTAACTAAATATCTTTAAAATGTATTAAAAAGATAAATTTTCCGTAAACATCAACGATTGGCGAATGGAATATAACCTATATTAAAAAAAAACTAATGTAAAAAAAACATTAGTGGAACCATATTGAATGTTTCATTCAATATGTTTGAATCGGACATAAATTTCTTCCATTTTCGTCAATTTTTTAACTAGTTCAGTATTGCAAAAAGTGATTAAAAAAAAGAAGATACAGACGATACTGTAGTCGATACGTGGCCGGTTTGGTGTACTGTCCTATCTATTCGATCAACAATGCTGGAGAAAATTTGGCCGAATAAATTATATTGTCTTATCTTTCTTATCTTATTTGATTTGAGCAAATTAAACGCAAACGTTGCCACCCGTAAAAATGCTGTATTACTTCTGGGTAAAAAGTTATTTTTTTCTCATCGAATAATTCGAGAGATTATCGTTCTATTTATATTATTTGTTTACATTTATTTATTCTTGTGACGTTTTGTACGAAAATGTTGTTTTTTTCTCATCGAATAATTGAAAAGATTATCTTTCTATATTTTTTTACATTTATTTATTCTTTTAATATCTAATATGAAAATTGTTAGCTAAAAGTTACATTATACTCTAAACATTTTTGTGTACTGAATTGCTTTTTATATAAATATTTTTTGGTATAAAAATAACGTATTTAATCAATTTTTATCGTATATACACGTATTGTATGAGTTATAAAGACTTATGACTAAACTGCGGACTTTTATACATTTATGGCTTCTGAAAATTTACAAGATTTTTATTTGTCTTGAATTTACAAAGGCTATTCCCTTCCAATAATAAGATTTTCTTAAAATTTGCCTACAAAAATTGTATAAATATTCGCAGTCTGCTCGTGACATAAATAAATATCAATTTTTAATAATTTACACGTAACTTCAATTCGAGTGTAGCCGATGATGGAGGATTTGAAATGCGCTCCTACTTGAATAAAATTAGCCAAACACCTCATTTGGATCAGTTAGCAAAGGAAAGCTTATTATTTAATAATGCATACACATCAGTTAGCAGCTGTTCTCCTAGGTACAATATTTTTTTCCTTGGCTTTTGCAGTTATATTTCGTCATTTTAGTACGTATAATTGTTTTTAAATTTTAGTCGATCATCTCTGCTAACTGGTTTACCGAGTCATCAAAATGGAATGTATGGTCTTCATCATGGAATTCATCATTTTAATTCATTCGAAGATGTTCAAAGTTTACCAAAATTATTAAAAAGAAACCATATACGAACAGGTATGTATATTTAAAATAAACTGTAGTTGAACTAATGTTATAGATTAATTAGAATAATATTTCTCAGGCTATACTTTTATAATAATGAAGTAAGATATTTGGAAATTATGATTAGACTGAGGATGTTTACAATTTTCAATTTTTGTAGACAGATTTTAAGAAAGTGGTGCCAAATAAAATTCTATTTTTATGAGGAATAGAGCATTAGCAGATCCAAAGTAAATAAAAATCGTTTAATTTAATACTACAGTATTTTTTGAAAGTTTTTATAAGTCATAAATGATTAGAGATCTGCAGTCTAATGATGATAAATAATGTTATTATTTAAAAAGTTATGCTATAAACAGATTGTTTTTTATTGAGACTTCCTTCAGCTAGGAGAAACCGAAATTAAATTAAAATTAGCTTTAATGAAAGTGAATTTTAGAGAATTAAGAAAATTAGAGTACTTAATCTGAAAACTTCTAAATTGTATTCGACATATTTTTTTAGGTATTATTGGTAAGAAGCATGTGGGTCCAGAGAACGTATACCCATTTGATTTTTCGCAAACAGAAGAAAATAATTCAATCCTTCAAGTTGGTCGTAATATCACCAAAATCAAACTATTAGTCCGGGAGTTTCTATCTTATAATACAACACAGTAAGCAATCGTTAAAATTATTCCATAGAATATCAAATTATGACTTTATTTTTTAGAGAAATTTGTACTATAAATATTTTTCAATTTTTAGGCCCTTCTTTTTATATGTTGCATTTCACGATCCTCATCGATGCGGCCACACTCATCCAGAATATGGAAATTTTTGTGAAAAATTTGGAAACGGCGATGTTGGAATGGGCAGTATTCCTGATTGGAATCCAATATATTACCAATGGGATCAAGTGAAAGTTCCTTACTTTGTTCAAAATACAGAAGCTGCGAGGCGAGATATTGCTGCTCAGTATACAACGATAACTCGTTTAGATCAAGGTATGAATAGAAAATAACATTTCATAAACTATATTAATTTAAGGCTAATGTCATTTAATTTCATCAACATTTATTAATAACATGATAAATAACTTATCATTTATCAACGGTATAAAGTATGTAGATCAGGGCTTGAATGAAACTGTAAACTTTAAACGTTTAAATGATTTCTTTTCTATTTTAAGTTATAACTTTGTACATTAACACTTCAATTCTGTTATAAAAGTTCAAATTTAACAATTATTTTATACTTGGTTGATAAAAGTTTCGAAGGAACATCTATTTCTTAACAAACGTTTTAAAGTAAAGTATAAAAGTTTAAACTACTTTTCATTTACTTAACATTTTTTAAGGAATTGGAAACCAGTTAAATATAGATGATTAAGCAAGTCGTGATTTTCATGTAATTATTTTATTCTATTGTTACGTACTCATATGTAAGTACATAGTATAGTATACGTTCAGTGTTCGGCAATTCGTTTTAGAATTCAGAATCACAAGGATACAGTGGGTATACAAAGGTTCGTACACTTTTTAAAATCGAATAACTTTTTTATAATTGTACCAAAATAAAAAAGGCATTTTTAAAAAACTTTTTTATTTGGACCCTTAATGAAAATTTAAAATCTACGTTTTGTAGATCTATGGTAGTTACACACATACTCAAAATTTCATCGAAATCTTTTGACGCAGTAAAAAACTTATAAATTATATACTTATAAATTGTAATTTTTGGAAAATTTTTTGCAGATCATTTAGTAAATCAATGCTTCTAATTGATGTTAAAAAAAGTCAGGTTGTTTAGTACAATTAATTAAAATAGTTATTCTATTTTAAAAGGTGTACAAACATTTTGTACACCCACTGTAATTGCTTTTCGTCCCATTATGTTCACATCTTGTAAATGTAACTCTGAGTTCATCACAGAATCGATCGAATCAGTTCTACTGATTCATTATTGTTCCTTGTGAACGTGGAATCCCCAACATATTCCATCTCACTTGCAAATGTTTGTACATAACTAAGGACTCTATAGAATGATTCAAGGTTTCAGCCTCAAACCTATATAATGCTAAACGGTAAATTTGTTTTAAAATATTTTAACTTTTTCAAAACAAAATAACTGTTACTGTCCAACTGGAACTTTTTCCCATTTCCGAAAAATAAAAATGTTCTATTTATGCGTATACATATGTATCGGGAATAAAAGTTTCAGTGGATTTATAACCGTTTTCTTAGAACAGAAAAGTTAAGAGTCAAAAAATAACTTATACCAGAACTAATTGCAAATTTTAACCGTTTTCTTCAAGCCCTGTCATAGATATTATGTTAAAAAATTTGAAATCTTCAAGGTGTGGGATTAGTTCTAAAGGAACTCGAAGATGCTGGTTTCAAAAATAATACATTAGTTATGTACACATCGGACAATGGTATACCATTTCCGAATGGTCGAACAAATCTACATGAACCAGGTATTATGAAACATACTTCATACAAGGTATGAATATCATAAACTCTTTTTTCTCTGAAGCTGTAGTAGTTATCGACTTAATTTGCTTCTTAATTAAACGGGACGGAAGAGCTGATTATTTGGTGTGCAAGAGTTTATCTTAAACGTGGTTTCAACCTCGTTTTATGCAATAAAATAATTGAATAACTTTTACGTGAAGTGTTTTCTGTTATTATTAGTAGGTGTAAATTGAAATAGTAAAAGCATTAGAAGAATTTGAATGTATTGTTACATTATTTTCAACCTATTAAACATAGTTTGAAAGAAAATAAATTTCTATATAATTCCACTTTGTTACAATGCAGGTAGAAAATTTTTATTTTGCATCAAGATCTACTGTCTAGTTATTGTCCGTAGTTTCAATTATTGACATTCTAATAAAAAAGAGAAACGGAGTTTCTTTTTCATTGGCGTCCATTTTAGACAATATTTGAATACACCGAAATATTAGTGTCCTTGCTATATTTAGTTTAAAAAGAAAATTAAGCTGATAATCGCCATTATGTTAGGATAAACAGTTTGTAACAGCACACATTGTACATATCAGAGAAAGAAAGAAGTTTTGGTACATTTGAAAATAGTTGTTATATACAGATAATGAACTTTCAGGTTTGGCAGAACCTATGATGATTAGATCACCAATTCCTGAACACAGAAAAAATGTTGTAACATACAGTTTAACATCGTTATTGGATATTGTACCAACGTTATTGGATTGGTTTAACATACCCTATGTGAATCAATCTTCAACTGACACAAACGGAACCTCCTCTCCAGAATTAACGGGAAAATCGCTCCTTCCACTTCTTGATCAAGGTAACTTGAAAAGATAGATTGTCCCATCTTTGTTGTTTAGATATTCCTAACATTTCTTTATTGCATATTTGTACATGCAGAGCCGGTTGAAAATGACAGTGCTGTTTTTGCTAGTCAAACACATCATGAGATTACTATGTATTACCCCATGCGAGCTATCAGAACTAAGAGATACAAGCTAATACATAATATTAATTACAAAATGCCATTTCCCATTGACCAGGATCTGTTTGTATCACCAAGTTTTCAGGTAATCTGAAAAAAGAAAAGAAAATGAAATTATAAATGCTAAACATATATTACTTATTTTCAATTAAAACCAAAAGTAATACAGTCGATCCTCGATACTCGAATCTCAAGGGAAGAATTAAAATCTTTTAGTTACAGAGGTTTCGACTTACAGGGTATTTGTACAAAAGTTACTAATTTGCTGATTGTAATAGTTTTAAAGAAAGAAAAGTTCAATTTTTTGGAAATGAGTTAATTATTACATGAGTATAGAAATATAATTTACTAGGCTCTTACACATTACTATTACATATTAAAGAAATCTGTGATTTCACTTTGTGTTAACGAAGTAACAGATTGTTGAACAATGGTATTTTCAACGATAGCCAAAGAAGAGAACATTTTCTTCATATCATCTTTCTACAAAACTTCGTCAAACATTTACTGCTGTTTTGGCTTGTTTGGCTTCCACACTTGTAGAAAATGGTTCGAGTTAAGGGGGTACAATCGTTTTTTCATTTCTCGATAATCCAAGGGTTTTCCAGTCGTCAAAAGCGCTAGATAAAAAATCAATCTAGGCTGTGATCGCCCTCAAAAGTCCTATCTTTATGATTACGAAGTATAATTTGTTTTATAAGCCAAGTGCTGGAAGATAAGACGTGGCCGAAGTTTGTTCTAATGAACGGGATTTGTTGTGAACCAGCCAGTGCCTTTTTCATCACTGGGCGTCACAGGATAGGTGGTCGTGGACTAGCTGATGCCTATTTCATCACTGAGTTGCCACTAGATAGGAGGGGAGAGAGGTATTTGTGGACTAACCGATGTCTGTTTTGCCACTAGGTCACCACTAGATAGAAATTTGTGAACTAGCCAATGTCTGTTTCACCACTGGATGTCACAGAATAGGTTTTCGTAAACTAGCCAGTGCCTACCTCATACTGGGTCATCACTAGGTGGGCAGAAAGGGGTAGTCGTAAACTAGCCAGTGTCTGTTTCACCACTGGATCGCCACTAGATATTATTGGGAAAGAGGTCGACTCTCGTAACTTCTTAAAAGAATTTAAGGTAAACTTCGAGCGATAAAGATTTATCGAAGTGGGATGATTTGTTGGATACTGGAATTCTAAGTGGATGTAGAAAATGGGATTAAAGACTTTCAGATTCTGCTAAAGTACAATATATTCAAAAGTAAGTTACAATGGGTACACTTGTTAATTGTTACTTGTACGTGTAATTCGCGGAAGCTAGTTCCCAAGCTCTCGATTTTGACGAACTGAGAAATGCAAGGGTAGAGTATCCGACTTCCCTTTAAGAAACGCGTTCTGTAGCAGAATAAGATTGACAAGGAATGAAGCCCCATCTCACAAGACACGTACTGGTCCGTATTGGATTCAGAAGTAAATCCAAAATGGACTAGCTGGAGCCTTTTATATACTGGAAAACTGTTAATAAAAATGGTAGTGGGGGCTATGGAAAATCTGGCAGTCGTTAGTAAGATTTCCAGTTGTATGTACTTTTCCTATAAGGGAAAAACTGTTTATTTATATAATGTGAGCCAGACGTCCTACATGGACACGTGGTTTCAAGAATGAAACAAAAAGTCACGTAGGCAAAGCCTCTGTACATACATTTGCATTATTCTGCAGCATGTAGCTATCGCAGCTTTATGAAAATAGCTACATACGCAGCTGTATGCTACCCAATAATACAAATTACGCCTATCTAGAGTTTTTGACTACTGAAAAACCGCCATCTTTATATTATTGAGAAATCTACCCTGTTCAAGGAAGTTTTATTTCGATTTATAAAGATTTTAAAAGTGCAGCGGAAGGGAATGAACAAAATTTTCGTCTTGTAGAGGTTCGAGTTATCAAGGTTCGATTGTATTTGCACAGCATGTCACGAATTACAGGAACACAATATCGATAAATTGTATTTCTATTTGTTTTATCTTGAAAGGATCTTTTAAATCGAACTAGAAACAATCAACCACTAAAATGGTACAAAACGCTAAAGAGTTATTATGAAAGACCAGAATGGGAGCTATACGACCTTAAGTATGATCCAGAGGAACGAAATAATATTGTTTCTAAACAATCTATGAAGGTAAATATAAGCAGACTTTTGTTATTTTCATTCATTAAATTAAAATAACATTAAAGATATAACGCTTATAACTTACATATAAATATTTTAGAACATATTGACCGATCTACAAGACAGATTATTCAAATGGCAAAAAGTAACGAAAGATCCATGGCTGTGTGCACCAAGCGGAGTTTTAATTCTAGATGAAGATAAAAACCCTCAGTGTATGTCACTTGAAAATTGTCTTTAGAAGTTGCTAGACAATATTCATGTCAGTTTCACACAACTTACTATCTGCATCATATGAATCGTATTCATACTATTTCATATATAATTTACAGACAGCAGAGTCTTTATGCAATAGTCTTTATGTACAATAAAAATGTTCCACCTAAATTGCAACAAGCTGGAGTAAACTAGAAGATTATTTTCTTTCGTAATATGTTTAATAGATTGAAAATAATACAACAGTATTTTAGAATTCTTCAAATGTTTTACTGTTTCTAATTGTACCTACTCATTTCTGTCATAAATGGATAAAATCTGCTGTCTAATAATTTATAATATATTAATGTAAAACATATTTTGTTTTCTCAATCGAAAACAAAATCTGTGCTGCAAATTTTATCATAGTTCACATACGAAGAAATTCCACTCTATTGCGTGGGGCACAAATTTTATTTCAGCGATAATATAATTTATAATTTATGTATAACGATAATAATGTATGTATAACAATTTTTAGTTATTGTTCACTATTGAAAAGCTCTCTAAGTAACATATTACAGATATGTAAACAAAGCATTTTATAGCAGAAATTTTTATAATGTATTTTAAAATAGAACTTTTTCATTATACACTAAACTTGTGTTCTTTAAAACTAATATAACTTTTTATTTACTAGATTTAATGTAATTCCATTGTATATGTTTTTTATTTTAATAATGTGATTCTATCATATATGTCAGGTCACTTTGAATGATAGATTCCAATGAAAGTATGAAAACTTTTTGTGTAATTACAGAAAAAGAATTTGGGTATATCGGAATTTATTTTGGTAATTGATTATTAGAATTGAAGCATTTTTGTATGATTTTGATACTCGGAAATAATAATCTATTGTCAAAACAATATATGAGTAAATACACTAAGAAAGGATATGTTTTTTTAAAGAAAAGGATATCGTTATGCATTTGTGGCTTGGGAAAATTTTCAAAACAAAGTAAAATGTAAAATTTGACAGAATTTAATACAATATTTTTCAGATTAAAAAAGGCTACTACCACAGAAAATAAGATTTTATTTGATTCAAGTTTCTTAAAATTCGTCTACAAAAATTGAAAATTGCACGAACATCCGAAGTCTAATAATTACTATACAAATGAATAGTATGCTAAAATCTCTTTAATCAGAAGATCTTTATTGTTATATATAATTTCTTAATAACACAATAGAAAATCTATATTATAGCCACGTTCTTTTAATTTGCATTGTTATAAAAAAACTACAGTATGAGTTTTTGCTTTTCGTTACTATACTCTTTTATATCAGATCTTTATTATTTTACGTAATTTTTTAATAACATAATGGACAATGTAAATTATAGCCACATTCTTTTAATTTGGATTGTTATTAAAAAAACTATTCTCTTTGTTTCTCTAAAGAATTTTCATGCACGACAGTCGGAGCGTTTAAAAGTATTAATATCAAATAAAATTTAAACAGTTTGTCTTAGAATTAAATGGACTTACCAGAGCACTTTATAGTGGAAGAACAATACGCGGTATAGAAATGTTTTTCGTATCCCGGTGTTTTGAAATAATCTCGTTTAGTTGATGAATGTAAGTCGAGGATTTATTTGCAGACTTTTCAACCGCTTTCAACTCTGTTGAGATTTCATTCATCTGAAGTTACACGTGCATTGATTAATATTTCATCGAGTAAGAACACGAAACTGCATAACTACATATAAATACAGTTTGTTTGCTAGTTGGTGGCTTACGTATTCTTTGTATCCTACGTATCTGTTGTACTTTTGATTGTTATTGTATATTTGTTTCACTTGTATCATAAAGACAAGGCAAAGTAGAAGACCACCGAGTAGTACAAGTAAATTCGTATTCTGAAAACTACGTAAAACGAGCATCACTCGCATGGAGGTTATGTTTATACAGTTGCAAAACTCCGTTTACCGAAAAATCGGTCGTAAAAATTGTATCAAAATATATTGTACATTTACATGTGTAAATAGTAAATGTTAGGAACCTAATGTATTGTTAGTTTCGCGAATCACAGCGTTACACGACTACCCACGTCGAATAATTATCTCCCGGCTAAGCAGAATTAGTTTTGTACGTTTAAAATATCTATTATGTTAGGTCAGGTTAGGTCAAAGAATCGAAGTGACTGCTACCTTCAATAGATGTCGCTACCATATCGTTTTTATGTACCAAATGAGATTCTTGTAGTGATGGGCACCTACGACTAAAAACTATCGAGTAAGTCGATAATAGCTGTTACTATTTTCAGTCGAATAGTTTTATGAAACTATCGATTGAATTTTGCAGTGATGGTAGTTACTATTTCCAGTCGACTGTTTTACTGAATTCTGCAGTGGTGGAGTATTATTATATGTATACTCAATTGTTCTATTACTAAGTTATGAATAATGTAAATTAATTATACATACTATATGTTGTTATACTATGTGTTAATAAAACATTGATTACACGAAATATAGAAAGTGTTATTTTATCATATTTAACATATATTATAATTTTATTTATTTATTTATTTAGCTATTATACAGGTGTAAATCTAATATATACATAGAAGTAAATCAAATGGAAATAAATACAGTTACAGTAATAAAATCTATTAAGAAATTAGTCGCAACAGAGAAAATTATAGATGAACATTTCTTGGTGCCCTATATAAGGAGTTTGGGAACCTAACAATACTAAATAAATACAAAAGCTAAGCTTCATAAACGTCGTCGAACGAAGCAGTTCAGGCGACTGAAAACTATCGACTAGTCGATACTATATCTCGATTAAATAGTAAGTAGTCAATAGTTGAATTTAGTAAATAGTGCGTATCGCTAGATTCTTGTACAAAAATGGTATACAATTTATCTGACGGGCATGTTTTACAAAATTATTTGTTTTTAAATTACAGTAATATATTAATATACATTAATAAACATTAATATATCCTGATTTATTTGTTTTAATTTCTTTGTTTCTTTTAGGTACATAAAAATATTCCAATTTGTTAGAACCTGGGACAACTAAGGACTTAAAAGACCTCCCTTACCGAATATAAAGAATATTAAAAATTTTCGAAATTTAGTTCAGCATTGATTATTAATGTATTATGCAGACTTCCATTTAAAAAAAAGCGAGAGAAAATTTAAATAGCAACGTCAGGGCACCGCATCAAAGAGAAGCAATTTTACTCGTGAAAAATACTCCTTTTAAGACGTCCAACTTCCAACGTTTCTTACAATTATAATATTTAATAAATTGTTGTATTTTCTTCATTTACGAGGTCTATGAACATTTGGGAAACCATGTGCATATGTTAGATATTGATATAAGAAAGTTCGTTTTAGGGGTAAATGTCACAACATCTCCTAATCCGGCCCACTATACGGCGCCTCCCTCTCTCTCTCTCTCCCTCTGAAAAATATAAATTTTCACGTACATTTTCGGTTCCTCTTGAGAAGGCAACCCGCTCCTCAATTTTCGCTTGCCCTTCAGAAGGCAACCCGCTCCTTAATTTTTGGTTCCTCCTCAGAAGGCAGCCGCTCCTCAATTTTCGATTCCCCTGTAGAAGGCAACCTCCTTCTCAATTTTCGGTTGCCCTTCGGAAGGCAACCCACTTCTCAATTTTTGGTTCCCTTTCAGAAAGCAACCCACTCCTCAATTTTCGGTTGCCCTTCACAAGGCAACTCACTCCGCAATTTTCGGTTGCCCTTCAAAAGGCAACCCACTTTTCAATTTTCGGATCCCCTTCAGAAGGCAACCCACTTCTCAATTTTCGATTGCCCTTCAGAAGGCAACCCACTCATCAATGTTCGGTTCCCCTACTGAAGGCAACCTGTTACTTAATTTTAGATTCCCCTGTAGAAGGCAACCTCCTTCTCAATTTTCGGTTGCCCTTCGGAAGGCAACCCACTTCTCAATTTTCGAATGCCCTCTAGAAGGCAACCCACTCCTTAATTTTCAGTTTCCCTTCAGAAGGCAACCCGCTCCTCAATTTTTGGTTCCCTTTCAGAAAGCAACCCACTCCTCAATTTTCGGTTGCCCTTCACAAGGCAACTCACTCCGCAATTTTCGATTGCCCTTCAGAAGGCAACCCACTCATCAATTTTCGGTTCCCCTACTGAAGGCAACCTCTTACTTAATTTTAGATTCCCCTGTAGAAGGCAACCTCCTTCTCAATTTCCGGTTGCCCTTCAGAAGGCAACCCACTCCGCAATTTTCGGTTCCCCTACAGAAGGCAACCCATTTCTGAAATTTCGGTTGCCCTTCAGAAGGCAACCCGCTTCTCAATTTTCAGTTCCCCTTTAGAAGGCAACCTCCTTCTTAATTTTCGGTTCCCCTACTGAAGGCAACCTCTTACTTAATTTTAGATTCCCCTGTAGAAGGCAACCTCCTTCTCAATTTTCGGTTGCCCATCAGAAGGCAACCCACTCCTCAATTATCGGTTCCGCTACTGAAGGTAACCCGTTACTTAATTTTAGATTCCCCTGTAGAAGGCAACCTCCTTCTCAATTTTCGGTTGCCCTTCAGAAGGCGACCCACTTCTTAAACTTTGGATTGCCCTCTAGAAGGCAACCCACTCCTCAATTTTCGATTGCCCTTCAGGAGGCAACCCATTTCTCAATTTTCGGTTGCCCTTCAGAAGGCAACCCGCTCCTCAATTTTCAGTTTCCCTTCAGAACGCAACCCGCACGGCGTTTTTGCGTGACAGAAACTACAAAACTATTTCATATAACAAAAAGTTATATGTTACACACAATTAAGAAGGGAATATTAATCATGCGGATAAATAAATAGACGACTTACAAATTTCTGTGGAACAATGTGACGCCCAACGTGACGTTAAATTACAACAATTTTATATTATAAAGTTGTACATGATGTTATTGTACTGCAACATTATAATATTATTTCACTTTTATTAACTAACATTGTAAGTAATACAGATGAATCATGTTAATCTAATCATACTTTTTAGTAAGATTATTCTTCAAATTCGCTCTTCATTATTGCATCATAGGATCTGCTTTCTGTTCTTAATGAACTTAATTCATTCTGAAATTTGAATAAATATTTATTTCATTTTTAAACACGTTTCAAAATTGATGATAACATATGAATTTTACTAAAACCATTATCAAATTGTACCATACGGACTTATCTTTTTCGTAAAGCTAAATGAAATTGATGGATTAGCAAATTAGAAATCTTTATTTTACGTTAATTTAATACCTTTTTCCTAACGAGATATCAAACGACATACATGTTCTAATTTCTTGAAAAGGTGATTTCTGAGGTCAGTTGAAGTAAGTTTTTCCTTTGCGAAAATGTTTTCCGCGGCTTTGTTGAGGAGTTGTTAACAAAAAACACGGACGAATCAGAATTCAGACCCAGTGGACAAATTTCTGCTTTTTTCATTAATAATTCTTGAACAAAGCCGCGGCGAATATTTTCGCAAAAGAAAAAGTTACTTCAAATGACATCAGGTATCCCCCATTTCAAGGTAACACAACATTTTTGGGACACCCTGTATTTACTGTGGATCAAAAAACTATTTGAACACTACATTTTTTATTCCCGAGAAATTGTCAATATTTGGGTTGAACTTTACTTTCTGGGATCAAAAATTTTGCTTTATTTTTTGTACGATCCTGTAGATTTTTACGAGTTATAAATAGACTGCGGATCTCTATGCAAAATAAAATATTCTGCATCGATTGTGGGTAGCAGTAGTTCAATGAAAATTCATTTCATCCTTCAATATTCTTATTACGTTGAAAACAATGTAACAAATATTTGTAAATTTTTTATATTTCACTCAGTTAATTTCTTCATAAATGTATAAAAATCCGCAGTCTGGTTATGAATAAAAATCATTTATACACTACGAAAGCTATAATGCGACACAACATCACATGCTAAAATCTAATATTTGCATTACAAAAGCGATTTATTCTAATAAATTAGTTGTTCTACTTAGATAGCTGTAATCTCTTCAATTTAATTTATAACTATTTCTGTTTACGCAATTCTTGAAAACGACGGATAGTAGTTGAACTGAAAACATGACATTGTTTCCTTGAAAACAATAGCAAGCGAATTAAATTCTACATATAATTGTACACACATATGTTCATCTATCTATCTTCTTCTATCTAAATCAAAATTAAATGCTGTTCGTTGGTAAGCGTATCACTACTATCACTTGAGAACGCCTGGACAGATTTGGCCAATTAAAAAATAAATGGTCGTAATAGTCCAAATAAGGTTTTGAGGGAAAGAAAAATTGGAAAAGTTGCCCGGAAAAATGGAAAATTCGGGAAGAAATGAAAGTGCTTTTTTCTATGGGATTTTTGAACACTGGGTAGCATAACGTGGAAGTAATAAATGAGAATATCAAAATCAGTTATCATGTTTTATTACTTAATGTCGACAAAAATCTCGCACTCGCCCAACATTGCATTGATATTTATTAAATGCGAAAGATACATAGGCATATATGCGTGTATGTAATGTATAAACGGTAGTCGTCTCTGGAATTTGTTACGCGATGCGTTTCTTACCACTCAAAAATCGAACACAAATACATTGGACGATAAAAGGGAATCACAAAAGTTACATTATTGAAATATTTTGCCTACTCGATAATAAATGCAGTAATATTCGTTGACCATGGTCCAAGTACAATGATTTCTAGATTGTGAATTCTTTGCATGTGCATTAGGCGCATCGAAGGAGAAAAATTTGTATGACTGAAATAAAAGATATCTGAACTGATCTCATTAAAAAAATTTTTCAAGTTTTTACATAAATTCCATTCTTGTAAAGTAACCAAAACCTGCGGATTGCCATAAACATCCACAATCCATTGATTTCATTAGCATGGAAAATATAATTTGATTACGAACAATGCGTACGAGGAGCTTTCTATCGATAGAATAATATTAGTTAAAATAATAATAATAATGTAAAAGTGAAAATCAATGTCACAAACGCATATCCATATATGGGAGTTCTTAATAATCCCAAAATAATCTTTAACGCAATTAAAAAAATATTGAACATGATCAAAAAATAATTCTTTGTACTGAACATTAAAAAAAAGTGTCCAGTTTCAATATTAAGGGTGTTTCCCTTTTCTAAATCAGTTTTAAAGTGTTCGAATAAAACATACAGTAGGACCTCGATTAACCGGATCCCGATTATAAACAAATTAATAAATAATTAATAATAATTAATTAATAACTAATAATTAATTAATTAATATTAATTTTTATTATTAATTAATTATTAACCGATTATTAATTAATTATTATTAATTTTTATTATTAATTAATTATTAATTAATTATTAACCGATTATTAATTAATTAATATTAATTTTTATTATTAATTAATTATTAATTACTTATTAACCGATTATTAATTAATTATTATTAATTTTTATTATTAATTAATTATTAATTAATTATTAACCGATTATGTTATGAAGGGAAATAAATTGTCAAGGATAAGAAAATTATTATCGCTTCAAGTGTTTCTTATTGCTGGTTTTAGTATATGGAATATACAAAACGTTTCGATAAATATTTAGAACGACATATGAAGGAAAATATTCAGTTGAAATAGAAAACCATTGAAATCGGTATAAACTAGTATACAAATTGAACTAATAAATTTTAAGTATGTACATATATATCGAACAATTCTTTTTCAAAAATCTCCTGAACGTGAAGTTGATTACATTATGTTACATAGAACCAAGTTGTATAACATTTTCCTCTTTCATTTTTTCAGAATCACAATAGTTTTCGAAAAAAACGCTGGCTTAGTAATGACGAGAGTTTACCCTAGTAGCATTTATGGTTGGCGTTTTGTTGAGCCTCCGTTGGCGATATCCGTTGGGCAACCATTGCAAATTTCGCCATTTTTTGAAGGTAGGCCAACACTCTTGATCAACGATCGCACCCAACCTAGAGCCATTACTACAAGACGATCCCACAGAGCCCACATTCTGATTTTCTCTTTTTATGGTATATCATAAATAATATACATATTAACAATTTATTTTCACGGTAAAATTTTGGGAAAAAAAGGAAAAAACTAAAATAATACCCAAGTCGGACTTGAACCCGGACCCGCTTGCGTAGTTAGTACATGGTGTATAAAAAGTAATGGTCATCCGTCCTAGGGGTGAATCTACAGGGTGTTCCAAAATTTCTTGAACATCCGGAAATGGGAGGTTTCTGAGACCATTTGAAGCGATATTTTCCTTTGCAAAAATAGTGTACGCGGCTTTGTGTAGAAGTTATTAACGAAAAACCAGGACCAATCACAGTGCGTCTACAGCGGATTGATTCTGGCTCGACCAACGGCAACACCGCGCTGTTCGCTGTAGCCGCGCTCTGATTGGTCCGTATTTTTCGTTAATAACTTCTAAATAAAGTGGGCGACATTTTTGCAAAGAGAAATGTTTCTGCAAATGATCTAACGGACCTCCCATTTCCGGATGCTGAAGAAATTTTGGGACACCCTGTATACCTCTGGATCGGTGGACATTTGTAAGAGAAACTTACTGGGAAATTGTTTATAACAAAGAAAATTGTTGTTAAAGAACATGATCGTGTGCGTGTCTTGAGACAAACAAAATTTGCATAGGGACATTCTTCTGACTGGACTGTGTAGTAGGCTTTTGTCTATACGTATAGTTCCACACAATCAAATTCAGCAAAAACTTTAACAACTTATAGCTCAATAACTATTTGTTTGCGACATATGGCTCCTTTCAAACTCTTCTCGATGAGTAGAAGGCGTTGATGTATCAAAAGTTTAACAAAAATTTTCTTTGTTGTGGATTCACCCCTAGGACGGTTGACCATTACTTTTTATACACCCTGTACATGCCTAATCGCTGAACCTGCCAGATGATTCTTGTTCGTAGATTATTAATAATGATTAATAAATTAAAATTAAAGTACCTAAGTAAAAAGGAAGACCCATTTTGAAGAAATCCAAAAGGGTCTTCTTATACTACATGAACACCCCCCTCGCCTTTCCCCTAGAAAATGAAAAAATTCCGAGGCTGCTCTCACAACAAAACTTTAGTGGATCCATCATCCCGCAAAAATTACAAATTTTAAGTATATTTAGCATATTAATTAATTTAGTTAAGTATATAAGGGGCTAGGGTACCCACGTGATATTACTAGAATCTAACTAGATTTCGGGTCAAAAACAGGGCTTTACGGGAACACACTTTACGTCCTCACACGATTACATTTTGAGCTGTGTGAGGGCAGACAGATTTTTCGTTGTTGGCTCTACGTTGGGGATTTGTCGGCAAATCACTAACCATTCCTCAACAAAGTCCCAACCGTTCGCCACAGTTGGCCAACCGTAAATGTTACAAGGGTACTTGTGTTACTTGTGCTGTACCGGTAACAGCGTCACTTAACCCTTAGCAATCGAATGGTGACTCCGGGGCGTCAGTAAAAATTCCTGCGTCATTATTCAAAATAATGTTTACGTTATATAATCAGGGCCCGCTCTAGGGGGGGGGGGCAACCCGGGTACTTGTCCGGGACGCCATTTTGGCTGTAAGTTAGTACTAACGAAGTAAATATGCGTGGCTACCGTTGGCGGATACTTTTGCTGAGAAAAGGTCATTTTGTTCAACTTACCCCCCCCCCCCAGAATTAAATCCTGGGAACGGCACTGTTCTTAAGAGGCGGCGATTTGTCTCTTTGTCCGGGGCGTCGTAATCGCTAGAGCGGGTCCTGTATATAATATATCGGTATCAATTGCTTACTGAACATTTAACTATTGTATGAGGTTTTGTACCAATTTCATATTCATCAAATTGAAAAGGTCATAGGGAACGAAGACATTCTAGGTGGTAGAGATGTTTCATTTTCGAGTTACAATAGATCCGTGAGCAAAGGGTTAAAATGAAGTGGAACGAGTTTACTTGGTCTACGAGACGACGGATTTTGGGGAGCAATGTTTTCATCAGAACTATATTTTTTCGCGCATGCGCGGCAAAAACAGTAACGTATCTATAATGACGTAGCAGAGCGTCCAAGGCCCTGAGCAGTGCTTCGATTCGGGGCACTATTTCTTGCGCATGCGCGGCCAAAACAGTAACGTATGTATAATGACGTAGCAGAGCGTCCAAGGCCCTGAGCAGTGCTTCGATTCAGGGCACTATTTCTTGCGCATGTGCGGCCAAAACAGTAACGTATCTATAATGACGTAGTAGAGCGGCCAGAGCCCTGACCAGTGATGGGATTGTTGGTGGTTTTCACGCGTATATGCGACGATTCTAACCTCAAACAGCCTCAGTTAAGTACGAAGATCGGGTACCTTGGCCGCCTCGCTAATTTCGCATATCATACTCCCCCACTACTTTCCTCCCAATAGTTCCCCACTTTCGGGCGTAGACATAGGCCCGGCCCTGACGAAACTCTCGCATGCACGTGAAAAGCGCCAACAATCCCATCACTGGTCCTGATCAGCAGAGATGTCAAATGGAGGAACTTTTCCCTCCGGCTGGGCCCTCCACTCTTACTTCTACTAGTTCTACTGCACACGCGCAGTAGAAGTAAGAGTGGGGGGCCCAGTCGGAGGGGAAAGTTCCTCCAGGTTCCTCCGTTTGGCATCACTGGCCAGAAGGAGGAACTTTCCCCTCCGGCTGGGCCCCCACTCTTACTTCTACTGCGCGTGTGCAGTAGAACTAGTAGAAGTAAGAGTGGGGGGCCCAGCCGGAGGGGAAAGTTCCTCCAGGTTCCTCCGTTTGGCATCACTGGCCAGAAGGAGGAACTTGTTCCTACAGCTGAGCTCCCCACTCTTACTTCTACTAGTTCTACTGCACACGCGCAGTAGAAGTAAGAGTGGGGGGCCCAGCCGGAGGGGAAAATTCCTCCAGGTTCCTCCGTTTGGCATCACTGGCCAGAAGGAGGAACTTGTTCCTCCAGCTGAGCTCCCCACTCTTACTTCTACTAGTTCTACTGCACACGCGCAGTAGAAGTAAGAGTGGGGGGCCCAGTCGGAGGGGAAAGTTCCTCCAGGTTCCTCCATTTGGCATCACTGCTTCTGGCACCACTGGTACCGACGCCCTGACGCAGTTATATTGGCGGGAGAATACCGGTATTGTTGGCGGGACGAGTGTTCCGTCTTGAAACTTAAATGCCAACGTTTTAAGGGTAGCTTAAGCCCTTGCATTTCCGTATGTATATACTAATAATTTTTTAAAAATCTGCGGGGTGCTCAAGCTACCCCATTTTATCGAGAATCTTACTAAAAGATGGTTCTGATCGGAACACTGCTGGGAAGCAGGGATGCAAAATTTTGTCTCAATTGATATAAAACCATCCTCACCATAGCGCCCACTGTCCCCCATCAGCATCCGCTGTTGCCACAGCCACGAGAGGCGTCACGTGCGCAGACCTCGCGTATGGAAGAGAGGTTGGTGGGGGAAGCAGGAGTTTGAGTCAGTGTTCCGATTGTGTCCAATTTTTCGCGCATGCGCGGCCAAAACAGTAGCGTATCTACTGTGCAATGATGCTACGTGGGGCGCTTTTTGCGCGCATGCGCGAATATTCTCACGTCAGACGGCCTCAGTCAAGTACGACAATCGGGTACCTTGGTCGCCCCGCTAAATATTAACAATAACTTATCTGAAATTCTCGCAGCTCGCTGTTCTTTCGCGCTTCGTGTCGTAACGGACTCCGCTTGACGTTCCCGATAATAATAGTCTCCCACTATTTCTCCCCCCCCCAATAAACTTCGAACGCAGATACGTTCCTGACGAAATTCGCGCATGCGCGCGAAAAGCGCCCCACATAGCATCAGTGTTCCGATTGAGGCTGCAATTTCTCGCGCATGCGCGACCAAAACAGTAGCGTATTTACAATGACGCAGCGGACCGGCCAGAGTCCTGACGCCCTGAGGCAGTTATGTTGACGGGAGTGTATCGGTATTATTGTTCTCATGATTTTAGAACAATATTTTATCCGATTTATAATTTCAATATTTCCAATGTATATACTAATAATTTTTTAAAAATCTGTGGGGTGTCAGCTACCCAATTTCATCGAAAGGTTACGTTACTGAGGATGAAATGGCCGCGCATGCGCTAGAAATTGCAGCCTCAATCGGAACACCGCATAGCATCACTGTTACTGTGATGCAGCAGAGGTGCGAGAGCCCTGACACCCTGAGGCAGTTATTACTATTATTGTTCTCATGATTTTAGAACAATATTTTATCCGATTTATAATTTTAATATTTCGTATGTATATACTAATAATTTTTTAAAAATCTGCGGGGTGCTCAAGGTACCCAATTTTATCGATGCATAGCATCACTGCTACTGTGACGCAGAGCCCTGACGCCCTGAGGCAGTTATTATTATTATTGTTCTCATGATTTCAGAACAATATTTTAGCCGATTTATAATTTCAATATTTCGAATCTATATACTAATAATTCTTTAAAAGTCTACGGGGTGCTCAAGCTACCCCATTTTATCGAAAAGGTTACGTTACTGAGGATGAAATGGCCGCGCATGCGCGAAGAAAAGGACACTCGATCGGAACACTGGTTTGAGGAGCTCCTACCGTGCACATCACAGGCGTGGAGAAATGATCTATCAAACGTTCTCTCCTCGACAGTGGCGCGCCCAGGATTTAATTTTGGAAGGGGCCCGAGTTGAACAGAATTACCTTTGCTTTTGCTAAAATATCTGTTAACGATAGCCAGGGCTATGAGGCTTTACGTGGTCATGGAATTGCAAAGGAAATTGAGATTACTGGGTTAGATGTAGACTTGTTTAACAAGTCACATACAGGATTAGATTTCAACATGGATGAGTTGAGAGATGAGTTTAAGAAGCATTGCGATGATTATGATACAAACCTAGAACGTGGCAAAAAATAAATATCCATTGAATTCTGTTCTAAAGTGATATACGAAGTAGGACCAGAATCAAGGAAAGTTCAGAATATAATGTGCTTGGTTTTAAACCTGAGGCTTTACTTGATAGCCAGGGCTATTGTAAAACAATTTTACATGCAAAACATTTTCTGCTCCAAGCGCAAGGCCTGTAGCATTTGCTACTTCTGCTACGTTCTACGGTTTAACTAATTTTCCAATTTATTTTTTGCTCCTGAGAGGGAAGGGCCCGCTGGCACCTGGCTGCGCCACTGCTTCTCGAAGTGTACACTAGACTGTACGAGTAACAGCGTTACATACAGTCAGAGTTAACTCGAATAATTTGGTCCATTTCGAATGGATCTACAATTATTACCGATCACAAGTTTACACCGTCGATCGTCACCGCTCCAGCTACAGCTACGCTATCAAATAGGTATCATGTCGAAGGACAGTGCGCGCACCTGGTCGCACCGATCATGTAAAAAGTTCAATAAAAAACGAATCGAGAGGGGCGAGCTCACCGCATCCATTGAACTTGCCTAATTACAAGAATCTACAACATTCTGCGCCCTAGAAATATATTGTATGTATACTTATATACACTTTCGTAACGGTGTTTTACAGTCTAATAGTTAGAAATTCAATAAGATTATACACATACATATGTGTGTTCATAAAGCGTACTATAATTGCTTAAATAACGATTTAATACTTTGTAGTATACGTGTATGTTCGCAACGAAGCATCCGCTTGACACACGCTATCAACAGGGGTGTACTCTCCGTGCTAAGAAATCTAGGAGCGTCCAATCACGTTTTAGAATCACTGTAATCGCGTCGAATGTAACGCAACAACGAAATTTCGAAGTTCGAAGCTTCGAAACTTCGGCTTTCATCACCAAGTTTCTGAAATCGAAGCTTCAGAGTCCTCGAACTGGAGTAATCGCTCCACTGCGCACGCGCAGTGACGTAACGCGACCAACTTCAAGTCGGACTGAGACAGCGTTGCCACATTGACCACGTTCCGGCCTGTATTAGAGTCGCTCGTGGTTACACACAATAAAATCTGCGTTCGAATCCGTTATCCTAAGTTTGCTTACGATTAGTCGCTTCGTACAGTGTAGGTACGTGTACCGGTGAACATAAAATATATTATACGCGTATTACAATAGAAACAATTAATACTAGAAATTCCGCTACGAACGCGCGAAATTATTATAACAAAACAGCCTGTCCTGGAACAGATCGAGACCAACAGGGCAGAAATCGCATTTCGCATTGGCTTGAACGTGCATCTTCGTACCCCTGGTAAACAACAAGTTGATAATAGGTAATAAGGCCAACTGATTCAGAGCACCAAAGGCTAACGTTAGTAACTAATCATATCGTGTTACAGTACAAGAATAAAGTGCAAGTTTGCATTCTTTTCGTTACAATACGGTTGACGACAGAACAGACTTGGGAGACACCTACCGACGTTCAACATCTCCTTGTGTTCGAACAAATACATACTGCTCATTCGTTCTCATGATTATTCGTATACAGCGGATTTTATGCATTTCTGATAACAACGAATAGATGTAAGTTGAAAAAATAAATATTAGAACAATTTCAAAATACTGTTATTTATATTATTATCAATCTATTGAATATGTTATCGAAGAAAATTAATGTTCGTTTCACTTCGGTTTGTTGCAAATTAGGTAGAAAATTTTTATTTTCAATACGGAGAATTAGAGTTGACGCGAACTGTTACAGTAAATATATGATGGACGTAAGGGCCTCGTGGAGGGTCGTTTGCATAGTTCGAATAAATGGAATATTCGTAGTTAGAATAAATGAAACTTGTTTGTTTTTACTTATTTTTATTGACATTTTACCAACATATTTGTGACGTTTTTCTGATTAAAACGATACCAAACAAGATGTAATTTGGCCAATATTTACTGTACACACATGTGAAGCTTGCTGTATGTTCATAACGTCAATAGAGTCACTAAATACAGTTAAATTAGATCGTGTTTAGTGTCATTTTAATCAGAAAAATGCCACAAATATATTGGTGGAAGTCCCATAAAAAAATAATGAAAAATAACGAAGTTTTGTAATTGCATTAGTATTCACACCGATATGCATCGACGTACACCTGATTATCTTTGTATTACCTATTGAAATATACAAAATTAATCTATTGTTCGATTATAATCGATTCGATTAAATTCAATATTAATATGTTTCAGTTTGTTTATAATAACCGTTGGTTACTTGTTTAATGTACTGTTCAACTTTCTAATTCGAGTGATCCTCACTTGACGTTTAACATTTAACCATAAAGGTGTGTTTTCTTCGTGCTCGTAATTTCATTTGCTATCATTAATAAAACTTCGTTTAATTAATTCTGTTTATCTAATTAATAATTCTAATATTACCAAATAGTAAATGTGCCAAAGTAGGATTTAAAAAAAAAATTTTTTCTCTCTTGGAAATTCACCAGTTTTCAGCACCATAGTTATTTAATTATCGTGTCTATAATCGAATATTTACAGATCTACAATTTATAGGGGTTATTACACATCCTTAAACTATTAACTGGCACAAATAATTTTTCAATACAATTGTTGAACAATAATATGGATTAATTGATAGCCTTTTTTATGTGAATATAAAATATAAATATATATATAAAAATGATGTTTTTAATTGTTATTTATGGAAACAAATCTTAAGCAGTTAAGTTTGTGCAAAAACTTTTCGAATTTCCAAAAATGAATCGCGCGGAAATTAAGGTTATTCGAGATTTAGACTGAACATTTTGAGGATATATTAGTCAGTACAGCTAGTCAGAACGTATTGTTTAAATTAATTTTTTTTAATATATTGTTTAAATAAAAATAATAAGTTTTTAGGCTAACTGAACGTAGTTTTCGTTCAATTTGCGACCAGCGTCGCAAAAATTCAATAGGCATTTTTCTGACAATGATATAGAATCTATAAAAATATGTATAAACATAATTTATCTTTAAAGATAATTTATGTAATATAAAAAAATTGTTATAAATTTTTTACACGTAAAGGATTAATAAATCAATAAATCAATAATTCTGCAAAATTGCTAAATTCTTTTTTGTTGATCGAACGTGTAGCGCCGATATCATATTTGCATATACAAAATGAGATAGAGCATTGAAATTTTTTTTTACACACAGCTGAAACTTCACGGAATATGGGAAAAATAGGGATATTATGGTACGAATGTTTCCTAACCTTGAAAAAATAAAAGTTTAATTGTTTAACAATAATTGGACATTTTGGAAAATTCTGAGGTCGTAGACAAATTTTGAGACCAGATTTGAAATCAGCGTGAAAAAATCCTTTTATGTAGGTGGACGCGTAAAGGACATGCGAAGGTCAACTTCATGTTTTTCAATGGAATGAGGTATTTTTTAATACATCAATCGATGCAGCTGGACATTCGTTATAAAAAAGTACTAACCTATGTATGTCGAAAAGTTAGTAGTTCAGGAAATATTTCAATTTAAATAACTGAGAAATACCATTACAGTCATACTAAGTCATTAGCGTTCACTTACTAGTGTTTTTGAGTTATTTTAATTGAAATCTCTCCTGAACTACTAACTTTTCGACATACATAGGTTAGTACTCTTTGAGATTGAACGATTAAATTTTTTAAAATAAAAGCTGAAACATTATAGAATATGGGAAAAATAGGGATATTATGGTACGAATGTTTCCTAACCTTGAAAAAATAAAAGTTTAACTGTTTAACAATAATTGGACATTTTGGAAAATTCTGAGGTCGTAGACAAATTTTGAAACCAGATTTGAAACCAGCGTGAAAAAATCTACGTGAAACGACGTGGAGCAACTTTGACGAATTTTTTCGAGGTTAGGAAACATTCGTACCATAATCTCCCTATTTTTCTCATATTCTGTGAAGTTTCAGCTGCATGTAAACAAATTTAATTACTCTATCTCATTTCTATCGAAAGCTATTCCCTTGTTAATCGAGTTAGGTCAAGTTTAGTAGTGGAGGGGATATTTTCTGCATCCAACGTGTAACGCTTTCTTGCGTCCATCGAATATTTACTGTAGCAGCCTTTGTAGATCTGGAAAAAGTCAAAATCGTACCAAATTCTATCGAATTTGACGTTCCAGCAATTTTGGAAAATGTTGAGATACCATAAATGCATAATGATCTGCAGACTAGTCAACGCAAATAAAGGAAATATTTAGGTGGCTGTATACAAATGGATCACCCTGTATATGGTCCAAGTACGTTCCTGATAACTATCGAGTCAGAATATGATATTCTATAGTTACAAATGGATTACAATTTCTTCAAGCATTGTAAGAATTATTTAAACGTGTATACCTCGATACCCTATTTACCCCATATACGATCCTTAAATGTTAATTAATCCTTTTCTGTGTTTCAATATTTGTTTTCATTATCCTCTATGAACTTGTTACTTCATTAATTGAATCTTATAATTACTTTCCTCAAATATACCGTAAGTTTATTTATCGAATCACATTCATATCACTATAGTTATGCAATAGTACTGCAATAAATAATGCATGTAACACGTGTTCGGTTAAACGTTACACGTAACGAACGACTTTCTACTTTTAGAAGAACTACATACTTTCTTTGATTTTTAGATACTATGTTTCCGCGAAATTGTTTTTATTCTTTCGTTTCTTTTCTTAGAAAAGGAAAAAGATTATATCTTAAAAATGGTCAATCGAATATTGCTATAGTTTACTGTTAGTTTAATACTGTTTGAACAGAGCTATCTCATAGGCCCATCAACGTAATAAAAACAGTATTTCGATAATAAATAAATGTTTATAAAAATTGTAAAAGTACCTCTATTTGGTCGATACATCGTCTGGTCATCCTATTTGAATATCATGTAACCATTTGAAGACAGTTATCGTTAGTTTCGAGTAGTGATGGACAAGAAGCATTTCGGAACGTATTCGAATGACAAATAGGTGAATTGTGTGCAGAAATCATATGTCGCGACTAGATTGCGGATCTTTATGCAAAATAAAACTTGTCTGCCTCGAATGCAAGACACAGGAAGCAAATTGAATGTCACTTTTTCCCTTAATGATTCTAATAGAGGAGAAATCACTTATTTTAAATTGAAAACATTTTCCAACAATTTTGTGCACAATGTACAGCTTTTAAAATAAAATAACTTTTTTATAATTGTACCGAACGACCTGACCTTTTTATCATCAATTGTTTATCATATTGTTTATGAATCAGTGGTTTACTAAATGATCTGCAAAAAAGATTACTGAAAAATGACAATTTACAAGGTCAATTACAAATTACAATTTACAATTCAAAAATAAAGAAAGCATTTTTTTAAATTTTTTTATTAGGGCCCTTAATGAACATTTTAAGTGTATGATTTGTAGATCTATGTTTGTTACATGCATGCAGAAAATTTCATTGAAATCGATTAAGAATGGTAAAAATCGCAGTTTCACACGATTTTTCATCAGTTTCTGCTTGAAATCATTCTTAAAGTCATGAAAGTCTGCTTAAAGTCATTTTCTCAAAGTCAAATTTTCAGTATGTGTGTAACTACCATAGATCTGCAAAGTACAAATTTCAAATTTTCATTAAGAGCTCAAAATAAAAATGTAGATCTATAAAAGTGACATATAATTTTTAGACACCCTGTACATAACGTGTGTTTAAATAAACAAGTTAACATCTCGTAAACGATGTTCTCAAAGAACGAGACTAGAATTTTGCAAATTAACGAAGCTGTGGCTCGTTGGAGGTTCAAACATGAAATTCGCCTCGATTCAAAACCTGAAATTTCCCTCGATTTAAAGGAACGAATGGAACTTCAATGTGGTGTCGTATTTTTTCGAAACGTAGGAGTGTCTGTAACTGTATCGAATATAACTTAGCAGCGAAATTTCGAAGTTCAGAGCTTCGAAACTCCGTTTCTTTGAATCCTCTAATAATTTACTACGGAGGTTCGAATTTCGAAGCTTCGGAAGTTCGATTCCCATCACTAGACTGCGGATCTTCATGCATTCGTGCCTCATAAAAATGTTCAAAAAATGCTGGAGTATTAAATTGAACAGAATTTAATACAGTTTTTTTATTTATTCTTCGTCTTTTGTAAATAATTTTTGTAAATATCGTTTCTCTCTCTATATATATATCTATAGTAATGTAAGATAGTTGTAAGTTAGAGATAAGATAGAATTAATTAATTAATTAAGTATATTAAGCATAGATAAGGAGAAAAGCTATGTATTGGACATTGGACAAGAATTGTAACCCTAAGGGGAATCAATAAAGAGATATACAGGTTGTCCCACATAAATGATAACACCTTATATATATATATTTATTAATATTAATATTATTTTAATATTAATTTTAATATTAATTTTAATATTAATAATAAATAAATTTATTTATTATAATATTAATTAATAAATATATATATATATATTAATATTAATAATATTAATATTAATATTAAAATAAATTTATTTATTATTAATATTAAAATTAATATTAAAATAATATTAATATTAATATTAAAATTAATATTAAAATAATATTAATATTAATATTAAAATAAATTTATTTATTATTAATATTAAAATAAATTTATTTATTATTAATATTAAAATTAATATTAAAATAATATTAATATTAATATTAATATCAAAATAATATTAATATTAATATTAAAATAAATTTATTTATTATTAATATTAAAATTAATATTAAAATAATATTAATATTAATAAATATATATATATATATATATTTATTTATTCTTCGTCTACAAATGCTGTTACCGGTAAAAGCAGAATTTCATTTGGCACCACTTTCTTCAAATTTGTCAACAAAAATTGAAAATTGCTTGAACATCCGCGGTCTAGTAATCACCTTCGAATGTTCCGAAATCGAAGCTTCAAAATCCTCGACCTCCGAAGGAAAGTAACAGCCCTAGTCTGTGGTGATGCATTAGCAGGGGAAACGGTGACGGAAGTTATACTCCCTGTCGCGGCACCAATTTCTCGGGTAACTGTACACAACAATTGGTACCCCCTGCAGGGGGTGACTGATCGCTTACGCTTTACAGCGTATAAATAAATAGTGCTCAACAAGAAATAAATACATCCTCGCCGAAGCTACGTGCACGGCTCTTTTCTATACTCTATCCTCTATACTCTATGCGATAGCGTCGTCCCTGCGTTATCACGCTAAAAACAACCGACGTTCTTCTACGCACGCAGCGTGTACAGGGTGTCTCGAAATTATACAGGGTCTCCCAAAATAACTCAACATCCGGAAATGGGAGATTCCTTGGGTCATTTGAAGCGACATTTTCTTTTGCAAAAATGGCGTCCGCGGCTTTGTTTAGGAGTTATTAACGAAAAACACGGACCAATCAGAGCGCGGCAGCAGTGGATTAAGTCTGACTCGACCAATGGCGGCGCCACGCTAAGCGGGAGTCGAACACCGTTCGCTATAGCCGCGCTCTGATTGGTCCGTGTTCTTTGTTAATAACTCCTGAACAAAACCGCGGACGCCATTTTTACAAAGGAAAATGTCACTTCAAATGATTGGGACACCCTGTATGTTATGTTTACATAAACACTCTCCGCAAAATTAACCTTGACCTTGAAAATCAAGATAAACAAACAACATTTTTTTGGTTTAATCGTGTTCTATTGGTCATAAAGACCATATGGATATGTACATAATTTTATTCATAAATTTAGTGCTAAGTTAGTCCCCAAAATGGTCCTAAAATAGTTTTAAATTTTTTACCTCGATTTTGAAAGTCAAGGTCAATTTTGGGCGGAGTTATTTTAGGTCAATTTCTACTAAATGGTAGGCGTAGAATCACGCTATGGCGGCTGTGACAGAAAATTTTCGTGACACCCTGTAGGGTGGGTGTACAAAATGTTGTACATTTTTAAAATGGACGCACACTTTTTAAAATGGAATAACTTTTTTATGAATGTACCGAACGACCTGATTTTTTATAATTAATTAGAAACATTGCTTTATGAAACGGTATGTGAACGAGATTTTTCAAAAGATTATTATTTACAAGGTCACATGCAAAAATAAAAAAGGCAATTTTTAAAACCTTTTTATTTTGGGTTCTTAATGAAAATTGAAAATTTCTGTTTTGCAGATCTATGGGAGTTATATACATACTGAAAATTTCATCGATTTGATTAACATCGAGCTGCAAGTAGTTAAAAATTGTGAGAATCATAGGTTAACACGATTTTGTATCATTTTCTGCTTAAAATCCACAGAATCGTGTATTTTTATGCGAGTCGTTTTTTACTGTGTCAAAAGATTTCGATGAAATTTTCAGTATGTGATAGCCACCATAGATCTACAAAACATAAATTCCGAATTTTCATTGAGAGCTCAAAATAAAAAAGTAGATCTGCAAAACAAAAATTTTAAATTTTCATTGAGAGCCCAAAATAAAAATGTAGATTTATAAATCAAAAATTTTAAATTTTCATTAAGAGCTCAAAATAAAACAGTAGATCTGCAAAACAAAAATTTTTAATTTTCATTGAGAGCCCAAAATAAAAATGTAGATCTATAAAGCAAAAATTTTTAATTTTCATTGAGAGCCCAAAATAAAAAAGTAGATCTATAAAGCAAAAATTTTAAATTTTTATTAAGAGCTCAAAATAAAAAAGTAGATCTATAAAGCAAAAATTTTAAATTTTCATTGAGAGCTCAAAATAAAAATGTAGATCTGTAAAACAAAAATTTTGAATTTTTATTAAGAGCTCAAAATAAAAAAGTTTTAAAAATTGCCTTTTTTATTTTTGCATGTAACCTTGTAAATAATAATCGTTTGAAACATCTTTTTTGCATATGATTTCATAAACCAATATTTCTAATTAATATTAATAATTAACGTACGCATAGCTTTTGGCGACTTCTGGTTGGTAAAAATGGTGAAAATCGTAGTTTTACACGATTTTTGCTTAAAATCCACAGAATTGTACATCTTTCGACGCGTGTCGTTCTCTCCTGCGTCAAAAGTTTCGATGAAATTTTCAGTACGTGTAAAAAATTATATTTTCAATTTTTTTCAAGGGCCCTAATAAATAAATGAAAAGACATGCTTTTTTGTAATTGCATGCAACCATGTAAATAGAAATTTTTGGAAAATCTGTTCTGCAGATCATTTAGTAAGCCAATGATTTACAAACAACATGATAAACAATTAATGATAAATATATTAGGTCGTTTGGTACATTTCAAAAAAAGTTACTCTATTTTAAAAGGTGTACGAACACTTTGGACACACACTGTATGTACTTAGCGTTACACGACTCGACGATAATAAAATTCCATCCCATATAACGCATAAAATAATCAATAATAAAATCCCGTTAGGAGAGATAACATGGACGAAATAATAAAAACTTCGCCAGGCTTGGCATCGTGCGATTGGCAGTTTGGAACGTATTCGTACAGTTTTCATCGTGAATACTTTCCCGACGAATTATTAAGTACTATGTCTCTTTTTCTTTTTTAATTAATAATTGAAGGCGTAGTGCTGTCATTATTCCAATGATCACGGTTCGAACACTACAAATAGACTTATCGTTAGTACTGCTTCCAAGTGTCCACCTTCTTCAGCATAATTAGCAAAAACAAGAAGAGTTCATTAAAGTACAGAGAGATTCTTGCGTCGACAAGACCGAGGATATAGTTCTTTTATTTCTCTGAAATAACTTGAAATTTGAAGCAGGAATCGTTCTAATAGTAAATGATCGACTGTGAATCATCGAGTGGCTCTACAATGTACCTAAATCGATATAGGTACATCTACTTCTTATAGTTTCCAGGCTCAACCTTCAGAGGAATGGAGGCTATCCGGACTCTGCAGCAGTCAATGAAAACACAGGCTTTACATACTTACAAGTAACACTAAATACCCCATTGATACTCCCTGATTTGAATGAAATTTAATGTACACATTGAACACCGAAAAATATTAAATGCGTGTCTTTTTGGTTCGGCTAAATACGCTTTTTAGGGGTAGTAAGCACCCCTAATTATTCCTTAAAGGGTACAGTTTCTGAAAATTCTGAAGTTACAAACCTTTTCCTCCTTCATATTGTTTCTATAAGTTTGATCCTATCTTCCCATAACGTCTGATTCTGTTCTTTTTTGCAAAATAACGAAACAAATCAATCCTGAAGACAGATTTAGAGTCATCACATAAAATTACTGATTGTAGATACAGGATGCGCTCAAAGGTCCAGCAACTGCTAAAACCAGCAAGTATGGCTTATTATTTCCAAATTTAATTGACCATGAAAATCGACATCAAGGTCGACTTCAAGGACGACATCAAGGTCGACTTCAAGGACGACATCAAGTGCTCACTCTGAACTGTACAACTCTGGATCTAGCACTTGTTCAAGAAATAATTAGCTACAAACGTTTCCATCTCCAGAGGTTGAGGGGTGCTTTCTACCCCTAAAAAGCGTTTTAGCCGATACACAAACCATTTTTTAATATTTTTCGGTGTTTAATACCTACGTTAAATTTTATTCTAATCAGGGGGTATCAGTTGGGTAATATCACTTGTTAGTAGATACCTGCAGACAGGATGTACATACAGCAGTACTGTCGCCCAGGATCTTTGCTGTCACCAAGATAGAGACAGAGTATACCCACTTTTAGCATGAAATAGAACCCATATTTAACATATTGGAAGTGGGTGTAGTGGGGCCTTGCAGTTCTCGGAGTAGAATAAAGGTCCATTTATACTACACGGACGGATCAGCCACGGACAGAAAGACAATTCTTAAGGGATAGGCAGAGTCCCTATTCCTTAAGCATTGTCTTTTTGTCCGTGGCTGATCCGTCCGTGTAGTATAAATGGACCTTAAGTTGGAACTCCCTGATACTCATATCATGTTCCCTCAGGAACACAGTGATAAACGGGGAAGTAAAAGTTACTTCTGTTGAGGCTTCCGGGTATAAACCGTGTCCTAAAGGAAGTAATTTCCAAAATTGTGTCTTGAGTATTGCAGCTAGCTTAATCAGGGGATCGAAATACACACTGGCGTGTGCTGGAATTGTGCTTCACTTGTACAGGGTGTCCCCAATATTCCTTCAACATCCGGAAATGGGAGGTTCTTGAGATCAGTTGAAGCGACATTTTCCTTTACAAAAATTGCATCCGCAGCTTCGTTTAGGAGTTATTGACGAAAAACACGAACCAATCAGAGCGCGACCTAGACCAGCGGTCAGCAAACTATAGCTCGCGCGCCAAATCCGACCCGCCCAGTGGCGGATTACCCTATGAGCCTTAGACCATATATACCTATAGACCCAGCGCAGATAATTCTGCCTTGTTCCGAGATTAAACCGACTAGCAGACGACGCTTGTGGGAAAAGTGCTATAGTATGTTGAGAAATCGCAGTACCGCGAAGGTAAAGTGGCAGAGGGGAAAGGGGAATCGTCGTCACATGTCATTCTGTATAAATATACATACATGTATTTTATTTTATTACTCGTTCATTTTTACTTTACTCTTATTATTTTAAATATGGTTAACTCATTTTGTCGATTATAATTTGGAAGAAGCTAAATTTTAATGTAGGATTTGGTAATATAAAATCTGTATTTTTTCCCTCACAACTTACTTTATTTAAAAAAAGAACAGTAAAAACAATATACATGTATATGTCGTATACAATACTTGTGTACTGTGCACTCGTTTCGTCTCATACACTATCCACCATTTTAAATTATCTCGAATCGAGGCTTGTGGACACCAGATAATTTTGGATCTCGTCACATAGCATCGTATGCACATACTATACCTATGCCGGGTCTATAGGTATATATGGTCTAAGCTATGAGCAAATGTCCCAAGAAGAAGGGGGCCCCGAACACAGACGAAGATCCAAAATCTACATTTTTCTCATAAAAAATTTCAAAGGGGCCCCGAGATTCTACATTGCCGGGGGCCCCAACTTGTCATGAAGCGCCACTACGCCTGCCGCCTGTTTTTAATCAGGCCTGCGAGGTGAATGAACATGAAAAAATAAATTAAATTACGTAAAATAGAAAACATTATGTAAAAATATCAGGTCCTAGTAAATCAATTTTGAACCTGTTCTTATTTCGTTGCTGTATGAGTAGAATTACCTACCCATGTAAATATCTTCGAGCTTGCTACCCAGCCCCCTTGCCTTTTTTTCGAAAAAAGTTATATTGGGACAGTTTGAGGTTTGTTCTTTAGAATTTTACGTTCTGGCCCTTTCCAGAGGAAGTTTGCTGACCCCTAGACGCGTGTTGGCACAGTCGGCCAATTGAGAGTTGGTGGGCCGGGCCGATCGTGCCAACACGCGTCTAGGTCGTGCTCTGATTGGTCCATATTTTTTGTTAATAACTTCTAAACAAAGACGCCTCAGGAACCTTCCATTTTTGGATGTTGAAGGAATTGTCAGACATCTTGTACAGCTCTGAAGGCATCTGAAGGAGGCTGCTTATGTCCTTGTTTGGTGAGCACCAATCAAAGTACACTTCTTTAAAAGTCCACTTTGATTGGAGCTTACCGAACCGGAACATGAGCAAGCTCACAAATCCAGCACACACCAGTACCAGTGTGTCTTTCAATCCCCTGATGAAGCTAGCTGCAATACTTGCGAAACGTTGGGAAAGTCACCTTAGGACACGGTTCACACCGGAAAGCCTCAACAGAAGTAATTGTACGATGCCGAGCCGTGAAAGCCTCAAATCTCTAATAGGAAAGTAAAAGAATAATAGGAAACATGCCAATAAAGTTAGAGAAGTCCTGGATAAAACGAGGAGGAATTTCATCCTGCTCCTTGTCCGAAGAGATAAGAAACCTAAGAACAAGATCCTAACCAAAGGGGAGCACTCGGTCTTGCAGACGCCAGCTTGTTTCCACCTCCGTATTTTAATATCCGGTTCGAAAACGAAGTTATACGAACACGTTCCAGGAACCAGACACCCAGTGTCTTCCGCGCGAAGGATCGCCAAGGTGGTCGATAAAAACGACGAGATAGAAAAAGGACGAGATAATAAACACAGCAGAAAATGACGATCGCTCCCGCTACGCGGACTTCTCCCAGCAACATGGCGCAACGTTGAACCGCTCGGCGAAGCTAGACCGGACCCAGACAGACCAAGGATATGACGAAAACAGGAAGACAAGCCCCCGGACAATTTTGTTTGTACAAAGACTGTGACGACGAATACGAACGAGGCGTTGCAGCGTGAACGCCTGGGTGCACCGACGCGTCGAGAAGAAGATGGTGTATTGCGATTGTAATTGATGATCAGCGGTCCCAGCGTAAGGCAGACGTTTTTACTGTTGGATCGAACGACAATTGCGGTTGGCGACTTGGACCGCCTTTCGATTCGATTGTCCAGGCGAGCGGCATTTCGCGTTCCCTGAAATTAGGCTAGCTTCCCGGAGACAGTAGCAAGTAGAAGACAGTCACGGCCTTGTTGCAGTCAGCAAGCGAAGAGCGAGCTCGTTAGGTCAACAGTTGCGATTGCTAGTGCCATTATTCACCTGTGTGCCGGCTCCTGCCTCGTAATCGACTGCACGGTGATTCTCTTCTGTCAGGTGAGTTCTCCGTTCCTTGAACAGGTCCGCCACGCAGGTCGCCTATGAACAGTTTCGACATAATTCACCGCGGCTCTTTGCAATGCTTTTCCTGTTATGGATAAAAGTCGATTTACAGCAATGGAGGATATTATAAGACACACTGACAAATTAGTCATTCAGGTACGGGATACCAGCGTCTTGAATATTACTAGAGTTCGTTCACCTTGGTTCAAGCATATTAAGTTAACTAGACAATGTATTGTTACAGTCAATCGATAAAGGGCCGACCATTATCAATTGGCGGATTCACTTGCTCGTGTTGGTGTTATTGATAACCCCAATTGTAAGTGTAATCCGGAGCAGGAAACACTTAACCATGTTCTATGGCAGTGTAATCTGTATAATGAGCAGAGGATAAAATTCATTCGAAATCTTATTAAGGGGGTACCGTACTCATGGATATGACTAGCATGTTACTAGAATATTAGTAGAACAACAAGTGAAAACCGTGTTTACGGGAAACCATTTTTTGTTTTTATCCAAGCATGTTACGAGCTGTGAGAGGGCTCATTGTAAAGAGGAAGGTTCATCATAGCACGCTCTGCTCATGATTTAACAAGATTATGTTTATATTTAATAATATGAGCGTCCAAAAATAGGGCAAACAAGTCGAGACAACCACCCTCAGGTTCCCATGTATTTTTCTAATACAATATTATTTTTTCGACTTAAGGGGGTAGAGTACCCACGTGACATTACTAGAATCTAACCAGAATCTAACTAGAAAACAAGTGAAAACAGGGGTTTACGGGAACACACCTCACGTCGTCATATGATTATATTTTCAGCTCAATGAGGGCTCATTCTAAAGAGGAAGGTTAAACGAAGCGCGCGTGGGTCCAACTTCAGTTACATTATGTTTATATCCAGTAATGTGACTGTCCAAAGTAAGGAAAACAAATGAAGAAAAATTCCGGATTTTCTAATGTATTTTTCGATCACAAAAAGATTTTTCCTGCTTATTTAGGGACCCACGCGCGCTTCGTTTAACCTTCCTCTTTCAAATGAGCCCTCACTCAGCTCAATATAAAATCGTATGAGGATGTGAGGTGTGTTCCCGTGATCGCATTCAATTGTTTCCCAGATTCCCTTCATGAAGGGTGAGTAGAAGCAATTTTAGTTCAGCTACTTGGACGAGATGGCGCTTTGTCAGGAGAATTATCAGCGTAGTTTCTTAACAACAAAAGTGTAAAGGGCATGAAGCCACTCGGATGCATTAATAGCAATAAAGATTATGATTAAAAGAAAAAAACCTGTAATTATAGCGAAATTGAAGCGTTAGATTCATACAGATGTATGTTCATCACTGTTGCCAAATTGGTTTTTCGCGCGGGGGTTGGTCACACTGAAAAATACCATGGTCACGTGGGTACTCTACCCCCTTAAATCATGAGCAGAGCGGGCTATGACGAACCTTCCACTTTACAATGAGCCCTCACACAGCTCATAACATGCTAATAAGAGCTGTGTGAGGGCTCATTGTAAAGAGGAAAGTTCATCATAGCCCTCTCTGCTCATGATTTAACAAGATTATGTTTATATTTAATAATATGAGCGTTCAAAGTAGGGCAAATAAGTCGAGACAACCACCCTCAGGTTCCCATGTGTTTTTTTAATACAAAACGGTTTTTCTGACTTAAATCATGAGCAGAGAGGGCTATGATGAACCTTCTTCTTTACAATGAGTCCTCACACAGCTCATAACATGCTAATATGAGAACAAAAAATGTTTTCCCGCAAACACTGTTTCGTTAATGAAATCAGTGTTTGCAGGAAAACATTTTTCGTCCTCATATTAGCATATTCTGAGCTGTGTGAGGGTTTGTTCTAAAGAGGAAGGTTCATCATAGCCCGCTCTGCTCATGATTTAGATAGATTATGTTTATATCTAATAATATGAGTGTCCAAAGTAGGGAAAACAAATGAAGAAAAATTCCACAGATTCGAATGTATTTTTCTAATACAAAATTAGTTTTTCGACTTAAATTATGAGCAGAGTGGGCTATGATGAACCTTCCTCTTTACAATGAGCCCTCACACAGCTCATAGCATGCTCGTATAAGGGCAAAAAGTGAAAGCCACTCGGATCCATTAATAGTAATAAAGATATTGATAAAAAGAAAAAAACCTGTATTGATAGCGAAATTTAGTTTAACTAGCGCTAGATTGATACCAATATATGTTCATCACTGTTGCCAAACTGATTTTCAGCGTGGAGGTTGGTTACACTGCAAAATACCCTAGAATCAGAGGCTCTGGTACCCCCCTTGGCTAGGTATTTCATCAATACATATATACATACATACTATCAATATAGGTTTTTTGCTTTTTATCAGTATTTTTATTGGTATTAATGGATCCGAGTGGCTTTAAGCCTGTCATATTTTTGTTGTTACGAATCTCCATTGACAGTTCTCCTGACTAGGCGCCATCTCGTTGGAAAAGCTGAACTAAAATTGTTTCTAGATTTGCTCTAGACTCTGTACGAACGAAATATGGGGAAGTTGAATGCAATCAGAGGAAACCACTCTTTTTCTTATACGAGCATGTTATGATCTGTGTGAGGGCTCATTTTAAAGTGGAAGGTTGATCCCGCTTCGCTCAGTTCAGGATTTAAGTAAAAGAAACCGTTTTGTATTTAAAAAATACATGGGAACCTGAGGGTGGTTGTCTCGATTTGTTTCCCTTACTTTGGACGCTCATATCATTAAATATAAACATTATCTCGTTAAATCATGAGCTGAGCGAAACGCGATCCGTAACATGTTTGTATAAAGACAGAAAGTGGTTTCCCGTAAACACTTTTTTCACTTGTTCACTTCCCGATTCATAGGGAAGTTACTGTAATTTTTCTAGTAATATTCTAGTAATATTCAAGGGTACTATACTCCATAAGTCAAAGAAATCTTTTTGTGAAAGAAAAATTAAATTAAACATTAAAATCTGCGGAATTTTTTCAATTTTTCCCTCTACTTTGGACGCTTATATTATTAAGTATAAACATAATCTAACAAAATCATGAGCAGAGCCACCTGCGATCAACTTTCCTCTTTAGAATGAGCTCTCACACAGCTCATAACATGCTTGTATAAAAACAAAAAGTGGTTTCCCGTAAACACTGTTTTCACTTGTTTTTCTAGTAATATTCTAGTAATATGCTAGTCATATCCATGGGTACTGTACCTCCTTAAAATGAACTCAAGAACACAAATTGAACCTTCAAATTAGGAGCCACGAAAATCGTAATCGTACCGACAAAGTCGTTTCGAAAAAGCGTTCACGCTGGAACAAATTGTGTTCTATTGGTTTATCAATTTGAAAACGGTTTACGTTGTAGTAACCTTCTTCGTTTACATTGTACACCACAGCCAGCGAGGATCGTAAAGATTGAAGTTGGGTGCCTAGGGCCTTGGCTATTTCATATTTATGGTCGAGCGTAATTTATGGCCGTACAATAGGGTAGTTAAGGAGAATAATACTCACCACCACTACTGCAATGATGGTACCAAGGGTCGAGCCAGCCAGAACGTCGCTCCAATGATGTTTGTAATCAGAAACTCGTGACAGAGCCGTGAACCAGGCCATCAAGATGCACACCAACTGAAGGAAATGCTTCAACAATTTGCTGCCCTTCCATGCCACTCTCAACTGCAAGTACAACTGGAAATAAAAACAAAGGAATTATGCACAATCGTATGAAAAAGCACTGTCGAAAATTTCGTGTTCAGCAAACATAACTTGAACATTTCTTTCCGAATTCGCAACATTCTTCATGCGTATCGTCTGTATTTTTATTATAAACTAGCTGACCCGACGGACGTTATCCGGTCCAAATTTCAATAAATTTGTTTGCGATCGTTTTGTAAATTTGTGAAAAGCTATTGGGAATGAGGAAACAAAGCAAAAATGAGAGAAAAACGTAATTATATTTTAATTAAGGCTGCCGTGTGATCCTCTAATAAATATTCGACGCTGTGCTCGACGACGAACTCAATGGGAACCAATAATACGCAGCCAAACATGTCAACATGCTACTTGTGCCGTTTCAAAATTTATGATTTTTGCAGTTTGTCCGAATTTTCCGACTTTCCTTTGTAATTGTTTCGAATTTTTTTTCTTGAAAACTTTTCCAGGACCATAACTAACAGAACAAAAAAAGAATTACACATATCCATCGTTCGAATCGTAAGTTATGGTTTCGAGTTAATTAAAAAATCCCATAGAAAAAAGCACTTTCATTTGTTCCCGAATTTTCCATTTTCCGGGCAACACAACGAACAAATGAAAAAAAGATTTACACATATTCATCGTTCAAATCATAAGTTATGGTCTTGAGTTAATTAAAAAATTTCATAGAAAAAGCACTTTCATTTCATCCCGAATTTTTCATTTTTCCAGGACCATAACGAACAAATCAAAAAAAGAATTACACATATTCATCGTTCGAATCGTACGTTATGGTCTTGAGTTAATTAAAAAATCCTATAGAAAAAGCACTTTTATTTCTTCCCGAATTTACCATTTGTCCGAGCAACTTTTCCAATTTTTCTTTCCCTCAAAACCTTATTCTAAAATACTAAAAGTTGCATTTTATAACTTTTTTATGAGGGCCAATATGGAAAATTTTAAAAATGCGTTTTGTAGACCTGTGTCAATTAAACATATTCTGAAAATTTCGTCAAAATCGGTCGACGTTGCAATGAGCTATAAACGTTTAAATATGTTAAAAATTGCAGATTTTCACGATTTTCGACTTGTAACTGCAGATTCTTACATCTTTCAATGCCTGTCGTTTTTTTCGCATCAACCGATTTCGATGAAATTTTCGCAGTGCATATAACTGACAGGGATCCACAAAACGCATTTTTAAAATTTTCAATATTGGCCTACATAAAAAAGTTGTAAAATGCAACTTTTAGTATTTTTGCTACAATTCCGATGAATTGCAATTTTTGCCAAAATTTTTTGTCGCATCCTGTGGCAAAATAATTGCTCTAGTTTCCCAAAAAAATTCAAATCGTATAGTACAATATCAATAACAGTTATCGTCTTTTTAAAAGTGAGCGAATAACTTTGTGACTCACTGTACATCTTTCAATGCCTGTCGTTTTTTCCCACACCAACCGATTTCCGTAAAACTTCAGTGCATATAATGCATATAATTTAAGTGCATATAATCTATATGCACATAATGTAAGTGCATATAATTTATATGCATATAATCTAAGTGCATATAATCTATATGCATATAATCTAAGTGCTTATAATCTATATGCATATAATCTAAGTGCATATAATCTATATGCATATAATCTAAGTGCATATAATCTATATGCATATAATCTAAGTGCATATAATCTAAGTGCATATAATCTATATGCATATAATCTAAGTGCATATAAACTATATGCATATAATCTAAGTGCATATAATGCCTATAATCTAAGTGCATATAATCTATATGCATATAATCTAAGTGCATATAATCTATATGCATATAATCTAAGTGCATATAATCTATATGCATATAATCTAAGTGCATATAATCTATATGCATATAATCTATATGCATATAATCTAAGTGCATGTAATCTATATGCATATAATCTAAGTGCATATAATCTATATGCATATAATCTAAGTGCATATAATCTATATGCATATAATCTAAGTGCATATAATGCATATAATCTAAGTGCATATAATCTGTATGCATATAATCTAAGTGCATATAATCTATATGCATATAATCTAAGTGCATATCATCTATTTGCAAGAAATTTGTAAAAAATAACATTCATTTCTAACCGAATTTTTGGAAGTACATATTATGTTTGTATGTACGTATGTATGCACAGAATATTTTGTACAGGGTGTATAAAAAGTAATGGTCATCCGTTCTAGGGGAGAATCTACACGTTTGAATCGGTGGACATTTGTAAAATAAACTTGCCGGGAAATTTGCAAAATCTGGAATTAATATCATCTTTAAACGTTTGGGATCATTGCAACGTCGATCGATTTTGACGAAATTTTCAGAATATGTTTAATCGACACAAATCTACAATACGTATTTCTTAAACTTTGAATATAGGAGCACATATAAAGGTATACTCTAACCCAGATCATAATCGTGAAGTGATTAATTCTCGGTGTTCGCCACGGAATCTCTTCACTCTCGATCTCGAGGATCTGTGAAGACGTGACCGTGATCGTGGTCGAACTAATCCGTAATTCGTAAACGAAATTGGACGATGCGGAAAAAAACGACAGGCATTGAAAGATGTAAGAATCTGCAGTTACAGGTCGAAAATCGTGAAAAGCTGCAATTTGTACCATCTCTAAACGTTTGTAGTTAATTGCAACGTCGACCGATTTTGACTAAATTTTCAGAAATATATTTAATTCACATAAGGCGGAGCCGTGTCGAGGGCTGCTAGTTAAGTATAGATACAGATAAATGATTATACCTTTTTTTTTTTTTGGGAGATGGAAAACTCCGGAAAATAGGGGGCTTTGATGACCTTAAGATCCCCCTTTTTTCTTTTATTTGTATTAATGCGCTTTAGCGTGCCTAGGACCCGTTACACACATTCTCAAGGGCGCCCACGTATTCCTTATCCACTCTTGTTCTTTCCCTTATAGATAAATGATTACACCCAGGGCCGCCGCGTGCGGTTGTGCAGGTTGTGCACCGCACACGGGCGCTTCATCAAAGGGGCGCGCAGTGGTCGAGAGACCCGTTTTCGTGGCCAAAACTACTGTAGCGTTATTTCAAGGTTTAATGTTATACTGTTTAGGTCGTTGGATTCGTCTTGACACCAGTTAGAATAGTATGAAGTGAAAAATATATGTTAATATTTAAAAAATTGCTGTATTTCATCACAGAATCATCTAAAATGAATAATATTTTGGATTTGGGAACTATGAACGGTTGTTAGGCAGTTCTTCCGTTTATGATACAACTCAGAATTCGATGAAATTTTGAAAATAGGTTCTTTTTTTACTAAAATGACGATTGCCAGAAGGATTTTTGGCGCGTCGAAAAAAAATTTGTTATCATTTCAATGTTGCGCTCTACGTTACCGACTTTGTATTTTATGTTCGTGCCGTGCGCATGCGTCAGTAGGATGCGACAGTTCTTCAAGTGCTTTTAGAGTTGTATAAGTCGTATAGGTTAACAATGAGTCATATACATATATATATATAAATATAAATAAATATAAATATGTATTCTGGAAATTAATGTAAAATGTATAGAAAATTTCAATTGTTTAACTAAGTGAATCAATATCTACAATGGGAAGATTATGCGATGAGAATTAATTTGGATTAGGTTAACCCGAAATGTTTATTTATTATTTCAGGCCGGCCCGACCACGCACACGAAAATTCAGGAGTAGTCTTTAAAAATTTCAAGTTTACCTTATATGCATTATGTATGTATTACTTTAAATTAAAGAGCATTCGTTTATAGATGATATGTGTGAATTTTTATGGCGCTGTGAGGTGAACTGGGCTGGTGATGATTCCTTTTTACAACTAATTGAAGATATTCTATATAAAATAGAAAGTCGGTAAGTCGGTAAGGTAGAGCGCGACATTGAAATGATAAAAAAAATTTTTCGATGCGCCAAAAATCCTTCTGGCAATCGTCATTTTAGTCAAAAAAGAACCTATTTTCAAAATTTCATCGAATTCTGAGGTGTACCATAAACGGAAGTTTCGCCGGTTGTTATTTTATAGGAAAAAGATTTTTTCAATATATGAAAGTTGAAAAAATGAATTTTTGCCACGAAAAATCTCCAGAAATGAACGGACATGGGCGCCTAGTCCTGACTACCATAAACAGATATTTTTGCTAAAAGAAAGGGTCATTCAAATCATTCTCATGTTTGAAGAGGGCGCACTAAATTTCTTTTGCACACGGGCGACTCGCACCCACGCGGCGGCCCTGATTACACCTAATAAGCAATAAGTTTCACTTCTGCCGCGCGTGGTTTCCACGCGCACGATTTTTTATTTCTCCCAGCTAATTTCTCCGTAAACGCATAAACAATCTGCTTGTCACTTTGCGGGCTGTACAATTTCCCATTTCGATTTTGAGCTGGATCCCTGCTACGCATGAATCACGTTGCGAAATTGGAAAAAAAGGTTCCACGACCTGTAATCCGGCCGAACAAAAACCACGTTTGACACACGCGGCAGTCTAATAAATAATTATCCGCCTGGCGCAGACTCTTTCGAGGAGAGTACTGTGAAAAAATGATAAAACGAACAAACGAAAGGAAATGGGTACTTACCGCGAGGTAGATCATCGTGTAGGCAGAGAAGGAGGAGTGTCCCGAGGGGAAGGATAATCTGAAAGAGATGGAGATTATAAATCGTATCGTGTCGAATAAATCTCATTCGGTGGTCGTTACGCGCAACAAATTTCCGTTTTATTATTCAACACGGAGCGATACGGCACAGCGCGGAGAAGCACGACGCGCGGCGGGCACAGCGTCATCGGCGCACACTGCACACGCGTCCCGTAATGGGACCCTATTCATTTTGTCAGGATTAATTCCGGGGCTTGTACAGTGCCGATTACAATCGCTAAGGCGGGCTCTTGCCTCGGAGCCACGCCGGGATCATAAAGATTCGCCGGAAGATCCTTCGCGATCATACACTCCGGCACAAAAAGATAACGCGCGTCAAGATTTACATGATTCTCATTCATTTTCATTCGGTTTTACGCTGCAACCGAAGTTTATTTAACCCTTAGCACTCGAATGGTGACTCTGAGGCACCATTAAAAATTGCTGTACCGTTCTTCAAAATATTGCATACATTATTAAATACAGTTCTGTGTACCTCGATCGTCAATTATTCATAACAATATGTTAATGTTATCGGCGCACAGTGGTCCGGATGGAGAAATTCAGTGACATTTTGTTATAACTTTCGAACCCTTAGAGATACAGCAATGAAATTTTCACTAAAAATATTTGAAAAATAGTAATTTTGAACTACAGGTAATTAAATATTTTTTTGCATTTGTTAAACAATATTTTTTAATTAATTTTCATAGATATTTTTTTATTAAAAATATGAGTTTTAGCGGTCCGAATCAATAACTTTAGTGACATTTTTGCATAACATTTGCAAAAGTTATAGGGAATAAATGTTGACTGAAAAATATGAAAATATAATCACTTGTTAATGATAAATAATTTAGTATGTTTAGTGTTTGTTTAATTATTTTTAATAACATTTTACTTACTTCATTGGGTGATTTAGTTAAACCTATGATACGCTTTAAACACTAATAAGTTGCGTGGAGGGACCATGTGGGAAGTAAATCGTGCATAACTATATAGAGGAAAGTGTACTGAAAATAGTACAATTTGTAATAATGCGGTGCTATTTGGAACTTAAAAGATATTCCTTATCAAACATGAGGAATTTTGACAACTCCTGTGCCTACACTGTGCATTATTTTTTAAATACATTATTTAAATTAATTTTTAATTGTCAGTGTATATTCTTATCGTAAAGTAATGCTCTTCATTTTAAAAGAAGAACAGAGAAAAAATATTAAACAGCTTAGTCAGGGCATCCAGATGAAGATAAACATCTTTCTTCTGCGAAACATAATGTTTTCAAAATGTCCAAGTTTAAGTGTTCGTTACGATTACAATTTTTATTTTATTGTATTAATTTCTTTATTTTCGAGCTAGGTGGATATTTAAGAAGCAATGCAAACTTTGTACATGTCGATACGAGAAAGTTCATTTTTCGGCAAAATGTCACACGATTTTCTAATCCGGACCACTGTGCGGCGCCCTGGTTCGGTCAATTGGGACTTGTTGATTGTTGAATTAAATTTCATTCTATTTTGCAAACTTGCTTATTGTTCCAATTGATCGAACTAGGCACTCCGGCACAAAAAGATAACGTACGTCAAGATTTACATGATTCTCATTCATTTTCATTCGGTTTTACGCTGCAACCGAAGTTTATTTAACCCTTAGCACTCGAATGGTGACTCTGAGGCACCATTATAAATTGCTGTACCGTTCTTCAAAATATTGTATACATTATTAAATACAGTTCTCTGTAGCGGTTAAACGTATAGCGATCGTAATAAGCTTTAAGCAAAAATTAAATGTTTTCGGCGCATTGGTTCGAACTAGTAATACTTCAAAATTAGGGCTGTAACTTTCCTTCGAAGGTCGAAGATTTCGAAGCTTCGAAGCTTCGAATGTCGAAGATACCTAAGATTTACGCTACGTTGTTTAATCTTATGAATTGTTTCTAACAATATCCTTTGATGTAAGTTAGCTTCATGGTCCACAACTTTAACGTTGTTAAAATCGAAGGGGTGGTCAAATTCCATTGAGTGCTTCGTCAAAGCTGTATGATTATTAGGTGGAAGGAAAATGTTATGTTCTCTGTATCTCGATCGTCAATTATTCATAACAATATATTCATGTTATCGGCGCCCTGGTTCGGTCAATTGGGACTTGTTGATTGTTGAATTAAATTTCATTCTATTTTGCAAACTTGCTTATTGTTCCAATTGATCGAACCAGGGCGCTGATAACATTAATGTATTGTTATTATTAAATACATGGGTATCAAATCAATTACTAAACAGTTAGATATTATATCAATATCATATCCATACAATTTTTAAAATCATAGGGAATGGAAATATTCCAGGTAGGAGAAAATGTTTAATTTTTTAGTTAAAGTAGCTCAGAGTGCAAAGGGTTAAGTATTGGGTATAGAATAATGGGATAAACTTCTGAAAAGCACACAGTGGGTGTACAAAGTGTTCGTACACTTTTTATAATGGAATAACTTTCTTGTAATTGTACCAAACGATCTGATTCTTTATCATCAATTAGAAGCATTGGTATACTAAATGTTCTGCAAAAAAGATTTTCCCAAAAATTACAAATTACATATATACTTATTTATATAATACATTAACGTTTCAATTCTGTTATGAAGTTCAATTTTAACAATTATTTTATACTTGGTTTATAAAAGTTTCGAAGGAACATCTATTTCTTAACAAACGTTTTAAAGTAAAGTTTTAGAATTCAGAATTCACAAGGATACAGTGGGTGTACAAAGTGTTCGTACACTTTTTATACTAACATACTAAATGTTCTGCAAAAAAGATTTTCCAAAAAATTACTAATTATAATTTATCAATGTTATCGGCGACAGGTTCGATCATTTTTATCAAATTTTAATTATAAATGATCGAACCTGGCACCGATAACATTTAAAAATTTTAATTATCAAAATTTTCGATCGAGAAGAATTCACCTTTTACAATTTATCAACGGTATAAAGTATATACATAGATCAGGGCTTGAATTTAACTGCAAACTTTAAACTTCTAAATGATTTCTTTTCTGTTTTAAGTTATAACTTTGTACATTAACACTTCAATTCTGTTATGAAGTTCAATTTTAATAATTATTTTATAGTTGGTTGATAAAAGTTTCGAAGGAACATCTATTTCTTAACAAACGTTTTAAAGTAAAGTTTTAGAATTCAGAATTCACAAGGATACAGTGGGTGTACAAAGTGTTCGTACACTTTTTATACTAACATACTAAATGTTCTGCAAAAAAGATTTTCACAAATATTATAAATTACATATATACTTATTTATATCGATTGTATTATCGTTAACAAACAATTGTTGAATGATATCGGCGCTACGGTTGAACAGTTAAGAAGAAAACAAAAATTTTTTCTAAGCAATTTTGCTAATTTTCAAAATAACCCACGTTTCGGTCCCTGATTTGGACCATTTTCAAGATTGAATTGAATTGCGTTTATGAGAAAAATGAAAAAATTTTTAACATGAAGATATGCAATTACAAATTACAATTTATTAACGGTATAAAGTATACATATAGATCAGAGCTTGAATGAAATTGCAAACTTTAAACATTTAAATGATTTCTTCTCTGTTTTAAGTTATAACTTTGTACATTAACACTCCAATTCATTTATAAATGTTCAATTTTAACAATTATTTTATACTTGGTTTATAAAAGTTTCGAAGGAACATCTATTTCTTAACAAACGTTTTAAAGTAAAGTATAAAACCTTAAACTGTTTACTTAGCATTTTCTAAGGAATTGAAAACGAGTTAAATACAATAGATGAGTAAGCAAGTCGTGATTTTCATGTAATTATTTTATTCTATTGTTACATACTCACACGTAAGTACATAGTATAGTATACGTTCAGTGTTCAGCAATTAGTTTTAGAATTCAGAATTCACAAGGATACAGGGGGTGTACAAAGTGTTCGTACACTTTTTATAATGGAATAACTTTTTTGTAATTGTACCAAACGATCTGATTCTTTATCATCAATTAGAAGCATTGGTATACCAAATGTTCTGCAAAAGAGATTTTCCCAAATATTACAAATTACATATATACTTATTTATATTAATTTAAATTAACGCAATTACCAAAGTTCGAGTTAGATTTACACACCGTTTAATATTTATAGCAACTTAAAGTTTGCACATTTTAACACGTCTTCTTATGGAGAATTTATAAAATTTCACTTCAAATCCTATTTAAACCTTGAAAAAAACGCAACTGGAAACTCCAGTCTTTTTTATATGTAGTAAAAATTATGTATTTAATTATGTTCAAAATTTGTTAGGATTCACTAAACAGTTACATAGCAAAAAATTATAAACTGTTACAAACCTTCAAATTTATATAATAATGTATTATAAAATTAATATAATAAAAAATAATAAAATTTATATAATAATTTATTATAAAATTATTATCAGAACTTAATTTTACTCAAATCTCACATGTTAATTTTCATTAATAACCATAAATATTGCTTTCTTTAATTTATTTAAATAATAAATTTTCAACTTTTTATTGCGTACTTATATATATTACAAATTTATCATATATTACAAATATCACAAATTTATTTTCTTGAAGTTCAAATCAGAGGGTACAATTATTCGCAAAAGTCACTTACGACTTTTTATAATACAAGGACAATTTGATTAAAAAATAAATATAACATGACATTCACTAATTAAACGAAAGCTTTTTAAATTGATCTATTTTTTTCATGCAAAATATACTCGGGAATAGCTTTCATTGCCAATATACTGATGGATTGCGAATTTCTTGTACTTTTGTCTCACATTGTACCTCCAGAACATCCGTCGTTATAGAAGAAATTAAACAACCTCACATAAACAAAAAAATGAATCTGTTTGTTCTAAAAACGAAAACAAAGTGGATAGAACAATATCGTGAAAACTAAAAAATAGTTTGAAATAAAAATACAAAATACAGTGAAATTGTGTTGGATGAGTTAAATGGAGTTTTGAATATTTTTATATCATTTTTCTCACTAACTGTTGCTTTTATGACAAAAATTAATAGGACATAAAATGTGTATTTCGATGAGATCTACTACTTTTATTTCAAATATTTTTCAAAATTGCCATTATTTACGGAAATGGATGGAAAAAACTATAATTTTTATGGTTTTTGCCAATTTTCTTTATTATATTCTTAATCAACACTAAAAGTATCAGTATAAAAAAAATCGGAGGCACACACTTTTTGGAAGTACGCCCAAATACATTATTTAAAATCGTACTAAATTCTTTTCTAGGATTTTTATTTTATTTTCTACTTTATTTTCTAGGATTTTTTGAAAATTTTCAAAAACGATAATTGCATAAAGATTCGCAGTCTAGTGATCAATATTACGATATGCATGCAGGCATTTCGAACATGATTAAAGACATGGAATATACATATATACATATATATTTGCTAGTTTTTACTACAAGACTGAAAAAAATCAAGTTTCTTTTTGTTCGGGAGTGTAGCGCGCACATAACGAAAAAGAGTGAAAGAACCAGGGAAAAAAGAAAGAAGGAAGGGGCCCAGTGGACCGTGGACTTCTATCTGCAAGAGTAATTGAGCATCAAAGAAGCTGCTTTAATCAGATATTATCTGCTCCCTCTCGCGTCTTTCCTTTTTCCCTTTCCCTTTAACCGCGCCTTCTTCGTGGAAGTAGCTGTCGGAACCTATTATTTCATCTTAATTGTGTTTACTTTAGCCAAAGGCTGCTAGCTTGCTAGCGAATAGCCAGCGATGCTCGTTTGCTTTTTTCTTTTCCATGTAGCACATCGCGAACGCGTTTCTCAAGTTTTGTAATGAGATATAAAATAAATTGAATATTGATTTTTTTTCAATTTGAAGCATTTCAATTTATATCGAATGAACTTGGGTTGTTTCAAATTTTTTGACAAATCTAGCTATTCTTAATAGATAGATGGTTTCGGCGCACAGGTTCGATCAAATATAAACTAAATTTCCATGTTTTCTAACAAATTTGCAAGTTGAGATCTCGACGTTTCCATCCTGATGAGGATCATTTTCAAGAGATTTTTGCGTCTGTTTTTTTCTGCGTAAATTTTTCGATATTTGATCGAACCTGTGCGCCGAAACCATCTATCTATTATCAATTCTTTTCGATCGCAAAACTATTTCAATAAATCTAGCTATTCATTGTGAATGTGGCTTAAATCAATTTTTAGTGAGAAGACACATATTATTCAATTGATTAAATGATATTTAACTCTCTTAGATACACTTGAGAAGTGTGATACTTTGGTATTCTATTTGTACATTTTTAATTTCTCAAATTGAACGGCTGAAATTCACTTAAATGCTCACCAGACTTTATTTTCATAACAAATCAAATTGGAAATCGACACTTTTCACCAGAAATGAAGCATTTTAATTTATATCGAATGAACTTGGGTTGTTTCAAATTTTTTGACAAATCTAGCTATTCATTGTGAAAGTGGCTTAAATCAATTTTTGATGAGAAGACAGGTATTATTCAATTAATAATTGCATTATTTCAACAGGAATTGATTAAGTGATATTTAACTCTCTTAGATACACTTGAGAAGTGTGATATTTTGGTATTCTATTTGTACATTTTTAATTTCTCAAATGCACTTAAATGCTCATCAGACTTTATTTTCATAACAAATTAAATTGGAAATCGACACCTTTGACCAGAAATGAAGCATTTTAATTTATATCCAATGAACTTGGGTTGTTTCAAATTTTATGACAAATCTAGCTATTCATTTTGAAAGTGGCTCAAATCAATTTTTGATGAGAAGACAGATATTATTCAATTAATAATTGCATTATTTCAACAGGAATTGATTAAATGATATGTAACTCTCTTAGATACACTTGAGAAGTGTGATACCTTGGTATTCTATTTGTACATTTTTAATTTCTCAAATTGAACGGCTCAAATTCACTTAAATCTAGCTATTCATTTTGAAAGTGGCTTACATCAATTTTTGGTGAGAAGACACATATTATTCAATTAATAATTGCATTATTTCAACAGGAATTGATTAAGTGATATTTAACTCTCTTAGATACACTTGAGAAGTGTGATATTTTGGTATTCTATTTGTACATTTTTAATTTCTCAAATGCACTTAAATGCTCATCAGACTTTATTTTCATAACAAATTAAATTGGAAATCGACACTTTTGACCAGAAATGAAGCATTTTAATTTATATCGAATGAACTTGGGTTGTTTCAAATTTTTTGACAAATCTAGCTATTCATTGTGAAAGTGACTTAAATCAATTTTTGGTGAGAAGACAGATATTATTCAATTAATAATTGCATTATTTCAACAGGAATTGATTAAGTGATATTTAACTCTCTTAGATACACTTGAGAAGTGTGATACTTTGGTATTCTATTTGTACATTTTTAATTTCTCCAATTCACGTAAATGCTCATCAGACTTTATTTTCATAACAAATTAAATTGGAATTCGACACCTTTGACCAGAAATGAAGCATTTTAGTTTATATCGAATGAACTTGGGTTGTTTCAAATTTTTTGACAAATCTAGCTATTCATTGTGAAAGTGGCTTAAATCAATTTTTGATGAGAAGACAGGTATTATTCAATTAATAATTGCATTATTTCAACAGGAATTGATTAAATGATGTTTAACTCTCTTAGATACACTTCAGAAGTGTGATACTTTGGTATTCTATTTGTACATTTTTAATTTCTCAAATTGAACGGCTCAAATTCACTTAAATCTAGCTATTCATTGTGAAAGTGGCTTAAATCAATTTTTGGTAAGAAGGCACATATTATTCAATTAATAATTGCATTATTTCAACAGGAATTGATTAATTATGTTTAACTCTCTTAGATACACTTGAGAAGTGTGATACTTTGGTATTCTATTTGTACATTTTTAATTTCTCCAATTCACTTAAATGCTCATCAGACTTTATTTTCATAACAAATTAAATTGGAATTCGACACCTTTGACCAGAAATGAAGCATTTTAATTTATATCGAATGAACTTGGGTTGTTTCAAATTTTTTGACAAATCTAGCTATTCATTGTGAAAGTGGCTTAAATCAATTTTTGATGAGAAGACAGATATTATTCAATTAATAATTGCATTATTTCAACAGGAATTGATTAAGTGATATTTAACTCTTTTAGGTACACTTGAGAAGTGTGATCCTTGGTATTCTATTTGTACATTTTTAATTTCTCAAATAGAACGGCTCAAATTCACTTAAATCTAGCTATTCATTGTGAAAGTGGCTTAAATCAATTTTTGGTAAGAAGACACATATTATTCAATTAATAATTGCATTATTTCAACAGGAATTGATTAAATAATATTTAACTCTCTTAGATACACTTGAGAAGTGTGATACTTTGGTATTCTATTTGTACATGTTTAATTTCTCAACTTGAACGGCTCAAATTCACTTAAATGCTCATCAGACTATATTTTCATAACAAATTAAATTGAAAATCGACACCTTTGACTAGAAATGAAGCATTTTAACCCTTAGCATTCTAATGGTGACTCTGAGGCACCATTAAACATTGCTGTACCATTATTCAAAATATTGTATACATTATTAAATACATGGGTATCTAATCAATTACTACACAGTTAGGTATTGTATATCCATACAATTTTTAAAATCGTAGGTAATGGAAATATTCCAGGTAGGAAAACATGTTTAATTTTTTAGTTAAAGTAGCTCAGAGTGCAAAGGGTTAATTTATATCGAATGAACTTGGGCTGTTTCAAATTTTATGACAAATCTAGCTATTAATAGTTACGTATTTCTCGATCGCAAATTTTTAATATAAACCAAATATGTTCTCGGCGCACCGTTTCGACCAATAATAAAAGCAAAGCAAAGCAAATTAATACGCGTCGTTCCAATGTTTTTGTGCTTGCTCTCTCTCAGCAGTTTGTTGCTTCAGTTCAATTTAGACCAGCATGGAACTCAGTCATTAATTGTATTTCTGAAACTTTTCTTTACACTTAGCAAGTATGGTTCTTTTGAAGATTATTTACAGTTTTGTTTATCTCGTGAAATACCCAGTATATTATTTTTATATATTTTTTCAGACGCAATTGCTCTTGAAAATGTTCACACCTGGATCGAAACGTTGAGTTAAATTTAATTATCGCGAATTTGCTTTGTTTTGCTTTTATTATTGATCGAAACGGTGCGCCGAGAACATATATTTGGTTTATACTAGCTATTAATTTTGGAAGTGGCTTAAATTCATTTTTGGTAAAATGACACATATTCAATTAATAATTGATATGATTTTGACCGACAACAAATTTCACCGACAACGACTTAAGAGGACCATAGTAATAACCAACAGTAACACGATTTACAACAATACGCATATGATATTCAGAAGCATGTATCATCTCATCGATTATGTACTTTTTCGCGATATAGTGAATGAGAGAACAGATTTACCAAGAAACGCGGTGAAATTAGTTTCGTCGCACAATTAATTGAAGGAAGCTTAAATGTTTCTTATATTGACTTATTATGTTAATATTTTCGTTGTCATAAATGTTTTTGTTATACAGTCCATCAAATGCATTTGGAATTTTTGTTGTATTCGTTATTAGGTAAATGGGCTTCCTTTTACACTATTTTAAGAATAATATATTATATTTGTCGGGGCGTAGCGACAACGGCAAAGATTTATTGTTCTTGTTACCGTTTTATTGTTACTTCTACTGTTACGTTACGTTTATCTTGTTCAACAGTTCATAAATTTGTTACGTTCCAAAAAAATTGCATTGTTACGTTTGAAGAAATGCGAGACAAGGTCCTTTAAGAAAATGACCTTATTGAACGTGATCACGGGTGGTAGAATAGATACGTTTCCGATGACCTCAGTGTATATAAAAAGTTGAATCATTTACGTTGTCAACGGTTGCAAAAATCTTGGGGAAACTTCAGAATCGATAAGAGAGTTGACAGGAAGAGACGTGTGATATTCTACAGGACCCGCGAGCTCGTTGACGCATTAAAATAATGCTTTATCGAACAAGGAAAGATCAAAGCCGGCTACCGACGACATATTTAATACTTTATATACATATCAATAATGATGTACAAATATGACAGTGGTCTTAATTTTTCGTTGAAAATCGATTGTTTTTTAATTTAATAAATTGAAATTTCTTGTCGGTTAAATACTGATTACCTTTGGTATGAAACGCTTTTCTGTTCGACCACCCGAAGGGGCAGAAAAATCGTGGGTACTAATTTGTGCCGCACCCTGTATTTAATAAGAATTGACAAGTTCTTCAGAATGTTCGAGTCAGTTCCGAACAGAAGAGCACTTCGCTTCACCATGAAAGAAGCAGAGGCATGTCCGCAGTGAGTGCGGAATATTGAACGAAGCAATGGAACGACTTCTAAAAAACGTAATCTCAAGTAATAACCGTGGCAAGCGATTCACGGAGCTGATGAATGGAAGAGCTACTGTAATACTCCACATTCTGCATACATATACGCGTGTATGTAATACGTGTGTACGTAGTAGACAGACTCCGGAAGATTCGAATACGTTGGTTCACGCTTTCCTTCGCCGACCAAGCTGAGGGTTCAGAGGGTGACTCGGCATCAATGAATTCTCTGTGAGCTTTTATCGTCGTTTCCACAAATCTCTTCATAATGAAACTGTCCTTGCCAACAGTGACCCGGAACACGCTCTACTACTGACCATACGTATACGGTGACCATATTTAAATTACGTGTACAGGGTGTTCCAAAATTCTTGTAAATTTTCGAAAATGGTAGGTTCTTTGGGTCATTTGAAGCGACATTTTCCTCTACGAAAATGGCTTACGCGGCTTTCTTTAGGAGTTATTAAGGGGGTACGGTCACCCATGGATATTACTAGAATATTACTAGAAAAGCAAGTAAAAACAGTGTTTGCGGGAAACGGCTTTTCGTCCTCATACGAGCATATTTTGAGCTGAGTGAGGGCTCATTGTAAAGAGGAAGGTTGATCCCGCTTCGCCCTGGTCATGATATAACGAGATTATGTTTGTATTTAATAATATGAGCGTCCAAAGTAGAGGAAAAAAATCGAGACGACCACCCTGAGGTTCCCATGTATTTTTCTAATACAAAACGATTTTTCTGAATTAAATTAAAACATAAATTAAAACATTTGTATCTCAAATATACTTTACAAAAAATGATTATTTCATGATAAAATGCCAAATTCTGTGAAATTATCCTGTCCATTCTTTTCGAGTATACCCCCCTCACCCTCATAAGCCAAGTGTAGGCGATGTCGATGAGCATAGCTTGTACATTTTTCGAAACGGTGACTCACACATTACCGTCATCTTTGCCATAGGCCAAATTATCTGTGCCGTGTCTATAAGTATATATAGTCTAAGATCAGAACGCTCAGAATTCCCTAGATCCCCACCACTTCTCGCACATTAAGGGGTAGGGGCCTCACGTGACTATGGTATTTTTCATTGTGACCAACCTCCGCGCGGAAAACCAATTTGGCAACAGTGATGAACATACATCTGTATCAATCTAACGCTTTAGTTTCGCTATCATTACAGGTTTTTTTCTTCTCATCAGAGCATGCGGACATGACAGACGACAACCGACAGACAAAACTGAGATCTCGGGTACGACCCTTGGACGCATAGAAGAATACATGCATACTAACGCACAGCCACACCGCAGATGCAATCATACCAACACACAGTCACAGAGTCCAGACGCAGTCATACCAACACACAATTACAGAGTCCAGACGCAATCAGGAAAAATAATTAACAGTTCTCAACAAATAAAGCGCGCGTGGGTCCCTAAATTAGCAGGAAAAATTTTTGTGTTCGAAAAATACATTAGAATCTCCGGAATTTTTCTTCATTTGTTTTCCCTACTTTGGACACTCTCATTACTACATATAAACATAATGTAACTAAAGTTGGACCCACGCGCGCTTCATTTAACCTTCCCCTTTAGAATGAGCCCTCACTCAGCTCAAAATATAATCATATGACGACGTGAGGTGTGTTCCCGTAAACCCCTGTTTTGGCTCAAAATCTAGTTAGATTCTGGTTAGATTCTAGTAATGTCACGTGGGTACTCTACCCTCTTAAGGTGGTACCGTCATCTCTGATTCTAGAATATTTATCAGTGTAACCAACCTCCACGCTGAAAATCAGTTTGGCAACAGTGCTGAACATACATTTGTATCAATCTAACGCTTCAATTTCGCTATCAATACAAGTTTTCTTCTTTTTATCAATATCTTTATTGCTATTAATGGATCTGAGTGGCTTCAAACCCTTTATATTTCTGTTGTTACGAGTCTACGCTGATAGTTCTCCTCTCTATGCGCCATCTCGTTTGAGTAGCTGAACTAAAATTGGTTCCAGACTTGCTCTAGACTCTGTCTGTATGAACAAAATATGGGAAGTTGAATGCAATCACGGGAAACCAGGTGTCCTCATATGAGCATATTACGAGCAGTGTGAGGGCTCATTGTAAAGAGGAAGGTTGATCCCAGGTCACTCTACTCATGATTTAAGTAAAAAAAAACCGTTTTGTATTAGGAAAATACATTAGAATCTGCTGAATTTTTCTTCATTTGTTTTCCCTACTTTGGACACTCATATTATTAGATATAAACATAATCTAACTATATCATGAGCTGAGCGACCTGCGATCAACCTTCCTCTTTAGAAGGAGCACGCACACAGCTCATAACATATTCATATGAGGACAAATATTTGTTGCATCACAATGAACTGAAGAGATATTTAGGTGTTCTTATTTAAACCGACCCCTCTGTATAGACAATGATCGCCATATACGGAACTCTTGCCATCCTCGTGTATGTATGGTTCTAGCGCAGTGTGTTTCTCACACTAGAGATCGGATCCACACCCTTAGGGTCGATTCATACATCTCCGATATCGGAGTCCGACAAAATATTCTTACCCAGGTTTAAGTGAGACCGTCCACAACCGGAAAACTGAGTCCGATTTTCCTCCGATACTTTTCCTTCGAGTCGACCAGGCCATAACTAACAAATAAAAGGTTTCTATCCCTCCTCAGGTGAACTATCGGTAGCTCTCCTTTACAACTTCATGGTAATGAGAAACATTTCTACTCAAGTTGCCTCAAAAATCGGCCGGAAATGCATGGATACCGAAAAACGCCGGCCGGATATGTATGAATCGGCCCTTAAAGAGGCATAACTTTCGGTTACATATCATACAGACTGGGTACAAAGGACAACGCGTGCCACTTGTAATGGAGAACATTTTCAGCGTTACCTTCAATAAAAATCATTTCTAGAGAACACCTCACTTAATCTACCCTAATTTCCTCATATGTCCAGCCGCGCTTAGAAGATGGACACAAGTCGATATAGAATTGATTGAAAATTAATAAAAACATTTACCTGACTTCCTTTAAAAGTCTCGACGAGATGTTCGCTCCGCAAGTAAAGTGTTCGATGTACCGATGCTGATTTTCCATTAGGCTACAATTGACAACAGGTTTACAAAGATCCATGAAGTGGGGTCTTAAGCGGCCGATCGTATATTTCCCACAATCTGTCACTAAGACTGTCGTGATTGCACCGAATCCAAAAACTCCGATCTGAAATGTTAACAGCATCGATAACGATTAGTACTACTAAAAATTGATGATTAAGAACTGCATATGTTGTAAGGGTGTATAAAAGGTCATCCGACCTAAGGGTGAATCTACACCTCTGGATCGGTGGACACTCGTAAAAGAAACTGTTGTTGAACAGAACGAAACAAAAATTGTTGTTAGAGATCTGAAATTATTGTTCATTAATTATCGTCTCCCGAAACGACGTACTTGTCGCCAAAAGAAGAACAAACATAAAGTAGAAATATAATTTTCAAATTTTCAAAGTACAATGCTGTTTGGTCTAGTGATCGAGACGAATTATATTGAGTTTGAATTTACCGCCTGTTATCGACCTAGCGTGAATTGAACATTGGCTTCTGATTGGTTAAGTTTCAATTCATTGTTCTGATGTATTTGCTGTTTACGATGTAACCTTCAACAAGGATCAGTCCAGTGTCTACCAGCATGGAAACAATACATCTTTCATAAAATTTACGTTTAATCTTATATAACAAATGAGAAAAATAAATTTATTTTCCAGTTAAAAAACATATTTTTAAATCACAGTTATTATTATAAAGTTACATTTTGTTGCACACGCAAAAATCTCTATTGAAAATGATTCTCATCAGCATCGAAACGTTGAGGTCTTAATTTGCAAAATTGTTATTAAATAAGTTTTTATAATTGATCGAACCTGTGCGCTGAAATCATCGTACATCTATTATAAAATTCTTCTCGATCGCAAAACTATCTAAATATATAAAGTAGAAAGTCGGTAAGTCGGTAAGTCGGTAAGGTAGAGCACGACATTGAAATGATAAACAATTTCTTTTCGACTCGCCAAAAATCCTTCTGGCAATCGTCATTTTAGTAAAAACTGAACCTATTTTCCAAATTTCATCGAATTCTGAGGTGTACGGTAAAGTTCCGCCTGCATTTTTTTTAGTTTGGTATGTTTTTTGGTATCTTTATGCACGAAGCGGTTAATAACTCTTAAACAAATCCACGAACGACATTTTCGCAAAGGAAAATGTCGCTTCAAATGATCTCAGGAACCTCCGATTTCCGGATGATTTAATTTTGGGACACTTTCTGTATGTGTAAGCACGAATACATACCCTTCTATAGGCGCTCCATATCCAAGGAGGAATATTTCGTCCAAACAACATTTTAGGGGATTCGACGTTGTTGTATCTCGCGTATAAATATTCACCCACAATCATCTGTAACAAAATTTAGACATTCATTAATTCAATTATTATAATTACCATTGTTCAATCATTTTTAACAGTTCACAGATTCATTAATCACGAGTAATCTTGCATTCCAATGCCTACGAAACGTAGGTTATCTATCTGTAGACGCGCAATAACCATAAATTTTATTTTTCTCGTAGGCGATCTTTATGCAAACCGCCCCATAAATTAATGCAAACAATTTCGAAAATTTATAACTTTTTAAAATTTTGAAAATCATTTTTTTTTAAAGAAAATTTTTGTAGAGATTTGTGGGCTTAAAAATACGATGTAACTTTTACTCGAATCAGTTTTTGCTATCTTTTATCGTCTGTCACCTGTCTTTTATCGTTTATCAATTATCACCACGACGTTTTAAATATCTTGGATAATCTGGCAAGAAAATGTTTCCCACAAAACTTAATCGATACTCAGTCGTCTATAAATCTCAATAAAACAATTTCACGAAACTCTTTCTTTTTTAATAAAAAAAAAATATATGATCATGTTAATTTTTTATGTGTCACTAAGTATTTTTTATTACATATTGTTGTAGCTGACATTAAGACGAATGACCTACTTAACTAGGGCTTCAGTCTTAAAATAATACTAGAATAATGAAGTCCGGTTTTTGTGGCCAAAATTCAAAATGTCATAATTTTCTGAAAGTTGGTAATTAGGAGTTTTTGGAGTCGCTGATAACGAATCTGGCATTAAAAATTAAAAATTTATGCGGCAGGGTTATTATGGCGATCTAGAGGGCGGTATTCCGTGGCCCGATTAAAAAATTTTTTTCATCATTTTCATAGAACAATATTCAATATAATGTATATAATTATATATAATATAATTAAATATAATATAATATAATTAAAATATATTTAATATAATTATATATAATGTATCATTGAGATACTTAATCTCATGTTTTTTAAATTAGTATAACCTATAGAAAAAAATGAAAAAATACCTCGGACGCCTTTATTAAAATTAATACAGAGTTAAAAGTTGCAAGATGGAGTAGCTAAACTTTGCATATTCTTTTTAACAAATGTTTAAACTTTCGTACAAAATGAGTCCAAAGTTTAGCACTTTTAAGCATTCTTTTAAAATCCTTCTTAAAGCTTAAATTGTTACAAACTTGGAATATTTGTTTATGGATTAAAAAATGTTTATGGTGGCAGTTCAGAACTTAAAGTACATCTACTAATATATAAAAAATCATAATTATAATTTGTTTTCTGATATCCTATTAGTGGTATTTAAAACGTTTAATGGAATGTTCAATTTTATAATTTTGTTTTTAGAACGCTGTATGTTATTATACAATTACCTAAAATCAATAATATTTTGGATTTAGGAGCTTTGAAGAGTTATCTACTAACATATAAAAAATCATAATTATAACTTGTTTTCTGATATCCTATAAGTGGTATTTAAAACGTTTAATGGAATGTTCAATTTTATGATATTGTTTTTAGAACGCTGTATGTTATTATACAATTACTTAAAATCAATAATATTTTCGATTTAGGAGCTTTGATGAGTTATCTACTAACATATATTATAAAAAATCATAATTATAACTTGTTTTCTGATTTCCTATAAGTGGTATTTAAAACGTTTAATAGAATGTTCAATTTTATGATATTGTTTTTAGAACGCTGTCTCTTATTATACAATTACCTAAAATAAAATCAATAATATTTTGGATGTAGGAGCTTTGAAGAGTTATCAGTTTACAGCAAAACAAAATTTTGTTTTATTACTATTATTCTATAATATTTTATAATATATTTTATTACTATTATTTTGTTTTATTACTATTTATTACTATTAACCTTGAAAAATTGAATTTTCCCTAGTAGCACAAAATATTGTATACACATCCATATAATGTTAAAAAGAGATTCAATCTTTTTTAAATATTCAATTATTCATATAATATTTGTTTAATATTAAGTAACAAATATTATTTTTTAAATATGCAGAGAATATCTATTTCATGTTACGAGAAAAATATTTTTTTCTAAATATTAAATGAATCTTTATTTCATATTAGAAATAGAATATTTTTTCCTAATATACTAATATAATTTAAAAAATCTGTGGGCCTACGAATGTAGCATTTATTCGAGCCATTAATCTTTCTAACTGCATAAAAAATTTCTGTATTTTTGATAAGCCCCTTCCAAAGACGAAGATAAATATTCCCTCAAGCAGTGCACAGAAAGTGGTGTTATTATATATAGTTTCTAATTTTTTTATAACTTTTTCTTAAATTTGAAGATTTCGTTGAACGTTTTTTAAATATGGGTTTCACGTTTTTTAAACATTTACTTTATATTTTTGAAACATGTAATTTATATTCTCTGAATATTTAGCTTATATTTTCTAAATATTCAATTTACATTTCTTGGATATGTATACAATATTCAGATCTAATATTTTTCTGATATGAAAAAGTGTGGCTTAAAAAATATTTTTCCAATATTTGAAACAAACATTTACCCAATATTTTTGTGCTACTAGGGTTGGCCACAAAAACCGGGCTTCTGGACCACTGTGCCCTGTGAGGCGGAAGACTCGTTTCCAGGATTGCAAGGATACGGAATTCGCGTTCTAATTTCTTGATAACACAAAAATGGGGTTTTTCAGTAGGCAATAACGCTAGATAAAAGATCGATCTAAGGCGCTATCGTCCTCGAAAGTCCTATTTGTTCATTTACGAGGTGTAATTTGTAATGCCTTATTGCAAATAGAGCAAACTCTATAAAAGCTAGGTAAGACAACATTAATTCTAGCAATACAAACGTTATCTCTAGGTTTCCTTATGGCTGTCAATGAAACTTCCTACAGTTCTGCTAATCAATCTGTTTGTCAACGATATCTCCGAGATATTCCTATTCTGTAAATGTTTGCCGCAAGTTAAGTGCTCTAACAATAATATCTAGCGCTCTATCGACGATCTGCTATAGGCTATATCAATTCCGAAAAATCTCGGCGGGACTTTTTTTCCGTGAATTTATCTGACAAGAACTATGACTCATCATCAATCTGTTTGTGATTCGACATCAATTCTCAATTTCGCGGATTTGATCATGCGTACCTATTAGAGTAATTGCAAACAAGAAATTGAAATAGTTGTTTGTTTAGTCGAAAGTTATTATGTCTTGAAAATGAGTGAAAATAAAGAAGAAATTCGGCACATTTTGAAATTTTATTACTATTAGACAAACGAAATTAAGTAAACTGAATTTTATTATCACAAGCAAACGATCTAACGAGCACAAAGAACACGGTTTTTAGGTTTAGATGATACACGTCAAGTGTGGATCACTTGGGCTAGAAAGTAGAACGATGCATAAAACAAGCAACCAATTATTTCATAAACAAACGGAAACATCTCAATATTGAATTATATCAAATTGATTGTAATCGAACATTAGATTAATTTTGACATATTTCAACATGCCTCTTCAAAATTAAATCTATTATACAATGAAGAAATGCCTTTCTTGTGCATTGTCTGGGTCTATAACATATTAGATTATGTAATTAAATAAATAAAATTAATTAAACTGATTATCACAAGCAAATGAACTAACAAGCACAAAGACCACGTCTTTTAGATTTAAATGTTAGACGTCAAGTGTGGATCACTCGGGCTAGAAACGATGCATAAAACAAGCAACCAATTATTTCTTGAATAAACAGAAACATATCAATCTTGAATCATATCGAATTGATTGTAATGGAACATTAGATTAATTTTGCACATTTCAATACGCCTCTTCATAGTTAAATCTATTGTACAATCAAGAAATGCCGTTCTTGTGCACTGTCTGGCCCTATAACATATTAGATTATGTAATTAAGTAAATAAAATTAATTAAACTGATTATCACAAGCAAACGAACTAACGAGCACAAAGACCAAGTCTTTTAGGTTTAAATGTTACACGTCAAGTGTGGATCACTTGGGTTAGAAACGATGCATAAAACAAGCAACCATTATTTCTTGAATAAACAGAAACATATCAATCTTGAATCATATCGAATTGATTATAATCGAACATTAGATTAATTTTTGACATATTTCAACATGACTCTTCAAAATTAAATCTATTATACAATGAAGAAATGCCTTCCTTGTGCATTGTATGAGCCTAAAAAAACGATGCATAAAACAGACAACCAATTATTTTTTGAATCAACAGAAACATATGAATATTGAATTGATTGTAGTCGAACATTAGATTAATTTTGACATATTTGAGCAATTACAAAACTGAAGAGAATGCGACTCAAGCTGCTAAAAAGATTTGTGATGTTCATGGACGTGACACAGTACCTGTGTACCCCAGCAATAGGTACATTTACTATTTGAGACTGTTTCTCATAAATAGTAAAAATTCATCGGTCAGAGGTGATCGAACCTACCAAAAAGTAAACGAAGCAAGGGATGAAGAAGAGGAAAGAAGAAAAGGTAGACGTTAGAATCTCGTGGGAGTGGAATTCCATCGCATTCTCGTCGATGTGTCGAGATACCATTCACCGTATACCTTAACCCAGACCATAATCGTGAAGTGATTAATTCTCGGTGTCCACCACGGAATCGCTTCCCTCTCGATCTCGAGGGCTTGCGAGGTGGTGACTGTGACCGTGGTCGACGTAATCCGTAATCCGAGATTAAAAGCAGAAGAAAATGCGTTGATGCGGAAAAAAAACGACAGGCATTGAAAAATGTAACAAAACGCATTTTAAAAATTTTCAATATTGGCCCACATAAAAAAGTTGTAAAATGCAACTTTTAGTATTTTTGCTACAATTCCGACGAATTGCAATTTTCGACAAAATTTTCTTTCGCATCCTGCGGGAAAGTAATTGCTCCAGCTTCCCAAAAAAATTCAAATCGTATAATACGATATTTAAAAAGTTATCGCCTTTTTAAGAGTGTGCATCTGAATATTAATTTGTTTCACTGTATCATGAAAAGTCAATCTTTAAAAATTATTAATTAGAACCGTGAATGGTCCTAAACATTGCCAATTATATAGTTATTAGAATCGTCCGTTGTCCGAAGGTTAATTTAACATCTGTAAAATAAATTCCCACGAAAGTATCTTTGTAATTTTTTCAATTTTCAATATAGCACCGCATAAAATAGTTGTAAAATGCAACTTTTACCATCTATTTCAATTTTTAAAACAATTTGTTTACACATCCTGCAGTAGCCTAATTGCTCTAGCTTCCCAAAAAAATTCAAATCGTATAATACGATATTTAAAAAGTTGTCGCCTTTTTAAGAGTGTGCCTATACTTTTTTTTACCCACTGTATAAGATTATTCTATTATATAATTGATATTATTACGCACATATATATACGTCTATTACAAGAGATTTATTTTCATTTATGCAGATTTGGATTTTGTTTGTATTTCGATCGTAAATTTTAATTAATACGATTAAAGATGATTATCTGATTAAGTGAAATTTGTTTCTTTTTCAAATATACATATATTAGATTGAAGAATTAAATCCTTCGTCCCGCGGGATTTAAATAAATCCCACATCAATCCCGCGATATTCAAAATGGCGCGGGATTGCAATCCCTAAATATGTTTAATCGACACAAATCTACAATACGTATTTTTATACGCATATTACAAGAGATTTATTTTCATTTATATTTATGCAGATTTGGATTTTGTTTGTATTTCGATCGTAAATTTTAATTAATACGATTAAAGATGATTATCTCATTAAGTGAAATTTGTTTCTTTTTTAAATATACATACTATAATGAACCCCAAATGGAACAAGTTTTACCCCTGCCAGTTTTTTTGTTTCGGCCTTGATTTCTAGAAAATTGCAAAAAACCATAATTTTTTTATTTCACATAAACTAGAATATCTCGGGACTCCAGTGATGAATCTTGATGAGTTTACCTTTGTTCGGTTTAAAATAAATAGGGGCATCTTTTTTGTTAACAAAATATTTTTGTTTTTTTTTAGCACGTTTATTCCAAGAAAATATCATCCATTGAAGTCACGCATCCTGGAACCGTTCAGATAGCTACAGTCCGATCCAGAAAAAACCAAGATTCGAAGGTCATACAAAAAAATTTTGGGAACAAAAAAAAAGATGCTCCTGTTTATTATCAGCACAACAAAGAAAAATCATCAAGATTCATCACTGGAGTCCCGAGATATTCAACTTTATGTGAACTAAAAAAATTATGGTTTTTTTGCAATTTTCTAGAAATCAAGGCCGAAACAAAAAAAGTAGCAGGGGTAAAACTTGTTCCATTTGGGGTTCTTTATAGCTGCTTTACGTTTGTCCGTTTAAAAACGGATGACCCTGTATATTAGATTGAAGAATTAAATCCTTCGTCCCGCGAGATTTAAATAAATCCCACATCAATCCCGCGATATTCAAAATGGCGGGGGATTGCAATCCCTAAATATGTTTAATTGACACAAATCTACGATACGTATTTTTATACGTATATTACAAGAGATTTATTTTCATTTTAATTTATGCAGATTTGGATTTCGTTTGTATTTCGATCGATAATTTTAATTAATACGATTAAAGGTATATATAATGTATATTACAAGAAATTTATTTCCATTTAAATTTATGCAGATTTGGATTTCGTTTGTATTTCGATCGTAAATTTTAATTAATACGATTAAAGGTATATATAATGTATATTACAAGAGATTTATTTTCATTTAAATTTATGCAGATTTGGATTTTGTTTGTATTTCGATCGTAAATTTTAATTAATACGATTAAAGATGATTATCTGATTAAGTGAAATTTGTTTCTTTGTTAAATATACATATCAAGGTTTAATGTTATACTGTTTAGGTCGTTGGATTCTTCTTGATACCAGTTAGAATAATATGAAGTAAAAAATATATGTTAATATTTAAAAAATTGCTGTATCTCATCACAGAATTATCTAAAATGAATAATATTTTGGATTTGAGAACTATGAAGGGCTGTTACTTTATAGGAAAAAGATTTTTTCAATATATTAAAGTTGAAAAACTGAATTTTGGCCACGAAAACGGGGTCTCCAGACCACTGTGGGGCGCCACGACATGAACGGACAACGGGCGCCCAGCCCTGGCTACCGTAAACAGATATTTTTGCTAAAAGAAAGGGTTATTCAAATCATTTTCATGTTTGAAGAGGGCGCACTGAATTTCTTTTGCACACGGGCGACTCGCATCCATGCGGCGGCCCTGCACATCAATCCCGCGATATTCAAAATGGCGCGGGATTGCAGTCCCTAAATATGTTTAATTGACACGAATCTACAATACGTATTTTTATACGTATATTACAGGAGATTTATTTTCATTTAAATTTATGCAGATTTGGATTTTGTTTGTATTTCGATTGTAAATTTTAATTAATACGATTAAAGATGATTATCTGATTAAGCGAAATTTGTTTCTTTTTCAAATATACATATATTTATAATATATAAATTTCTAATGTTCTCTTATAAAGTGTTCTAATTCACCGCAATGGCAAACAATTTTCTGTACACTACGCAAGTGAGTATGAAAGTATTTTAGTTTATTTTTTGGCTTAAATGCAATGATTAATGTTTTGTTAATTTTCATTACAGACACAATATATTTTTTGGTATTCTCTTGATAATGATCTAAATTGAGATCGAAACGTTGAGACAAATTATTGTGCCTATTTTGCAAATTGTGTAAATAGTAACATTTGATCGAACCAATGCGCCGAAAACGTTTTAATTTTGCTTAAAGCTTCATACGATCGCTATACTTAAACGGAATACATATATTAGATTGAAGAATTCAATCCTTCGTCCCGCGGGATTTAAATACATCCCACATCAATCCCGCGATATTCAAAATGGCGCGGGATTGCAATCCCTAAATATGTTTAATCGACACAAATCTACAAAACGTATTTTTTAAACTTTGAATATAGAACCACATATAAAGGTATACCCTAACACAGACCATAATCGTGAAGTGATTAATTCTCGGTGTCCGCCACGGAATCGCTTCCCTCTCGATCTCGAGGGCTTGCGAGGTGGTGACTGTGACCGTGGTCGACGTAATCCGTAATCCGAGATTAAAAGCAGAAGAAAAACCGACGAAGCGTCGACTCGAGAAATTCTCAAGGGATTCGACGCGTTGGTAATCTCTCCTCCGGGTTTCCAGCGATCTGTCACGGCCCCTCCAACAAAAGTGGGTTAACCGGTCAGATTCCAGATAAAGGCCGCCAGGTGATACAACTGACAAGCGCGAGTCAATGAAATACAACGGCGCAGGTTTCGGTCGTTTTTACCTGTTCGTTTTGGTTGTTCCACGGGACACGGGACGCGAACGGTTATCCTTTCTTCTTACCCCGACCACGCTACAGCGCGCGTTCCGAAACGAGCGAGAGACGATAAACGGCCACGGGGCCGCGACAAGTCATGTATCTCCGAACAATTCATTTATTTCCACCGCCCCACACCGCCGCGGCCACGGTGCGGTAGGTACGAACGTTCTCTACTCCTCCCGACGTTTTATTGTCCCGAGGGTTTACGGAGGAATTTTTACGACAGCGGAAAAATGGACGAACCTTCTCGCGGCGGAGAAACGTCCCTCAAGTTCGATGCAATCGTAGCGATCAGAGGGTGTACTCTGAAAAAGACACGCAGTGGGTCTGAAAAGTATTGACACACTCTTGAAGATGTTCTGGAGGTATATAAGGACGCAACAAAATTTTCGAAATCTTGACACGATATAATTGTTATACTAAATTAATGCAATTACCAAAGTTTTAAAGAGTACTTATACATATTTCAAAACAATATTTCAAACCTAAACTTGTATGTACATATAATATTTGCATTAATAATTATTATTTACGTTAAGTTTGATTGCTAATTTTTTTTATAGTATCAATATTATTGATATATATATATATATATATGCTTATGTATATTAATTGATGTATATATAAAGTATATAAAATAATATATAAAATAATATATAAAATATCAATATTATATATAATATATAAAATATTAATATTATCGATATATATGCTTATATAAAATTATATTAATTGATGTATATATAAAATATATAAAATAATATATAAACTAATATATAAAATATATAAAATAATATATAAACTAATATATAAAATATCAATATTATATATAATATATATAATATAATATATAAAATATCAATTTTATTGATATATATATATAATATAATATATAAAATATCAATTTTATTGATATATATATATAATATATATTATACATATATAATTCTATAGGCAGATTGTTCGAAACAGATGAAATCGTTTCCTTGAAGATATTGATTTTTCGCGAATCATATGGTAATATTGATTTTTCGAGAATCATAGACCGAAGCCATGGTTGAGATACCTCTACAATACAATAATAAAGTGAAATTTGTATTGCATTAGGCTAGCCTAATTGAAAAAATTATTATTTGCATTAATAATTATTATTTACGTTAAGTTTGATTGCCAATTTATTTTAAAGTATCAATATTATTGATATATATGCTTATATAAAATTATATTAATTGATGTATATATAAAATATATAAAATAATATATAAACTAATATATAAAATATCAATATTATATATAATATATATAATATAATATATAAAATATCAATTTTATTGATATATATATATATATATATATAATATATATATATTATACATATATAATTCTATAGGCAGATTGTTCGAAACAGATGAAATCGTTTCCTTGAAGATTTTTCGCGAATCATATGGTAATATTGATTTTTCGAGAATCATAGACCGAAGCCATGGACGAGATATGTACCTCTACAATACAATAATAAAGTGAAATTTGTATTGCATTAGGCTAGCCTAATTGAAAAAATTATTATGTGCATTAATAATTATTATTTACGTTAAGTTTGATTGCCAATTTATTTTAAAGTATCAATATTATTGATATATATGCTTGTATAAAATTATATTAATTGATGTATATATGAAATATATAAAATAATATATAAACTAGTATATAAAATATCAATATTATATATAATATCAATCTATATATATGGTATAATAATATATATCAATTTTATTGATGTATATATATATATATAAAATATATAAAATAATATATAAAATATCAATATTATTGATATATATGCTTATATATATATATATATATATATATATATATATATATATATATATATATATATATATATATATATATATATATATATTATACATATATAATTCTATAGGCAGATTGTTCGAAACAAATGAAATCGTTGCCTCGAAGATATTGATTTTTCGCGAATCATATGGTAATATTGATTTTTCGAGAATCATAGACCGAAGCCATGGTTGAGATACCTCTACAATACAATAATAAAGTGAAATTTGTATTGCATTAGGCTAGCCTAATTGAAAAAATTATTATTTGCATTAATAATTATTATTTACGTTAAGTTTGATTGCCAATTTATTTTAAAGTATCAATATTATTGATATATATGCTTATATAAAATTATATTAATTGATGTATATATAAAATATATAAAATAATATATAAACTAATATATAAAATATCAATATTATATATAATATATATAATATAATATATAAAATATCAATTTTATTGATATATATATATATAATATATATATTATACATATATAATTCTATAGGCAGATTGTTCGAAACAGATGAAATCGTTTCCTTGAAGATTTTTCGCGAATCATATGGTAATATTGATTTTTCGAGAATCATAGACCGAAGCCATGGACGAGATATGTACCTCTACAATACAATAATAAAGTGAAATTTGTATTGCATTAGGCTAGCCTAATTGAAAAAATTATTATTTGCATTAATAATTATTATTTACGTTAAGTTTGATTGCCAATTTATTTTAAAGTATCAATATTATTGATATATATGCTTGTATAAAATTATATTAATTGATGTATATATGAAATATATAAAATAATATATAAACTAGTATATAAAATATCAATATTATATATAATATCAATCTATATATATGGTATAATAATATATATCAATTTTATTGATGTATATATATATATATATAAAATATATAAAATAATATATAAAATATCAATATTATTGATATATATGCTTATATATATATATATATATATATATATATATATATATATATATATATATATTATACATATATAATTCTATAGGCAGATTGTTCGAAACAAATGAAATCGTTTCCTCGAAGATATTGATTTTTCGCGAATCATATGGTAATATATTTTTTTCGAGAATCATAGACGAAGCCATGGACGAGATACCTCTACAATACAATAATAAAGTGAAATTTTTATTGCATTAGGCTAGCCTAATTGAAAAAAAATCAGTCGGGCCTCATACGCGTTACATGCCCTATTAGAGCCTAACAACCAAATTAGGCTAGCCTAATGCAATAAAAATTTCAGACTTTATTATTGTATTGTGGAGGTATATCTTCAAGGCAACAATTTCATTTGTTTTGAACAATCTGCCTTCGTCGACAACATTGTACGCAGGGAAAGCACAGTTTCGCGCGGAATCGCGAAGAACACGGAACTCTGCGCGCCGCGTCGGAGTATGGAATTTCGTTTGCTATCGTTTCGAGTTCGAAAAGTGTGCTACGTGTAGTGTTCAGCAATTGTGTGAAAGTGTGGTGTTTCGTGCTTCACTGGTGTAACACGCAAATGGATTAACGACTGAATAGGTTAGTTTTTAATTTAATCAGTTTATGCTTGTTCTCTAGTTCGGGTAAAGTTGCCGATGATGTGGGCCCTCACCGATTTCGAATATTTCGTAAACTAAAGCCGGCAGACAAAACTGTAAAGGGAAATGTTATTTAGAATCGTGGTCTTGACAACGTATCCAAATTTTATCGAAATCGGATAAGATATTGGTACATCGAATGATTTTCAATTAAAAATTGTTAGAATATTTCGTAAACTAATGCCAGCAGACAAAAACTGTGAAGGGAAATGTTGTTCAGAATCGTGGTCTTGACAACGTATCAAAATTTCAACGAAATTGGAGAGGATTTACATAATCGAGAAACTCTTGTTCGTTGCGCCATCGCGGCTTGCTACCAACGCTCAACTGATGGCGCGTGGCGCGAAACGATACAATACGCGTCTAGGTCGCGCTCTGATTGGTCCGTGTTTTTCATTAACAACTACTTAACGAAGCCTCGGATGACATTTTCGTAGAGGAAAATGGTGCTTGAAATGACCCAAGGAACCTTCCATTTCCGGGAGTTACACTTATTTTGGGACAGAATGTATATTATTTTACAGACAACTTTTCTCCTGAAAATGGTCCATCATATCCAGATCGAACCGTCGAGAATTTTCTAAATTAAAAAATCGCTTGTTTTAATAATTGATCGAACCTGTGCGCCGGTATCATCACGCAATATCTATTTCCAATGTTCTATTTACTTTTTCTTCGGCTAACGGATCTTAGCCACCCCCCTGAGTCCTTCACTGCAACATTCGATACAGAATATTTTGGTGAAACTTCCGTTTATGGTACAAATCAGAATTCGATGAAATTTTGAAAATAGGTTCATTTTCTACTAAAATAACGATTGCCAGAAGGATTTCTCCCGTTTCGAAAAAAAATTTATCATTTCAATGTTGCGCTCTAGCTTACCGACTTTGCACTTTATGTTTCTGCTTTTAGAGTTGTATAAGTCGTATAGGTTAACAATGAGTAATTTAAATTTGTTTTACATTGTAAAAAAATGAAAGATTTTTACTCGACACTAGAATGGGTAAGAGAACTTGTCAGTAGTCGGTAAGCTAGAGCGCAACATTGAAATGATAAAAATTTTTTTTTCGAAACGGGATCCTTCTGGCAATCGTCATTTCAGTCAAAAAAGAACCTTTTTCCAAAATTTCATAGAATTCTGATTTGTGTTATAAACGGAAGAACAGCCATATTTTTATATCGGATAAAGATTCGCAGTCTACCAATAAGCAAAATAAGCACGTGCTTCCGAGTGCAAAGGGTTAATTTTCAAAGCGATTGAATAAATGGTTGACGAGAATGGTTTCCGCCAGAACAGAATGAAAAAAAACGAAGGAAACTAAAGCTCGACTCGGAGATGGTAGGAAAAAATGGTGAAAGCAGCTGAAGGGCTGCTGAACCCTTCTCAGATTCCTGAGATGGTGCAGGTATCTAGAGTGTACAGGTAGAAAATTCGTGAGACGGTGAAACGGATTCCTACGAGAGAAGAGGGCAAACAACTGCAGAGTGCACAGTGCACACTGACACGTACACGCACACACTTCCGAACGAATTCTCGTGAACGGATTAACGGATAGTGCTGGGAAGAGGGATCGTTCCTAACAAGGGTCTGGTTATTATTTCAAGAGCCACTGTGCTCTCCTTCGTCTTCCGCGGTTTAAACGAGTGACACTCGATTCTATTAACAGCAACAAGAAACGGTTGTCTTCGATTGTTACATCGGAAATCTGTTTGCTTCCGATGCACGCGCCGAGCCTGTATTTGTCAGCACTTAGAACAATATTTCTCACGTTCGATTCAACATCTGAAAATAATATTATAACTACCATATAAGGTACAAGTGGCAAGATTGCATCGCACATTATTACGAGGAGGAGCAAGTGGAGTGAGGATGATACAGTAAAGCCTTGATCTAAGAAAAAGAAAATCCCCTCCACTGCGATGTGACACCGCTACTATTACAATTACAAAACTTTTTTATTTTTCACTAGCTGATCTGACAGACGTTGTCCCGCCCAAATTTCAATAATGTTGGTTGTGATCATTTTGTGAATTTGTGAAAAGCTATAGGATATGCGTAAACAAAGTAAAAATTAGAAAAAGACGTATTTCGCAGTGATCATTATAGAAAATAGACGTTGATAATGTAAATTCCTATTGAAATATTGATTAAAAGCTGCGACGTTCGTTTTTGGTTGTATTGAAATATGATTCAAAAAGCACTTTTAGTTTTTCCCGAATTTTCATGTTTCCAGGTAACTTTTCCAATTTTTTTTACCCGAAAAACCTGATTCGGACTACAACGAACATTTAAAAACAACAATTAGCCAAATCGGTTCAGCCGTTCTCACGTGATGTCGTGACCAACGAACAGCATTTGATTTTTATTATATAGATTATACAGGGTGAGACACCTAAGACAGACCACGTGAATAACTCAGCTGTTATTGGTGTTCGGATAAAATGCATCAGATGGATACTGCTTGGTTTCGACGGGGGATTAATTTGATGTTAGTAGCTTCTTTGTAGGAAGACGTGTATGGGACATATGAATTTGGTTTTTGTTTTTGTAGGACAGTGGGATATAGTGAGGTGCAGAGGAGAGCAGCAGCAAGTATAAAAAGTGAAACATTATCTATTATTATTATTATTATATTATTGTGTATTATTATTATATGATTATTATGTATTATTATGTACTACTATTATTATGTATTATCATATACATATAATAAAAAGATGTTAAAATGAAATATTGTATATATATATACATATAAATATTATATATATTTATATTATATTATATACATTTATTATTTATTATATATATTTATATTATATAATATTATATATTTATATAAAATATTTCATTTTAACATCTTTTTATTATAGCGCTTGAGCATCTTCAATAAAGATATTTTTTGAAAATATCTCGAAAATATCTAATGCAAGGATGTACATTTACTGCACCAAGAACAAAAGTTGTTAGAATGAAATATTTGTACAAAATATATTATATCCTTTTACTTCGAAGTTTAAAGTAAGCAGTTATATATATATATATATATATATATATATATATATATGTATGTATGTATATATAATATATATATATATATGTATGTATATATAATATATATACAGGGTGTCCCAAAATAAGTGTAACTCCCTGAAAAGGGAGGTTCCTTGGATCATTTGAAGCGACATTTTCCTTTACAAAAATGGCGTCCGCGGCTTTGTTTAGAAGTTATTAACGAAAAACACGGACCAATCAGTGCCCGGCTATAGCGAGCGGAGTCCGACTCGGCGACAGATCCCGCTCAACGCGGTGTCGCTATTGGCCGAACCAGACACACTCCGCTGTAGCCGCGCTCTGATTGGTCCGTGTTTTTCGTTAATAACTCCTAAACAAAGCCGCGGAAGCCATTTTTGTAAAGGAAAATGTTGTTTCAAATGATCCAAGGAACCTCCCATTTCCGGGAGTTACACTTATTTTGGGACACCCTGTATATGTATATAAAATGTATTATGATATAGATATAATGAATTATGATGTAGATATAATGTATTATGATATAGATATAATAGAAAGATGTTAAAATGAAATATTTTGTGTATATATATAATACAATATATAATATAATATATATATTATATTATTAATTATATATTAATTTTATTAATATATAATTATATATTTATAATTATAATAAATTATATAATATATTACATAATATATAATATATAATATAATTATAATAAATATATAATATATTAATTATATATATTAATATATACATATAAATTATATATTATATTATATTATAAATATTATAATATTATAATATTAAAAATAAAAACGTGGTTGCACGTGCTGTTCTAACCATTCGCTATCATTCTGAAATCGTTGTTTGCCCAAGCGATTAAAAAGTTGGTCTACCAATCGGTAATTCTCAGTTTAAATTTTCGCGCCACTCGACTTTCGACTTCCGTTATATCGACTTCCGTTATATCGACTTCCGTTACATCAGAAAATTGTTACCCTCGGCAAAGAAGTTTCACTTCAAAAAGGTAATTAAAATCGTGATTTTTCCCACTCCCCAAGTTAGCACAGGGTCCTCGAGATCGAAAACTCAGATACGACACACGAGAGTACTCCTAAATGACGTCAAAATTTCATTGAGTTCGGAATACTTTCCAGGTAAAAGTACCTGGCGACTGGACTACTATTTGAACTTTTTTGGAAAGCTAGAGCTTTTTGGAAATTAGTTTACTATAGGATGTGAAAAGAAATTTTTTCAAAAATCCAATTGATCCGAATTGTAGAACTAGCTGGTTATTGTCTTAATGGTTTTTTTATTTATTTTGTGTGTGACTCTCCACGAGCCACACAAAGAACTTCCCGATTCGTCAGTTGTAAGCGGTAACATTAGCATAGTTGCATAATTAAAAAAAAAATGAAATATATATAATTACGTTTGTTTATTCGGTGGAAAATTTCCATCCTCTCGTATAAATTGCATTCTTGAATGAACTTCTTTCGAAAAAAACTAAAAAAACTAAAAAATCCACGCGGTGGCCAGTCCTAGAACTTTCTGATCAAGTTGGTATCGCATCACAACGACAACAGCATGAACCGAGTCGAAGAAGAAGCGATGCTCTTAAAATCTCAAGAAAAGTATATCCAGGACAATATTTTTGACGTGTCATAAATTTCGTCAGCTCAAAGCAGATGTCCTCGCCATTGGTAGAAACCACTAAGGGAGCAAAAGGGAACCGAAAGATTCCGTCAGCGACGTGCAACGGAATTAATCCATTAAACAAACCCCGTTCATCTTCTCGTGACACGCTATCAATACCGCGTATCTCGTTAATCAAGCCCCGAAAATAGTGTTCCTAAACGCGGAATCCAATTACGCGGCCGAGATTGGCTAAGTTTAAGCCAGGTTCTGCGAATCGCCGAACACGAGAGTTGATTATCCAATTAACTCCTCCGAGCTAGGCTCAGCGTGTGCACAGGCTACAAAATATCGGTCCTAAAATTACATACGGCCATCCATCGCGCCATTATCGGTCGTTTTCTTTGTTTTTCGCGACGCGTCGTGACGCGCGACTCTGCGTCTACTCTGTTTCGCGAGGTCCGCTACAAGACAGCCGCAGAAGTGGCTGAAACGCGACACCCTTTAATCTTTCTCATTACGTTATAATAGAATCCCTTTGTACCGTGATTACATTTCGGATAGACGGGCTCCTGCGCAGCAGCGCGTGAGGGTTTCGTAGTTGATACAGGTTTTGCAATTCACTCAGAAAACGTCAACGAAAATTTGATAACATACAAACGGACAAACAGACGTACGAACATTTTGCTGAATAATTATTTAAATATAACAAAATTTTTTTAAACCACGTTTTTAAGACGGAGTAAAAATAATTATTTAAATGAAAATTAAAACGAACTAAACATAATTATTTGAATTATTTAAATTAAAAAAATAAATAATGAAACAAATTTTAATATACGGACTAAAAAAGTACAGTTAAGACGGATTAAAAAGTATAATTTAAAATGCACTAAAAAATATAAAATAAAATTTTCCCTAGCCTCATATAGATAGTCCTGAAAATTTGTGATTGTGCATTTTTAAAATCTATGAAAATACGTGTAAGATTTAAAACAAAAAACGTGGGGCGCATACAATAGATGCATGAATAGTTCATCTGTATGAGGCTAGGGAAAATTTTATTTTATATTTATTAGTGCATTTTAAATTATACTTTTTAATCCGTCTTAATTGCACTTTTTAGTCCGTATATTAAAATTTGTTTCATTATTTATTTTTTTTATTTAAATAATTTAAATAATTATTTTTAGTCCGTCTTAAAATCGTTAAAAAAAATTTTTTTTTATTTAAATAATTATTCGTTAATAACTCGTTATTAAACAAACAGACAGACATGAAACCAATTTAATATTCCATTGTCTTCCAGTTCTGAGCTTTGTTTCAAACAACTCTCCAGATCATCGGGAAGTGGTTTAAAATAAATTACAAGATTTTGCGGAAAGAAAGCGGACGGACGGACAGACAAGAAAGCGACCTAATAAAAACGTGGTAAAATAGTCTAGAATGACTCCAATGACCATGAAACGTGAAGATCTGCTAAAAAATCGATTTCCGGGGTCTTTACAGTAACTTCCCTATGAATCGAGAAGTTAAAAAACTTCTAGGAGGCCCGAAATGTTTGCCAGAATGCGAGGCTCGTCGAAATGTTCGGATCTGTACGAGGCCTTATGCTCTCCACCTCCGTTGCACAGTGTTGCGATCAATACTAATTAGGTGGACAAAACTCATAATCTAATACCGTAAAAAATAGATTCTAGTCATATAAAGTCATGTCTAGATAGTAAGAATATTAACATTTCTCTATCGATAAAACTCCCAATGTTTCTTCTGTCCACAGAACTGTGCAACATTTGCTTTTTGAATTCATATTTTCCTATATTTTGTAACGAGGCCCATAAAAGCTCATAACTAATTGATATCAATCGATATTTTAAAAATACATTTGGTACTTACTTTTTCGTGTTCTAAAGTAAAGTACGGTTTATTGTCTCAATTAATTCCAATAATTATATATATATATATTTATTTATTTATTTATACTCGATTCCTCCAAAACATTTCTGTAGAATCCATTGAGATGATTGTCTTTCCGAAAATCCCTCCAAATTTCAAAAATTCAGATCGTGCAACAACGATCACTGTTAATATAATAAAAATATAAATATTGTTCATTTCCGCACATTTCCGCATTTTTTAAAAATTTACATGAAAAGAAACTTTCAAATCTGCTCTGAAACTACGAACGCAATCCACGCAATCCACGCCAATAAATGGAAAAAATTTTGTTCGTAACCTCAGAGCAGACTTAAAACTTTCTTTTCATGTAAACTTTAAAATTCGGAAATGTGCAAAAATGAACAATATTTTTATTGTTAGTAACAGTGATCGTTGTTTCACGATCTCAATTTTTGAAATTTGGAGGGATTTTCGGAAAGACAATCATCTCAATGGATTCTATAAAAATGTTTTAGAGGAATCGAGTATAGATACGTTATGTGAAGAAGCAGAAAAAACTCTATATGGATTAAACGTCGATTTTGTTGTTTATTAGCAAAATTGCTTACTGATTAATTTACTTTGTTTTTCTAATGATCGAACCGTAGCGCCGAAATCATTTATTAATTGTTATAAGCAATAATACGATCGATATAAACTATTTTATTTTCTAGTGGATTATTTTTATCGATCGGAAATTTTTGATATATAAGTATTAATTTTTTCGCGGCGCTAGGTTCGATCATTATTTATTATACTTGGCTCTATTTAACTTCTCGATTCATAGGGAAGTTACTGTAATTACCCCGAAAATCGAAAATCGATTTTTTAGCAGATCTTCACGTTTCATGGTTATCGAAGTCAATTTAGACTATTTTTATCAAATTGTTAGTGTGTGTGTGTGTGTGTGTGTGTGTGTGTGTGTGTGTGTGCATGCGCGCGCGCGTATGGCCGTTTTTATGTTATCAAATTTTTCGTTAACGTTTTCTGGAAAAGTAACAACGCGATCAGAATGATGAATGATACAATCGATGTGCCCCGTCGTAACTTAGAGCTGATTAGATTTTGGTCCATATTGGTCAAGTAGTTTTTTAGATTTTTTAGTTTTTTTCGAAAGAAGTTCATTCAAGAATGCAATTTATACGAGAGGATGGAAATTTTCCACCGAATAAACAAACGTAATTATATATATTTCATTTTTATTTAAAAAAAAATTTTTTTTAATTACAAACAAAATTTTTTTTTATTTAGAAAAAAATTTTTTTTCTATTATGCAACTAATGCTAATGTTACCGCTTACAACTAACGAATCGGGAAGTTCTTTGTGAGGCTCGTTTATTTTCTATATGGATTAATTTTCCAAAATCTGCACACTTTGTATTAGCAATAATAAAGAAGGTTTTGTCCAGCTAGCACCTCGTATCGCAGCACTGTGCGTTGGTAGGGTAACTGCACCAGTGAATGAACATTTAAGAAATTGTTCAGGAAAATATTTTATTTTAAAAAAAACTATGTGAATTAAAGGAATCTCATATATGCCAAATAGCTCCCTATACTTCATTTGTCAAAAATAAATGAACACAAATACAATGAAATTATTATTATTCTTCTTTATTAAACGTTAAATCAAAAATATGAAAAATACCAGTCAATGAACACTACATTCTAGTAATTGAATAATGCTAGTCCAATCAATGAACAAAATTACTAAACAATATTCTCCTATTTATTTAACTCTTTAATCACAATTTTATCGCTAGTATGCCGTCCGGGTTATGTTGAAATATACAAAAGCGTTCATTTACTGGTGCCCGTTCATTCACTGGTGCAGTTACCCTAGTTGGTAGTTGGTATGTAGTTGGTAGTTGGTATAGTTGAGACAGCCCACCCAATTTCATTCGCGGACAGGAGGAATCCCGTCAAGTCGGCATTTTCGCCTGCGGTGACAGCGTTAATTTGAACAGCGTGCTGCAAACGAACCCCCGGGGCCCGCGGGGGTGATGCGAGGGGTCTGACGTTTCTGGAGACGGGGTTCGATTTCGAAACGGAAATCTGCGAAGACGCGTCTCGGCGCCTCTTCCCTTCATTCCTCTCCACTCCTCTCGTCTCATCGCGGCTCTAGTCGCGTGCACACACTCGGATACCTAGAACGCAACGTTCCCACGTGCGCGATACGAGGAACGGAGCCGAACCGGAACCGAACGGAAAACTCCAATCAACTGAGAGACCTTTTTTCTTTCGGACAGCTGAAGTATATTTCTGGAAGGATCGTGTAGCTGTGAAGTATTTGGCTTTTTTTTTATTTGCTGTTTAGAGTCACGTCGGCGCTTACATGGTACGTTTTCAGGGGCAGAATGAGTTTTTGAAATACATAGTCGTCAAAATTCTTTCAATTAACACCAGGTTTACGGACATTTTTGTGTACTCGATTTTACGGACACCCGTTACATTGACGGGTAAAGGAAACCATGTATTGTCTTTGAAAAATTATTTATTTAATTGTAAAATAATTAAAATGTTAATGGACTTGTACAATCGATTAAAATAAAATATTAAGTAGAATATAATGTTCTTAAAGGCGGCGCAAAATGAACAATTTTCGACACTAGAAATTACGAAAATCCTTAAATTTTTTCACATGTTTTTACGTATTAATATATCCTCTCTTCCAACCTACTGATTTCCAAATCCACCATATTTCAATTAAATCATAATCAGCAACATCTGCGATTTCGAAAATTTTTAATTTTACAATTTTATTGTACTAACAGTTGGTGTGTATTCAGAGAAAACAAAAGGAAATTTTTTCATACTTTTTAGTGAATTTTTTTACTGCGTTTCAAAGTGGGCTTAATTTTTTTTACCAAATTTTTTTGTTTCACATTAATATATCCTCTCTTCCAACCTACTGATTTCCAAATCCACCATATTTCAATTAAATCATAATCAGCAACATCTGTGATTTGGAAAAGTTTTAATTTTGCGTTGTCTCCAAAAAATTGTATTGTATTTAATATTTTATTTTAGTCAATTGTACTAACAGTTGGTGTGTATTCATATAAAACAAAAGGAAATTTTTTCATACTTTTTAGTGAATTTTTTTACTGCGTTTCAAAGTGGGCTTAATTTTTTTTACCAAATTTTTTTGTTTCACATATTAATACCTCTCTTCCAACCTACTGATTTCCAAATCCATCATATTTCAATTAAATCATAATCAGCAACATCTGTGATTTGGAAAATTTTTAATTTTGCGTTGTCTCCAAAAAATTGTATTGTATTTAATACTTTATTTTAGTCAATTGTACTAACAGTTGGTGTGTATTCATAGAAAACAAAAGGAAATTTCTTCATACTTTTTAGTGAATTTTTTTACTGGGTTTCAAAGTCAGCTTAATTTTTTTACCAAATTTTTTTGTTTCACATATTAATACCCCTCTTCCAACCTACTGATTTCCAAATCCACCATATTTCAGTTAAATCATAATCAGCAACATCTGTGATTTGGAAAATTTTTAATTTTACATTGTACTAACAGTTGGTGTGTATTCATAGAAAACAAAAGGAAATTTTTTTCATACTTTTTTTACTGCGTTTCAAAGTCTGCTTAATTTTGTTTACCAAATTTTTTTATTTCACGCTTTTTGTTGGACACCATGCACATTATGTAACAAATATTTGTTGCATCACAATGATCTGAAGAGATATTTAGGTGGCCTTACCACGCAAAGGAACGCCAATATTCGATGATGTAGGTCATTTCAAGGTCAAAAAGGTGGTATCCACTAAATTCAGTTTTTTATTGTCTATCAAGCTATCGTAAAGAAAATATACTATTCCATTTAAAAAACATCGGTGAATCATGAAATTTCATTAAAAAACAAGACATAAAAAATTGTTTTCTTTACCATTATATTTGCCCTCTGCAATAGTATCACTTTGGGACTATATGTATATTGGGACTATAAATACGAAATATATGTAGGTGTTCCCATTTATGTGGGACACCCTGTGTATATGTAAAGGTAGAAATTACTATTCATGAAGAAAGATTGTTTTTGTTATTTGTAAACAATTATAAACCTATCCAGGCTGCAAATTTTTATGCATTCATTGGTTTTGAAAATTTGTGAAAAATGCTGGTGTAAAATTCGGCAGAATCTAATACGATTTTTATTTCTTTCATACCAAAAAGGCTAAATGGAAATAAGATTTTATTTGATTCCATTTTTTAAAAATTCGTCTATAAAATTTGCAAATTGCATAAACATCTGAAGTCTAACCAAACACTTGTTATTTTCGTCTCTGGAAAGCTAATAAAGAAGGATATTTTCTAATAGCCTTGTACTACATACACGCATACGTACACACGAAGAGTTTTATGTTAATCGCATGAAAAAGATAAACATTTTTAGGATGACGAGGCCTCTCGCGTCATCCGCTTTATCGTCACTTTCTATAGATGCAAACGTGACACAATCGTCAGCGGTTTAAAACGAAAAAACAAGGTTGCGATTGAAATCAAGGCTGTTCGATGAGATATTATTTCCCGGCTGCAACACTGTTGCGAAAGATTTGAATTGTTTGACGTCGAGACAAAAGGTTAGATCGATCCCTTGCAATTATGAGATTACACGAACGACTATCAACTTTGGTTACGTTCTGTCAGTATATTCCAATCACGATATGTAATTAAAAGATACAGGGTGTGGCACAAAAAATTGCCCCCTCCCGATTTTTCAGCCCCTTCGGATGGACGGACAGACAAGTGTTTCGTACGACTGACGAGAAATTGCAATTTTTCAAATTAGAAGAGAAATCAATTTTCAGCAAAAAATCAAGGTCGCTGACATATTTTTAAACGAAACTGTGTATCTTTAATTTCATAATATTATAGCCAACGCATAGACTGGTATATAGCCGATCTTGCTGGCCAAAATTTTATTGCTTAAAACTGATTAAATTAATTATGTTTTATTAAATTATGCTTACATATATTTAAAAAAAAATCGTGTGCGTGGAAACCACGCGCGACAGAAGTGAAACTTATTACACCTTATTATAAATTATTATAAATTATTATACCTAATAAGCAATAAGTTTCAAAAAAAATATAATAATAATATATAATATATATATTATAATAATATAATAATATAAAAAAAATATGTCTCTAATATGTCTATAATATATTTAATTATATTACTTTAATTCATGTAAATAAAAATAAAAAACGTGGTTGCATGTGCTGTTCTAACTATTCGTTATCATTTTGAGATCGTTGGTTGTCCAAGTGGTTAAGAAGTTGACTACCAATCGGTAGACCGGGGTTCGAATCCCGTCGGGATAAGGAATTATTTTTCTACGTTCATTCTCAGTTTGAATTTTCGCGCCACTCGACTTTCGACTTCCGTGACATCGACTTCCGTTACATCAAAAAATTGTTACCCCCAGCAAAGAAGTTTCACTTCAAAAAACAATTTATACGTTATGAACAATGGGGTTGGTTCGAGGGACTACCCTACTCTTCATTACTTAATTAATGTTCTCTTATAATATAAATGTATGTCGATTGAGTGACAAACACGAATTCAAAGTAATTTAAAAGTAAACATTTTACTTTGCATCATATACTGGAATAAATATTTTTCCATGATAAACATAAAATATTTCCTGCGTATTTGAAAAAATACGCATATTATCCGTATATCAGGAAAAAATATTCTACTTCTAATATTACATGAAGATTCGTTTTATAATAAGAAAGTAAATCTTCTTTTCATAATATGAAATAAATATTATCTGTATATTTAAAAGAAAATAATCTGTTTCTAATATTACATGAAAATTCATTTTATAATAAGAAAAAAATGTTTTCTTCATAATATGAAATAAATATTATCTGTATATTTAAAAGAAAATATTCTATTTCTAATATTAGGTGAAGATTCATTTTATTTCTAATATTAAATAAAGATTCGTTTTATAATGAGAACAATCTTTTTTATAATATGAAATAAATATTATCTGTATATTAACAAGAAAATATTCTGTTTCTACTATTACATGAAGATTCATTTTATTACTAATATTAAATAAAGGTTCTTTTTACAATGAGAACAAATATTTTTTTCATAATATTAAGTAAATATTATCAGCATATTTAAAAGAAAATATTCTATTTCTAATATTACATGAAGATTAATTTTATTTCTAATATTAAATTGAGGTTCTTTTTATAATGAGAACAAATATTTTTTCCATAATATGAAATAAATATTATCTGTATATTTAAAAGAAAATATTCTATTCCTAATATTACATAAAGATTCATTTAATTTCTAATATTAAGAAAAGATTCGTTTTATAATGAGAACAAATATTTTTTTCATAATATGAAATAAATATTTTCTGTATATTTAAAAGAAAATATTGTATTTCTGATATTACATGAAGATTCATTTCATTGTAAGAAAAAATTTTTTTTTCGTAATATGAAATAAATATTATCTGTATATTAATAAAAAATTGTCTGTTTCTAATATGAAATAAAGATTCATTTAAAGTTTAGAAAAATATGTTTTTCTCGTAACATGAAATAAATATTCCTTGCATATTTAAAAAAGAATATTTTTACTTAATATAAAATAAATATAGTATGAATATTTGAATATTAAAAAAAGATTGAATCTCTTTTTGATAGTAGATGAATGTGTATGCAATATTTTGTGCTACTACTACTAGAGTAGGTAAATTATCTACCCTACATGATACATCTCAATGCATGAGGAGGGAGCAATAAATTTGGCAATGCTGCTATAAAAAAACATAGGAGTACCGTAATGGTCTTCGAAACGTGAACTCATCCGAATATTAATACGAGTCATTACGCCGTAAGTGTGTCGTAAATTGTGATTGGTATGTCAGGATCCAATTTCATTGTAAAACAATGAATTTTTCTTCGTCAAGAACTTATGTACTTGAAATTGCTTATCTTATAACTTACTATCTGCTAAAGTATCTATGAATATATATTGTGTGTGTGTTATTAGTTATTACACGGTTATATTATACATAGAATGTTGTAGTCGTCGAACGTGCCACTTCTACATATACAGTGTCCCATTTATATTCTTCCATCTATTTAAATTTACAGTTACATTCACTTGTATTTATATTTTCAATATGTTTTTCAATCGAAATATTAGTAAAAAATATGTGATGGTTTCGGCGCACAGGTTCGATCAATAATACAACACTAACCATTTTGCAAACTAAAACCTCGACGTTTCGATCCCGATGTGGATCATTCTCAAGAGTGAGATTTTTGCGTTTGGAACAAAATGTAACTGTTAAAAACAATTGCAAAATGATCTCGGCGCTACGGTTCGATCACTAAACTACTTTAAGCAATTTTGCTAATTATAAATTAATTCGACGTTTCGGTTCTAATTTGAACCATTTTCAAGAAAATGGTAGTAAAATGTAACTGTAGTAAATATTAACTGTAACTTATAATACGGTAATTTCAGATAGACAAACTGTTTCATACTTGCTATAACAGGAAAAATATGACTGGAAATTATTGAATTAAAAATTTGATTTATCTGCAGTTAAAATTGACTATTTTTTTAAAAAGAATTTTAGTGCAAATTTCATTCGGATATCTCTGATGGTTCAAGAGTTATAACAAAATTTCACTAAATTTTTCGATCCAGCTCACTGTGCAATTTTGCAATTTATAAAATTTCAATTTTCCATGTCTCAAAAATTTCAAAGTCCTTCATAAACATAATTGTTTTATAACTTTGTTTTCGGTTAAATAAAATTTGAATGTTATTATAACATTACCATGATATTTTAATTTGAGCAATTATGTTCTGTTTACTTTGTAACCTTCAAAAATCTTCAAAATTGAGTCAGTTCAGTTTCAATACTTTCCATTTATAGTTTTTCTGTTATGGCAAGTATGAACAAGTTTGTCTATCTGATATTACCATATTATAAGTTACAGTTAATATTTACTACAGTTACATTATGTTACAGACGCAAAAAAATCTCACTCTTGAGAATGATCCACGTCGGGATCGAAACGTCCAGGTTTTAGATTGCAGAATTGCTAGTGTTGTATTAGTGATCGAACCTGTGCGCCGAAACTAGTGTTCCTGATTTCTCAACATTTTCATTTCTCGAGAAATGAGAAATAAGACTATATTTCTCGAGAATTCACGAGAATTCTCTAGAATATGTTAATACAATAAAAAAATATTGGAAAACTTACGATATTTGGAATATTGTTGATAATATTTATCGAAAGTGCAGAAAACTTTAAGTCAATGCTTATTCCTGTCTAATATGTACATGACTTTAAAAACGAGGTAAAAATAACACTAAATGTAACCGATACAATTATTTATTCAAAGCCAAACTTTTATAAAATGAGACATCACACTTTTGCTTTGAAATGACTTCTTAAGGAACATAATGCGTCTAATATAGAATCAGACAATCTACTTATCTTTTTGTAATAAAATCTGTAGCCATAGAAAAATTTCTTTCCTTTTGTGTGGATTTTGGCTTTATTGTATATAGAACATTAAAAGTTACTGCAGATTGAGTGTTCTTTTTCCAGTGGACTGACAAATCTGGAATTCCTTTGGTAGAGTCCAAAATTTATTTTCTTCTGATGTTAAACTCTTGCCACTAAATTCTTGAAGGCTATCTGCAATTTCTAATTCTCACTGTTTTTCCAGTGATTGTTCCTCATTCTGAGAATCTGAAAGTTTTTCACTATTTTCATAAGAATCATTGTTATACTTATCGTGAAAACTATTTAGGGTTTGTTGTGCCGCCTAAACATTAAAGCACCAAGTGCATTACCTTACATCAACACGAATTCCCAACAATTATTATAAATTATCAAATTGCAAACATGCATATACAGGGTGTTCGACTACAGGTGGAAGAAAATTTACGGAGTGGTTCTTAACGATGATATAAGACGAAAATGAAGAATAAAAAAATCGAGATTTCGGCTTCGTTATTTAGCTATTAACAATTAATAATCAACAACGCGTCTAACAAAAGTGTACATTGTTGTCATTTTTTAAAAGCTGTGGCCCTAAAGTATAAGTTTTTTTTTAATTTTTTTTCCTGTTCCTATTAATCATGTTCGTATTATAATAGTTGTATTTCTATAAGAAACCTACTTTGTTTTGTAATCTCCATACTTTATATTATATGTAATGTATTTCTGTTTTGTATTTATGTTGTAATAAATCTCATATGAGATTTTCTAAAATAAAAAATAAAATAAAAAAATAAAAAGTGTACATTGTGTACGTCAAAGAGTTCAATGTTGTCCAACGATTTGTTAAATATTTTCACCTCGCTGGGAAAAATTTATAATCAATGAACTTTAGTAAACTATTAAAATCAAATAATTTATTAATAATTTTCCCCAAATGAGAACCAAGGTATGCGTGCATCTGATTAGTTACGCGATTGATTAGTAATATGCAATTTGAGTTAACTGAAAATTCATTTCCGAATATATGTCATAAAATAAATGAGTTTCATAAGAATTTTTCTGTATTTAAATTTCTCGAGAAATATTGTAATTTCTTGAGAAATGCGAAATAATCAATTATAAAATTTCTCGAGAAAGAATTCTAGAGAAGGAACACTAGCCGAAACCATCGCGCATTTACATTTATATTATTGCGAAAATTCTCGTTTATGTCGACAACATCAAAAATCTCTCAAATGTTTATTCAATTCATAGGAGAAAATTGTATAAGATAATCTTTAATTCTGGTGGATCGTAATTAATCCTTAATTCTGATGACTCAATCCTAATTAAAGTGGACAAAATGGCGATCCACGCGAGTAAGGTACCATCGAATCAAATTAAACGTTGGATTGCTATTTGGTGCGAGTTTCGCAAATGATGGAACACCCTGCACGTGTAAAGATAACTTGGCAGGAACACATGTGGTGACATAATATCACCCATAAAGTTCAAGGGCACTTCGGAGTCTCGATGTGGGTTATGAGTTTGACGAAATTCAAAACACATTTACTTTTCTCCTTGAAAAGAGACAAATTAATAGACTCAATGCCACAAAGGATATTTCAGATCATAAGAAATAATGGAAAACCAACTAAATGTGTACTGAGTTTTCTAGTTAATTAATTAATTTTAAGTTAAGTAATTACATTTGTAATACTTTTTTAAGTTCGACTAGAAAATGATTAAGTGAACATGTATTGTGCACGAAAATTCAAAATTTTTGTAATATTGATTAATAAACACATTAATGAAAATGATATCATGCCAATACATTATGTGTTCTACTAATTACATTGTAACGAATCATTTGCTAATAATAGAAGACAAAAATGTTACATGAAACACACTTATATCACACAAATGATATGAACTATCATTATTTTGTACACTGTGTGTATGTAACCACCACTTGAGATAGCTGAACCACTTGACCAAGGCGGAATTCAATCTTGGATCCAACATTTTATATCTCTGACATTAGCAAAGCGAACAAACTAATGCTATTCATTTTTATTCTTCGATTAACTTGCCATTTTTTAATTAATTCACCGTTGCGTGTTGTTTGCTATTGCTGTAAATTTTTCTCGAATTTGCAATGGGGTTTACACTAAACCTACGGCGACCAGTCAAATGACCGGCCTTACATTTTTAATATTGTAATTATTGAAATGAAATTTGACAAATTTCATGGAAATTGATTTGACAAATTTTTTTATACAAACAGATATTGCAGCAAAAGTTGCACGAATTCTAAATAAATAGAGCCTTGTCAGTTGGGTTTGCGATACAGCAACAACTGTCATTTGAAAAACTTTCAATTTTGCGCCGCCTCCGAAAAGATTGTATTGTATTTAATTTTTTAATTTAATCAATTGTAGTTTGTTTGTATTCATAGAAATCAAAAGGAAATTATTTCATACTTTTTAGTGAATTTTTTTAGTGCGTTCTGAAGTCGGTTTAATTTTTTTTTATAAAATTTTTTTATTTCACACATTTTAGCGGAACGAGTAGAATTCGTAGAACACAGTAGGATGGTTTTTTGGTCTTATTGTTGGTATAACAATAGTTATTAACAATAACAAATTCTATAAATTTTTGCAAGTGGGATCATCGCGGCAATATCTCTCATCAAATGTGAAAGGTTTCACCGCGATCGGTACGAATAGGTTTTTTGCTATAACAATGTTATTAACAATAACAACTTCTATACATTTTTGCAAGTAGCATCATCGTGAAAATATCTCCTACTAATATGAAAAGTTTCATCGCGATCGGTACTTTCTTTGCATAGAAACACCAACGAATAGGTTTTTTGCTATAACAATAGTTATTAACAATAACAAATTCTATAAATTTTTGCAAGCAGCATTATCGTGAAAATATCTCCTACTAATATGAAAAGTTTCATCGCGAACGGTACTTTCTTTGCATAGAAACACCAACGAATAGGTTTTTTGCTATAACAATGTTATTAACAATAACAAATTCTACACATTTTTGCAAGTGGGATCATCGCGGCAATATCTCTCATCAAATGTGAAAGGTTTCACCGCGATCGGTACGAATAGGTTTTTTGCTATAACAATGTTATTAACAATAACAAATTCTATACATTTTTGCAAGTAGCATCATCGTGAAAATATCTCCTACTAATAAGAAAAGTTTCATCGCGATCGGTACTTTCTTTGCATAGAAACACCAACGAATAGGTTTTTTGCTATAACAATGTTATTAACAATAACAAATTCTATACATTTTTGCAAGTAGCATCATCGTGAAAATATCTCCTACTAATAAGAAAAGTTTCATCGCGATCGGTACTTTCTTTGCATAGAAACACCAACGAATAGGTTTTTTGCTATAACAATGTTATTAACAATAACAAATTCTACACATTTTTGCAAGTGGGATCATCCCGGAAATATCTCCTACTAATGTGCAAACTGAGCAAACGTTGAAGAAGTCGGTTAAATATAAATGAACCATTACGTTTTTTTGCAATAAAAGTCGTTAGGAATGAAAAAATTGAAAAATTTTTATAACGGGACCACCCCAGGGACAAACTGTACAACATGCAAATTGTTTCGTACCGATTGGTCCATCCTTTCGGCGTAATCGGTGAACATACATAGAAAAAAAGCGAAAGAAGGCACATATATGTATATTGAGCTGAGTGAGGGCTCATTCTAAAGAGGAAGCTTAAAGGAAGCGCGCGTGGGTCCCTAAATTAGCAGGAAAAATCTTTTCGTGATCGAAAAATACATTAGAATCTCCGGAATGTTTCTTCATTTGTTTTCCCTACTTTGGACACTCACATTACTAGATATAAACATAATTTAACTAAAGTTGGACCCACGCGCGCTTCATTCAAGGGGGTAGAGTACCCACGTGACATTACTAGTATCTAACCAGAATATTACTAGAAAACAAGTGAAAACAGGGGTTTACGCGGGAACGTTTCACTTCCTCATACGATTATATTTTGAGCTGAGTGAGGGCTCATTCGAAAGAGGAAGGATGCACGCAGTGCGCTCTTCTCATGTTTTCTTTAGATGATGTTTATATGAAGTAATATGAGTGTCCAAAGTAGGCGAAACAAACGAAGAAAAATTCCGGAGATTCTAATGTATTTTTCGTGCACAAAAAGATTTTTCCTGCTAATTTAGGGACCCACGCGCGCTTCATTTAACCTTCCTCTTTCAAATGAGCCCTCCCTCAGCTCAATATATAATCGTATGAGGATGTGAGGTGTGTTCCCGTGATCGCATTCAATTGTTTCCCAGATTCCCTTCATGAAGGGTGAGTAGAAGCAATTTTAGTTCAGCTACTTGGACGAGATGGCGCTTAGACAGGAGAATTGTCAGCGTAGTTTCTTAACAACAAAAGTGTAAAGGGCATGAAGACACTCGGATGCATTAATAGCAATAAAGATTATGATTAAAAGAAAAAAACCTGTAATTATAGCGAAATTGAAGCGTTAGATTCATACAGATGTATGTTCATCACTGTTGCCAAATTGGTTTTTCGTGCGGGGGTTGGTCACACTGAAAAATACCATGGTCACGTGGGGCCTCTACCCCCTTAATCCGAGTACGGGTATCCGTTATTTCCTATACACGTGTATTATCTATGTATTGAAGTTCAAGGGTACACGTGTGTCGATGTAAGGTTTTGTCTACCGAAAAATATAAACATTTTGGTTTTTCTTCATCAAAATAAACAGTTAATTGATTAAGCTTTATTAACAGAAATAACGATGTTTGTTAATTTTCGAAACTTCTCATGTTAACTCTTCTTCATTTCAATGTAGGGTAACTGCACCAGTGAATGAACATTTAAGAAATTGTTCAGGAAAATATTTTATTTAAAAAAAAACTATGTGAATTAAAGGAATCTCATATATGCCAAATAGCTCCCTATATCAGATCATTTGTCAAAAATAAATGAACACAAATACAATGAAATTATTATTATTCTTCTTTATTAAACGTTAAATCAAAAATATGAAAAATACCAGTGAATGAACACTACATTCTAGTAATTGAATAATGCTAGTCCAATCAATGAACAAAACTAGCTGGTTATTGTTGCTCGCTCGCTTCGCGAGCTTCGCGGGTGGGGGTGTTGTAGCTCGCTTTGTGAGTTCGCGAGAGGGTTAGTAGTACGGATGTTATTTGGTGTGTGACTCTCCACGAGCCACACAAAAAACTTCCCGATTCGTTAGTTGCAGTATATTATTATCATTATTTAGTGTACGTTTTAAGAAGATTATACGTTCTCAGTGAAGTTCAATAGTTTTCTACTTATCAAAATGTTTGCTGTATGGCGTTGCATTAAACCAACATCGTATGCTCGTTGCTCGCATGCTCCATTAACCATTTTTTTATACTAACTTTCAATTTCATCTCACTGAATAATTCGTATTGAACTGCTTGTTTTTTATATTAATTATCAATTTAATCTCAATTAATAATTCGTTTTGACTGATTGTTTTTTAAAAGATTGTAATATACATTTTTTTTGGTACTTCCGATATTCTTTGAAAATGTATTCTCGACAGAAGAGACGATTAACTCACTCTTGCATTGGGATAATTTTCGATTATTGTAAGCGGTAACATTTGCACTAGTTGCATAATTTAAAAAAAAAAATTTTTTTTTTAATTATAAAAAAATTTTTTTAAAATAAAAAAAAATTATATATAATTGTTACGTTTGTTTCTGCGGTGGAAAATTTCCGTCCTCTCGTATAATTTGCATTGTTGAATGAACTTCTTTCGAAAAAAACTAAAAAAACTAAAAAACTACTTGACCAATATGGACCAAAATCTAATCAGCTCTAAGTTCCAGCGGGGCGCATCGATTGCATCATTCATTATTCTGATCGCATTGTTATTTTTTCAGAAAACGTTAACGAAAAATTTGATACCATACAAACGGACATACGCGCGCGCGCGCACACACACACACACACACACACACACACACACAAACACACACACACACACACACATTTTGATAAAAATAGTCTAAAATGACTCCAATGATCATGAAACGTGAAGATCTGCTAAAAAATCGATTTTCAATTTTCGGGGTAATTACAATAACTTCCCTATGAATCGGGAAGTTAATTACTAAACAATATTCTCCTATTTATTTAACTCTTTAATCACAATTTTATCGCTAGTATGCCGTCCGGGTTAAAATTTGTTGAAATATACAAAAGCGTTCATTTACTGGTGCCCGTTCATTCACTGGTGCAGTTACCCTACTATCCGTGTATCCGTGTACTTGAATACACGGGCACACGTGTATCAAGATACACGGATAATACACGTGTATCCGTATATTCAAGTTCACAGTTACACGTGTATTATCCATATATTTTGATATTTGTGAACACGTGTACATCGATGCACGTGTATTAAATGGTATCCAGACTTCTGCACGGATATATTAACTACACGTGTTCACGTGTATTGAAAATACATCATTACACGTGTATTAAATAGTATCCGGACTTCTGCACGGATATATTAACCACACGTGTTCACGTGTATTGAAAATACACGTGTTCACGTGTATTGAAAATACATCATTACACGTGTATTAAATAGTATCCGGACTTCTGCACGGATATATTAACCACACGTGTTCACGTGTATTGAAAATACACGTGTAATGGGTATCTCTAATAATAAAAGGTAGAAGCGAGACACTCTGTTTGTATAATTGTGTACAATGTATGTAGACCATTTCAGACAGAGGATGTTTCCTCGTGGTCGGGGCTTCGACGAGCGTCTCGCACGCCATAAATTTTGATGCGAGTCATCACCTATCTGAGCCTGGCTGCCACTCGACTGGGACTGGAGCGGACACTTAAAAATATCCGGCAATACATTAGATCGGGACACGGATTTTATCTGCTTAGGCAAGCAACCGGCAGATGAAGATAAAGAGAACAGCTGCAGACCGCGGTGTCTTCAGGAAATTAGATAAAAAGATAGGAAGTTTTTTTGATTTCCTCTGTCAAGATGGCGCAATGGCGCGTCAGCTACCACTCGTCTGGTAGGCTCGAGGAACACGCGAGTACATACAGTGACAAATCTGATTGTGTACCGCTTTTGTGCTACGCAACCGAAACCTGACGTCTTCCGTTGAGTCGGGGCCAGTGCACTGTACAGTTCGAGATAAATTCGGAATTTTTAACCGCAAATAAGATGTGTAGCTAAGGCAAATATGCACGGAGCAATTGTTGACAGGGTAACTCACTGTGCAAGCCAACGATCAGTGAACAAGTGGGCAAACGTCAGTCATCGACCGAGAATACGAAACTGAAGAGCGACAATACTCGAATCTACGTACAGGGTGTATTGAAAATGTTGTACTTCCTTGAAATTGAAAGGCGATTCCTCGTGTTTAGATCTGGACGGATTTGATGCATTCACGAGAAAAATTAGTGGGTGTCATTTGAAGCAGTAAAAAATCATATGCGTCGAAGACCACGTGTGACAGAAGTGAAACTTCTTGCAGTCTAGTAATGTTTGGAAGTAAATTAAGATTGGAAATGGTCAGTGTTGGGTAAATTTTATTTTAAATAGTAAATAATTAAATAATAAATAAACGTGTGATTTTATTTGCACATAATAACTAAACTTGTTAATTAGTTTAGTTTTTATTTATTAGTAAAAGTTTATTTATTATTTGGATTGAGGTGGAAATCAATGTGTCAGTGTTCGAGCTCGTCCGGAGGGCGGATTAACGAATGAAAATACAATTTAATTTATTATTTTTTAATACAAATAATAATTGAAAATTATGTTTGTAAATAACAATTAACTTCATTATTTTAAATAAATTCATTTAGACTTGCTCAAATAAAAAAATAATTGTTTCTGCGTTTTATTTGAATATCCGAATAACAAATAACTTGTTATTTAAGTAATTATTTATTTGAATAAATTTATTTACTGCCTAACACTGGAAATGGTTAAACAAGCCAAATGTTTCAATGATAGAACCATAGAAAATCATAGATTGAAAAATCATACGCGTCGAAAACCACGCGCGACAGAAATAAAACTACCTGTAGTCTAGTAATATTTAGAAGTAAATTAAGATTGGAAATGGTCAGTGTTGGGCAAATTTTATTTTAAATAGTAAATAATTAAATAATAAATAAACGTGTGATTTTATTTGCAAATAATAACTAAACTTGTTATTTAAATTAAAGTTATTTAAATAATTCCATAAATAATCTATTTATTATTTCTTATTTGCAAATAAAAGTTTATTTATTATTTGGATTGAGGTGGAAATCAATGTGCCAGTGTACGGGCTCGCCAGTGTTCTGAGTTGCCTACTCATCAATAGTTCCGGTATTGATACACATAAGAACACATACATACAGGGTGTCCCAAAACTACCCTAGGAGCCGAAAATGGGAGGTTCCTTGGGTCATTTGAAGCGACATTTTCCTTTGCAAAAATGGTGTCCGTGGCTTTGTGTAGGAATTATTAACGAAAAACATATACAGGGTGTCCCACTGTACCGAGAACGGCAGGATATCTCGGAACACGGTGTCGTTATCAAAAAAGTGTTCCTACAAAAGTTGTTTGGTATAACGGGCTAAGTTACGTGATATTAATTGTTTTTTTGTGGGTGGAGTGGTGGAGGACATTTCAAGGTCAACTTGATTTTTTAAAATGGAATAGTATATTTTTTTCTTCAGAAAATAATAGCGGGTAGTGAGACGAATCCAAAGATGTGCTACATGATATTATTCTGATTTTGATGAAGGTAAATTGTTAGCTTGTGTTTACATACTGCATCGGTCGACGCCACTTACAATTAGCAGCGGCTGTTGGCTGTTGGCCGATGCAATATGTAAACACAACCTAACAATTTACCTTCATCAAAAACAGAATAATATCATGTAGCACATCTTTGGATTCGTCTCACTACCGGCTATTATTTTCTGAAGAAAAAAATATACTATTCCATTTTAAAAAATCAAGTTGACCTTGAAATGTCCTCCATCACTCCACCCACAAAAAAACAATTAATACCACGTAACATATCCCGTCATACCAAACAACTTTTGTAGGAACACTTTTTTGATAACGACACCGTGTTCCGAGATATCCTGCCGTTCTCGATACAGTGGGACACCCTGTATAATTGATCCTCTCGAATAATTTGCATTGTTGAATGAACTTCTTTCGAAAAAAACTAAAAAGTTACTTGACCGAAATGGACCAAAATCTAATCAGCTCTAAGTTACAGCGGGGCACATCCATTGCATCGTTCATTATTCTGATCGCGTTGTTACTTTTTCAGAAAACGTTAACGAAAAATTTGATACCATAGAAACGGACATACGCGCACACACACACACACACATACCGACATTTTGATAAAAATGGTCTAAAATGACTCCAATGACCATGAAACGTGAAGATCTGCTAAAAATTCGATTTTCGGGGTAATTACAATAACTTCCCTATAAATCGCGAACCGTGACCCCTGATCTGGATATTTATCAGTGTAAGCAACCTTCACGCTGAAAAACAGTTTGGCAACAGTGACGAACATACATTTGTATCAATCTAACGCTTCAATTTCGCTATCAATACAGGTTTTTTTCATTTTATCAATATCTTTATTGCTATTAATGGATCCGAGTGGCTTCGAGCCCTTTATATTTTTGTTGTTACGAATATACGCTGATAGTTCTCCTGTCTAAGCGCCATCTCGTTTGAGTAGCTGAACTAAAATTAGTTCTACTTGCCCTTCATTGCGCTTCATGAACGGAATCTGGGGAACAATTGAATGCGATCGCGGGAAAACATTTTTTGTCCTGATATTAGCATGTTATGAGCCGTGTGAGAGCTCATTGCAAAGAGGAAGGTTCATCATAGCCCGCTCTGCTCATGATTTAAGTCGAAAAAATCATTTTGTATTAGAAAAATACATTAGAATCTGCGGAATTTTTCTTCATTTGTTTTCCCTATTTTGGACACTCATATTATTAGATATAAACATAATCGAACTAAATCATGAGCACAGCGGGCTATGATGAACCTTCCTCTTTAGAATAAGCCCACAACAGCTCAAAATATGTTAATACGAGGACAAAAAATGTTTTCCCGCAAACACTAATTTCATCAACAAAACAGTGTTTGCGGGAAAACATTTTTTATCCTCATATTAGCATGTTATGAGCTGTGTGAGGGCTTATTGTAAAGAGGAAGGTTCCTCATAGCCCGCTCTGCTCATGATTTAGATAGATTATGTTTATATCTAATAATATGAGTGTCCAAAGTAGGGGGAAAAATTGAAAAAATTTCCGCAGATTCTAATGTATTTTTCTAATACAAAATGATTTTTTCGACTTAAATTATGAGCAGAGCGGGCTATGATGAACCTTCCTCTTTAGATCAAACCCTCACACTGCTCAGAATATGTCATAACATGCTAATATGAGGACAAAAAATGTTTTCCCGTGATTGCATTCAACTTCCTCATATTCGTCCAGACAGACAGAGACTAGAGCAAGTCTAGAACCAATTTTAGTTCAGCTACTCAAACAAGATGGCGCTCAGACAGGAGAACTATCAGCGTAGATTCGCAACAACAGAAATATAAAGGGTTTGAAGCCACTCGGATCCATTAGTAGCAATAAAGATATTGATAAAAAGAAAAAAACCTGTATTGATAGCGAAATTGAAGCGTTAGATTAATACAAATGTATGTTCATCACTGTTGTCAAATTGTTTTTTAGCGTGGAGGTTGGTTACACTGATAAATACCCAGATCAGAGGGTCTGGATTTCATTTGCCGTTGGATATAGGTTATTTAGTGGCTGAACCTAATATTAATGCGTGTGTTTATATGATTGCGTTTATCAACTCTTGTAATCTACGTCTCTAATGGTTTTTTTTCTCTTTTTTTAAATAATGTTTTTTTTGTTCTGTCTTCTTTCTAATGTTCTTGCTTTTGATTTTATTTTGTGTTACAATGTAATATGTTTTGTGTTCTAATTAATCTCATATGAGATTTTCTCAAATAAAAAAAATATATATTACTAGAATATTGCTAGAAAAACAAGTGAAAATAGTGTGTGGCTTTAAGCCTTTCATATTTTTGTTGTTACGAATCTCCGTTGACAGTTCTCCTGACTAGGCGCCATCTGGTTTGAGAAGCTGAACTAAAATTGTTTCTAGACTTGCTCTAGACTCTGTATGAACGAAATATGGGGAAGTTGAATGCAATCACAGGAAACCACTTTTTTTTCTTATACGAGCATGTTATGAGCTGTGTGAGGGCTCATTGTAAAGAGGAAGTTTGATCGCGCTTCGCTCATTTCAGGATTTAAGTAAAAGAAACCGTTTTGTATTAGAAAAATACATGGGAACCTGAGGGTGGTTGTCTCGACTTGTTTGCCCTACTTTGGACGCTCAAATTATTAAATATAAACATAATCTTGTTAAATCATGAGCAGTGCGGGCTATGATGAACCTTCCTCTTTAGAACAAGCCCTCACACAACTCGTAACATGCTTGTACAAAAACAAAAAATGGTTTCCCGTAAACACGGTTTTCACTTGTTTTTCTAGTAATATTCTAGTAATATGCTAGTCATATCCATGGGTACGGTACCCTCTTAATTACGGAGTGTTTCGACTGATTGTAGGCATCGAGAATCACTGCTGAAGACTACAATACCGGTGCATACATGCATAATGTGAGTTTGCGAAAGACTGCCCGAAGCCCGGCCATATGGGAAGCAACGGCGAACGAAGAGAGCGTTCGTTAAGTTTCGGCGGTCGTGGGAATCGATTCACGGTATCTGGAAGTGGTGCACACAGTGCACGTGCACGGGCGGTGTATTTTTGCCGAGCGAGAGGCGCAAAGCGCAAGGCCCCAACAGACTGCGTTCTCTATTTGCATCCTTGGAAACCGCGCCGAGCTCTCCCACCGGAAGGGTCGTTAGCCACTAAAGGAAACCGAAACACATGCGAACACAACCAGGCAGCCGCACAGTGGCTTCCTCCGTTCCTCCTTGTTCCATCAAATACATATTTTCAGATTTTACTCGCCGCCCGAGACCGCGAGATACATACATAGATAACTCTCGCGAGGAATCGTTCGAATTCCATGGATCGGCATTCGGTATGCTCAGTATGCTGTATTTATAGCTCGCGCGCGCGCGTCATGTATGTTACAGCAGTTTTACTTTCGCCTATGATCACAACGATGTTACGTGTGACTCGTTACACGCTAGGTGCGCGATGCCCTGCCGAAGGTTATGGCTCTTTGCCGCACCCCTTGTTGCTAGCATCGAGCTTCGAACGTACACAGCATTACGGATCTATTAGGTGTACAAATAGGTGCGGTGTCTTCTGAGCATACTTTTGATCTTCATTTATAAAAAGAAAACATACGAGTCGAAAACCACGCGCGACAGAAGTGAAACTGGACAGGAGTTACATAAATGCCACCATGTTTAAATGGTTTCCATACAACCTTCAATATTTGTTGTAATGTGTTGTCCACTTTTTACGCGACATACGCAGTAATGATTCTTTGAAAAAGATCCACATCGGGATCGAAACGTTAGAAACATGTAGTAATTGCCTCGAAGAAGTTAGCCCCCCACTTGTGGAATTAAATACAGTATTTTATCCGTAAGTGTCCCAAAAGTCTGGCCGATACATGTCCCAGTTCTATCCCCACTACTACGGGGTGTACCCTCTTGAGGGGCCGAGAGACCTCGGTCGCTGAAAAGTATGACATCATGCGGCACGGGTGTCTCGGTGAGACTGCATAATCCAAATTTCCAACTTCATTATTTTTTTACGAGACTGCGATTACCATATTTGTGGCATTTTTCTAAGAACAATGATACCACATATTATATAATTCTGATGATATTTACTTGTGTAATGGACAGTTAAAGTTTCGGGCGTGTAGGATAGCGTATGCGAAGGAAAGAGACGCATTCCTTGCGCCCGAAACTTTGACTGTCTATTACACACCTAAATATCATCGGAATTATATCATGTTTGGTATCATTTTGCATCAGAAAAAAGCCACAAGTATGGTAATAGAAGTCTCATACAAAAATGATGAAAAATAAGGAAGTTGGCAATTTGGATTAGCTATGTTTACATTTCTCGGCGACGGACGCCTCTCGAGCTCGGCTGTCGTTTTCTACGTTCGGCAACACGCAAAGAATAGTGACTGTGGTGCATAAATGTCCCTCGGCAGACCCGTGCTAGGGACTTATATGGATAATTTACTGTAGTTCTCCTGACTAAACGCCATCTGGTCGAAGTAGCTGAACTAAAATTGCTTCTATTCACTCTTTATGACAGGAATCTGGGGAACAATTGAATGCGATCACGGGAACACACCTCACGTCCTCATACGATTATGTATTGAGCTGAGTGAGGGCTCATTCGAAAGAGGAAGGTTAAATGAAGCGCGCGTGGGTCCCTAAATTAACAGGAAAAATCTTTTTGTGATCGAAAAACACATTAGAATCTGCTGAATTTTTCTTCATTTGTTTTCCCTACTTTGGACACTCACATTACTACATATAAACATAATGTAACTGGAGTTGGACCCACGCGCGCTTCATTTAACCTTCCTCTTTAGAATGAGCCCTCACTCAGCTCAAAATATAATCATATGACGACGTGAGGCGTGTTCCCGTAAACCCCTGTTTTGGTCCAAAATCTAGTTAGATTCTGGTTAGATTCTAGTAATGTCACGTGGGTACTCTACCCCCTTAAAAATCCCTAGCTGATCGGGAAGTGGTTTAAAATTCGATTACAAGGTTTGACGCATACAACAACATCGACACGGCAAGCTAATGTAAGCGTGGTAAAAAACGCTAATATAATATAAATGCTAATATAAAATATTATCCACGTCTAAACTATGGCGCGTGTCCCGAAAAAACGAGGCACGAGACATTGCAGAGAAAGAGGCTCGCGTAGGTCCGCCAAACATTTTTAACTTCCCGATTCATAGGGAAGTTACTGTAATTAAGTATAGGTATTGATCTTTCATTTTTGATTTCTCCCAGCTAATTTCTCCATAAACGCATAAACAATCTGCTTGTCACTTTGCGGGCTGTACAATTTCCCATTTCGATTTTGAGCTGGATCCCTGCTACGCATGAATCACGTTGCGAAATTTATTATTGTTTTATAATTATATTATCTTTTGTATATGTCTTTTGCGAATAAAAATATTTTATTTAAGATTTATTTAACATTGAAAATGCATTTTCCATGAAAAAAAACAATAAAAAATAATTCACCACGAAGGGATACGAACCCGGGCCTGTGGCGTAACAGTTTAGCTCGCTGATGTAATTGCAAAGTCTCGAAAACTATTTAGTGTCTGTCCCTGCAATGGGGTATTTTCGTAATCAGGGGAACGAGATCTATAACTTTGTAAAGTCTGAACTAAATCCATGAGGGACAGAGTGGGGGTTCCCCTTGTTAGTAGGAAAGTAATGGTATTTTTGAGTTATTTAAATTGTAATATCTCCTGAACTACTAACTTTTCGATATACATAGGTTAGTACTTTTTTGTAACGAATGTCCAGCTGCATCGGTTGATGTATTCAAAAATACCTCATTCCATTTAAAAAAATGGAGGTGACCTTCATATGACCTTTAGGCGTCCACCTACAAAAAAGCTACTAACATCAGATTAATCCCCAAGATAAATAATTTAAATAACTCAAAAACACATTACAATCATACTAAGACGTTACACTAGTAAGTAAACGCTAACTACTTACAATTAGTATAACTTTAATGGTATTTCATTTAAAGTGAAATATCTCCTGAACTACTAACTTTTCGATATACATAGGTTAGTACTTTTTTATAAAGAATGTCCAGCTGCATCGGTTGATGTATTCAAAAATACCTCATTTCATTAAAAAAAATGGAGGTGACCTTCAAAAGTCCGAAGTACCTCCACCTACAAAAAAACTATTACAGCCACCGGATGGCCCCCTTTATACTGTACAATTTTATTTCAGCAAATATTTCTGTGAAACTTATAATTTCGAAGATATCTGAGGTGCTAATAGTTACTGCCCCACCCTGTATTACTAATTTTCGATCGAGAAGAATTTAACGTTTATAGAGAACTTGGCTCCTGTTCGCAGAATGTTTTTGTTGGGATAGTATTGTCGCGGACTGTATGTATGCATCTACTGCTGGAAAATTCATGGATCACGATTCGCGAATCAAGGCAGGTGACTCACCGCGCATATAGGTACCAAGAGGCCAATCACGTAAAGCATCGGACTGGTTACTGTCGACTCGTGGAACGGGTGATATAATGATTCATCATTACAGAAGAATCCCCGCTTGAATGGCTTGCCATACAGGAAGAACATCAGCACCGCGATGCACACTGTAATCAAAAATGATGGTCCAACTTTTTAATTGGCTCCCAATCTCGCTGGCTATCGAGTATGTGGTAATGTTATAAATGTACATTCTGTGTTTAAACTTAACTTAAATTATGAGCAGAGCGGGCTATGATGAACCTGCCTCTTTACAATGAGCCCTCACACAGCTCATAATATGCTAATATAAGAACAAAAAATGTTTTTCCGCGAACACTGTTTTGTTGATGAAATCAGTGTTTGCGGGAAAACATTTTTTGTCCTCATATTAGCATATTCTGAGCTTTGTGTGGGCTTATTCTAAAGAGGAAGGATGATCATAGCTCGCTCTGCTCATGATTTAGATAGATTATGTTTATATCTAATAATATGAGTGTCCAAAGTAGGGGGAAAAATTTGAAAAAATTTCCGCAGATTCTAATGTATTTTTCTAATACAAAACGATTTTTTCGACTTGAATCATGAGCAGAGCGGGCTATCACTGGACGCTCTATGTGTTCTCACCGGACTTCTTCCATGGACCCTGCTAATTGACGAAAGGATTCGTATATTTATGAGAATAAAACACCTTGACGTAAATGATATAAATTATAAAAGAAATATCGTAAATATTAAAGAGAAAGAGAGATATATCTCGTTAGCTAAATGGCAGGTTAGATGGGACAAGGCCGAAAGTGGTAGAACAACCCATAGTCTTATTCCATGTATTAAGGAGTGGATAGATTGGGGCCCTTCATTACCAGACTTTCGAGTAACCCAATTTGTTACGGGACATGGGTGCTTTGCGGATTATTTGCATAAAAGGAAGAAGGCCAGTACTAATATTTGTATAGCATGCGAAAAAGAATTAGACGGAGTCAAGCATATGTTTGATATATGTACAAAATGGAGTTCACAAAGAAATAACATTTCTGCCGCAGTTGAAAATTTCAGGTGGGATCGCATAATACATTTGTTGAAGGATGAAATGAGTAGAAATAACACCATAAATTTCTTGAATGAATGCATGAAAGAGAAAGAAAGTCTGGAGAATAAACTGCAGCAATTACAGAGAGAAAAAATAGTTACTGACATTAATAAGTACCCGCGAAAACGGAGGAAAAGACCCACAAACAAGAAAAAGATAAATAATAAAACTAAAGGAAATTTCGTTGGTAAATTAAAGAAGTATTATAAGAGAAATTAAAATAGTAAAAGACTAGTTGTGAAATTATGTGTATATATTGTCCTAGGTTATATGATTTCGTCGTTTTACGTGTTTTTAAACCAATATTGCACCGTAGTGTATGTGATATTTATTATATTTACGATACCTATTGTACATAGTATTTATTTATTATTTATTGACCCTGTTTATTAGATAAATTAGATAAATTGTATATATGAAGGACGCGTGGTTAGGACCCTTGAAGGTCCCTGATAACACTGTCCAACACCAAAAATGTTTTCATATAACTAAAGGGTGGATCTTATAGAGTTTTTTGGGCTGATTCCGAATCTGCCCTTAGTTTTTCTCCTACACGTACAGTTTTTGAAAAACATGACTTTGAAAAAAAAACCTATTTTTCAACTTTAAACAAATGTTGTGACGGTATTATACAAGATATTGAATTGTTCTTTGCAGCAAAAGATTCTGTAGACTTTTCTGAATACGGTGATATCCATTATTAATACGTTATGATTGTTTAAACATTAATAAATAATGATTAAAGACGGAGAGACACCACTTTTGCACCAAATTTTGATGATATTTTTTAAATTATCTCAAAAAATTAATTAAGTATTAATAATGGATATCACCGTATTCAGAAAAGTCTACAGAATCTTTTGCTGTAAAGAACAATTCATTATATTTTATAATACCGTCACAACATTTGTTTAAAGTTGAAAAATAGGTTTTTTTTTCAAAGTCATGTTTTTCAAAAACTGTACGTGTAGGAGACAAACTAAGGGCAGATTCGGAATCAGCGCAAAAAACTCTATAAGATCCACCCTTTAGTTATATGAAAACATTTTTGGTGTTGGACCGTGTTATGTTTATATCTAATAATATGAGTGTCCAAAGTAGGGGGAAAAATTTCCGCAGATTCTAATGTATTTTTCTAATACAAAACGATTTTTTCGACTTGAATCATGAGCAGAGCGGGCTATGCTGAACCTTCCTCTTTACAATGAGCGCGAAGTGATTACATAGAGTGACGGTGAAAACTGTGATTAGCAACGTTATATTGAATTAGAAGTTTTAAATATTATACAATGCCCCTGTGTATTGTAAAATCGTGTAAAAACGGTACGAGACATCGTCCGATTTTGGAAGAAATAAAAGTGAACAATACTAATACCTTCTCATATCATCGGTAAGAAATAAATTCTATTTGTGTACGTAAAAATTATATTCTATTATCAATATGAGATAAATGATATAAAGTTGAATTAATTTTGTAACAGGTTTCCAACGGATGAAAAATTAAAATTGTCAAAACCCAATTATGTTGCGAAAATGATTAATAATACATCCTAATCCCTTCATGTAACAGATATTAACGAATGTACAATTTAATATTTAAGTAATTGGATTAGCTTTTTATAACATTTTTGATATTTCATTATAAAACTAACCGATATTTACTTGTATGGTGATTCTCATCACCAGAAAGTGCAGAAAGTGAAAGATAATCTCTTAGTTATTCCTATTTCTAAATAGCAATGTTTTACGTATTTGTAAAATTATAATATAATATATAATAATATAATAAATACCAAACAGATAAGATTTTTCATATGTAGAAATTCTAACTTTTGACCGTTTCATTTTGACATGCATTTATAAATAAAACACTTTGTTTCTTTATTTTATTGAGAATATTTTACCGTAATTTATAATTGTTAACAAACTAAAGGTCTCATCTTCAAAGGGTATAGCCGGATAAGATAGTCAAAAATGCCCTTGAACCGAATTTTATCGACGTTGTGCCATTCGATAGAGCACCAAGAAAAAACATACTGTGCAAAGTTTCAACCCTGTATCTCGATCCGAAGGGTAGTTATGGGGTAAAATCGAAAAATCAGTTTTTGGCCTATTTTCCCCAGTTAATAATGTTTAGAAATTCTGAAAAAAATGTGACACATGTCAAGAACCCAAATACATACTTTGCAATTGGTTTCAGATTTTTAAAGTGAAAATCCTGCTTGTAAAAAATCAAAAACCTGAAAAAAATCGAAAAAGATTTCTTTTATTAGCAATATTTAAATATTTACAACATATTTTAAGGTAAAATTTTAATGATGGCATTCGTACTGTCGGTTGTTGCTCGCACGTGGCAGCAATTATTTATTACCTCTCACATGCTCGATGCCTCTAATATTTAATTCTTATCCGGCTATACCCTTTCGCACATACAGGGTGTCTCAAAATTCCTCCGACACCCGAAAATGGGAGGTTCCTTGGGTCATTTGAAGTAACATTTTCCTTTACAAAAATGGCGTCCGCGGCTTTGTTTAGGAGTTATTAACGAAAAATACGGACCAATCAGAGCGCGACCTAGACGCGAGATAGTACAGTCGACCCGACGCGCCAACTGTCAATTGGCCAAACGTGCCATCGCATGTCTAGGTCGCGCTCTGATTGGTCCGTGTTTTTCGTTAATAACTCCTAAACAAAGCCGCGGACGCCATTTTTGTAAAGGTAAATGTTACTTCAAATGACCCAAGGAACCTCCCATTTTCGGGTGTCGGAGGAATTTTGGGACACCCTGTATATGCTAGGACCAATCACTAGTGAGGCACCAGAGTACCACGTGACCGTGCTCCTCCCTCCCCGGAAATGGCTTCATACCCCTCGCCTAAAGTAACGGTTTATGCTCCGTCCCCTTATTCCTATGTCCATGGGGTGCGATCAAGTACTATCATGGTTCACTGTATATAGGGATATAACCATATTAGTTTACGATATAACCATATTGTATGATTATAACCATAACCGTGACATTTTTGTAACTGGTCCTAATTTGATGACCAGGGGTTGTACACCTTGGGATCGGCGAAGGTCTGGTAAAAAAGTTTAAACGAGTTTATAAAGAGTCTCACAAAGGGGAAAGATCGCTTTTAGCTTTCGGAAAGCAGCTGCTTACTCGTCGAACAGCTACTGTGCTTCTGGATCGTGGGGATACCATGAAATCTTGTTAATAAAAAGCAGATGTAAATAACTAAGAGATAATTGCAAGTGATCGCTGTCACGAGCAACTTTGCACTTTTTCCCATAAACCGTGCAAAAAATTGAACACGCGAGAATACCCAGTTATTAGGTGTTCTCACTTTTCATTGTAAGTGATATTTCACTACGGAGTATCCATTAAACGTGTCAACGTGCATATTTACAAAATGGAGTATGTGGTTTGCGTAAGAACCTACGAGTCCGGACTTAATGAGTGTATAATAAATGTGTAATGCGCGTTGAGGACAAGCAGTGCTTCCTAGTGATATTAATATTCGAAAGTTGCTTATCTAGTTTCATCTTGTAGGTTGAACTACTTTATTCGTTTGCTCTGTTATTAGGAAATTATCAAGTTAAGCTGGAGTAGTTTGCTGGTGGATAGAAACAAGATTTATAAAATTGTTGATTAAAATCTTATATAACCACTTTCTTGTATTCCAACTTATGATTTATTCGTTTATTCTCTGTTTTTCGAAAATTATCAAGTTAAGTTGAAATAGTTTGATTGTGAATATAAACAAGAAGATTTATAAAATTTTAGATTAAAATCTTATATAACCACTTTCTTGTATTCCAACTTATGATTTATTCGTTTATTCTCTGTTTTTCGAAAATTATCAAGTTAAGCTGAAGTAGTTTGATTGTGAATATAAACAAGAAGATTTATAAAATTGTTGATTAACATCTTGTATTCCAACTTATGATTTATTTGTTTGTTCTCAGTTGTTAGAAAATTATCAAGTTAAGCTGAAGTAGTTTGCTTCTGTATATAAACAAGAAGATTTATAAAATAGTTGATTAATATCTTATATAAACACTTTCTTGTATTCCAAATTACCATTTATTCGTTTGTTCTCAGTTGTTAGAAAATTATCAAGTTAAGCTGAAATAGTTTAATTGTGAATATAAACAAGATTTATAAAATTGTTGATTAACATCTTATATAAACACTTTCTTCTATTCCAAATTACGATTTATTCGTTTGTTCTCAGTTGTTAGAAAATTATCAAGTTAAGCTGAAGTGGTTTGATTGTGAATATAAACAAGAAGATTTATAAAATAGTTCATTAACATCTTATATAAACACTTTCTTGTATTCCATATTACGGTTTATTCGTTTGTTCTTTGTTTTTCGAAAATTATCAAGTTAAGCTGAAGTAGTTTGATTGTGGATATAAACAAGATTTATAAAATTGTTGATTAATATCTTATACAGGGTGGTCATTTTATCTGAAGACATTGAAATATCTCGAGAACTATGTATCGGATCAAAAGAATCCAATGATACCAAATTGGACCCTCGGTGATGGGGGAAGATAAAAAACTTAAATGGGAACCCCCACTTTTCATTGCAGATTTGGATTGTCCAGAAAAAGTACACAAATTTGACCTAGAAGTTTTTTTTGAGAATTGAATTTTTGAACTGCATTTTGGTTCACAGATGGCGCTGCAATGGACAAAAATCAAAATGTGTAAAAATCATTAAAAAAAATTGGGGTTATCTCGAGAAGTATCAGATCAGAAAAATAATATAATATAACATCAGATCAGAAAAATAAAAGTAGACGTATTTTTCTCAAAGATAATGCTAAAAACGTGCAATTAAGTGATAAGCAAGCTGCATTGTAAATTGTTTAAAAGTAATTTGTGATCAATCGATATTGGAAATTCAAGGACGTATTGTAGCTTATCAAAATATTTTAGATGATTCTGTTGTTTTACTAAATGTTAACTTGAAAGAAAATTCATCAAATGAATATGAAAGAAACTTCATCAAATGAATATGACGAATATCTTAAAAACTTAATGGAAGCATATTTAAGTGACATTGATATGAAAGTATTTAATAAAGTCCCCTTCTTGGAATTTGCCAGAAATGAACATTTAAATTCCCCATTAGAAATGTACGAAACTATACAAAGAGGACTTGAACATTTCCAAATGTTGAGGTAATTTTAACAATATTTCTAACAATTCCAGCTTCCCATACATTGGCAGTTCTATAGATGTTTTTACAATTGTTGTATTTGTTCCAACATGAAAATTATTTAATTAGAGTTGTGGGCCTCGAAATTCTACTTTGCCCAAGGGCGCAACTGATTCGTACGCGCCACTGCCTGCGAAGGAATACTGTACTGACAAAAGTGGTGGCAGGAAAGACCACGGGCGTGAGTACTCTGAATCCTCTCTGCCATAGATTTTCTCGCAACGATTATGCCGTCAGCCGTGGATACCCACTTCGAAAATTGACCGTTGATGGATTATAATTCACAGTCGTGCCCGACTCTTTATCGCAACGAGTTTTCATAATTCCGAACGATGGGACGCGAACGGCAACCACCACCGTAGACGTCCGTGCCTAAGCGACAGGACGCTAGCTATGAGGGCTATAGCTAGCTATGGGGGCTATAGCCCATAGGGAAAACTTGGATGTACCCATAAACATCCACGAAATTACGGCGTTCGCCGTTCGCGGCATGGAAATTCAGGATGCCGTGTACGCTACTACATATTTGAAAATCGCTCGACCGAGTCGACGATTAAGATAATTGCGACTTTGGTTTCACTGGAACAAGCGAATACGGCCGAGAGCCTGCATCGGTTTCTGAGATCGCATGAGGTTCTTCGTTATTTATGCGGCTTTTGTTAGTTCGCCCTGAAGGCTTTTGTGCATAGTCTTCAACCTCTTTACTGTGACGGCTCCAAAAAATCAATCCTTTTTTTTCTGGCATTCTGTTACAACTTTATTTACTCGGGAGAGATCGGGGTATGATGACTGGTGTTGTTTTTTGTATTTGTTGATAACCCGATTTCCTTTGGTGCACCGTCAATGGCGGCCTTGTAGAAGGTGTTCTAGAATGTACAGGGTGTAAAGAAAGTAATGGTCATCCGTCCTAGGGGTGAATCTACACCTCTGGATCGGTGGACATTTGTAAGAGAAACTTGCCGCAAAATTGTTTATAACAAAGAAAATTGTTGTTAAAGTTTTTTTTGCATCAACGCATTCTACTCGTCGAGAAGAGAAAAAGTTTGAAAGGAGCCATATGTCGCAAACAAATAGTTATTGAGCTATAAGCTGTTAAAGTTTTTGCAAAATTTGCTTGTGTGGAACTATACGTATAGACAAAAGCCTACTACTACAGTCCACACGTCCGTGTCGATGAGACAGAAAATAATCGTGTGCGTGCCGCGAGACAGACGAAATTTAAAGGGGCATTCATTAAATGCTTTAACAACAATTTTCTTTGTTATAAACAATTTTGCGGCAAGTTTCTCTTACAAATGTCCACCGATCCAGAGGTGTAGATTCACCCCTAGGACGGATGACCATTACTTTCTTTACACCCTGTACAGGGTATCTAAAAATGATATGTCACGGCCACCATAGCGTGATTCTACACCTACGATTTAGTGGAAATTGACAGAAAAACTGCTCGCAAAATTGACCTTGACCTTGAAAATCAAGGTAAAAAAATTTTTTGTTTAATCGTGTTCTACTGGTCATAAGGACCAACTTTGTGAAAGAAACCATGGGTCGTATCTCAACCGTTCTCTTAAAAAATGATGTTGCATTTCTTATCATTTTTGCAACTTCTTTGTTCATAATGTTCGTTCTTTCATTTTATAATTAGTGAAATAGGAGTATCATAATTTATATATCGTTGCTGAATGTAAAAATTTTCCAAATGAAGTTTGGTTTTAAATAAACAAATTTATCGGTTATATTTAGTGTCTACTTTTTCCTTGTTTTTAAAGTTATGTACATGTTGAGCAGGAATAATTATTGAGTTAAAATTTTTTGCGATAAATATTATCAACGGTATTCCAAATGTCGTAAGTTTTCTATTATTTTTTTATTTGATTAAAAATTCTAGAGAATTTTCGAGAATTCTCCAGAAATATTGTCTTATTTCTCATTTCTCGAGAAATGAAAAATGTTGAGAATTCAGGATTACTACTCGTGATATCGGTAAACCATTTAAAGAACGGAGATTTGTTAAAGTTTTCGGCGCACAGGCTTCATCAAATATTAATAAAAAGTGTTTTATCGATTGAACTTCTTGTGTTCACTAATCCTTGAGAATCCTCATGGTTTCAACTCCAAACAATCTTAACATTGACGCATAAAAACTTTCATTGGTGTCAATTTTGCGCCATCCATGATAAGTATTCCGTTTTGTCGATTGTAAATAATATAATAAATACAGATTTATTAATGTTTTTGGCGCACAGGTTTGATAAAATATTAATCACAGTTCTTAGCGATTGAACGTCTTGTGTTCGACCAATCCTTGAGAATCCTCATGGTTTCAACTGCAAACAATCTCAACATTGACACGTAAAAACTTTCATTGGTGTCAATTTTTCGCCATCCATGATAAATATTCCGTTTTGTCGATTATAAATAATGAACAGAGATTTGATAATGTTTTTGGCGCACAGGTTCCATCAAATATTAATCACAAGTGTTTTAGGGATTGAACTTCTTGTGTTCACCAATCCTTGAGAACCCTCATGGTTTCAACTCCAAACAATATTAACATTGACGCATAAAAACTTTCATTGGTGTCAATTTTTCGCTATCCATGATAAGTATTCCGTTTTGTCGATTGTAAATAATATAATAAATACAGATTTGTTAATGTTTTTGGCGCACAGGTTTGATCAAATATTAATCACAGTTCTTAGCGATTGAACGTCTTGTGTTCGACCAATCCTTGAGAATCCTCATAGTTTCAACTGCATATAATAATAAATACAGATTTGTTAATGTTTTTGGTGCACAGGTTCGATCAAATTTTAATCACAAGTATTTTATCGATTGAACTTCTTGTGTTCGAACAATCCTTAAAAACCCCCATGGTTTCAACTGCAAACAATCTAAACATTGACGCATAAAAACTTTCATTGGTGTCAATCTTTCGCTATCCATAATACAGTGAATCCCATTAATATTCGGACGCTCTAAAAAAACGATAACTGGTTTAACATTGAACTATACGACTTGAATTTTGTTGGGAAGCTAGAGCAAATAGTTTGCTACAGCATGTGAAAAAACTTTTTTTCAAAAATTGCAATTGATCGGAGTTGTTCAAAAAATACTAAAAGTTGCATTTCACAACTTTTTTATGTGGGCCCTATATTGAAAATTTTTAAAATACGTTTTGTAAATGCAACTTTTAGTATTTTTTCTACTCCGATCAATTGCAATTTTCGAAAAAAAGTTTTTCCACATGCTGTAGCAAACTATTTGCTCTAGCTTCTCCAACAAATTCAAGTCGTGTAGTTCAACGTTTAACCAGTTATTGTTATTTTTAGAGCGTCCGAATATTAATGGGAGCTACTGTAAATATTCCGTTTTGTCAATTATAAATCATGAATAGAGATTTGTTAATGTTTCCGACGCAAAGGTTCGATCAAATATTAATCGAAAACATAATTCATCCTTGTGATTAATATTCGATCGAACCTGTGCTTCGAAAACATTAACAAATATCTATTCATTATTTACGAACGACAAAATGGAATACTTGTCATGTACAAAAGGCTGGATACAAAAAACAGCATAATCGTGTGGAGTCTAATAATAAGTAATTACTTCCTTGTTTCCTTTTCGTCTGTTTTTTTGGTTTTACTTAAAAGAAACCGTTGACAGACAATTTATATTTTCAGCGACCGCGAACGCCTCGCAATATTTCTGAAACTTACTGCAGCTCTCGAAGCGGTTCACACTTCACGATTATTCAGAGGTAATCGCACCAAGAATTTATGGCCGTGCAAGGCGAGAACATTTCGGAATATGCAACGCGCCGTTCCCAAGGCTGTTTCCAAGACGATAGCGTTTGCCATTCCATTCAAAGTATCACGGAATAGAAGATACTTTAGTGATATGTGTTCTGGAAACTGGCGGATGTAAAAACGGAAGAAATAACGAGCAAAGCCGTTTTTATTTTGAGTAATTAAGACACCAACAAATACTATTCACAGTAACGTTTTTAAACGTATAAATTAGACTGCGTGTTATTATGCATTTACGAGGAAGTTGGTTGGCCGAAGTATAAAAGAGTAAAAGATTTCAAAAATTCAAGAATGGTGCAATATTGCTTTGAACCCCTTGTCGTAATTTAACGAGTCATGATCGTCATGAAGATGTTTAACAAAGCATAATAAGTATGAATGTTACGCCTTTCTCTTTGAATGAAATAAATTTTGATTCGTTTGTAATTTTTAATAAATATTTTTTCAATATTTATTATTAATAAATTTTTAATAATATTCAATATTTAAATTTTATATTGTAAAAAAATATTTATTAAAAATTCCAAAGATTGAAAATTAATTTCATTCAAAGAGAAAGGCTTTACATTCATATTTATTATGCTTTGTTAAAAATTTTCATGATGATCGAGACTCGTTAAATTATGGCAAGGGGTTAAAATCAATGTTGCAACATTCTTGAATTTTTAAAATCTTTTACTCTTTTATATATATATTCAAATAAATGTAGTCAAAGAAGAAATATAAATTTTCCTTTTTCTTCCACGATATTTTTGGGAATAAAGACGTTTTAATCAATGTAATTGCAAAGAAAATGATACTGCAAGAGGGATAATGTAACAAAGTCGTTAAGGGATGAAATCAATTTTTATGTTATTCCTGCTGCTCACGATCAATGCAAAACATTTTTATTTTGCATGAAGATCCCCGATGTAATTATTAATCTATACATGTACTATGGAATCAATTATTTCAATTGGAGATTCGCAATCAACTAGGATTAATTTCAGTGATTATTTCCATTTCAGTCGTCATTTCCAAATGCTTCATTTAACTTACTTACTATAATTGCTTAGAATTCTGTAACTATAAAATAATAAAATAATCAAACAGAATTAACCTTCAATATCGTGCATATTTCCTTCTGTGGTATTATTATTTCTGTGTAAAGCATTTTTATCCTGCATAAAGATCTGCAATCTAATTATTAATCTATATATGTACTATGGAATCAATTATTTCAATTGGAAATTCGCAATCAACTAACATTTATTTCAGTGATCATTTCCATTTCAGTCGTCATTTCCAAATACTTCATTTGACTTGTTTACTATAATTGCTTAGAATTTTGCAACTATTTTTAATACTCACATACTACAATAAAATAATAAAATGATCTAACAGATTTTACCTTCAATATCGTGCATTTTTATTTTTGTGGAATTATTATTTCTGTGCAAAGCATTTTTATCCTGCATAAAGATCTGCAATCTAATTATTAATTTATACGTGTACTATGGAATCAATTATTTTAATAGGAGATTCGCAATCAACTAGGATTAATTTCAGTGATTATTTCCATTTCAGTCGTCATTTCCAAATACTTCATTTGACTTGTTTACTATAATTGCTTAGAATTTTGCAACTATTTTTAATACTCACATACTACAATAAAATAATAAAATGATCTAACAGATTTTACCTTCAATATCGTGCATTTTTATTTTTGTGGAATTATTATTTCTGTGCAAAGCATTTTTATCCTGCATAAAGATCTGCAATCTAATTATTAATTTATACGTGTACTATGGAATCAATTATTTTAATAGGAGATTCGCAATCAACTAGGATTAATTTCAGTGATTATTTCCATTTCAGTCGTCATTTCCAAATACTTCATTTGACTTGTATAATATAATTGCTTAGAATTTTGCAACTATAAAATAATAAAATAATCAAACAGAATTAACCTTCAATATCGTGCATATTTCTTTCTGTGGTATTATTATTTCTGTGCAAAGCATTTTTATCCTACATAAAGATCTGCAATCTAATTATTAATTTATACGTGTACTATGGAATCAATTATTTTAATAGGAGATTCGCAATCAACTAGGATTAATTTCAGTGATTATTTCCATTTCAGTCGTCATTTCCAAATGCTTCATCTAACCTTTTTTACTATAATTGCTTAGAAGTTGGCAACTATTTTTAATACTCACATCCTACAATAAAATAATAAAATGAGCTACAGATTTTACCTTCAATTTCGTGCATTTTTATTTTTGTGGAATTATTATTTCTGTGCAAAGCATTTTTAGTTTGCATACAAATTCGCAGACTACCTATCACGTGCATTACATACTTATTAAAACTTGAAATCATCCTCCCAAACAGATACACATTTACAAACATTTCTTCCAATAGCAAAAGATGCGAACAAACGGTAGTTTTACGAATACACATATGCAAGTGGAAAACGAACTGGACGCTGTAAAATGTTGCAGTCGAAATCATGCTGATTTATTTTCGCATTTCTCATAACGCGTGGGCGGACGTTGTAATGTTGGAGAACAGTTCATTTCCGATTCAGAGTTCCAACGGTCCTCCTTGAGAAATTTCCTCCGCCATAACTTCTCGACTATGCATAATAACAAGAAATTACCATAACTCAGAGTTTATCCAGTAAATGTTAGCATAACCGCGTGTACATATAAGTTCGTCTGTTATGACTATCATAAAGGAGTCACTTGAGACTTGTTTTTTTTTCTGCGTAACATGCCTAATGCTTTCCAGAAGATCATGCTATGGTAAATGTACCTATTATTGCGGATGTACGTTTTACTTCAGTATTTTTAACCGACTACGAAAAAGGAGGAGGTTACTCATTTCAATCTGTGTGTGCCTTTTTTTTAATCAACTTCGAAAAAGGAGGAAGTTATTTAACCGACTCCGAAAAAGGAGGAGAATATTTAACCGATTCCGAAAAAGGAGGAGGTTCCTCATTTCGATCTGTATGTGCCTTTTTTTAACCGATTTCGAAAAAGGAGGAAGTTATTTAACCGACGTAAAAAAAAGAGGAAGTTATTTAACCGAGTTCGAAAAAGAAAGAGATTACTCATTTCAATCTGTGTGTGCCTTTTTTTTAATCAACTTCGAAAAATGAGAAGGTTATTTAACCGAGTTCGAAAAAGAGGAAGGTTACTCATTTCGATCTGTATGTGCCTTTTTTTAACCGATGTCGAAAAAAGAGGAAGTTATTTAACCGGCTTAAAAAAAAAAGGAAGTTATTTAACCGAGTTCGAAAAAGAAAGAGATTACTCATTTCGATCTGTGTGTGCTTTTTTTTTAATCAACTTCGAAAAATGAGAAGGTTATTTAACCGAGTTCGAAAAAGAGGAAGGTTACTCATTTCGATCTGTATGTGCCATTTTTTAACCGATTTTGAAAAAGGAGGAAGTTATTTAACCGAGTTCGAAAAAGAAAGAGATTACTCATTTTGATCTGTATGTGCCTTTTTTTAACCGATCTCGAAGAAGGACGAGAGTATTTAACCGATTCCGAAAAAGGAGGAGAATATTTAACCGATTCCGAAAAAGGAGGAGATTACTCATTTCGATATGTACGTGCCTTTTTTCTAACCGACTTAGAAAAAAGAGGAAGTTACTTAACCGAGTTCGAAAAACAAGGAGATTACTCATTTCGATCTGTATGTGCCTTGTTTTACCGATTTAGAAAAAAGGAGGAAGTTATTTAAGCGAGTTCAAAAAAGAGGAAGGTTACTCATTTCAATCTGTATGTGCCTTTTTTTAACCGATCTCGAAAAAGGAAGACGTTACTCAGACCTGTATGTGCCTTCTTTTACCGACTTCGAATATTTAACCGATTCCGAAAAAGGAGGAGATTACTCATTTCGATCTGTATGTGCCATTTTTTACCGATTTTAAAAAAGGAGGAAGTTATTTAACCGAGTTCAAAAAAGAGGAAGGTTACTCATTTCGATCTGTATGTGCCTTTTTCACCGATTTCGAAAAAGGAGGAGATTACTCATTTCGATATGTACGTGCCTTTTTTTTAACCGACTTAGAAAAAAGAGGAAGTTATTTAACCGAGTTCGAAAAATAAGGAAATTACTCATTTCGATCTGTATGTGCCTTGTTTTACCGATTTTAAAAAAGGAGGAAGTTATTTAACCGAGTTCAAAAAAGAAGAAGGTTACTCATTTCGATCTGTATGTGTCTTCTTTTAACCGATCTCGAAAAAGGAAGAAGTTACTCATTTCGATCTGTATGTGCCATTTTTTACCGATTTTAAAAAAGGAGGAAGTTATTTAACCGAGTTCGAAAAAGAAGAAGGTTACTCATTTCGATCTGTATGTGTCTTCTTTTAACCGATTTAGAAAGAGGAGGAAGTTACTCAGGCCTGTATGTGCTTTTTTTTACTGACTTCGAAAAAGGAGGAGAATATTTTTGCTATGTACATATATTCACCAATTACGCCGAGATGGATGGACCAATCAGGACGAAACTGTCTGCATTTTTGAGATTATGTCTCCCGATTGGCCCCTTGAAAACAAATTTTCCAGTTTTTCAATCTTTGCGATTTTTATTGCAAATAAAACGCATTGGAAGGCTAAATTTCCTTGTACTGGAGAATGTAACTTTTGTTCAGTTTTATTACATTACAGAAAGACGAACTGATCTTCCGTGGAGAAGAGGGAAAGTGTTGCGGCAATTTTATAATAATATTGATTTCTTTAATGGCTCGTTACAGTCTTTTAAAACTAAACTGAGCTGTACTATTAGATAATATTACCCTTATTTGCTGTTTTGTTCTGTCCAGATTTGGGTAATTTTAGATTAAGACTTAGGATTAAGATTTTTTACTTTGTTTTTTTGTTTCTTTTTGTCATACATTTGTATCTACTCACATTTGTATAAAAGGATTTCGGTCCGTATAAATAATAATAATAATACATGTTAAATACAATACTCTTTTCGTAGCCGGCGTAAAATTGAAAATTTTCGACACTGAAAATTACGAAAATCCTTAAATTCTTCTACATGCTTTCTCATATTAATGTATCTTCTCTTCCAACCGATTTTCAAGTCCACCATTTTCTAATGAAATCTGTGATTTGAAAAATTTTCAGTTCTGCGCCGTCTCCGAAAAGATCGTATTGTATTTAATATTTTATTTTAATCAATTGTATTAACAGTTGGTGTGTATTCATAGAAATCAAAAATAAATTATTTCATACTTTTTAGTGAATGTTTTTGCGCGTTTCGAAGTCGGCTTAATTTTTTTTACCAAAGTTTTTTGTTTCACATATTAATACCTCTCTTCCAACCTACTGATTTCCAAATCCACCATATTTCAATTAAATCATAATCAGCAACATCTGCGATTTCGAAAATTTTTAATTTTACAATTTTATTGTACAGTACAATTTTATTGTACTAACAGTTGGTGTGTATTCAGAGAAAACAAAAGGAAACGTTTTCATACTTTTTAGTGAATTTTTTTACTGCGTTTCAAAGTCAGCTTAATTTTTTTACCAAATTTTTTTGTTTCACATATTAATATATCCTCTCTACCAACCTAATTGATTTCCAAATCCATCATATTTCAATTAAATCATAATCAGCAACATCTATGATTTGGAAAATTTTCAATTTTACGTTGTATCCAAAAGATTGTATTGTATTTAATATTTTATTTTAGTCAATTGTACTAACAGTTGGTGTGTATTCAGAGAAAACAAAAGGAAATGTTTTCATACTTTTTAGTGAATTTTTTTACTGCGTTTCAAAGTCAGCTTAATTTTTTTACCAAATTTTTTTGTTTCACATATTAATATATCCTCTCTACCAACCTAATTGATTTCCAAATCCATCATATTTCAATTAAATCATAATCAGCAACATCTATGATTTGGAAAATTTTTAATTTTACGTTGTCTCCAAAAGATTGTATTGTATTTAATATTTTATTTTAATCAATTGTATTAACAGTTGGTGTGTATTCATAGAAAACAAAAGGAAATGTTTTCATACTTTTTAGTGAATTTTTTTACTGCGTTTCAAAGTTTTTTCCTCAGTGAGATCGAAATACGTAAAAAATGAACACTTTACTCTGGATAAAACCTAATTATCGATGTAACAGTTGCATCGTCGCGAACATCAAAATTCGTTTCACAGAATAGACACGCGTCCGTCGTTGAGGACAAGTGTTAATGATATAATTGGCGCATGTTATCGCGTGTTTTCTGTCGTTCGCGCAATTCGGTTTCGCGTTTATCTGAGCAGCCTGTAATGTCGTAACATCCGTTCCCGATAAGATCAATGTGCATATTTACAATCTGACCGGCGAGGCGCGGCGGCTAGGCAAACCTGCTCTCGTCTTTCTATTACTTATCGTTTTTCTATTTATAACATCGATATTGGAACTTGTTCTAAACTTGGCGACATAAATGAATTCATTAAAGTATTGCTGGAGATAGAATATTGTGTATGTTTTCATTTCGACTTCGGATTTTACAACTTTCACTTCATGAGACGATGGTGTGATTGGGATGTTGTTACGTTTGACGAGATGCGGAGAGAAGACACGCGATCATGATGAAGATAGTCGTTCGGAATTTTCATTGACTAGGTATTTGATCGTTCTAGGAGTTAGATATAATATTATATTAATAATATTGCTGTCGGAACTCTATTTGTATTCAACGCTAGGTCGTAATTTAATTCGAAGAGTGCAACTTTGCATACAACAGAATGGGGGGCAACCTAATGAATAATAACCAATAGGCATGGTTGAAGTTGCATATATACGTGTATACAAATCATTAATACAATTCATTTTGTATTACATTGTATATTAATTATTGTTTCATGTCTTCAGAACGGGTTAATGGATAAGAGATATTAGTGTTACGTTGCGTGAGATCAACTTAGGATAATATCAATAGCAATACTTTATACCAGTACCAATACCAATATCAATTCTTGATATCAATATCAATACTAATGCAAATTCTAAATGTCAATACCAATACCAATTCTTAATATCAATAGCAATTCAATAACTTGATACCAATACCAGTACCAATATCAATTCTTGATATCAATACCAATACCAATATCAATTCTTGATATCAATACCAATACGAATATAAATTCATGATATCAATACCAATACCAATATCGATTCTTGATATCAATACAAATACCAATTGAATAACTTGATACCAATACCAGTACCAATATCAATACTTGATATCAATACCAATACAAATTCGTGACATCAGTACCAATATCAATTCTTGATATCAATACCAATACCAATACCAATACCAATTCTTGATATCAATACCAATACCAATATCAATTCTTGATATCAATACAAATACCACTTCTTAATATCAATACCAATTCAATAACTTGATACCAATACCAGTACCAATATCAATACTTGATATCAATACCAATACAAATTCTTGACGTCAGTACCAATATCAATTCTTGATATCAATACCAATACCAATATCAATTCTTGATATCAATACCAATACCAATATCAATTCTTGATATCAATACCAATACCAATATCAATTCTTGATATCAATACCAATACCAATATCAATTCTTGATATCAATACCAATACAAATTCTTGACATTAGTACCAATATCAATTCTTGATATCAATACCAATACAAATTCTTAACATCAGTACCAATATCAATTCTTGATATCAATACCAATACAAATTCTTAACATTAGTAACAATATCAATTCTTGATATCAATACCAATACAAATTCTTAACATCAGTACCAATATCAATTCTTGATATCAATACCAATACAAATTCTTAACATCAGTACCAATATCAATTCTTGATATCAATACCAAAACAAATTCTTAGCATCAGTACCAATATCAATTCTTGAGATCAATACTAATACCAGTTCTTGATATCAATACCAATACAAATTCTTGACATCAGTACCAATATCAATTCTTGATATCAATACCAATACAAATTCTTAACACCAGTACCAATATCAATTCTTGATATCAATACTAATACCAGTTCTTGATATCAATACCAATACAAATTCTTGACGTCAGTACCAATATCAATTCTTGATATCAATACCAATATCAATACAACTTCTTAACGTCAATACCAATATCAATCCTTGATATCAATACCAATTTCAGTTGTTGATATCAACGCCTATACCAGTTCTTGATAGCAATACCAATATAAATTCTTAATATCAATATCAATACCAGTTCTTGCTATCAACATTATAAAAATTGTCTAGTACCAACGCTATTAATACTCGTGTACAAAAATTCCCCTATTTTACACTTCACTTTTGACCGACAGTGTACGTGCCACGACCACGCTTGACCCAAATATTTATTAAACAATGTAATTAATAATCCGTATTATAATTATTAGAATCGTTCTCTCGTTAGAATATTATTAAGCGACTATGCATTTCTGTGTGAATAATTCCTTGTGTAAAGTGAACAAGATTCTTCGTAACGTATATCAGCGATCTAATTTAAAAACGAGCATTCATTACGTAGTAATCATAATAATGATTCGCTCTCGCTTCGAAACTATAATAGACGGTCTAGAAAACTGAGCAGCTTGATAAGGCAAGAGTGTGTAAATACAGATTTTCTGCACGCCTACCAGAGGCTTCGATAAGGAATAATACCTTAATAATCGAGTCATAAATTAATCGCTATCCGTTTTCGTTGGCGTTATTTATACCATTCAGTTGTTACATCTGTAAAACCTTCATATAGTGACCAGTGGTTAAAATATTGAATTTATTTCGATGTACACAGATGTCTGATTTTTTATTCATTTTCCCAAAATCACTGACAATACGGTACGAATAAATCAAAAACAAATGTGAATAATGAAATAATTATTTTTGTTTCCGTAGTTGTTAATCCTTTGCTTCCTGAATTATTTTTCAATTTTGTTGCCTACAACTTTTATTTGAAATTTATACTTCAGAGGACAGTTCTGTGACTGCTGCTTATTTTAAACAATCTTGTTCACTGATCAATATTTTAATAATATGAAAAAATATTATTAGAAACAATAATATAATATTAATCATTACATATAATATTCAATATAATATTACAATAAAATTAAATATAATATTAATAATTACATATAATATTAAATATAATATTAGATATAATATTAAAGATAATATTAAATGTAATATTAAATATAATATTAAATATCGTAGTAGATATAATATTAAATGTAATATTAAATATAATATTAAATATAATATTAAATATCGTATTAGATATAATACTAAATATAATATTAAATGTAATATTAAATATAATATTAAATATAACATTAAATATAATAATAAATATAATATTAATAATTACTTATAATATTAAATATAATATTAATAATTACTTGTAATATTAAATATAAAATTAATAATAACATATAATATTAAATATAATATTAATAATTAAATATAATATTAATCATTACATATAATATTAAATATAATATTAATAATTAAATATAATATTAATCATTACATATAATATTAAATATAATATTAATAATTAAATATAATATTAAATATAATATTAATAATTAAATATAATATTAAATAAAATATTAAATATAATATTAACTATAATATTAAGTATAATATTAAATATAATATTACCAATAATATAATATAATATTAAAAATAATATTAAATATCGCTCTCAGACTTTGTTGTAACTTATATTTGCTTTGAAGTAAAAAATAAATACAGCAAAAACCCGTTGTATTTAGATTTTTATATTTAATTAGAGAAGCGTGTCAAGAATTGTACAGCGGCAAAAATTTCATGCTTTTCATTTATGATTGCACCAAGAAATACACGGAAACGATTTTCAAAACCGAGTAAATATTTGTCAACGGGAGCTGCGTCAGGAGCCAGAATTTTGTAATATTATTTTACTCACGGATGAGTCAACCTTTACCAATCATGGTTCGGTAAACTTACGAAATGCTCATGATTGGACGCCGATGATAACCCACATTGGTTTCGTGAAGTAGAACACCGAAGGTAGTGAAGTGTTAAAGTTTGGTGCGGTATTAGAAACAGTATAATAATTTGGCCATACTTTATAAACGAAACCTTGACGCGACAAAGTAATTCACGATTTTTCAGAGAATTTTTTCCGGATTTACTTGAAGACATACCTCTTCTATGAAGGACATATCAAGGTCAACATATTACAATGTTACACTAATCAAAATGCGTCGTTCCTTTTAAAAAACGACGATGACTTTGCAATGTCGGAAAATATGACTTACAATTAGAATTTATTCACGGCGCTAGGTTCGATCATTATTACTTTTTGTACTTGCTCTACTTGTAGCAAATATGTAAGAATTATCATACTGTTTGAATAGCACACGTATGATAATTCTTACATATTTGCTACAAGTAGAGCAAGTACAAAAAGTAATAATGATCGAACCTAGCGCCGCGAATAAATTCTAATTAAACAATATGACGATCGAGAAAAATTATAAACTAATATGACTTATAATTTGTGAGGAAAAACTTTTCCGTCACAGTAATTGCCTTACTGAACCAAACATTTTCTGCCTGCAACGATTTCTCGTATTACTAAAAAGAAGACCGAACCTTCTTTCTTTCTTGATAATCTTAACGAGTTGAAAATAATATTTTTTATATTATATTATATACATTATTTTAATAACATTTATATCATCGTATACGATGGCGGTGAGGCACGCGGACGGTTTCTATAGTTTTCTAGTACAATGACTGCATCAATATTGACTGCGAAATACGGAGAAAATTAGTAACCAGCTCGCCAAGACTTGCAATCATCGCGATTAGGCAAGCACACGGTGGATCTAGCCTTGTGTATATTTCATAGGTTATTGAGTTCACCTTGGAAACGTCTTATCGAATAAATTGACATAAAATATACAGTGACTTCCATTAATAATCGGACGCTCTAAAAAAAACCATAACTGTTTTAACATTCAACTATACGATTTGAATTCTTTTTGGAAGCTAGAGCAAATACTTTGCTACAGGATGTGAAAAAAATGTTGTCAAAAAATGCAATTGATCAGAGTTGTAAAAAAATTACTAAGAGTTGCATTTTACAACAATGTTAAAATCGTATAATACAATATTAAGAAAGTTATCGTATGTTTAACAGTGTCTGAATATTAATGGAATTACAGTAAAAGAAGATACGAATATTTCCTAACCCTAACCTGTAGCAAACTATTTGCTCTAGCATCCCAAAAATGTTAAAATCGTATAGTACAATATTAAGAAAGTTATCGTATGTCTAAGAGTGTCTGAATATTAATGGAATCACAGTAAAAGAAAATATGAATATTTCCTAACCCTAACCTGTAGCATACTAATTGCTCTAACTTCCCAAAAATGTTAAAATCGTATAGTACAATATTAAGAAAGTTATCGTATGTCTAAGAGTGTCTGAATATTAATGGAATCACAGTAAAAGAAAATATGAATATTTCCTAACCCTAACCTGTAGCATACTAATTGCTCTAGCCTCCCAAAAATGTTAAAGTCGTATATTAAATATTGTAATTAGCAAACTAATTGCTCTAGCTTCCCAAAAATGTTAAAATCGTATAGTGCAATATTAAGAAAGTTATCCTATGTCTAAGAGTCTCTGAATGTTAATGGGATCACAGTAAAAGAAGATATGCATATTTCCTAACCCTAACCTGTAGCAAACTAATTGCTCTAGCTTCCCAAAAATGTTAAAATCGTATAGTACAATATTAAGAAAGTAATCGTATGTCTAAGAGTGTCTGAATATTAATGGAATCACAGTAAAAGAAGATATGAATATTTCCTAACCCTAACCTGTAGCAAACTAGTTGCTCTAGCTTCCCAAAAATGTTAAAAACGTATAGTACAATATTAAGAAAGTTATCGTATGTATAAGAGTCTCTAAATATTAATGGAATCACAGTAAAAGAAAATATGAATATTTCCTAACCCTAACCTGTAGCAAACTAATTGCTCTAGCTTCCCAAAAATGTTAAAATCGTATAGTACAATATTAACAAAGTTATCGTATGTCTAAGAGTGTCTGAATATTAATGGAATCACAGTAAAAGAAAATATGAATATTTCTATTGTACAGTAGTAAGAACTATATGCTCATTAACAAATAAATTCTGATGTACACATACAAAAATTTTATTGCAAAATTTAGCAATTAGGAAAGAAAGTGTTATTTCAATACAGTTAATGTATAAAATTGTTTAAAAAATCATTTCAATATCTGTTCAAAATCCCAGGACAATTTAGACCGATCTAAAAACATTGTACTGAAAATACAAAGATACAGAGATTTATATAGTATAATAGAACTGTTACAAAAAATCTCGAACGTCTGCTTATTTAAAAAAAAAAAATAATAATCAGTCACTGTAAGTACATACCACTGCGCAAAAGTGCATTAAAATCAAAAACGACCACCTCGAGCCAAAAACAGGATTTATTAAATTATCGCAAATCTCGTGAATAAGTTCATAATTATTTTTAAGAGAAATAGGAGGTTCCTGAGGTTATTTGAAGCGACATTTTCCTTTGCAAAAATGGCCGTCGCGGCTTTGTTTAGGAGTTATTAACAAAAAACACATACCAATCTGCCGCTGAGTCGAACTCGGTGTTTTTCGTTAATAACTCCTAAACAAAGCTGCGGCGTCCATTTTTGCAAAGAAAAATGTCGCTTCGACTGATCTCGGGAACTTCCCATTTCCGGGGTTTGCAGCAGTTTTTGGCCAACCTGTACATATACGTGTGGTTCCCGGTGAGATAGAATGATGTCAGTGGGTGTAGTATCAGTCCTCTAAAAAAAGAATGACTTCCATACTTCGCTAGAAGTACTGCAGAAGTAGGTACGGCAAGAAAAGCTCATCGACCGTAATAGTGTTTAGAATGCTGCGCCGATGCGGCACGACATACACTCCGCGACAAAAAGATAGCACACTACCCAATTTTGTGAATTTTCGCAAATATAGTTGTACAACCACAGTTCTCGTATTATACAGGGTCTTCAGGCTAATACCAACCAGGATTTTTTTTGTAAATAGTAAAAATCAGAAAAAAATGATGGAGGAAGAAATAGTACTGCTTTTTATGCGCAACACAATGACGTTTGCATTTTTGTTTTATTTACATTATTTTGATAGGAATGAAGGTGACCTTCAATTTTTTAAATGGAATGCCATGCATTTTTTCAAGCATGTTTCTAACGTTTCGATCCCGATGTGGATCTTTTTCAAAAATCTTTTTCCTTTGAAACAGCACATGTTTCAGTTACATATCTACCATCATGGACTAACGTGTAACTTGCTAATTTTTGTTTTTAAAATGTTATTGTCCACTTTTCACACAACAAGTATGTATATGAAATTTACTTTTTTTTATAATCGTTGTCATATCAAAAACAATTTTACTTTTTTGTTTTCTCTTCATATTTTTCAGACGCACAAGTCAGCACAACTTTCAAAATCCCCAGCACAACGATATAAAGAGCAATTTCCAACCTGTAAAATGCAACTTTTAGTATTTTCTCTACAATATTTGTCCGATCAATTACAATTTTTGACAAAATACTTTTTCACATCCTGTAGCAAACTAATTGCTCTGGCTTCCAAAAAAAGTTCAAATCGTATAGTACAATATTAAAAAAGATATCGTTTTTTGAAGTGTGAGCGAATCATTTTGTGACTCACTGAATGTGGTTACTGGTTTACAATCTATACGAAATACCAGTTTAGGCTGAACTTTAGAAACCCCCCCCCCTTCCTTTCGACATGTGACATACGTCATTCTATTCGTTTTGACATGCTGAACACAAAATGTATGTGTCATTTTTGGCTGAAACGAATAGTTTTCGAGATATTCGCAAAAAACTGTTGCTAATACTGTATTGAATTCAGCTGTTAATTCTCACAGACCAATCCTGGATATTCGTATGCGTGGTCAGGCAGGCCTGACAACAGGCCCTCTCCACCCCCTCCGTGACCTAAACACAACTCATGTTAGTCGCATAATCTTTGCATTGTAACTGTCAGCCATAATTTGAACTAGTAGTGGAAAAATCGTGCGATTAGAATGAGTTGTGGTTAGGCCGTAGAGGGGGCGGAGAGGGCTGTTCGCCAGGCCGACCCGACCGCGCATACGGAAATCCAGGAGTAGTCTTTCAAAATTAAATGCTCATCCTATACAGGGTGTCCCAAAACTATCCTAGGAGCCGAAAATGGGAGGTTCCGTGGGTCATTTGAAACTACATTTTCCTTTACAAAAATGACGTCTGCAGCTTTGTTTCGGAGTTATTAACAAAAAACACGGACCAATCAGAGCGCGACGTAGACGCGAGTTAGCACAATCGGCCCGACGCGCCAACTGTCAATTGGCCGAACGTGCCACCGCATTTCTAGATCGCGCTCTTATTGGTCCGTGTTTTTCGTTAATAACTCCTAAACAAAGCCGCGAACGCCATTTTTGTAAAGGAAAATGTTGCTTCAAATAACCCAAGGAACCTCGCATTTTCGGCTCCTAGGGTAGTTTTGGGACACCCTGTATATGTATAATACTATACAGGGTGGGGCAGTAACTATTAGCACCTCAGATATCTTCTAAACTATAAGTCTCACAGAAATATTTGCTGAAATAAAATTGCACAGTACGAAGGGGGCCATCCGATGGCTATAAATTTTTTTTGTAGGTGGAGGTACTTCGGACTTTTGAAGGTCACCTCCATTTTTTTAATGGAATGAGGTATTTTTGAATACATCAACCGATGCAGCTGGACATTCTTTATAAAAAAGTATAACCTATGTATGTCGAAAAGTTAGTAGTTCAGGAGATATTTCACTTTAAATGAAATACCATTAAAGTTATACTAATTGTAAGTAGTTAGCGTTTACTTACTAGTGTAACGTCTTAGTATGATTGTAATGGTGTTTTTGAGTTATTTAAATTATTTATCTTGGGGATTAATTTGATGTTAGTAGCTTTTTTGTAGGTGGACGCCTAAAGGTCATATGAAGGTCACCTCCATTTTTTTTAATGGAATGAGGTATTTTTGAATACATCAACCGATGCAGCTGGACATTTTTTATAAAAAAGTATAACCTATGTATGTCGAAAAGTTAGTAGTTCAGAAGATATTACAATTTAAATAACTCTAAAACACCATTGCAATCGTACTAAGACGTTAGTGTTACTTACTGTTGTAACGTCTTAGTAGGAAAGTAGTGGTATTTTTGAGTTATTTAAATTGTAATATCTCCTGAACTACTAACTTTTCGACATACATAGGTTAGTACTTTTTTATAAAGAATGTCCAGCTGCATCGATTGATGTATTCAAAAGTACCTCATACCATTTAAAAAAATGAAGTTGACCTTCATATGACCTTTAGGCGTCCACCTACAAAAAAGCTACTAACATCAGATTAATCCCCAAAATAAATAATTTAAATAACTCAAAAACACCATTACAATCATACTAAGACGTTACACTAGTAAGTAAACGCTAACTACTTACAATTAGTATGACTTTAATGGTATTTCATTTAAAGTGAAATATCTCCTGAACTACTAACTTTTCGACATACATAGGTTAGTACTTTTTTGTAACGAATGTCCAGCTGCATCGGTTGATGTGTTCAAAAATACCTCATTCCATTTTAAAAAATTGAAGTGACCTTCAAAAGTCCGAAGTACCTCCACCTACAAAAAAAATTTATAGCCATCGGATGGCCCCCTTCGTACTGTACAATTTTATTTCAGCAAATATTTCTGTGAAACTTATAATTTCGAAGATATCTGAGGTGCTAATAGTTACTGCCCCACCCTGTATATGTATAATACTATATACAGTGAAACCCTGTTTTCTGTCATTTTCTACTCTTCAAAACAAAGTCCGAACGTTGCGTTTGCGTTTACATCGATATTTACACAAAATTCAATGTGTAGCAACTGCAGTTTTTCACGAATATCTCGAAAACTATTCATTTCAGCCAAAAATGACACATAAATTTTGTGTTTAGCATGTCAAAACGAATAGAATGACGTATGTCACATGTCGAAAAGAGGGGGGGGTTTCTAAAGTCTTAGCCCAGTTTATACCAGCTTTACTAGAAACCAGAGGTGTGCTAAGACTTATGAGCGGGAGTGTAGATACACGGGGGCGATGACAATGACGATGACACGTGCGAGCATCGTCCAGGTGTGAGTCCGCGATCAACACGTTCCTTTCCTTACGATTAGTCATCCGACCTGCAGAAATTCGTGGCGATGACGAAATTTCTGCCACCGCACCGCGTGTGAAGAAAGAGAAACGGCTGTGCTATGCTGTGGTATCCACATGTATGTCAAAGTGGGTCTAAACACGTGTATCGTTTAGTAATTGTATAAACACTGAAGTTAGGTGATCCCCGCTCCGAGGTTCGAGGCTGGCGTGTGCAATCGCGATTCGCTACGAGCGTACGCGAGCCGCGTTCATTATCAGCCCTTGCATAACGCGCCGTACTGTAACCGCACTCGAACGCGGTGATTACATCAGGAAGTTCACCGACTGGGATACTGTTACAATAAATTGTTTTCTTCTTGTACAGATTAGATTATTTATCGGCGAACGAACAACTGAATGCCTGTCGCATTGCAGTACCTACAAGCAGTGTTGGGTAAATTTTAGTTTAAATAAGAAATAATGAATAAACGTGAGAGTTTAATTGCAAATAATAACTAAACTTTTCATTTAAATAGAAGCAATTTAAATAATTCCAAAAGTGATCTATTTATAGTAAATCCTCTATAAACGCAAAAGCCTCGGGCGATTCGGTTGCGTTTATCTATGACGAATAGTAGAAGACAGCGCGTGTAAAAAGTGATCGCGCAAGGCCGAAGTGACTGCGGCTTTCCTCGTCTCTTTTTTCCCGTGCGTTGTCCTTCCTTGCACCCGAAATGTTCCACGTCAATTAAACCACTAATTACAGTTGAAATTATATCGTGTTTGATCCGATCATAATAAAGTAATACTGTCCTAAAGTGCGTTTAAATATTTTCGTGGTCGACTGTATGTACTCTGTATGTTTATCTGTATTAGGTACCTCATAATTACCCAAATGGCCTCTAAAGTGCTATAACATCAAAGATAACAAGACAGGCTTCAATAATGATCCCATTTCACGAGGAAAATTCATGATTCGGTAGATTATAGGCTGTGATCACACATACATGGTACATATGTATGAGTTGTCCGTTGGAAGGTTACCTAATTTTAAAAACCGTCTTTTGCAGAAAATATGTTTTTTTTATATCAACGAAATCGTAATATTTGAAGAAACTCGAATTCGTGAACTTTTGTTTTGGGTTCAAGCAACTGTGATTTACGAGTAGTCATTTTGTAAATCGAAACTGGCACAAGGTAGCAGAATATAAATAATGTAGTGAACGCACAAATGCATACAGGGTGGTCACGGTCAATTGGACTAGCGGACTTGAGTTTCTTTTAGTTGTTAAAAGGATTAATGTATTATTTGTTTTGTGTCTACTATCCGGTCATTCCATTGCAAATCAATATTTTTTTGACGTCACTCTGGTCGACTTCATCCTAAATGAAACATACTTTAGTCCATTTTAAAGTGGATGTGTCCTGTTCCAGCTCATTGTAACGCCAATTTTAAATTCTTCATTCTTCCGAACGGCTCATTTTGAAGGGGAAACAGAAATAAGAACATATTTTTTCAAAATTTAAATCATTGCGGTTCACCATCGAGAAATACACAAAAAGAATTGAATAAAGTTAATTGTGGAGGTTGAAAAAATGATTTTATGATGTTCCAAACAAAGAAAAGCTCAATCGGGCGAGCAGTTCAAAAATTTGGGCGAAACTTCCGTTTATAGCAAATATCAGAATTCGATGAAATTTTGAAAATTGGTTCTTTTTTGACTAAAATGACAATTGCCAGAAGGATTTTTGGCGCATCGAAACAAATTTTTTTTATCATTTCAATGTCGCGCTCTACCTTACCGACTTACCGACTTTCTATTTTATATAGAATATCTTCAATTAATTGTAAAAAGGGATCATCACCAGCCTAGTGCACCTCACAGCGCCATAAAAATTCACAATACATATCATCTATAAACGAATCCTCTTTAGTTTCAAGTAATACATATACAGGGTGTTCGACTACAGGTGGGAGAAAATTTAAGGGTTGGTTCTTAACGATGATATAAGACAAAAAATGCGATTTAGGCTTCGTTATTTAGTTATTAACAACACGACAGTCACGTATCAAGTGACAGATGCATGCATAACTTGGTTACCATTTGGGACCCCAGTGGGGTGAAAATGTTTAACAAATTGTTGGACAACATTGAACTGTTTGACGTACATAACATACACTTTTGTTAGACGCGTTGTTGATTTTTAATTGTGAATAGTTAAATAACAAAGCCGAAATCGCCATATTTTTATTCTTCATTTTCGTCTTATAAGATTGTTCAGAACCACTCCTTAAATTTTCTCCCACCTGTAGTCGAACACCCTGTATAAGGTAAACTTGAAATTTTTAAAGACTACTCTTGGATTGTCGTGTGCGTGGTCTACACTCCCACCCCGACCTAACCACAACTCATTCTAACCACATAAATAATAATATAACTAAATAATAAATAAACGTATTCGGGTTAACCTAATCCAAATTAATTCTCATCGCATAATCTTCCCATTGCAGATATTGGTTCACTTGGTTTAACAATTGAAATTTTCTATACATTTTACATTAATTTCCAGAATATATATATATGACGCATGCGCACAGCACGAACATAAAGTACAATGTCGGTAAGTCAGTAGTCGCTAAGGTAGAGCGCAACATTGAAATGATAAAAATTTTTTTTTCGACGCGCCAAAAATCCTTCTGGCAATCGTCATTTTAGTCAAAAAAGAACCTATTTTCAAAATTTCATCGAATTCTGATTTTTGCCATAAATGGAAGAACAGACAAAATTCGTAAGCGAGGCCTGTGTTCGCCAAAATGGGCAAAAATTGCAAACTTCGAGGGTCTACAATTTCTAAATAAATTTTGAACCGGTAAAATGATGACTTGCATCCCTTTAAATTTTACATTGCACTTCATGTTTTCCCTTTAGAACAGAATCGACGATGGTGACGTTAAAAAGTGATCGATTTGGTATGAAATTATTTTATAATAGCCCAATAATTCCTGAATAAAAGAAAACAAAATGCAGCCCAATTGAAAGAACGGTTCCCAAGATAAAAGTTCGTAAGTTTGGTCCGTTTTCGCCAAAATAGGCAACAGTTTTATAATTTCTGAATAAATTTCGAACCGGCAAAATGATGACTTGCATCCCCTTTACATTGCACTTCTTGTTTTCCCTTTAGAACAGAATCGACGATGGTGACATTAAAAAGTGATGGATTTGGTATGAAATTACCCTATTTGCAAGTGAATGCTGCCTCACTCCTGCCAGGCGAGAATGATTTAACGAGTGTTTAAATAAATAAATGAAAAGATCAAGATCGCAGTCAGTCTGCAGTTTGATTGATTCATCGTATGAAAGCGGCTTGAATGTCGGCTCGAAAGCGATGTCACAATCCGCTAATCCGCACTCGCCACCTCTTGAATGGCTTCGGTGGTTCTGTTTGTTATGGGGAGGGTTCTTAGCGTATGGTGTCACGGTCACAGTCACAGGTTCCGACGAAATTGACTGTAATGCACCCTCCAACGAGTCGGACCTGTTTGAGCCGTTTTAACGAACTTTGAAAGGGTCCAGTTATTAGACGAAGTCATGAAAGGACACCCTCCGCCGACACCAGTTGCCTTTTGAATCGTCGCGCCGCACGGTGGGCCAGAACGACTCGGTAGCAGTTCACGCCTATTTCACCATTATTTCAAAACTTAAAGACCACAGTAAATAATGTCTGCAAAATCGTGCGAATGATGAATAATATTTCACAACTGGTTGTTCTTTGAAGGTCGTAGTGTTTCACATCATTGAATTCGTCTTAACATCAGCTACAACACTGTGAAGTTAAAACTATATGGTGCTATTTAAAAATCATCGATGACCTTCAAAAGATCTTGAAAACTACTACAATCGGAACATTTTCTTTGCAACATATTTGCCCCCTTTAACAGTACACATTTCTCTCTAACATTTTGTTCTATCTTTAATACTAACTTTAATACTATCTTCAATACTACTTAGGTGGCCTGTTTCTCGTGAATCACCCGGTATATATATATTTTGATTGAAGAAGTGTCATAGAATTAAGATTTAAACTTGTTATTTAAAATATTGTATTTTCAATGTTTCAAGTTATAAATAAATTCAAATAAATAACTTCAGCCTTATATGTATATTTATTGGAGGATCCAGTTCAATAATCAATAGTGATCTTCAAATATATATATACAATAATATATGTATATATATATTATAAAAAATAATATATATATTTTCTTATTATAATATATTATATTATTATAATATATAATTATAATATAATATATAAAAAATAATATATATATATATATATATATTTGAAGATCACTATTGATTATTGAACTGGATCCTCCAAAAAATATATAAGGCTGAAGTTATTTATTTGAATTTATTTATAACTTGAAACATTGAAAATATAATATTTTAATATATAATTATAATATAATATATAAAAAATAATATATATATATGTATGTGTGTGTATATATATATATATATATATATATATATATATATATATATTTGCATGTACTCCGAAAAGAGAATAAAATATTATTATTATATATATATATATATATATATATATATATTTGCATGTACTCCGAAAAGAGAATAAAATATTATTATTATATATATATATATATATATATATATATATATATATATATATATATTTTTTAAGATCACTACTGATTATTGAACTGGATCCTCCAAAAAATATATAAGGCTGAAGTTATTTATTTGAATTTATTTATAACTTGAAACATTGAAAATATAATATTTTAAGTAACAATTTTAAATCTGAATTCTATGACACTTCTTCAATGAAACCAGTTTATCGATTAAACATTTTTAAACTTGTTTTTAAAACAATAAGTTAAATAAAACGACAACTTCATATTAGTGAAAAAGTTCATATTGGTGAGTGTTGTCTGAAGGTAGCTTGAACAGTCGCCACATATACAGGGTGCGGCACCTAAAACAGGTCACCTGAATAACTCGCTTGCTTTTGAAGATAGAAAAAAAAGGATCAGACCAAACTTACTTGATATCGAGGGGCTCGTAATCTGATGTCATTAATTTTTTTTATAGGTGAAGACATCAAGGAGATATGAAGGTCAACTCTGTTTTTTTTAAGGGAATGAGGTATTTCTTAATACATCAATCGATGCAGCTGGACATTCGTTATATAAAAGTACTAATCTATGTATGTCAAAAAGTTAGTAGTTCAGGAGATATATCAATTTAAATAACTCTAAAATAACGTTACTGTCGTATTAAGACGTTACACTAGTAAGTAAACGCTAACGTACTTTTATATATATATATATATATATATATATAAATGTTTTTAAATATATATATAAATGTTTTAAATATATATATATATATATATATATATATATATATATAAATATTTATATATATATCCAGAGTGAGACCCTGTTGTCCCTCTCATCTCAACACCGTGTTTACATTTTACGTCCAAGACTAGGTACGCAAAATTCAAGACAGTATTAGCAACATTCTTTTGCAAATATCTCGAAAACTAAAATCGAGCGGCGGTAACATGTAAAGGAAAAAGTTGTTCAGAATGAAGACCTTGACAACATATTTCAAAGTCGTCAAAATCGGTGAGGAAACCCTTAATAATAATGTCCTAAATACTTGATGTCCTAAATACTAATACTTAAATTGTAAATAATGTCCTAAAATATTATTTTTTAAAGGTTTTTAATGAAAATTTAATTGCAATATCTCTACTGGTTCAAAAGTTATAACAAAATGAGATACTTTTTACCAATCCGGACCACTGTGAGTCGCCGTTAGCCGAGCATGAATGAATCCGCGCTCTGATTGGTCCTTGTTTTTCGTTAATAACTCCTAAACAAAGCCGCGGACGCCATTTCTGCAGAGGAAAATGTCGCACCAAATGACCTCAGGAACCTCCCATTTCCGGAATTTGCAGGAGTTTTGGTTGGGACACACTGTATGTATGTGTCACTTAGTGTTGGACAAATTTTATTTTAAATAATAAATAATTAAATAATAGATAAACGTGTGATTTTATTTGCAAATAATAACTAAACTTGTTATTTAAATAATTCCATAAATAATCTATTTATTATTTCTTATTTGCAAATAAAAGTTTATTTATTATTTGGATTGAGGTGGAAATCAATGTGCCAGTGTTCGGGCTCGTCTGGAGGGCGGATTAATGAATGAAAATACAATTTAATTAATTATTTGTCAATACAAATAATAATTTAAAATTGTATTTGTAAATAACAATTAACTTTATTATTTTAAATAAATTCATTTAGACTTGCTCAAATAAAAAATAATTATTTCTGCGTTTTATTTGAATATCCAAATAACAAATAACTTATTATTTAAATAATTATTTGTTTAAATAAATTTATTTATTGCCCAACACTGATGTCACTCACTAAGCATTTAGTAATATCTGTCCTAACAGAAATCAATCGCGAGCCAATCAAACAATCGTGGAATCGTGTCCATTAGTCCCATAATCGCGATAATAGCCCCGAACGATGTAACTATTAACTATACAGTACAGTGGAATTCGAGGGCTGGTCTTTTGGCCCATTTAGGTCACAATGTCCTAAATGACCTGAATATAATGTGCATACATTCAGGTGTAGACACCTAATTTTACGATCTACGGCATTTCTAACCACTAAAACATTGCAGAAATACAAAAAACCTATAAAACACTTTCAACTGTAAGTAACGTTCCATACGTGCCAACTATATGAAATTGAAAATTATTGAAAAATTTAAAAAATGGATTATGTCAATATACAATTCCTTTAATAAAACCATTACTGGAAGAAATAGCATTCAATTATGTTTCAGTGTCCTGCAATCGATGCAGACAATTTTCATGTTCCATAATAATCCGCAGTGTATGAATTAATGATTACTAAATTGGGTCGAAAATAAATACAATATAAAAATAAATCCGTACCAGCATAAACCATTATCATTCCGTGTCGAATCAGTAATTGTAAATAAAGTCTACTTTGATTGCCTCAATCAACGTTAAACCAATTGTGGGATCCGCGTTTATTAGATAATTATTAATTTAATTAATCGTTTTATAATTTTATAGTTCCGCCGCGGAGTTCAGCCATTGTCATAAAATTTAATCGATGTGTTGAACTTATCTGTGTACAAACTAAGTGCCGCAATAATCGTATAAACGTCTTAGTACAATCAATGGTTTATTATCTATTATTTTGATTAGATAGATTGAATCACAGGTACACATCATAATTTTCTTGCTTTTAACCGTTCGAGATCAGACGTTACGTAATTACTTCTCAACTACGACCACTTACGTATCCTGCACATGTATCATTATAACTGTATTTTATTTTCATTCAAGCCTAAAGGCGAACGCGACAATGTGGATGTTAATTAACAACACCTACGCTAATTCGATGCTCAGTATTCTGCGTCATCGTTCGAGAAACGCACGCACGTTACGTGTGTACCTACGCCATACTCGTGTAACATGTAAATTCGCAATTAGTCATCCCATTAATCATTTGCATCCAATATGTTTCCCAGCACAGTGTAATACCATTTCAATTTTTAATTATTAGATCCGTATGCATTTTAAAAAGGACATTTCAAAAATAAATTGTACAAACGACGTTTTATTCTAAGACACACACGGTGTATTAAAAGTAATGGTCACCCGTTCATGGGGTAAATCTACACCTCTGGATCGGTGGACGTTTGTAAAAGAAACTTGTCAGAAAATTGTTTATAACAATGAAAGTTGTTTTTCACATCAACATCTGCCACTCATCCAGAAGAGACAAAGTTTGAAAGAAGCAACATACCGCGAACAAATAATTATTCAGATATAAAGTGGGTGTACAAAGTGTGCGGACACCTTTTACGATTTAATATTGAACAGATATTCCTGTTAAAGCAAGGATATTCCTGTAAAATTCAAAAATGTTATTCAATAACTCCATAATTGACCTTGCACCCCCACCTCCTGAGGGTGGGAGAGGGAATTATTTCAAAATCTTCAATGGGAACCCCATTATATGTGGCGAACTACGTCTTATTAATAGGTAAAAGGCAGAGCACTGCGGTCAGAGGTCATTTTTTTCAGAATTAGTATCGAAAGCATCTTTAACAATTTTTTTTACAAAATGAATCCTGCAACCGTAGAAGAAAAAAATTTCTTTCTATAAGATTACCTAACAGATGAGGTTTATCAACAAGTGCCAACAACTCGTGAAAACATGGCAGAACGCATAAGAAACACTTGCGCTGAAATTCTCGCAGATATGCTTGTGTCCTGTGTACAGTCATTTGAAGAAAGGATTAATTAATTGAACAGCAAGAGGCAAGGGGACTCATCAAAAAACCAATCTCATAACGAATATAATTTATTTATATTTATTTGTTAATATCATATTTATTTACATATTGATTTATTAATATAATATTTATTTATATACTTATTTATTACTATAATATTTATAAATGTGTTTAGAATTGATGTATTTATTTTTATATTATTATTATTAATAAATTCAAAAAACCAAGTACTTACAGAAAAATCATGATTTTTTAAAAACCAACCTATCTGACAAAAACTAAATTCTGTACATCTAATAAATCAGATATATCTGATGATATTAACTTAAAAATTATTTTCTGAGGTGCTATAGTGTGAATTGTTGACAGAACATGTCGGAAAACTAAAGGCTATTAAAAAAACATTTTGATTTTAGCGAATTTTCTATATAAATGATTTTTTCCTTGTTTACAATATTTGGAAAAAGAATTCTTTGGTGGTCAAAAAATTTGTTGACTTCAGATTCGTATTCTATGCTAATGAAAACATGGGTAATTCAAATCTCAAGGCGATACAAAAGCTGAAAAGAGTGCTAAACGCGATGTGTCCAGTATTTCGATACATTCGTATCGTGCGATGGGCCGTAGTTTGCCGATCGCTGGATTAAGCGATATACCTGTAAAGAACCCCGACAGATGTACAACATGTGCAACGGACCCATCGAAGAAGCGAGGGGACTACCCTTATAAATCTCGCGTTATTGACGACCGAAGACGATATCAAAAGGAGTTTCTGTGACACTTTTCCCACTTCTCAACTTAAAGTTCTTCAGACATACCTCCGTCCAATTACAGACGCAACATTTCTTCACCTAAATCCACCCTTTAGGGTATAGATCTTAGACCATATATACCCATAGACGCGGTATAGGTACAGTATGTGCATACGATGCTGTGTGACGAGATCCAAAAGTATCTGGTGCCCACAAGCATCGATTCGAGATAATTCAAAATGGTGGATAGTGTATGAGACGAAGCGAGTGCACAGTACAGAAGTATATTTTACAAGTCCATCATTTGATAAAAATTTGAAAAAATGGATATATATATATATATATATATATATATATATATATATATATAGCATATACAGGGTGGGGCAGTAACTATTAGCACCTCAGATATCTTCGAAATTATAAGTTTCACAGAAATATTTGCTGAAATAAAATTGTACAGTACGAAGGGGGCCATCCGGTGACTATAATAGTTTTTTTGTAGGTGGAGGTACTTCGGACTTTTGAAGGTCACCTCAATTTTTTTAAATGGAATGAGGTATTTTTGAATACATCAACCGATGCAGCTGGATATTCGTTACAAAAAAGTACTAACCTATGTATGTCGAAAAGTTAGTAGTTCAGGAGATATTACAATTTAAATAACTCAAAAATACCATTACTTTCCTACTAAGACGTTACAACAGTAAGTAACACTAACGTCTTAGTACGTTAACTTAGTAGTACAATAACTCCTAAACAAAGTCGCGGACGCCATTTTTGTAAAGGAAAATGTCGCTTCGAATGACCCAAGGAATCTCCCATTTCCGGGAGTTACACATATTTTGGGACACCCTGTATAAACAAAGTAAAAATGAGAAAAAACGTATTTCGCAGTGATCGTTATAGCAAACAGACGTGGATAATGTAAATTCCTATTGAAATATTGATTAAAAGCTGCGACGTTCGTTTTCTTTTGTTGTATTGGAATATGTTTACGGGCAACTTTTCCAATTTTTGTACTCTAAAAACCTGATTCGGACTATAACGTACATTTAAAAAAAAATTCAGCCAAATCGGTCCAGCCGTTCTCACGTGATGTCGTGACCAACGAACAGCATTTCATTTTTATTATACAGGGTGCCCCAAAATTCCTTCAGCATCCGGAAATGAGAGGTTCCTTAGATCATTTGCAGAAACATTTCTCTTTGCAAAAATGTCGTCCACGGCTTTGTTTAGAAGTTATTAACGAAAAATACGGACCAATCAGAGTCCTACGTAAGGACAGGTCCCACTTAGCGCGGTGTTGCCGTTGGTCAAGCAGGAATCAATCCGCTGTAGACGCACTGTGATTGGTCCTGGTTTTTCGTTAATAACTCCTGAACAAAGCTGCGTACACTATTTTTACAAAGGAAAATATCGCTTCAAATGATCTCAGGAACCTCCTTCAGGTTCCCATGTACTTTCCTAATACAAAATGGTTTCTTTTACTTAAATCATGAACAGAGCGAAGCGCGATCAACCTTCCTCTTTGCAGTGAGCCCTCAAACAGCTCATAACGTGCTTGTATAAGGACAAAAAGCCGTTTCCCGTGATTGCATTCAACTTCCTCATATTCGTTCAGACAGGCAGAGTCTAGAACCAATTTTAGTTCAGCTACTTAAACCAGATGGCGCCTAGTCAGGAGAACTGTCAGTGGAGATTCGTAACAACAAAAATGTAAAGGGCTTGAAGCCACTTGGATCCATTAATAGCAATAAAGATATTGATAAAAAGAAAAGAACTGTGATGATAGCGAAACTTAGTTCAACTAGAAGTTAGACTAATAGAAATGTATGTTCATCACTGTTGCCAAACTGTTTTTCAGCGTGGAGGTTAGTTACACTGATAAATACCCAGAATCAGTACCCCTTAAGGGGGTAGAAGCCCCACGTGACCATGGTATTTTTCATTGTGACCAACCCCCGCGCGAAAACCCAATTTGGCAACACTGATGAACATACATTTGCATCAATCTAACGCTTCAATTTCGCTATAATTACAGGTTTTTTCTTTTAATCATTATCTTCATTGCTATTAATGGATCCGAGTGGCTTCATGCCCTTTACACTTTTGTTGTTACGAATCTACGCTGATAGTTCACCTGAGTTCACCTGACTAAGAGCCATCTTGTCTAAGTAGCTGAACTAAAATGGCTTCTACTCACCCTTCATGAAGGGAATCTGGGAAACAATTGAATGCGATCACGCGGGAACGTTTCACGTCCTCATACGATTATATTTTGAGCTGAGTGAGGGCTCATTCGAAAGAGGAAGGTTGCACGCAGTGCGGTCTTCTCGATTTTTTCGCGAGAAAAATCTTTTTGTGCACGAAAAATACATTAGAATCTCCGGAATTTTTCTTCATTTGTTTCGCCTACTTTGCACACTCATATTACTTCATATAAACAACATCTAAAGAAAACATGAGAAGAGCGCACTGCGTGCAACCTTCCTCTTTCGAATGAGCCCTCACTCGGCTCAAAATATAATCGTATGAGGATGTGAAACGTTCCCGCGTAAACCCCTGTTTTCACTTGTTTCCTAGTAATATTCTGGTTAGATTCTAGTAATGTCACGTGGGTACTCTACTCCCATTAAGAGGGTAAGGTACCCACGTGACATTACTAGAATCTAACTAGATTTTGGGTTAAAAACAGGGGTTTACGGGAACACACCTCACGTCCTCATACGATTATACAGGGTGTCCCAAAACTACCCTAGGAGCCGAAAATGGGAGGTTCCTTGGGTCATTTGAAGCGACAGTTTCCTTTGCCAAAATGGCGTCCGCGGCTTTGTTTAGGAGTTATTAACGAAAAACACGGACCAATCAGAGCGCAGCTATAGCGAACGGAGTCTGTGGTGTCGCCATTGGTCGACTCAGAATCAATCCGCTGTAGCCGCGCTCTGATTGGTCCGTGTTTTTCGTTAATAACTCCTAAACAAAGTCACGGACACCATTTTTGTAAAGGAAATTGTCGCTTCGAATGACTCAAGGAACCTTCCATTTTCGGCTCCTAGGGTAGTTTTGAGACACCCTGTATAGATAGAATAGAATAGATTATGAAATCAGTTAGAACTCGGTATGCACGATCGAATTTATGGCATTGTAACTGAATGCAAAGAGAGAATATCGATCGGTACCTAGCAAGAAAGCCACGACGACATGTGTATTCGCGATAAACAGGTCTCCAGGCGATAACGTGAGAAAAAAAGAACGCGATCTTGTTCGACCGCGTTGAACTTGAAAATAAACGGAGAACGGACATTAAATAGACACCTGTGTGTAACTTTCGACGCAGGATCGCCCTCGACCTACTTCGCCGTGCGAATAATACTGAATTTTACGTTATCGGTTTTCATCTATCCTCGTAGCCCCAGTTTCCCCGCGAACTCGTTTCTCTTTCGCGAATGCCGCCATTGTTTCGTTCGAATTGAAAAAATTATTTTTTCGCGGCGCTCTGGTTCGATCATTATTTTACTATACTTGGCTCTACTGTAGCGAATATACAGGGTGTTCACGCTATTACTAGCCAGCATTTTTTTTGTAAATAGTAAATATTAGAAAAAAATGATAGAGGAAAAAGTAGTACTGTTTTTTATGCGCAACATAATGACATATGCATTTTTGTTTTACTTACATTATTTTGACAGAAATGAAGGTGACCTTCAATTTTTTAAATGGAATGCTATACATTTTTTTATGTCGTATGAAAGCGTGTGTCAAGACGAATTCATCCATGTACTATACAATGACCTTCAAGGTCATGCAAGGTCAGAAATGGAAGAAATGGAAGAAACAATTTGAATATTGCGTACCAATGTGTTTACAAGTATTCTTTATTGATGAGGCTACAACAAATGTTCAAAATGGCTTCCTTATGCATGAATACACATCTCGGCTCTATTAATTACTTTTCTGGTAGCTTCTTCTAGTGTGGTTTGAATTATTAACCCACATGCTTGTGTTATTTTGGTTTTCAAGTCGTTTATATCGCTGGGCGGCGTCTCGTAAACTAGTTCAAATTGTTTCTTCCATTTTTTCCATTTCTGACCTTGCATGACCTTGAAGGTCATTGTGTAGTAGATGGATGAATTCGTCTTGACACACGCTTTCATACAATATAAAAAAATGTATAGCATTCCATTAAAAAAATTGAAGGTCACCTTCATTTCTATCAAAATAATGTAAGTAAAACAAAAATGCATATGTCATTATGTTGCGCATAAAAAACAGTACTATTTTTTCCTCCATCATTTTTTTCTAATATTTACTAGTTACACAAAAAATGCTGGCTAGTAATAGCGTGAACACCCTGTATAGTAAAATAATATTCGCTACAGTAGAGCGTATAGTAAAGTAAAGTATAGTATAGTATAGTAAAGTATAGTAAAGTGTATAGTATAGTAAAATAATGATCGAACCAGAGCGCCGCGAAAAATTAATTCTTATATATCAAAAAATTGCGATCGATAAAAATATCCACTATTCATTGAAAAAATTATATTCGGCTTCGTTCTTTTCTATCGTTAGCCGAAGACGTTTTCGTTAATTCAAGTTTTAGTCCGATCCTTTGAAAATATATTTTAAAATGTTGCTACAACAATTACACGTCTCTGCAATGGAACGCTTAAATGTCACAGTCGCCGCCAGTCGTATCGATCGCATTAAGCAGAAGAACATTCTCCGTTTTCAAACTCGCATCAGATTCATACGAAGTAGGTACAGTGAACCGCGAAAGTATTTCAAGACACTGTAAAACGGTATTATTTTTATGATCGCACCAAACCACCTGGCTTTCTTTAGCAATTAGAAGAATCGTATTTACCAAATGACATGCAAAAAAGATTTTGAAGAAATTGCAATTGAGGAGAATTACATGAGCAAGTAGAAGAGGACCAATTATAATTTTCATTTTAGAGACTTCTATGAGCAGAACTGTTATGTACATGTAAATACAATAGACATACAAATCGGTGTACTAAAATTCAGCTAGTGAAGTGATTTCTATGAACAAATCAGTTGTACACATGAAAATACAACAGAAATTTGAACACCCATTACGTACATATAAATACAATAGAGTCGAATCAGTAACCTAAAATTAATCTAGTGAACTCATTTCTGTGAACAAACACGTCGTACACATATAAATACGACAGAAATTTGAGTCAGTATAATAAAATTCATCTAGTGAACTAATTTCTATGAACAAGCGTGATGTACATGTAAATACAATAGACGTTCCAATCACTATACAAAAATTCATCTAGTGAACTCATTTCTGTGAACAAACCCGTCGTACACATATAAATACGACAGAAATTTGAGTCAGTATAATAAAATTCATCTAGTGCACTAATTTCTATGAACAACCGTGATGTACATGTAAATACAATAGACCTTCAAATCACTATACTAAAATACATCTAGTGACTGATTTCTGTGAACAAACCCGATGTACACATATAAATACCATGGAAATTCGAGTCAGTATACTAAAATTCATCTAGTGAACTATTTTCTATGGACAACTGTCATGTACATGTAAATACAATAGACGGTCAAATCAGTATACTAGAATTGATCTTGTGAACTGATTTCTATAAACAACTATTATGTACTTACATGTAAATACACTAGACGTTCCAATCAGTATACAAAAATTCATTAGTGAACTCATTTCTGTGAACAAACCCGTCGTACACATATAAATACGATAGAAATTTGAGTCAGTATAATAAAATTCATCTAGTGAACTAATTTCTATGGACAACCGTGATGTACATGTAAATACAATAGACGTTCAAATCACTATACTAAAATACATCTAGTGACTGATTTCTGTGAACAAACATGATGTATAGAAATTCGAATCAGTATACTAAAATTCATCTATTGAACTATTTTCTATGGACAACTGTTATGTACATGTAAATACAATAGACAGTTAAATCAGTATACTAGAATTGATCTTGTGAACTGATTTCTATAAACAAATCCGTTGTGCACATATAATTACGAGAGAAATTCAAATGAGTATACTAAAATTCATTAAGTGATCTGATTTTTATGAACAATCGTTATGTACATGTAATTACAATAGAGGTTCCAATCACTATACAAAAATTCATCTAGTGAACTATTTTCTATGGACAACTGTTATGTACATGTAAATACAATAAACGGTCGAATTAGTATAGTAAAATTGATCTAATGAACTCATTTCTATGAACAAATCCGTTGTACACATATAATTACGAGAGAAATTCAAATGAGTATACTAAAATTCATCAAGTGAATTGATTTTTATGAACAACTGTTATATACATGTAAATACAGTAGACGTTCCAATCACTATACAAAAATTCATCTACTGAACTGGTTTCTATGAACAATCCCACCGTACACATATAAATACCATAGAAATTCGAGTCGGTATACTAAAATTCATCTAGTGAACTATTTTCTATGGACAACTGTTATGTACATGTAAATACAATAACCGATCGAATCAGTAACCTAAAATTGATCCAGCGAACTCAATTCTATGAACAAACCCACCGTACACATATAATTACGAGAGAAATTCAAACGGGTATACTAAAATTTATCTAGAGATCTGATTTCTATGAACAATCGTTATGTACTTGTAAATACAATTGAAATTCAAACTAGTACACTAAAACTGACCTAGTGAACTGATTTCCATGAACAACTATTATGTACATGTAAATACAATAGAAATTCAAATCAGTGTACTAAAATGGATCCAGTGACTGATTTCTATGAACAAACCTGACGTACACATGTAAATACAATAGGCGTTCGAATCGGTACACTAAGATTCATCTAGTGAACTGATTTCCATGAACAACCGTTATGTACATATAAATACAATAGACGAATCTGTATATGTACTAATCAGTGCACGTATGTATCATGGGACGTGCCGGAGCACGTTCATGGAAACGGTGAGTCTGGTTCAGAAAAAGCACGTTCAAACTAATTAAAGAAGATGAGAGTTTACGAGCGGAATGACATCGAGCTAATCCGATTCTGTTTGCAGGAAGCACCTGCCAATTTAAAGGTTAGTTCACTGGCACATCAGAGGAGCCGCGTGCGACGCGCGACGAGCGACGCGCGACGCCTCTACTGTCAATCTGACAGCCGCTCGATATAACGCAATCATCGTTCATCGTACTCTTCTGCCGTGGATACAAAGGAATCTCTCGTGTTCGCGCGATATTCAGCTTGAACACGATATTCGCGGCTCGTTCGCGCATCCGTGCGCGACGGATCTGCACAGAGAGACGATTCACTTACCAACGAGTAGGCACACGATGTCTATGATGATCTTTCGAAGTATTATTTTCGATGATCGATCCATCACGATTTTTAATCGCACTGACAATTCTGCAGAAATACGAGCCAACGAATAAATCAATGACCACGAACTGAGCGAGCACTAAACACGAACCAGGAGTACTTGGTTGGAAGAGGACCGATTAGGAATAATTGTCTAGTAGAAAAATCAGGAACAAGACCATCCCGGCGCACGGTTCGGAATGGACTGAAAGACACTCGCCCATTCGCCGCGAATCTATCCGGCGAACCAAACGATCCGACCCGATTGAGATCCGAGCGGCAACTGCCACTGCGACTGCGCTCAGCCCTCTCCGTACGGTCAGTACGTTGCAGTACGTTCAGTACGTTCCGCAGACCACGCACGTGCCCGTTCAGTCTGCTCCAGTCTGCTCGCTGCTCAGGACTTTAATAATAATGACCGCTCGGTCCAACGTGAAGTAAACATCTACAGTGACTGCCACTAATGTTCGGACACTGTTAAAATGACGACAACATTTTTAATATTGGGATATACGATTTGAAATATTTTTGGAAAATGGAAATATTGGTTTTCTGCACAACGTGACTGAAATTTTTGAAAGAAATTGCAAGCTTTCGGAATTACAGAGAAAATACTACAAGTTACATTTTACGACTTTTTTATGAGGGTCTGTATTGAGAATTTAAAAAATACGTTTTGTAGATTTGTGTCACTTACACGCACTGTTAAAGTTTAATCGAAATCGTTTGATGCAGGAAGAACGACAGGCATTAGAAGATGTAAGAATTATTTGATTTCATGCAGTTATTGGCCAAACATTGTAAAATCTGCAATTTTTGCCATATTTAAACGTTTGTAGTTTGTTGCAACGTCGACCGATTTTGACTAAATTTTTAGAAATATGTTTAATTCACATAGATCTACAAAATGTATATTTTAAATTTTCAATATAGTCCTACATCAAAAAGTTGTAAAATGCAACTTGTAGTATTTTTTCTACAATTCCGATCAATTCAGATTTTTTAAAAAGTTTGTTTTCACATCCTGTAGCAAACTAATTTATCTAGCTTCTGAAGAAAGTTAAAATCGTATAGTATAATAATAAAAAAGTTATCGTCCGAAGAATGTCCGAATATTAGTGGGAGTCACTGTACATTTCTACCACTCCGCTCCACAGTGGACCGAATGGCCAATTTAGTTGTAAAAAAGTCATTATCTATCTATATAAATAAAAATCAAATGCTGCTCGTTGGTAAGCGCATCACTTGAGAACAGCTAGACCGATTTGGTTAATTAAAAAAAAAAGAATGTTAGTAACATTCCGAATAAGGTTTTTAGAGAAAGAAAAATTGGAAAAGTTGCCCGGAAAAATGGTAAATTTGGGAAAAACTACGAGTGCTTTTTTAATTATATTTCAATACAACAAAGAAACGAACGCCGCAGCTTTTAATCAATATTTCAAGAGGAATTTACATTACCGACATTATCAACATCCGCCAGTTAGTCTATATGAATAAAAATTAAGTATTGTTCGTTGGTAAGCGCATCACTTAAGAACAGCTAGACCGATTTGGTTAATTAAAACAAAAAGAATGTTAGTAACATTCCGAATAAGGTTTTTAGGGAAAGAAAAATTGGAAAAGTTGCCCGGAAAAATGGTAAATTTGGGAAAAAATGAAAGTGCTTTTTTCTATGGGATTCTTGTATGAATTGAAGACTATAACTCGTAATTCTTTTTTGTTTAGCTTGTTATGACCCTCGAAAAGTTTTCAGGAAAATTCGAGACAATTACAAAGGAAAGTTGGAAAATTCGGACAAACTGCAAATTTCCTATTGGCCTACTTTTGAATGTACTCCTCCTTAAATTGAATATCCATGGCCGCAATCGTTAATAGATACAATGATAACTCAGAAATAAGTTTTTCTGTGATTTTTACTTTGTTTACATATTTCCAATAACTTTTCACCAATTCAAAAAAAAATCACAAACAAATTTATTGAAATTTGGACTGGACAATGTTTGTCAGGTCAGCTAGTAAAAAATAGATATAACATGCATGTACACTTCTTAGGGAATGTTTACTAATCCCAATTATACTCATAACAATTGATTTAACAGTGATATGAGCATAGATATCAATACGTGAAAACTTCCAACTGTAAGACGGCGAAATCATACGTACAATGACTCTGACTAATATTCGGACACTCTTCAAAAAACGATAACTTTTTTAATATTGTACTCTACGATTTTAACTTTTTGGAAAGCTAGAACAATTAGTTTGCTACTAATTTTTTTCAAAAATTGCTATTGATCGAAATTGTAGAAAAAATACTAAAAATTGCATGTTATAACTTTTTATGTGGGCCTGTATTGAAAATTTAAATAGCACGTTTTGTAGATCTGTGTCAGTTAAGCATCTTCTGAACATTTTGTCAAAATTTGTCGACGTTGCAATGAACTGTAAACGTTTAAAGGTAGTCAAAATAGCAGATTTTCACGATTTTCGGCCTCTAACTGCAATAAATCCAAAGATTCTTACAGTGAGTCACAAAAATATTGTCTTCAAAAGACGATAACTTTTTTGATATTGTACTATACGGTTTGAATTTTTTGGAAAGCTAGAGCAATTTATAGTTTGCTGCAAGATGTGAAACAATTTTTTTTCAAAAATTGCTATTGATCGGAATTGTAGAAAAAATACTAAAAATTGCATTTTATAACTTTTTATGTGGGCCTGTATTGAAAATTTAAATAGTACGTTTTGTAGATCTGGGTCAGTTAAATATATTCTGAAAATTTTGTCAAAATTTGTCGACGAAAATGGATATTTTCATGTAGAACTGTACGAAAGTTTTGTTTTATTAGCAGTTTAGTAATTGTATAGTGTCATTAGGTTTCCAGGTTACTAAGGAGGTCAATGCTGAGATTGTCAATGCTCAGTCCTCTCCGTACTATCAGTACAGGGTGTAACAAAATTTAGTATCACGGTTTTGGCAGGTGGGTCCTTTGGATCGGTGGAGATTTGTTAAAAGAAATTGCCGCAAAAATGACTCTAAACTTGAAATTCAAGGTCAAATTTTTTTATGCTTGTATCGCATTCTACTCACCATGGGACCAAACTTGTGAGAAATAAATACAACTTTTGGCCCCCATGGTGAGTAGAAAGCGATACAAGCGTAACAAAATTTGGCGAAACTTCCATTTATAGCAAAAATCCGAATTCGATGAAATTTTGAAAATAGGTTCTTTTTTTACTAAAATGACGATTGCCAGAAGGATTTTTGGCGCATCGAAAAAAATTTTTTTATCATTTCAATGTCACGTTCTAACTTATCGACTTTCTATTTTATATAGCATATCTTCAATTAGTTGTAAAAAGGGATCACCACCAGCCTAGTTCACCTCAAAGCGCCATAAAAATTCACACATATCATCTATAAACGAATCCTCTTTAGTTTAAAGTAATACATATATAAGGTAAACTTGAAATTTTTAAAGACTACTCCTGGATTGTCGTGTGCGTGGTCGGATTTTGCGCCAATTTCTTTTAACAAATCTCCACCGATCCGAAGGTGTACAGCAATCTGCCAAAACCATGACACTAAATTTCGTTACACCTTGTACAGGGTGTAAAAAAGTGTTTGGTCCTGGCTGCCATAGGCGTATTCTACATCTTTGGGTCGGTGAAGATCTGTGAAAAAAAATTGCCGCAAAACTGTCCTTGACCTTGAATTTTAAGAACAAATTTTTACATTATTGCATTTTATTCTACGCATCATGGGGACAAAAAGTGTCAAGGGAACGATGGGTCAAAACTCAACTCACCCATGGTTCTCTTGACAGTTTTTGTCCCCATGATGCGTATAATACAATGCAATGATACTAAAATTTGTCCTTGAAATTCAAGGTCAAGGGCAATTTTGCGGCAACTTTTTTTCACAGATCTTCACCGATCAGAAGATGTAGAATACGCCTATGGCAGCCAGGACCAAACACTTTTTTACACCTTGTACATTTAGCACTTTGCGCAGTCCATGCACGTGCCCGTTCAGTTTGCTCGGTGCTCAGTACTTAGTACTTTAATAATGAGCGCTTAGTCCAACGGGAAGTAAACATCTCATTCCTCAACTACAGGAAGGGTGATGGCAAACCACATTAACCGCTCTGATTACTATTCATTACATTTATTCTATTTTGTATTTGTGTTTATATTTATATTTGTTGTTTGTTATGTATCATTATTGTTTTATAATTATTATCTTTTGTATATGTAGTAATAGATCTAGTGTTTCTTCTATAAAATAATAAGTATCATCTTTAATTAGTCCTTTGGCGAATAAAGATATTTTATTTAAAATTGATTTAACATTAAAAATGCATTTTCCATGAAAAAAAACAATAAAAAATATTTTACCACGAAGGGATTCGAACATTTATTCTATTTTGTATTTGTATTTATATTTATATTTGATATTTGTTATGTATTATTATTTTAATATTATTATTGTTTTATAATTATTATCTTTTATATTATAATTATTATCTATATGTAGTAATAGATCTAGTGTTTCTTCTATAAAATAATAAGTATCATCTTTAATTAGTCCTTTGGCGAATAAAGATATTTTATTTAAAATTTATTTAACATTAAAAATGCATTTTCCATGAAAAAAAAACAATAAAAAATATTTTACCACGAAGAGATTCGAACATTTATTCTATTTTGTATTTGTATTTATACTTATATTTGATATTTGTTATGTATTATTATTTTAATATTATTATTGTTTTATAATTATTATCTTTTATATTATAATTATTATATATGTGTAGTAATAGATCTAGTTTTTCTTCTATAAAATAGTAAGTATCATTTTCAATTAGTCCTTTAGCGAATAAAGATATATTATTTAAAATTTATGTAACATTGAAAATGCATTTTCCATGAAAAAAAAACAATAAAAAATAATTTACCACGAAGGGATTCGAACCCGGACATGCGGAGTAACAGTTCAGCTCGCTGCTGTTACGCTGCGCCACTGCATGGTAAAAATCTGAACTAACCTTACTTTTACGGTTATGAATCTTTAATTGCAAATATCTCGAAAACTATTGAGCGTCTACGCCTATAATGGGGTATTTTCGTAATCAGGGGAACGAGGTCTATAACTCTGTAAACTCTTAACTAAATCCGTGAGGGACAGAGCGGGGGTTCTCCTTGTCAGCGAGGAAGCACAACATGGAGTTAAACGGTAGGTCCCGAGTTCGAATCCCGCCAACTCTACATAAAAATTTCTGAATTGTAAATAAGGTTTTTTCGAAGACAAAGTGTCCAAACTGTTCAGGAAATTCCCTGAAGCAGTGCATGAAAGTGTAGTATATACATATAGATTTTCTAATTTTTTTTATAACTTTTTCTTAAATTTGAAGATTTTGAAAAAGATGCCAAAAACGTCTTTCTGATCTTAGATGTGATTCTTGACTTCTCTTCAATTTTTTCTTCTTCTCTTCAAGGATATATTACTTGTTGTAGTTTAAGAATTTCATAGTTCTGCCTGCAACTAATTGCAACTCTTAATTTTATAAACTTTTTAATAAATACCCCTACATTGCCTTTATGATGTATTGTGGAAAATTCGTTAATTTCTTTTTAAATTTCATTTTCTGCGGATAATTACCAATACATATACATTCGTAAACAAATTTGGATTTTTGTACAAAATTTTGCCATTTGTCTACTACAGAAAAATTCAATATTCGTGTATACATATCACGATATGAAATACATTTCTTTCGCAAAAAATGCGTATTAGGGTAGAAATTGTTATTAATAATCATATAATAATCATTTTTGTGCATAACACAATTTTGCAATAATTATACAGGGTGGACGATTTATCTGAAGAGATTGAAATATCTCGAGAACTATGCCACCCCTTGGGGGTAGAGGTGGTGGGTGACAAAAAACTTAAATGGGAACCCCCATTTTTATTTTAGATTTGGATTCTCCTGAAAAAAGTATCCCAATTTGACCTAAGAGTTTTTGCATTTGTCTGCAAAAGTAGACGTATTTGATATTTCAAAAAATGCTATTCAATAGCACCATAATTGACCTCCCATCCCCACCTCCCGGGTGTGGGAGAGGGAATTATTTCAAAATCTTCATAGCAAATAGCGTTTTGTTAAGTTTGTTAATTTTGTTTATACTATTATAATTTGTCCAAGTTTATTATTATTAATATTAAATATGGTTCATTTATTATTAATTTCGTTTTAAATTTGTTAGTTTTCAAAAATATATTTTTGTTGAAATAAAAATTGTTAATTTCTTGATAAATTGATTAATTATATTGGTAAATATCATTTTCTGTAAAAAATTACCTGTATATACATTAATAACCTAGAAAAGTGCCGAATATTAGGTTATTTGTCCTCACTGTGCGCCATAGTAGGTTTAGCCTGGTGCAGCACGGTTCGGTGTGCGGTGCAGCAGGAAAACAGGTAATGCACGCGCGTCCTTTGGACAATATTTACACTTACTTCCACATTTTTCTGTAATCTTATCTTTTTTCACATAACAGAATGTCCCGACTATTTCCATGACCTGTTACCGCGTATTAGCAACCTCTGTTGCGAGATAAGAACAGCTTGGGGTAATGACCCTGTTACCGAAGGAAACGATAATTGTTAAAATCTAATTCATCAATTTTACTTAACATTCCCGCGATGTTTGGTAATTTCACAAAAGATATTGTACGTACCACTTGTTGTCTTATCTGTAGATTAGTGCATGGTAATTTGAGGAGGGAGTCAAACAAAGCGAAGGAAAAGAGTTAGCAAGAAATGTACAAATGCTAAAGGTGTGCGAAAACGGAACGGGAACGATATTCAGAATCGGCACGGAGTTCTTGAAAATGTTGGGTTTCACGAAAACCGTATTCCGTGCAGCAGCACTTGGTTCTTAAAACTGCTCTTATCTCTCGAAGAATGGCATAATTGCCTTCCGGATGTCTTCTTTTTCCGTAATTTTTTTGGATTATTTAAAAAATTTTGAATTACACACCTACTTCTTTTCACTTTTAGTGGATTTGTTTTAAGTTCTCTCATTTTGCTCTTCTTTGAAAGATTTCTGTTTTTTTCTTCTTCAGTTAGAATAGATAAATATTATTTAACATATTTTACACACACGAATACATTTAAATTCAACGTCTGTAGTCGACTAACATTAGTGTCTCATAATAATGTTCAACCGAAATTACATTATTTTTAAAAAATAAATCATTTTCTTTTGATGAAATATATTTTAACATAACTATATTATTAAGTACCAAAACCAATAATTTTCCAGATGTCTTATAATTTGGTCCATAACTGTATGCAGTGACTGCCACTAATATTCAAACACTGTTAAAAAGACGATAACTTTTTTAATATTGTTTCATGCAACTTTTCTGGGCAGCAAAAGCGATTAATTTACTACAGGATGTGAAAAAATTTTTTCAAAAATTGCAATTAATTGGAATTATAGAATAAATACTAAAAGTTGCATTTTACAACTTTTTTATGTGGTCCTATATTGAAAATTTTAAAAATATGTTGTAGATCTGTGTCAATTAAACGTATTCTGAAAGTTCCGTCAAAATCGGTCGACGTTGCAATGAGTTATAATCGTTTAAAAATGGTAAAAATTGCAGATTTTTACGCCTGTCGGCCTTTAAGGATTCTTACATATTTCAATGACTGTCGTTTTTATCCGCATCAACCGATTTCGATGAAACTTTCACAGTGCATATAATTGACACAGATCTACAATACAATAAAATTTCCAGAACTTTTATACATTCTCTTTTTTCGTTAAGTATTGTCTTATAATTACGTAAAACCGAAATTGTATTATTAATAAATTAGAAACGTGTTACTATTTTTCGGAAAATTTACGCAGATGTTATTAAAAAATAAACCATTTTGTTTTCATGAAATGTATTTTAATATAACTATATTATTAACTACCTAAACCAATAATTTTCAGGGTGTCTTATAATTTTATCCATAGCTGTATCTGGTGAACCACCCTGCAACTTTTAAGTAGGAACAGGGTGTCAAATCTTAGTCGATAAGTTAGGAATTTCACTCTACCACTTTTCCACCCACGATTTAGGGCTCCTAGCACTATACATATGTATGTACATAGAAGAAATATATATGAAATTTGATAGTTTTATGTTTATATACAATTATTCACAAAATTGAGTGTACACAAATGTAATACATTTATTCTAGAAGATATAAAAAGAAACAGTGAAATAATAACAGGAAATCTATACCCGATTTAATTATGCCATAATAAAGACTACATCGTTAAGTAACAGAAAAAAATAAAACATTGTTCCTCGTTCAGCTGTGTCTTTAACAATATTTCTAAAATATGATTAGTACGTTATTATTATTATTATAATACTAAAAATATTTTTAAAGGCACAGCCATTATACTCGCACAAAAGGATCGTACGTATAAAAAATTTGTTTTTAAACTCATCTTCTTAAGCGTTTATTTTATATTATTATATGAAATACCTCTATAAAGCATTGTTATTCCAGTTAATCTCTTATCGAAGTTCATTTCTGATATCTTTACATCAGTTTTTTTAATAACTTTGAAAACAAATAGGTAGTTATCCCTAATATAGAATTAGTTGCACAGCTAATATTATAAACAGAAATTTTTTGTGATGACATAGTTACACAGAACACATTTTAGAATCGAATATATTTAATAAAGCATTAACTTATCGAATACTACTTAATATACTTGTCGGAACAGCATAACAATTTGTTAAATTACCATCGAAATACTATTCTGTGAAATTTTATAAAGTCTACATTTCTTTCAATCTTCTCAATCGATTATTTGGGTGACATAATTTTATAATTGTACAAACTTTGAACTGTTTAAATACAATCGTATGTGCCGAAAACGAAAACTTATAATATACAAGACCGAAGTGAATTCATTGCTGAATTTCTTTTAGTTTTCGTTATACGCTTAATTCAACGCTCGGATTTACTTACTCGCGACGACCGAGTTTCGAAAGCTAGTAATTTGGAGCTCCTCAGGCGCATTCCACACTCGCTATTCGCGGCGCCTAGGAGAAACTCGGCCGTCGCTTGTATATAAATCCGGGCGCTTTAATTTAATGAGTAACTGTACATCCATGCGTCAATTTCGTTTTAAAATAATGTCAGAATAATGATCGACGATTACTGCAACAATATACACACATATAACTTACAAATGTCTTGTGAAATACCTTTCGAAACAATTGATTGATTCGATTCTACATTAGTTACATGCGACGCATTGTTATTATTCGTTTGAATCATTCGTTATCCGGAAGGTATTCACTTACAAATTCTTCGTGGTTTTGTACGGTACAGTGTTACCACAACTTATCAAATACAGTCACTTAAGAATAACGCTAATACCTCTTAATAAAATATACCACCGATGGTAATTCCAAATTACCAAATATATTTCATATTTACAAAAACTAATTTTCCTAAAATTGCAATGAAAAAAAGTTGAATCACGGAAATCAAAGTAAAGACAAATATTAGGTAAACATTCTCGTAAAAAGTTGTTCTCGTGAAATATCTATGTTCATTGTAGTTGTCATTCTTGAAAGCCACTTAAGCTTGAATTACTGTCACTTCGATTATCTATTACGATTATTGCACTAAGAGTCATAAACTAAAAAATGGTACAGTTCAATTATTCAAATTCAAATATATTGTCCTTACGTTTTCCTTTCCCCAATTCTTTTATACTGTACCCATCACGAAGTGAACGAGCCTTTGTACAGGGTGTTTAAAAATTATCTGGATCGGTGGAGATCTGTTATAAAAATTTATCACAAAATTGAATCCCAAGGTCAAAAATTGCTTTTTCTTCATTATTTTGCAAGTCAAATTCAACCTTATGCAAATTAACTTCACCTATTTGTAAATCAATTTCACCCTTTTGCAAATCAATTTCACCTTTTCCCAAATAAAGTATTTTTAAGTTTCTGTAAAAAAAATCAAATCTAATGTGAATTAATCGTTAAGAAATTCAAAATTGTATTTATTGCAAATAATCAAATATTTATTTTAAAGTAATCACAGATTTTGCACTCGAAATTCACCCTTTTGCATTGAAGGATGAACTTGATTTGCAAAAGGATGAAATTGATTTGCATAAGCTTTTTGATTCGCAAAACGGTAAATTTGGATTGCAAAACATTCCTGAGTAGCAGATACTCGAAACAAAAGAAGAATTTAACCCTCAGCACTCGAATAAATAAATTTGTTCATTTGATGCTTCGTTTTCGAGAAAATTCACTAACAATCCGTCAAGTTTCTCAGAACGGAGGAGGTAAATGAAAAAATTTATTCTACATTTTCTATTGTTGGAACTTTCGTTCCAACCCAATAGTTCACGAAACTTTAAGGTCGTTTTCTAAGAGAACTTTGACGTTCTCTAAGAGAGACTTTTGTTCGTTGCAATGAGTACTATACGATGAAATAAAAAACAATTTTGACCTTGGTATTCAATGATAAGGTCAATTTTGCGATACATTTTTGTAACAGATCTCCGCCGCACCAGAGTCGTGACATATAATTTTGAAACACCTCGTACAAACATTTTTTAATTCTCTTTAAGTAATTCCCTTTTCGTTTAGAATTTATGAATGAATAATTAAGAAGCAAAGAGAGAACATGCGCGCAAATGTGCGTGAATTTACTAAAGGGAAATAATTAAGCAAATTCCTCTGAAATCTATCGACACTAATCTTGCATGGCACAACAACCAAAGTTTCTCCATTGCGTATGATACAAACTTCATTGAATATTAAACATACTCGTACTATACACTTTGTATCTTTTTCGTTACATCACATTTGCATATATTATGCACCGTTTTTTATTTTAACGAACACCGAATCCCAATTGTATTTTTTAAAAAATTACATCGCCCATGTAGAAACAGGGACACGTATTCCTTTCTTTGGTCGTCTCGGCAGACTTTGGTTACGCCATCCATTATCATTAAAAATGGAAACTGTTAATCGATTATTTTAGAAGCATATAATTGTCGAAAGTAGTCCTTTTACGTAAGAAAACGAAACAGTAGAAAAACAAATTACTGAAGAATTATTCAGCTTCTCGATTATGAAACAATCATTAACATTCTTGTCATCTCAGTGTTTCCATTAATGACTAACAATCTTTTAAAATATCAAGTACTGTGGATGTGTAAGTATTTATAAACATAATTTTACAGCAATTCCATCTCTATTAGTCATCTGCGTGATTCAGGCGCGTATGTTGTAATAGTGTTGTCTACACATCCGGCTGCTAGTACTACACGGTAAGGGTGAAAGCTTAAACAACTTACTGGACTGATACGTGTAGCCATAAATCCTTCGTGGAATTTTATTGTATTTAAATGTTGACCCATTGTGTTATATACACTTATGCAGTGATTTGTCGATCCACTGAAATCAATACAATAAATACTATATAAGTGTTTGCACTTATCGTCACACATCAAGTTGTTTGTTGTAAGAGAAACCTGCCGCAAGATTGTAGTTAAAAGTTTTTTTTATAACAATATATCTCATAATCTATCTCATCAACACGAACGTGTGGACTGTAGTGTTGGCTTTCGTCTATACGTATAATTCCACACAATCAAGTTATACTGATACAAATGTATGTTTGTCAGTGTTACCACAAAAAACACTTTTTTGCTCCACAAGGGTGGAGTACACTGATAAATGCCCTAGAATATGGGTACTCTAGCACCTTAAAGAACAGTTGCTGATGGAATTGAAACTTACCATGCAAATATGTCGGCCACATCATGCGCCGCCAATGCCGTAATACCTTGCGTTATCTGTACAGTGCTTACAGAGGAATTTTTTCGAAGATCAAATATTCGAATGTCGCCTGATGATGATCCAGTGAACAATTGAGGTGCAGATCTCTCAGATTTTCTCAAAGACGTTCCCAAAACCCATGCTGTGTGTTCTCTCCAAATCATAACTCTTGATTCTAATGGAGGTAATCTTCTATCGAATAAGCGAACTGAACCATCACCGCAACCGACGGCCATCATTGCACCTGTGATACACCAATGGATAATAAAATCACGATTTTATTGTGCTACGGCATAAAAAAATATTTGATTAAGTGATCTGTTATCACAAATTTCTTGTGTCCGGTAAATAGGACCAAAACTTCGGATTAAAAGTTCGTTAATATTTATTTTGCTTTTTAACGAGATCGTCCAGAAAAATTTGACGATACAGAAAAAAGGTAGATAATCAATCATGTATCACATACAATGCAGAATAAATTACAGAATGCTGTGAAATATCCGGTAACAGGTATCTTTACCCTAGTCCACTTTGAAACATTCACTTTTTTGTATAATATCTACCAAAAAACAAAGGTGTATGGCTTGTTACAGTTGTGTGAATCACCCTGTATATAAAATACGATTTATATGTAATAATAAAAAGAGAAGAGATCATAAACAGTAGTTAAAAAAAAAACAATTATGCTTATTGAGTTTACTTTTAGAACCTCGTATAATTTTTCTAGTTAAAAGTTTACCAATATAGTTTGATTTATCGGACAGCGTTTTGATATACGGTATTCTGACTTTCAAAATTACTGAATTGTCTTTCAAAGAAATGAATTACTTCACTTCTAATTTTTGTTTATGAAGTATCCATTTTGTTCCTTAAATATATGAACTAGAAATGTATGAATGACTAACCTACGCCATCAACATCAATGCATGTAGCACAACAATCAGCACCTGTGGGTATATCTTGTTTCTTTAATTCACTCTCTGCGTCCCAGAGTCTAATGATACGAACATCGCCCGTAACAGCTAAAGTGAGGGACTTTTGTTCCCATTTAGTAACCAAACCAGCTGTTGCTGCAAACAATTTTAATTAATGCACCAAAGTAGAAACGAAATCTTAGATAGTGAAGTCCAAAAAACAGTTGTAATCTCCAGTAGATGTACAAAGTATTCGTACACCTTTTAAGAATGAATAATTTTTTCAAAACTGGACCCAAAAATTGATTAACGTACACACGAGCTGCAAGCAGTTAAAAATGGTGAAAATCATAGTTTTACACGATTTTTAATCAGTTTCTGCTTAAAATCCATAGGATCGTACATCTTTCGATGCATGTCGTTTTTTCCTGCGTCAAAAGATTTCAATGAAATTTTCAGTGTTTGTATAACTACCGTAGATCTACAAAATTTTAGATTTTTATTACGGGCCCAAATAAAAATATTTTTTAAAATGCTTTTATTTTTGCATGTAATCTTGTAAATAATCATTTTTTTGGGAAATCTTTTTCGCATATCATTTCATAAACCAATGCTTCTAATTAATTATAAAAAATCAGGTTGTTTGGTACAATTATAAAAAAGTTATTCCATTTTAAAAAGTGTACAAACACTTTGTACACCCACTGTATATGCAAGTAATTAAAAGTTAAAAGAAACACGTCTACGCACCAGTTGTCGTTTTCGTTGCTGGTTGTATATCAGCTAGTGCTTGCCAAGCGGTCAGTAAAATCGGATCACGGTTTAGCGTGCTACTATAATTTTTCCAAACTCTAACCGAGCCATCATCGGATCCAGCCATTAGTAAACTGACATCGTGAGCGTTAATAAACTCGAGAGCTGTAATACGTGATGCCTTATTCCCACGACTTGCACAATAAGTTAATAACTTTGGACCAGATTGATAATCCCACACTCTGTAAACGAATATAACTAATATTGATAAGATCGCTTTTGCTAGAGTAATACAGTATTCCTTCGGATGATGTGACTTTCGTCTGTGCGGATGATATTACTTTTTTAACCCTCATACGCACCTCAAAAATTGCTGCATAAAAAAGACCAAGATAACAATTCACCCATTTTTATTTTACACATTAAATCACCATATTATGTTTTATCTATAGTGTCACATTTTAAAGGAATGCTTCTCACGACGTAGACATCAAATGATGAATAATTTTACAGTACGTGAAAATATTGAATAGGTGAATTTTCACCCTGAGCAACGTATGAGGTGGTATTCCTTCTCGAATAATTTTATAATTGGTTATTTCCCATTTCTCGAGAAATGAAAAATGTTGAGAAATCAAGAACACTAGTATGGGGGTTAAAGAAACACGATCCAAGCCCGGATAATCGGTGAGGCAATCATCCGAAGGTATACTGTAGCGGTGCAATTTGAAAGAAATAAGTCTACGTTAATTACCCAAAGAAATCTTTCAACGCCACAGCTAAATGAGGTTCGAAAGGATGAAATGTTAAGACTTCTGGAGAAACTGGACATCTCGCATGAAATATTTGCGACTCTACTCTACTTTGTACTGCTCGTACTTGTTCTTCTCTTGTCTCGGATCTGTGCCTTTTGTTTCTTAGGTACCTGAATGTTTAGCGTTGCAACAGCTTTCATCAAACAATAATACTATAAGAAACTTTCATTTTTGAATACATATTAACCGATTTACCTCCACTCCCTTTCATAATGAGCTCTGCTTTCCATATCGTTCATCGACTCAGTCTCACTTTCTAGACTAACAGGCTGAGCAAATTGAGCACAACTCCATTCAACGAATTGCGAAGTTGTCAACGGTGTTTTGACTTCAGGGAACTCGTCAGCTTCCTCCAATATCTGTTATAAAGGAACAGATATAAATTACAGCCCTAAATTTATCATTAGACCACGGATCTTTGTGCATTTATGGCGTCTGAAAATTTCCAAAAAATGCAAGAATGTAAAATTTCATAGATCTTGATACGATTTTTATTCCTTTCGTAAACATAAACATCCGCAGTCTATTTATCATATTGGTTTCAACAAATGTCGATGGTTTTGTTCCCTACCATATTAGGAATTGGTTTTCTTGATCGAGAAGCGTGTGACGATACCCTCGAAGATCGCAATAAATCTGTTCCGGAATTTACTGTAGGCGGCGATTCTCCTTTGCTGTTACTTCATTCGATAAATATGCAAACATTACGAATAATATAGTATATTATACAATGACTTCATCGACTTACCTTAAGTAAGTTGTACGATTTGATGGAGATGGTGGAAGAGACAATGACGAAGATGTTTTCGTTTCAATTCCTTCTTTGGGTGTAGACGATTCTTTCACCTAAAATAAGAAACAGTATATTGTGCTCTAGAGAAGTTTTCTTAACATAAAAACTAATGTAACAATTAGGGGTGTGCGAGAACCTGATGGTCAAGATATGACATATGACACTCTCGAAAAGAATTTGTGATGGACAACAGTCTTTCAATGAAAAGAAATTTTCTATGGTTTGATTATTAACGTAATTAAATTTGCATATAATAATTTTTCATATTACTACAAATAACGGCAATATTCAAAGTGGAAATAGTTATTGCCCCATCTTGTGTAGAGATAAAGATAAAGAATAAATTATGTGTCGAGAGTCTCTATTTTTCGGAAATGGGGATAAATTCGAAAAACTCGAAATTTTCCCACAAAAATTTCGGGCTCCTGCACACCCCTGATAAAAACGAATATGACTATAGGTTCTGCACTCCAATACAGATATATATATATATATATTCATTTTCGTCATTTTCTGATTAATAAATTTTCAAAATGAAACTACATATGTATTTATTGAAACGTATTGTGTATTGAGTCTTATGTTTCCCTCGCAGTAATAAATAAATAATTAAATTTTAAATATTCTTAATGGGTGAAACTGATTTCTAAAAGGTTGAATTTGATTTGCAAAAGGGTGAATTTGGAGTGCAAAACCTACATACATATAATAATTGTACATTTTCCAGTGAGATTTTTAGATTTCTACCTGATTGCGAATATGATTAGTCACTTTTTGAGACATCGAAGCAACCGCAGGATGTGGATCGTTGTCAAGGTTGCACAGCCCGTGCCATAGCTTCATATATACACTACCGTAGGAAAGACTTGGTAAATTTCCAAGTGAACTATGTCCTAAAACCAAGAAACAATCATTTATAAGATTGTCTATTAAACGTTAAATATATTTGAGCTTTGCGATAGTATGCTTCTAAGTAATAAAGTCACGAAATAAATATTAGCTAAACGTATAATATTAAGTTACAACATTTAAAATGAAGGATGAACTATGTACGAACATGCAATGGAATTTCCAATCATTATTACCAAGTGACTCGCAAGGTTTCCTCACGAACTCCCAATTATTTCCTGGTACACGATTGAAACAATATAAAGAATTGTTATCTAAAATCCGACAATAGACAGCTAGTCTTTAGCCGAGTGTTACAGCTCTGTTACTTACCTAAACTGCTTATAGACGATGAAGAAGATACTCTCTTAATACGATCTTGTACAAATCCATCTGTAGTGTCTACACTGTACATATTATTAGGAGAAAGCATTTTCAATCTATCTCTAGAACTAATGCGTCTCATTCCACTGAAAGGTGAGAATGTTTCCACTACAAGGTCTTTACGACTGTTCTCTTCAGCCAAAGCTAAAGTGACGAAGGAATTTTCAAAGTGTAAAACCATCCATTGAAGAGCTACTACTAATTCCTGCGAAAAATATAATGTTTCCGTTACATTTAGAATAGTTGAATCGAACACTGTAATTCAATTCTATTCTGATGATTGCATTAGTTCGTGCCCTATTTTTATAAAAACAAAATTATACAGTCGCCATACTTTTTTAATTGTACAAAAGAATGGTGATTATATAATTGATTAATACAGCTGTATTCTTTAACATTTAACACTAACCATACCAGGTACAAAATATATCGGATATATATTGTTTTATAAAAATTACAAGGCTGAATTCACTTAGATGTTTCACTATTTTTACAATAATACGTGCTTGAATAAAGAAATTTGTTGAATAATTTCTAATGGAAGCATCTTTATAATTTAATTATTATAATATTGTGATTACAGGGTAGAAATGAGCGAAACAAAGAAAAAGAGAGGGAGAGAAAAGGTACAGACCAAATGTGTGACTAAGGTCTGTATAGTTAGGATACTATAAACCAAGTCACATTTCATAGCTGTAAAACTGAAATGAATTAATAATAATAATTAAAATATAAACAATGTTAAAGCGGTCATTTGACCGGTCGCTGTACGGTTTAGTGTTAGTCATTGAATTTTATTTTCAATTCGGCCACGAGCTTATGCAATTATGTAATATTATGTAATGTAACAAACTTACATACTTTTCTAACTAAGGGGCACATATCATGAGATACAGTGTTAATCAATGTTATAGCGATGATTTGATCAATATTATTTGCATGTTCACTTCGCGTTGTAACACTATTTATGAATGTACCCAAAGCGTAAACACTAGCTGCTCGAACCTATGTAATTTTATTGTACATTATTATGTATTCGATCATTATATTAATATACAGCGGATCTTTATGCAAAATAAATCTTCAATCTTAATACGTTTAACAAATGGAACGTAACGTAACAGTACTTTAAAATTTTTATAATCTTTTCATAAATGCATGAAATCCGCTGTCCAATTACACTGTCCAACACCAAAAATGTTTCCATATAACTGTTGGATGGATCATCTAGAGTTTTTTTACGCTGATTCCGAATCTGTCCTTAATTTACTTTGTCACGCTTACGTTGCCACGGAGCGTCCAATAGTACAGAAAATTCAATACGGTATTAGCAATAGTTTTTTGCGAATATCTCGAAAACTAAAATCGAGCGACGGTAACATGTATAAGGAAAAGTTGCTCAGAATGATGACGTTGATAACATATTTGAAGATCATCAAAATCGGTGAGGAGGGCAAACTTCTAAACAATCACCAAAGATTCTGTAGTCTTTCCCGAATCCAGTGTATCCGTTATTAATGCGTTATGATTGTTTAAACATGTTTAGTGAGCGTCACTAGCGGCAACCTGTGTCGGGCGAAGATAATTTGCTTTCTGGTTCAAAAAGAACGTCGACGTTCAGAAGTTGAAACGGTGGTTCCTCAAGATAAAAGTCTGCTCCATCGCGTGGTGCCGTTTGATTTTACGCTGGGCCTTTATTTTTTTGTACAAATTGAAAAATATCTTCAAAATGTCTGAAGTTCTTTTGCTATAAAGAACAATTCAATATCTTTTATAATAACATCACAATATTTGTTTACAGTTGAAAAATGTTTTTTTTTCAAAGTCATGTTTCTCAAAAACTGTCCGTGTAGAAGAAAAATTAAAGGCAGATTCGGAATCAACGCAAAAAACCATATAAGATCCACCCGACAGCTATTTGGAAAGATGGAAAAAGTTGAAATTTGTTGCACAGTGTTATTAACATACGATAGTAGAAAAATTGAGAAAACAAAGTTGAACTATCAGTTCTCTATACCTCAGGAACTGAATCTCTTAGCAATGTAAATAGTTTCTCGTGTGCGATATCTCGAACCCCACACCACCTTGCTTTGTCGTAATTATGCCAAAGCCTAGCAAGACATAAACACAGCCATTGACGTAATAAAGAGTTCGTATCCCCAAGTTGTTCCAAACAAATTGAAACGAGACTACCATGATTAGCAGCTACTTGACCTTGTCGGTAATCATTTACGATACTGGCCAAAACGAACGCTGCCAATGTTCTGTACTCGCTCTAAAATAAAACAGAACAACAACGTTATATGTATAACAAGTTTTAATTTTAAAAATATTGCAATATTAACTTTTTACACCCGGAGTTATTTTCACTCGAAAATTAAATATTTCTACTGACCTAGAATATTTTCATTCCCTATGATTTTAAAAATTTTATGGATATGAAATTGGTATAATACCTCACACAATACCTATAATCGATGTCAATATTATACCTCGTATAATCCTAAACAACGTGGCGAACCACACGACGAACCGCGCATTTTGGCAAATATTTGAGCGCACAAATGTAATGGATTTGTGTTATTTTCAGAATTTCTTGCGAACAACTATGGAAGCTGCAGCGGCGTATACTACACAAAGAAATACAGAAAATATTAGCAGTTTATTGCGTGAGTTAAAGTTTCAAAGTGAAATGTTCAGATGTCTTTAATGCTTCGTATAGTGAACATTTCACATTGAAACTTTAATTCACTCAATAAACTGCCAACATTTTCTGTATTTCTTTGTATAATATACATCGCTATAGCTTCCATAGTTGTTCGCAAGAAATTCTGAAAATAACACAAATCCATTACGTTCGTGCGCTCAAATATATACCAAAATGCGCGGTTCGTCGCGCTCTTTAGGTCTGTACGAGGTCTTAAGTGAAAACTCTTAAAAATTGCACAACTTTTTTAAAATTGGTTCAAAGGACTTTTAAGAGGATCCATTTAATATTGTCCCCGACTGTAAATGTTTAATAATTGATTAGATACCGATATATTTAATAACGTAAACAATATTTTGAGTAATAGTACGGGAATAGTGGCGCCTCTTAGAATCACCATTCGAGTGCTAAGGGTTAAAACGTAAAACAGATAATACCTGAACAGAAGTATCTTGAAGGACAGATAAGAAATATTTGTGCCCTCCATCACGTACGAGATCTGCTTGACAAGTCTGTAAGTGTATGTACAACTATGTTAGTTAATTGAAATTAGTGTTAAATACAGGGTGGGGCGTTATGAACTGGTGACTTTGAAAAACAGAGTTGTCCTTCATATCTCCTTCACGTCTCCACCTATAGAAAAATTAGTAACATCAGATTACGAACGCCTCGATACCAAGTAAGTTTGATCTGATTCACTTTCATCTACAGTGGGTATACAAAGTATTTGTACACCTTTTAAAATAGTATAACTTTTTTATAATTGTACCAAACGATCTGATTTTTTATCATCAATTAGAAGCATTGGTTTACTAAATGATCTGCAAAAAGATTTTCCAAAAACCACAATTTACAAGGTTGCATGAAAAAAAAGGATTTCTTTTCATTTTTTTATTAGGGCCCTTAATGAAAATTTCAAATATATGTTTCGTAGATCTATGTTTGTTACACACGTACTTTTACACGATTTTTGATCAGTTTCTGCTTAAAATCTACAGAATCGTGCATCTTTCGATGCGTGTCGTTTTTTTCCTGCGTCAAAAGATTTCGATGATATTTTTAGTATGTGTAAGAAGTTTAAAGAATGCGTTTTTTATTTTTGCATGTAAACCTTGTAAATAATAATTTTTTGGAAAATCTTTTTCGCATATCATTTCATAAACCAATGCTTTTAATTAATTATAAAAAATCAGGTCGTTTGGTACAATTATAAAAAAGTGATTACATTTTAAAAAGCGCACCAACACTTTGTACACCCACTGTATCTTCAAAAGGAAGCGAGTTATTCAGGTGACCTGTTCGTAACGCCACACCCTGTATAAAAAGTAGACAGCAGATCGTCAGAATAAAAATTTTCTACCTGATTTGCAAGAAACTGAAGTGAAATAGAAATTGATTTTCTTTCGTAACCTGTTTAATAGGTTGAAAATAATATAACAATATTTTTAAATTCTTCAATTTTGTCATAAGTGCATAAAATCCGCTGTCTAGTAATAATTTTCTAATTAGAATTTGATTCTTTATTGAAACTTACACTGTCAACTGCAAGAATTTTCGCCCAAATGAAAACAAGCAATGGACGTAATTCTCTGGCATTACTCTGTAGTAATTTCAGAACGTATGGAAAAATGCCTACGCTAAGAGCCAAGTTTACTGCCCACGGACCAAGATCAAGAAAACGTCCTAATAACTCCAATGCTCTGAGTCTATGAACTTGGCTTAACAAGACTTGAAGTACTATTGGCAGTTGTTCCGGAGGGTTGCGGCTTTTTGAACCCAGTGTAAGCCATACTTGAAAGGCTGTCAATTGCTCTTCAAAAAATGGGGAGTGCACAAACTGATCTTCATTCTCTAGGATAGATGGTAATTGCGCTAAGCAGAGATCGAGTGCTAAATCCCATGCTTGCCACATAGGATGCTGAAGTTTATAAGAAACATTAAATTTTCCGCTCGTGTTGGGACACCCTCCATTTAAGCACTTACCTGATAGGTAGGTGGTAATTTTGGACAAGATACTGGTGTACAATCATATGACCGAAGTATTCTTTCGGCGAGTAAAAAATTTCTAAATAAACTAGCAACTAATAAATCTTGTCTGAATAATCTCTGGAATAGATCTGAAAATTAAATACGTTTATTTGATAGCACCTTTCGTTATTCGTTATAAGAAAGTAACTACGTATAACATACAGCAATATTTTACCTCTTGGCAAGGTGTTCCACGCTATTGTATCAGTAATCGCTGTAAATATCCAGTTAAGTTCTCCTAACATTGTTCTCCTGTCGGTCAACTGCCCTGGAATTCTGAAATTGATTTACTAATTTGTTTAATAGATCTTTTCGTATACTGTAACACTTTGTGTATACAATTAATAATTTGATATGAAAGACGGAACAGAACTTCTACTTATATCCCATTCTAAGTCAAATACCAACAACTCAAGTAAAAATTGGAAATTGTACAAACATCCGCAGTCTAATTATTAGACTGCTAATTTTATGCATTCGTGACAAAAATAAATGGGTAAAACGGTTGAAAGATAAAAAGAATTTAAGGATATCATAATGTACTATTTCCAACATATTAAAATTATTAATGAAAGAAAGAAGTTTTGATTTAGCTCCTGTATCTTGCAATTAAACGCGACAACATTTTTACTTTGTATACAAATCTACTGTCTACTAATTATTATTGTATATTGCCAGAAATATGTAAAATATTCTTACTTGTCGATTAAATCTAACGATATTTTTGGTACCAATTTCGACGTATTTTGCATTACAAACCTGTATAAACATAAAATAGAAATTCAGCTTTTTATAGAAGTTGAGCTATTTTCAATATTTTCGTTTTCTTTTTTCAATCTCACCAACGCAATGCAATTTTTATCGGAGTTGTAAGGCATGAGGTAAATATATCAGCAGGTAAATCTGGATTCATAGGCAAAATTTGATTAGCTGCGCAGGCTGCTAACTGGATACAATTTTTATAAGAAGGTACTGTTGTATTTCCATACGTAGTCACCCCAGTTGCACGATTCTGTTGAAGTGCTAGTCTTTCCATCTACGATGCAACATTTGTAATATATGTAAATATATTTACGACTAAGTTTCACCTTCGAATAAAACGTGCGAACAATTTTTACCTCGTATTCCTTCTCATGTTGTTCTGCAAACTGTTGAAATGATTCTACAATAATACCTGCATTCGAACAATCATATACATAGATGCTAGGGGCTCCCATCCATGTTTGCAAATCATATACAGACAAAGGAATGTACTGCGTATATGTCTGTAAAAATATTTCAGGGTTAGAAAAACTTTTATTTGCATGTTTTTAGTTTTAATATTTTTCTATTTTACACTAACAAAATCACTGTAATAGAGAATTCACAGTACAAAACACACAAATACATTTAGATTCAACGACTGTCTGTAGTCGACTAACATTAGTGTCTTATAATTATGTCCAACCGAAATTATATTATTTTAGAGTAAATTAGAAATGTGTTACTATTTTTCGCAAAATTTATGAAGATGTTATTAAAAAGAAAAACCATTTTCTTTTGATGAAACGCATATATATATATATATATACATATATATATTATTAAGTTCCTAAAATAATAATTTTCAGGGTGTTTTATAATTTTGTCCATTGCTGTACTAGTAGAAGAACGTCTGATTCTGATGCAAAATATTTGTTATAGAAGGAACTCAATACTGACCCTATTAAATACCCATATTTCACCATTACTAGTAGGTTTAGGAACACCATGACCATTGTAATGAAACAATACTCTTTCCTCTTTTGCATTTCTCCTTAAAGAAGTGCACAACTTTTTAACTTCCTCAACAGTAGGATCTAAACTCTGTTTGTAACGAGCTCTTGGCTGCCATCGTTCATACTGTTTCTGTAAATTAGAACCTACGGTTTCCAAAGCTTTCTGTTGGCTCATTGATAAAGGATCTGGAAAATTTAAAGAATATAATCTTCCTATAGTTTACATTTATTAAAACAAATACTAATAAGAAGCATTTGCATTTTTATTTCTATACTATTACTAGCTGTACCCGCGACTTTGTCCACGTGCAATAACAAATCCTGGTTGATTATTAACGTAATTAAATTTTCAATCTCCAAGGTGGTCTCAGATTTTTCCTAAAACCTACCATTAAAAAACTACAGCTGTTTAAAACGACGGTAAACCAAAAAGTTTAAGAAAAACGCACACTTTTTGTGTTATAACTTCTAAATTATGCAACCTACAGCATCGGCTCAGTGGCCATTTGAAAGAACTTGGAGAGCTGAATCCAATGAGTGATGACCAGTTCTAGATTTTTTATTTCACAATTAATGAAATTGTAAAGATACTTCCGTAAGAAATGATTTAATAAATATCTTTATCAGAGCACATATTATAATAAGAACCATGCAAGAAGTCTAAATAGATTTGTAATTGTCATTTTTATAAGGCAACCACGTGCTTGTTGCTTTTATAACTCGATACGTTTACTGTTAATATGCTATGTTCAATTTTCATAGACGTATAATTTTACATTTAAATAAAGTGTGTTAATTAATTAACTCACTAATCGTTGATAGTAAAGAAGTACTAAAATGAAAAACGTGAATGACCATAATATCTTATTTTTACTGTAATACAATCAAGAAATTTGAAACTTGTAGATAGAATACATTGGGTATATAAGTGGGAAGTTTAATGTCATTGATAAAAATTGGACATTTAATATGCAACCACCTAATATTATAAATTCTAATAAATTTGGATTAACGATCGTTCGAACGCCACCTAGCAGTAATCAGTCGAAATGACATTCGTTAGGAATTGTTGTCATACGTGAGTGTGCATAACCTTAAAATTCTATTACATAATGGCAATGGCAGCGGTAACCGAGATGTAAATAAACCAGAATAAATACCTATCCAACATTCAAGGCGGGCGCATGGTTGCGTTTTCACGATATCCGGAGGATCGACACCGACGTTTAAACACAGTACCAGAGCCACGCTCACGGTTTTCATCTAAAACAAAAAAAAATACATGAATTCGCAAAACCTCATCGTGTCGAATGAAATACGTAGTATTCTGACAATGAGATGGGCCGAGTTATTTAGGTGGAAGATTGAAGAGAAAACAAACCCGTTCTTTCATTCTCCATGTTTGTGTAATACAATTGACACCCTCGATCGTCGCCGTGTGACGCGGCTTACAAAACGCTAGCTGTATTTTCCAATCATCCTCCTCTGTCAATATCGAATTTTCTTCGTCGCGGCATGGTTTCGAGGCAGTTACTGACATTTTAAGCCTGCGACTTCGGAGAAGCTTTCTGTCGAAATTGTACAAAAGACACGCTCCGGTTATCAATGATTCGCAACAGATGTCATGTAAATATACGTCCTAGCTATCGACTAATAATATTCAATAGCTGACAAATTCACAAACGTATTTTATCGGGGCACAGTTTCGTAAGTTTACTTCATCGACCGCCATCTTACACCTTTCACGATGTTACCAATAAACTCTCGCGAACGCGTATATTCGTATAATACTCTGATTCGGTTTGCACGAGTACGAAGATGGCGCTGCTTTTTGCCGGCGCGCCGTTACATATTTACAAATTTCCAAGGTTCTTTCGATTTTGTTATGCAATATTAGGTTGATGCATATATGAACATTTCCAATTTTGGGTTTGTAATGCCGGACCAAAAATGCAATAGGGGTATTCGGTATTTTTTTAAACGCTGTACCGGAATACGGTATTAGGAATTTTCAAAATGGTACATAAACAGTTTTTTTGGTATATTTATTAGTTTCGCACAAAAAATAATAAACTATTAAAATATAACTACTATACTACTACTGTACTACTGTAAATACGTATTTCAAACAAAAGTAGATGCTCAAAAAAAGTTATAGCTAATACCGAAAATATCGGTATTTTACCTTACTAAATAACGGTTTCACGAAATACCGGTATTCGGTGTACCGGTATATTGCAATCCCTAGTCCGATTTTTAGCATTGTGTTCCTTTATTGTATCAAATAGATATCTCTAATCGTAATAGGTTACAATTTAAAACTGTAGCATATTGAAGAAAACTAAATTTCTTACCATTGACCCACATTTTGTACAACATCGTCGAATATTAAGAATAAAATACGTTTATAAATATATACATATAAAGTAAATAATTTTTATTTCAGTTTTACACATCATACGCCTAATAATCGCATGTATTTTTTAATGAACAATATTATTATACAGGGTGAGGCACCTGAAACAGGCCACCCGGATAACTCGGCTGCTATTGGTGTTTGGAAAAAATGCATCAGATGGAACTTGCTTGGTGTCGATGGTGTTAGTCGATGGTGAATGTCCAATATTTTTGATCGAACTCGGATGAAGCACAAAATTCTGTGTAGAAAAGTATTGACCTCCATATATATCATAAATCTGATAGTTAACGAGATATTATCGATATAATCTTTCATATAATAGCAGGGCCTCGCAAAATGAACGTAAAAACACAATATAAAACACAATATTTCAAATATTCTAGCTATTGATTCATGGCGATATTTTCTTTCAAGGTCATCTGAAAGTCATCGTACAGCAGGTCATTGAATTCGTTTTGACGTCGCCTACAATATTATGAAGTTAAAAATACCCAGTACCATTTAAAGATATGACAGTGACCTTGATTTTTTGTTGAAAATCGATTTTCTTTTTAATTTAAAAAATTGCAATTTCTTGTCGGTTAAATACTGATTAACTTTTGTACGAAACAATTTTCTGTCCGACCATCCGAAGGGGCTGAAAAATTGTGGGGACTTTGTGCCGCACCCTGTATACTTACTTGCTATAAATTACTTAAAATATTTGTCCGTTTGTCATATAATTGTTTTCCAAAATTCTAAAACATTAGAATCCTCCGAGATATTCGGTCTGTCTAGATATTGTCATTTTATTATCATTTGCATCTGTTCGTTTAGATACTCTACCTCCAACAAATCTTATTAATAATGATTTCTTTTTTGTACTGAGCAATTGTTTCCTGGATTTTAGGACTTCCATTTTTCATTTCAAGTCCTCGTGTAAATTGGAGTCAAGAATCTTTGCAATTCTAGTATAATTAACTATATAATTTTTCAATAGACTATTTTGCCGTCTTACGCCTTTTATTATGTACCGAGATTTGTTACATAATTTTCTATTTAATATGTATACCGTAATTAAAAGGAATTTTAAGTGATGCAGACATTCTTCCTGTTGCTGTTCCGAAGCAATACAAAACTTTTTCAGACATCATTTAAAAACATTATTTCATCTATTAAAAATAAATTATTTGACAAATTTTTAAAGGTATTAATAATAAAATGTATTTGCATATAAGTTGAATCATAAACAATTTTCTTTTGCATCCGACAAAGTTGTTTCTAGTATGCTTAAATTTATTCAAAATGAATATATGTACATTTAAATATATACTTAAAATATGTTATGACTAATAACATTTATCTACTTTATTTAACCTGCCAAATTTTAATTCCACCATTTGAATCATTAAAGCTGTAGCAGATCATATATTTACATTCTATTTAGTTTTTTTAAGTTGTTTAAGACTCATCTCAATATTATAAAAGTGTTTTTTAATTCAACAGATATATTAAGTTTACAAAGTAGGATAATATATTATTGAATAAAATATAAAGAATTATATAAATGGAAAAATAATATACATTGTTCTACGTCGACTGGAATTTTTCTATAGTTATTCTTTTAGACTGATTATTAAGCAAAACTATTATTGTTTTAAGTAATCCGATATTTTCAATATTTTGGAATATCATTATTATATGTATATAATATAATACAAAATTTTTGTTGTTATTGACCTGATCCGTTTGTAAACAATAAGTTAAATGTCTAAAAGTAAAAGCAGAACTTTGGTAAAACGAAAATTACTCAGTGAATGTTAATTAAAAAACTACATCGTAATTGAAAGTTTTATTCTTTGATTTCTGTTATATATTTTATCTAAATAATTTATATATTAAATACTAGGGGTCTCCGCCCCTTCTTCGCTTCGTTCGCCAACCCCCGCGTCGCCACGCTCTCTCTTTCTCTCTCTGAAAAATACACACTGTCACGTCGCTCAATGTTCGATTCCTCTTCAGAAGGCAACCCGCTCCTCAATTTTCGGTTCCCCTTCAGGAGGCAACCCGCTCGGCGTTAAAGCGTGACAGAACTACAAAACTATTTCATATAATATAAAGATATTTCGAATGAATATAATACTATATACGTACATGTGTGTGTAAGCGCGCGCGCACAGTATGCACATGCGCATGTGTGCGTATGGTAAGTATTTACATACCGAAAGTTTTCTTATTCCATTATTCATACACATTTACGTACCTTTTTATTTGATCAAATTTGTTATAATTAATATTTTATATACTATATGTATGTATGTATACGTGTGTTTCCTAACACAAGACACAACTGATTTGTAAATTCAGTCAAAAACAATTACACAGATTAAAAATACGTACTGAATATCTTGTAAAATTTTTCAAATTAATTTTTCAAATTGAAATTGTAAAAAATCATATTTCGGATTTCACGTTAATGAAACGTCAAGGGCGACATTTATATACCTTCGGACAACTATGTTCACAGCCTACATATATACAATCCTTATATCTTTCTATATACAATCTTGTTTCCATTTATCAATTGTTTGGAATGACCATACAATAAGTTATAGGACCACAGTTTTTAGATTATATTACTTCGATACCTAAAAATACTGTAGGATTATAACTTTGCGTACCGCTTTGCAACTCGTTTGATTTAGTTCTTGTTTTAATCTCACTGTACAGTTTGCAAGTTTTGTTAGTCGTTTATTCAAGAATTTTATTCCTTTCCATTTTGAAAATCATTGAAGCGGTTCAGGATTAGTGAGATGTGTATAGCCCTGTAAAAAAATAGAAAAAAGATTTCAGTGTTTCACCCTTTATTATTATTTATTACATATATATATATATATATATATATATATATATATATATATATATGTACATATTTTACGTATATATACAGGGTGTCCCGAATTTAAATGGTAAAACTTCAGGAGCGTGTAGGGTACCGTAAAACTAAGACAAAAAGTCTTTTTCGAGAGATTTGCTCGTTTTGGAGAAAATATGTGAGATATGTAAACACTTGATGTTATCCTTTACATTCTTTTTTACATTCTTTACATTCTTGTCTTAGTTTTTCGGTCTCCTATACGCTCCTGAAAAGTTTTGCCATTTAAATTCGGGACACCTTGTATATTATATATACTTATTATATACAACAAAACAAATTATATGTAATGCACACATGCATAGGATTGGCTATGGTGATAGGATAGATTGGACAACTTATGCACCACCATCGCAGTAGAACAGAGCATGGACTGCTTTTTTCCTTGTATAACCAGAAATTTTTGCCTTTTTCCTATGTTATCCAATAAATTTGGACGAGAATATGTGAGAAATTCAAGCTTCGATCTTGGAGGATCAATGGTTTGGGAGTTATAAATGTTTGAAGTTGAGCGATTTCCAGTGCTTTTGAGGAAAATTAAATCATCATTGTTTAAACATGTTTAAACATTCATAATGTATTAATATTGAACAACACTGTATTTGGGAAAGTCTGCAGAAACATTTGCTCTAAAGAACAATTCAAAACCTTTTATAATAACATCACAATATTTGTTTAAAATTGGAAAATGTCTTTCGTCAAAATCAAATTTTTCAAAAACTGTGCGTCTAGGAGAAAAATTAAAAGCAGATTCAAAATCAGTGCAGAAGAATCTATAAAAATCGGAACGTTTTTTAGCTGTTGGACAGTGTAATTAATTAGTTGGTTGGTGGTCGAAGTCGCTGAACTTCAAACATTTATAATTGTTGAACCATTGGCCATCCAGGATCGAAACTTGGATTTCTCACATCTTCTCGTTCAAATCTGCTGGATAACATAGGAAAAAGGTAAAAATTAGTAGGAGAAAGACAAAAATTTCTGGTTAAGAAATTAGAAGGCGCATTCCACTCCCTTGCAATTCAGGAAACGAGTGTAGCTCCTTAAGGGAAGAAAAAACATTCAATTTAGTTTCTATTTCTTGCAATGGATGCAGACAACTTTTATTTTGCATAAGGATCCGCAGTCTAGTAATTACATGTACATACATAACAACACTATTGATTCTTTCTTTCTTGGTCAAAAAAGTTCTTTAAACCGTTTGCCTGCCATTGCACAAACAGGTCAAATTGTTTCGACCATTCCACAATAATGTCCAGAGCTTTCGCTACATCTTCGTCCTGCAACCGACATGAGTGCTCTTCTGCCTCTTCTTCTTCTTCTTCTTCTTTTCGTTTCGCATCATCGTCCTTAGGTTCGGCTTTTCCGCCTATACCATGGCGTCTTTTAAATCGCCATATCCACGCTCGATTGCAGCTAAACGTCGACGATCCACCGAAGTTTGCATTCAATTCCTCAGCTTTTTGTTGCAAAAGTTTGTCGCTCATAATGTTGCCTATCGCACTCTGCTCGGCAAACCAAACATATAATTTATCGTCCAGCTCTTGCAGTATAGGACCCTTTATTTTCTTCGCTTTTTTATCTATATGATGCTTCCTGTCCACTTCTTGCACGAGATTCGTAGCATTCTTCTTAATAGAATAAATTGTTTGAATAGTCACTCCGAATTGCTCGGCTAAATGCTTCGGAGGAACGCTTTCTCCGAGTTTTTTCACGATATCCAATCGTTGCATCACGGTCAAGTGCTTGTATTTCTTTCGGTCGCTGTTACCACTCGACATATTTGATAATTTTTCACGTGGTCCTAAATGTTTTTCAACGTCGACGGTCTCTTTTATGCTTAATCTCAGAACGCCCATTCCTTTGCAAATATAATTAAATGTCCTAAGCGTGTAGCTCCGATTTTTCGTTTCATTGGATAGTCTGTAACTGTGTTTCCGATGTACCGCGATTATGTTTGTCTCTTTACTTTTACATTTCTTACTGTTTATCGTTTACAGAAATGTCTGTATCTTCTGACATTATTTTAATTTAAAAATAGGTATATAGTGCGTGATTGAACGCGCCCGTGCCTCTGCGCGCGCGCGCGCGCGCGTGTGTGTAAATGTGTACCCAACACGCGACGAAACAGAGTCAGCGTCGTCGCCGGGAAAGAACAGTGCTCTCGGACATCTTGTGCGAAGCACACGATCGAGACTACCACTGATTTTACGAATAACTGATGAACAATTGAACCATTTTGACTAATGAATTATCAAATCGGACGTGGACCGATCATCAAAACGTCGACGTTACGTTAATTGCTCTTTCTCACTCACAGTAATCACAGAGTAAGAGAGGACGCCACGTGAGAACGGCTAGTTCTCTCTCGCACACAGTAGCCGCGTATACAGGGTGAGTCATAAGAAATAGAACACTTGAGTATCTTTGATGCATATCTCGCGTAGCCTTCGAAACTTGGCCATCGCGAGTAAGTAAATCCAAGCGCTGATGTAAATGAAGAAGAGAATAAATTATTATCACTATTATTATTATAAAATCTCCATTCGATAATGGCACAAAAATGCAATGTACAGTCCATCCTTCACCTTACCTGTGCTACATACAAAATAATGCACTCTAATATGCAGAGTTATGCATGCTCTATAACAATATTACAAAGAAGAAAATTACATGATTAGTAGAAACGTATGAGTATGCATTTGTGGGGGCAATTAAGATTACTAATCCAGTCAATGTATGTTTAAAAGGGGGGTGTAGAAGGAAATGGAAGGAACACAGTTTTTGACTTTGGAACTTTGTTCAGACTAATTAGGAGGTAAACGTAGAAAGTCCCTTTTTCGGTTTTCCACTTATATCTCAGAAACTATGCGTCCTAGCAATAAGACCATTCTATAGGAAATGAATGCTGACAAAATATGCCACAAGATTGATTCTATTCAGTTTTTCGCTATATCGCACAGTTTCCGACATATCCGCGCTCAAAATTCATACTGTAATCGCACAATATTAGTCCAACAGCCGTATTTTTCATGGACTTATATCGTGGCTCTGACTTGATTATTTTATGAGTGCGCCGACCGCGCCGAGACTTCAATAGGAGCCGAACATAGAAAAGGACAGAATGATGACCGCGTCTATCGTGCCGAAACTTCAATAGAGAACCCAACATAGAGAAGGACACAATGAAACACGGTTCGGGTGGCCGAAGAGTTTCGTTCTGTCCGCGTCTCTTTCTTTTCCATACGCTGTCCTTCTTGCGACCGAAACTTTCTTCGTCGATTACACCACTAAATACAACTGAAATTATATCGTGTTTGGTCTTGTTTTAATCAGAAAAATGCCGGACATCTCGGAAACTATGCGAGATAGCGAAAAAATGAATGGAATCATTCTTGTGGCACACTTTATCAGCTTTCATTTTCTATAGAATGGTCTTATTGTTAGGACGCATAGTTTTCGATAAGCGAAAAACCGAAAAAATGGACCTTCTACATGCCCCCTGCACCCCGCTCACCTACTAGGAGTAGAGACTTCTAGTATGTTTACCTCCTAAATAGTCGGAATAAAGTCTCAAAGTCAGAAACTGTGTTCCTTCCATTTCCCTCTACAACTTTCCGTTGACTGGACTAGATGATGCAAAGCGAAATACACAGCATGAAATATGTAAATATTTCTTCAGAACAAAGTTACGCGATTTTGTATGTAAGAGCATTCTTATTTCTGCTGTTTTAACAAATGAACAAGGCAACTTTTCTATGCTACTAACAAAAGACTAATGTAAGGCACTTCTGTAAGTGCAATAAAGCAACTATCACCTGTTATATTTGTTTCATTTTTGAGGAACTAGAAAACACCTTTCAGTCAGAATACAGAAATATACCCCTGCTAATATTAAGACACCCTTAAAACGACGGTAACTTATTTAATATTGGATCATACGATTTGAACTTTTCTGAGAAGGTAGAAAATATATACGTATAGTCTAATATTTAAAAACTTGTCATTTTTTTAGAGCGTTCGAATATTAATGGGAGTCATTGTAACTTCCTTTAATTAATTTGTATCGTTTAACACTTAAATATTTAAAAAGGAAACTGACGATACAAGTGTCTCGACGTTATACGATCAGGACGGAATGTTTATTAAAGAGATTTCATTTATTTGTTTATGCTCCATAATGATATTAAAAAGAATATAATGGAATTCCATCATAAAAAATACTAATAGCTGTGAAATCTTAAGAGAGAAACCTGAAAAATAATCTTTTTTCGATCATTAAATGTACCTCTTGAAATAGTGTAACTTTGACCTGAGTGTTTTTCCATAGAATCAAAAATAACGAAGATATTTTGATGTTCTCATTTAAATGCGCCACAGTAATGGAAAATTGCAAATGGGAATTGCGAATACTACATAGTTTGCACAATCTGTACTTGTTAGTGATTCATGCTGCCATAATAGGGGCGGCGTACACTTATCCGTTTGTTTCCTGGTCTTATGGTGTTATTGAACGAATCTCGTAACCGTTCTCTGAACGTTTTATATTCCATCTCTGGATTACTTTGACCGAAATCAAAATCTGCCACTTCCACTGTGAATCTTGCTCTGCTTTGTATATAATACGCAATGCCGAAAACAATCAGTACTACAGCTGCGAGTGAACAAGAAACTGGCACAGCAATTACTGACAATTGCGGTTTTGTTGTCACTGAAATGTAAAACACACAAACGTAAAACTACTTTAAATTCATTACTATGTGAAAGCAAATATTAGAATTAGACTGCGGATCTTTACTCGTTTTTGGTATCTAACAATTTTCCAAAAATACTGGAACGTAAAATTCAATAGAACTTGGTACGATTTTTACTTATTCCAGATCTACAAAGACTACTGGCACTGAAAATAACATTTCATTTAATTCTACTTTCTTAAAATTTCCCTACAAAAATTGAAAATTACATGAACATCTGCAGTCTAATTATAATAATTAGACAGCTGATCTTATGCATTTATGACAAAACTGGGTAGATGTAATTTAAAACATTGGTGAGATTAAAAGAATTTTAACATACTTTTATATTATTTTCAACCTATTGAACATATTCATAGAGAATATCCGATTTGTTGCAAATTAGATGGAAAATTTTTATTTTGCATAGAGATCCGCTGTCTAATAAAAATACTGATATTTATAATAGAATACCTTTATAAATATTTATTGTCATAGGATATATTTCTTTGCTGACATCGTTGTTCATTATAATTAGTATTGTATATACACTGGGCTCCAAAAAATAATGGATAATGGAGAAATTACAAGAACGAAGGTGATCAACGCTATTGCATGTTTCGTTTCCAGTAATATTGTATTTTCCTCGATGGAAGTCAAGGCACTTATAAAAAGGTCCTGAACCTTTACATGTTACATTCAAAGATAACATGTCCCACGGTTGAATCCAATTTGTACCTTCCACTGTTATGTTCATTATAGGCGCTTGAATTGTTTAAAATATAAAATATAACTTACACTGAATACTCACAGCGAATTATTATACAGTAATGTTCCATTCTAAGTCAATTCTCGGTTTTATGTTGTGACATTATACTTGAAAAAATCAGGTCGTTGCGTTCAATTACATAAAAAGTTATTCTATTTTAAAAGGTGTACAAACACTTTGTACACCCATTGTAGTCTTATTTCTCATTTCTCGAGAAATTAAAAATGTTGAGAAATCAGGAACACTAGATATACGCGACGCGGTATCGGATAGCACGGTATGTTTACAGTTTTCGGCGACCGAGGCAGTTCGAGCTTCTGAGCCCCTCGTGGGGTATGCGCCCCAGTGGAATGGGTAGGCAAAGTGACATAGAACGGTCTTTTCCGTCGGACTTAGAATGAGACATTACTGTAATATGATTTCTAAATTACTTACCACGAACATTAACTTTCTTACTGAAGTATCCATAAGTTTTTTCAGGATCTGAAGCAATTATGGAGGAATTCGAACAGATGTAAGGTATGGGAATATTTACATTGGCGATACTGGCGTTTGGTGAAAGTGTTGTAGTAGGTATTGTAACAGGCAAAGATATTGAACTTGTCGTCAATAACGGTTTCTCTGTTGCAACAGTATCATTAGTTATAGTTGTTACTACCCGTTCTGTAGTAGTATTTGACATTATCACGTTTCGTTCGGTTGTACCAAGCGGCTCAATTGTTGTGGTTTCAGGCAATATAGTTGACGGTGGCTCGAATGATGCAACTACTAATGCTTCAATAAGATGTAACGTATCGGGATTTGTGAAATTATAAAGAAACTTGAAATCAGTTGTTTGATCATAATACACGCAATCTATAAACCAGTAAGTAGATACCGATGTTGCATTCTTCAAATAATCTACATCCCCTTTACGCATATTTATTGTTACATTAGCTTCTGTTGCAGAAGAGATATATTCATCTCCTACTGTTTTATTCGGCTGTATAATTTCAATATTGCCATTAATAAATTCTACAAAAATATAACACATTAGAAACCACGTAATATATCAAGCTGAATACAGATTTATCTAACAATTTTATTAACATACCTGTTACGTGAAACCTGGTGCGTACACTGGTACATCTCCACCACCAAATAGAAAATTGTTCGCTAACTATCACTTCCACTTCAAATATTCCAACACTATAAATGTCATGTGGATAACTCACACTCCAATATACCGTAGTATTCGATGTTCCTTCCGTCTATGAAGTGACAAAAATATGTAAAAGTACATTTTAAAATGTCAAATACCCTTTCAAAGTTGGCGTTAAAGTAATATTACGATGTCACTTGTGTTTGTTATTACCTATTATATGGTAGTGACACTATTTTTTTACACATCTGTAGAATCAACAATTTTTAACTATCATACATTCCTCAAGATAAAAGTCCACTCATTTATTATTTTTACGTACTATAAAATGATTGGTTCTTCTTTATCTGTGTTGTGAGACATACTTCTCTAAACTGTGATGTGATAAATGAAGCAAAGTTTATTAGCTTAAAGTATGAAGCAAAAATGGGTGAGAAAGTATCATAGAATCTTTTATGCAATTATTTCTGAGGAACGTATGAGGGTTAAAATATTGAAAAATGCTTTAAGATTTGTTCATAGATCACTAAAAACTACAACATATTCAAACTTCAACAAAATCTGAAACAGCATGTAACTGTTACAACTTTATGCTTCCAAATAATACAAATTACGCCTGGTAAACGTAAAAATATTACTTTTTAGCACGAACGCGGCCTAGATTGATTTTTTAAGTAGCGCTTTTAACTATTGAAAAACTCCATCGCATACATTATCGACAAATTAGAAGGCGCATTCCGTGCCCTTGCAATCCTAGAAGAACGAGTCTACCCCCTTAATACTAAATCGATAACGAGGGGTCAAGTAACCCATTTTAAATTCTTTATTTAACAATTATTGAAATTGCAAAGATGTTTTCATGGGAATTTATTAAATATATTTTTTGACTCCAGTATATATATTATATTGGCTTGGCGAAGGTGATATAAAATCGAATTTCTCTCTTTATTCAAGCAATGAAGTATAATCAATCAAGTACTTTCTTATTTATTATTTTTGGCAAAAGATCGTTGATTGAAAAGGAAAATATCTTATTTATTAAAATTCGTGCCTTGAATAAAAAAATTAGGCCATCTATTTCACCTTAAAATACCAAAATTACTTTCTTGCCAACCCAATAGTAAAAATCGCACAATATAAATAAATTTAATCTTGTTATTTTTATAATACTACACATATCAGTCACTTTTGATGGTTGATAGGTTCAATGTTAAGTGAAATGTTATTTTTCTGGAAAAGTGATAGTGTTAACACTAAACCTACCACGACAAGTCAAATGACTGGTTCAAGAATTGTTTATTTTGCAATTATTGAAATTATAAAGATACTTTTATTAGAAATGATTGAATAAATATCCTTACTGGAGCACATATTACACAATAAGAACCTCTCAAAGACTAAATAAATTAAATCTTATTATGTTTATAAGGCACCATGTGTGTTTTGTAGCTCTGTATGTTTAGTGTTAATTGATCTATATCCTACGTTGCATAGGTCTACTTACATTTTATATTTCTATGACAAAATTGATAACCGAACGAACGAATTGTTGCATGTATTCAAGATAATAACTGAGCATATGTTACAATTAGAGCTGCGCAAAGTCTAAATAAAATCAGTCTTGTCATTTTGATAAGGAAACATGTACCAGTCCCTTTTAAGGCTCGGTAGGTTTAGTGTTAAAATATCAAAATTACTTTCTTGCCAACTCAGTATGATAGTACTAACCTCATATACATGGGACGGTATCGCATCATCTCTCCATTGATACTTAAAAGTACCCGATGGTCTCATACCATTCTCTTTAAAAAAGTCAGCTTTGAACGTAATAGTCCCACCTAATACTACAGGACCATCATGAGACAATATAACGTTATAATCGTCAGCATTGACTGTAACAGAAAGAGTCTTATAAAACGAAGTGAAGTTGTTTATAACAATACGCAGAATTAGAAAATAAATGTAAATAAGTTTTGACAATTACGCAATTTAAAAAATTGGCTAAATTACCTGGAAGTGTAGATAACAGATAGAAAAAGAGACCCCAGGAAAAATGCACTACCTGCATTTTGCACGTTGATAAGTCGTTACATTTATTTTAGAGAATATTTACAACACTCCGTGATTTTTATTTTCAATCGATCTCGGAAACGCATATCATAATGTTTCTAACTGTAACATGTTAGCATTAGTGATTGCCAACTGTGTCGTTTCATATACACATTGTAATAACTTTGATATGTCAAGCGTAGGAAATATTTACACATATAAGAATGTCAAAAGTAATTGTCAGAAACCTTTCTCAAGTGTTTTAGTTTAGTACTACAGATTTCAAAAGTTATTTTCAAATTGTGTGTCATTCATGAAAGATAAATTCTCTAGTAAAAACCAATGCAATTACACATATGTAAAATGAAATGAATCATCTTCACCTATGACGAAATATTATATGTGATGGGAAAAGCCGTATGACATCGTACCACTGACGTGCCACCCCTTGTCTTAGGCAAGTGGACGCAAGTGGGTACAGGGATAACGTGGAACTTACAGGGATCTGAAATACCACATCGCTAGAAGTTCCACCACGGACGAGATAAAGGAATAGACCTGACACCCAATGTATTTTGGTGTTCGTCTGTAAAACTAAGTGTATTAGCAAAGTACCAGTTACGTAAAATAGACTTTTCACATGTTTTATTTAAAAATATAATAATACAATTAAGCTATAAGTCTTTAACTATTACTCTACTGCGCTCCGTGGCCCTCCTGAGCCATGACTGGATGGAAATTTCCGTTTCCTTTTTATTTTTGCATATTCCTGATTTTTCTGCTGCATCTAAACAATGGAATTTTAGTTAAATAGTATTCAATCGTATACAAATAAATATAATAATAAAATTAACGTGATAATTACCTATTATTATTTTGGCTAATTTTAAAGTGTGGAAGACTTTTTTTCCTTTTCGTCCCAACCAACTGTATTGCATACCAATTCCATTAGTAATTAAGCATGCCATGACCCGTTTTACGAAATTGTAATTGTTTGTACCTCCTACTGTTGCTAATTCGTGGACCTGCAAATTAATCATTTTGTAACAACTGAATTGGAATTCTGTTCGTATCGTTAACGTTGTGTTTTTTTACCGCGTCTCTGAAATTATTTTCATCCTCCAGGTACGTTTCAAACTTCTGCAATTCCTCTTCGCAATTTATTGGGAAGACAATATTTTGCTTGAAAATTGAAGCGCTTCCTCGTTCTGATCCAGGATGTTGATTTAATTTTTCCTCCAATCTGCTTACTCTGCCTAAAACCTCCATCAAAAGACTGCGCAACAGATGTTGCTGTTCTAATATAGTTTTGCAGTACTCTTCTACTTTGGTGCTGTTATTGTCCAGTTGAGACGTCCCTTGGTTTTCTGAAAATTTAGATTTGGTAATTGTCAGTGGATGTACTGCTGATGGTATGTACAGTCCATGACAATACTACAAGACATTACTTAAAACGAAATAATTATGTGTTATATGAAAGAAATTCATCGTCTCTCATACAGAGTGTTATTAGTTATTTCAGGAGACATCATTCAACGCAGTGTTTTTGTTAGTATTTCTAAGAATTTGGAAGTAACACCTATAGATTATTATGGCAGAACTGATATTGAATTTATTTCCACAAAAATGAATAGCAAGAAATACATTGATGTTATTCATAAGCACTTTTTAAAACATGCTCAGTCCATAGCCAATCAAAAATACATTTTTCAGCAAGACAATGCCGCTGTGCATTCGGTAAAAATGGTAAAAGTCTACTTTAAGAATGGCCAGCAAGATCTCGCGACTTGAATATCATCGAACACATTTGGGAAATACTAGCCAGGGAGGTTTATTCTAAACAAAACCAGTGTAGTGCTGTGAAACAATTGAAAAACTGCGTTGAAATGGCGTAGAAGCAAATTAAGCAAAAAACGATTAAAAAATTGTATAAATCTATACAAAAAGGAATGTTACATCTTATAAAAAAGACTGGTGGCAACACAAAATATTAATGTTTTGTTGCGGCTAATTAGTGGTAAGCTGGTGTTACTTTCAAATTCTTAGAAATACTAACGAAAACACTGCGTTGAACGACGTCTTCTGAAGTAACTAATAACACTCTGTATGAGATAAGATGAATTTCTTTCACATAACACATAATTATTTTGTTTTATGTGATGTCTTGTAGTATTGTCGCGGACTGTACAGCTATGAATGTAACATATAATGTTCTATATCGTAAGACGCTTCCTTTTGTATTTACATACCAATCGGGCTGGGACTTCTTGGTTCCTCTTTCACCTGCTGTTTTTCTTCATATGCTCTGTGTCTCTTCATGGGGGGCGGCGATTCTTCGCTAATAGCTGTAGCTAAAAATAAAATGTATTATGAAGAAAAAAATAGAATAATTACAGTAAGAAGATAAGATGTACAGCTATGAATGTAACATTTGATGGTCTATATTGTAAAACACTTCCTTTTGTATTTACATACCAATTGTGCTGGAACTTCTTGGCTCCTCTTCCACCTGCTGTCTTCTTTCATATGATCTGTCTCTGTTTAGCAGTGACGGCGATTCCTCGCTGCTGGCAGTGACTGAAAATAAAATATGTTTTGATGAAAAAAGATATACTAATTACAGTAATAGGACGAAATGCACAACTATGAATGTAATAGTTTAATGTTCTATATGTAGGCCACTTCTTTTTGTATTTACATACCAATCTTGGGTTTCCTCTCCAAACTTGAGGGAGTGGGCAGTATTGTCTCATCGGAAGATAACTCATCCTCACTGCTGGTGGCCCACGATGGGCGATAAATTTTTCTTTTCCATGGCACATCGGACTCGTCCACCTCCGACTGTAAATCGCTGGTCTCCTCAGCCTCCTTCGCTTTGCTTCGAGCCTTTGCGTAGTCGTCTAGAAGTATTATATAATTATTATTTTAATTCTACATGTATGGTGTATAACTACTTTGACTTACTAAAGATGCCGTTCCTGAAGCTCTTTACAGTAAATTTAATCCACGTAGGTTGAGGTGGTTCTAATTTTTTTATAGCGTGGCTTAATTTTGACTGTTGTAACGGTGGCCAATAGCATTTGTCGCCGTCTAGCCAATTAGTCGGCACTGCTTCAACGGTTTTGTCGTCCACAAATTGAACAACAGTCCATGTTGATGTTGGCACCTCCATTGTATATATATCCTAAGAATTAAAGAGTATGGTAAAATTTAGAGATTAATTTAAATATATAATTACGGTATAAATATAATGAATTAAAGAATACATATTTAGAAAAATAGCGAATAGAATAAAGGAATGGAAATGGGGCAATTTTTTCAGTTTCCAACTTTACACACTAACAAAGGAACATATTCAATTGATACAACCCGATTTGGATGAAACTTACGTGAAATATAGTTCTTTGAAACCCAAGTAGCACAGGGATATCTTATGTATGTCCAGAGAGTGTCTGTTTCGGACATTCCGTACATTCGAAGAACGTCCAACCAATGTCCAAATGTGCCAGCAGTGATGCCAGAATCGTGGTCTGCCAGTTATGTCCTAGTTACGTTCTCTAAATGTACTAGGAAGGTACCAGTTACGTTGTTGGACATTCTGAGAATGTACTATGTGGACATTCTTAGAACGTTTTTAGGATGTTTGAAAGTAACGTTCTCTGGTCATTTTCTGAACGCTTTTAGGATGTTTGAAAGTAACGTTCTCTGGACATTTTCTGAACGCTTTTAGGATGTTTGAAAATAACGTTCTCTGGACATTTTCTGAACGTTTTCAGGATGTCGAAAGCAACGTTCTCTGGACATTTTGTGTTGGGCTACGAACACGTGGCTGCGACGGAGAGGGAGATATGTCGCTCGCTCGCAGGAGTGACAAAGACAGAAATACGCTTGATTTTTCGATGTGCCTACTCGGGAAGCAATATTTTCTGATGCTCTTTGCGTTGAAATGTTCTCCGAATTATTGCGGAGTCCAGTACAGAGCTCTTTTTGAAAAAAATATACAGGAAAAAATATCTTCTATAAAGAAGGAAGCTATTATTGTTTATAAAGTTTGAGGAAACAAATTGCAGAAAAGGGCTCTGTACAGGACATCGTAATTATTCAGAGAACATTCCAACACAAAGAGCATAAAAAAATATTGCTTCCTCGCTAAATGAAACCTGAGTGGGTTTATCAAAAAATCAACTGTTTCCTATTCTCTGTGTTTGTCTCTCCTGAGAGAAACATATCTCTCTCTCTGTCTTTTTCGTAATTCACTCGACGTCGATAGAGGCGCCACTTTATAGCCATTTCTAGGGATTTCTGGCTCCGACGCTCCTAAAACATACCTAAAACCAGAGAGCAGAGAGTAAATGAGAGTGCTCACGCCCGGGATTTGGCCGTGCCCATTATAGTGCTGCCCCCAAGTCTAGTGCTTAGCCTGGATCAGCTCCTACATCGACTTTCCTAGTCCGGATAAGAACCTACATCGACTTTTTGTTTCTGGCAAGAGCCTACAGCGAATCGCTGTCAGCGACTCTCACATCGGACAAGATCCTACATCATCTTTGACCATCATCAGAACGTTTAGTTTATATTGTTTGCTTCGCAGCACCCGCATTATATTCCCTTCCTATAAAACAATTTTTACCTAAATGTTTTTTTTCCAATTTTCGTCTCTCTCTCTCTCTCTCTCTTTCATGAAATGAAGGAAATATTCTGTATTAAATTATTTATGCAATTATCTGCAAAAAATAATTATTCAATAGGGTCAAATAAAGGAACAATCACAGAAGTAGACACGTTATACGGAATAAATAATTTTATTTAAACAAGAAAGATCAGACAACATTTTAGATCGACTTCCAATAAATTAGAAAATATACAAGGTACTATTTACAATTCCTTATTAGTACCTTCAAAAATGATGTTCAATTTGGAAGTCGGAATAAAAGAAAGGCGACACAAAACAATATAATTAATCTAAAATCAGAAAATCATTTATTTCACACACATAAAAACAAATATAATACATAGACAAATTACAATTCAAATATTATAAAAAAAAATTAATAATTATTATAATAGATAGTAATTATTGATAGGAATGCAATAACAATTAACTAGGCGAATGCCGATGAAGTATTAACCTTTTGGCAGGCAGCGATGACAGCGATGACTCTGCAAATAGGAAAATGCATTTTATTATTCACTTTGGAGGTATTTTTTACTTTATTTAAATATAATCTATTTGAAAAATAACACAGATTATTTATATGTGTGATGTAGTTTCCTTTGTTTGAGTTCCTTCGTTGGTTGTTCTTTTGTTTGCTGTGCCTTATATTGATTATCATATCTCCCACGACCTAACCACCACTCACTATGTTCACATAATCTTCCCATTATAGAAGTCATCCAGAATTTGGTCTTTTCAGAACGGAGCCTTTACGTTCCCCCGACCATTATTTCGGGGTAGAGGCAGTTGTTTTGCAACTTCACCGAAATATTAATATACTCGAAAACTGTGCAGTTGATAAAAAAATGTCGTACGACATAAATTTTTGGAAATTTCATTTTCTACAAAAAAGGATTCTTGATACTTCGCCATATTTCGCATAGTTACCGAGATATTTGCAAATTTATAAAAATCAGGAAATCTACTTTACCGGCTAAACCAGGCCGATTCGACACCATGTTATATATACATTTTTTTCTTGAAATAATGATGATAACACTGATTTTACACATCAATTATTCTGAAGAGTGTAGGAAGGGCAACAAATGAGACACGAAGGGGACCGGTATAAATGTTTCGGTTTTTCCCGGTATAAATATTTCGGTTCTTCCCTGTTACCGAGTAGAGTTCGAAAACAAGGTCTGTCCTTTACGGATTAACAACAATGTTCAGTCTTACAGTGGTCCCTCTCGTGCTCTGTTTTTGTCTGATGACCCCCCTCCATTCGACATTCATAATGCCCTCCCTAAAGTGTTGAGAAAAGTTTCGCGTAAAGTCAGTGTCGGTGGAACTGCGGTAGAGGGAACATCTGTAAAGATGTATCAATTCAAAGATCGCGGTTGTTATCCATCACCCGCTGTGATGCGCGTTGACTTGACCGTACGTCCTTCAGCTTTCGGCACTGCTGTATACACGAAGTGAACTGCGCAGTTCGTCTCCGAATTGCCCAGTAACACACACTTCGCAGGAAAAACAGCATCTATGGTTGAATAAGTGAGTTCTAATTAAATCTATTTCTTCTTTTAAGTTTTCCTCGCTGAGATATTAAACCTGTAGAAAAATCAGTTATGAGTTATAGTTCGAGGCACCTTCCTTTGTGCGACTTGTGTATTAGTATTTATATGACAAAGTGATTTTTCTAGAAATATTTTCAATCGAAAATTATGGTACAATATTTTTAGATTTTTCTAATCCATCTATTCAAATTTCTATTTCATTTATTGAATTTGGTCGTAAAAGAGTAAAAACATAATGAATAAAATGTTCAGTATTTTAATATTGCATTGTTTCAATATTTTAAGTTATATATTTCAATATTTTAATATTACAATATTACAATATTACAATAATTCAGTATTTCAGTAATTCACTAATTCAGTAAGTCAGTAATTCAGTAACTCAACTAATCAGTAATACAGTAATTCAGATATTCTGATATTCTGATATTCAGATAGTTTGTAGTTCAGTAATTCAGTAATTCAGTAATTCAGTGATTCTGTCATTCTGTAATTCAATAATTCAGTAATTCAGTAATTCAGTAATTCAGTAATTCAGTAATTCAGTAATTCAGTAATTCAGTAATTCAGTAATTCAGTAATTCAGTAATTCAGTACTTAGTGCATCAGTAATTCTGTAACTCAGCTAATCAGTAATACAGTAATTCAGATATTCTGATATTCTGATAGTCTGATAGACTGTAGTTCAGTAATTCAGTAATCCACTAACTCAGCAGTTCAGCAATTCAGTAATTCTGTAATTCTGTAATTCAGTAATTCAGTAATTCAGTAATTCAGTAATTCAGTAATTCAGTAATTCTGTAATTCAGTAATTCAGTAATTCAATATTTCGATATTCAATATTATTAGATTCTTTTAATGGCGTTACAAATTTCAATTTCATTTAACAATTTGGTCGTAAAGGAATAAAAATATTATAATGAATAAAATATTTCAGTAATTCAATATGTTTAGACTCTTCTAAAATTCCTCTACAAATTTCTGTTTTAGTTATCCATTTTTTTTTGTTCTCGGACATACAAGAATCCAAGAACCAGGGAATTTGGGTGAAAATAAGTATCCCTTTTTCAAATTTTATCTCTTTTATATATTTTAGCGAACCGAGGACCTGTTCTTCACATTCACAGGGTCGCCCATATATACCGCTACCACACCGGTTCTTTCCCATTAGTTATACATTTGTCCATAATTGTAATACATCTGTACAAATTATTCAATAAAGTATTTCGCCGCGCTGCTAGGAGAGGAGGATCCTTTCCGCAATCTTCAGCCAAATTAAATCTTTTCCCTTTGTATCGTTGTACTTCGGATGCCTCAAATCCCACAGCATTTTAAATTCTCAATCCTCGGTACCCCTTCGGAAGGCAACCCCTTCCTCAATTTTCGGTACCCCTTCGGAAGGCAACCCATTCCTCAATCTTCCCTACCCCTTCGGAAGGCAACCCGTTCCTCAATCTTCCCTACCCCCTTGGAAGGCAACTCGTTCCTCAATCTTCCCTACCCCTTCGGAAGGCAACCCGTTCCTCAATCTTCCCTACCCCTTCGGAAGGCAACCCGTTCCTCAATCTTCCCTACCCCTTCGGAAGGCAACCCGTTCCTCAATCTTCCCTACCCCTTCGGAAGGCAACCCGTTCCTCAATCTTCCCTACCCCTTCGGAAGGCAACCCGTTCCTCAATTTTCGGTACCCCTTCGGAATGGCAACCCGTTCCTCAATCTTCCCTACCCCTTCAGAAGGCAACCCGTTCCTCAATCTTCCCTACCCCCTTGGAAGGCAACTCGTTCCTCAATCTTCCCTACCCCTTCGGAAGGCAACCCGTTCCTCAATCTTCCCTACCCCTTCGGAAGGCAACCCGTTCCTCAATCTTCCCTACCCCTTCGGAAGGCAACCCGTTCCTCAATTTTCGGTACCCCTTCGGAATGGCAACCCGTTCCTCAATCTTCCCTACCCCTTCGGAAGGCAACCCGTTCCTCAATCTTCCCTACCCCCTTGGAAGGCAACCCATTCCTCAATCTTCCCTACCCCTTCGGAAGGCAACCCGTTCCTCAATCTTCCCTACCCCTTCGGAAGGCAACCCGTTCCTCAATTTTCGGTACCCCTTCGGAATGGCAACCCGTTCCTCAATCTTCCCTACCCCTTCGGAAGGCAACCCGTTCCTCAATCTTCCCTACCCCCTTGGAAGGCAACCCGTTCCTCAATTTTCGGTACCCCTTCGGAATGGCAACCCGTTCCTCAATCTTCCCTACCCCTTCGGAAGGCAACCCGTTCCTCAATTTTCGGTACCCCTTTGGAAGGCAACCCGTTCCTCAATCTTCCCTACCCCTTCGGAAGGCAACCCGTTCCTCAATTTTCGGTACCCCTTCGGAATGGCAACCCGTTCCTCAATTTTCGGTACCCCTTCGGAAGGCAACCCGTTCCTCAATCTTCCCTACCCCTTCGGAAGGCAACCCGTTCCTCAATCTTCCCTACCCCTTCGGAAGGCAACCCGTTCCTCAATCTTCCCTACCCCTTCGGAAGGCAACCCGTTCCTCAATCTTCCCTACCCCTTCGGAAGGCAACCCGTTCCTCAATCTTCCCTACCCCTTCGGAAGGCAACCCGTTCCTCAATCTTCCCTACCCCTTCGGAAGGCAACCCGTTCCTCAATTTTCGGTACCCCTTCGGAATGGCAACCCGTTCCTCAATCTTCCCTACCCCTTCGGAAGGCAACCCGTTCCTCAATCTTCCCTACCCCCTTGGAAGGCAACCCGTTCCTCAATTTTCGGTACCCCTTCGGAATGGCAACCCGTTCCTCAATCTTCCCTACCCCTTCGGAAGGCAACCCGTTCCTCAATTTTCGGTACCCCTTTGGAAGGCAACCCGTTCCTCAATCTTCCCTACCCCTTCGGAAGGCAACCCGTTCCTCAATTTTCGGTACCCCTTCGGAATGGCAACCCGTTCCTCAATTTTCGGTACCCCTTCGGAAGGCAACCCGTTCCTCAATCTTCCCTACCCCTTCGGAAGGCAACCCGTTCCTCAATCTTCCCTACCCCTTCGGAAGGCAACCCGTTCCTCAATCTTCCCTACCCCTTCGGAAGGCAACCCGTTCCTCAATCTTCCCTACCCCTTCGGAAGGCAACCCGTTCCTCAATCTTCCCTACCCCCTTGGAAGGCAACCCGTTCCTCAATCTTCCCTACCCCTTCGGAAGGCAACCCGTTCCTCCATCTTCCCTACCCCTTCGGAAGGCAACCCGTTCCTCAATCTTCCCTACCCCTTCGGAAGGCAACCCGTTCCTCAATCTTCCCTACCCCTTCGGAAGGCAACCCGTTCCTCAATCTTCCCTACCCCTTCGGAAGGCAACCCGTTCCTCAATTTTCGGTACCCCTTCGGAATGGCAACCCGTTCCTCAATCTTCCCTACCCCTTCAGAAGGCAACCCGTTCCTCAATCTTCCCTACCCCCTTGGAAGGCAACTCGTTCCTCAATCTTCCCTACCCCTTCGGAAGGCAACCCGTTCCTCAATCTTCCCTACCCCTTCGGAAGGCAACCCGTTCCTCAATCTTCCCTACCCCTTCGGAAGGCAACCCGTTCCTCAATTTTCGGTACCCCTTCGGAATGGCAACCCGTTCCTCAATCTTCCCTACCCCTTCGGAAGGCAACCCGTTCCTCAATCTTCCCTACCCCCTTGGAAGGCAACCCATTCCTCAATCTTCCCTACCCCTTCGGAAGGCAACCCGTTCCTCAATCTTCCCTACCCCTTCGGAAGGCAACCCGTTCCTCAATCTTCCCTACCCCTTCGGAAGGCAACCCGTTCCTCAATCTTCCCTACCCCTTCGGAAGGCAACCCGTTCCTCAATTTTCGGTACCCCTTCGGAATGGCAACCCGTTCCTCAATCTTCCCTACCCCTTCTGAAGGCAACCCGTTCCTCAATCTTCCCTACCCCCTTGGAAGGCAACCCGTTCCTCAATTTTCGGTACCCCTTCGGAATGGCAACCCGTTCCTCAATCTTCCCTACCCCTTCGGAAGGCAACCCGTTCCTCAATTTTCGGTACCCCTTTGGAAGGCAACCCGTTCCTCAATCTTCCCTACCCCTTCGGAAGGCAACCCGTTCCTCAATTTTCGGTACCCCTTCGGAATGGCAACCCGTTCCTCAATTTTCGGTACCCCTTCGGAAGGCAACCCGTTCCTCAATCTTCCCTACCCCTTCGGAAGGCAACCCGTTCCTCAATCTTCCCTACCCCTTCGGAAGGCAACCCGTTCCTCAATCTTCCCTACCCCTTCGGAAGGCAACCCGTTCCTCAATTTTCGGTACCCCTTCGGAATGGCAACCCGTTCCTCAATCTTCCCTACCCCTTCGGAAGGCAACCCGTTCCTCAATCTTCCCTACCCCCTTGGAAGGCAACTCGTTCCTCAATCTTCCCTACCCCTTCGGAAGGCAACCCGTTCCTCAATCTTCCCTACCCCTTCGGAAGGCAACCCGTTCCTCCATCTTCCCTACCCCTTCGGAAGGCAACCCGTTCCTCAATCTTCCCTACCCCTTCGAAAGGCAACCCGTTCCTCAATCTTCCCTACCCCTTCGGAAGGCAACCCGTTCCTCAATCTTCCCTACCCCCTTGGAAGGCAACCCGTTCCTCAATCTTCCCTACCCCTTCGGAAGGCAACCCGTTCCTCAATCTTCCCTACCCCTTCGGAAGGCAACCCGTTCCTCAATCTTCCCTACCCCTTCGGAAGGCAACCCGTTCCTCAATCTTCCCTACCCCTTCGGAAGGCAACCCGTTCCTCAATCTTCCCTACCCCTTCGGAAGGCAACCCGTTCCTCAATCTTCCCTACCCCTTCGGAAGGCAACCCGTTCCTCAATCTTCCCTACCCCTTCGGAAGGCAACCCGTTCCTCAATCTTCCCTACCCCTTCGGAAGGCAACCCGTTCCTCAATCTTCCCTACCCCTTCGGAAGGCAACCCGTTCCTCAATCTTCCCTACCCCCTTGGAAGGCAACCCGTTCCTCAATTTTCGGTACCCCTTCGGAAGGCAACCCGTTCCTCAATCTGCGGTACCGAAAATTAAGGAACGGGTTGCCTTCCGAAGGGGTACCGAAAATTGAGGAACGGGTTGCCCTCCGAAGGAGTAGGGAAGATTGAGGAACGGGTTGCCTTCCGAAGGGGTACCGAGGATTGAGAATTTAAAATGCTGTGGGATTTGAGGCATCCGAAGTACAACGATACAAAGGGAAAAGATTTAACTTGGCTGAAGATTGCGGAAAGGATCCTCCTCTCCTAGCAGCGCGGCGAAATAATTTATTGAATAATTTGTACAGATGGATTAGAATTATGGACAAATGTAGTACTAATGGGAAAGAACCGGTGTGGTAGCGGTATATATGGGCGACCCTGTGAATGTGAAGAACAGGTCCTCGGTTCGTAAAATATATAAAAAAAATAAAATTAGAAATAGGGATACTTATTGTCATCCAAGATCCCTGGTTCTTGGATTTTTCTATGTCCAAGAATAAAAAAAATGAATAACTAAAACAGAAATTTGCTGTTGAAATGAAACATATAAATAATCTGTGTTATTTTTTAAATAGATTATATTTAAATAAAGTAAAAAATACCTCCAAAGTGAATAATAAAATGCATTTTCCTATTTGCAGAGTCATCGCTGTCATCGCTGCCTGTCAAAAGGTTAATACTTCATCGGCATTCGCCTAGTTAATTGTTATTGCATTCCTATCAATAATTACTATCTATTATAATAATTATTAATTTGTTTTATAATATTTGAATTGTAATTTGTCTATGTATTATATTTGTTTTTATGTGTGTGAAATAAATGATTTTCTGATTTTAGATTAATTATATTGTTTTGTGTCGCCTTTCTTTTATTCCGACTTCCAAATTGAACATCATTTTTTAAGGTAGTAATAAGGAATTGTAAATAGTACCTTGTATATTTTCTAATTTGTTGGAAGTCGATCTAAAATGTTGTCTGATCTTTCTTGTTTAAATAAAATTATTTATTCCGTATAACGTGTCTACTCTGTAATTGTTCCTTTATTTGACCCTATTGAATAATTATTTTTTGCAGATAACTGCATAAATAATTTAATACAGAATATTTCCTTCATTTTATGAAAGAGAGAGAGACAGAGAGAGAGACGAAAATTGGAAAAAAACATTTAGGTAAAAATTGTTTTATAGGAAGGGAATATAATACGGGTGCTGCGAAGCAAACAATATAAACTAAACGTTCTGATGATGGTCAAAGATGATGTAGGATCTTGTCCGATGTGAGAGTTGCTGACAGCGACTCCCTGTAGGCTCTTGCCAGAAACAAAAAGTCGATGTAGGAGCTGATCCGGACTAAACTCGATGTGCAGCCAAAAGTGGCACGGCCAAAACCCGGGCGTGAGCACTCTCATTTACTCTCTGCTAAAACCTAAAAAACGATCATTCCTAGAACGTCCAAAATTCGAGAGGCCTTCGATTGCAGTATGATTGCCCACTTAGCTATTGGGCTCATACACGAAGTAAGGGCGCATATCTTGGAAACAGCATCATTGGACACGCGAAGGATTGGACACATCTGTCGTATACGGACAAACGACGCGACGTACGGCGCATGGTGTACGTCTTGATTCAACATGTTGAATTTGTCTGTTTATAATTCTACGTTACATATTCAACATGAAAGCGATATTATTATTATATATTTAATATCTTACAGATCATTTTTTGATTTTTTCGTTCTGAATGCGTGGAGTGCGTAAAAAGAAATTATCATTAATTATATATCAGCTAAATCATATTAAATACACGTAATGCGAATGGATTATACAATTTTTTCTTCGTTCTAGTAAATTATTAGTAATTTGATCATTATTAGTAATAATGATCAAAAATTGTGTTTTACCGGTAACGTTGGGCGTTGACACTGAACGGTATAGGGAGTGGCTCGATTGAACACAGTACGATTGCGCACTTAGCTATTGGGCATGTATTGGGCATCATTTGGAAACACCATCATTGGACACATATCTCTATTGGCACAAGTAGGATAGAGTTAGGATAGGGTTAGGAACATTCGGTTTATTATGTCAATGTAGTGGTATTCACGTATGGATATTAATTGATTTGTCATAGATAACTTTAATCTGTTGCCATTACATTATTGCCAGTGCATACAAAATATACAAGATTACCGAGTAATATTTATTAAAAATGTGAAATGTTAAACTAAATTCCTATTTCTTAAAAATAAACCGTCAAACGCATAAAAATGTACACGCTATTAGTAACTCTCCATTACCCTAAATAAAGGTATCCTCTTCGTATGCTTCTACTCTAATGTAAAATTACAATATGTCTATCAAAATAGATTGCGTATTTTGAATGTTTTCATGCGTACTTCAAGACTGAAATTTCAGACTGTAAATTTGAAAACATTGTCGAACAATGCTTTTTTTGTCCTGATTACCATAGTACTTAAGATAATATTTTACATGAATTTATTCCGGGCAGTAAATAAATAATAAATATTAAATACTAGGAGGCTCGGACCTCCGCTCGCTTCGCTTGTCAACCCCCGCGGTGCCTCGCTCTCTCAAACACACACACACTCTCTCTCTCTCTCTCTCTCTCTCTCTCTCTCTGAAAAATACAAACTGTCACGTCGCTCAATTTTCGGTTCCCCATCAGGAGCCAAACTGTTCCTGAATTTTCGGTTCCCCTTCAGAAGGCAACCTGTTCCAGAATATTCGGTTCCCCTTCAGAAGTCAACCTGTTTTAGAATATTAGGTTCCCCTTCAGAAGGCAACCTGTTCCTCAATTTTCGGTTCCCCTTTAGAAGGCAACCTGTTCCTGAATGTACGGTTCCCCTTCAGAAGGCAATCCGTTCCACAATTTTCGGTTCCCCTTCAGAAAGCAACCCGTTCGTCAATTTTCGGTTCTCCATCAGATACAACCTGCTCTACAATTTTCGGTTCCCCTTTAAAAGGCAACCTGTTCCTGAATGTTCGGTTCCTCTTCAGAAGGCAACCCGTTCCACAATTTTCGGTCCTCCATCAGATACAACCCGTTCTACAATTTTCGGTTTACCTTCAGATACAACCCGCTCTACAATTTTCGGTTCCCCTTTAAAAGGCAACCAGTTCCTCAATTTTCGGTTCCCCTTTAAAAGGCAACCGGTTCCTCAATTTTTGGCTCCCCTTTAAAAGGCAACCTGTTCCTCAATTTTCGGTTCTCCTTTAGAAGACAACCTGTTCCTGAATGTTCGGTTCCTCTTCAGAAGGCAACCCGTTCCACAATTTTCGGTTCTCAGTCAGATACAACCCGTTCTACAATTTTCGGTTTTCCTTGAGATACAACCCGCTCTACAGTTTTCGGTTCCCCTTTAAAAGGCAACCAGTTCCTCAATTTTCGGTTCCCCTTTAAAAGGCAACCAGTTCCTCAATTTTCGGTTTACCTTCAGAAGGCAACCTGTTCCTGAATGTTTGGTTCCTCTTCAGAAGACAACCCGTTCCACAATTTTCGGTTCTCAATCAGATACAACCCGTTCTAAAATTTTCGGTTTACCTTCAGATACAACCCGCTCTACAATTTTCGGTTCCCCTTTAAAAGGCAACCAGTTCCTCAATTTTCGGTTCCCCTTTAAAAGGCAACCGGTTCCTCAATTTTTGGTTCCCCTTTAAAAGGCAACCTGTTCCTCAATTTTCGGTTCTCCTTTAGAAGGCAACCTGTTCCTGAATGTTCGGTTCCTCTTCAGAAGGCAACCCGTTCCACAATTTTCGGTTCTCAGTCAGATACAACCCGTTCTACAATTTTCGGTTTTCCTTGAGATACAACCCGCTCTACAGTTTTCGGTTCCCCTTTAAAAGGCAACCAGTTCCTCAATTTTCGGTTCCCCTTTAAAAGGCAACCAGTTCCTCAATTTTCGGTTTACCTTCAGAAGGCAACCTGTTCCTGAATGTTTGATTCCTCTTCAGAAGGCAACCCGTTCCACAATTTTCGGTTCTCAATCAGATACAACCCGTTCTAAAATTTTCGGTTTACCTTCAGATACAACCCGCTCTACAATTTTCGGTTCCCCTTTGAAAGGCAACCAGTTCCTCAATTTTCGGTTCCCCTTTAAAAGGCAACCGGTTCCTCAATTTTTGGTTCCCCTTTAAAAGGCAACCTGTTCCTCAATTTTCGGTTCTCCTTTAGAAGGCAACCTGTTCCTGAATGTTCGGTTCCTCTTCAGAAGGCAACCCGTTCCACAATTTTCGGTTCTCAGTCAGATACAACCCGTTCTACAATTTTCGGTTTTCCTTGAGATACAACCCGCTCTACAGTTTTCGGTTCCCCTTTAAAAGGCAACCCGCTCTACAATTTTCGGTTCCCCTTTAAAAGGCAACCAGTTCCTCAATTTTCGGTTCCCCTTTAAAAGGCAACCAGTTCCTCAATTTTCGGTTTACCTTCAGAAGGCAACCTGTTCCTGAATGTTTGGTTCCTCTTCAGAAGACAACCCGTTCCACAATTTTCGGTTCTCAATCAGATACAACCCGTTCTAAAATTTTCGGTTTACCTTCAGATACAACCCGCTCTACAATTTTCGGTTCCCCTTTAAAAGGCAACCAGTTCCTCAATTTTCGGTTCCCCTTTAAAAGGCAACCGGTTCCTCAATTTTTGGTTCCCCTTTAAAAGGCAACCTGTTCCTCAATTTTCGGTTCTCCTTTAGAAGGCAACCTGTTCCTGAATGTTCGGTTCCTCTTCAGAAGGCAACCCGTTCCACAATTTTCGGTTCTCAGTCAGATACAACCCGTTCTACAATTTTCGGTTTTCCTTGAGATACAACCCGCTCTACAGTTTTCGGTTCCCCTTTAAAAGGCAACCAGTTCCTCAATTTTCGGTTCCCCTTTAAAAGGCAACCAGTTCCTCAATTTTCGGTTTACCTTCAGAAGGCAACCTGTTCCTGAATGTTTGATTCCTCTTCAGAAGGCAACCCGTTCCACAATTTTCGGTTCTCAATCAGATACAACCCGTTCTAAAATTTTCGGTTTACCTTCAGATACAACCCGCTCTACAATTTTCGGTTCCCCTTTGAAAGGCAACCAGTTCCTCAATTTTCGGTTCCCCTTTAAAAGGCAACCGGTTCCTCAATTTTTGGTTCCCCTTTAAAAGGCAACCTGTTCCTCAATTTTCGGTTCTCCTTTAGAAGGCAACCTGTTCCTGAATGTTCGGTTCCTCTTCAGAAGGCAACCCGTTCCACAATTTTCGGTTCTCAGTCAGATACAACCCGTTCTACAATTTTCGGTTTTCCTTGAGATACAACCCGCTCTACAGTTTTCGGTTCCCCTTTAAAAGGCAACCCGCTCTACAATTTTCGGTTCCCCTTTAAAAGGCAACCAGTTCTACAATTTTCGGTTTACCTTCAGAAGGCAACCGGTTCCTCAATTTTCGGTCCTCCATCGGAAGGCAACCCACTCCTCAATTTTCGGTTCCCCTTTAAAAGGCAACCAGTTCTACAATTTTCGGTTTACCTTCAGAAGGCAACCAGTTCCTCAATTTTCGGTCCTCCATCAGAAGGCAACCCACTCCTCAATTTTCGGTTCCCCTTTAAAAGGCAACCAGTTCCTTAATTTTCGGTTCCCCTTTAAAAGGCAACCTGCTCCTCAATTGTCGGTTCCCTTTCAGAAGGCAACCCGTTCGTCAATTTTCGGTTCTCCATCAGATACAACCCGCTCTACAATTTTCGGTTCTCCATCAGAAGGCAATCTGTTCCTCAATTTTCGGTTCCCTTTGAGAAGGCAACACGTTCTACAATTTTCGGATCCCCTTCAAAAGGCAACCTTTTCCTCAATTTTCTGTTCCCCTTCAGATACAACCCGCTCTACAATTTTCGGTTCCCCTTGAGACGGCAACCCGCTCGGCGTTTAAGTACGACAGAAACCACAAAACTATTTTATATAATAGAAAGATAGTACAAAACAAATTAGTTACGGCGTACACGATAGAAAAATTCATTATTTCCTACGTGATGCGTCCAAACTCGTTTGAAAAATAATACAGGTATGTTAAAGGCTTAAATTATTAATTACGAAAGAAATTAACGACAAAGACTGGTTAAATGTTTGAAACGTATCGACTAACTTATTATACGAATAAAACAATTTACGCCGACAATAAAATATGAGACGACGGACCGCTCTTTCAACTAAACAGGGAGTCTCAAAAATGTTATACTTCTCTGAGAAGGGTGACTTGTGAGGTGATTTAAAGTAACTTTATCCTATGCCAAAATATTCTCCGCGGCTTTGTTAAGGAGTTTCAAGATTTTTTGTTTTATTAATTACTCCTTAACAAAGCCGCATACTCCGCAGAGAACATTTACATAAAGGAAAAGTTATTTCGAATGATCTCCACCTATTTCAAGGAAGCACAACACTTTTAGGACATCCTTTATAATAAATAAACGATGATTAGGACCATAGTACCCTCTGCTTCAGCTATCATACGTTGCTGCCCATTTTTATTTAATCGTCAGCAGGAGAGTATACAGGGTGTCCCAAAACTCCTGTAAAATCCGGAAGGGGCAAGTTTCTGAGGTCGTTTCAAGCGATATTTTCCTTTGAACGTGAAAACCACGGACCAATCAGTGCGCGGCTATAGCGGATTGATTCTGACTCGGCCAATGGCGATGCCACGCTAAGCGGGACCTGTCGCTGAGTCAGATTCCGTTCGCTGTAGCCGTGCTTTGATTGGTCCGTGTTTTTCAAAGAAAAATGTCGCTTGAAACGACCTCAGAAACCTCCCCCTTCCGGGTTTTACAGGAGTTTTGGGACACCCTGTATAATTAAATGACGACTTCGACACTTTGGGTCAAGATTGCCCCGGGCCTTGCCGTCGCATCGAAAAGAGATTTGCTGAATTGAATGGACAGTACTTTGACAATTAACATGTTCAGGTTGAAGATTATTCTGCTACTCTTTGCCGCAAAACATCGGAACATTCCGCGAGGTCTACAATAATTACATTCCCCACATTGATCGCAAATACATGTACGTACGTATTTAAATAAATTAGAAATGGACGGAATATTATAGAAACGAAATACAGTATTCTCTCAATAACTGTCGCTACGCTTGATGGCTTGCTACACAAGATGATTATGATCGTAATTACATCTTGTTTGGTGTCATTTCCATCGGAGAAACGAGACGAATACGATGGTAAAAGTTTGATTCACGAAAAACCAATAATAACGATATTTGATTTCTGAATTTAAAAGCCCGAGTTTCTCCCTTTTTCTTTTTCAATCGCTATCCTTCTCTACGTTCGACACACTACAAATAACGTAGTACAGTAAATCCTCATTACTAGTCCGGAGTCGATGGCGCGATCCCTGTTTAGTGCCTACTCACTCCACTGCTGGCCAACGCCGCGTATCATTTTGTAAACCAAAAAATTTAATTCCAATTAATTATAAAAAATCAGGTCGTTTAGTAGAATTATAGAAAAGTTGTTCCATTTTAAAAAGTGTACGAACACTTTGTACATCGACTGTATGCTCTAAGTACGTACCTGTTCTAAAACTATCGCTGATTCGTCAGTTACGGAGAGAATACTGCATTAGTATCGCTAACAAAAAATAAACTGTTTTTGAGCATATCTAAATTAAGATCAACCGGTCGATTCTATAGCGTGTCCAGAAGAGAATCCAAGAGATCCAACTGATTCTCGTCCCAACCCGCGGTAGCAATTAATAAACCGGTAAGGTCGTCTTCGCTTAAACTAACTTGCGTCGAATCGGGCATTTCTGAGAGACAGTCTGGGATTGGAGGTGATACGCTGCTAGGGGGAGTCTCGTACAATGTCGACAGAGAGCTGTTCGATGGTACACAATTGTTTTGTGCATTGTTTACTAGGATCTTCGTCACCGGCTGTTGCTTCTTTGTTCCACGAATGCGTTGAGACATCGTTGCACGTCGTTTCGACTTCTTCCCTTCGTCCATTCTTTCTAGATCCAATTTCCAGAAACCACCTTTCCCCGGCTCGCCCTTCGACCGCGGTAACTTAACGAAACACTTGTTCAACGATAAGTTATGTCGAATCGAATTCTGTTCGAAATATTATACATTAATTAGGTACTGTACTGTTGTGTTCCCTTTTCGGTTGCGTTTCCGTTTACGTCTCCTCTCAGAATTCGATGAAATTTTGAAAATAGGTTCCTTTTTGACTGAAATGATGATTGCCAGAAGGATTTTTTGCGACTCTAAAAAAAATTTTGTCACTCTCTACCTTACCAACAAAGTCGTAGGTGGCCCACAAAAAAATTCCTTGCTGAACCTAATCTTTTTTTTTTGTTAAGGGAGGTGGTAAAGTTTAAAACATCCACCTCCCGGGACAGCCAATGGGCCGCCCCTCTATCTTCCCTTGCCTGTTATATGCTCCCCGGGGACCTACTCTTCGTATAAACTCCCAGGATAACTGGCGATTCCACGCATGTTCTTGTCTTTTAGTGCTGAATCTAATCTAAACCTATCCAAGACTATAACCTAACCCTAAACTAGTCCCCCACCGCCTAACCCCCCACCGCCCTTAAAAAAGGGTTAGGTTAGGGATAGATTATAGTCTTATTAGGCAAGAAGAGGAGTGGGGGTGTGCACATACGGGCGGCCGCTAAAGTGCGCGAAATAAAAAATGATAAAAAGAGGAACACTTACAAGATCCAGTGTCCCCGGATGTGGGAGTTGTCTAAATACCTACCAGATCCATAAACAAAGGGATATATTATGGTCTTGGTTAGGTTTGGATTAGGTTTGGCGAGGAAGTTGAAACGAATTAATAGAATTAGTAATAGAGGTATGTGGGTCGTGTACGACTTCGTCGGTAAGGTAGAGAGTGACAAAATTTTTTTTCGAGTCGCAAAAAATCTTTCTGGCAATCGTCATTTTAGTATAAAAAAGAACCTTTTTTCAAAATTTCATCGAATTCTGAGAGGGGACGTAAACGGAAATTTCGTCCTCTTTCCTTCAATTTCTTACCTGCCAGGCTGGATCAGCGTATTTATAAAATAAGAAGTTCTCTCGAATCCATGCGTAGATATTTGAGAGGGACACTTTATTGTTGTTTGCCCGCATCGCCAAGCATATGATTGTGGCATATGAAAACGGCGGTTTTGCATCGGGATCGGTTCGATACTTTTCAGCATTTTCCGCTAGATCTATGGAAAAAAAGAAAATTCATCAATCATTGTAAAATACAAAATACAAATGGTTGGTTCAACCATTAATATTAATTAATAAAATTAATCATGTATAATATATGATAATTGCACGAGAAATATAATATCAAAAATCATAATTAATAATTAATATTGAATTATCGTATATTAATAATATTAATATTGAATTATCGTATATTAATAATATTAATATTGAATTATCGTATATTAATAATATTAATATTGAATTATCGTGTATTAATAATATTAATATTGAATTATCGTGTATTAATAATATATAATAATTGCACGAGAAATATAATATCAAAAATCATAATTAATAATTAATATTGAATTATCGTATATTAATAATATTAATATTGAATTATCGTGTATTAATAATATATAATAATTGCACGAGAAATATAATATCAAAAATCATAATTACTAATTAATATTGAATTATCGTATATTAATTATATTAATATTAAATTGTAGTATATTAATATTGAATTATAGTATATTAACAAAATTAATATTAATTAATATTAATGGGTGAACCACTAGACGTGACACCATTCATAAAATCTTGCATTTTTAGTGATGTGCGGAAAATGCCCGATCAGTGGGATCTGCTTCGAGCAAATTTTGATCAAATGTTTGTGTTCGCACTTTGCAAGCAAAAAATGGTCGTGTTCATATATTACACGATATTATTATTCTCGTTAATTAATCACGGGTTCTGGCTCGAGATTTTTGGTCGACAGTACATTCGGAATTGCCTAGGACTACAAAATTTGTAGTACAAATTCAAACCCTTTACGCATTCTTGCATACTACATGTACATATCTATACTCGGAACGACCAAATGGTAGCATGTTACTAGCACATGCACCGCCGGTCAATAGTATGCGACCAGAGTTCATGATTAATGAAAGGAGATAATGCTACATTATGACGATATAATAAAACTTCCGGAGTCGAGCTATTTGTGCTCCGTTTTCATATACGAGCATATCAGGCATTAATAAAATGATGGTTTCATTCTGTTTCTTTTTTTTTATACTCTGTGTTTTATTTATATGCTGAACATGCTATTTTTCCTTGATGAGGGTAATCCGTTAAGGGGGTAGGGTACCCCCGTGACATTACTAGAATATTACTAGATTTTGGGCCAAAACATGAGTTTAGGTATTTTTGCTACAATTCCGATGAATTGCAATTTTTGACAAAATTTTGTTCCGCATCCTGTGGCAAACTAATTGCTCTAGCTTCCCAAAAAAAATTCAAATCGTATAATACGATATTTAAAAAGTTATCGCCTTTTTAAGAGCGTGCCAATACTTTTTTTACCCACTGTACGAGGAAATTTACCAATACAGTAAATTATCCGTATAAGTCCCTAGCACGGGTCTGCCGAGGGACATTTATCCACCACAGTCACTATTCTTTGAGTGTTGCCGAACGTAGAAAAGGACAGCCGAGCTCGAGAGGCGTTCGTCGCCGAGAAATGTAAACATAGCTAATCCAAATCGCCAACTTCCTTATTTTTCATCATTTTTGTATGAGACTTCGATTACCATATTTGTGGCATTTTTCTAATGCAAAATGATACCAAACATGATATAATTCCGCTGATATTTAGGTGTGTAACGGCGAGCCTTTGAAATGTGCTGGCGACTACGTCTCTGCGTCTCTTTCTTTCCCCTACGCTATCCTACGCGCCCGAAACTTTAACTGTCTATTACACAAGTAAATATCATCGGAATTATATTATATGTGGTATCATTGTTCTTAGAAAAATGCCACAAATATGGTAATCGCAGTCTCATAAAAAAATAATGAAAAATAAGGGAGTTGGAAATTTGGATTAGGCGGTTTCACCGAAACACCCGAGCCGCATGATGTCATACTTCTCGGCGACCGAGGCCTCTCGAGTTTGTTGGCCCCTCAAGAGGGTATACCCCGTAGTAGTGGGGATAGCTCCGGGACTTTTAAAGGCCACACTTTTGAGACATTTATGGATATTTTACTGTATTAGACTAATTATAAGATTATAAAATAAATTCGTGGACGTATCCACCGTGATTAGATATTACCGCTTGCACTAATTAAGATAAAAATATCTAAATAAAAAGGAAGACCCATTTTGAAGAAATCCAAAAGGGTCTTCTTATACTACAGGAACAGCCCCTTGTCTTTCCCTTGGAAAGTGAAAAATTAAGGAAATGAAAAAATTCCAAGGCTGCTCTCACAATAAAACTTTATAATGGATCAACTATCTCGCAAAAATTACAAATTTCAAGTATATTTAGACATACAAAAAAAAATTTGGAATATAATTCATTTTTGGTTGCAGCAACACTACTGCCATCTGTTAGACGATATACAGGGTGTCCCACAACTAGGCTTGAAGCCACTTGGATCCATGAATAGCAATAAAGATATTGATAAAAAGAAAAAAAACTGTGATGATAGCGAAACTTAGTTTAACTAGAAGTTAGACTAATAGAAATGTATGTTCATCACTGTTGCCAAACTGTTTTTCAGCGTGGAGGTTAGTTACACAGATAAATACCCAGAATCAGTACCCCTAAAGAGGGTAGGGTACCCACGTGACATTACTAGAATCTAACTAGATTTTGGGTTAAAAACAGGGGTTTGCAGGAACACACCTCACGTCCTCATACGATTATACAGGGTGTCCCAAAACTACCCTAAGAGCCGAAAATGGGAGGTTCCTTGGGTCATTTGAAGCGACATTTTCCTTTACAAAAATGTTGTCCGTGACTTTGTTTAGGAGTTATTAATGAAAAACACGGACCAATCAAACCGCAGCTATAGCGAACGGAGTCCGACTCTGCAACAGGTCCCGCGAGGCAAGGCGTCGCCATTGGTCGACTCAGAATCAATCCGCTGTAGCCGCGCTCCGATTGGTCCGTGTTTTTCGTTAATAACTCCTAAACAAAGTCACTGACAATATTTTCGTAAAGGAAAATGTTGCTTCAAATGAACCTAGGAAACTCCCATTTTCGGCTGCTAGGGTAGTTTTGGGACACCCTGTATATGACCAATTATAAACAAATGAAAGCAGTAATAATCAAATTTTCACACTGCAAAGCTCACCGAAATTGTCGGGGAAGAAAAGGGTTAATAACAATCCTATTGTAAAACGAATTCTTCCGTATGGCAACAGAAGAGTGCAAAGTGTGTTTGGAAATGTTTGGTACGTGTGCAATGACAATTTTACTTACCCAATTCAGCCTTGATCAATGGCGAAAGCTTTTTTTTCGCTTGTCTATTTACAGGTGGAGGGGATGGCGAGCAAGGTGGTGTTGGTAAATTACTAGCACTTGTAATATCGAGCGATTGTAACCACGAAAGGCTCGTCAGCTCTGCTTCAACGCCGTACTCGTCATCGTGTATATTTTCCTTCATGGTTGACGACCCACGATCCATTGGTGTCTCAATAGCGATCACCCCCGCCTTCATTTTGATTATCTTTCATTGCACAAGTATAACACAAATGACGAAGATCTGCATCAAACGATTGCACAATCAAATAATGGATTTTACCTGTAGTGCGGTATCATCCTCGCAAAATGGTCTAGCCGATTAAGATGGTCAAAACTGCCCTTTTTCAATGGCTCTTGAATCATTCGACAGCTGACCGAGAAAAACCCCTCTGAGCAAAATTTCAGCCCTCTAGCTTGCTCGTAAGGGTAGTTACAGGGTTAAATTGATTTTACGCTTTTCAGCGCATTTTCCGGTCTCAAATGCGTTCTAAAATTATGAAAAAATATGTGACACATTCTGGATCCTAAGGTGCATTTTTGAGATTTTTTTCAGATTTTTTTGTTGTAAACTGAGGTCGTAAAAAATGGAAAACCTCAAAAAAATCGGAAAAACATTTTTTTCTCCAAAATATGAGAACATGCCATTTCACTTTTTGGTTCCCTAATGAAGTACTATAACAGGCAGTGTCGTCAATTTTTTAAAGATTTTTTGTTCGATGTTGTAAACGTTGAAAACATTCAGATATATATCGCACAGAATAAAATTTTTTCTTTCTCTCAAATCACATTTTTTATATAAAATAATTGCCTCTTTCAGTGTAATAACGGTAAAAATTACTTAATATACGCCCACGGTAAAGGCAACAAGTGTAACTTTTCTCCTCATCGCAAAAACGCCGAAAAAATTCGGTTTTTATTGTTTTCGACAATGAAGCAGCCGAACAAAAAATCTTAAAAAAATTGACGACACTGCCTGTCATAGTAGATCATCAGGGAATCAAAAAGTGGAATGGCATGTTTTTATATTTTTGAGATAAAAATGTTTTTCCGATTTTTTTCATTCTTTACGACCTCAGTTTACAACAAATAAATCTGAAAAAAATCTCAAAAATGCACCTTAGGATCCGGAATGTGTCACATCTTTTCATAATTTTAGAACGCATTTGAGATCGGAAAATGCGCTGAAAAGCGTAAAATCTATTTTACCCTGTAACTACCCTTACGAGCAACCTGGAGGGCTGAAATTTTACTCAGAGGGGTTTTTCTTGGTCAGCTTTCGAATGGTTCAAGAGCCATTGGAAAAGGTCTAAGGGCAGTTTTGACAATCTTAATCGGCTAGACCCTTTCTGAGCAGAGATTTTAAGGGAGGGTTAGCAGAGGGGAGAGAACCCCGAATACAAAATTTCTTCAGTTTTTGAGATGTTAATGTGAAACTGTCGAAAAGATATTTCTCGCGTTCCTTAGCTTTCAGGCTGAAATAAAGCAATAATAATACTATACGTATAATCAACAGTGGGTGTACAAAGTGTTCGTGCACCCTTTAAAATAAAATAACTTTTTTATAATTTTACTAGCCACTGCACCAACCGGGCCCGTTATTATAATTTTGCTAAGCAAGCTGGTTTTTTAAAAATTAATTAGAATTGGTTTACAAAATGGTGTGCACTAAAAGCCTTTCCAAAAAAATGAAATTTACAGGGTTACATGCAAAAATAAAGAAAGGTATTTTTGCAACTTTTTTATTTGGGTGCTTAATGAAAATTTTAAATATCTGTTTCGTGGATCTATGTTACATGTACGTTTCTGTGGAATTTACGCAGAAACTGATCTAAAGTCGTGTAAAACCTACGATATTCACCATTTTTAACCGCTTGTAGCTCGTGTGTATATTAATCGATTCCGGTGAAACTTTCAGCATGTGTGTAACTAAATAGATCTACAAACCACGTATTTGAAATTTTCATTAAGGGCCCTAATAAAGAAATTTAAAGAAATGCTTTTTATTTTTGCATGCAATCTTGTAAATTGTAATTTTTGGTAAATTTTTATTTTTTAAATTGTATTTATTTTTATTTTGTGAATTGTAATTAACTTAATAAATGCAAAATGGAAACCTCCATACGATGTGCATAATTTTTTAAAAGAGCCAAAAATAAATATATTAAGGATAATCAATGACTTCTTTAATAAATGCAATATTAGGCTATAAGATAAATCTATGTTCCTACTTATTAAAAAAAAACTATGTAGATATAAGTAATTACATTGATAGGCAAATAGTAATGTAAGAGTTATCATATATTTTTATACTTAGACGTAAGGAAATATTATATTATATTATAATTTGTTATAACTTGTTAGGATAAGGCTAAAACTTTAAACTAGTAATAAACACTATTTACTTATACATATATGGCTTATGGATCTGATACGATCTAAAGCTTGTTAATAAAAAAAAAGATTCTGACATTCAACTGTGTTAGTCCAGTCGCCAGGTACGTTTACCTGAAAAGTATTCCGAACTCAATGAAATTTTGACACGTCATTTAGGGGTACTCTCTTCGTCTTCAATGATATATTAAACATGTTTAAACAATCACAACATATTACTATTACACATCGCTGGATTCGGGAAAGTCTAGAGAATCTTTTGCTGTAAAGAACAATACAATATCTTATATAATAACATTACAATATTTGTTCAAAGTCGAAAAACATGTTTTTTTTCAAACTCAACTTTCTCGAAAACTGTGCGTGTAGGAGAAAAATTAAGGCCAGATTCGGAATCAGTACTAAAAACTGTATAAGATACACCCAATAGTTACATGGAAACATTTTTGTTGTTGGACAGTATAATTTGCTCTGTCCTTCCCTATATTCGTCAGTTGCCACATAATTTCCTAATTTTGAACGCCTGCCTCTCGGTGCCTATTGGGCCGAAAAATACGTTTGAACAGTGAAATTTGAAGGAAATTTAATGCTCTTTCCAAAAATGAAAACAAAAAGTTCTTAGGGCCCATAGTTTTTGAGTAATAAGCGAAAAACCAAAACAAGGTAATAAAAATCGTGGTTTTTACCCCCTCCCCAAGTTAGCACAGGGTCCTCGAGGTAGAAAACTCAGATACGACACCCCAGAGTACCCCTAAATGACATGTCAAAATTTCATTGAGTTCGGAATACTTTCCAGGTAGACGCCTTTTTTTTGACCTGCCGACTGGACTATTTAGCATTAATCTATATATAAATAATTGTTATCTATGACGATTTTGCATTCGGCAATTCGCTCTTCAAAAAATCCTCTCTTCAAAAAAACTAATCGAACTAAGACATCGGACAACGAACTCCGACGATTCTCGCATTAGGCAATTCGTTCAATTCAGAAAAACTAATCGAACCAATGCACCGGGCGAGCGAGCAACTCCAACGACTCTCAGATTAACAATTTAACATTAAACATCTCGGATTACGTTATATATAATATTATAGATTATGTTGATTGTTATCTACATGCCTGTATAAGCGGGATCGATTGTACCATACAGATACTTTTTAACCCTGTGCACTCGGAGCTATTTTAACTTGAAATATAAACATATACAGGGTGTTCGACTACAGGTGGGAGAAATTTTAGGTGGTGGTTCTTGACGATAATATAAGACGAAAATGAAGAATAAAAAAATTGCGATTCCGGCTTCGTTAATTAGCTATCAACGATTAAAAATTCTAAAATGCGGTAACGTTTTCGACTTTTCAACTCGCTGGGACCCCAAATGAGAACCAAGGTATGCATGCATTTATCACTTGATGACGTATGCAACGTACACCTCTGTTGGTCGCATAGCCGCATTTTAGGCGGATTTTTAATTGTTAATAGCTAATTAACGAAGCCGGAATCGCAATTTTTTTATTCTTCATTTTCGTCTTATATTATCGTCAAGAACCACTCCCTAAAATTTCTCCCACCTGTAGTCGAACACCCTGTATATATACAGGGTGTCCCAAAATTCCTTCAGCATCTGGAAATGGGAGGTTCGTTAGATCATTTGCAGAAACATTTCTCTTTGCAAAAATGTCGTCCGCGGCTTTGTTTAGAAGTTATTAACGAAAAATACGGACCAATCAAAGCGCGGCTACAGCCAACAGAGTCCGACATAAGGACAGGTCCCACTTGACGCGGTGTTGCCGTTGGTCGAGCCAGAATAAATCCGCTGTAGACGCACTGTGATTGGTCCTGGTTTTTCGTTAATAACTCCTAAACAAAGCTGCGTACACTATTTTTACAAAGGAAAATATCGCTTCAAATGATCTCAGGAACCTCCCATTTCCGGATGTAGAAGGAATTTTGAGACACCCTGTATATATAGATAAGAATATTTAGTAACGTAAACAATATTTTGAATAATGGCGCAGCAATTTTTCTGGCGACTCAGAGTCACCATTCGAGTGCTAAGGGTTAATACCTGAGAAATTCGTCAAGATCCGCCGTTGAAATTTCAGAAATTTCACATTCAGGCGTATCTACCCCCTCTTTCCCACTGCTTAAAATCTGGGCTCATAATTTTCCGTGGATCACGCCGCACTATATCCCGAATTTCATACGCAAAACAACAAATCTATTTGAAAAAAATAACGGCACACAAAATCGCGAAGACACATCGAAGATGTACAATAGGGTAGTCCTTGGCCCCCTCCAATATTGTTCCTTTTCATGAAGAAATGATATATCCATAGTTTTAGAGCAACCGGACATCGGGAAGTCGTGCCTCATCGAGCGCGGAGTTTTGAAATAGAGATAAGAGCGCGCTAAATGTAAAGCGTAAACTGAAAATTGAAGTTAAATATTTTATACAAGTTTTATACAATATTTAACTTCCCGATTCATAGGGAAGTTACTGTAATTACCCCGAAAATCGAAAATCGATTTTTTAGCAGATCTTCACGTTCCATGGTCATTGGAGTCATTTTAGACTATTTTTATCAAATTGTTAGTATGTGTGTGTGTGTGTGTGTCTGCGTATGGACGTTTGTATGTTATCAAATTTTTCGTTAACGTTTTCTGAAAAAGTAACAACGCGATCAGAATGATGAATGATGCAATCCATGTGCCCCGTCGTAACTTAGAGCTGATTAGATTTTGGTCCATATTGGTCAAGTAGTTTTTTAGATTTTTTAGTTTTTTTCGAAAGAAGTTCATTCAACAATGCAATTTATACGAGACGATGGAAATTGTCCACCGAATAAACAAACGTAATTATATATATTTCATGGTATTTCAGAGTTATTTAAATTGAAATATCTCCTGAACTATTAACTTTTCGACATACACAGGTTAGTACTTTTTTATAACGAATGTCCAGCTGCATCGGTTGATGTATTAAAAAGACCTCATTCCGTTTAAAAAAATGAAGGTGACCTTCAAAAGTCCGAAGTACCTCCACCTGCAAAAACTCTATTCTACCCACCGGATGACCACCTTCGTACTGTGCAATTTTATTTCAGCAAATATTTCTGTGAAACTTATAGTTTCGAAGATATCTGAGGTGCTAATAGTTATTGCCCCACCCTGTATACAAAAGTTTCAAGATGGTCGGAGGGGTGGAACATAGTTAAACATTGAAAAACAAATGAAATTACGCCATTATTGACGACGAAGATTGAATAAATTATGTATATTACGATTCTTAGAATACTCATTTATATCTACATAATGTCTCTCGCGTTTAAAAAGAAATAATTGATTAAGAAGGGACTTAATCTCCTGATAAGAATTACTGAATAGTGTCGTAAGAAACACGACACTATATATTGTACTATTATAATGGCGTAATTTCATTTGTTTTTCAATATTTAACTATGTTCCACCCCTCCGACCATCTGGAAACTTTTGTATATATTAGGTAGATAACAGAACATTGTTGTTGAATTTTTTGAAAGTGGTCACTCGAAGGGTTGTTTGCAATTTCCACCCCTAAAAAATTTAATAATTTTTTTCTACCCTTAATAATATGATCACAATTGTGAAAAAAATATATGATATGAAGGACGTAAGTACGAGTATTTTTGAATTTTTTTAATCTGAATATCTTAATTAACAACCGAGAAAAAAAATGATATAGTTAAGGGTATTTACCCTCGTATAATCCTTGTATGAAGGGTTAGCGACTTGAAATTTTGGGGGGTTATCTTTCAACCTAAAACCAATGTTTTCCCACACAATTTCAATAAAAATCTAGGGGGGTCCGATTCACGATTCTTTTGTTAGTCTGCTAGACCCTTTTGTAATCATTTGTGGTACCTAACACCCGAAACTGTAGCTCTAGCTCTATCTGAATTTCTCTACTTTTTAAATCAGTATAAGAATAAAACTCGAAGAATTGGTATTTTCAATAAAATATGCAAAAATTTAACATATACATTTACAAAAATATGATAATTAGTTAATTGTTATATTGAAAATATTACACTTTGGTACTATTATAATCAATATCTTGACACAAGAAGAACGTTTAGTTACAATCAAAAGTCTTTTGTTCAAATATTCCCATTCCTACGAAATTTCATGTTTTTCGCAACTTCAACGTCGATGAGGCACGGTTTTTCCTTATCCGATCAACTTCAAACTCTGCAGGAATTACAGTAAGGAGCATAACTGAACCAATAACCCCTAGTTTTCTATAAATCTTTATTTATTGCCAAGAATGTAGAAGAATATTAAAAAATGAACATTATAGTAAGTTTTATTACAGTTAGAACAACATCAGAAATTTTTTCAGCAATTAATGTCTCCTCGTTTAACACTGGCAAAAAAACAATTGGATTGACTCGGTTTTGCACCACGCCCAACATTTGGCAATATTTAATATATTATTTATTTTTAATATTTCGTCCACAACCCTTTTGCTTGCAAAACTGCACTGATTCGCTTTGGCATACTTTCTATTAATTTCTTGCAATAATCCGGAAATATTTTTCCCACTGTTCTTGAATTCTATCGTACAAATCTGTGATTGAAGTTGGTAGGGAGTCGTATGAACCCCGAAGTCGTCTTTCGGCCCCCCTGGATTTTTATTGAAATTGTGTGGAGAACATTGGTTTTAGGTTGAAAGATAACCCCCCAAAATTTCAAGTCGCTAACTCTTCATATAAGGATTATATGAGGGTAAATACCCTTAACTATATCATTTTTTTCTCGGTTGTTAATTAAGATATTCAGATAAACAAAATACGAAAATACTCGTACCTACGTCCTTCATATCACATATTTTTTCACAATTGTAATCATATTATTAAGGGTAGAAAAAAATGATTAAATTTTTTAGGGGTGGAAATTGCAAACAACCCTTCGAGTGACCACTTTCAAAAAATTCAACAACAATGTTCTGTTATCTATCTAATACATATATACAAAAGTTTCCAGATGGTCGGAGGGGTGGAACATAGTTAAATATTGAAAAACAAATGAAAAAAAATTATCACTTTTTTTCTCGGTTGTTAATTAAGATATTCAGATTTAAAAAATTCCAAAATACTCGTACTTACGTCCTTCATATCATATATTTTTTTCACAATTGTGATCATATTATTAAGGGTAGAAAAAAATGATTAAATTTTTTAGGGGTGGAAATTGCAAACAACCCTTCGAGTGACCACTTTCAAAAAATTCAACAACAATGTTCTGTTATCTATCTAATACATATATACAAAAGTTTCCAGATGGTCGGAGGGGTGGAACATAGTTAAATATTGAAAAACAAATGAAAAAAAATTATCACTTTTTTTCTCGGTTGTTAATTAAGATATTCAGATTTAAAAAATTCCAAAATACTCGTACTTACGTCCTTCATATCATATATTTTTTTCACAATTGTGATCATATTATTAAGGGTAGAAAAGAATTATTAAACTTTTTAGGGGTGGAAATTGCAAACAACCCTTCGAGTGACCATTTTCAAAAAATCCTTTTACGGACCGGTGCAAAACCGAGTCAATCCATATTTTTTGCCAGTGCTAAACGAGGAGACATTAATTGTTGAAAAAATTTCTGATGTTACTTCTAACTGCAATTAAACTTACTATAATGTCCATTTCTTAATATTCTACATTCTTAGCAATAAATAAAGATTCATACAAAACTAGTGGTTATTGGTTCAGTTATGCTCCTTACTGTATATTCTTACCCAAAGGCACAATTTTCACCAGGTACAGCTAAGAACCACCCTAACGTACAACCTATGCACGACGTACGTGTGCGAGAAAAGAATCTCTTTTTCGAATTGATTTCATTGATCGACCAAGAAATTGCTAGAGTCGGTTCAAACGTTCCACGTACACACATACTCGAACTCACCGGTGCGGCGTATAATATTGCGCCTAACACGAAAAGTATCCTTTCGGAAGGCGACGCCAGAAGAAGCTTTCGATCGTATTTCGTCGCAAAACGATTCGAAAATTATTCGACGGGTCGCACTTTCGAGTAACAGCACTGAACGGCGGAAACGAGCGCACCAAATAGTCAAAACGGAATTGTCGCACGAGGTCGGACGTCTTCTGGACGTGCGGTTATTCGAAAACTGCGAGTCGGAGGTTTCTTTGAGCCCGACGCACTCGGGGAACAGTCGAAGCAGGTAGCTGACTTTCCGTCGACAATTTACAGGGTGATACGAAGAAACTCGAGAGCTTCTGTGTCACCACGTTTTGTTATTCTATTGTGTGTACATCTATACACATGACTACTGACGTGCACGGTGAAATGACTAAACCGCATGATCGTTCGAATGAAACTACTACTACGGGTTAGCGAAAGCCCAGATAATCCCCCACTTTAACTATACTAGTTTCTTGCCGTAGAGCATGGCTCGTGGTTGGCGCTTGGTGCTTGGTGCTTGGCACGCGGGACAGGTGTTGGCTCCCTTTTGCAGGTGGACCATATGTACGTACACGTTTTTCTACCCTCCCTTAATTTCTCGAACAGTAAACTTGGGAACTCACCCACGCGTGCTTTATTCATGATACTTTTGCCGCCAAGCTTTCGGTTCGCGTTTGTTTTTTTGTTACTTCAGCCCAGGTCGCCGGGAACGGGGCTAAATATTCCGATTTTGAAGAAACATACATATGGACGGATTTGTAAGACACTCTGAAAATTATTGGTTTAGGTACATTAATACAATTACAGTGGGTAAATAAGTATTGGCACACTCTTAAAAAGGCGATAACATTTTAAATATCGTATTATACAATTTGAATTTTTTTGGGATGCTAGAGCCATTAGTTTGCTACTAATTTTTGTCAAAAATTGCAATTCATCGGAATTGCAGCAAAAATTCTAAAAGTTACATTTTACAACTTTTTTATGTGGACCAATATTGAAAATTTTCCTTTTATTTTTGCTTTATATTTTATATATTAGTTAGATTATATTATATGTTGATATTGTATATTTTATATTTTTTAATTTAGTAAGAATTATATCATGTCAAATTTTCAAAAATTTTGTTGCGTTTTTACATAGCTCCAGAACATCCTTAAAGCATGAACCATGTTCTTTGGATGAAATGTATTTTAATATATAGAGGGTAAAAAAAGTATTGGCACACTCTTAAAAAGACGATAACATTTTAAATATCGTATTATACAATTTGAATTTTTTTGGGAAGCTGAAGCAATTAGTTTGCCACAGGATACGGAAAAAAATTTTGTCAAAAATTGTAATTCATCGGAATTGTAGCAAAAATTCTAAAAGTTGCATTTTACAACTTTTTTATGTGGACCAATATTGAAAATTTTCCTTTTATTTTTGCTTTATATTTTATATTTTATATATTATATATATTATATATTAGATTATATTTAATCTAACTAAAGATTATTTTATTTAGATTAGATTATATTTTGATAAACATTATATTATATGTTGATATTGTATATTTTATATTTTATATATTAGTTAGATTATATTTAGTCTAACTTAAAAATATAAAATATCATCTAACTATATATACTTAATATATACTTAATAATACTTAATATATATACTTAATAATATATACTTAAATATAATCTAATTTATTTTATTGAAGTTCAAATCAGAGGGTACAATCATTCGCAAAAGTCACTTACAACTTTTTATAATATTAAAACAATTTGATTAAAAAATAAATACAACATGAAATTCACTAATTAAACGAAAGCTTTATAAATTAATCTATTTTTTTAATGCAAAGTATACTTGTGAATGGCTTTCATTGCCAATATATTGATGGATTTCGAATTTCTTGTACCTTTGTCTCACATTGTACCTCCAGAACATCCTTAATAACATTTTCATAAATTTTGCAAAATATCGTACAGCTATGGACAAATTTATAAGACACCCTGAAAATTGTTAGTTTAGGTACATAATAATATAATTATATTAAAATACATTTCATCCAAAGAGAATGGTTTATTTTTTAATAACATTTTTAATTTAAGCAATGGTTCTCTATCACAATATAAAATGAAAGTTTTTTAGTTATTAACAATGAAAAATCCGCCTAAAGTACTGCAACCTAAATAACAGAGGTGTACATCGGGTATTCTTAGTATGTGATCTATCTGTACACCTCTGTTGCTCGAATTGCAGTACTTTAGGCGGATTTAGAAAACGAATCCAAAATCGAAATTTTTTATTCTTCATTTTCGTCTTTTATTATCGTAGAGAACCATCTCATAAATTTTCCTCCAACCGCTGTCAAAAACTGTACAGCTATGGACAAAATTATTAGACTTATTATTGATTTAAGTCTTATAATTTCTAGATTTTTAAGACTTATTATTATTATTAAAATTATAAAAATTATAAGATTTAAAATTATAAAAAAGTTTAAAATTATAAGGCATCTGGAAAATTATTGGTTTAGGTACTTAATAATATGAGTATATTAAAATACATTTCAGCAAAAGAAAATAGTTTACTTTTTAGTAACATCTTCATACATTTTTCAAAAAATAGTAACACGTTTCCAATTTCTTCGAAAATAATACAATTTCGATTGGGCATAATTATAAGACACTGCTTGAAAGAAAAAGAGAATGTACAAAGATTCTGAAAATTCATACCTATTTTGAAATGCTAATATTGGTTAGTTCCTCTTTTATTTTGAACAACTTCGATCATTCGTTTCGGCAGACTTTTATATAAATGTTTTATATACTTTTCATCTAATGAAATGGGAATTCAAATGCCTTCTGACAATGAAAATCGTCAGATTTCTGGAATCAAATCATAATTCAACAGAAATCGAGTACATTACAGTTCTCATAGCAAAGAATTTATTATAATTTATTACTACAGTAATTGTTACAACAATTTTTCCTTCAAATCTCTCGGATCTCTATAATTTCTTGAAAACCTCGCACTAAAACGAAGGAGCGATAACCATGAAAATGCAAATTGCCATATCTGTTTTTCGTTTCTGCGGGGACACACCTGACTGCATCGGCTACCCCCATGGTGCACACAGTAGGTGCACATGCCCCCATGGCTTTACAAGCCCTACTGCACCGTTCTCGACCTCTTCGCTTCCGCTGCTAAAGAAAACTCTCGTGTTGTAGAGTATCTTTATTGAGCTCATTCATTTTTGGGCAAATATTGGGTAAATATTTTCATCATCAAAATATTTTCTTCTAAAAAACCTGCTGATTTCGACATTGCTGAATTAACATTTATCCAATCTGGATAAGATCATTTCCAACCTGCGTTTATATTACAAGCGTAACGGTAATACTTTTCACAATTTAATAAACTCCTATTTGCTGGAAACCAAGAAGCTGCTCTTTATTTGGTTCCCTTCGCATATTGGAATCACTCACAATGAAAAGGTCGACTTATTAGCTAAAGAAGCATCTTTATTGACTTCTTCTTCTAGTATCCTCGTTCCCTACTCTGACTTTTCTAATAATTTTAGAAAAGAAGTTAAAAACCTAACAAATAATTATATTGGTGAGGAAGCCGAGTTTAAGGGCAGGGAATTCTTCAGATCCTTTTATCACTATGGGTCTAAGCCTTGGTTTGCTAAACTTAAACTCTCTAGAGAATTCATTTGGATTAATAGACTCCGATCTGGACACTATCAATTGAGGACCTCCCTTTTTAAGATTAATCTCGCTGATGACACGAGCTGTCCATGTGGCTGTCTGGTACAGGATCCTGATCATGTGTTATGGCAATGTCCGATTTATGAGAATAATAGGGATATTTTGACCCGCAAACTTTGTAACAAGGGCTATTTTCCACCCTATAGGGTAACTGCACCAGTGAATGAACGGGCACCAGTAAATGAACGCTTTTGTATATTTCAACAAATTTTAACCCGGACGGCATACTAGCGATAAAATTGTGATTAAAGAGTTAAATAAATAGGAGAATATTGTTTAGTAATTTTGTTCATTGATTGGACTAGCATTATTCAATTACTAGAATGTAGTGTTCATTGACTGGTATTTTTCATATTTTTGATTTAACGTTTAATAAAGAAGAATAATAATAATTTCATTGTATTTGTGTTCATTTATTTTTGACAAATGAAGTATAGGGAGCTATTTGGCATATATGAGATTCCTTTAATTCACATAGTTTTTTTTTAAATAAAATATTTTCCTGAACAATTTCTTAAATGTTCATTCACTGGTGCAGTTACCCTACCATAAATTCCTTTTTGTGTGGACCTTCTCTTTGCCCCCTATTCTATATACACGGATTTCTGAAATCTCACTGTTTATTTCTGTAATTTTGATATTGTACTTGAAAATGTTCTTTGTGTTGAATCCGTCCTAGTTTGTAAGTCAATTTTGTAATGTTAGCATGCACAACCAAGTGCATGCTGCTAATAATCCCATGTGGGGTTTCAAAGCTTAATAAAAAAAAACGGTAATACTTGTATGTATAACGATTGAAATAAAATTCGAGTGTACTTCCGAAAGCGACCACCCTCCGATTTTGCTGAAATTTTTTCCAAAGCTTATCCTTCATTAGAGATGAAAGCCCCTAAACCGATTTTTGGCGACAAAGCCTCGTTTGCCCCCCAGCCCCCTTCAAAGTTTTGACAGTTCTTACTAAATATTTTCGAAAATATTGATTTGAGAGAAAAATGTTTCAAACAAACAATGAAGCTCATAAACAGCTCTACAAAAAAGGTCGTATACATTTTTTACGTAAACCTATTATTTTGCCTGTTGTGGCCCAAAGTGCGATCAGAATTAGTGATTAATGGGGGCCAAGGTTTATAATAGAGACATGAAACAAAGTAGGCTTTTTTATTTATATTGAAAGCAATCTCAATATATTATTATAAATATAGTCATTTATTTAAACATTGGAAAACGATATTTATAAATCAAATTTTGTTTTATTGCTGGTTTAAAATATATAAAAAGTAGATTAACTTTTTTTTAAAGCAATCTCAATATATTATTATAAATGTAGTCATTTATTTAAACATTGGAAAACGATATTTATAAATCAAATTTTGTTTTATTGCTGGTTTAAAATATATAAAAAGTAGATTAACTTTTTTTTAAAGCAATCTCAATATATTTTTATAAATGTAGTCATTTATTTAAACATTGAAAAACGATATTTATAAATTAAATTTTGTTTTATTGCTGGATTAAAATAGATAAAAAGTAGATTAACTTTTTTTTTAATAACACTTTTGAAAAAAAATTTTTTTATAAACAACTACCGCCGAGTAAAACATGTACAACATTATTCGGAGTGATGACCTGGACAAAATATTAAAAAATCAGCGAGATCAGAGAGTGCTACCTTCGTGTCAATGATTATCAATGATTATTAGGACATTAATTTTAATTTATTTAATCGTATCTGTAATTAATATAATATCAAAATTCTTTTATTTATTCAATAATCATAGTAAAATTTCATATTTTACAAGTAGATATCCGCCTACTCGCTTGCTGAACGGTTCTAGCTACATATTTTATTAATTAACTCTGTTCTTCGCAAGCGTTTGCAATTAAAACTTCTATGAGATATAAATATACTATCTTACTAATACGACGCGATCAAAATCACAGGGCAATTTCGAACAACCAATAAAACTGATTGATTTAATTTCAGGTTAATTATTATATTGCATATAAGTATCACAAAATTTTTGAAGAAACAATTAGCCAACCATTAGCCGTCATTTTCTAAAAAGATAAATTCTTACAAACTTCTTTTGTTCATAACATAACGTAAACACATTACGCTATGAATTGATGTACTATTCTATCTTCCTAAAATTAGCTTACAGATTCGCTTGTAATTAATTTCCTACGCAATTTTTTTCTAAAAATGATTTATTTGGCCATTTTGACAGAGTATGAACATAGTTTTAAATCGATATAAAGGAGTGACTTTTTGATTTTTTATTTATATGAGTTATATGAAGTTTTGATCATTTAATATCGTTTTTCTCAAAAACTACTGTCTTTATGACAAAAATCAATACGACGTAAAATATGTATTTGGATGAGACCTACAACTTTTATTTGAAGTATTTTTCAAAATTACTATTATTTACGGAAATAAATGGAAAAAGCTATGTTATATGAGTTATATGAAGTTTTGATTTAATATCGTTTTTCTCAAAAACTACTGTCTTTATGACAAAAATCAATACGACGTAAATGATGTATTTGGATGCGATCTACAACTTTTATTTAAAGTATTTTATAAAATTACCATTAGTTACGGAAAAAAATGGAAAAAGCTATGTTATATGAGTTATATGAAGTTTTGATTTAATATCGTTTTTCTCAAAAACTACTGTCTTTATGACAAAAATCAATACGACGTAAATGATGTATTTGGATGCGATCTACAACTTTTATTTTAAGTATTTTTCAAAATTCCTATTATTTACGGAAATAAATGGAAAAAGCTATGTTATATGAGTTATATGAAGTTTTGATCATTAAAATCGTTTTTCTCAAAATCTATTGTCTTCATGACAAAAATAAATACGACGTAAAATATGTATTTGGATGAGACCTACAACTTTTATTTAAAGTATTTTATAAAATTACCATTAGTTACGGAAAAAAATGGAAAAAGCTATGTTATATGAGTTATATGAAGTTTTGATTTAATATCGTTTTTCTCAAAAACTACTGTCTTTATGACAAAAATCAATACGACGTAAATTATGTATTTCGATGAGATCTACAACTTTTATTTGAAGTATTTTTCAAAATTCCTATTATTTACGAAAATAAATGGAAAAAGCTATGATTTTTTAATGGTTTTCGTCATTACAAAGTACATAAGAGTCCAGAGTATAAAAAAAATCGGAGGGTTGATGCTTCCGGAAGTTTATCCTAAAATTCCGTTATTCCTCCTAGGTTTTTCATGAATCTGCCATGGAATTGCGCCTGCAAACTTCGCACTGAAATGTCGAGCCATCCGTAGCGCCATAGGCTCGAAATTTGTCAACAACGCACAGTATTTGGCCAATCTAGCTAGCCAAAATTTTTGATTGCTTAAAACTGATTCAATTTATTCTGTTCCATCAAGTTCTGCTTACATTAATGAAAAAGAACAATTTACACGTTATAAACAATGGGGTCGGTTCGAGAGACTGCCTGGCTCTTCCAATAACAATGCTATCTTTTACCTGGGGGTAGTTCTAGGAAATCGACTTTTGGCCAGCTAAATCGGTCAGTGACCAGTCTGCGCAACGTTTGATCAGCAAATTCATAGCAAATAGGGATGAAATTCTGCTTCGGGCGTGGTCTTGGTACCAAAATGGCACTAAGAGCGGACGTATCCCTGGTCTGAGAGTAAATATTGGGAAAAAATCGAAGTAAACCTCACTGCAGGAGGGACAAAGGAATTAAATTATTGAAAACTAGGGGCTCTGCCCCCTGCTCGCTTCGCTCACCAACCCCCACGGTGCCTGCGACTTCGCCACGCGGAGTTTTTGCGTGACAAAACATAATAGAAAGATACGTGGAACTTGAAATTATATAATTTAGAAATTGAAACAAAATTTCGTTGCTCCTACAAGAAGATTTAGAGCTTCTTTGCGAGAACTTCAAAGTTTAGCAAGGATTCACCATGGAATTGCACCTGCAAACTTTCCACTCGAAGTAGACAAGTGTTGGTCAGCAAAGTCACAGCAAATACAGATCAAATTCTGCTTCAGGCGTGGTCTCAGCACCAAAATGGCCGCCGTTTGAAGCACGTTTGGGTAGCTGGCATTTGAAAGAGCACAATGATTGAAAGAAATTGAATCAACGTATCGTTTTCAACTTTATTTTTATTATAGAAGTTATTATTGAGATCGAGAAATTGATATAGACCGGTTTTATAATGCATAAAGATCCGCGCTCGAGTAACCACTGGACTCTGTAGAGTTCTAGCGAATGAACGTATTTCCTTCTTTATTGATTATTAAGTTATTTCTGCGCGCAATTTTCGAACGGAAAGTTTTGTTCAATAACACACGAAATTCGTAAGGCAACGATGACGAACCGATCGTGTCGTCGCCATTGTTGTAAATAATAGGCTAGTATAGCTGAGCCTGTTGAATTGCGCAGTATGTGTTTGAATATATCTGGGAAGAACATTAACGGAATAGTTGTTTAAATAATTTCTCGCGATAGCAGTGACAGTCGCGAATAAATGAATAAATTACTCTGCTATGAATGGCTGGCATGCATCAATATACGTATGTAGAAAGGGCAGGTAAAAATCAGTTGGTTAGATCTAAACTAGGGGTGGACGCATAACCTACTCGGTCCGCGAAAGGTAGTTTCATTGATCGAATCAGGAAGGCAGTGACCGTCACTTGCGATATCCTACTAGAGAGGGGAAAGAAGCGCAGCTATTCGACGACGCCGAGAATGGCGTGTTAAATTTCAGTGCCCTGTTTATTATTGGCCGACGTCTGTCGGGATCGTTAGAGAAAAATTTCCCTGACAGAGTCGCACGAAACGCAGACGCAATTTCACCTTGTATCTACGCCGCGTCGCAACCTTCGCGGGGGCGTTAGCCGAATGTTCGGCCAACCCTCCTTTGCCGGAACCATGTTAGAACGGTTTAAATATTAAAGCGACGACGTGTTTACCACGTAATCAATTTCATCGAATAATCAATACCAATCCTAAATGTAACGTCCTCTTTCGAGAAATAGGAACGCAGAAAGATTCGCTGATCATCAGAAACGAGACTATATTAGAATCTACGTCCTCAGAAATATGGTGGTTACCACCAGACTTCCTCAGCAATGAAGAATAATCAATACCAATTTTGTAACGTCCTCTTTCGAGAACTAGGAACGCAGAAAGATTCGTCGATCATCAGAAAAGAGATTATATCAGAAGCTACGTCCTCAGAAATATGGTGGTTGCTACCACTCTTCCTCAGCAATGAAGAATAATCAATACCAATTTTGTAACGTCCTCTTTTGAGAACTAGGAACGCAGAACGATTAATCAATCAGTAGAAAAAAAATTATATCAGAAGCTACGTCCTCAGAAATATGGTGGTTGCCACCATACTTCCTCAGCATCGAAGAATAATCAATACCAATTTTGTAACGTCCTCTTTCGAGAAATAGGAACGCAGAAAAATTCGCTGATCATCGGAAAAGAGATAATATCAGAAGCTACGTCCTCAGAAATATGGTGGTTACCACCAGACTTCCTCAGCAAAGAAGAATAATCAATAGCAATTTTATAACGTCTTCTTTCGAGAAATAGGAACGCAGAAAAATTCGCTGATCATCAGAAAAGAGATTATACCAGAAGCTACGTCCTCAGAAATATGGTGGTTGCTACCAGACTTCCTCAGCAAAGAAGAATAATCAATAGCAATTTTGTAACGTCTTCTTTCGAGAAATAGGTCCTCAGAAATATGGTGGTTGCTACCAGACTTCCTCAGCAAAGAAGAATAATCAGAAATAGGTCCTCAGAAATATGGTGGTTGCTACCAGACTTCCTCAGCAAAAAAGAATAATCAATACCAATTTTATAACGTCTTCTTTCGAGAAATAGGAACGCAGAAAAATTCGCTGATCATCAGAAAAGAGATTATACCAGAAGCTACGTCCTCAGAAATATGGTGGTTACCACCAGACTTCCTCAGCAATGAAGAATAATCAATACCAATTTTGTAACGTCCTCTATTGAGAAATAGGAACACAGAACGATTCGTTGATCATCAGAAAAGAGATTATAACAGAAGATACGACCTCAGAAATATGGTGGTTGCTACCAGACTTCCTCAGCAATGAAGAAAAATCAACACCAATTTTGTAACGTCCTCTTTCGAGAAATAGGAACGCAGAACGATTCGTTGATCATCAGAAAAGAGATTATATCAGAAGCTACGTCCTCAGAAATATGGTGGTTACCACCAGACTTCCTCAGCAATGAAGAAATATCAACACCAATTTTGTAACGTCCCCTTTCGAGAACTAGGAACGCAGAACGATTAATCGATCATCGGAAAAGAGATTATATCAGAAGCTACGTCCTCAGAAATATGGTGGTTGCTACCAGACTTCCTCAGCAAAGAAGAATAATCAATACCAATTTTGTAACGTCCTCTTTCGAGAAATAGGAACGCAGAAAAATTTGTCAATCCTCAGAAAAGAGATTTTACCAGAAACAGTGTCTTCAGAAATATGGTGGTTACCACCAGACTTCCTCAGCAAAGAAGAATAATCAATACCAATTTTGTAACGTCCTCTTTCGAGAAATAGGAACGCAGAAAAATTTGTCAATCCTCAGAAAAGAGATTTTACCAGAAGCAGTGTCTTCAGAAATATGGTGGTTACCACCAGACTTCCTCAGCAAAGAAGAATAATCAATACCAATTTTGTAACGTCCTCTTTCGAGAAATAGGAACGCAAAAAGATTAATCGATCATCAGAAACGAGACTAAATCAGAAGCTACGTCCTCAGAAATATGGTGGTTGCCACCAAACTTCCTCAGCAAAGAAGAATAATCAATAGCAATTTTGTAACGTCTTCTTTCGAGAAATAGGTCCTCAGAAATATGGTGGCTGCTACCAGACTTCCTCAGCAATGAAGAATAATCAATACCAATTTTGTAACGTCCCCTTTCGAGAACTAGGAACGCAGAACGATTAATCGATCATCGGAAAAGAGATTATATCAGAAGCTACGTCCTCAGAAATATGGTGGTTGCTACCAGACTTCCTCAGCAAAGAAGAATAATCAATACCAATTTTGTAACGTCCTCTTTCGAGAAATAGGAACGCAGAAAAATTTGTCAATCCTCAGAAAAGAGATTTTACCAGAAGCAGTGTCTTCAGAAATATGGTGGTTACCACCAGACTTCCTCAGCAAAGAAGAATAATCAATACCAATTTTGTAACGTCCTCTTTCGAGAAATAGGAACGCAAAAAGATTAATCGATCATCAGAAACGAGACTAAATCAGAAGCTACGTCCTCAGAAATATGGTGGTTGCCACCAAACTTCCTCAGCAAAGAAGAATAATCAATAGCAATTTTGTAACGTCTTCTTTCGAGAAATAGGTCCTCAGAAATATGGTAGCTGCTACCAGACTTCCTCAGCAATGAAGAATAATCAATACCAATTTTGTAACGTCCCCTTTCGAGAACTAGGAACGCAGAACGATTAATCGATCATCGGAAAAGAGATTATATCAGAAGCTACGTCCTCAGAAATATGGTGGTTGCTACCAGACTTCCTCAGCAAAGAAGAATAATCAATACCAATTTTGTAACGTCCTCTTTCGAGAAATAGGAACGCAGAAAAATTTGTCAATCCTCAGAAAAGAGATTTTACCAGAAGCAGTGTCTTCAGAAATATGGTGGTTACCACCAGACTTCCTCAGCAAAGAAGAATAATCAATACCAATTTTGTAACGTCCTCTTTCGAGAAATAGGAACGCAAAAAGATTAATCGATCATCAGAAACGAGACTAAATCAGAAGCTACGTCCTCAGAAATATGGTGGTTGCCACCAAACTTCCTCAGCAAAGAAGAATAATCAATAGCAATTTTGTAACGTCTTCTTTCGAGAAATAGGTCCTCAGAAATATGGTAGCTGCTACCAGACTTCCTCAGCAATGAAGAATAATCAATACCAATTTTGTAACGTCCCCTTTCGAGAACTAGGAACGCAGAACGATTAATCGATCATCGGAAAAGAGATTATATCAGAAGCTACGTCCTCAGAAATATGGTGGTTGCTACCAGACTTCCTCAGCAAAGAAGAATAATCAATACCAATTTTGTAACGTCCTCTTTCGAGAACTAGGAACGCAGAAAAATTCGCTGATCATCAGAAAAGAGATTATGTCAGAAGCTACGTCCTCAGAAATAATTACAGTGGGTAAAAAAAGTATTGACACACTCTTAAGAAGGCGATTACTTTTTTAATATTGTACTATACGATTTGAATTTTTTTGGGAAGCTAGAGCAATTAGTTTGCCACAGGGTGCGGAAAAAATTTGGTCAAAAATTGCAATTCATCGGAATTATAGCAAAAATACTAAAAGTTGCATTTTACAACTTTTTTATGTGGGCCAATATTGATTATTTTAAAAATGCGTTTTGTAGATATGTGTCAGTTATATGCACTGGTAAAGTTTCATCGAAATCGGTTGATGCGAAAAAAAACGACAGGCATTGAAAGATGTAAGATTTTGACAAAATTTTCAGAATATGTTTAATTGTCACAGGTCTACAAAACGCATTTTAAAAATTTTCAATATTGCAATGTACGTATGTAATAGTTTATTTGTTCCCATTATGGGTTACAAAGAGTCCCGTTCACTTTACAATTTAGTTTCGTTTTATCTGTCTGCATAATCTATTAGAATCTATCAAAATATAAAATATACAATATCAACATATAATATAATCTAACTAATGTATAAAATATAAAAATATAAAATATAAAGCAAAAATAAAAGGAAAATTTTCAATATTGGTCCCCATAAAAAAGTTGTAAAATGCAACTTTTAGTATTTTTGCTACAATTCCAATGAATTGCAATTTTTGACAAAATTTTTTTCCGCATCCTGTGGCAAACTAATTGCTCTAGCTTCCCCAAAAAATTCAAATCGTATAATACGATATTTAAAAAGTTATCGCCTTTTTAAGAGTGTGCCAATACTTTTTTTACCCACTGTATAATTCCCTGTATTTCCCGAAAACTCGCAGCTAGTTTAGTCTCTATTTTGTTTAGTAGAAGTTAGGGCTGCATAATTGTTGCAATTTCTATTTTTCCTTCCCTTTGTTCAGCTTTTGCATCGGTAGAAATGCAGAAGTAATGAACTGTGGTTACCACCAGACTACTTCAGCAATGAAGAATAATCAATACCAATTTTGTAACGTCCTCTTTCGAGAAATAGGAACGCAGAACGATTCATCGATCATCAGAAACGAAACTACAATGACTCGCATTAATATTCGGTCGCTCTAAAAAAAATACGATAACTGGTTTAACATTGAACTATGCGACTTGAATTTTTGTTGGGAAGCTAGAGCAAATGGTTTGCTACAGAATGTGGAAAAACATTTTTTCAAAAATTGCAATTGATCGGAGTTGTACAGATCTACAAAACGTATTTTTAAAATTTTCAATATAGGCTCACATAAAAAAGTTGTAAAATTGCAACTTTTAGTACTTTTTCTACAACTCCGATCAATTCCAATTTTTGAAAAAATGTTTTTCCACATCCTGTAGCAAACTATTTGCTCTAGCTTCTCCAAAAAATTCAAGTCGCATAGTTCAATGTTTAACCAGTTATCGTTTTTTTAGAGCGTCTGAATATTAATGGGAGTCACTGTATATTAGAAACTACATGTTCAGAAATAATTATAATGCCCCGTATTTACCGAAAACTCGCACCTGGATAGTCTCTATTTTGTTTAGCAAAAGTTAGGCGTGTATATTTGTTGCAATTTCTATTTTTCCTTCGCTCTATTCAGCTTTTGCATCGATAGAAATGCAGAAGAAATGATCGAGCTGTTTCCATGGGGGGTACAACCAGACTTCTTCAGCAATGATGAATACAATAAATTCTATGATAGGTTCTGGCAAAGTTTCGCGTCGCTTATGTAGTCGCAAGTGGAAGTATCTATCTACATGCACGATCAATAATCTCCTGGGAACATCCGTTCTCCTACTGGCTTACCCAGCTGGCTACCCCTGCAGTAATGGTAGCACCAGCAGCACCACCAGTACCACCAGCACCGACAATAGTTGCACCTGCCACCCTCCCCTGACCGTACAGTCGCGTCAGGTTGTGACTCATAATCACTTTCCGCTCTATCACTATCTGCCATTACCGACGGCTGTCAGGAAAATACTTTAGTACAGTGCATGCGTCATTTTTTCTTGTTACCCTTCTACTCGTTTAGAAGATTTCTCGAGGCAGCTTTGTATTCGCCATTTTAACTCCCATAAGTTCTTCAGGGTAAAAATTCAACCATTTAATATTTTTGTATACTGTAAAATTATTCATCCTATTTTTCACGAGCGTATAACCATAATTTGTTGATTTAACGTGTAAAATAAAAAAGGGTGAATTATTATCCTGGTCTCCGTTACGTAGCTAATTTTGAGGAGTGTATGAGGGTTAAATCTGTTTGTTAGTCCTTTCTACAGTGACAGACAAGAGGAAAATATTTTAGTAGAGTAATTGTATCATTTTTTTGTTAACCCTTCACTCGTTCAGAAGATTTTACAAGAAAGTTTTGTATTCGCCATTTTACATCTAGTCGTTATTCTTTATTTCTACAGCGGTGGACAAAAATATTTTAGTACAATGCATGCGTCATTTTTTCTTGTTACCCTTCTACTCGTTTAGAAGATTTCTCAAGGCAGCTTTGTATTCGCCATTTTAACCCCCATAAGTTCCTCAGGGTGAAAATTCACATATTCAATATTTTTGCATACTGTAAAATTATTCTAGTTTGTCTACGTCGTGAGATGTATTTCCTTGAAGTGCGATAAAACATAATTTGTTGATCTAACGTGTAAAATAAATAAGGGTGAATTATTATCCTGGTCTCCTTTACGCAACTATTTTTCACGAGCGTATGAGGGTTAAATCTGTTTGTTAGTCCTTTCTATAATGACAGACGAAAGAAGAATATTTTAGTACAGTACTTGTATCATTTCTTTGTTACACCTTCACTCGTTTAGAAGATTTTACAAGAAAGTTTTGTATTCGCCATTTTAACCCCCATAAGTTCCTCAGGGTGAAAATTCACCCATTCAATATTTTTCGTATACTGTAAAATTATTCAAACTTGTTGTCTACGTCGTGAGATGTATTTCCTTAAAATGTGACGCTATAAATGAAACACAATTTGTTGATTTAACGTGTAAAATAAAAAAGGGTGAATTGTCATCCTGGTCTCCTTTACGCAACTATTTTTTACGAGCGTATAAGGATTAATTCTGTTTGTTAGTCCTTTCTACAGTGACAGACGAAAGAAGAATATTTTAGTACAGTACTTGTATCATTTTTTTGTTACCCCTCCACTCGTTTAGAAGATTTTACAAGGTTTTGTATTCGCCATTTTAAATCTGATCGTTATTCTTTATTTCTACAACAGTGGACAAAAATATTTTAGTACAATACATACGTCATTTTTTCTTGTTACCCTTCTACTCGTTTAGAAGATTTCTCAAGGCAACTTTGTATTCGCCATTTTAACCCCCATACGTTCCTCAGGGTAAAAATTCAACCATTCAATATTTTCGCATACTGTAAAATTATTCATCCTATTTTTCACGAGCGTATGAGGGTTAAATCTGTTTGTTAGTCCTTTCTACAGTGACAGACAAGAGGAAAATATTTTAGTACAGTACTTGTATCATTTCTTTGTTAACCCTTCACTCGTTCAGAAGATTTTACAAGAAAGTTTTGTATTCGCCATTTTAAATTTGGTCGTTATTCTTTATTTCTACAGCTGTGGACAAAAATATTTTAGTACAATGCATGCATCACTTTTGTCTTGTTACCCTTCTACTCGTTTAGAAGATTTCTCAAGGCAGCTTCGTATTCGCCATTTTAACTCCCATAAGTTCCTCAGGGTGAAAATTCACACATTCAATATTTTCGCATACTGTAAAATTATTCTAGTTTGTCTACGTCGTGAGATGTATTTCCTTGAAGTGCGATAAAACATAATTTGTTGATTTAACGTGTAAAATAAATAAGGGTGAATTATTATCCTGGTCTCCTTTACGCAACTATTTTTCACGAGCGTATGAGGGTTAAATCTGTTTGTTAGTCCTTTCTACAGTGACAGACAAGAGGAAAATATTTTAGTACAGTACTTGTATCATTTTTTGTTATCCCTTCACTCGTTTAGAAGATTTTACAAGAAAGTTTTGTATTCGCCATTTTAAATTTGATCATTAATCTTTATTTCTACAGTGGTGGACAAAAATATTTTAGTACAATGCATGCACCATTTTTTTCTTGTTACTCCTTCACTCGTTTAGAAGATTTCTTAAGGAATCATGATCTCGTACCATAATTTTATTTGAAAAGAATCATCGCTCGATCTCACTTCTATCAATAGTTCTTTGACTTTATGTGCGGCGCAACCTTCACCTCTGTTGGTAGGGTTGCCGCCTTTTAGACGGATTGTTAATTATTAACACTGAAACTACAGAACACTGAAAGCGATTAAAATGTTTTAGCGGACGAAAATGATAGGGCTCTGTTTATTTAGATTTCGTCTAACTTTCATTGCAATGTGTGCTTGTATAAAGTTTATCGAATCATTTTCCATGTAAGCAACATCAATAACTATAAAATTAAAAATGTAGCCGAAATCGCAATTTTTTTATTCTTCATTTTCGTCTTATATCATCGTTAAGAACCAACCCTTAAATTTTCTTCCACCTGTAGTCGAACACCCTGTACATATATAATAAATATATATAATATATTAATATATATTATAAGTACCTAAATCAATAATTTTCAGGGTGTCTTATAATTTTATCCATAGCTGTAGATCGTGAAGATGTTTCTAATATTAATTTTTCAAAAACTTTTTCAAAAATTGCTGACAATTTCTAAGTTTTCCGTACACATACGAGCAAACTATCATTGGTGCGCTAAAACATTCTATTATTTCCTTGGAGAATGTAGATCGACCCGTGTTCGTTCAGTTTCGCTGCATGCTCTTATGATATGTTTATAGGTCATGGTATGAAATGATGTGGACGCACATCAATGGATAACTTAAAAAGCTAGCTACTACCCTGGCGAGTTACAAATATAGCCATGAATGCGAGTATAGATTTCACCAGAATGGTGGTACTGCCATCAAATATTCAATAGAATTGATTCCAGTAACTACATCAGCAGTGCCAACACTGCCGATAAGATACAGATACTCTCATCGGTGACTATATGATAAATAGTACTCCGGAATAAAAACTCGTCGTGGAGTTTCCTTCTTCCTTTCAGCTGAGTGTTGATTCCTCGGGAGACGCCTCTTCCGGTTCCAGTTTGATGGCGGTTAGTGGTGGAGGCGCCTCGATAGCGCGCGAGTGGTGTTCCTGATTCCTAAAATTTTTTTTTTATTGTTTATTTATAAAGGTTGCATTAACGTCGAGGTCATTAGCGAGCACTTTGGTATATAATTATAAGTACAAGGTTTTGTTATCGCAATAATACATGAGTGTTAATGATAGTGTTAATATATGAGTATAATTATAATTATAATACATGAGTGTTAATATATGAGTATAATTATAATTTATAATTATAATTATGATTTATTATTATGAGTATAATTATATAAATTATAATTATACTCATATATTAACACTATCATTAACACTCATGTATTATAATTATAATTATAATTATATCATTAACACTATCATTAACACTCATGTATTATAATTATAATTATAATTATATCATTAACACTATCATTAACACTCATGTATTATAATTATAATTATAATTATACTTATAATTATAATACATAATTTAATTATATAATATATTATATATATTATATAATACATTATAATTATAATTATAATTATAATACATGAGTGTTAATGATAGTGTTAATATATGAGTATAATTATAATTTATATGATTATACTCATAATAATAAATATAATTATACTCATATATTAACACTATCATTAACACTCATGTATTATTGCGATAACAAAACCTTGTACTTATAATTATATACCAAAGTGCTCGCTAATGACCTCGACGTTAATGCGACCTTTATAAATAAACAATACAAAAAAAATGAAAAATTTATAAATTTTGTAGTAAAGATCTACATTTTTTAGGAAGGTAAGGACATTTGCAATGGTCTTGGTCATTGAGGCGTTCATTCAGGTTGTGTCGTTGTGTCTGGAGGGCTGGGCACTCGAGGAGGATATGTTCGATAGAAAGTGGTATGTTACACGAGTGACAAAAAGTTGGGGGGTTTTTCGTGATTTTATGTAGATATGTAATATTTGAAGGGCCAATTGTAAGTCGTGTAGTGATTACTTGGTCTTTTCTGTGGGTAATGTTAGGGGAGTTACTATTATAAATATCTTTTCTTATTTTAAATAATTTGGTAGGGGGGATCAGTCAAATTAGTAAGATTTAGTAAGATCTAGTAAATTTTTTTTTTAAATAAAACCGATTTCGAAAAAAATAAATTTTATTAACAGTTGATGTGTATTCATACAAATCAAAAGGAAATTAAATTGTATTTAATGTGGTATTTAATATTTTATTTTTTATATTAACAGTTCGTGTGTATACACATAAATGAAATGGAAATTATTTCATACTTTTTAGTGCATTTTTGTTTTTTTGTTGTTTTCATACCTTTTTTTTATTTTCATTCCGTTTTTAAAAAATTTTTTTCGAAGTCGGTTTTATTTTTAAAAAAAATTTTTTCATTCCAACTATTTTGGATTCTTAATTTGAGTTCTCTGATTAAATCATTGGGAGAGACCGGAAAACTTTGAGGTAAGGCTTTTGTGGCTTCTTTAGCAGCCTTCTTCCTTATTTTTCATTTTTGGAGTAATGAGAAATAAGACTATCTAAATACTATAAATGTTATTGGCGCACTGGTATGATCATTTGTGATTACTAAGCAATTTTGCAAATTATTACCCGACTGCGGAATTGTATGCAAAATAAAAATTATTTGCATCAACTGCAACGAACAAGGGCCAAGTTAAAACTTCTTTCATTCTTTAATAATGTTCGTAAGCTGGAACTAATGCATTGATCTTCATAAATTGTTAATATCCGTACAATACATAATATTAAAAACAAGGTAAAAATAGACGTTAACTATATCCGATAAATTTATTTATTCAAAACCAAATATTTATAAAACAACATTACGCTTTTATTTTGAAATTAGAATCAGAAAATCATTTTTTTGTAACAAAACCTGTAGCTACAGAAAATTTTCTTTCATTTTGTGTAGATGTTGGCTTTATTGTAACATAGAACATTCAAAAGTTGCTGCAGATTGGGCGTTCTTATTCCAGTATACTGAAAAATCTGGAATTCCTTTTTTCTTCTGACGCTAAACTATTGACACTAAATTCTTGAAGAGTATCTGCAATTTCTAATTCTAACTGTTTTTCCAGTAATAGTTCCTCATTCTGAGAATCAGAAAATTTTTCACCATTCCTCGGTTGTTTCTACATTTTAAATTCAACTAAATTTTCAATGTTCGCGCCAAGAAAAGAATTGGAAGATTTTAGAAGCATATGAAATTTTTTTATTACGTACACGTGTGGGAAAAATCATACAAATCATTGAACTAACAAATTTGTAAAAAATGATCACCAATCTAATAAACGGACATTACCAATGATTCGCAAGAATACAGCTAACAAATAACAAGATTTTTCCGAGCAGACATGACGCATTCAATGTCTGCTGCAATAATAGAAAAAAATTCATTGCATGTGTCAATTGTCTTTTATCAATTCCGCTCTACTGAATTATGCATTTCAATTTTAATTAAAAAAAAGTTGATACAAGTAAACATTAAGTCTAATGACTTATGCGTATATACAGTTTATATAATCGCGCAAGTGTACTCTATTTTATCATATATACACAGAGTGATTCACTTGTTTTTACAATATATAATCATTGTGAATATAATTTCCAAGTCTGAGATTAAGACGATAGAGTCATGAAGAATTCGGGAAATTTTATGATACTTCTATATATCGAGTAACACTATTTAAGAAAATATAAAGACTTGAACATATCCTTTGAAATTATTTATATATAATCTCTATCAAAAAACTATTATGACTAAACAAAAGACTATTAGTTACAATAATATCGTTTAATGATGAATCTGGTTATATAAATTATACTCTAGATCCTAATAATAAGTTTTAAAAAGTACAATCGAACTGATTTTGCACAGTATCTCTAATATTTTTGCGATATTCATGACGACACAATAATAATACATTAATGTTGTACACTGCAAAAAGAAGAACTGATCAATGTCTCTACCTTGCTTTGTCAAAAAGACTGCGGATGTTTATGACATTTTTGATTTTTATAGTTAATCTTTAAGATAGTGAAATCAAATAGAATGTTATTGTCAGTGACAATGGACTTCGTAGATACAAAATTAATCAAAATCGTACCAAATTTGATAAAATTTTGTACTCTAGTAATTTTTTTAACATTTTCATACGCCATAAATGCATAAAGATCCGCTAAAATTTTCATAATTGTATATTTCTAGTGAAACAAACGTTCAATTATGACACTTTCATCTTATTTGTAATCACAGACTGTATGTATAGAGACAATTTCTCTGCCAAACTATTGGACACTCTGTGCACACATGTTCATACGTATATGAGACGTATAATAATACTTATTTATACATATCATTTATCAGTACGTATATATACATACGCATATACAATTTAACGAAGGAACTGCGCTATTTTGTATATTCAAAGGTTTTTTTACCGGACACTTTAATTCTTAATTTGAACAAGAACGTAAAATAAGAGAAAATGTTGAAAACGGCTATGAATCGGTTTGGAGTTTTAAAACAATTATTAGAATGACGTTTATAATAACAGTTATGGGTAAAAAAGTTTCTCCTGATTTTATATGTATATCATTCAATTCTGTACTGTTCCTCCTGCAATATATCAATGTTGTATTTACATTAGTTTATTAATTTTGAACTGTATCAACGTTTGTTTCTTGTAGCAATTGTGAAATATTTCTAAACAAATTGTGTTTCGCTTCGTGAGAGTAGATCCAAAGTAGAAAATTTTATAAAATGGTAATCGTAACGAGTACAAGCAAAACCTTTTTTAACCATAACTATTACAACATCATTTCAGTTCTTCACAATTGCCTCTGTCAGAATCATTGTGTGACAAATATATTAAAAAACCATTTCAACTCTTTATTAAAACATGTTAGAATGTGTTTTATATGTGTTCAAAATATATTTAATCCTCCGTCGCCAACCTTTACAGGGTCGTTGATGTTCACGACTAATATTTTTACTGTTTTAGATTTAATAAAAAAATTCTAGAATAGATAATGAACGTCGAATGTTTAAAGTATTAATAGGAGACAACGAATATTCGAAAGAAAGACCCAGACTGTTCACGGAGAATTAGGTACATCCTGAGAAGAAAGGAACAAACTATTAGAAAGATGATATTCGTATGGTAGTATAGCATAATATGGATTACTTTTGCGATAGTAACAAGACAATAAATTTTAAATTTACATTTCTCTTTTGTATACTACAATAAGAACAATCATGTTTCGGCACCTGCTTTATTGTTTTTACGAATGACTCGATACAATACATAACATGATTGATATCTTAAACATGTGAGGAATCAAGAAATGATATTGCAGTATACTGCAGCAAATCAAATTGACCTATCAAATCTACTGGAAAGATTATAAAATTTCGACGCTATTGTAACACATGAATTATAGGATATGAAGCCTTAAGAATGAGAAAGATGTACACCCGAATAACTGGATTGGGTTTTCTGTTGTTACACGTAACGAACACCACTGTTATAGAATTACATCATTCTTATTTTCAGGGTTTCTAATACAATGCGGCTAAGAAAATTATGATCTTCTTGTCATAATTTTGAATGAAAATCAATTTAGAATTTTTACTCTATACGTTACTTAATAAATGTCAACTTGTTAGAACACTTCTAATTTTTATGTATTTAAGGATTCTGTAACACCACAGTATATGATTCTACACAAAATCATTTATTATCAACAATGATCGATGTCGATTAATTTTACTATCTATACTAGACCAAAATGCAAATGACCTGCTCATTTACAATAATCCGATTGAAGATTTCAAAAGTAATAGAAATTAAGGTACAAATTGTGTATATCTTTGTCTTCAATTTAATGTCGATTAGTGGTAAAAGGCGTCAGACCCCTGAGGACCATATTATCAAGAACTCCGCTTATATATGCAGCAACATCTACTGTGTTGTCTTCTTCTGCTTTCCTGATAAACGGATGTTCTAATAATTTGTTGTACTTCGGCCGTTGCGTTTCTTCTTTAATTAAACTTCAAAAATAACAAAAAACACGATTAGAGGAAACATCCTGCACAGTAGTTTATAAATAGACTGCGGATCTTTATGTAATTATGACTTTTAAACATTTTCAAAAAATACTCGGTTATAAAATGCGACATAATTTCGTACGATTACGATTTATTTTGAATCTAAAAAAGCTACTTCCACAGAAAACAAGATTTTACTTAAACTGAGTTTCTTCAAATTCTTCTGGGTCATTCCACGCACATTTATTTAAAACAATCAAAAATATATGGTGAAAAAAAACAATGTTTTCAAATAACAATATTTTTAGTAGATACGTACTCACAAAACAATTTTTAAGATATCGAAAAAACCTACAAAAATTGCAAATTGCAGAAACAATCGCAGTCTATTTATAAGAATGTGCGAATCTCTGAAATCAAAATAACATACCATGTGTTCACAAAGTTTACAAAATCCATGGTAAAATGGTTGCCATTTTCATTGGGTGATAATCGTGGCGGGTCACCTTGAACTACTTGATAAAGCTGCTCAAACACTGAATTCCACTTGGGATATGGAAAATAACCCGTAGCGATTTCCATTAATGTAATTCCCAACGACCATACGTCGCTCCTAACGTCGTAACCTCTTGCGCGTTGAGGATCTATCCTCTCTGGCTAAAAGACAACGATAAAATTAACCTCTTCAATGTATCCATAATGTAACTTTAATACCTTCCACTTAATTTGTTACATTACATACAGCCATGTAAGGTCTACATCCAGCGTCTCGAGTGCGTGCAATAGAATCTACTAACTGTCCTGATATACCAAAGTCGCATAGCTTTATATTACCATGTCGGTCTAACAGAATATTGCTAGGTTTTACATCTCTATGAATTATTCTCAATTCTTCTTTGAGGTAATTCAGTGCTTTCACTGTGGCAACAGTAATTTTTCCTAAAATACGTTCTGGTATTCTATCCTTCAATACCTCATGAATAAATTTATAAAATATATCCAATGAAGTGTCCATCAGTTCCATACAAATCCAACAGTCACCCTAAAAATAATAAGTAAGACACAATTAGGGAAGAATACGAGTCTACAATGTTTTCTCAATAAATGTCGCAAATGTCTGGCCTTTAATTGTCACAGAACTATCCCCTCTAACGTGGGGTATACCCCTGTGAGGTGCCAGAGAGCTCGAGAAACCTTAATCGTCAAGACGTGTTAACCACCGACGAGATATAAGGATAAACCTATCATCCATTGTATTTTTGCGGCCCACTTTTGTGGGATTACCACATTACCATTTTCATTTCGCCTATTTGCATACAAATGAAGCGTTCCAGCACACGTAATTTTTGGAAAATCTTTTTTGCAGATCATTTAGTAAACCAATGCTTCTAATTGATGATAAAAAATCAGGTCATTCGGTACAATTATAAAAAAGTTATTGCATTTTAGAAAGTGTACGAACACTTTGTACACGCACTGTATTTATTGGTGGAGTAAAGATTCTGGCATAAATGCTTTTAGATAGCGTAAAATGAAAATGGTAATTCGTAATATGTTTAATATAAAGTTAAAAACAATATAACAGTATTTTAAACTTCTTCTAATATTTTTACTGTTTTAAATTACACCCACACATTTTTGGCATAAATGCATAAAATCCACTGTCTATTCATAATTGAAGTTAGAACTTACTTCTTTAAATAAAGCCCCATAAAACTGCACAATGCATGGGCATTCATTGGATTTCATTACAACTTCTAAATCCATTAGTAGTTGCTTTTGTTCCCTTTCATCCACTGTAGAACGAATTCTCTGTAATCGAATTTGTTTGTGAGCATTATGGTAAGTTTATTATAATAAACAAATCAAATGACATACCTTCACAGCCATAACAGTGTCACTTATCCTATGAATCATTTTATTTACAGTACCAAAGCCTCCCCGTCCTATTTCCCCTAGATCTTGAAGATCTTCACTTGTGAAATCATATATCACATTCGGTGATAGCTGTAATTTTCCAGTACTTTGCATGGACTGACACATTCGTAACTTATCCCTATGATGTATATATCGCAATTTATCTTATTAATACACATATAAATAAGACAGCCATACTCGATAATCAAAATAGAAATTGTACCATTAAATATTTTTCTACTATTTCACAATTTTATAGTTGACTCATTTAATTACCTTGCTTTATCAGGAATATCTGCTGGAACTGTAGGACGTGGTCTTAGTGGCAGTTTTGGTAAAGATAAAGGCAAGCTTGGACGAAAAGATCTAACGTTAAATGTAATGATCATTATTATTTAGAATCGTGCATATATTTATTTTGATGCATAGGTATATCTTACATAGGTGGACATGCTGCTGAAGCTCCACTCGAATTGGAAAGGGAAGAATTTGTTGAATTAATTAATGTCATCTCACTTCCTTGTGTTTGAAAACTACATTTCAGTTGTCTTCGTTTTTCTGTATGAAATAATCGAATGTTATTACAATGATGTAGTATTGATGCATGTCCAAGATATATAAAAAGAAATGGTCATCTGGATCGGTGAACATTTGCAAAAGAAATTTGCCGTAAAATTGGTTATGCCAAAGAAAATTATTGTTAAAGTTTGTTTTTACATCAACACCTTCTACTCGTCGAGAAGAGAGAAAGTTTAAAAGGAACCATATGTCTAAAAATTTGCATAAACGTGAAGCTTACTGTTACCGACCACCTGACTGTGTCGATCAGACAGAACATAATCGTGCGAGTGCCACGAGGCAGACAAAATTTAAAGGGACATTCGTCGCTAGACCCGTACCAGGTCATTTTGTTTCCCTACCCATTTAAACTGTACATTTAAAGTTGTAAAATAAACTGAAAGAAAAGGTAATTATTTAGAAGTTTGCCCTCCTCACTGTTTTTGATGAGCTTGAAATATGTTGTCAAGGTCATCATTCTGAACAATTTTCCCTATACATGTTACCGCCGCTCGGGCCTTAGTTATTGGGATAGTTGTAAAAATCTTTAGACACATTTAGAAAACAAGTACACTTCATTTTGGCATAGGAGATCGCTTAACAGCGTTCGTAACGTATTCTGCTTCTTATAAATGTTTTGCTTTTGTGCTTGCCTGTTCTAACACGACACCACTAAATTACAATTGAAATTATATTATGTTTAGTCTTGTTTTAATCAGGAGAATGCCAGAAATACGAGATCAATCACCGCGGCTCTGCGGTGCGACGCGACGTTGATCCACAATGGAGTGAGTAGGCACTGAACAGGGATCGTACCCTCGATTCCAGACTAATAATGAGCGTTTACTGTATAATGAGTTGTGATTAGCTAGTGCAGCATACGAAAATTCAAGAGTAGTCTTTCAAAATTGAAAGCTCACCTTATATATGAATGACCAGAGTGAAACCCTGTTTTCTCTCTAATCTCCACATTATGTTTACCAAAAAAAGTAAACAGAATGCCACGGAGCGCGCAAAACTACGGAAAATTCAATACAGTATTAGCAATAATTTTTTGCAAATATCTCGAAAACCAATTTCGAGCAACGGTAAAATGTATAGGGAAATTTTGTTCAGAATAATAACCGTGACAACGTATTTCAAAGTCATCAAAATCGGTGAGGAGGGCAAACTTCTAAATAATTCCCAAAGAAAATCTTATATATACCTGAAAAGGACGTTATAACTGGCATAAAACGTACGTGGATCAGCTCAGAACTGGCCTAATTATTTTACAACTAACGCGGTTCGACAATACGTGCGACAGACCCACAGAAGCAATGATCGGGCATACAATTGTAATAAGAATTTCTTTGACAGTCTCCCACTTCTCAACCCAAAAATCCTTCCGGCAGTAATCGTGTGGGGAAACTATTTTTTTGGCCCCTTGTGGGGATGCCTCAGATGGTAGGCAAAGGGTCAGTGATTGTGGAAATCCTCAGGGAGCTAGATCACGAATTTACTGTACTATTTTGATCGTGGTCGGAGTAACATCTTCTTGTTCTATGTCACGATTTCAGAAAGTGTTTTGTGTAGTGTTTAGTCATTGTGTAGAAGAGTGGTCTTTCGTACTTCATAGTTATTAAAATGTATTCGCGTAAATGTCAGTGTCCTGTAGATCCAATGAAAGAATAGATAATCCTGGAAAACTTGTAAATTCCTATACTTTAAATTAGTATATTATTAAAAAATATTTTCTGTTGCTTGTTATTTATATACAACCAACAAAGTGGAAATACGAGTTAACGAAAAAATAAGAACTCAATTTTGAGAGTCAAAGTTTAAAAAATAGATATTTAGAAGTGTGAATTGTATTTCTGTTAGATTTAAGTAGAAATGTCTTTAGAATATTAATGTGCAACAGAAATCTTTTTGCTTCGCTGAGAAACCAAAATATTTTTGTATTCTAAATACAGAGAATAAATAAACAAAGACTATGTAAATGTTTTTAAAATCATTAAAGTACATACATTATATAAAATTGTGATAAAAAATTTGTAAATCGAAGAAAATCCATTATAATTAGCATTCCATATAATAAAATTATTGTGGGTGCATATATGATTCTTAAATTAACATACACTGTGTATAATTACTGAATTTACAACACTCATGTTTGATAATTAACATTATAAATTGCAATTAATGCTTTATGTTTTGTCCGCGAAATAAAATCATGGTATTAAATACTACAAAAATGCATCCAAAAACATATACTCATGTGTATGCAGTTGAATTATTCAATATGCACATATCATACCTGACATTTCATTCTGAACGTCACTGATAGGTCCAAATTCCATACGTAGAGAATTAAATGATCTGCTGGAACCTACACAGAAACAGTATAATTCTCTAAAAACTCATGACATCGTTAAAAACATATCATAGAATAATACAGATATACATCAATCATAACTGCATTATTCCTTATCAATAGAAAAAGTAATATTTAGGTTATGTAGCATAACATACTTAATATTCACTATTCATTCACATAGTCTTCTAACTTACTTTGATTTGTTGGAATAGAGAAATTCCCACGATTATCAGTCATTTTCAGGATTTTCAGTATCTAACTAATAAGCAAAGAACCACTTATTAAAGGCACTCCTCTCTTAGGAGACCTTTCTGCAAGATATTAACAACGTAGCATATGTGTTCTGCTGCAAGCGCACCATTTGTGCAGTTTTCTTTTTCGGTGAACAGTTGCACACACTAAATATCTAATCTCCTATTATCTTGGAATACTTGTATTTAAAAGTTACTCAACTTTCTATTAGAAAAATGAAAGTGTACGTCACCATAAACCTGTCGTGATCATGGATCAGTTACACATATAGTTGACGGCTGCAACGGTGTATCGGACAATCTATTCTCTCTCTGTGTGTGTGTACACAAACATGCATACACATATACGAGAAGAAAGACTTTATGGCATGTTTAGATTGCGAACTATGTCAACGCATATTTTCATAATTTAGCAGAAATTTATGTCTACTATTAAAATAAATAATCAATCATTTATCTTCATTGTATATGTATACTTTTCATACATCTACATATACCCTGTATTTAGGAAATACAATATCAATTTATAATAACTTTTTCCTATATTGTAATCAATACGAGTTATATTTATAATGCGCTTTACAACAATTGTTTTCCGTAAATATTGCAAATGGACTGCTGGTGTTTATGCATTTTTCAATTTTTGTAGATAAATTTACAGAAAGCGGAATGAAATGTATAGAATCCTAACTTTTAAATTTCGTGTGATGTATTGAATGAATACATTAATTTTTATATATTCTTCAAAGGTGCATATAGTTATTTTCAATGCATAAAATGTTCGTGAAATTCATTCTAAAATTTAATCTAAATAATTGAATGCGCAGAGAAAATTAGGTGAACTATTTAATAATTAGCATGCAAATAACTGCAGTTTTCTAATTCCAACATTTTATTAAGCGCAGTACACAAGGAAAATGTGAACGACAACAGTCTGCGAAAGTCATACAAAATTGATCACCTGACGATCTGATAAATGAAACCAAATGAAACCACCATTATTGTTTTGAGGAGTTCTGTTGTGGAAGTGCAAGTACAGTTTTCTGTACGAAAATGGCTCTGGCAAGAACAATAAATCCATTATTATTTCACAGTATAAAAAGGTAATTTCGAGAATTTTATACAATGTATGTATCTTTGTAAGTTGCGAATTTTGTATTAGCAATCTGATATACTGTCTTTTATGTGTAACCTCTTCATTCGTGTTTTTCTTAACATAACCTCCGAAATCAATATTTTATTACGTTTACGAATTTATTTTAAATTATCAATTTTATAACTGAAATAGTATGTAAAACAGAAGTAAATTTGAAATCTACATAGAGTATTAAAAAGGGAAACTTTCGTCTAAAAAGGATTAATTAATAATACACTGTTATTTACTTTTCAGATACACACCGACGAATATTACTCAAAATTACAGTTTATACCCATCCACTTATAGAAATCCAATTTATAAAAAGGAAGAAGTAGAACAATTAAATAAAACTGAAGAAGGACAAAAAGTAACTCATGTGCCTATAAGGGCAGCCCTTACTTCTGACACGTCATCTGAGTTCCACGATGAAGTCGTTAGGTAGCTAGTTTAATTTTGAATCAAAGTGAAATTTCATTGTTTAAATATATATTACTTCTGGTTATCAGGAAATTTACGAATTATGTTATGCGCAAAGGCAAGAAAGCGCTAGCTAGAGCAGTAGTAGAAAAAACATTTGAACACATTAAAATGATACAATTAGAACGTTACAATAACGCTGCTCCCGAGCATAAGCAATTTATTTTATTGGATCCATTAGATGTTTTTCATCGTGCTATAGAGAATTGTACGCCAATGTTGCAGCTACAGAAAATTAGGAAAGGTGGAATTGTTTATCAGGTATTAATACATGTTTGTTTTACCCTTAGCACTGGAGTGGTGACTTAGTGCCACCACTTTTGCTGTTAACCATCACAATTGATGTACCATTATTCAAAATATTGTTCACATTATTAAATATTTTGGTATTGAATCAATTATTAAACATTTAATTATTGTACAGTGGGTGTACAAAGTGTTCGTACACTTTTTAAAATGGAATAACTTTTTTATAATTGTATCAAACGACCTGATTTTTTATAATTAATTAGAAGCATTGGTTTATGAAATGCCTGCTACCTTGTAAATTGTAATTTTTGGAAAATCTTTTTTGCAGATCATTTAGTAAACCCATGCTTCTAATTGATGATAAAAAAATCAGGTCGTTTGGTGCAATGATAAAAAAGTTATTCTATTTTAGAAGGTGTACAAACAGTTTGTACACCCACTGTACGAGATATTATTTCAATTCCATATCCATAAAATGAAAAAATCATATAGAATGGAGTTATCCTAGGTTGGAAGAAATGTTTAATTTTCGAGTTAAAATAGCTCTGAGTATAAAGGATTAAAATGATATATTTAATAACTGAAATTTGTAGGTTCCAGTACCAATGAACGATAACAGGGCTAGATTTTTGTCGATGAATTGGATAATTCAAACTGCAGGCGAGAAAGATTGTTCCCAAACGTTTCCTTCGATGTTAGCAAAGGAACTGATCGATGCTGCTAATCATCAGGTATTTTGATGAATACATATACACATAATGTATTCTATAAGAAATAAGTAAAACAAAACTGAAATCATATATTATCATTATTAAATTGGTTTTACAAAATCTTGCATTTCAGGGTCGTGTTATTAAAAGGAAGCAGGACTTACATAAGCAGTGCGAAGCAAATCGTGCTTACGCACATTTTAGGTGGATCTAAATGAAAGAGGCTTCTATCATATTATAAATCATATGTATATAAACCAAAATAGTTATTTACATAAACATTTATTTCAATAAAATAAGGATATAATTATGAATTTGTATACAACGACTCAGTAATACATACCAAATATATTTACAAAATATTCTTCTTGAACTACTTGTCCATATGGTACAATTAATTTTAAAGGTGTTTGACATGACTTAATGTTCAATATCCTATAAAACTTAAAACAAATATTTCGAGGAGTTTCTGAGAGAGGTAGAATACTCATAACATCAGTTTTTAAATCTACCCTTTTACCCCAATAATTGGAATACGATAATATTACATTTTTATCTTCCTTTCTTAAATATACAAATGCAATAATATTGTTGCACATTATAGCGCTCAAATGAAGTATAAGTGTCAACACACTACCTAAAATGTGTAATAAAATAATTAATACGAGTCGAATAAAAGGCATATTAATTAAAAATTATTCTATACTTTCTGTGGAATTTTGTGAAATTGAATTCAGCTGATGGCGACACGTCATTTCTAGTTAGAAGTATTATTGTTTAAAATGAGTATCATTGTATAAGCTTTTATTTGATAAACGTGATAAAAGTTCTTATTTGCAAAGGGTTAAAAATTAAATCTTTAAAAAAAGTGAAGTGATTTAATTGAACTTATCTGTCATATTAAGCGTTTAGCCTAAATGATATTAGTTTGCCCAAAATGAAATTCTGTTTCAATTTCGTGGAACTTAACTTTTTCTTATTTTAAGTAGCTAATTTAAATTCCACATAAGGGTTAGATAAAATGATTCAACTTACTAGTAGCTATGACCGATAAACAAATATCTGTTGACATGAAATCTAACAACCGTGCACCTATACATGTTAAGGTACACGCTCCAGTAAACACAGTTTGATTACGCTTTACTATGTTTACAGCACAAACATGTTTAATGTATGGAAAAGTGTAGACTACTTCATAATCTGGATATTTCTGGGATTTAACAATTCCCATAGAGTCATTAATTACTTTTTTAGATATGTTTGTATGGCAATATTTATTTACATTCGTATTACTGAATAAACGGTTTATCAACCGCCCATAAAATTGATTTTTTGGCCAAAGCATAGAACAGTGCAACATTTTGTATACAAACTGTGTGTTTTCAGAGCATAGGAGACGAGAGTGCTCGCACTAGTGATGGGCGATAACACATATGTACAGTAGCCGTGCTGAAGGTAAAATGGCAACACCGTGAGAGTCTGGTTGTCATATATATATATAAATATACATAACCCAACCTACTCAACCAGACTTTCAATCTCCCCTGCCGGCCTCTCAGTTATGTGTTATTATTATGTAGTATAGCTGATTTTCGAAAATAAAAAAGTGCAATAATGAAGATAAGTATTATTTATTAACTTTTTAGGCTTCATCTTTGTGTGTAGCACATTTACTTAATAGAACCTATGGTTCTTTCAATACATTTCAATTTTAATAGTATCATCTAAATTTTTACAAAATCATATGTATTGTATACATACAGAGTTTTTCGAAAATTTGTAAAATATTTTTATTTCCCAAAGTTGAGTAATTGCGGAAAAAAATGGATGACTGCTATTCCCCATAAAAATTGGACACCAATAAAATTTTCTGCAGTTTGTAGTCTGTATTTTGCAGAAACTAATATCCAAAGGTATCAGGATATTCTATCTCCTAACAGTGTACTGGAGAATGTTTTGTTGAGATGTTCAAGACTTATGGAAGATGTAACACCTTCCATTTTTTCCAATTTACCGTCAAAATATGTGCTATCACAAAGAAAAGATCCTGTAGAGTGCAAGGAAAGAATAATATATTCAAAACCATGAAAATTTAGTTGGAGAGTTTATTGATTCAGATCTAATTAGTGGTTTCTTAAATTTAATAAACAATTATAAAGAAAAGCATGTAATATCGAACTATTGGAGTATTATAATAATAAATAGTGATGACATGAAATTACAAGTTTTCAAGAAGGAAATGAATTATTATTTCATGAATTGCGATGATGATAGTAATGATCTTCGTGAAATCTTCCTCTTGATGATCAACAGTTTTCCAGAAATTTTTGACACTGATTATTTATCCAATTGTATTGTTGATGACTCCATTAAGATTTATGTATCCGGATATGGGTCCCATTCTGTTGCAAAAAAATTAAATTGTAATATATGTAAATTATTAATTATGGACGATAAAGTAACAACTGTATTTACTCACATGTGTGCAATAATGAATGCCGTAATAAATGTATCACAACACCAAACTGTTCGGAGAGTCCACAAAATGTATACCGCATTTACACATGTTAATATGCTTTAATATCACTTTTACTTACCATAGTTATAATATTTACATATTGCTTAAACATAATTAACAACGAATTGTGTATTTTAACATAATTTTCTACGAGAAAAGCGTTAATTATAATCTCAAACTCAAGACTCCTATTTTTGAAAATACGACTCCCAAACTGTAAACATGACAGTGTTGCCAAGTTGTTCAGCACGAATACAGAACGATATATCGAATATCGAAATTTTGTATCGAAACTATATACTGTATCGCAGTATCGATACTTATTGTTAGTAATCGTATCGAAGTAACGATATAACCTGCAGCTTTCCATAACGCTTGTGATTAGTTTGTATTTATTACTGTCATAATAATTAAGATTGCTGTATGTATAATATTAAACATAGTCACATTTAATATCTATAAAACGTTTGATTTGGATTAATGACTCACATTCTTCGTTTCCGAAGTTTACCGCTAGTTTAGTTGTACATGTCGTTGAGACTATATTTCAGATGAACAAAATGCAACGGGCAACTTTCGTTGAACAGTGCAATTATGTAAATAAATGTGTGTAGAAACAATCTTACAAATACTAAAAAGGTTTAGACTAGAGTGCCCGAGTTTTAGATAAAACAAACCGGACCTTGCAGAACGAGCAAAACTGGACAAGCAAATTGACAAACGAACACGAATATTTGGATACTCGGTTTGGTTCAAGTTCGTCTTAAAAGACTAAGGTACCGGCTGAAGAAAATTTATCAGCCTAAACCATTTATTTGTTAACTTTGGTGTTTATTCTACGTACGTTTACGATTTCTACAGACGAATTTTAACACATAAAATAGGTGTATGAAAGGATAATCACGTGGCGAATCAATCTGCCATTGTTATTTTGACACAAGTCTATTGCTAATCCGAAGGAAATGTATGTATATTTAAAATTTAAACAATAATATCCTAGTTTACGTGTAGAATCAATTAAATTGCAATATATGGAAATTTTACTGTTTCTAAAATTTTAATTACACATTAATTGTGGATTATAAACAGCATTATTTCATATTGATTATAAATTATATCTAGATGTTTAAGTGTTCGATAATGAAAATAAATTTCGTTAAAATCGTATGTATATATTTGGACATATCGTTCTAAAACGTGAATACTTCTTTTCTCATTTTTAGTGTATACGGTTGATATTAAAATGGATCCAGTATCTAATATACTTGGTATTGATAAAGTAAATATGGATGGAAAGTTAATTGTAATCGAAGAGCGACACGACAGCAACGCGAATTTTGTGTTAAATTCAGTTGTCCTCAATGCGTTAAGTAAAAATAATGGAATTTGTTTTATACTTTTTCATAATACATTTAATCATTACCATAATGTTGGTATGAAATTTGGCTATAATCTGAAAGTTTTAAGGGCAGAAGGTAAGGTTCACATTATAGAGCCGATGAAAATTATTGGATCTAATTTGCAAAGTAGAATTAACGAAGAGACTGAAGTAGTGACCGATGTCACTAGTGACCTAAGTGAAATTTTATTTAGTAGTATAAAAAATGAATATTGTGAAATGAAAAAATCTGGTAATGTAACAATTGTAATTGATGACCTGAGTCACCTTTACAATTTAGGATTCACATTAAAAGAATCTATGTGTTATTTAAAACTTTTAAGATCACTTATCGAATGCGACAATGCATCTCTTTGCATTGCAATACATACGTATGATAGTAAATTACAGAATTGCAGTGCCAATGTAGCTGTTAATATTTTGAAATATATGGCTCACTTATTTGTTATGATTGATTCATTGGAAACAGGATATTCCAGCAATATAACTGGTAAAATAACAGTTAATTGGAGAACAGATCATGTAAGAACAGAGCATAATTGGTCAGAGATATCAAGGTACATGTACAAGGTGTCAGATCGTCAAGTAAAAATTTATGCACCAGGACAGTAATTATGTCAGTATAAAGTACTTACATTTAATGTGGTGTTAATTTTGTTCTTAATATTAGTCTTAGACATAAAAATATGTTCAAGAAAATAAACAAATTAATATACAATCACCTGCATATCCATGTTTTCTTTTAACACAGATATTAATAACTTTCTAGTTTTATTATTGTCCTAACATAGATCGTGACAAGTTAATATTGAATTGTCATTCAATTCTGAGCTATGTCTAAAGTTTCAAGTCTCTAACTCATTGGGAAGTTAGTTTAAAATAAATTGCAAAATTTTTACCAAACAGACAAACACAGACGAAAAAGCTAGTTAATAAAAACGTGATAAAAAGATTAAGTCTCCAGTGCTACTGTGTTCAGTCAGATTTCAAATATCACACTGGGGTCTTTCTTCAAATCCGTAAAAATTTAATGAAACAGTTTTAGAATATTTTAAAATTCCAATGGAGAGAAGAAAACTTCATATTTGCACAGGCAAATTTTATATATAATATTTCTGAAAAGAATGGATCACATATAAAATTTAAGAAATTTAATTGAGGAAATAAATTCCTATTTGTTTCCTGTTTCTTGCTACTAATATTTGTACTGATCAGTACGTATATTTAAAAAATGCTTTTTTCCCAGCGGCCCTACGCAAGCCTCTTTCTTCTGCAATTTCTTGCGCCTCGTTTTTGCGGGACACGCGACACAGTTCAGACTCTGACAATATTTTTGAGGGACACATCCACAGTTTAGACAATCCTTTAGCGCTACTATGCCATTTTTCACCGATCTAAGAGTGTAGAATTCGTTTATGATATCCGTGACAAAACATTTCTTAACACTCTGTACACAGGGTGTTTGCGGTAATTTGTACCAGCGTTTTTTTCGTGAACGGTAAAGATTAGAAAAAAAACCGAATGAAAGAAAGATGTAGTATATTTTAATAGCAATATGATAGTGTATCAAGATTTTTTGTATTTGTAATATTTTTCTAAAAACAAAGGGAGCCTTCAGTTTTTTTAAAAGGAATGACCTATTTTTTATATCATTTTATATCAGAATTCGATAGTTTATCGATTCATGATACAGAGAGTAGGTCATTCCGTTTAAAAAAATCAAGGTGACCTTGAAATCTCCTCTTTGCGTCTACCCTCGCAGAAAATGTTTGTGTCATAATATGCCCCCATCTATACCACTTTACACAAGTTTTGTATACAGGGTGGGACAGTAACTATGTCCGCTTTGAATATTGCCGTTATTTGTAATAATATGAAAAATGTTGTATACAAAACTTTAAACGGTATAGAGGGGGTCATATTGTGACACAAACATTTTCTGCGAGTGTGGAGGCATAGAGGAGATTTCAAGGTCACCTTGATTTTTTTTAAATGGAAAGACCTACTCTCTGGCCTAAATCTAATAGTTAACGAGATATTATCGAAATAATTTTCTTTCTACTTTGGATAATATCTCATTAACTATTAGGTTTAGGACATTTTTATACAGAGAATAAGATACTCTATCCATCTATGGTTTAAAAAATAGGACAGTACATTTAGAAAACTGTATGTCACCTTCGTTTTTTTAGTAAAATATTACAAATACAAAAAATGTAAATACTCTATCATATTGCTAGTAAAATATACTACAACTCCCTCCTCTTCGGTTTTTTTGAATGTTTACGGTTTACTAAAAAAATATTGGTACAAATTATCGCGAAGACCCTGTATACATGTCTCCGATTGTTCCATGTTTTGGAGGTGCATACTGCGCTCCGTTTCCGCTCAAATATTTCGACATCTATATATAAATCTCTTGCACGTTACTTGAATAGTCTCAATGAAGACGCTATGTGTATATTTGTTCTACAAGACGTGCGCATGTATGTATCTACAGACCTACGTGTGATGTCATTCACAGGAGAAGTCGCCTTGGATAGTCAGCTGATGTGGCATCATCATTTTTAGACAGTTCCTTTAACGGCAGTAAACAAAAGATAAGTAATATATACTGTAACTATTACCTATATATGATACCTGTTGCAGAGAGGAAATTAGCACAACTATTTATGCATCTCCCTGTACAACAGAAATTTGCCTATCCATTAGCTATTTCAATATTTAAAAAATTATTTCGTTAGATCGTTGACGCAGTCGGAAGAAAAAATTGTTCTCTTGCCCGTCGGTTATATTACACATAAATGAACGGGTACTATGACGCCTAAATTTAATGTGTAATATCTCTAAATTGATGAAAGAGACCGTGTGACTACAGAATTAGGTTATGACTTTTCCCATGCATAGTAGGAATGCATGTGCCTGTAATATACTTGCATATGCATACTGAATGCATGCATCGTCGACAAATCAAACATTGTCGACAAATCCGTGACAAATCCATGCCAAACATTGCCCTCGAGAAGGCAGGTCGATCGCACAGATCTGCCCTCTTCACAGGAGCAAGGTTTGGCATGGAATTGTGCCTGTAAACGAGCCACCTGTTTCTGCATTGGGCTCGTTATTAGTCCACAAGTTTTGGTGGCAAATCCGTAGCAAATAGTGACCGAATTCTGCTCCAAGCACGACCTTGGCACCAAAATAACTTTATTTTGCTCGCGGAATACGATTACAAACATTATTGATCAAAATTTTCTCCAAGCAGCTGTTGTACAATTAATACTTGATTACGTACAATACGAATACGTACAATTTCCTGATTACATGTATTATGTTTTATAAAATTATATAACATGATAAAATTTAGTCACGATTTTCTATGTACAACGGCAAGTATTGTTAAGTTAATTTTCGTTAGTTTAGTTACATATGAATTTGAAAGGATTAGAAATCTTCACGTGCCACACAGAAATGCCCGAAATTGAATTACCTACGACACGCGACATTTTGTGAAATGCACACAGTTCGAATATATTCATTTCGAATGTGTTCATCGATAACATATAATATGTACTATTTATGTATCTTCGAAAAATGATACTTATCGTCATCTTGAAGTGACCTCGATGCGACATTGCGAGCGAGAATTGTAAAATATTCTAGAATAAATGCAATCATTTGCAAAATCAAGTCTGTCAAGTGATTTTAGCATCGACAAAAAGAGGTGATATTACACGTGGCTATCAGCTGATGCGTGCGCCTTCGTGGTTTCCAGACCCAGTTAAATGATGTGGTGCGTTTCGTCAGATGGGGACGAAACTTTTTACAAATGTGTTAACTGACCAACAATAATGATTTAAACGTGACGTGCATCGCATCGTGTCCGTAGAATATAGTAAGTTTTATTGTTTCCAATATATTTACATATTTCCCTATTATACATATTCGAAAGTTTATGCATTTCACTTGCCATTTTTTATTATAAAATTGTGTATAATCGTTTCTTAATAATTTACTCAATTTTTCATTCCAACATCAAGTAAATCATTCTTTCAAAATAATTTTTATTTTATCATTTCTGCGCAATTTGTGTATCACAAGTATTTAACAATTTATTAAAGCTAGTAGGGTTCACTTACATAATGTTGCTCGTTCACTTGCGCACTGTACATACACAATACTTACATGTATGTACGTACTACTACATTGAAAGCAAGGGGTTTACTGTCAAATCATGATTAAACGCGTTCATTACAAATATATACATATATATAGCAGTATTTTTTATTTTTTAATGAGCAGTAACTGTTTTGCATGAATTCAAGTGTTAGTTATAAATGAATTATTATTAATAAATATAGTGTACTTAACAAAATAGGCAAGTATAATAATCATTTATGTTTTGTACACTTAAGTTATAGATATTACCTGTAAGTAGTTACTAAATTATATGTTTTTCCACTTTGTTGCAAAGATACAGAACATGAAACAATGGCAGACAAAACGAAAAAATTGTCACGTTGGTATTTTGGTGGGCTCTCCTCTGCGGGTGCTGCTTGTGTCACACATCCCTTGGATTTGTTGAAGGTAGATGCGAAGATTCATATTAATTCTATTTTAGTAACACCCGTAATAGTTTCTAAAGATACTTAATTACATATGTTACAAACAAGTATCATTTCAGGTACATTTACAAACGCAACAAGAAGGAAAAGTATCTGTAATAAGATTAACTACCTCTATAATACAGAAACAAGGAATTTTAGCTTTATACAATGGCCTTAGCGCTTCCCTGCTTCGTCAGCTTACATATTCTACCATGAGATTCGGAGCTTACGAAGTAAATTTATTTTACAGACATATAGATTTATATGTGAAAATTAATTTCGTATCCTGAGTAACTCAAGAAAATTTATTTTGTTGTTCACCTTTCGAATGTAGGTAGGTAAACAAACATTTGAAACTCCCGAACGTCCTATGCTATTTTACCAAAAGTTATTACTGGCTGGTTTTTCCGGTGTTATTGGAGGTGTTCTTGGTACACCGGGAGATGTGGTTAATGTACGCATGCAAAATGATATAAAACTATCGCCAGAATTAAGAAGGAAGTAAGAATTTACAGTACTAGAGCTCATACTTCTGATTTGATCAGTTAATGTTAATTATTATTTCAGTTATAAGCATGCTCTAGATGGAGTGGTATGCATAATTCGACAAGAAGGTGTACCTAAACTATTCAGTGGTTGTTCTACTGCAACATTAAGGGCTGCGTTAATGACTATTGGACAACTAAGTTTCTATGATCAGATCAAAATTATGATGTTGCAGAGTGGTTATTTTATAGATAATCCTCTGACTCACGTGTTATCAAGTGTATTTGCAGTAAGTATATGTTAAACGATAAATTATTTTGAGACTATTTAAAACATGTTTAAAGTTCTATTATAATACACATATAATATAACATTTCATCGAATCTGTTTAATGTATATGTGTTACGTTTTTATATATAGTATAAGTAGCTAATACAAAATAAAAATTTTCTATTTACATTGTAACAAAGTGGAGTGAATTAGAAATTTATTTTCTTTTAAAATATGTTTAATAGGTTGAAAACAATGTAACAGTATTTTTAAAATATACACCTACTCATTTTTGCCATGAATAGTAAAAAATATAGATTAGAAGATTATGTAAAGTCTCCAAAGTCCATTAAAATGTTTGTACCAATCCAGTACTAAAGGTTAATCATTAGACTGCGGATTCGATGCACTTATGACAAAAACGAGTAAGTGTAATTTAAAATAGCAAAAATATGCGAAAAATTTAAACATTCTATTAAATTATTTTCAATCTACTAAACATAATAGGAAAGAAAGTAAATTTCTATTTCACTCCAGTTTGTTGAAATTCAGGTAAGAAGCTTTTATTTCTCATAACGATCTGCAGTCTACTAATCGTCAACAATAAGTAGTAAAAAATACATAATTTCAGGCTCTTATTATACTTCGTTTGAAACAGTTTTTTTACAGAAATCTAATGATTACTTAAGTAAATACATTTTTTGTTTTGAGGCATCATACAGTAGGTGTACAGTGTTTGTACACCTCTTAAACTAGAGTAACTTTTTCATAATAGTACCAAACCAAAATTTTGCAATGATCTGCAAAAAAGATTTTCTAAAAATTACAATTTACAAGGTTTTTTGCTTGTAACTTCGTAAATAATAATTTTTTGCAAATTTTGTTTGCATATCATTTCATAAACCAATGCTTCTAATTAATTATAAAAATCAGGTCGCTTGGTACAATTATAAAAAAGTTATTCCATTTCAAAAAGTGTACGAACACTTTGTACACCCACTGTATTTGTATCGAATTGTTATGTGCTAATGAAATATTTGTTGAAATCCAAGGGTGCTATAGCTACAACACTCACACAGCCATTAGATGTATTGAAAACTCGTGCAATGAATGCTAAACCAGGCGAATTTAAGGTAATCTTTATCATACGTATACATCCATAAAAATGCTTTATTACATAAAACTCTTTTACAGAATCTTGCGGATTTATTTTTTTACACTGCAAAGCATGGACCATTGGCATTCTTTAAGGTAAGTTTACTTATTTATTTATTTATTTCTGTTCTACTAACTTACAATATTAATTATCAGTATACATTTGGAAGTATTGATTCCGAATACTATATAGAATTCTGCAAACAGTTCATGTAGACACACAATTTAGTGCATTCACCTGTAAGAGCTATAAATAGGAATGTTCACGATCAAAGCTACATTGCAATAGTTTCTTTATACTTTATATTACGATACTCTTATTTATTAAAATAGTATCCATTTAATGAAGGAAAATTAAAACAGCAAAAAAACAATAATACATGTATTTTTAATGAATTTTGATATGCATATGAATTTTCCATTTCATTTAGAAAACGTTCTGAGAAATATTATATTCAAATGTATACTAGACTGTATGAAAAGATCATAGTTTTAACAAATATATTTTTATAAACAATCCTTGAAATGTAAAAACAATAAATAAAGAAATCGAAAAGTTAATAATTATTTTTTAGTATTGCGTGATCTAGATAATTAAAAAAAACGTTCGTAATTTATTATGATATGTGATTCTAATGTACGATTCTAAAAGTGAATTGATTTTAATTTTTCTTAACAATTTAAATGAAAATATTCAATTCTCTATGAGAAATTGAGTGTTTTTTATGTTACAAGTTGACTTGCCAGTAACTAATAGAACTAGTATTACTATATTAAATTGCTATGATTTAGCGATAAGATTAGCAATGCTTAAATTTGTACATATGTATTTTCTCTGAAGCGTCTAAGAACGTTATATTTTATACAATAGTATATCGGTTTTAATTAGTAATTTGTAATAAAACATTTATAGAATGCTTTGCCAGTCATAGACATATTAAGTTTGATATAGATTATATTTTAGACACTGTAAAACTTTTATCTATAAGTTAGTTTCAGTAATAACGTTCAGGGAGATGCTGTTTTTACATGCAAAAATTATCTACAAGATCTTCATAGATCACTTAATGCTCATTTGTTGTAATAAAAGTTCTTGTATATCACATTGAAGTCTATTGTTAAGAAAAAGATAATGAAAGTCTAATAATAATAATTGTGCACACCACTTCTATTTTGCAAATCTTAAGTAACAGGAGTGAGGTGGACAGCTATTATGGTTTTAGGTATCTTCATTCAGAAAACAGACCATAGCTGCAGGTATTGGACTTGTGTGGTACTAAGTTTTTTCCCTTATTGCATGTTTCCTTTCATACTATGCATGTAACATTTAATCCATGAATGCTTATACACATTTAGTTGGTAGAGATTTTTGTTCATACACTAATGTGCATTTTACTTACTTTATATTTTACAGCTGTCAAAGATTTTTGAATAATTCATTATTTAGCCTGCTATTTAAGTATATATGTTACTTATTATTAGGTTGTATGGTATATTATATATGAGAGAATATCGAATTTCTTAATCATTTGCAATTAGATTGTTAAAATGATTCAAGTCTTGACAAATTGCTTGTTCTGCGATAAAATCTTGGTAATGAAAATAAGTTATTAAATGAATTCTAGAAGCCGTACGATATCCGAGTTTGAAGTCATTAAGTTCTAAACTCATTATTCAACAGTTAAAAAAGGCATTAACGATAATGAATTGTATAAATTTATAAGTAATATGAACAAACACAATTAGCAAGCAAACGATTAAATATGCAACATTTTATATCGTACGACCTAGTAGTTCCGTAATGCATATTTTACTTTTTTACATTATGTTACACATATATTGTTAGCACAGTCATAAAGCACAGTTAATGTTTGTTATGTTACGACCATAGTTAGACTATCTCTTGATGTTATCAATTATAAAACGACAGTAGAATATCACGGTGTCGGAAATACCACTAATTTTATTGGCTTATGCTTTTTGGTTACACACGTTGAGTACAATTATCTTGAATATTCAAAGTCACTTAAACCTTATCTAAATTCAGCTGTTTACGTAAGTTGCGTACGTGCGTGTTCACACACGTGATCCATCGTTTATTAGTTTCTTTTGCTTGGGATAGTAGCGTACACGTACCGACGATTGCCTTATGCATTAAATTTTCGCACGAGATTTCGCTGTATAGCAAATCGCTTCTAGATTTCCAAACGAAACTTCATGCTAAGTCACCGTAATTTTAAATATTTAAATAAAATAGATTCGCCATACTTTCATTTTACAATTAGAAAATATTTGTATATCGCAAGATTATAGAATAATGCGCAGATGGAATTACATTAAAAATTTGGGATTTTATTTGTTTAAGAAAGTCGAAACTTACAAAGGGAAAGAGGAAAGATACACCGGCGCTATGATAATGAGCACTGTGAGGTTATCACCCAGTGGTTACTATTTATAATGATATATTTAACAATGATAACCGGAAGATTCAACTTGATCACCGATCACCGCTTGATAAAAGTGTTGGCTTATTTGTTAATTTCATGCTTCCCGCTTTCAGATTCGTACTCATTGTCAGTCCGGCTTAAATTCCTATCATAAATCCTCTACCTACCACCTGCTCTTAATTTTTGTTTAAGGGATAATCCTGTTTCTCTAAGTTTTTTTTAAAGAAAGGTGTTTAAAATTTCAAAAAATTTCTCGCATCTACTATTCGATTAATAATAAATACGAATACACAGTGTATCCGATTTAAATGTATACACGTGATTATTACATCTGAAGTATTACATCTGAACAGTGTTGGGCAATAAATAAATTTATTTAAATAAATAATTATTTAAATAATAATTTAAATAACAAGTTATTTGTTATTTGGATATTCAAATAAAACGCAGAAATAATTATTTTTTATTTGAGCAAGTCTAAATGAATTTATTTAAAATAATAAAGTTAATTGTTATTTACAAATACAATTTTCAATTATTATTTGTATTAACAAATAATAAATTAAATTGTATTTTCATTCATTAATCCGCCCTCCGGACGAACCCGAACTCTGGCACATTGATTTCCATTTCAATCCAAATAATAAATAAACTTTTATTTTCAAATAAGAAATAATAAATAATTATTTATGGAATTATTTAAATAAGTTTAATTTAAATAACAAGTTTAATTATTATTTGCAAATAAAATCACACGTTTATTTATTATTTAAAATAAAATTTGCCCAACACTGTCATATCAGCAATGGGGTGACGATTATTATTTGATCATGATTTTTGATACGTTGAAAACAAGTCGAAGAATGGAGGTAAACCTATCGTGTTTATAACTTGGTCTCGAAATATCACGGTGCAAAAAGTGCGACAATCTTCCTATAAAATTATAATTGTAATTACAGTCGGTATGGAAAGTATTCGTACAGTGACAAATTGAAAGTAAAACTGTACAGTACAGACTTGATTTTTGTCCCAGATTCGACGACTCGATTTTTGTCCAGGCCTACTCACTCCACTGTCTGTCAACGCTGCCCCGCGCCGCAGGGCGGCGACTATTGTTCTTGGCCCGAGTATATTGGTGTGAACACCACTACATTAACACAACGAATCGAATATTCAAACATCTTAATTTTAATTATTTTTTTATGGGACTTTCAAAACGTATTTCTGGCATTTTTCTGATTAAAACAAGACCAAACACGATATAATTTCAACTGTATTTGGTGGTTTAATCGACTGTGAAAGTTTCGTATGAGAAAGAAGGAGACACGAACAGTCGCCGACGCCGGCAATTCAAAGGCCCGCGTATTCTCACAATGTTTATTGCCAATTAAAAATGATTTATTTTTCATTACTTCTTGGTTTCATTGACTTTATGGTGTAACTGTAAGATATTGAAGAGGATAGCGAGTGAGGAGGAAAGAAAAACTGCATTGTATGCTCTATTCTTTAAAATACCAATGCGATTAACACATTTATTAATAACTTATTAAATGAAAATTTATCTGGTTAGGTATTCGTTTATGTAATCTTTTAAATATTTTTTATTCTTTAATTCTTTGAGAATATATTTTCGAGATGTTTGTTTATTTAAACATATGCTATAGTGTATGTTGAATGTATGATAAATTATAAATTATGCTTCTCACATGTAGAGTAAATATGGGTCAAATTATATGGTGTTTGGTCTTGCTTTAATCAGAATATTGCCAGAAACAAGCCAATAAAAGTCTCATAAAAAAGTAATGAAAAATAAAGCATTTTGAATCGGCATTACATTGTGAGAACACGTGGGCCTTTAAACTGTGCCGGCGACGGCGATACACTACAGCCACACGCTGCGCGTAGCCGTTGCTGGCACCGCACAGTGGTCCAGGAGCCCGCTTTTTATGGCCAAAACTATTGTAGCGTTATTTCAAGATTTAATGTGATCTTATTATAGGTCGTTGGATTCGTCTTGATACCAGTTAGAATATTACGATGTAAAAAATATATGCTAATATTTAAAAAATTGAGGTCACCTTCATTTTTTATAAAAAAAATTTTTCTTTAAATTTTTTCTATTGAAGTTTGTAGAAAAGTGAATACTGATCAACTTTTGTTCGAAACATTTTTTGTCAAAATAAAAGATAGAATATATATGGACCGTTTATTGTGAAAGTTTAAAATCTGTGACGCGTTCAGAACGTAGCATTAGAGTGCGTACTTCGCGCGCGAACGTCTGCTTGTTAAAATACACGTAGAATCAAAACTTGCAGGAAGTAGCAGCTAAAATTTACATGTGTATATGTTAAAGGTCTAAACTTTCAGAAAAATCAAGTCTGAATGCTAACACTTTTCAACAATTTTTTTAAACCCTACCTAAAGTTGACATTGCACTTAACTTTATATCCTTCGTATATTGATTGAAATATGTTTATATTACCATTAAATACCTGAAATATACTTGCTCACACATACGAAAATATAGTACAAATTTTCATTTCAGCATTGTGTAAGGAATAATTAAAGTATTTAGTTGTTCCTTCAATTTCATAATTCTGAACTTCAAACGCTATATCTGCTCGGAAAGCTATCCGAAAGACCTAATATTTAGAATTTCGAGGTTTCAAAGTGTTCTTAGAATGATGGGAAAAAAATTTTTTTGAAATTCGAAAATCGAAAAATTGAATTTTGGCCACAAAAAGCGGGCTCCTGGACCACTGTGCACCGTTGCTCTATTGTAGTCTTGCTCGGCGCGATCGGAGTAGTAGACCCAGCCATAAATCAGAAAAACAAGTCTACATCGCGATCTTTGTCCGCTCCACGAACAGCCCCTGGGACAAAAATCAAGAGATTACTGTATTCGCTTTCTGTCACTGTTACCGTCCATTTCTGTCGTCAATGAGAGAAGAAGTAGAATCATTCTAAAATGGAACTTTCATTGCGAAACAGCAATTCAACGAAAGTACAAAAATTTTAACTTGTATTACGCGTCTAATTAATACGTAAAAAATAGAAAATGTTATTTGGAACATTTAGAATCGTATTAGTGGGAACTGTGATCTTTTCATTCGAAACATATAGATTGTATGCGAATTAGCGTACTTAAAAAATTGTTAATCATTTTCTATTCTAGGGTTATGTACCTGCGTTTATCAGATTAGCTCCGCAAACGATTCTCACTTTTGTCTTTTTGGAACAACTGAGGTCCAATTTTGGATTTTACGCTACTAAACGTTCAACTGCATAATCCTTAGTTATTTCCTGGAAGCACAAAATATTTTTGTACGTTGAGTCATGGAGGGTTTTAAACGCTCTCCACAGAAGCTGGCTTTAACGTTAATGTAATCTAGCTATGGGTAATTGAAGAGCTTGAGTAGTTGGAAATTAGAGTGGGCGCAGATCGAAGCAAACAAAAAATGGTGTTCGACTGCTTCTTCCGATTGCAGACTTCGAACATGTCTGAATATTGAATCGTTCTTCGAACTTTGTTCGAGTTGAATGGACGCGAGAGGGTATTCAAACATGGAACCGCGATTCGGTTGAAGCAGGTTCATTTCGAGCTGCTCGAACGCTGCCACAAAATGGTGTCATCTTAAATGATTGATGACCTATCACTAATCATGAGGTATACGCCTTAAAATTGTTACAATGCATTGTGTCTAAACATTCGCTTACGTCTTTCGTACGTTATTTTTATAGAATTTCAATACTTAATTCCATAATCGGCATGTGCTAATTTTGAATTTATTTAACAATAAGGTAAAGGTACCAGTAGTTGACCATGAACGAGTAGTTGATCATTTCATAGGAAAACATAAAAAATAAGATTTTTATAAGCTGTACACTTTTGATGAAACTGAATCTCGGATGCCATACCATCTGTTGGTTAAATTTCTCTATACTATTCTCTATTAACTCGCAACGTCTACTCTGTTCCTCAATTACACTTTTCATGGAATTGATTTGTTTTATTTCTTATTTCATTCTTTAATTGTAATTTGTGCTGGTAATTGTTGAAACTAAATGATAGTAAAATGATTCCCAACATTATTGAACCCTCTTTCTAGTATAAATGGTCAACTACTAATAAATAAAGGAGGTCAATTACTAGATTTTTTATTTTCATGAGTGGTCAACTTCTGAAGCAATTACTGGATTTCTAAATATGTGTCTTAAATTTGTATAAGTAAACTTTTTTAAAAATGTAACCTTGGTGCATAATTTAGAAGACTTAAAGAGTGTCTTTAGACATCCACTCTCACTATTTGACGACAGAGCAAATGGTTACTATTGTTCGCGTGGAAAACTTCTCTTAACTGGTCAACTACTAGTACCTTTACCTTACTTGTCATCAGAATTCAGATTTTTTCCCCCACTTTTAGTAAAACTTTTAATGGACGATTCTAGTTTTTCTTCGTTTATCTGAACCATTTTCGAGAACCACGTGTTCTTTATTTGGTGTTTCAATGGTAACTTTTTCTGCTTGATAAACGAGAAGTGTAAAATATGTAAAGAAACCTCCTCCTCCAATCACCCTCCATTTTTTAGATAGTATAATTGCCAAACAGTGAACAAATTGTAGTAAATCTTTCTGAAAAAACGCGTGAATAGGTAGCCTTTCAATATGTACGTAAAGTTTACAATTTGTTTTAATAATTGTGGTGCATAATCGATCGTTAATTTAAATTAAATTGATTTGTTGTAGTTCTTTTACAAACTCAATTTTGTGGGTTCTCTATAACTTTTTTTTCTAACGAATTGAAGACTAAGAATAATTGAAATGAATAACTTGATAAGGCAATAATAGGAACTATTTTCTATGAAGTTCGTTGAATTCTTGTTAATCGGAACAAATGGGTACTCCTGGGCAATCTTCACTTTCCAATTTTAGAGGACAAAATAATAAATAGATGTTTTTGAAGACGATAGGTACTGTTGACGGAATAAAAAAGGGAGAAGTGGATTTTATTAAAAATAAAACAAATTAACAAATTTTGTCAGAACAAACGAATTAATTTGATCAGAAAATAAATAGATATTACTAAAGATAACTAAAGAATTTAAGGACAACAGCTATGACAATATATGTCTACAGTGAAAACACAAACTTTGTATTGAAGCTTTTATTACAGCTAAGATTTGCAACTGAAAATTCGACAAGATTTCTTGACGTGTATCCGAATAGTTTTATACAAGGGTGTTCGACAACGAGAGAGAGAAAATTTAAGAAATGGTTCTCTATCACAATATAAAATGAAAGTTCTTTAATTATTAACAATGAAAAGCCTTCACTTAAATACTTACAAAACTAGGCATTCTATGATATTTTACTGTTTAACTAGTTTTATAACTTTCAGGTAGCTTTATGTAGCCATAAGAATTTTATTTGGATATATCAACAATGCTACATCTTCTTAATTGCAGAATCGGCCTGTTAACGTTACGATACTTTTTTTTACTTTGGAAGGGGTACTCCATTTATCTCCATTTATAAAATGAAAGTTCTTTAGTTATTAGCAATGAAAAATTCGCCTAAAATGCTGCAACCCAAACAACAGAGGTGTACATCGGGTACTCTTAGTATGTGACCTATCTGTACACCTCTGTTGCTCGAGTTGCAGTACTTTAGGCGGATTTTTCATTGATAATAACTAAAAAACGAAGCCAAAATCGCAATTTTTTACTCTTCATTTTCGTCTTATATTATTGTAGAGAACCATCCCATAAATTTTCCTCCACCCGCTGTCAAAGACTCTGTACATCTATGGACAAAATTATAAGATCTATATAATATATTTATATAACATCTGGAAAATTCTAGGTTTAGGTACTTAATAATATAATTATATTAAAATACATTTCATCAAAAGAAACTGGTTTATTTTTTAGTAACGTTTTCATAAATTTTGCGAAAAATAGTAACACGGTTTAATTTATTCGAAAATAATACAATTTCGGTTGGACATAATTATAAGACACTAATGTTAGTCAATCACAGGCAGTCGTTGAATCTAAATGTATTCGTGTGTTTCGTACTGTGAATTTTTCATTATAGTGATTTTGTTAGTATAAAACAGAAAAACATGCCACGTGGTAAATTTCCAACTGAAGAGGATAAAGTAGAAATCTTTCAAAGAAGAACAAAATTAGAAACTTTAAAAGAATTTTTACTAAAAATTGAAAGGAAGAAGCTGTGTAACTCGTAATTTTTTAAATAATCCAAAAAATTACGGACAAAAGAAGAAATATGGAAGGCAGTCATCCCTTACTTCAAGAGATAAAAGAGCAGTTTTAAGGTGTGCATCAAATTCAGCTCTTACACCTAGGCAAATTTTAGAAGAATCTTGCTTAAACGTATCTGTAAAGACTGTAAAAGAGTTATAGAAAAGGCACAGCATCTGAAACGAAAAGAAATTTGCTATTAAACCACCTGTGTCGATAGTACACAAACAGCATTGACTGAATTTTGCTCTTAACCACCTACAGTGGAAGAAAAAATGGCGGAAAGTGCTTTTTACTGATGAAAATAAAATGAATTTAGACATCAAGTTCATTGATGGCAGAATGAAAATTACTGGTTATTAAAAACTGATACAAGAGCAAATTCGGAATCATGCTGGAACAGTGGCTGGAGAAAATTTCATATTCCAGCAGGACAATGCAGCTGTTCATACAGCTAAAGTTGTAAAGAATTATTTCCAAGCTGAAAATATACCAATTCTAGATTGGCCAGCATGGTCTCCAGACCTCAATATTATAGAAAATGTGTAGAGTCAATTGAGTAGAAGAGTGGCAAACAATATACGTAATGCTCTTAATGATTTAAAAGTAGCAATTCTGAAAGGTTTGGAAGACTTAGGTGAAAGGTGTCTTATATTTATGTCCAACCGAAATTGTATTATTCTCAAATAAATTAGAAATGTGCTACTATTTTTCACAAAATTTATGAAGATGTTATTAAAAAGTAAACCATTTTCTTTTGATGAAATGTATTTTAATACAACTATATCATTAAGTACCTAAACCAATAATTTTCAGGGTGTCTTATAATTTTGTCCATAGTTGTGCATATTTGTAGTTGAATATTTTTTGAATTTGAATTACTTTCTCGATTAATGGGGAAAGTTAAAATTTCACATGCAAATTTTTCTTTGTAAACTGTCAAACGATCCATCATCAGTTTAATTGAATTCAACGATACTTTTGATCTGCACGTCCGATTTAAGCCTTCACTTAAATACTTACAAAACTAGGCATTCTATGATATTTTACTGTTTAACTAGTTTTATAACTTTCAGGTAGCTTTATGTAGCCATAAGAATTTTAATTGGGAATAACAACAATGCTACATCTTCTTAATTGCAGAATCGGCCTGTTAACGTTACGATACTTTTTTTTTACTTTGGAAGGTGTACTCCATTTATCTCAATTTGAAATATGATAAGACGTGACGTGATATTAATATTTATACGTCAGACGTTGAGTTATGCTATTGAAATAAAGACTACTATGTGATTTGTGACGGTCTTTCTAAAACTGAAACTGTAAATACCTATTCAGTAAAATAATGTATGTGTGCTACTATTTTCTAGAGGTCGTATGGCAGAGTGTATACATGCAATATACTGTTACTTACAGTTACCACTAAAAATATTTTAGCACTAAATCACGTAAAGGGTTCAAACGTTTCAATGGTTATTACCCTGTTAAAATTCAGTTTAGTAGATCTTCATTGGGATTCTGTTTGGATAAATGGAGTCATGTTGTATTTATGCTGTTATATTATTTTTATGTTTTGTATAAGTACATAGGGAAAAATTGTCAAAGATATTTATACTTTTCCAGACAACCGTCTTCAATCGTAAATAATTGTCGATAGTGTTAGAAAATTTGTACCTGAAACAACGAGTGCGTTGTAGATCAAAACTTTGTTTATGTACACAATTTGTTCAATCATTTAGTAATGTATGCAAGTTTAATCAGTGATTGTTAGTTATTAGGATGTTCCAGAAAATATTGCTTGTTTTAACTCGGGATAATTTTTATCTTAATTCAGAAATTATTATTGAAGCATAATATTGAACATGGTTGAGTGTTCATTTGAATTATTTCATTTAAATTCTAGAGTAATAGAAGCTCAATCTCGAAATCTATACTGTATTCTACGTGGTTCAATATGTTACACTTCTATACTGTGTCAAGAAAAGTTTGTGCAATATTTTCTAGGATATTCTGATTACAAAAATGATTCAGAGAGATGTGGGAAGAAAGTGGCATCAAAAAATTCTACACTGCTTAACAAACTATATCATTCTATGCTACAATTTTTTCGTTACAGAATAAAATCTGAATGTCAAGATCAGTTAAAGCTTAATATTTTGAGATCATTTTGTGTGTGTGAGAACCACAATGATGTACAAATAAAGCGATGAAAATATTTCATCATATTGAATTTTCAGTAATTAAACTTTAATTATTCATTTTACAACGTGATTTGACATGTAAATACACATAAATGATACGGTAAAAGAATTGTGGCATAAAACAATGATTTAGGAGGACTTAATTGATCGATCAATTTATCCTACATAAAATCATTACAGAGAGCATTTTTTATGTTGTATTCTTCAACTTTTATCTTTTCATCGGAGATACATGAAACGAACATATATGTATATGTTAGAGCTAATCGCACACACAAGAAATATTGTTTTATTATTTTGATAATTCTGTATTGCTGAAGTATCAAAAATTAATAATTGTTCCTGCCTTTCTATAGGTTACGTAAAAAATCGTTGCCGTACAAAAGAATACATTCCATGCAAACGTTACTATATGTATATGTATACTTAAGTACTAGTAATAACTGAATACAAAACTTTGTACTAACCTACTAAATTGAATGACATTCAAAGAAATATTTTTACAGTTTAAGAAACTTTTGACGAGAACATATGGAAAGGTATTTCATGCGTATTTTATTTACCACAAATTATTTTCAAACAAATATATTTATGTAATTTATGGAAATAAATGAAAAGAATGCTATTGCAGAGAAATTTGTATGCTTTATTTTTATTGTCTCCTGCAAATGTTCATCAAAAACAATCGTTGACAGTTGAATGATGTTCTTTGTAGACGATATGGTAATTATTCATTGAAATATGTTGTTGGGTGTATAACAATGAACAACATACACTACACATGTTACAGCTGGACAACTTACGTTGGCGTGATAAAATTATTCAACTTTAAACACCCATAATTTTTGAACCAGTGAGTCCCTAACAATACAATTTGGATTTTCGACACTTTCTCGTCAAAATCTACACGATTACATAAGAAAAAGACAAAAATTTCTGGTTACCTAAGGTACAGTGCAGTTGAGATATATATAATAAAATTACAATGTACGTAACAGAAATTGTTGGTAACAGTAATCGTAGTTTTATGAAATTACATACAATATTTATAGCAATTGTCGATATGAAAATAGATAAGATCAATAAGATAAATATATAGATTAACGGATTAATTATTTTATAAAATTCTTTATTTAATACTGTAGAAGTATGCTACTATAAGCAGAAGAAAATTGAGTAAGAAGAAAGCATGACGAATAGCTTAATAAATCTCATGACATCTAACTAACCAAGTTACATCATTTCAGGACGAAGGGTTCAGTACTATTGAAAGAATGAAAATTTCAAGATTCAATTCAATATGGTGTACTGATAATACAGAAAGACTATGGAGTGAACTTCAGCTTGCGGGATCAAAAAGTTTTGGACTGTTTAAATACAATCTCGTAGATTTTTACGAGAAAATGCCAAAAATTTAAAAGTTATGCGTGTTTGAAGTAGTTAAAACATGGATTTTCGGCATTTTCTCGACAAAATGTACAGAGTGTACAAAAAGCAATGGTCAACCGTCCTAGGCGTCAATCTACACCTCTAGATCGGTGGACATTTGTAAGAGAAACTTGCCGCAATTGTTTATAACAAAGAATATTGTTGTGAAAGTTTTTTCAAAGGAGCCATATTTGTCGCAAACAAATATTTATTCATATATAGCTGTTAAAGTTTCTGCAAAATTTGATTGTGTGGAATTACAGTGGGTGTACAAAGTGTTCGTACACTTTTTAAAGTGGAATAACATTTTTATAATTGTACCAAACGATCTGATATTTTATAAGTAATTAGACACATTGGTTTATAAAATGATACGCAAAAAACATTATCCAACAAATTATTAATTACAAGGTTACAAGTAAAAATGAAAAAGGCATTATTTAAAACTTTTTTATTTGGGCTCGTAATGAAAATTTAAAATATATGTTTTGTAGGTCTATGATAGTTATGCACATACTGAAAATTTCATCAAAATCTTTTGAAGCAAGAAAAATTGACACGCATCGAAAGATTCTGTGAATTTTAAGCAACCGATAATCGATTTCGATTAAATTTTCAGCATGTGTGTAACAAACATAGATCTACAAAACGTATATTTTAAATTTTTATTCAGGGCCCTAATAAAAAAGTTAAAAGAAATACTTTTTTTATTTTTGCCTGCTACCTTGTAAATTGTAATTTTTGGAAAATCTTTCGCAGATCATTTAGTAAACCAGTGCTTCTAATTGGTGATAAAAAATCAGGTCGTTTGATACAATTATAAAAAAGTTATTCCACTTTAAAAAGTGTATGAACACTTTGTACACCCACTGTAATTCCACATAATCAAATTTTGCAAAAACTTTAACAGCTATACATATGAATAAATATTTGTTTGCGACAAATATGGCTCCTTTGAGAAAGTATAATTATGATATCGGCGCCAGGTTCGATCACTTTTAGAAACCGACAAATGTGCAAATTAAATATTTAAGCTTCTCGACGTTTCGATCCATATGTGGATCATTATCATTACAGCAAGTACGTATTCAATTTCTTTTTCTTTTTTACCAATTTTTCGGTATATTTCGTGGCTGTGTTATATTAAAAACAGTATGTTTGTTTTCAAATTATTACTATTATTTCTTTTTTCAGACGCAAAAATTTTGTCTCTTGATAATGATCCACATAGGGATCGAAACGTTGAGAAGCTTAAATATTTAATTTGCACATTTGTTGGTTTCTAAAAGTGATCGAACCTGGCGCCGATATCATAATTATACTTTTTCAAAGGAGCCATATTTGTCGCAAAGAAATATTTATTCATATGTATAGCTGTTAAAGTTTTTGCAAAATTAGATTGTGTGGAATTACAGTGGGTGTACAAAGTGTTCGTACATTTTTAAAAATAGAATAACTTTTTTATAATTGTACCAAAAGACCTGATTTTTTATCACCAATTAGAAGCACTGGTTTACTAAATGATCTGCGAAAGATTTTCCTGAAATTATAATTTACAAGGTAGCAGGCAAAAAATAAAAGCATTTCTTTTAAATTTTTTATTAGGGCCCTGAATAAAAATTTAAAATATACGTTTTGTAGATCTATGTTTGTTACACACATGCTGAAAATTTAATCGAAATCGATTATCGGTTGCTTAAAATTCACAGAATCTTTCGATGCGTGTCAATTTTTCTTGCTTCAAAAGATTTTGATGAAATTTTCAGTATGTGCATAACTATCATAGATCTACAAAATATAAATTTTTAATTTTCATTAAGGGTCCAAATAAAAAAGTTTTAAATAATGCCTTTTTTATTTTTACATGTAACCTTGTAAATAATAATTTGTTGGAAAATCTTTTTTGCATATCATTTCATAAACCAATGTGTCTAATTACTTATAAAAAGTCAGGTCGTTTGGTACAATTATAAAAAAGTTATTCCACTTTAAAAAGTGTACCAACATTTTGTACACCCATTGTAATTTCACACAATCAAATTTTGCAGAAACTTTAACAGCTATATATGAATAAATATTTGTTTGCGACAAATATGGCTCCTTTGAAAAAGCTCTCACAACAATATTCTTCGTTATAAACAATTTTGCGGCTAGTTTCTCTTACAAAACTCCACCGATCCAGAGGTGTAAATTCACCCCTAGGACGGATGACCTTTTTATACACCCTGTGCTAGATTATAGAAACCAAGTCCGCAGAAACTTTTGGTCCCATAAGGTGAGGTTTTACCAGATCATGAAATGCATATAGTCACGTTAAAAAATATTTATATCCAGATGAAGGACCAATAAAAAATATTGAATATGATGAAAGCAACAGGGAATACAATCCTGCTACGTCTATCAATCCATTGCGCAATCTCTTGTGGAGTCATTGTTGTAAAATTATGTAACTGGGCCAGAGTTGCTCTTCTCGAAAAAGGTTTCGGGGGTGGAGTGCTATTCACGGTGACGATGCTTCCAACGGAGCATTCTTGGTCTTTGTCTTCATCTATTTTCACAGATGGTATGTTGAGTGTGCTAGGGAAACTCTGTCAAAGGAAAATTGTTTCAGAGAAACAGTATAAATGAATTCTCTTTCGACAAAAATTAATTAAACAATATCAAAATTCGTATATTAACTCACATGTACAGTGAGGTAATTTTGGCTTGTATAATCTTGTTCCATGCTAGCAGCATTATCAAGCGATGACCAAGAACGCGATCGTTCTAGACCGGTCGTATTCTTTTGGAATTGTTTCCTTGCCAATTTCGGCGTTAGCGTTGATTTCAGAATATATTTGCTGTTTACCTTTTTCAAAGGTACATTTTTCCTACAGGTATAAAAGTGTGACAATGATTAGTGATCGTTAGATTGCGGATGTCCACCAGAAGATGACCGTGATTTCGACAGTGAGGCACAAGGGGATCTAGACATTCAATTTTACAAGCCCACCGCACCGTCTCTGTGCTCTTTTATTTGGCTTTAACCTACCTATTGTTAAGGTTTAAATTTTTTTTTTTAGATGTTACTTTTTCTTTTTCTTCTATATTGTCTTTCCCCATATTTCCTTTATAGTTATTTCTCTTCCGGCGTGCGGCGCACAGTGGGAATTTTCATGCGCCCAACTAAGGGTTAATACAACTATATTATCAAGTGGTAAATTCTTCTCGATCGAAAATTAGTAATATAATAAATTGAATGATATCGGCGCACAGTGGTCCGGATCGGAAAAGTTGGTGTCATTTTGTTATAACTTTTGAACCAGTAGAGATATTGCAATGAAATGTTCACTAAAAATATTTTTAAAATAATCTTTTTTAACTATGTGTAATTCAATATTTTTTGCATTTGTTAAACAATAATTTATACTAACTTTTCATTGATATTTTTTATTGAAAAATGAATTGTTCAAATATAGTTTTTTAACCTTTTTTATACATTTTGTGAACAATAATTTTTAGTGTTGGCGTTAATCTTTAACACACAATCGGATGCTTTCCTGTGTAAAAAAGAAGAAATATTTTAAATACATATTGCGAATGAAATAGCACTAATATTATATTTAGTCAATGTTACTACAAATAAAAAAGTAAGCTAATAAAATAAGTATACCATAATTTGTCTTTCGTGATAATCTATGATGGTCGATTGACTTAGTTAATTAATAACTCCACTGCCTCGGGATTCAGTTCTTTAGGTTTTCTCTTATATGTTAATCTTAATCGTGACATGTACGGGTCAGATGTTAATAATAATCTAAAAAATATATCCTTATTCGTGCATAATCTTGACATTTTTCTTGAATTTTTTGCTCTAAATTGTTTAAAATCTTTATGTCTCGTTTCCTGTGCTTCCTCAGAGAGCTGGCCGATGGGAAGCAATGCGTGTTTTATTATTTCTTGGCCATGCATAAGTATTTTATACACAGATGCTGGCATGTAATACCAGCCATAGTGAGTGACGAAATATTTCGCTGTGCTCTGTGTGTACTTTCCAAATTTTTCAGTATCTAAGAGCGCAAGCGAAACTCGTCACGAAGTAACATTGACAGCTTTGAACAATGATAATTTGCAAAGGGGGACGCGGGGGGACATGTTTCTTACATAATTATATTCGGGAAAGTATGCTGAAAATGATCCAATTTGTTAGAAAACGGGACTCGTTGGGACTTCCTAGATATTCGTTGTCAAATGTAAAAAATTTGGCCAATTAAGTGGTGTCATCAGGGCACCTCGAAGAAGAGAAGCAATTTTCTTGATGAAAAGTACTATCTTTAAACAGTCTACCTTTAAGTACTCGGCCTAATTACAATTCTTGGTGAACTGCATTAATTTTTTCATTTTCGAGGTTGACGAACATTTAGGCAGCAATACAAATTTGTTAGAAATCGATATGAGAAAGTTGACTTTTGAGCTAAAAGACACCAACTTTTACGATCCGGACCACTGTGCGGCGCTAGGTTCGATCATTTTTAGAACCACTTTTCACACAACGAGTTTCTTTATAATTATTATCATATCAAAAATAATTTTTCTTGTTTGATTTCTCTTCAAATTTTTCAGACGCAAAAGTGTCTCTTTGAAAAAGATCCACATCGGGATCGAAACGTTAGAAACATGTTTAAATAATTGCACATTTGTTGTTTTCTAAAAATGATCGAACCTAGCGCCGATATCATTCAATTTATTATATATATTATTAAGTATCTGAACCAATAATTTTCAGGCCGTCTTATAATTTTGTCCATAGCTATATGTGTGCGAATGCACCCTATGTATTTCTTTATTTCTACAATACTTTTGTAGAAATTTCTGTAATACTACTCAGTGATGCCAAACGGAGAATGTTACGGTACAAATCGTTTTACTTTATTTTGAGGCTAGCTGACGCGACACTATCCAAGTCGGATAACGTAAAGATCCCGAAAATGGTTTTCCGCCGCTATTTATACAGTCTTTCTACCTTATCAACTACCTGAGATTCGTGGAAAAGACTACAGCAGTTGCCTATTATTATTCACCTTAACCGCCGTCCCAGGTGTGTAAGCCCTGGGCTCGTCCTTACATGTCACCGACATGCTTAATGACTTTCGCTAGACGGTTAATTTCTTTTAATTTTACGATCATCTTTTGTCTCGAACCTCGCGACTCTTTGTAGCCTGGCGGCCCCAGGTCCACCTTTCGGTTTCCCCGTGCTCGCAAGTGACCTTCATGTGAGAAATTCTCCGAATCGAGGTTCTTTCGCGGCCTAAGGTAGACACGCATTGTATCCACCTTTACACGCTATAGGCTTGAATGCAACAAACACTTTCGTGTGGTCGCCAGTGTCACGAGATTCGGATGCTTAAACTTCGAACTATTCATAATTTCACATCAATCGACAACCGACTAACAATAGCCATCCTCCACCAATCTCTTACAATTTCACATTACAAAACTAATTTATTATTATTATTATTATTTTAACAGTCGAAGGGGTGAATCTATGTATCTAACTTCAACAGAGAAACTTCCCCTCCGTCTGTGCCCCCCACTCTTACTTCTACTAGTCACGTTTCGAGGTATTTAGTAGAAGTAAGAGTGGGGGGCCGAGCCGGAGGGGAAAGTTCCTCCAGGTTCCTCCGTTTGGCAGCACTGATACTACAGTAATCCCTTGATTTTTGTCCCAGGGGCTGTTCGTGGAGCGGACAAAAATCGCGATGTAGACTTGTTTTTCTGATTTACGGCTGGGTCTACCGCTCCGATCGCGCCGAGCAAGACTAGAATAGAGTAACGGTGCCAGCGACGGCTACACGCAGCGTGTGGCTGCAGCGTATCGCCGTCCCCGCCAAAGTTTAAAGGCTCACGTGTTCTCACAATGTAATGTCAATTCAAAATGCTTTATTTTTCATTATTTTTAAAGAGACTTTTATTGGCTTGTTTCTGGCAATATTCTGATTAAAATCTCGAAAATACGTTCTCAAAGAATTAAAGAATAAAAAATATTTAAACGAATACCTAACCAGATAAATTTTCATTTAATAAGTTATTAATAAATGTGTTAATCGCATTGGTATGTTAAAGAATAGAGCATACAAGGCAGTTTTTCTTTCCTCCTCACTCGCTATCCTCTTCAATATCTTACAGTTACACCATAATGTCAATGAAACCAAGAAGTAATGAAAAATAAATCATTTTTAATTGGCAATAAACATTGTGAGAATACGCGGGCCTCTTTCTTTCTCATACGAAACTTTCACAGTCGATTAAACCACCAAACACAATTGAAGTTATATCGTGTTTGGTCTTGTTTTAATAAGAAAAATGCCAGAAACACGTTTTGAAAGTCCCAGAAGAAAATAATTAAAATTAAGATGTTTGAACATTCGATTCGTTGTGTTAATGTAGTGGTGTTCACACCGATATACCCGGGCCGAGAAGAATAGTCGCCGCCCTGCGGCGAGGGACAACGTTGACAGACAGTGGAGTGAGTAGACCTGGACAAAAATCGAGTCGTCGAACCTGGGACAAAAATCAAGTCTGTACTGTACTGCGCTAAAGACGAATCTAACGCTTAGGTTCTGGCGGGGACGATCGAGATAGGAGGTCAGCGATTCGACCGAAAGCGCGGAGTAGGGATACCACGTGGTCCCTACAAGTTTCTCGCTGCCATCTTCTGATGGACGAGCAGTACGTGAATTTCAGCATACGTGTATCGTACTTTCGTCTGTAGATCGTATTGACAAATGCAAACTCAACCATTGCTGCGAATAAAAATATGGTACACCCTAGAAACCAGATTTCACTGGCTTTGATATAGGAGACCTTCGGCAAAGAATTTTCAAGTTTCGACGCGAGAGTCATAAACGTCAAGATCGTGTTCGTTCCTACAAATGTAAATTACGTGTACTTTATTTCACAGTTTGCGTAATTTCTGTGACTTTGGAACATTCGTTACCTAAAACAATTCGTGGCGGACTGGCATCCATGTGCAGCCAGAAAGACACCCAAGAAATAACGACTATTAATATAGACGGGATGTAATAGTCCATCATGAAGAATCCCATTTCACGAGCAAGCTTAAATGTGATACTAATTGAACTGAAGTTACCAGCTGTAGGAGTAAAAATGTTTACTACAAATAGTTTTAAGGTGGATTTCTCGGGTAAATGTAAAAAGATACATGCCAAAATGACCGTAGTGTTGTTCGGCCGAGGAGTAGGACACTTCCGTTGTATTCACCCACTTGTCGACGAGCTTGTATTCGGTTAAATGTAATTCGTCAGCAAGAATTATTGGCTCTCGATCCCAAATCAGCTTCATGTCGTTCACATTGTACGTCCCTGTAGGTAAAAATTCCATTCATTCCTACGATCACAGTAGATTAAATAGCTGGCATTGTAGTAGTACAACAACAATGACATCCTACAGCTTTCGAAAATGAGCGGACATTCCTGCACGTCGAATGGAAATTTTTCCAAGCGAAGACCACAATTCAGAGTAACTTGTAACCTACAAGAGACGAACAAAAAGAAGAAATATAACCATCATATTATGTTTACATTATTACATGTGTACAAGCTACACCTTCTAAGAATTAACTTTTTTATAATTTTTTGTAATTGTTCCAAAATAGAATGATTTGCTGTGATTAATTAGAAGCATTGGTTTATAAAATGTCACGTGAAAAAGATTTTCCAAAAAATTATTATTTACAAGGTTACATGCAAAAATAAAAAAGGCATTTTTTAAAGTTCTTTATTTTGGCCCGTAACGAAAATTTAAAATTTATGTTGATCTATCGCAGATCTAGCGCACATACTGAAAATTTCATTGAAGTCGGGTGACGCAGGTAAAAACGACACGCTTCGAAAGATGTAAGTTTCTGTGGACTTTAAGGATTATCTGGAGGTACGATTGGAGACAAAAGTACAAGAAATTCGAAATCCATCAATATATTGACAATGAAAACTTATTTATATTTTGCATTAAAAAAATAGATTAATTTAAAAAGCTTTCGTTTAATTAGCGAATTTCTTGTTATATTTACTTTTTAATCAAATTGTCTTCATATTATAAAAAACTGTAAATGAATTTTGTGAATAATTGTACCCTCCGAATTTGTAGTAGTAACAATTTTCATGCTAGTTAGATAACAACACGATTTTGAAGTTTTGCAACAGTTTATAATTTTTTGCTCTGTAACTGTTTAGTGAATCCTAATGAATTTTGAACATAATTAAATACATCATTTTTACTATATATAATAAAAAACTGGAGTTTCTAGTTGTGTTTTTCCAAGGTTTAAATAGGGTTTGAAGTGGAATTTTATGAATTCTCCATAAGAAGACTTGTTAAAATGTGCAAACTTTAAGTTGCTATAAATATTAAACAGTGTAGTGAATCTAACTTTGGTAATTGTATTAATTTAGTAAGAATTGTATCTTGTAAAATTTTCAAAAATTTTGTTGCGTTTTGATATAGCTCCAGAACATCCTTAAGCTTAAGACTTTGATCAAAAATCGTGTAAAACTACGATTTTCACCATTTCTAACCGTTTACAGCTCGTGTATATGTTAATCGATTTCGATGACATTTTCAGGACGCGTGTAACAAACATATATTTTAAATTTTCATTAAGGGCTCTAATAAAAAAATTAAAAGAAATTATTTTTTTTAATTTTTGCATGCAATCTTGTAAATTGTAATTGTAGGAAAATCTTGTTTGCGTATCATTTCGTAAACCAATGCTTTTAATTGATTATAAAAAATCAGGTTGTTAGGTACAATTATAAAAAAATCATTAGTTTTTAATTGGTGACGGAGACTTATTTTACTAAGTGTATTCAAAATCGTGTAGAATATGTCACGTGGTCTCCGATTTTTTTTTCAGGCTCTCCAAATTTGTTGAATGTCTTGAGATATTAAATTTGGATATAGTAGTGCGATAAAATTCACACAGAGTTATGAGCTGAAATTTTGAGAAACTGGGCGCCACAGTGGTCAGGATCAATGAATTTTGGAGCATTTGATGAAAAAGTCGATTTTTCGAAGACTTTTCGAATTTATTTTTTATAGACCTCGAAAATGCTGAAATTAATGAAATTGACTAAATATTTTAGTTACTATGATCACTTAAAGATGAGCGTTTTGAAAGTAACATAATTTCACCAGGCAAAATTGCTTAGTAGTTTTGTTTTGTATGATATAGAGCATTCCTTCCCAATAAGAAATTATATATTTTATAAATAATAACTAATAATAGTATATTTAAAAAAGAATGCTGAATGATATGAAGTGAATGATATGACAGATTAAAAAAATGTTGTATATTTGTCACAGGTTTTCGGGACAACTTCCTTTAAATAACCGTACAAGAATCATTTCCTACTTCGTGTCACTTTAAAGTTATTTAAGATTTTTTTATTAAGAAAAAGAACTTTTAAGATTGTAAACATCTGAAATAATAACAAGACATCAAGATTTTGAAAAAGTTGGGTCCAAAAATACTCGGAAAATTTCTAGAATCGCTACAAATGAAGATACATTTAATAAATTGTTATTAACATTTACCCACATATTTAATTCGCGAGAATAATATCTTACAAGACGAAAATCAAACAATTAAGTCATAAGGCTGTCGAATTATTAAAAAACTAGCTGGTTATTGTTGCTCGCTCGCTTCGCGAGCTCGCGGATGGGGTTGTTGTTGCTCGCTCGCTTCGCGAGCTCGCGGGTAGGACTGTTCTTGCGAGAGGGTTAGTGGTACGCATTGCTAGTGAGGCATACAGCTATTAATGGTTTTTTTTTATTTTGTGTGTGACTCTCCACGAGCCACACAAAGAACTTCCCGATTCGTTAGTTGCAAGCAGTAACATTAGCATTAACTGCATAATTTTAAAAAAATGAAATATATATAATTACGTTTGTTTATTTGGTGGAAAATTTCCATCCTCTCTTATAAACTGCATTGTTGAATGAACTTCTTTCGAAAAAAACTAAAAAATCTAAAAAACTGCTTGACCAATATGGACCAAAATCTAATCAGCTCTAAGTTACGACGAGGCACATCCATTGCATCATTCATCATTCTGATCGCATTGTTACTTTTTCAGAAAATGGTAACGAAAAATTTGACACACACACACACGCACACGCACACGCGCACGCGCACGCACACGCACACGCCCACGCCCACGCACACGCACACGCACACGCACACACATACCGACATACACATATAGACATTTTGATAAAAATAGTCTAAAATGAATCCAATGACCATGAAACGTGAAGATCTGTTAAAAATTCGATTTTCGATTTTCGGGGTAAAAAAACATTAATAGCTGTATGCTCCACTAGCAATTCGTACCACTAACCCTCTCGAAAGAGCAGTCCTACCCGCGAGCTCGCGAAGCGGGCGAGCAACAATAACCAGCTAGTTTGATTATTGTAAGCGGTAACATTAGCATTAGTTGCATAATTGAAAAAAAACATTTTTTTTTAATTAAAAAAAATTTTTTTTAACCCTTTGAACTCAAGGCCGTTTTCGCTTGCGCGAACCAGCAACTCGAGACGATTTCGGCCAAATTAGGTGAACATTTTACAGGCACTTCAAAAATATTTAATTTTTAAAATATTTAAAAAAAAATTTCACCAGTTTAATCATTTATATGTCGAAAACAACAAATTTTGATAAATATTACACTCTGTAATTAGTTTTGGTGTGATACTTAGTAAAACAATAGCCAAGATGCATCCTTGCCACTTCACATCGGCCGGGCGCCGTATCGGCACCGCTCGAGTTGCTACTTAACATCGGCCGGACGCCGTATCGGCGCCGCTCGTGTTCAAAGGGTTAAATTTAAAAAAAATTTTTTTACATAAAAATGAAATATATATAATTACGTTTGTTTATTCGGTGGAAAATTTCCATCCTCTCGTATAAATTGCATTCTTAAATGAACTTCTTTCGAAAAAAACTAAAAAATCTAAAAAACTACTTGACCGATATGGACCAAAATCTAATCAGCTCTAAGTTACGACGGGGCGCATCGATTGCACCATTCATCATTCTGATCACATTGTTACTTTTTCAGAAAACGTTAACGAAAAATTTGATAACATAAAAACGGCCATACGCACACACACACACACACACACACACACACACACACACATACTAACAATTTGATAAAAATAGTCTAAAATGACTTCAATAACCATGAAACGTGAAGATCTGCTAAAAAATCGATTTTCGATTTTCGGGGTAATTACAGTAACTTCCCTATGAATCGGGAAGTTAAAAAATAAAGAAAACAAAATCCGCTTATACCTACTTCTTCAACAACAAAATGGTAAGATTAATTAGTACACTTCTTATTTTATCAAGTAATTAAAATATTAATATTACTTTTGCTCGCAATATATATTTGTATTGTTAGATACTGTACTTAATAACTTATATACCTGTAAGTTTATCAAAAATTCTAATAATATAATTACATTATATATCAGAAAACTATAAGCTTTGAATTTCCAATTATTATACAATGGCTTTAATACGGAAACCAACTAATTCAAAAACTACATAAAAATTTATAAAAATAACTGACTAAAAAATTAAACAAAAAATATATTCTGATATGTGGGCACGATTACGATAACCGTGGCCCCTACTTTGAAGGTTATAGTTGTGTTCCTGGGATCATTTTAAGAAAAAAATGTGTATACAGGGTGTCCCAAAACTAGTGTAGGACCGGAAAATGGGAGGTTCCTTGGATCATTTGAAGCGACATTTTCCTTTACAAAAATTACGTCCGGGGCTTTGTTTAGGAGTTATTAACTAAAAACACGGACCAATCAGAGCGCAGCTATACCGAATGGAGTCCGACTCTGCGACAGGTCCCGCGAGCCTGGTGTCGCCATTGGTCGACTCAGAATCAATCCGCTGTAGCCGCGCTCTGATTGGTCCGTGTTTTTCGTTAATAACACCTAAACAAAGTCACGAACACCATTTTTGTACATGAAAATGTTGCTTCAAATGACCCAAGGAACCTCCCATTTTCCGCTCCTACACTAGTTTTGGGACACCCTGTATAACAGTTATCCAAGGGGCTTCGTTTAGCCGGTAAAGTAGATTTCTTGTTTTTTATAAAACTGCAAATATCTCGGAAACTATGCGAGATATGGTAAAATATCAAGAGACCTTTTTTGTAGGAAATCTAATTTCCTATCAGAAACGTTAAAATGATGTTAAAAGTCCATTTTTCGCGAACAATATTCACTTGAAATTACTACTAGACTACCCCTGGATTTTCGTGTGCGTGGTCGGCCCGGCCTCACGACCGGGCCTCTCTGCCCACTCTGTTTACATAATCTTCCCATTGTAGATGTCTTCCAGAATTTGATCTTTTCAGAACGAAGCCTTTACGTTCCACCGATTATTATTTCGGGGGAGAGGCAGTTGTTCTGCAAATTCACCGAAATATAAATATACTCGGAAACTGCGCAGCTGATAGAAAAATGTCATAGGACATAAACTATTGGAAATTTAATTTTCTACAAAAAAGGTCTCTTGATATTTTGCCATATCTCGTATAGTTTCCAAGATATTTGGAGTTTTATGAAAACCAAGAAATCTACTTTACCGGCTAAACGGAGCCCATTGGACACCTGTTATACACACATTTTTTTCTTAAAATGATCCCAGAAACACAAATATAACCTTCAAAGTAGGGGCCACGGTTATCGTAATATCCCCGATATGTGTTACTCGAAAGAGATTATTTTTTAATATTTTTTAATTCAAACCTCATTTCAATATCTCAAACGGTTCAAAAGTGAAACGCAAATGTCCCTAAATTCTTCGATCCGGGCCACTGTGGGGTGGGGAAGAGAGGAGCCTGAATATAAAATTGACGAGTCTTTATCAGAAAAATTGATAGACGGTCTGGCAGCGCGCGAAGATATCAACGGATGTCAGCTGCACAAATCAGGTAAGTCCCAAACCTTGGAATCGATGACCCTTTATTATTCGTTCAATTTCTGAGAATATCCTGTAAAGTCAACTTTACAAACCTGGTATTTAAAGTAACGATTCCTGTTGAGTTTACCGAAACTAGTAGATCTTTAACATTGTTCCCGATTAGAGCTGAACTACGTTCATTGGAAACATACACCGTTGGAGTCCATATTATATCGTGTGCAGACCGTCCGCCATATATTTGGTTTAAGTCAGGTGCAATATCTGCGAATTTTAACCTATCATCCAAGTATCTGTACTGCAGTATCATGTAAACGTCAAATTGCTGTAATCACAGTGTTTAACGTGCATATAGAAAAGCCAACTTTCACACATACTAAATTAATCGTAGGGGCACGGCCCCCTCTAGTACAGGCCGGAACATATGATGTGGCAACATCGTAATTATGATACATAATTATGAAGCAGACAGAAGATCAGTCCGATCAGCTGGGTCACAGCCTACTTTAATACTAGCCGTGCTGAAGGTAAAATGGCAACACTGTGAGAGTCCGGTTTTCCGATTGAGATATATCTATATACTGGGTGTCCCAAAATAAGTGTAACTCCCGGAAATGGGAGGTTCCTTGTGTCATTTGACGCAACATTTTCCTTTACAAAAATGGCGTCCGCAACTTTGTTTAAAAGTTATTATCGAAAAACACGGACCAATCAGAGCCCGGCTATAGCGAGCGGAGTCCGACTCGGCGACAGGCTGGTGTCGCTATTGGCCGAACCAGAATCAATCCGTTGTAGCCGCGCTGTGATTGGTCCGTGTTTTTCGTTAATAACTCCTAAACAAAGCTGCGGCCGCCATTTTTGTAAAGGAAAATGTCGCTTCAAATGACCCAAGGAACCTCCCATTTCTGGGAGTTACACTTATTTTGGGACACCCTGTATATTGATATATATATAGATATATCTCTAACAGGACTCTCGCAGTGTTGCCAAGTTGTTCAGCATGGCTAGTATTACAGTAGGCTGTGGCTGGGTCCAGTCTTCAAGTCGGACTGAGACAGCGTTGCCGGATTGACCATGTTCCGGTCTGCACTAGAGACGACCGTGGTAGGGGAGAGGTTCAAAAAGTTCAAATCGTATACTGCAATATTAACCCTTGGCACTCGAATGGTGACTCTGAGGCACCATTAAAAATTGCTGTACCATTATTCAAAAAAATGGTATACATTATTAAATACATGGGTATCTACAGTAAATTATCCATAAATTAAATTAAAAAATATAAAATATAAAAATATACAATATACAATATCAACATATAATATAATCTAACTAATATATAAAATATAAAGCAAAAATAAAAGGAAAATTTTCAATATTGGTCCACATAAAAAAGTTGTAAAATGCAACTTTTAGAATTTTTGTTACAATTTCGATGAATTGCAATTTTTGACAAAATTTTTTTCCGCATCCTGTGGCAAACTAATTGCTCTAGCTTCCCAAAAAAAATTCAAATCGTATAATACGATATTTAAAAAGTTATCGCCTTTTTAAGAGTGTGCTAATACTTTTTTTACCCACTGTATGAGGAAATTTACCAATACAGTAAATTATCCATATAAGTCCCTAGCACTGGTCTGCCGAGGGACATTTATGCGAACGTAGAAAAGGACAGCCGAGCTCGAGAGGCGTCCGTCGCCGAGAAATGTAAACATAGCTAATCCAAATTGCCAACTTCCTTATTTTTCATTATTTTTTTATGAGACTTTGATTACCATATTTGTGGCATTTTTCTGATGCAAAATGATACCACACATGATATAATTCCGACGATATTCAGGTGTGTAATAGACAGTTAAAGTTTCGGGTGCAAGGAAGGACTCTTTCTTTCCCATACGCTATCCTACGCGCCCGAGACTTTAACTGTCTATTACACAAGTAAATATCATCCGAATTATATCATATGTGGTATCATTGTTCTTAGAAAAATGCCACAAATATGGTAATCGCAGTCGCATAAACAAATAATGAAAAATAAGGAAGTTGGAAATTTGGATTAGGCGGTCTCACCGAGACACCCGAGCCGCATGATGTCATAGTTCTCGGCGACCGAGGCCTCTCGAGTTTCAAGGCCCCTCAAGAGGGTATACCCCGCAGTAGTGGGGATAGCTCCGGAACTTTTAAAGGCCACACTTTTAAGACATTTATGGATATTTTACTGTAATCAATTACTAAACAGTTAGGTATTGTATGAGGTATTATATCAATATCATATCCATACAATTTTTAAAATCATAGGGAATGTAAATATTCCAGATAGGAAAAAATGTTTAATTTTTTAGTGAAAGTAGCTCAGAGTGCAGAGGGTTAAAATAGTTATTGTCTTTTTTGGAGCGTACTTGATCTTTTGTTCACTAATGTGTATGCAAATCTTTTATCTTCAAATCTCAAATGTTTTAATAGCATAAATATGCAAATAATATCCAGTTGCAATTTTTGAAAAAATTTCTTTTCACATCCTGTGGTGAACTAATTGCTGTAGCTCCCCAAAAAAAGTTCAAATCTTATACTGCAATATTAAAATAGTTATTGTCGTTCTTAGAGCGTACTTGATCTTTTGTTCACTAATGTGTATGCAAATCTACAATCGAAGCGCATACGCCTATGTTTTAATAGCATAAATATGCAAATAATATCCAGGTTGTCCCGTATTAAATTTCCACTGCAAATAACTCGAAAAACGAGTGAAATGAAAAACTGATTTATATAGAAGTTCTATGGTTTCACTTTTTATTATTACTGGTTATCCAAATAAGACTGTAGATCTGTGACAGTTTACTACAGCCGAGTTTGTTCGTTCTTTTTTTCCAGATTTTACAAGTGAGTTGAGCCGGAGCACAATTATTGTATCATTTACCAATGTTTTAGCCATGTTCGACTTAATCGTGTAGATGTAAGCTCTGATGTACACTTTAACCGGGTCCGTAGCATTAGTTTCCCCAAGCGGTCTAGCCATTTTGTCGTAACGACAAGTGCTTGATAACTCTTCTAAAAGCTCCGTCTGTGTCATAGAGTTCCGGCTCATAGAGTTGCTTAACTTTGGACAGCTTCCCAATCTAGAAAATATATACATGTAAGTCCACAAACATAATACAGTATTTTATCTGTATACAGTAATTTCTCGATCTATGACCAGAAAACGGGGGTTTTAAATGTCATAGATCGCGAGATTACTGTACATATGTCCCAAATCTCTAGCACGTAAATGTCCATTGAGGAGCCACGAAGTTAGATAGGCCTCTAGTCCAGTCAACGAAAAGTTGTAGAGAGAAATGGAAGGAACTCAATTTTTTACTTTGAGACTTTGTTCAAACTAATTAGGAGGTAAACATACTAAACGTCCTTGTTTCTAGGAGATGAATGGGGTGCGAGGAGCACGTAGAAGATCCCTGTTTTGCGTCCTAACGATAAAATCACTCTATACAAAATTAAAGCTGAGAAAATGTGATACCAGATTGATTGCATTCAGTTTTTCTATATCTCGCATAGTTCTGAAGATACCCGCTCTCAAAATTCACTAATTTTGAAAAAAAATATTTCAAAATCAGAGGCGATATTGAAGTCTCGCTCTGAGCGGTCGACGCCTTAGACGCAGCCATAAATCAGAAAAGCAAGTCCCATTCCGTAAGTTGTCTAACCAGAGAACGGCGTTTTGATATCTTACGAGGGATTACTGTAATATGTGACTAGTGTACGGATTTACAAGAACCCCCGCTCTGTCCCTCACGGATTTAATTCAGACTTTACAGAGTTATAGATCTCGTTCTCCTGATTACGAAAATACCCCATTATAGGCGCAGACGTTCAATAGTTTTCGAGATATTTGCAATTAAAGTTTCATAACCGTAAAAGTAAAGGTTAGTTCAGATTTTTACCATGCAGTGGCGTAGAGTAACAGCAGTGACCTCTTTTTCCCCACGTGACCAAATACTCGACTGATTAGTAATAAGACCCATTATTCTAATTGTAAGCAAAGCGTTTTAATACTAAGCTGAACCGCCAAAGATTGATTATTTATAAGATACGCACGCAAACGTACAAGTAGATAAGCATTGCAATATTCGTTTGGTATTTTTTGTATGTTTATTGTTACCTCCCCACACAAAGACTGTAATCCATTATTTCAATAAACATGTTATTAAAAAAAAAAGTAACAGCAGTGAGCTGAACTGTTGCGCCGCAGGCCCGGGTTCGAGTCTCGTCGTGGTAAATTATTTTTTATTGTTTTTTTTTTCAAAGAAAATGCATTTTTAATGTTAAATAAATTTTAAATAAAATATCTTTATTCGCTAAAGGACTAATTGAGAATGATACTTATTATTTTATAGAAGAAACACTAGATCTATTACTACATATACAAAAGATAATAATTATAAAACAATAATAATATTATATTAAAATAATAATACGTAACAAACAACAAATATAGATATAAATAAAAGTATATTTATATTTATAATATGATATTTTATATTATGATTATATTATGATATATTATGATATATTATAATATGATATAAATCATATTACTTTCTTTGCATTTTCAGGTATGATTGATATTATACAACTACAGGAAGCGTGATGGCAAACCACATTAACCGCTCTGATTAGTATTCATTGCATTTATTCTATTTTGTATTTGTATTTATATTTGTTGTTTGTTATGTATTATTATTATTGTTTTATAATTATTATCTTTTGTATATGTAGTAATAGCTCTAGTGTTTCTTCTATAAAATAATAAGTATCATTTTCAATTAGTCCTTTGGCGAATAAAGATATTTTATTTAAAATTTATTTAACATTGAAAATGCATTTTCCAGGAAAAAAAACAATAAAAAATATTTTACCACGAAGGGATTCTAACGAAGTTGGCTGTATTTTGTTCGATCTCACAACTTTTTACTGCCATAGAGAACTTGGCTCCTGTTTACAAGATGTTTTTGTTGGGATACAAATCGAACTTGAATATAAACGTATAATAGAGGTGTATTAATTAGAGTCGCATTAATACCGAAAAACATTTCCAAATGGAAAATTCAATTTCTTCTATTCCAAACTTATTTAACTAAACGTATTTTTATTTCTCTTTAGTATTCCGATAAAATATTGATAAATTAACAGTATTCCTAAGAATTTTCCTTCAGTCTTCTATGAATGATAAAATGAGAAGGTAAAATCTATGTGCGAAAGCCACAAATGTAGCATATAAAGGAAGAAGTTCTTTCGAAAGAAGAGCCTTGAATTAAAATTCCAGCCGTTGCCGCGCAGAGTTCATTGTTGTTTTGTATCTATGCAGATGACATAATGTAATGCATGTGACTCCTCACAGTACGAAAACTAATTTTTCAGCACACGATGTCTAATAAGCTTAAAAAAGTAAGACCATCAATTTACAATTACAAGTCGTCCTGTCGATTTCCAACGTTATTCCCGTAATACTTTCATATGACGTGGCAACGAGCATTCTAACATACATTAGTAACGTAATTAAACATTTTCGTCATCAGCATGGTATTGTACAAAAATTTGCAACATTATTCTTCATCATCACCGTATTTCTTATTTCAATCAATGGGATATAACTAATGTATGCTAAGATAAGCAAAAGTCGGTGCTAATTTAGTAATCGTAAGTAGATGCTATTATTCAGTGCACACTTATTATAATTTTTTGATAAAAGAAACAAACTTTGAATTTTAAATCAGCTTTCTGTATCGAATTAACAAGGGAACATATTCAGGTGAAACAAACAAATATTGATGAAATTTATGCGAGATGGGGTTCTTCGAAAAATATTTGACACGTATTCTCTTTTATTGACAACCATCCAATTTGAAGGGGTGAAAACAGCTCTCAAAGTTCGCTGTCAGATCCATATTATTTTGTATCTTGGAAACCAGAGATAGAAAAAATTGATTTTTTAAAAAATTGTGCTTTTCTTTTAATGGAGAATGTAGTAATGCAAAAAATTTTAACAAAATATGTTTGATCAATCAACACATTAAAAATTTTATGTTTTCTTTCGGTTTCTCTTATACATATATTGTTAGTTAATTTTAATGTACACTATGTGTGATCTTCGATCCAAAATAGGGGATACATGTTTTAAGATTTTCTTCTTTTTTCCATTTAACAATATTTATGCATAATGAAAGATAGTCTTGCACCTGGTGTGCAGAGGAAGGTATTCTGGCTTGTTTTACAGAAATGTAAGCGTTTATTTTTAACATATTATTTAAACAAATGTCTTTTATTAAAATTTGTTTTGTACAACTTCGTTTCCCATTAAAAACACACAATTTAACCCTTAGCACTCGAGTGGTGCCTCTGAAGCACCACTAAAAATTGCTGTACTATTATCAAAATATTGTTTGCATTATTAAATATATTGGTATTTAATCAGTTACTGAATGTTTAAGTACTGTATGAATTATTATATCAATTTCCTGCCCATGAAATTTAAAAAATCATGGAGAATAGAAATATTCTATGTCGAAGGAATTTTTAATTTTCGAGTTAAAATAGTTCCGACTACAAAGGGTTAAAAAGAAAATCAGGAATTCTGGCTTGTTTACTAGAAATATAAGCGTTTATTTTTAACATATAATATTATTTAAACAAATGACTTTCGTTAAAATTTTTTTGTACAACTACGTTTCCCATTAAAAACACACAGTTTAAAAAGAAAATCAATTTTTTTCGACCTTTGGTTTCCGAGATATTTCAAAAAATATGACTCTAACCACTTTTGAGGGCTGTTTTCACTCCTTCAAAGTGGATGGTTGCCGATAAAGAAACACCTGTCAAATATTTATCGAAGAACTATATATCTGACATAAGTTTCATCAAAATCGGTTAGTATCAACTGAATATGTTTCCTTGTAAGTATCGAAGCAACTTTCAGTTGAAATCTCTGTTGCAACGTCCACTTCTTTTTCACTTGCTACTAGGGATTGCAATATACCGGTACACCGGTATACCGAATACCGGTATTTCGTGCTATTTTGCAATTTCGTGATACCGGTATTTGCTAAGGTAAAATACCGGTATTTTCGGTATCAGCTATAAATAATAAATATTACTTTTCAAGCATCAACTCTTATTTGTATACTATTGCATATGATATTTGGTCCCCTCAGGGTTTCAAATCCATTTACCAATCTCCCTTCTTTCCACTCTCTCTATCGCCAAATTTCAGCCTATTTCAGCCTAATTTTCAGCGGGACCTACTTTTTATTACGGTGGCTTCCGAACCACCTTGCATCAACTCTTATTTAATAAACGTAATTACAGTAGTACCAACATCAATTATTTGCTGAATTATAATCAGCTATAAATAAAAAATTTTCCACAAACAATAATACAGAAGGAATACAAAAATAGATTTATCTAACACCGTCCGACGAGTGACCGAAGTTGTTAAAAGATGATGGACATCGAGGCTAATATTTAGAGGAAGTATATCGCTCATTACTAACAATTGTCAATCGAGATACAGGGAACTGTTATATCGCTCATTATTAACAGTACTACCAACCAGCGTGGATGGGGAAAAAACATTTCCAACTCCAGTTAATTTGTTTATGCACAAATGATATCGGCGCTACAGGTTCGATCAAAGATACAAAAAATTAGTTAGGCGCGAATTTAAAATTCTAAATATTCATCAACAAATTTCCAACCTATGTATTACCAAAAAATTTTTTTTTTTGGTAGAAAAATTAGCAATCATTTTCTTGGTGAAATTTCACATAACGATGTTAATGTGCTTAACGTATTTATAAAAACTGGAAGTCAATAATTTAGATTATTATAGAAACAGCATCATAAATTAATTACTGATTCAGTAATGTAGTGTAAATTTCAGTAATCTCAGGTTTTTCGTACCTAAGATTGACACTTTGATGTTTAATCATGTGCACAGTCTCTAATAATAATCTTTGGTGTAAATTATTTTCTTTATCCAGTATTTTGACATTTTCAAAATCAAATGCATGGTCATGCTCAAATGAATGCTTCGTCAAGGCTGTATGTTGTGATGATGGTAATAAAATATTTCTTTTATGTTCATCGATCCTTGTAATCAGATGTCTAGAAGTTTGTCCGATGTACGAAAGATTACAGCCCTTGCAAGGTATTTGATATACTATACTACAACATTTTTATAATGGTATTGGATCTTTAATCTTTGGAAACCAACATCTCAAATAAAACGGGATTCTATAGATCGTATGTAACCCAACTTTTCTGAAGATTCTTTGAATATCATTGGAAATGTTATTAACAAATGGGAGAACAACTGATTTGAACTAATTTGTGTAGAAAAATCGGTTCCAGGATTTATGACAGTCTAATTGATGCATTACGTTTTTTACAATCACATTTCAAAAATTTGCAGTTAATTTAGTTAATGTTTTTTCTATTAATAGATATTAATGATATTTACTCTTAGTATCTATAATAACTCTTTACTCTTAGTTATTAGTATCTCCTTAATAATAATATTATATATTTGTTCCTTTTTTGTATTATAATACTGTAATGGTTTGTTTTTTATATTCTTTTTTTTGGTTTTTGACTTTAAAAATTATTATTTTACTGCTTTTATTAACAATATTTGATTATAACATATGTTCCTTTATTAAATATTTGTACATAACATATTAATGATATTTACTCTTAGTATCCATAATATCTCTTTACTTTTAGTTATTAGTATCTGCTTAATAATAATATTATATATTTGTTCCTTTTTTGTATTATAATACTGTAATGGTTTGTTTTTTATATTATATTTTTTCTTTCTGACGTTAAAAATTATTATTTTACTGTTTTTATTAATAATAGTTGATTATAACATATGTTCCTTTATTAAATATTTGTACATAACATATTAATGATATTTACTCTTAGTATCCATAATATCTCTTTACACTTAGTTAATAGTATCTCCTTAATAATAATATTATATGCTTGTTCCTTTTTTGTATTATAATACTGTAATGGTTTGTTTTTTATATTATATTTTTTATTTCTGATGTTAAAAATTATTATTTTACTGCTTTTATTAATAATATTTGATTATAACATTAGTTCCTTTATTAAATATTTGTACATAACAAAATTGTTTATATTTTTTTAGTTCATTATTTTTTATATAAAACTAATAAATATGGCACAGAAACAAATGTGTTTTTGTATCTTTTTGAAAATTCCTAACACCGGTATTCCGGTAGAACGTTTAAAAAAATACCGAATATCGATATTGTATTCTTAGGCCGGTATTGCAAACCCTACTCGCTACCCTCTTCTATATAATTATAAACTGTACAATTTTTTCGAGCCATTAGTTCACCGTCACGAAAAACTGCGCCATTAAAAATTGCTGTACATTATTCAAAATATTGTTCACATTATTAAATATGTCAGTAACTAATCACTTACTAAACATTTAGGTATTGTACGAAGTGTTATACCAATCTGACATCCACAAAATTAAAAAAAAATCATAGGGAATGGAAATATTCTAGCCAGAAAGAGATGTTTAATTTTCTAATTGAAATAGCTACGAGTGCTAAGGGTTAATATTAGTATCGTAAGTAAGATATATTGTATATGCGATTGATTGTGGAACCGTATAAATGGAAAGAAACGCGACATGATTCGAAAATACCGAATCTTCGATTTTGTAACGTTCATTTGCAAACCACAGGAAGAGACCACTAATTTCAACATCTTATCTATTCAAACGCATTAATTTATAGGATCAAACATTCCAGTGTTTGTACAAGTTATCTTCTTTGGAATGTGCATTATCATAACTGAAAACAGAATTTTCTTTCATTTTTCTACAGTACGTGCACGTATTCTTTTACTTCTTGTATTCGACGAAAAACAGGTAACACGTTGTTTGAACTTATTTGCATTATTATAATTAGTCACACTTATCTAGTCGGAAATGAACATTTCATATGTCATTTCTTTCGCTACACCATGAATCCAGTGAAATACGAAGCACTAACACATATGTGTTAGTATGTACGTCGATAATATGATATTTATAATAAAATAAAAAAAACATATAATGTTTATTATAACGTCAAACAACTGAGAGTATCAATAAAACAGATGGCTATGTTTACGATTTATATTATACGTAATACAGCAGATAGTAAAATTAATTATTATTTAACATTAAGTTAACATATTTCTAAATCACAAAATTCTCAATTCTTAAACTACACTGTAGTTGACCAAATCTCATAAACAATTAAACAAATCATTAGTAATATCTCGTTGGATATAGCATCCAGTTTAGATGCGACTATGATTATCAATTAATCCAGAAAGTATAAAATTAGATTCGCGCGTTGTTCTATAATTGATCCAATTTTCCTATGTGCATCGGCATGTTGAGAAATTAGAAACGTTTGGAATCTTTTAATATTTGCGTTAGCGAAGCCTATTTTATAGTCGCATAGATTTAATAGACGTTGCGGCAAAAGATAATTACAATCATTCCGTGGAAATCGAATTATACATGTATTTAATTATATTTTTAATTTTTAATTATAATTGTTAATTATAAGCGGATAGAATTGGTAATTAGTAGACTGCGGATCCTCGTGCAAAATAACAATTTCTTACCTCAATTGCACCAAAATGGAGTGAAAAACAAATTTACTTCTTTCCCTATCCTATTTAGTAGGTTGAGAATAATATAATAGTATGTTTAAATGTTTCTAATATTTTTGCTTCTTTAAATTACACCTACTCATTTTTGTCATAAATGCACAAAATCCGCAGTCTAGTAATTAGAGTAATCGGTTGAATTGCAGTAAGTATAACTTACATGGCGGACGAAGTCAAGTGTAATATTTGTATGAAATAAACAAGAATCCCGAAAGCATGATCTTTTCTTCTTAAAAACGTTTTCAGTTCCATCATCACTGGTTCACTAACAAACTCAGACTAATTCACTGGAAACCAGACATTACCCAGCTACTTCTCCCACTTGCGATTCGTTTACAATGCTACACTCCGGCGTTTGCATATGATAGGGAACAGAAGATGGTAGCGCAAACAATAAATGCACGGCACAGCTACTTACACATTAGCATCCTCAATATGTATATCGCTGCGCGGCAAATGAAATTGTTCATCATATACATTTCACTCATCGATTTATACGATGTGGATTTAACACGTTGAACTACTTTATTTTAATATTATTTCTATTATTGATCGTATGATTGTTAAAACAAATGATGTACTAATTAGGAATTTTCAAAAAGGTACAAGAACACATTTGTTTCTGCGCCATATTTATTAGTTTTATATAAAAAATAATGAACTAAAAAAAATAAACAATTTTGTTATGTACATTTATTTAATAAAGGAACATATGTTATAATCAAATATTATTAATATAAGCAGTAAAATAACAATTTTTAACGTCAGAAACAAAAAATATATTATCAAAAACAAACCATTACAGTATTATAATACAAAAAAGGAACAAACATATAATATTATTATTAAGGAGATACTATTAACTAAGAGTAAAGAGATATTATAGATACTAAGAGTAAATATCATTAATATGTTATGTACAAATATTTAATAAAGGAGCATATGTTATAATCAACTATTATTAATATAAGCAGTAAAATAATAATTTTTAAAGTCAGAAATAAAAAATATAATATAAAAAACAAACCATTACAGTATTATAATAAAAAAAGGAACAAACATATAATATTATTATTAAGGAGATACTATTAACTAAGAGTAAAGAGATGTTATAGATACTAAGAGTAAATATCATTAATATGTTATGTACAAATATTTAATAAAGGAACATATATTATAATCAAATATTATTAACATAAGCAGTAAAATAATAATTTTTAACGTCAAAAACAAAAAATATAATATAAAAAACAAACCATTACAGTATTAGAATACAAAAAAGGAACTAATATATATTATTATTATTAAGGAGATACTAATAACTAAGAGTAATGAGATATTATAGATACTAAGAGTAAATATCATTAATATGTTATGTACAAATATTTAATAAAGGAACATATGTTATAATCAACTATTATTAATATAAGCAGTAAAATAATAATTTTTAACGTCAGAAACAAAAAATATATTATCAAAAACAAACCATTACAGTATTATAATACAAAAAAGGAACAAACATATAATATTATTATTAAGGAGATACTAATAACTAAGAGTAATGAGATATTATAGATACTAAGAGTAAATATCATTAATATCTATTAATAGAAAAAAACGTTAACTAAATTAACTGCAAATTTTTGAAATGTGATTGTAAAGAACATAATGTATATATTAGACTGCCATAAATCCTGGAACGGATTTTTCTGCACAAATTAACTGGAGTTGGTAATGCCTTTTCCCCATCCACGCTGGTTGGTAGTACTGTTAATAATGAGCGATATAACAGTCCTCTGTATCTCGATCGACAATTGTTAGTAATGAGCGATACACTTCCTCTAAATATTAGCCTCGATGTCCTCCATCTTTTAACAACTTTGGTCACTCGTCGGACGGTTTTAGATAAATCTATTTTTGTATTACTTTTGTATTATTGTTTGTGGAAATTTTTTTATTTATAGCTAATTGTAATCCAGCAAATAATTGATGTTGGTACTACTGTAAATACGTATATCAAATAAGAGTTGATGCAAGGTGGTTCGGAAGCCACCGTAATAAAAAGCAAATAATTGATGTTGGTACTACTGTAAATACATATATCAAATAAGAGTTGATGCTTGAAAAATAATGTTTATTATTTATAGTATACCGGCATCACGAAATTGCAAAATAGCACGAAATACCGGTGTATCGGCATTGCAATCCCTAGTATCAATGATCTCGACGGTTCGATCAAGTAAATACGTAAAAGCAATTTTACAAGTTTATTTTAAACTTTCAACGTTTTGATCCATATGTGGATCATTTTCAAGAAAGAAGAAAACTGTGTCTGAAAGTTTTTGATTCTGAAATTATGTTTTCGTCAGATGAATTTTCGTCTGATATCAATTTTCGTCTGATATCAATTTTCTTAGGCTTAGTGCTTTATGTTTCTTCTTATGGGATAATCTGTAACTATTTATGAGTGGATCTGGTGAGTTTAACAACGTTGTCAACAAGTCTGTGTTTGTCGCAACTCGTGATAATTTTCAAGATTGTCTTTCCGAGGTCTTCTTCCAATTCCAAGATTTCGATGAAATTTTCAGTATGCGTAGATTTCTACCGTAGATCTACAAAACGGAAATTAAAAATTTTCATTACGGGGCCAAACAAAAAAGTTTTAAAAAATGCTTTTTATTTTTGCATTTAACCTTGTAAATAATAATTTTTTGGGAATCTTTTTTGTATTACATTTCATAAACCAATGCTTCTAAGTAATTATAAAAAATCAGGTCGTTTGATACAATTATAAAAAAGTGATACCATTTTAGAAAGTGTAGAAACACTTTGTACACCCACTGTACATAGATTGTCTAGTTCCCAGTCAAATAGAGTTTGTCGGTTGTTAAAAACCGGTTCTAAAAAAAAATTATGCAATTCGAAAACCCGTTTTTTTAGTAAGAAAATCCGGTTTTAAATTTATACATAACACTAGTAAATTTCTTCTAGTAAATTTCTTCTAGTAAATTTCTACTAGTTAATTTCTAATTAACTAATTAAAATTACTAATTTCCATTAGTTACAAAAACTGTATCAAAAGCGATGTTAAAAAAGTGACGAAGAAAAAAATCACGACATATCTATGATAAAAAATGCTATGCTGATTGCAATACATAAATATCTGCAAGAATTTGAAAAAGTGGCTCCTCCAGACCTCAAACATTAAAGAAGGAGTGTTTGGCCTTGGAGGCTACAAATAGAAGAACAAAAAATTTATATTTATTATTTAATGCTTTTTTTTATTTCTGGTAATTTTGTGTCTAAAATAAGGATTCAACTAAGCAATAAATAAAGCCATTGAAGTTGTATGGTTTTTAAAGAAATTTTATTAAACAATTATTTATTTTATTATTATTATATATTTTAATTTATTAAACAAGTTAAAATTCGAAACCCGGTTTTTGTATAAACCCTACAGTCGAATATACTGCAACTTCTTCTTCTTCCTTTTTCTTTTTTTTATTTATGCCCCATTCATCAAATGGTGACGCAGTTAAAGTGAGCATCATCTGCACGTCATCTACAATGGAGGAACTTTGCAACTTGACTAATTGAAAAACAATAATTCACAGCAAATGGAGTTGTCGCATTTTCATAGTTGACGATCTTGCTTGCAACATTGCAGCGATTGCAGAAATGATATAATTGCTTATTCCTTACTTTTTTAGAAACTTTTTTAGACTATATTTCTGGTGAAAATTTTGGCAAAATAATATATTTATACAGAATGACATGTGACGACGATTCCTCTTTCCCCTCTGACATTTTACCTTCACGGTACTGCGATTTCTCAACATACTATAGCACTTTTCCCACAAGCGTCGTCTGCTAGCCGGTTTAATCTCGAAACAAGGCAGTTTTATCTGCACCGCGTCTATGGGTATATATGGTCTAAGCTTCAGCCTCAGTAACAGAAAAATGGGGTACCTCGAGTACCCCGCAGAATTTTACAAAATTATTAGTATATACATATGAAAAGGCAAGGGGTTAAACTACCCTTAAAACGTTAGCAATTAAGTTTCTCTCTGCTACCTTATTCTAGATACGGCACTGTTTTCACGTCATCTGGTGGCCATGGTCTCCTACGTCATTATAGATACGTTACCGTTTTGGTCACGCATGCGCGTCAAAACAGTAGCGTATCTATAATGATGCAGCAGAGTGGCCAGGGCCCTGACGGCCCGCGCGGAGACCTTGTCCCTCGGCCGAGAGCCCTTTTAACCCTTTCGCTACTACGAGCGACTATAGTCGCTCTGCATAAGATGCCACGTACTGGATGTATGACCAGCAATTGGAGTTATTGGCACGATTACGATTTCCGTGGCCCCTCGTTTTGAGGTTATATTTGTGTTCTTGGGGTTTTCTCTCCGCGGCGAAAACCAACCCGTTCAGCGGGAGTACTGCGGCAGAGAAGCAGCCCGTAGCGAAAGGTTTAAGGTCAATTTATACGGGCGACAATTCCAGGCGACGTCGCCTGGAATTGTCGCCCGTATAAAGGTTGCTGCCCATTAGGCCTGCACCGCCGCCAACATGCACCGCCGTTTCGGTTTTCTTCTATGTAGTTCATAGTTCTATATTGTACATCAGGCATGGGTAAATTTTTGCTCGATCGGAGGCATTTTCAAGGGATACCCCCACTTCTCCCGCCCGCGCGTCTCGCTCCCCGTGGCAGCCACAGTACCGTATCCCTTGAAAATGCCTCCGATCGAGCAAAAATTTGCCCATGCCTGATGTACAATATAGAACTATGAACTACATAGAAGAAAACCGAAACGGCGGTGCATGACGGCGGCGGTGCAGGCCTAATGGGCAGCGACCTTAAATCGACCTTTAAGGGCTCCTCGAGCGAGGAACGGGGTCTCCGGGGGTCGTTGGGTGGAGCGAGCTGGAGACTCGCGAAGCCCACCGAACGTCCCAAGGAAGGGGGGTGTAAGTGGGCAACCTCCTTACACCCTGATAGCTTAGGTATTGCTGGGGGGAGCTCCACTCCCTCCAGGAAGGGGCCCCATAGAGGCCAAGGGCGAAGGATTGTGTTCTTTGGAGATCCCAGCCGCCCCCGATTAGCTTAGGGAAGGTTGTCGTGAGGTTTTTTAGTGTGGAACTCTGAGCCCTTCTGGCTCTCGTAAGTCCCACATACTCCCATGTCCCTTCCAGGGGGCATGGGAAGTCCGTGAAAGGATTCTTCCTCACGCTAAAAAAAGGGCCCTGAGGGCCTTTTTTTATTAAAGAGACGTTAGGTGTTCGTAGCGCCCCTCTTCTCCTCCTTTAGCCAGAGCTGCTTCAAGTCGAGGCCCCGCTTTCCGCATTTCTCTCGACTTCAGTTTGGGTCTAGCCACTCCTGTTCTTGGCGCTTTGGGCCCTGACGGCTTGTTGCAGTTATATTAGTTTTCAACCTCTCACGTCCCTTTAATAAAAAAGGCTGTCAGGGCCCTGGCCGCTCTGCTGCGTCAGTATAGATACGCTACTGTTTTGGCCGCGCATGCGTGATCGCTACGGTAACGTATCTATAATGACGTAGGAGACAGTGTTCGGATCCGGCGCACTGATTCGCACACGATAGCCACGAGATGGTGTGAAAACAGTGCCGTGTCTAGAATAAGGTAGCAGAGCGGCCAGAACCCTGACGGCTTTTTTTTAGTAAAGGGACGTGGGAGGTTGAAAACTCTTTCCGCATTTCTTTCGACTTCAGCTCGAGTCTAGTTACGCATCAGTGTTCCGATTGAGACTGCAATTTCTCGCGCATGCGCGGCAATTTCATCCTCAGTAACGTAACCTTTTCCATGAAATTGGGTAGCTTGAGCACCCCGCAGACTTTTAAAAATTTATTAGTGTATACACATGAAATATTGAAATGATAAATCGAATAAAATATTGTCCTAAAATCATGAGAACAATAATACCGGTATACAAATATAATAATATAATATCTCTTTACTCTTAGTTATTAGTCTCCTTAATAATAATATTATATGCTCGTTCCTTTTTTGTATTAAAATACTGTAATGGTTTGTTTTTTATATTATATTTTTTGTTTCTGACGTTAAAAATTATTATTTTACTGCTTTTATTAATAATAGTTCATTATAACATATGTTCCTTTATTAAATATTTATACATAACAAAATTGTTTATATTTTTTTAGTTCCTTATTTTTTGTATAAAACTTATAAATATGGCACAGAAACAAATCTGTTCTTGTACCTATTTGAAGAATACCGAATATCGATATTGTATTTTTGTCCGGTACTGCAAACCCTACTTTTAATACATCAATCGATGCAGCTGGACATTCGTTATTAAAAAGTACTAACCTATGTATGTCGAAATTTCGGAAATTCAGTAGTACAACTTAATGTGAAGCCAGACGGTCAAAAATTACCGAAAATTTGTCGAGAAACTCGAAAATTGATCTTTGTATTAGGAGAATATGATGTCGAAGGAGGTATTCGAAATTCAGTAGTACAAGTCAACGACAAGTCACACGCTTGAAAATTTTCGGAAATTCAGTAGTACAACTTAATGTGAAGCCAGACGGTCGAAAATTTCCAAAAATTGTTCGAAAAACTCGAAAATTGTACTTCGTATTAGAAGAACATGATGTCGAAGGAGGTATACGAAATTCAGTAGTATAAGTCAACGACAAGTCAGACACTTGAAAATTTTCGGAAATTCAGTAATACAACTCAATGTGAAGACAGACGGTCAAAAATTACCGAAAATGGTACGAAAAACTCGAAAATTCTATCGCGTATAAGGAGAACATGATGGCGAAGGAGGTATTCAAAATTCAGTAGTACAAGTCAACGACAAGTCAGACACTTGAAAATTTTCGGAAATTCAGTAGTACAACTCAATGTGAAGTCAGACGGTCGAAAATTTCCGAAAATTTGTCGAAAAACTCGATAATTGATCTTTGTATTAGGAGAACATGATGTCGAAGGAGGTATTCGAAATTCAGTAGTACAAGTCAACGGCAAGTCAGACACTCGGAAATTTCGGAAAAGGATACGTATAGGTAGCAGATACGTATTTTATCACATTGTCTTTATTTATTCATTGTAGATACATACATAAAATGTTTGTATTTTACATGTACATAACTTATATTGTAATAATCTATAACTAGAATATAGACTAGCTCAGAGAGACTCGGTGAAACTTCCACTGCAGTACTGCGGGTTGCGTTCACAGGCGAGGTAGTTTGTGACTGTCGCGCGCCTGTATGATGTGAGCAATGTACACCTCTGTTGGGCGGGTTGCAACCATCGCACAGTGCGGCCGCCTATGGACTAGAGATACCCATTTCACGTGTAATTTTAATACACGTGGACACGTGTAATTAATATATCCTTGCAGAAGTCCGGATACTATTTAATACACGGATACACGTGTTGACGTATATCAAAATATGCGGATAATACACGTATAACTGTGAACTTGAATATACGGGTACACGTGTGTTACCCATGTATTTTTTATGTTTTTTATTTAACGTTTAATGAAGAAAAATAATAATAATTTCATTTTATTTGTGTTCATCCATTTTTGACAAATGAAGTATAGGGAGCCATTTGACATATTTGAGATTCCTTTAATTCAACTTTTTTTTTACATAAAATATCTTCCTGAACAACAATTTCTTAAATGTTCATTCGCTGATGCAGTTACCCTAACCTCCTCCTTTTTCGAAGTCGGTTAAGAAAGCACCGCGTATGAGAGTGAGTAAGGCCCACCCTAACAGGTTAGTATAACAATTATGTTATGTTTACCGTTTCATACCCGAAGATGTTTGTAGTTGCGTAGTCGGCCGCTTTACCATGAGTCGTGTTTGATTACAGCCAACAAGGGCCAATTTGTTCTCTCGGGAGTCAATTGGCAAACAGTTCTGTGTGTAGTCTCTCGATTGCCGCGTTGACAAAAGCATCCCTGCGTCTCTTTTCCCCTCGATTCTCTCTGTCTCTCGCTCGCTGGTTCGTTCCGCAACAGCGCCATCGTCGTTCCCATCTTATTTCGTTGCCCGTCATCCAGCATCTGTTGTTCTTTGTTGCTACCGCTCCTCGGTTAGTTCTCCTTTCCCGACTCTAATCTCCGGTTGACCGGTGACCTTTGTGTGCGATAACCCTTCCATTTCCCCGAACCGTCCCGCGTTTTCTTTTAGGAACGTCAGCTATCTGTTGTTTCCAAGTAAGAACGCGACGGACGTCCTGAACAGAATCGGATAGAGTCGGTTTAATAGGGAAACTGGGATCAGTACGACGCGATGCTTGGTATATCGTGGAACCATCGAGCATAATGTCGCGATCCGATCGGTTCGCTACCCTTCTCGCTCTCCTCTGCGCGCTTGGGTTCGTTCATGCGGTATGTGTTTCTCATCCCTTCTTGATTCTTCATCCCCGCTGTGCTACCTCTTCGCTCGTGATTTTAACACCGGATCTACGGGACTCTTGGAAATTACGGTGTCACGTCCGGTGGTCCTATCATAAATAATAATTAATAAACTTAATCATATATTTCTTTTCTTATTTGTTTTATTAATTTTGTGCGAGAATTGTAACCAATTATTATATCAAATATTATATTGAATATTGAATTATTGTATTTTATACCGTACTGCGAGCGATCGAATTAAGAAAAGTTTATAAGATATATTTTGCAGCGAACTACATAGGATTGTTAACTCATGCGATCTATTTCAAAACTAAAATTTCTTTTTTTTAATTAAAAGCTTTACCGAACTAATTCATAGTGAAATTTGTTTTAAACAAATTTAAAGATATATTTTGCAGCGAACTACATAGGATTGTTAACTCATGCGATCTATTTCAAAACTAAAATTTCTTTTTTTAATTAAAAGCTTTACCGAACTAATTCATAGTGAAATTTGTTTTAAACAAATTTAAAGATATATTTTGCAGCGAACTACATAGAATTGTAAACTCATGCGATCTATTTCAAAACTAAAATTTCTTTTTTTTAATTAAAAGCTTTACCGAACTAATTCATAGTTTCATTTGTTTAAAACAAATTTCACTATGAATTAGTTCGGTAAAGCTTTTAATTAAAAAAAAGAAATTTTAGTTTTGAAATAGATCGCATGAGTTAACAATCCTATGTAGTTCGCTGCAAAATATATCTTATAAACTTTTCTTAATTCGATCGCTCGCAGTACGGTATAAAATACAATAATTCAATATTCAATATAATATTTGATATAATAATTGGTTACAATTCTCGCACAAAATTAATAAAACAAATAAGAAAAGAAATATATGATTAAGTTTATTAATTATTATTTATGATAGGACCACCGGACGTGACAACGGGTTCTAACGTTCTTTATTTCTATAAACCAAATATATGTTCTCGGCGCACCGTTTCGATCAATCATTATAATATTAATGATCGAAACGATGCGCCGAGAACGTATATTTGGTTTATGTTAAAAAATTTACGTTCGAGAAACACGTAACTATTATTCTTAATTTCTGATTACACCGTCCAACACTAAAAGTGTTTCCAAATAACTGTGCATCTTCCAGCGTCTTTTGCGCTGTTTGCGCAGTTTTTGAGAAACACGACTTTGAAAAAAAGAACGTATTTTTCAACTTTAAACAAATATTGTGATGTTATTAGAAAAGATGTTGAATTGCAGACCAATTGTAGAACAGGCGTTCGAAATGACTGTTTTTTGGAAAAAATTCAATAAGTTTTGTTCTGTTTATGATAGAGACATGAAACAAAGTAGGTCTTTCATTTATATTGAAAGCAATCTCAACATGATATTATTATAAATATAGTAATTTATTTAAACATTGTAAAACGATATTTATAAACAACATTTTGTTTTATTGCTGGTTTTCAGTAGATGAATTCTCAGTTCAGTTCTTTCGCAACTGAAACTTCGTTTTAAACTCTTGTAACATTCGCCTCCTCGACTCACATACACTTTTTCTTTACTTTTTCTACACTTTTTCTTTTATTCGCTCTGGTCTAAACATTCTTTAATCATAATCATTTTAATTTTACACTTCTAAATACTTCAATAATTCTTTAATATAATTTAATTCTTTAATATAATTTATAAACAAATGTGTAGTCATACTTAATCAAAGCTTACGAGTACATAGTATTTTGTTAAATAACTCTGTTTATTGCAAGAGTTAGCAATTAAAATTTACATAATATCAAAATATATTTTCTATATTATATATAAATATATTATATAATATATTATATATAAATATATAAATATACTATATACTAAAATATACTCTCAAAATAGACTATCTTACTAATACAACGCAGAAAAAACCCTAAAGTGTTTTTAAGTGTTTTTTATTATCTTCTGAAGATTAGGGGAACCAATAAAACATAATGGTTTAATTTCAGGATAATTATTATATTGCGCATAAGTATTACAATATGTTTCGAGATGAATTATGATTAGCCAACCCTTAGCCATCATTTTTTAAAAAGTTTAATTCTTTCAAACGTCTTTTGTTCATAACACAACAAATTGCGCTATGAACTGATATACTATTTCATCTTCCAAATTTTCGTTTGCAGATTCGCTTGTAATCAATTTACTACTGAATTTTTTGAATTTAAAAAAATGACTTATTTGGACATTTTGACAAAGTATGAACATCATTTTCAATCGATACGAACCACTTTTGCGATTTTTGTCAATGGTAATAAAAAAGGTATTGGCACACTCTTGAATAGCATGATGGACAATAAAAAACTGAATTTAGTGGATACCACCTTTTTGACCTTGAGATGACCTTGAGCAAGAATAATCATGTTGAAGCGGATGAAATGTGGAAGTTTAAAACTTACGTGTTTCAGCAAAGACTGCGCGTTGTTTACGTCGGGTTCACCTTTACATATCATATTAAGGTCATTTCAAGGTCAAAAAGGTGGTATCCACTAAATTCAGTTTTTTATTGTCTATCATGCCATCGCAAAAAAAATATACTTTTCCATTTAGAAGAACATCGGTGACATTGCAATTTCATTTAAAAACACGACATAAAAAATTTTTTTCTTCATTATTATATTGCCCCCCCCCCAGCAATAGCGTCACTTTGTCCTCTGAAGGTTTCTGATAGGACTGTAAATACGAAAGATATTTAGGTGTTATCATTTATGTGGGACACCCTGTAGATTAATGCTAAATAGTCGAATGTGAGAATCTTTTTTTTTATTAACAAGCTGTAGATCTTATCAGATCCATAAGCCATATACATATATGTATAAGTAAATAGTGTCTATTACTAGTTCAAAGTTTTAGCCTTATCCTAACAAGTTATAACAAATTATAATATAATATAATATTTACTTACGTCTAAGTATAAGAATATTTGATAACTCTTACATTACTATTTGCCTATAAATGTAATTACTTATATCTACATAGCTTTTTTTTAATAAGAACATAGATTTATCTTATAGCCTAATATTGCATTTATTAAAAAAGTCGTTGATTATTCTTAATATTTTTATTTTTGGCTCTTTTGAACATGTTCAAACGATTGTTTAAACAGATCGCTTAAACGATTGGTTAAACAGATTGTTTGAACATGTTTAAACGATTGGTTAAACAGATTGTTCAAACATGCTTAAACAATCATAATGTATTAGCATTACGCATGACTGGATTCAGGAATGTCTAGAGAATCTATTGCTGTAAAGAACAATCAATATCTTTTGTAATAACATCACAATATTGGTTCAAAGTCGAAAAATGTCTTCTATTCAAACTCGAATTTCTCAAAACCTGTGCGTCTAGGACAAAAATTAAGGACAAATTCGGAATCGGTGCGAAGAATTCTATAAGATCCACCGAACTATTATTTAAACATGAAGAAAGTTAAAATTTGTTGGATAGGATTATTAACACTCTACCTATCGGAAACCCATCAACCCCTTGCCGTACTATTTTCTTCACAGTTTTAGTGATCAGAACATCTTTATCCCGAAAAATGCCGTGGAAGAAAAAAGAAAATTTATATTTTTCGTCCAACTACGTTTCTTTGAATGTTTAAATATTAATCGGAAACGAATCAAACCTGATTTCAATTAAAAAGGTGTAATATTCATTTTTGTTGGACTTCGTTCGAATTCTTCGTGTCGAGCGTGATTTTCAATAATTAATACAAATTTTCTTTTACATCGCAATCTTACAGAAAATATTACATAACGTTATCGAGGGTGATTTACTAGTTCATATTGAAAATTGCTATGGCCATTGAAGGTTACATTTAAAAGTATTTATCCGTGAACCGTAGATTCGTCAAAATTATGCAATAATCACCGGTCATCGAAACTTGTTTATTACAGCACAATAATGCCTGAAACATTTTCCGAAACATTTTTTTTTGTTAATAATTTTGGTGTCAGCAGCTCGATTATTCGGAAGCCATTCCAACAGTTTTCTTGCAAATCTTTAATATTTGAAGATCATTATCTGTGCAAAGGAAAACCTCGTTGTTATTCATTAATACGATAAGTGCTGATAAGTTAGAATAACATTACGGAACGTGAACCGCTTGAACCGTCGCGTCGCAGACTAGTTACACAGTCTTTCGTAAAACATCGTGCAAGATGTGCGCATCATTTCACCAATAGATTAAAAGCATATAAAATATGAATAAATAGATTAACTCTGTTATTACTAGGTTGTTACAAATGAAATGGCCGTTTTGAATCATTAACACTAAACTTTTATTCGGTGACCTTGAAATTTCATTAAAAAACACAACATTAAAAATTTTTTTCTTTACCATTGTATTTAACCCCTGCAATAGTGTCACTTTGTCCTTTGAAGTTTTCTGATAGGACTGTAAATACGAAAGATAATTAGGTGTTCCCATTTATGTGGGACACCCTGTATAATATTTACATTAATATTTGCATAATACTTACGGTAATGTCTCATTGCTAAATTAAAACTAAAAAAAAAGTGTTGCTTCAAATGACCAAAGGAAACTCCCATTTGTCGCTCCTAGGGTAGTTTTGGGACACCCTGTATATGAAACCTGCATTCTTTCAATTTCTTTTGTGTTTTTCATTTTTTACAACCAGAGTCTGTAACCTAATGATTCCTAATATGTAGCTTGGTGTCCGAGTGTGTCAGATTTTTTTCAGAGAGTTTAATCTATACAGGGTGTCCCAAAATTCCTTCAACATCCGGAAATGGGAGGTTCCTGAGATCATTTGAACCGATATTTTCCTTTGTAAAGATAGTGTACGCAGCTTTGTTCAGGAGTTATTAACGAAAAACACGGACCAATCACAGTGCGTCTACAGCGGATTGATTCTAGCTCGACCAACGGCAACACCGCGCTATGTGGGACCTGTCCTTACGTAGGACTCTGATTGGTCCGTATTTTCGTTAATAACTTCTAAACATAGCCGCGGACGACATTTTTGCAAAGAGAAATGTTTCTGCAAATGATCTAAGGAACCTCTCATTTCCGGATGCTGAAGGAATTTTGGGACACCCTGTATAATAAAAAAGAAATGCTGTTCGTTGGTCACGACATCACGTGAGAACGGATGGACCGATTTTGCTAATTTTTTTTTCTAAATGTTCGTTGTAGTTCGAATCATGTTTTTACAGTACAAAAAATTGGAAAAGTTGCTCGGAAACATGAAAATTCGGGAAAACTAATGTGCTATTTAAATCATATTTCAATACAACAAAAAAATGAACGTCGCAGCTTTTAATCAATATTTCAATCGGAATTTACATTGTCCATTTCTACTGTGTTCACATATATCCTATAGTTTTTCACAAATTCACAAAATGATCACAACCAAAGGGTCTAGCAGACTAAGAATAGTGAATCGGCCCCCCTGGGTTTTTATTGAAATTTTGTGGAAAACATTTAAGAAGAAGAAAACATATAAGGATTATATGAGGGTAAATACCCTTAACTATATCATTTTTTTCTCGGTTGTTAATTAAGATATTCAGATAAAAAAAAATACGAAAAAACTTGTATTTACGTCCTTCATATCATATATTTCTTTCACAATTGTGATCATATTATTAAGGGTAGAAATAAATTATTAAATTCTTTAAGGGTGGAAATTGCAAACAACCCTTCGAGTGTTCACTTTCGAAAATTCAACAACAATGTTCTGTTATCTATCTAATATACAGGGTGGGGCAGTAACTATTAGCACCTCACATATTTTCCAGACTATAAGTCTCACAGAAATATTTGCTGAAATAAAATTGCACAGTACGAAGGAGGCCATCCGGTGGCGATAGTAGTTTTTTTGTAGGTGGACGTACTTCGGACATTTGAAGGTCACCTCAATTTTTTTAAACGGAATGAGGTATTTTTGAATACATCAACCGATGCAGCTGGGCATTCGTTACAAAAAAGTACTAACCTATGTACAGTAATTTCTCAATCGTAGTCCCAACACCCGTGTTATGAACGGACTACGATCAAGTAGGGTGGCTATTTTTTGATATCATTATGGAACTTTCACCAACATATTCGTGCCATTTCTCTGATTAAAATCATACCAAACACGATATAATTTGGCCAATATTTAGTGGTTTAATCCACGATGAAAGTTTCGAACGCAACGAAGAAGAGCGTATTGGAAAGAAAGAGACGCGAAGAGTCGCCGTCGCTGGCATAGATCAAACACGCTGTCCTTCTTGTAAGTAAAACTTTCATCGTCGATTAAACCACTAAATATTGGCCAAATTATATCGTGTTTGGTATGATTTTAATCAGAAAAATGCCAGGAATAAGCCAGTAAAATCTCATAAAAAAATAATGAAAATTAAGTAGTTTGAAAATTCGATTCACTCGAGTCAATGTAGTGGTGTTCACACCGATATACCCGAGCCGACATCAAACATCGCCGTCCTGCTGCCCGGCGCAGCGTTGACAGGCGGTGGAATGGGTAGGCACTGGACTACGATTGCAGAGGCGACCGAGGACTACGATTGAGAAATTACTGTATGTCGAAAAGTTAGTAGTTCAGGAGATATTACAATTTAAATAACTCTAAAACACCATTGCAATTGTACTAAGATGTTAGTGTTACTTACTCTTGTAACGTCTTAGTAGGAAAGTAATGGTATTTTTGAGTTATTTAAATTGTAATATCTCCTGAACTACTAACTTTTCGACATACATAGGTTAGTACTTTTTTGTAACGAATGCCCAGCTGCATCGGTTGATGTATTCAAAAATACCTCATTCCGTTTAAAAAAATTGAGGTGACCTTCAAAAGTCCGAAGTACCTCCACCTACAAAAAAACTTATTTCAGCAAATATTTCTGTGAAACTTATAATTTCGAAGATATCTGAGGTGCTAATAGTTACTGCCCCACCCTGTATACAAAAGTTACAAGATGGTCGGAGGGGTGGATCATAGTTAAATATTGAAAAACAAATGAAATAATTTTTTAATTAAAAAATTCAATAATTTTTATCTACCCTTAATAATATGATCACAATTGTGAAAAAATATATGATATGAAGGACGTGTAAGTACGAGTATTTTCGTACTTTTTTAATCTGAATATATTAATTAACAACCGAGAAAAAATAACTCAATAACTACCCTTACAGATGAGATATGGGGTTGAAACTTGGCAGAAAGGGGTCTTTTTGGCTCGATTAAAATCCCAACGGGAGCGAATTTCACTATCAAACCGGGGGTAGCCTTTAGAACATAGAAAAGAGCAGTAACTTGTCCTAGTTCCCAGGATCACCCTGCATGTAACTTTACATGCCTGGACCACTGTGTAATTGTTTAAATTGTTGCTTATTTTATGGTGCAGATTTATGATCCTAGAGAAGCGACTACGAAGCCACCTTATCGAAGAGAGCCAGTGCTTTCTTGGTACTTGCCTAGTCAAGAAGATAAAAATGCAACCGACGATCAGTCGCGTTCTCCAAAATGGGAAGTGGACCCCGATAATCCTATTCCTAAGAAACCGTACATAGTTAATGCTGAAACAGAGACCTGGACACCTTGGAGAAAAACTTCCGCAAGCGAAATCGAACATAGAGCGGAAATCGCAACCGAACCTCAACCACTAATCAATTCTTATCAAGATCGTGATTATCTATACCATTCCCGCGATTTAGAACAACGCCAAGATGGCAGTCCAGCTAGGCACAAAGGGAACTCGGAGGACGCGAGAAGCAATCGAGATTTCTATGAGGGAATATCCCCTGATAACACGGTAACTATATTTTTGTATTATAATTTTATTATTATTGTAGGAAATGAATGATTTGTATGATGTTACTTGTTGTATGAATGTGAGAATCGAGAATCGTGTATGTATGCGTGAGTGCCGTGATATTGCGATTGCGACACATCTTGTTAAATCAATATTTGTTCTAGAAAATTTATAAAAATTAGAAAAAGTAGGATATAAAAGGACGTGTTCACGTGGCGATTCGACTTTTTCTCGAGATACGAAACACGTCATCGCGTTTGATTTAAATACTATACGTTTACGTTAATTTCATATATCAGTTGTGTATTTTCTTTTCGGATTAAAACAGTTATACAGTTATTTAATATCTTTTCGCTTACATTATTGTATTAAAGATATTACGTCAATTAAATATTAGGTCAGAGGGAAAGTTTTGTCCTTTTTTTAAAGAAAACGTTTGAATGAATTTTGCAAATGCATAAAATCCTCTGTCTAATAATGGTCAATGAAAATTAGTACTTTCTTCTGTTTCTCATTCTTTCCTTCTCTTTTTCAAAACATTATTAAAAAATTTTTGATTTTCTTTGAAGAAACCTCGTAAGGAGGAGCTTTCTCTTTCGTCAAAGTTGAAGTCCACGGTCGCGCGGTACGATCCAAGGCTAGGAGTACAGTGTCCAGAAGCTGATTCGACTGGACAATTTATTTACCCTCCGGATTGCAAGTTTTTCGTGAATTGTTGGAAAGGAAGAGCATTTGTTCAACCATGCGCGCCGGGGACGTTGTTCAGCCCAGACACTCTGGAATGTGATTTTCCACACAAAGTCAGTTGTTACGGCGGAGAAGTTGCCGATTTTCCTTCGAGCGAACCTGCGGATTCGTTCAGGCGAGAACCACTTTTATCTAGCTCGCATTCCTTCCTGGAGCACGAAAGGCTGCAGGTCAGTTCCCGCATATATATATATATATATATATATATATATATATATATATATATATATATATATATATATATATATATATATATGTTAGACGCGTTATTGATTTTTAATTGTTAATAGCTAAATAACAAAGCCGAAATTGCAATTTTTTAATTCTTCATTTTCGTCTTATATCATCATTAAGAACCAACCCTTAAATTTTCTCCCACCTGTAGTCGAACACCCTGTATATATATGTATATATATCGCAAACAAATAGTTATTGAGATGTAAGCTACTAAATTTTTGCAAAATTTGACTGTGTGGAATTATTAATTATTAATTACTTTGCGATGAGTATGGTGGTTGTCCAGGGTGTATAAAAAGTAATCGTCCATCCTAGGTGTGAATCTACACCTCTGGATCGGTGGACATTTGTAACAGAAACTTACTGCAAAATTGTTTATAACAAGGAAAATTGTAGATAAAGTCTTTTGTTATATCTACGTTATCAATGTTGATAAAGTTTTTTTTTCATCAACGCCTTCTACTCATCGAGAAGAGAAAAAGTTTGAAAGGAGCCATATATCGCAAACAAATAGTTATTGAAATGTAAGCTACTAAATTTTTGCAAAATTTGACTGTGTGGAATTATTAATTATTAATTACTTTGCGATGAGTATGGTGGTTTTAAAGGGTGTATAAAAAGTAATCGTCCATCCTAGGTGTGAATCTACACCTCTGGATCGGTGGACATTTGTAACAGAAACTTGCCGCAAAATTGTTAATAACAAAAAAAATTGTTGTTAAAGTTTTTTTTCATCAACGCCTTCTACTTATCGAGAAGAGAAAAAGTTTGAAAGGAGCCATATATCGCAAACAAATAGTCATTGAAATGTAAGCTACTAAATTTTTGCAAAATTTGACTGTGTGGAATTATACGTATAGACAATAGCCTACTACTACAGTCCACACGTCCGTGTCGATGAAACAGAACATGATCTTGTGCGTGCTAAGAAAAAGACGAAATTTAAAGTGGTATTCGTCGCTAAGCCCGTACCAAGTCATTGTCGCTCTGCCCATTCATTCAGTAAGTCGGTAAGGTAGAGCGCGACATTGAAATGATAAAAACATTTTTTCGACTCGCCAGAAATCCTTCTGGCAATCGTCATTTTAGTAAAAAAAGAACCTATTTTCAAAAATTCATCGATTTCTGACTTGTACCATAAACGGAAGAACAGTCCAGATGACTATTGTTGCTGTTTATGCACCCCTCAGTTGCACACTTCAGTTTCTGGGACAGAAAGTGTTGCTCTCTTTTCTAGAAAGAGACAATCTTATAGATTTTGACAAGAAAATTACAAAAATGTAAGTTTTAAAGCATGGACTACACTCGTTCGTAAGTTACACGCTTGTGAAGTTGAGCGATTTTAAGCGTAACTTAACATTAAAACTTGGATTTTCGTAATTTCCTCGTTAAAATCAACAAGGTTACATCAAAGAGGTTAAAAAATTGTGGTTTCCAGGGATGAAACTCGAGTATTTACCTATTCAATCTTATGTACAGGAACCACGATGCCCTCCGCACGTAACAGGCTTACTACCTCATCTGTCAGATTGCAAAAAGTTTTTGCAATGCACCAACGGTGGCACATTTATCATGGATTGTGGCCCTGGGACAGTGTTCAACCCTGTAGTCAGCGTTTGCGATTGGCCACACGCTGTGAGAGGTTGCGAAGGTAACAAGGCGATAATCAAATCCGATAGTACCTTTAACGAAATGAAAATCATTAAGGTGAAACTTAACACGCATAATAATTGTTGAACAGATTCCTATAAGTCTGTGGAGGATACTACAGTGCCATTGGTTCCTCCCGAATATGGATCCAACGGTCATGAAAAACTGAAGTACAATGAACATCAACCGGTGAAAAAGATCGCTTGTCCTACAGATTATACAGGACTACTACCACACCCGGATACGTGCAAGAAGTTTTTACAATGCACAAATGGGGGCACTTTCATTATGGATTGTGGTCCTGGAACAGCTTTTAATCCTCTAACCAGTGTTTGCGATTGGCCGTACAACGTACCAAGCTGTAGCGAAGGTAACACTGTACTGGAATTGAATCTTGCATAGTAAATTCTGCGACCTGTGAATCTGTGTAATTAATGCGATAGAATGAATGAAAATTTTAAAAACTAAGTAGACAAATTTCATGATAAACACGAAGGGAACATCATTTTCGACGATTACACGAAGTATGGAATTCGTGATTTTAAAACTGGAAAAGTTATATGCTATTTTATATCACTCTCTTATCGTGTCTTAGAATGTTGTCCGTAGCCGTAAACAAACCTTCTATATTACTTGCAGAGAAGACAACAACCGCAAGACCATGGTCATCGCTTGATTCTTCGGACTCAAGAAAATGGGAACATGGCCGCCAATATAACTGGTCATCTAAGGTGACGACAAGTCGTCCAGGTACGGACTGGGAAGCCTTGCGTCCAACATGGCGACCACACTGGATGTCGAATGCTTGGTCCACCGCAAAGCCTCCAGAAACAGTGCCGTCCAATCCTCCTGGTCAATATAGTCATGGTGGTCATTACAATAGCAATGTTCCTTCTCGTAATCTGAATCCACCACCGCGTTGGGACCACGCAGATAATTCGGGTTCATCATCCGGTCAATGGCAACACAGTGGAAACCACGACGAGACGTATCACCACCACCAGTATCAACATCATAATCATCACCATTATCCACATACATCGGTATACCACTCTAACCGGCGCACTGAAAATCAACAACCGGCTCCTCCGTATGATTCCTCTCAACCCCAAGGATCAAATCAACCTACTTTCGACAGCAATTGGCATTCCAACACTGGACATCATAGACATCATTATGATCCTACTTCACCTGCAGAGCCCAGCTATTTTACTCCCAGCGAGAGCTGGCGTCCCAGTTCAGGACACCATGATCGCACTCATGGTAGGCCCCACTCTGCTCCACACTATCCAGAGTACGACGATTCCGATCAACAAACGCAACAAAGACCATTCGATCGAACAGAGGATTCTGCAAACACTCGTGTCTCCACTCAACCAGATGAGTCCAGCCATTCTGTTCCCAGTGGCAGTTGGCAATCCAGCCCAGAATATCACAATCATCATTACGGCAGACCGCATTCCGGTCCACGTCACCCAGAGTACGACGATTCCGATCAACAAACGCAACAGAGACCATTCGATCAAACAGAAGATGGTTCGACAAGTCACGTTAGATTCGATGAAGGGAACCGACGAATCGAACACGTCTATACACCTAATAGGAAAGAGTACAGCAGAAGTGGTCCCGGATTGTCTCCCTCACCAGGTGAAAATATTTACGTGGACAGCACTCACGAATTACCTGAGGACTCGAGATCGAATGGTAACACACAGACGACGCGAAACAGTAATAGTCGGAGTCATCAGGGACCATCATTTCAACCACAGAATAGACAGTGGGATCAAGGTAATCTTTTAATGAATATTTTTGTCGTATAGGTTCATACACTATTAACTCGTACATCAGTTCACTAATTGATTGTTTTTTAAAAGATAATATCATGTGCCTTTAATTTATAACCAGTCTTGTTGGTTTCGCTTGTGCCTGTGGAATTTTGCATTTGAGATCTTCATTCTAATGAATGTCTTTGATTTAATTACTACTGCTTGAGCATGGTAAATCGCATGATTAGTGTGAATAATAAATGGTTAACAGATGCATCAGGTCCTTAAGGGATTTTACAAAATGTGTCACAGGTAAGTTTGCAATTAACTCGTTAATTAGGTTAATTTATAATCAACTCGTCAATCAGGTTTGTTGCAATATAGTATATATTAGAGTAGGTATTTTTGGGGACAGTTTCTCTCCACCCTCTGGTGGTGTCATAAAGAGGGGAGGAGGGCCAATTCGATTTCGAGATCTTGGCCCCTCACCCCATTAGCCAGGGGTGGGTCATCTAGGTGGATTTAGTGGGTATACTATGGGTATGCTAGGTCCCCGGATCGCCCTGAAGGGGCGTGCCGAGGGCCCGAGAGTCCCATATATCCCCACCCCCCCCAGGGGCGGCTGAGAATTCGTATAACTAGGATTACCTTCTCATTAAACAAAAGGTAAATATACTGTGGCGGTCATACGGTGGACAAATGGTGAAGAACTTTGTTATTCAAAATAATGAACCTTCCCCTAATGATCCGCACTCCGATATCTCAGCAGGGCCCGCTAGACAGCCTAAGCGATGAGTCCTCTGGCAAAGAAAACTGGCTGGATTGATTTTCGTAGAATTATGAGAAATGAAAATAATGAAACATCAGCGGAAATTTAATTTCTTAGGTACCGTTAGCGAGGATAGTTTTCGGGAATCAGGACCTAGGATCAATATATATCAAAGCACTGCTGATAAAGAGGCAGATTCCAAACTGAATCAGTGGTCATCGAACACCAACATTTTTCATCGTGCAAACGGAAAATATCCGCCAGGTAGACAAAGTAACATATTCGAAAGTCTTGTATTATATTACTTGCTCCTGTTGTATAACGTGTTGCTTTACATTCGTAGGAGTTAAAGATGCTTCTTTTGATCCGTCGAGAACAGCTCTTCCAAGCAACGCCCAAGTGAATGTAAATGGTACACGGTACCATTTCATTACGAAAGGGATTCAAGTTCACCAAGGACACTCAAACACGAAAACATACGGACCAAATGATCCTCGAAATTCAAATCAATTCGATAGAAACGATCAGAATATTTACATCGATTCTCAAGCGACTATTCCACTGCCGTCTATGGGGCTCCAACCACCGTATTACGGTCCTGTCAATCGTTCGACTGGAGTGAATAATGTTTCCTGGTTCGAACATGGGCGTCGTACTCCTAAGCATCGTCAAATCAGTTCACCTTCAAGGAGTTCTGACGATCTAGCAGGATCCGGTAATAATTATTAATTGATAGTAAAATAATATCAAATATGGCTGAAATTCCAAAAATCAGTCAAACTGTTTTGCACACAGTCTCATTTTGGGCTGCTCTTTACCTTGACGGACTCAAAATTTCAGCCTTTTTCCAATAAATTATGATGTATTTGTTATGTAATTCAGTAGATTTGCACCCAGTGCGGCTGCAGACGAAGTTTCAATCCTCTAGGATCGATGGTTCAGGATTTATGGTTGCTTAAAGTTGAGCATTTTTCGGTATTCTTTTATAGGTAAGGGCGCTGCCATGTTGGTTTGTAGCGACGATCGCGCCCCGCTTACCAAGCAAAATCGCTGGATGGCAGCAGGGGCACGCATTAATGCTGATAATGTAGATCTGGTATTGCGATAGTGCATGAATTTTGCAAGACATCGCGACGATGTTGCGTTTTAAGGTCCATTTATGCTACACGGACGGATCAGCCACAGACAGAAAGACAATGCTTAAGGAATTGGGACTCTGGCCACTAGATTCCGTCAGAAGATGGCGCGGCAGAGTCCCTATTCCTTAACCATTGTCTTTCTGTCCGTGGCTGATCCGTCCGTGTAGTATAAATGGACCTTTAACCGGTCTGGATTAGGTTTGGCCCTCCGCGTTAGGTGTGCCCCCGTCCTGGAGGCGGAGGACGGAGACGGTCGGGGATGAGCTGACCCTGGCCCCAAGGGGGGAGTTTAACTCCTCTCGGGGTGTACCGACACCTCTTCTTTTGTTTAAGGGCGATGGGGGAATGCTCTTATGGATATCCTTCGATGATAGTCGGAGAGAGTAGTGTGGGATTCGGTCCCCCTGAGATGATGTTTGGGGGAAAACGGGACTACCATCCCTGCCCCTACTCACTAAACCTCCACCGCCCAGGCCAAAGGAGTAAGGCCGTTTTTCTCTCCCTCTGTCTACCAGTGCCGTAACACCTGTTCGCATTCATTGGGGATGTTTTATTGGACCGACATAGTCGGAGTCACTTAACCCTTTCGCTACTACGAGCGACTATAGTCGCTCTGCATAAAACGCCACTGAGGTACTACGGGCGACTATAGTCGCTCTGCATAAAACGCCACTGAGGTACTACGGGCGACTATAGTCGCTCTGCATAAAATGCCACTGAGGTACTACGGGCGACTATAGAGTTATTGGCACGATTACGATTTCCGTCGCCCCTCGTTTTGAGGTTATATTTGTGTTCTTGGGGTTTTCTCTCCGCGGCGAGAACCAACCCGTTCAGCGGGAGTACGCCGGCGGAGATGCAGCCCGTAGCGAAAGTTTTAAGTCTCAGGGGGGTATCATCCACCCTCCAAACCTAGCTCTGAGGTGGCGCGTGGGTGGGCAGGGTCGGGGCGTCTGGATACGCCTTCGACGGTCCTGCTTTACTGGTGTCGGCACCCTCTTGCCCTTGCAGGGACGGGGACCTTCGAGTCACCCGCTCTGAGCGGGGCACGAGGGCACCGGAAGTTGTGAGTGGACTGAGCTGGGGCTCGGGAAGCTCAATCCAAAGGCTCCAGGGATGGGGACACTATGTATGTCCCTCCGCTTAGGGTCCGGTCAGAGTAGGCAGTGGGGGAGGTTAACTCCTCCCTCGGGATGCATGTAAGTTGGGTGTTGTCCTGTAGAGTTCTCGCGAGGTTCAGGCACCTTCCGTTTTAGCTTAGGCGGGCGTGTGTTTTTAGTGCAGTACTCCTGGGGGAGCGATCGCTACGCTTAGATTTAGTGACTCTTTTTTTTAAGAGCATGAGAAATTGACGACTGCATGAGATTATTCAGAAAACTAACTCTCAAGGGATTTAAACCCATTCTCCCACTGAAAACCTAGTACTAGACTATAGGGGCCCGCTTCTCGCATTACACGCTATAATCGCTTGACGCGTCCTATTAGGCCTAACAGGCGTAGCGGCCATATTCAATTCCCAAACAGATTTAGTGACCCTATCCGTGAGAGAGTCTCACATAACCCCGGTCTCTCCCCAGAGAGGTGGGGTATGCGCGTAATGCATTTTCACACGGGAAAAGAAGGTTTGGGTTTCGTTTCTCTAAATACTTCCCACGATATTTCCTCTCTCAAACATTTTTTGAGATATTTTTTTTTAGATTAACAATATTACTGCGGTTCTGCTCGGTAAGTGACACGCGATCGTCACTACAAACCAACATGGCGACGTTCTTACCTGTAAAAAATACCGGAAAATGCTCAACTTTAAGCAACCATAAGTCCTGTACTATTGTTCCTAGAAGATTGAAACTTCGTCTGCAGTCGCGCTGGGTACAAATCTACTGAATTACATACCAAATGCATCGTAATTTATTGGAGAAAGGTAGAGTCCGTCAAGGTAAAGTCTACCCTCATTTTGCTTTAGAAACAGGATTCCCAAAACAGGGAATGTATTGTATTACATTAATATCGTTTCTTACCTTACCAACGAATTTTGGGAAACATGTTTTGAATACAAAATGTAGGTATCAAGTTTGTTTCTATTCTTCGTCAACTTTGTGAATAATTTAACAGATACAAGATATCATCGGGTAATAGCGTCGGAAACGAATGTTGAGCATCCAAATTACCCTCCTCCTAGTCGGTCGTTGATACCTGCAACAAATGGCGCAACAAATTTTGAAGGTGGCAATTACTACATACCTTCTGATCTGCAGCCGCCGTATTACGATGAATCTGCAGCAACCTCAAACCATTCAGCAAAGCCGGCAATAGATCTTCAACCACCATTTCTCGAGCCACAGCAACCAGACCGTTTCTTGGTGCCTCCGAGCCCTGATACGTCAAACATTTCCAGTCAACGCACGAATAGTCCAATGGGAAACAGTGAAACACTGCATCATCAAGGAGATGATGGTTCCAGTAACGCATCCGACGTTGTTGAGACCGCAAGTACCAATCGAAGAGTTCCTGACATGCATCTAGTCGTCCCTGTGAAGAAGAAGGTCCAACGGACTTTGCAGAAATCTCCGATGGCGGTTATCACCACTACCGAATCAAACGTTCCCAGTGTAGAAATCGGGGTGGACGAAAATGTCTCGACAACCGAGGGTTCAGACGCGGTCGAGTCAAATGACGATTACGACGTAGATGTGTTGGATGAGAAAAAAGTATGGAAACCAGTACTGGTCTTCCAAAACAGAACTCCAGCACCTACGGAGTCAACCAATATAATGAAAATCAATCAGAAAAAGGCCGATATAGATCTATTCAATATTGAAGAACCTCCCTTCGAGGAAGGTAAGTCTGCTGTTCGAAACATTGCAGTGTATGTACCTCTAATTTTATCGGAAATTCAAGCACACGAAGGTAAGCTGCAACTTCATTTCGAACACACCTTTCACATTTAATCAGTCACGCTTTTGGCATGAAATTCTTGGAATGGCAGCTTAACAGTGGCATTGACAACTGGCGGCAGTACTTTGTAATCTTTAATCATTCTAAATTTGCTTTTTTCGATGTAAATTTGTTGATGAATATGATGTTGATTTTTCTTTATACAGGATGTTTCAAAATTTCTTCGACATCCGGAAATGGAGGGGTCCTGAGATCATTCGAAGCAACATTTTACTTTGCAGAAATGGCGTCCGCGGCTTTGTTAAGGAGTTGTTAACAATAGACATGGACCAATCAGAGCGCGATCTCGACGCGTGTTGGCACAGTTCGCCAATTGACTGTTTAGGTTGTTTGGACTTTTGATAGGACTTGTTAGGACATTTTGTTAGGACTGTTGATTGTTTAGGTCGCGCTCTGATTGGTCCGTGTTTTTCGTTAATAACTACTTAAGGGGGTAGAGGCCCCACGTGACCATGGTATTTTTCATTGTGACCAACCCCCGCGCGAAAAACCAATTTGGCAACAGTGATGAACATACATCTGTATGAATCTAACGCTTCAATTTCGCTATATTACAGGTTTTTTTCTTTTCATCAATATCTTTATTGCTATTAATGCATCCGAGTGGCTTCATGCCCTTTACACTTTTGTTGTTATGAAACTACGCTGATAATTCTCCTGACAAAGCGCCATCTCGTCCAAGTAGCTGAACTAAAATTGCTTCTACTCACCCTTCATGAAGGGAATCTGGGAAACAATTGAATGCGATCACGGGAACACACCTCACATCCTCATACGATTTTATATTGAGCTGAGTGAGGGCTCATTTGAAAGAGGAAGGTTAAACGAAGCGCGCGTGGGTCCCTAAATAAGCAGGAAAAATCTTTTTGTGATCGAAAAATACATTAGAAAATCCGGAATTTTTCTTCATTTGTTTTCCCTACTTTGGACAGTCACATTACTGGATATAAACATAATGTAACTGAAGTTGGACCCACGCGCGCTTCATTTATCCTTCCTCTTTAGAATGAGCCCTCATTGAGCTGAAAATATAATCATATGACGACGTGAGGTGTGTTCCCGTAAACCCCTGTTTTCACTTGTTTTCTAGTTAGATTCTGGTTAGATTCTAGTAATGTCACGTGGGTACTCTACCCCCTTAAGGGGGTACCGTACCTATGGATATGACTAGCATATTACAAGAATATTACTAGAAAAACAAGTGAAAACCGTGTTTACGGGAAACCATTTGTTGTTTTTATACAAGCATGTTATGAGCTGTGTGCGTGCTCATACTAAAGAGGAAAGTTGATCGCAGGTCGCTCTGCTCATGATTTAACAAGATTATGTTTATATTTAATAATACGAGCGTTCAAAGTAAGGGAAACAAATTGATACAACCACCCTCAGGTTTCCATGTATTTTTCTAATACAACACGGTTTGTTTTACTTAAATCAGGAGCAGAGCGACCTGCGGTCAATCTTCCTCATTGTAAACAATGAGCACTCATACAGCTCGTAACATATTCGTATGAGGACAAAAAATGGTTACCCGTGATTGTATTCAACTTCCTCATATTTCGTTCATACAGACAGAGTCTAGGAGCAAGTCTGGAACCAATTTTAGTTCAGCTACTCAAACAAGATGGCGCTTAGACAGGAGAACTATCAGCGTAGATTCGTAACAACAAAAATATAAAGGGCTTGAAGCCACTCGGATCCATTAACAGCAATAAAGATATTGATAAAAAGAGAAAAACCTATAATGATATCGAAACTAAAGCGTTAGATTGATACAGACGTATGTTCATCACTGTTGCCAAATTGGTTTTTCGCGCGGGGGTTGGTCACAATGAAAAACACCATGGTCACGTGGGTACCCTACCTTCTTAATAAAAAGAAAAAAATATGTAATCATAGCAAAACTGAAGCGTTAGACTGATACATATGTGTGTTTATCAGTGTTACCACACAAAAAAGCTTTTTTCTGCACAGAGATTGGTAACAATGATGAATACCCTAGATTTGGTGAGCCTGGGTGAGCCTATTCTCTTGAGGAGATTAGGGGGGTACAGTACCCATGGATCTTACTAGAATATTACTAGAAAAACAAGTAAAAACAGTGTTTGCGGGAAACCATTGTTTGTAGTTATACAAGCATGTTACGAGCTGTGTGAGGGCTCATTGTAAAGAGGAAGGTTCATCGCAGGTCGCTCTGGTCATGATTTTGTTAGATTATGTTTATATTTAATAATATGAGCTTCCAAAGTAGGGGAAAAATCGAGACGACCACCCTCAGGTTCCTATGTATTTTTCTAATACAAAACAATTTTTCTGACTTAAATCATGACCAGAGCGACTTGCGATGAACCTTCCTCTTTACAATGAGCCCTCACTCAGCTCATAACATGCTTGTATAACTACAAACAATGGTTTCCCGTGATTGCATTCAACTCCCCATATTTCGTTCATACAGACAGGGTCTAGAGCAAGTCCAGAGCAAATTTTAGTTCAGCTAGTTAGACCAGATGGCGCCTAGTCAGGAGAACTGTCAGCGGAGATTCGTAACAACAAAAATATAAAGGGCTTGAAGCCACTCGGATCCATTAATAGCAATAAAGACATTGACAAAAAGAAAAGCTTGTAATGATAGCGAAACTTAGTTTAATTAGCGTTAGATTGATACAAATGTATGTTCATCACTGTTGCCAAAGTGTTTTTCAGCGTGGAGGTTGGTTACACTGATATATACACTAGATCCATGGGTACCGTACCCCCTTAGGGTACCCGCGTGACATTCCTAGAGTATAACTAGAATATTACTAGATTTTGGGCCAAAACGGGTTTACGGGAGCACAACTCACGTCCTCATATAATTATTTTTGGAGCTGAGTGAGGGCTCATTCGATAGAGGGAGGTTATATGAAGTGCGCGTGCAGCTACTTAGACGAGATGGCGCCTAGTCAGGAGAACTATCAGCGTAGATTCGTAACAACAAAAATATAAAGGGCTTGAAGCCACTCGGATCCATTAATAGCAATAAAGATATTGGTTAAAACAACAAAAAAAGCGTTAGATTGATACAAATGTATGTTGATCACTGTTGCCAAACTGTTTTTCCGCACGGAGGTTTGTAAGAATGATAAATACCTAGCCAAGGGGTACCCTATCCCATTAACGAAGCGGCGGATGCCATTTTTTCAAAGGAAAATGTTTTGCACATGATTTCAGGAACCTCCCATTTCCGGATGTTGAAGGAATTTTGCGACATCCTGTATATGTAACTACTGTTCTTATAATAATAATTTTCCAATTTCTGTTCAGTTAGAAATATGAACTTCTCGGTTTTCGGTTCAACTTCGCCATAGTGACGCAGAGATTTTTAACTTTTTTTAGAAAATCCTGTAGATTTTAATGTTAGAAATTCACTGGTTCAAAAGTTATGGGTGTTTAAAGTTTAGCGATTTTAAGCGTTTTTGACAAATAACGGCGCTGTCATGGTGATATGTACACAGTGGGGATTTTAGGATACTAAATTATTTAACGATGCTTTTATCCTAAACATGTAAATTGCTATTTTTCAGAAGAACCACCATTTCCGTCGTACTACGTACCACCAGTGGAACCGTTGGATCATTCGCGAAAAGTAGCACATCCAACGCCAATTTCCGGTCAAGTAAGAAATTTTAATATTAATTAGATAAACTGTAAAATTACGGTACATATTATTGAGTGGGAAATTAATCCATGGTGAAATTATCTCGAGTTTAATACAATAACAAGCGTGCGTTTTCTTAATGACAGGTGATTCGACTTAGGGGTGGTTCTGGACCTCACGATGGTTATGTGGAAGTTCAAGGAAAGATTCCTGGTTGGGGAATTGTATGTGACTCTAGCTGGACACTCAAGGAAGCTGACATTGTATGCAAGCAACTCGGATATACGAGGTATTTTACGTACTAAGCTTGCTGGAATAAATTACAGAGTGATTTAGCTACAGCTATGGACGAAATTATAAGATATTCTACGGAATTATAAGAATTCAAATACCATTACTGTGGTACTAAGACGTTACACTAGCAAGTAAACGCTAATGACTTAGTGGTGACAGTAATGGTATTTTTGTGTTATTTAAATTGAAATATCGGCTGTTCTTCCGTTTATAACAAAAATCAGAAGTCCATGAAATTTTGAAAATAGGTTCTTTTTTTACTAAAATGACGATTACCAGAAGGATTTTTGGCGCGTCGAAAAATAATTTTTTATCATTTCAATGATGCGCTCTACCTTAGCGACTACTGACTTACCGACTTTGTACTTTATGTTTGTGCTGTGCGCATGCGTCATATATATATATATTCTGTTAAAAAAACACATGTTAAGTTTTGTACATTTATTAATTGAAACGACACAAAATACAAATCTGGCAAATTATAACATAAAACAACTAAACATAGAAAGTAAATAGTTTTAATGGGATCCCATTTACATCTCATGCACCCCCAATTTTTGTTTTCTCTGACATGGACCCCTTGCAGTTTGGAATCGACCCCTAGGGGTCGACATAGACCCCTTTGGGAATCATTGATTTAGATAAAAAGTTGTGACGTCGCAAATTTGCAACGTCACAAAGTATATAAAACATTTATATAAAAGTCTGCCAAAACGAATGATCGAAATTGTTCAAAATAAAAGAGGCGCTACCTATTATTAACATTCCAAAATATATATAAATTTTCAGAAATTTTGTACATTCTCTTTTTCTTTTAAGCAGTGTCTTATAATTATGTTCAATCGTAATTGTATTATTTTCGAATAAATTAGAAATGTGTTACTATTTTTCGGAAAATTTATGAAGATGTTATTAAAAAATAAACCATTTTCTTCTGATGAAATGTATTTTAATGTACCTATATTATTGAGTACCTAAACCAATAATTTTCTGGGTGCCTTATAATTTTGTCCATAGTTGTAGATGTGTTAGCTGTAGTATTTATACAAGGAATCGTGGAATAAGCAAGTTTCTTTACAGAGGTGCAGAGATGGCTTGGAAAGGAAGGGACAATCGTAACGGTGTCCCGAAGTGGGTTGCTGCAAATTCTGTGTCGTGCCAAGGCAATGAAACCAGATTTCAGTTATGCAAGTAAGACGTCAAGATTCATAAATTACTTTTTGGTCGACCAGATAAGATGCGACAACTTTATAAAAGAAACCGCTCAATTTTACACGCGTATAACTTTTGAACGAATGAACTCCGCGTGTTAAAACTTGCATTTTAGGAATTTTCTCGCATAAATTGACAGGATTCTATAAAAATATGTGCACGATTTTTGGTCCCGGAAAGTAAAGTTTAAACAAAGGAGTGATTTAGTTAGTCGTAACAATTACGACACTTTGAGAATTCGAAAAGTGATTATTTCTTTGCGAATAAACTGTTACGTTCTAAAGTAGACCTAAGGTGGACATTTTTTTAGATGTAATATAACTTTTTAAAATCTTGATTGAGAATAAAACGCAGTTTTGAACCTCCCTACATTCACCGTCTTCGGTTCGGTTAATTGAGGATTTAAAAATGATTTATGAGTTTGATTTTAAATGATAAATTAAACAAATATATAAGCAACAAATTTCGGTTACGTTATGTTATTGTAGTTAGTCACCAGTCTATTGTTTATCGATTCTTTTGTGCATTTCTTCTACGTAGTGTTTATTGCAGTTTCTTCTAGACTATCTTTTACATTCTTCAGTAATAAATAAGTTTCAAACGAATATTTCGCTTGATTATTCGCTCGCATATTATATTTAATAAAATAGATTTCGCTGTGTTCTTAATTTGTTCGATAAAGTTCTAAATTCAAGATGAGTTTAAGTTTGAAATAAATCATGAGGGTTCGCAATCCCATGTAGTTCACTGCAGAATATATCCTATAGATTTTTCTTTAATTTTATGTCTCCCAATGTGTATTAATATACGATAATTCAATATTAATTATTAATTATGATATTTCTTATTATATTTCTGATTCAACATTAAGAGTGCTAGTACAAAAATAATTCAGAAATATATATTATACATGATTATTTTTATTAATTAATATTACTAATATTATTAATTTTTATTAATTAATATTATTTTTATTAATTAATATTACTAATATTATTTTTATTAATTAATATTACTAATATTATTAATTAATATTAATTAATATTATTTTTATTAATTAATATTACTAATATTATTAATTAATATTAATTAATATTATTAATTAATATTAATTAATATTATTTTTATTAATTAATATTAATATTACTAGACGTGACAAAAGACTTCATTATTTTCAAGTAGTACCGCATTAACTTCTACACTTAATACAATACTTCTTTAATAATTTTTTAGATTCACACACGAACCAGAATGTCGTGTGGAAAGGGACGCCGTCGGGGTGAAATGTGTTTTAAATCGAATAGCTCATTGCCGCAAGGGTGAAATTCCATACGAGGGTCATTGCTATCACTTGGCAGATCCTGATAGCGGCTTCAATCACGCGGAGGCGTTGGACTATTGTTCAAAGAGACAATCGCGTCTTATTGATATCACTAGTCAGGCGGAAAACGACTTTGTATCGGAATGGCTGCTGCAGAAGCACCCGGAAGTTGGTTCTGTCATGACTTCTGCTGTTGGTTTTACTACTATGAGTCACACCTTCTGGCTTTGGGAGGATTCGTCTCACGCCAAGTTTAAGTAAGTACTCATTCGAAAATATTTTTACCACGCTTACATTAACTTGCCGTGTCGATGTTGTCGTTTTTGTTTGCGTAAAATCTTGCAATCGAATTTTAAAGCAATTCCCGATGAGCTAGATACCTGAAACTTTACATACAGGGTGTCCTAAAATTCCTCCGACACCCGAAAATGGGAGGTTCCTTGGGTCATTTGAAGCTACATTTTCCTTTACAAAAATGGCGTCCGTAGCTTTGTTTAGGAATTATTAACGAAAAACACGGACAAATCAGAGCGCGACCTAGACGCGAGTTAGCACAGTCGGCCCGACGCGCCCAACTGTCAACTGGCCGAACGTGTCATCGCATGTCTAGATCGCGCTCTGATTGGTCCGTGTTTTTCGTTAATAACTCCTAAATAAAGCCGCGGACGCCATTTTTGTAAAGGAAAATGTCGCTTTAAATGACCCAAGGAACCTTCCATTTTCGGGTGTCGGAGGAATTTTGGGACACCCTGTATAGTTCAGAACTGGATGACAATGCAATATTAAAAAAATGTTTAAAGAAAAAATTGTACGTTTCGAAGATAAAGAATATTTAAATATTCCTCTTACCCCCTTCGCCGAACAACGCACTGTTATGCGTCATCTCGTTTAGCGATCCCCACTCCGCGCGACAGCGCTCCCTACTCCACTACGCGTTCCCACACCGACTCCTACCCACTCCACTGACCTATTCGCACCGAAGGAGCTCAGTGTGATGTTCAGACTCTATCAAGAGACGTCGTCTCTCGGAATCATCCCCTTATTCTATCTCGCGTATTTCCAATTTCTTGCCTTTCTATATCTTAATTATAATATATCTTCCTAACACCAATAGCAGCCGTGTTATTCAGGTGTTCTGTTTCTGCGAACTCACCCTGAATATGTATGACCAGAATGAGACCACCCAGATAGCCAAGCGTGCCTCGGGTAGAAATCGAGCACAGCGTGCCGAGGTCAGGTATCGGGAATTTTACGGGCCGAACGTCGCTTGGACGTGCCGAGGGTAGCTCGTGCCTCAAATCTACCCAGGGCAGTTATGGCCGTATGGGCTCGTAAAATACCCTCGGTAGAAACGAGGAACGACGTGCCGAGGGCAGGTCCTACCACGTTTCTGCCAAATTTTAAGTAGGTCCGAGATTGTAAGAGGGCAGCACGGTCGCACTAATGTGGCAAACGTTGTTATAACGTCGTTATAAAATTTGGCAGAAACGAGGAACGACGTGCCGAGGGCAGGTCCTACCGCGTTTCTACCGAGGGCATTTTACGAGCCCTCACGGTCATAATTGCCCTGGGTAGATTTGAGGCATTTGGCTATCTGGGCATGTTTTCTCTCTTGGAAGCAGGTCGTAAAAATTTAAATGTTGTCCTTGAACCATAGTTTGTAGGCTAGCGCGACTTCTTAGCTGGGATAAACGAAGGCGAGGGTTCTTTCGACTGCGAGTCTTTATTACCGTAAATGCAATTAACCCATGCAGAGGGTGAACTGTTCCGACGGTTGCAAGACCTGGACTAAATGTTGGCTACATCTGAACAATTATAGTATAGAAAATGACTTAATCCCTAAAACGTTCTCCTGGTCATGAATGTATCGTAGGAAAACTACCTTCCGTGATTGTATTGTGTTATTATTGCAAGGAGAAAGATTGTAAAACGAGGACAGGATTTTACTATGGTCGTAAGGAGAGACTCTTTCGTGGATCTTTCGTAAGAAAACGAATATTTGTAAAGAACTACATACTATACTTGCGACGGAACACAGTCCTCCTTTCCTTCTTTCCCTCTCACATTTTACATCCGCCAAAGCGTCCATTATAATACTTACCCATCATAGTGTTACGCAATGTCATAATTACAATCTGAGAAATGATTAATTTGTCTTTAATTGAATTCTTCTGTAGATATTCAAAATGGTGGCCAGGTTGGATGGAAGACAAGAAAGATCCGCCGACTGTCGGCTCCCGACCTCTCTGCGTTGTAATGAAACGCAAATTCCCATGTCACGAAAGGCCAGATTCACTTTGCGTAGCTGATTATTTCTTTTGGGACAGCGAAGACTGTGCTACTTCCACGAAGGGCCACTCTTACATTTGCAAGAGACCATACGATGACATCGGTATACAATTCTTTATTCGTTTATTCGGATTTTATAATTAAACCTTAAGCTGTAAAGATATTGGAAGACTTTCCATATGTTGTTACATACGTTTTATCCTTATATAAATAATACGACCGGGAGTGACATGTTTTTAAATAATAGATACAAAGGTTCCCAAAATTCTAGTGTAAATTCGTATAAACAAAAATATTTTAGATTTTTTAAACCGGGTAGCTTTGCAAAGAAATACTAGAACTACACGATCTAAGAAACAGCACGGACCTGAGCGTTTTTCTTAGATCAAGGCTTTACTGTATTTACTATAATTAAAGAGATCTAATGCAAGTGGAGTTACTTAAAGTTATTGACAAACTATATGTGTGTATATGTGTAAGGATAATTACTTTCGAAAGATTTGTATTTTATTCATATATACTTCTCTCATTGTTTAAATAGGCTGCGTTTACGGGAAAGGAGGCCAGTACGGGGGAAATGCGAACGTAACAGCAACTGGGAGACCATGTCTTCCATGGAGTGATGAACAAGTGGCCCATTCGCTTTCGATACTTGTTAGTTTCTTCATTTTGTGTTCCTTCCAATAAGAATATTGTGCTTTATTTTCTAAATTGCGTAAAGTGTTCGGTCAGATATCATTTTGTATCTAATCATGATTCGAGAAAGATGGAATACGTTTATATTTCAGACTCTGAATCGAGATGTGAAAGAAAAATTGAAGACTCATAATTACTGCAGAAATCCGCAACCACTTAAAGACTCGAGTCCATGGTGTTTCACAGGGCGAGGACAGCGAGAATATTGTGACATCCCTCCTTGTGGAAATATTGGTATGTAGTACCACACATACGTATAATGTAATTTCTTTTCTACCCAGTCAGCCTGCCACCTGGCCCAGCCTTTTTTCTGTGGAGAAATGCACTACGCATACCCCAGCCCCCTGGGGAGGAACCGGGGTTATGTGGGGCTCTCCTGGCCAACCCACTAAAACTCCACACCCGCCTAAGCTATATGGGAGGAGCCTGGATCAACCGAGTATACAACAGGACTCACTCCCAGCTATCATACTTCCCGGGGGGAGGGGTTAACCTCCTCCACTACCTTTTTTTTAAGGGCGGTGGGGGAATGCTACTTATGCACACCCGCCGAAAGTTGATATTTGGCGGGTAGTGACGGGCTCGGCTTCACATTAGATGGGGTTGTGTGAATTATATTTGCCTTTCGCAACCGCCATACCGTCTAAACCCCCACCGCCCAGGTCTCTCCCGAGACCTTCTCCTACTGACCGTGTCTAATTCCCCCCAGTGGCTCGCTGTTCGCATTCATAGGGGGGATTATTACGTGGCCACAGCCACTCCTGTTCTTGGCTTAAAAACCTCCTCCACTACCTAATCTAACCGAACCCGACCGGTGTCCCCATCGCTGGGGCATTCGAATCGTGCTTCCCAGCTCGGTCCTCACGCAGTGGGGAAATGCTGTTTACGCACACCCTCTCCTCAGATGACGTCTGGAGAGGGTAGTGAGAGACTCGGTCCCTCTCAGATGGAATGTGGGGGAAACGGGGCTACAAGAATGAACTATCTCGTACCTCTGCCCATACCCTCTAAAACCCCACAGCCTAAGGCCCTTGGACCCTTCGCCTCATATGTGTTCGTGGCTAACGAGTATTGCGCGACCTACTTTTCGCATTACAACGCAACCTCTACCGCAAATTCACACCACTCCTGTTCTTGGCTAAGCTCGGGGGTCACCATGGGTGACCTAAAGGTCCCCATCCCGGCCAGGGCAAGACGGTGCCGATACCCGACCTGGCCCAGCTTGCAGAGCCCCTGACCTGCAGAGTACGGGGCAACACAATGCTTGGAGCCAGTGCTCAGACCATATACATATAAACCATAGACATGACATAGATATAGTATGTGTATCAATGAAGGGGGGTGCAAGTGGGTAGTAGTAGTAGTAGTAGTAGTAGTAAAGGATCTGCAGGGGAGGGGCGGCTCGGCCGCCCCTCACTTCCTTAAGGCACACCATGATCTTTCATCACCAGTATCATAATTGGCGCTACCGGCAGCTCGGCCCTCTAGCGGGTTGCAGTTTTCCCATCGTTCTGCCGTTCCTCCGTTTTATTCGGCCCGGGTCATTTTCGGATTCTTCGGCTTACTAGATGGGTCCGGTCATCATTGATGAGAAGGGCCATGCTACCTACTTTTTGGATTTTTGAGCGGTTGTAACTCTGTCTCTGCTATCCAGTGACTTACCCCACTCCCTCCCCGGCTAATCTGTGATTCTACGGGTTTTGCAAAGATCAAGGGACGCGATCGCGATTGTTTTTTCGTTGGGGAGATTCTATGTATATGTCTGTACATATATGTCAAACTTGGGATCCGATCCGACTTCAGCGAAATTTCCGCGTATGCGGGAACATCACTTCCATTCGGTCGTCTCTTGCCGAAAACCTACTACACGCGATGGGGTAACGGAGATCAATCGCTCCAACTTCACCGAAATCTTTCTCCTCGGAGCATAGATATCAGTTCCATCGTGCTCTTGCCTCTATGGGTGGGCTTGACAGATTCTCGGAATGATGACTGATTGCTTGGATGCGACCATCATTCCCGGGTCCGGTCAGTGTTCAGCAAGTAGCTCCGTCCACCTGACCTTTCCCTTTGAGGTTTGTTCATTCCGTTTTTTTTCCGCTTTGTGAACTCCTGTTCAGGAGTTCTTATGCGATGGACCTACAGTTTTTTATAAGGTGGGTTCCGAACCACCTGGGGGCACCACAGTTTGTAGGGCACATGGAGTATTTTTCCAGAGGTGCCGACGTCGGGGATCGAACCCGCGACCACGGAGTTCGTAGGCGCGCGCTCTACCCACTGAGCCACTGCGCTCCCCTGTGCAAGTGGGTAACCTGCTTGCGCCCTGATAGATTAGGCATTGCTGGGGGGAGCTTCTCTCAACCCGGGACGGGGCCCCACAGGGGCCAAGGGCAAAGGGGGATGGCAGGTTGTGTTCTTCCGAGATCCCAGCCTCCCCGAATAACTTAGGGAAGGTTATCATGAGGTTTCTAGTGGGTACTGTGTGCCCTTCTGGCCACGTAAGCCCCACATAACCCCTTGTCTCTCCCAGGAGGCTTGGGGTATGCGTAAAAGCATTCTCCTCATGTATAAAAAAAAGGTATAGTATGTGTATATGATGCAGTGTGATGGGATCCAAAAGTCTCTGGTGCGCACAAGTCATGGTTCGAGATAATTCAAAATGGCGAATAGTGTACGATACGAAACTAGTACACAAGTATATTTCACAAGTTCACTATTACACAAGTTCATTATTTGGTAAAAATTCTTTCTTTAAATAAAGTAAGTCGTGAAGAAATAAATACAGATTTCATATTATCTACTCCTTCATTAAAATTGAACTTCTTCCAAATTATAATCGACAAAATGAGTTAGCCATATTTAGAATAATAAGAGTAAAGTAAAAATGAACGAGTAATACAATAAAATACATGTATGTATATTACACAGTTACAGTTTCCGATATAGAAGATGTCGTTAAAGTAAATTTCTACTGTAGAAATGCGTAGCAGTCTCCCTTTTTACCGATAAAAGTAATATCTTATATGCTGCAGAATAGTGCAAATTACACCTTGTATACGAATAAAATTAAGACTTTTGAGGACGATTGCGCCCTAGATTGATGATTTATCTAGCGTTATCGACTACTGAAAACACCCGTGTTTATATTATCAAGAAATGAGAACGCGAATCCCGTACCCTTGCAATCCTGCAAATGGGCAGAGTCCCTTTTGGCATCCCGTTATGGGCAGGGGCCCATTCCAAATCGATCAGGCTGCTGACTGGGTAGTAACCTACATTCAAAACGTAATGTAATTTCTTTTCCAGCGACCCAGAGGTCACGGTTAAGCGGTCAATGCAAACCGAGGCACTTCGAGTGTTTGCCAGGAGAATGTATTCCTTCGCCGTGGGTTTGCGATGGGGAAGAGGTATCAACATTATCTATTTTTAAATTTCACGCAAAAACGGTAGAAAAATTGAAGGCTGTTTCATTCGTCTTCTTGCAAGTTGAAAATTGCGACTACACAATGTTAAAAAATAAATTATAATTCATCTGACGTCAATTTATTCATTATTTTTCGAGGATTGTACGAACGGCGCGGACGAAAGGGCCTGCACGTCGCACATGGATCTTTTCAAAAAGCACAGTAAACATAAACTGGAAGGCCACGACGTTGAGAAGTGGTTGAACACACCATTAAAAACGTGCGCTCTGAGATGCAAGGAAGCCGATTTTACGTGTCGATCGTTCTCGCACAAGTACGTCGAGTTTATTAACACTTTGCACTTTGATCGCATAATCATCACGACGCAGTGATGTTCACCTCACATGTTTGCTTTTCATTTCCTTAGGGCAGCAGGCAATATTTGCCTTCTAAGCGACAGTAACATCGGCATGACAGGATCTCTGAAACCAAATCGCGAGTTCGATTACTATGAGATGAGGGACCGGAGTATAAATTGCGATGGAATGTTCGTTTGCGAAAACCGAAAGTGTATCAACCAAAACCAGGTATGCAACGGCAAGAACGACTGCAACGATCGCAGCGATGAGAGTATCTGCACCGTGGAAAATTTGAATTATGCCATCCGGCTGGCTGGTTCCGATAACGCGTACGAAGGAAGGGTTGAAGTTAAAAGTAAGTTGGGTAAACTTTTCCTTGCGTGATCAGTAAACTGCGGATTTGATGCATTTATAACAAAAATGGATAGGTGTAATTAGATTCATTCGTTTATTCGGATTTTATAATTAAACGTAAAGCTGTAAAAATATTGGAAGACTTTCCAAATGTTGTTACATACGTTTTGAACAACTCGACACACTTATCCTTATATAAATACTACTTATATAAATTATACGACCGGGAGTGACATGTTTTTAAATAATAGATACAAAGGTTTCCAAAATTCTAGTGTAAATTTGTATAAACAAAAATATTTTACATTTTTTAAACCGGGTAGCTTTGCAAAGAAATACTAGAACTACACGATCTAAGAAACAGCACGGGCCTGAGCGTTTTTCTCAGATCAAGGCTTTACTGTATTTACCAAAATTAAAGAGATCTAATGCAATTTTTTCTTTAAACTTTTTTTTAATATTTCATTGTCATCCAGTTCTGAGTTACGTTTAAAGTTTCAAGTCTCTAGCTCATCAGGGAGTGGTTTAAAATTCAATTAACATTTTTGACGCATCCAACAACGTCGACACAATAAGCAAATATAAGCGTGGTAAAAAGTATTGATGAGGAAAATAAATTGTTACTTGTCATCAATGCATCGTAATTGAGGTCCGCAGTCTAGTAATCAGAAATGTTTGCCTTTCTCCTATAAATCTTTATCTTTTTAAGAGTTCACCCCTAATTTCTGTGAATAACGTCCTTGAAATATTTTCATTGGGCTTAATAAGAGTAATTTTAACAGTTTTGGGATTCTGGGGCCAAGTTTGCGACGACGGTTTCGGCATGAATGATGCCAATGTAATTTGCAAAGAACTTGGCTTTGACCTCGGCGCTCTTGAAGTAAGACCAGGAGGTTTCTACGGTAATTTGGATCCACCAACGAGGTTTATGGTTGATCAACTTCAATGTCGAGGAAACGAGACTACCCTGCGTGAATGTGATTTTGAAGGGTAATTATCACGAATCCGTCATCAAAGTTTATTTTGATAATAGAATCAATTTTTGAATTGTGCTTGGGGATTCAGGAATTCCTCCAGCGCAACCATAAGAAGTTAACAACTCAGTTCTTCAACTTTTTATATTCTTTTACAGATGGGGCGTTCATAATTGTCAACCAGAAGAAGCTGTCGGTATTGTTTGCAAAACAGCGGTCGATGCCTGCCAGGATGACTATTGGAAGTGCGATAATAGCCCTACTTGCATTCTGAATGCGTACATATGCGACGAAGTTAAGGACTGCCCTGATGGTTCTGATGAAAGTGCCGAGCATTGTGATGTGGGTACAAATTAGATACTTTTTAGAAATCTGTCATACAGCATAAAGAACCCTCGTATTACACGTCTTCTTTATATTTATGTACATTACAACACGATTCAAGAATGCTAGCAATTTTTGATCCGAAAGGGAACTTTAGCCTGATCTTACTGGAAATTGACTTTCGAGATACAGCACAACGCGACACTATTCGTCACTACAGAAGTACTAGCCCACGAGAGTAAAAATGTACGGGTTTAAAGTTTGTAAAGGAAAATGTCGCTTCAAATGACCCAAGGAACCTCCCATTTCCGGGAGTTGCACTGATTTGGGACACCCTGTATATCTCTAGAATGAATGTGGAATGGTCTGTTCATAATCTAAGGTCGCGTAGGGCCACATTCTAGTCTTTTGTAATTTCCAATTAAATCAAGCCAAAGTTCGGTCTTCGTTAAAAGGGTCAACTATGATACGAAAGGTAATCTAGGACACTTCCTGCCACAGATGATCTTGAAGAGATTCCTGTGAGGAAGTCAACGGAATCTGTTCTCCAATCGTCATAGGGGTTAGACAGGATCCATTAAAAATGTCCACCTCTTAGTATGAACAAATTTGTCTGTGTTATGAATAAATATTTAATTTGGACATTTTATTTTAGGCACCTTTCGAAATACGTTTGGCGAACGGGAGTACTCCTCTGGAGGGAAGAGTCGAGGTTCGTCACCATGGCATATGGGGCACTGTTTGTGACGATGATTTCTCGAATGCAGCTGCAACAGTGATCTGTAGATCTTTAGGGTATGGTGGGCAGGCTATGGTCAAGAAAAATGGATTCTTTGGGCCTGGCGAAGGACCCATTTGGCTCGATGAAGTGAGTTTAGAAAAGACGATAGTAATAATTTGTCACATTCCGTTCCATTCTCGTTATAATAACGTTGTCCATTATACAAGGTTTCTTGCCGCGGGAATGAGACGCAACTGTACCGATGCAATCATAATAATTGGGGCAGACATAATTGTGATCATGAGGAGGACGCAGGTGTGATTTGCACACGCGGAGATGCTCACGATTCCAAGGTAAATCGAAATATTCTCGCTACGCCGCCGTAAATATCGAAACGATCACTTCTCTGAACGCGAACACGATCAAACTTCAATGTCCATAAATATTATGGAAGTGGCTGTGCTGTGGACAACTAAATAGTTAGACAATTGATATTGTCCGTTTTGGGGTACAATAGGATATGTTCCGCTTCGAACGTAACAAAAATAGTTTGGGAATTCTCATTTGTATAGTAACTACTGCTTCTTGTTTATATTAATTTAGCGCATGCTCTTTAGAGTATGCTCAAAATTCAAGCGATCGTCTAATCAAATTCTTTACATTGTAATTTACTTTTAATATCAAACGACATTTGAATTAAGTAAGTCAGTGCTGGGCATGTTTGCCTGAATTGAGGTAAAACAATGCCGATCATAGCACCCACTGTCTCTGTTTTGTCGTGCCGTATGAGTGACACTCGCTTCCACTCAAGGTTGTAAGGCTTGAGTCCGGTTTTTAGCTGCGGACGTGTCGACTCGTGAATGCCCTTGCATGAGCGATACTACCCGCCAAATTAATATTGGGTAGCTGGTTCAATGGATTACGTGCATGAATTACATTAAAAAAGCGTTTCGTCCTGGACCTGCTAGTGGAGTCGCCATTAAGGCAAGTCTAGCAGGTCCTGTCTTAGAAGCGCGCAGATTTGAATAATCCTAATCCATATTTGATCGAGAAAATGAGGTATGACGCTCGCGGATCTAATGGGAGATGCGATTCCATACGCGAGGGATCTCGACTGATGCGATCCCGTTTTTGATGAGTGTCCTGATCGCTGGACAATGAACTGCTGTATGCCGAGTTTAAATGTAACGCGAATGACTGGCAAGACAACGGCTTGATGTACTTGTCTACCCGAGGACTGGAGAGTGTCACGGTGTTCGAGCGTAAAACCGCGTAAAACTCAACTCAGTGATGCCAAAAGGAGGAACTTGCCCCCAGTGTTAGGATATTGTGCACCGATTCGCACACGACGGCCACCAGATGGGGTAAAAACAGTGCCGTGTCTAGAATAAGGAAGCAGAGCGGCAAAAGCCCTTTTTTTACATGAGGAAAATGCTTTTACGCATACCCTGTACCCCCTGGGAGAGATACAGGGTTATGTGGGGCTTACGTGGCCAGAAGGGCTCACAGTACCCACTAACGACTTCATGATAACCTTCCCTAAGCTAATCGGGGAGGCTGGGATCTCCGAAGAACACAACCAGCCATCCCCCTTCGCCCTTGGCCTCTATGGGGCCCCGTCCCGGTGGGAGAGAAGCTCCCCCAGCAATACCTAATCTATCAGGGCGCAAGCAGGTTACCCACTTGCACCCCCCTTCCCTGCGGCAAAAGCCCTGAGACAATTATATTGCCGGGAGTGTGCTGGTATTATTGGCGGGACGAGTGTTTCATCTAGAAATTTAATTGCTAACGTGTTAAGGGTAGCTTAACCCCTTGCCTTTTCATATGTATATACTAATAATTTTGTAAAATTCTGCGGGGTACTCAAGGTACCCCATTTTTTTTACTGAGGCTGAAGACGCCGCCATCTAGTGCCCATTGCGTGCGAATCGGTGCGCAATATCCGAAGACTGCTTGCCCCTTCGGCTGAGCCCCCCACTCTTAGTTCTACTAGTTCTACAGCGCACGCGCTACACACGAACGTACTTCTGCTCTGCCCGAGTGAGTCACGTTCAGAGGTACGTTCGTGTGTGGCGCGTGCGCAGTAGAACTAGTAGAAGTAAGAGTGGGGGGCTCAGCCGGAGGGGAAAGTTCCTTCAGGTTCAGAGTGGCCAGACAAGTTCGACCTTGGAACTCGCGAGGGGAACATACTACCCCTTCTCTGATGTCCAGCAATATGCGCAAGCGCGACAGGGATCGAGTAAGGCGCATGGGAGACACATTGCGCAAGCGCGCATATTGCTGGTCATCAGAGAAGGGGTACTGTATTCCCCTTGCGAGTTCCAAGGTCGAACTCGTCTGGCCACTCTGTCCAGGTTCCTCCGTTTGGCATCACTGACTCAACTGTGTGAGCTCGACTTCCAGTCCTAACGCGATGCTGGTTGGGCTTCTCTATGAAGAAAGAAGATGCACTGATCGGTTCCTATGGAAAGTTGCATTTCCCAATCAGCACATTATTTACTATTAGGGCCTCCTTCCCGTAGCTCTGAATGAGGCTTTGGGAGGAAGGAGTGGAGTGATATCTGACTCGGTCGACGATGCGTCTCGGTAATTTGACACGATTCGCTTAACGGTCGCGGGTGGTCCTTAGAGGAACTAGATTTATGGTACGTTGTTCTTAAATATGTATAAAAACTGAACATTGAGCAGATGCCACTACTGGTCGCCGAATGACTCTAGTTTGCTTAATTCTCGAAGATGATTCTTAGCCACGATCGCACCATGAATATTCTCCAAAGAAACACCCACGTGTATTGTTCCTGCGAGATGGAACAGTCTCCTTCCAATAAGCGTCGCTGTCAGTTACTATTCATCCATCAGGAAATAACAGTGATAAACTTGTAGGAACCACATGATATCGCTACTCCGCACTACACGTCTTTCACAATTGACCTAATCGCTTGACTAAGACAGAAAATGCACGTACAGTAATGCCCCATTCTAAGTCAATTCTCGGTTCTGCGTTGTGACATGGATCGGAATAGAACACTATTCTTTTGTGGGTTCGTTTAAGCAAGTTTGATGGGTCCCAACCGTGCCCAGCACTGACGTAATTCATGATCGTCACATGAATTGCTTGATAGTTTGATCAGATGATAGGCTATAGTACTAAGTCGTAGAGAGTTTGTAAACGATCGATAGAATCTTTACTCCAATAAATGATAAGCTTACGCAACGAAGATTGTTTACTTCATTCCTTGACCCTCCCTATTCCTTTATGTCAATTTCACGTGGGCGAATCCCAATCATAGCTTCCATAATTGCAGTCGAACTGGTCCCCACTGATGGAGAAGGACATCGAGGATATACTACCAGCGAATTGCGGCAGGCGATTCAAAGATTTCAACGATGACGAGGATCTTATATTTGGGAAGGTTGTACACGGTAATATCGCGCCGGAAGGCAGCTACCCTTGGCAGGTAAATAAAATCATTCTGTAATTGAAACTTTTAATATCCGAACAGCAATATGCAGTCTACAGTAAAGTATTGATCTAAGAAGAACCCTTGGGTCCGGACTGTTTAATATTAAACCACTAAATAGAGCTCAAGTTATACCGCGTTTAGTGTCATTTTATTCAGACAAATGTCACAAATAAGTTGGTGAAAGTCCCATACAAAAATAATGAAAAATAAACAGATTTTCTAATTGGATTAGTAGTGGTTCACACCGATATACCACTTCACCTGGATTATATAAAAAAGATGCAAAATTTGTGGTCTCCTAAACCGAACTTAACCCTTTTTCTAATGTTTGAATTTTGTACAGGGTGTATAAAAAGTAATGGTCATCCGTCGTAGGGATGAATCTACACCTCTGGTTCGGTGGACATTTTTAAGAGAAACTTGCCGCAAAATTGTAACTTTTTTCTATTCCCCCACTCTTCTGTATATTTTTTCTTCCTTTTTCCCATTTTGATATCTTCTTTCTTCCTTTTTCCCATTTTGATATCTTCTTTCTTCCTTTTTCCCATTTTGATATCTTTTTTCTTCCTCTTGCTCTCTCTTCTATCTCTTTTAGGCACTGCCTAGACACTTCCCTTTCCACCTCTTAACCTTTCTTTAAACTTTCAAGCTCTCCTCGCTCCCCTCGCTCTTATTTTCTCTCTTTTCGTTTCCTCCCTAATCATGTATCCTGGTGTTGCCCACTTCAGCCCTTTTTTTTGTTTAAGGGCGGTGGGAGAATGTTCTTAAGCACGCCCTCCCCTAGTAGTAGTAGTAGTAAAGGTACTGCTGGGGAGAGGCGGCTCGGCCGCCCCTCACTTCCTTAAGGCACACTGGATCATTATCATCAGTACCATAATTGGCGCTACCGGCACTCGGCCCTTGAACGGGTTGCAGTTTTCCCGTCGTTCCGCCTCTCCTCCGTTCTATTCGGTCCGGGCCATTTTCGGAGTCGTCGACTTAGGATCGATTCATACATATCCGGCCGGCGTTTTTCGGTATCCATGCATATCCGGCCGATTTTTGAGGCAACTTGAGTGAGAATGTTTCTCATTATCATGATGTTGTAAAGGAGAGCTACCGATAGTTCACCTGAGGAGGGATAGAAACCTTTAACCTGTTCGACTCGAAGGACAAGTATCGGAGGAAATCGGACTCAGTTTTCCGGTCTCATTTAAACCTGGGTAAGAATATTTTGTCGGACTCCGATATCGGAGATGTATGAATCGACCCTTACTAGACGGGTCCGGTCATCATCGATGAGAAGGGCCATGCTACCTAAGTTGTCGGAATTTTGATTTTTTTACGGCTCGGAGTGAACGTCGTGCCCTCTCACCTTCAGACCTGCAGGGTGTCTCGCCTGGTCAATTTGACTCCTCCCTTCACCATATTTCCATGTTGAAAACGTCAAGTTTCGACTCCCATTCCTAATCTGACTCTGCTACCCATAGACTTACCCACTCCCTCCCAGGTTAGGATAGGCTATGCTATGATTCTACGACGCCCTCCCCTAAGATGATGTTCGGAGAGGGTAGTGTGGGACTCATCTCTCCCCTGAGATGTTATGTGGGGGGGATTATTTACCTATAAGTAATACTGTCATACCCGCTAAACCCCCACCGACCAGGGCCCTCCGGCCCTTTTTATCTCGCTCTTATGTCGGCTCCTTCCCAGCGACCCGCTTCCCGCATTCAGCTGCGGGGAGGATCAGTGATGAGCCGTGGGGCGCTTTTTTTTCGCGCATGCGCGAGAATTCTGACGTTAGACGGTCTCAGTCAAGTACGAAAATCGGGTACTTTAGTCGCCCCGCTAATTTCGCAAAAGTTATTATTTGATTAAATATTAACAATAACTTATCTGAAATTCTCGCAGCCCACTGTTCTTTCGTGCCTCGTATCGTAACGGTCGTAACGGACTCCGCTGGACGTTCCCGCCAATAATAGTCTCCCACTACTTTCCCCCCAATAGTCCCCTACAAACTTCGGACGCAGATACGTTCCTGACGAAACTCGCGCATGCGCGAAAAAAAGCGCCCCACGGCTCATCACTGGGGAGGATTGTTCCGACTAAATACCACGCCTGTTCTTTGCTTATGCCCACTTCAGCCCTAGTACCTATCTTAAATACCTTTCGTGCATTGCTTCAACTTTTTTTCTTTCCTCTTCGAAGAACCATTCTCTTCTTTCTATTTGTCTTTAAAATACCTTTTATCCATCCCCCACACCCTTCTCGTTTACCCCTCCTCCCTACCTTGTTCTGTTTTCTGTCTTTCTTGAGGTGTTGATGTAAAAACAAACTTTATCAACAATTTTCTTTGTTATAAACAATTTTGCGGTAAATTTCTTTTACAAATGTCCACCGATCCAAATGTGTAGATTCACTTCTAGGACGGATGACCATTACTTTTTATACACTGTGTGTTCTAATCTACTTTCCTGCAACGCAACGTCTTGCAGGCATTAAACATTTTTCAAAGATCACTCACTATACAACGATTAAGTTCTCTACTGCGTTTCCAGTTTCGTGTTTCCATTATTCATTCTTGCGTATGGCTTTGAATTCACGGACCTCCCTAGACGACTGTCTGCAGTGTTTTTGATATTAACAGGCCAGCCTTCGAGTTAGGGGCCACAGTAGATCCAGTCATTGGTGTGGGGCAGTAGTTGTTTCGCCTCTGCATGTGATCACAGCAGCCCACTGTTTGGAAGGATACAACAAAGGCACTTATTTCGTTCGCGCTGGCGATTATAACACAGAGGTAAATCAAGTTTAACGTTTAAAGGTATACAACCTATTGGAACCTACAACATTAAAAATTCTTTGGTAAACCTTACGTTTAGGTGAAGCAGCTACGGTGACCTTGACCTTGACATATGTTATTAACAATAACATTCTGGTCAAACTTTTGTCATTACATGTATTCGGTGTTCGGTCTTGGTTTTCGAGATATTTGGGAAAAACTATTGCTAATACTATATCTAGGTGCACGGTAGTGTACCAGCCAATTTCTAGCACTACCACCTTTTACACGAAACAACTTAGCCGTTTTTTAGAGGCTTATAAATCGACACTGGAAGCAGATTGAGAGATGTAATTTCGTACACTTGTTAAAGGCTATCATGTCTCAATATTAACAAAATATTAATCTTCCAACATTAGTAGATTCCGAGATATAGGACCTCAAGAATCGTTAAAGACTATGCCCGGGTTTGGTAGTGATATTCGCCCCCGACGGGATTTTAATCGAGCTTGAAACATTCGATAGCCTACCCAAAAAGACCCTTCTCTGCCCCTTTTCAGCCCCATATCTCATCTGTAAGGGTAGTTGTTGAGAAAAATCGAAAAAACAGTTTTCGACCCATTTTCCCTATTTATGGACATTTAAAAATTCAGAGACATTTCGGATACTAACAATAAGCCACATACTAGATATCATTTTCAGATTTTTGCGTTGTAAACTCTAGTTGTAAAAAATAAAAAACACGGAAAAAATCGGAAAAATGCAGATTTTATATCGAAATCTTAAGTTGACTATCACAGATTTAGTTTAGCAATGAGATATTACCATAAATATTATGCTCAATTTTTTTCAAATTCCTGAGAGTGGTGCGCCATAGTTAAAAAAAATAAAAACGTAAAAATCTGAAAATGATATGATCTCAAAGAGAAGAGGAGGGGTGCCATATGTCAAGGTCAAAGTCATCGGAGCTGTCTCCCCTAAACGTAAGGTTTACCAATTCTTGTTTCCCATAATTTGAAAAATAAAATTTAAATAATTCTATAAAACGTGAATTCTGAACGCGTTACAATTCCGTATGGTAGAGGGATGAGGGCACGGAAGCGGAAGCTAACATCGAGGACTACTACATCCACGAAGACTTCCGTAAGGGTCATCGAATGAACAACGATATTGCCCTCGTATTGCTGAAAGGACGAGGAATACCTCTTGGCAAGGATGTCATGCCAATCTGCTTGCCGCCAGACAACATAGAATATTCATCTGGTCTTAATTGCACTATCAGTGGATTCGGTAGCATCAAGACTGGAATATCAAGTACGTGATTTAAAGGGCCTCTGGGGCTAGTTGACTAATTTTTATCATTGAACTGTTGGCGTATTATAACGCGATACCCAAAAATTGAAGATCATGAAGTACCTTCTTCTCATGCATTTTTATATTTCTGACAGACAGTAACTTGAACTAACTCGACTTTCGAATACTCGAAAGTGAGGAAGAACGTAGAATTAACCATCCGTTAACTTTGGACAGTGAACTTCTAACAATCCTTAACTAAATAATAAGAAAAACATTGTATTGTAGTTCAATTTTCACGTCTACCATTCCAACTTGAGCAATGCTGTTCTTTGCATACTTCTAATTGGTTTGCCTATAGTTTAACTGTTATCCGTCTGGTTGTTTCAGCTCATTCAAACGATTTAAGATACGGTTGGGTACCATTATTAGATCAATCTGTTTGTCGAGCGGGTCATGTTTACGGCGAGGCTGCGATTAGCGATGGCATGTTTTGCGCTGGATACCTCGACGAAGGTGTCGATACTTGTGATGGCGACTCTGGCGGACCGTTGGCGTGCTATCATAACGGTAACAACATAGAATTGTTCAAAATCTTCAAGTTTCCTCAGCTTTTTTTACAAATATCCACTGATCCAGAGGTGTACATTCCTCCCTAGGATGAATGACCATTACTTTTTATACACTCTGTACAGATGGCAATCTTTCATTCTATTTATACAGTTGTTATTTTCAATAGAATTATTCATCTTTTTTATTGTATTCCATTCTATGTTGTACAGGTGCTTTCACATTATATGGAATTACTAGCTGGGGACAGCATTGTGGGAAAGTCAACAAGCCCGGCGTTTACGTTCGAGTTTCTTATTATCGTCGTTGGATCGATCAGAAAATTAAAGAGTCCCTCTCGGGAAGATAGAAGCCATACAACTTTCGACTCATGTTCAGTCAAATAACTTCGAATTAGCATAATATTGAAATGTGTGCCGTGTTTACTCATTGTGTGTTTCACAATAAATCGATGGTTACTATAATATCCCAGACAACCAGGCATGCCTTGAGCCAGATCTGCTTAGGATAGAAACGGGCAGAATATTGTCCAAGGTACGCTCGGAGCTGCTCAAGGCCAGCTTGGCTCAATTTTGGAATTTTGGACGTCCTGTGCGCGCATATGTAGCGTTTCTGCCGCCCGTAGGACCAGGTACAGTATTGTATCCGTAAATGTCTCAAAAGTCTGACCTGTAAATGTCCCAGATCTATCCCCACTACTGCGGGGTGTACCCCCTTGAGGGGCTTCGAAACTCGAGACGCCTCGGTCGCAGAGAAGTATGACATCGGGTGTGTTCCGTTTCACGCATTAAGGGGGTAGAGTACCCACGTGACATTACTAGAATCTAACCAGAATATTACTAGAAAACAAGTGAAAACAGGGGTTTACGGGAACACACCTCACGTCGTCATATGATTATATTTTCAGCTGAGTGAGGGCTCATTCTAAAGAGGAAGGTTAAATGAAGCGCGCGTGGGTCCAACTTCAGTTACATTATGTTTATATCCAGTAATGTGACTGTCCAAAGTAGGGAAAACAAATGAAGAAAAATTCCGGATATTCTAATGTATTTTTCGATCACAAAAAGATTTTTCCTGCTAATTTAGGGACCCACGCGCGCTTCGTTTAACCTTCCTCTTTCAAATGAGCCCTCACTCAGCTCAATATATAATCGTATGAGGATGTGAGGTGTGTTCCCGTGATCGCATTCAATTGTTTCCCAGATTCCCTTCATGAAGGGTGAGTAGAAGCAATTTTAGTTCAGCTACTTGGACGAGATGGCGCTTTGTCAGGAGAATTATCAGCGTAGTTTCTTAACAACAAAAGTGTAAAGGGCATGAAGCCACTCGGATGCGTTAATAGCAATAAAGATAATGATTAAAAGAAAAAAACCTGTAATTATAGCGAAATTGAAGCGTTAGATTCATACAGATGTATGTTCATCACTGTTGCCAAATTGGTTTTCCGCGCGGGGGTTGGTCACAATGAAAAATACCATGGTCACGTGGGGCCTCTACCCCCTTAAGGGTGTAGATCCGCTCTCTAGTATGAGAGACACACAGCGCTAGACCCGTATACGTACACCAGAGTTGTAGGGGTTCCGTATTTTTCGAATCCTGACGCTATAATGCACATTTCCGAGTTCTAGGTAGTCACAATCGCTAGATAAAAGATTAATCTAGGATGCTTGCATCCTACGAATGGCTGCATTTTAAGTTATCGAGGCGTAATTTACATTATTCGGCAACAAGTAGGTTTATGAAAATGTCTCTCAGCAGCCACGATAGGTGGCAGCACTGTCGCGCCACCCTTTGCTTCTCACGGTTCCGCTACTTGTTGTCGAATAATGTTAATTACACCCCGATAACTTAAAATGCAGCCATTCTTAGGATGCAAGCATCCTAGATTAATCTTTTATCTAGCGATTGTGACTACCTAGAACTCTGAAATGTGCATTATAGCGTCAGGATTCGAAAAATGCGGAACCTCTACAACTCTCGTGTACGTATACGGGTCTAGGGCTGCGTCTCTCTCACACTCGAGAGTTTCTGGTGAAGGTCAAATTCGTATCCACACCCTTAAGGCTGAGTGAGAATTTCGAGCGTCGATTGACAGGTCCGAGCGGTCCGTAACGTCCCGAACGGTCCCTGGAGGTCCTCTCGGGACCGTTCGGGACGTATCGGACCGCTCCGACCTGTCAACCAGCGCTCGAAATTTACGATTCTTGGCGCCGTCGCCTGGATCCTGCGCCCGTATGAGTCCGCCTTTAGGGTACGCGCACAGTGGATCCGTTTTCGTCCGATTCGGCTGACATCTGACGCATCTGTCTATTTTCTTCAAGCGTGCGGAAAAGAGACACAACGTCGGACGTTGGCTGAATCGGACGAAAACGGATCCACTGTGCGCGTACCCTTATGCGCATAGACTGCATAGAGAACCGTTCCGTTTCATTTAAAGGCCAACTCATGCGGGCGCAGGATCCAGGCGATGGCGCCGAGAATCGTAAATTTCGAGCGCTGGTTGACAGGTCGGAGCGGTCCGATACGTCCCGAACGGTCCCTGGGAGTCTCTTCGGGACCGTTCGGGACCGTTCGGGACGTATCGGACCGCTCCAACCTGTCAACCAGCGCTCGAAATTTACGATTCTCGGCGCCGTCGCCTGGATCCTGCGCCCGCATGAGTTGGCCTTAAGGGTATGGATCCGCTCTCTAGTGTGCGTGACGCACACAGCGCTAGACATATAAACGTACACGAGAGTTGTAAGGGTTCCGTATTTTTCGATTCCTGACTCTATTATGCACTTTTGAGTGTTCTAGGTAGTCACATTCGCTAGATAAAAGATTAATCTATGAGGGACGCACCTTAAGAATGGCTTAATTTTACGTATCGAGGCGCAATTTACATTATTCGGCGGTCGTAGGTTTACGAAAATGTCTCTCGGCAGTCACAATAGGTGGCAGCACTGTCGCTTGACCCGTTGCTTCTCACGGCTTCGCTACGTGTTGTCGAATAATGTAAATTGCGCCTCGATACGTAAAATTAAGCCATTCTTAAAATACGTCCCTCATTGATCAATCTTTTATCTAGCGATTGTGACTACCTAGAACACTGAAATGTGCCTTATAGACTCAAGAATCGAAAAATACGGTACCCTTGCAATTCTCGTGTCTCTCACACTCGAGAGTTTCTCGTCAAGGTCAAATTCGGATCTACACCCGTCAGCGTAGTTAGAAAGCATCGAATCTTAGATTGTGTTACACAGTGTCGCCTTTGCACATTGCTGGAAGCCCCTCTATGTACTTGCAGCTCATTTCGATTTCACACATTTGTTTATATTGTTCATTATCTTCTATCTTTTTCCTTTTTTCACTTTCATGTACTTGGCGTAATTTTGTTACTTTTTTCAAGTTTTGATTGGGTTTCATATACGAGGCGTAATTTGCATTATTCGGCTGTAGCTGTAACCTTACCTGTCGGAAACGCTTAAGATTCCTCTATTCTGCACGCGTATAACTTTTGAACGAGTGAATTCCTAAAATTGAAACTGGCATTTTCTCGTCGAAATCTCCACCCAGACAGCACACAGACATCTTGAAAACCTCTTAAATACGTCCGCTGTTGGACATTTAAGATATCTTACAAGGAGAGGTCACGGTCATCGGGAACCGGATTTTCCTGTAACTTCCAGTATATAAAGATGATGTATCCAAATGTAATTTAGCAAAGCAGTAGCGCGCACTTCTCAAGATTTTTCGAGCAAATTGCATTCGAAAATCTGTACCCGGTCATAAGGAGTTCGCGTTAATTTTTGACCAAGAAACGTAGAGCCCGAGGGCGCTGCGAGAACGACTGGTAATCGGTAAGTCGCCGGATCGAGTCTTGCTGTCGACATTTTTTTAAATCTTTTTTTTCAGTTTTAATCCTAAAATTTATGAAATCTGGCATTAAACAATTATTTTTTAAACAGAAAATGCACGTAATTCTTTTTTCATTAATCAAAAATGTGCAATAATAATGTAAATATAACACTGTATTATTTTTATGTTCGATCTTTTTTTCAATACCCATAAATAAAAAATATGTATTTTCTGTTTAAAAACTAATTGGTTAATGCCAGATTTCATAAATTTTAGGATTAAAACTGAAAAAAAAGATTTTAAAAAATGGCGACAGCAAGACTCGAACCGGCGACTTACTGATTACCAGTCGTTCTCGCAGCGCCCTCGGCCTCTACGGTTCTTGGTCAAAAATTAACGCGAACTCCTTATGACCAGCTACAGATTTTCAAATGCAATTTCCTCCAAAAATCTTGAAAAGCGCGTGCTACTGCTTTGCTAAATTACATTTGGATACGTCATCTTCATGTACTGCAAGTTTCAGGAAAAATCGGTTCCCGACGACCGTGACCCTCTCCTTGTTAGTAATATACAGGGTGTCCCAAAACTACCTAGAGCTGACTACTAGGAGCCGAAAATGGGAGGTTCCTTGCGTCATTTGAAGCGACATTTTCCTTTACAAAAATGGCGTCCGCGGCTTTGTTTAGGAGTTATTAACGAAAAACACGGTTGGCGCGTCGGGCCGACTGTGCTAACTCGCGTCTTGGTCGCGCCCTGATTGGTCCGTGTTTCGTTAATAACTCCTAAACAAAGCCGCGGACGCCATTATTGTAAAGGAAAATGTCGCTTCAAATGACCCAAGGAACCTCCCATTTTCGGCTCCTAGGGTAGTTTTGGGACACCCTGTACAGGTTTGAATTAGTCTTGTTAATACAATTAAGATGTTAATCTAAACAATGATTTTTTTGTTTTAAATTACTTTACAAACTCTAAACTGTATGTTAAAACTCATAAAGGGCACTTCACTTTACTAGGGTAGATTTTGCAGCGTTTTGAAAATATAATGTTGCACTATTAAGGGGCCCATTCACGGTTAAGCATATTGCGCAACTGTGCCTATTGCTTTGGATGGACATCATGTTGCACAACAATTGTTGCACAATATGCTTGATCGTGAATGTTAAAACTCTTAAAAAATTATTTTTGTTTATCAAGTGATAAAATTTAAAATAGAATAACATGCTGTCCAGGCGTAGGGCACTTCACTTTACTAGGGTAGGTTTTTTAGCGTTTTGAAAATATAATGTTGCAACATTAAGGGGCCCATTCACGGTTAAGTTTTGGGAAAGAGAAGAATAGCCGATTATGGTAAGGTAGACAAACTTCTTAACGAAACATCCATTAATCTGTAGTTTATTTCGTAAGACATCATCGTTTCTACAATAATCGTAATTGCTGTCTTGTCGCTGTTACATGATTGAGCCTATGTATGTACAATAGTCCCAACATATTTGATCGGATAGATCAAAACGCGGAAACGGATTATCTTGACGTTCGCGCAGCAGATGCGCGAACAACAAAACGGAAAAACAGTGGGAGAGGTCTCGGGAACTTACATTATTACGAAGTTGCAAAAATCGAGTGACAATGTGAAATCGTTGTACGCGACGGGTCGACTTGATCGATCGACAGCTCGATTGTCCGTAAACAATTTTCTTTATTGACTTTATTGCAACGCTGGCAGTTCTATTTTATAAACAAATTTCTTCTTTTCTTTTATCTAACGTGCAATTTTCCGTCGCAGCTCTCTTCCCAAAACAATCGTGTCATTGTAGACGAACCCAAGAACTCGTACAAAATTTCTTTGACTTCAACGAATAGAAATTCCCGTCTGAGAATACTGGAACCAGATGCTTGTAAACTGGATATCACTATCCAAACTTATTCGACACGCAACTACTTCGTCCCCATTTTCTGGGACACAGCTAAACATTTTCTGCCAATGAAAATCGTGTAGAAGTGCACATTTCGTGCAAGAAAAAATGCTCCAATCGAACTATTTCTTCACGGATCGAATGAAAAGACCAGTTCACGTGAATGCATAACCGAACAAGACAAGTCTCTGACATTTTAACGTCTGCTCTGACCTTTTTCTTAACGATTGCGTAAAATCGACGTCCCTATGTACACAGATACATCCTCCTTACTCTTAAATGTTTCACAACTATAAATCTGTTAATAATAAAAAGGGCGATCGAGCTGTTGGCCGTTCAACGAATTACAATTGATCTTGTTTCTGCGATGCGATCTTGAATCACGAATCCGAAAAGTGGATCGTGAACGAGCTGATGAATTCGACGGGTAAAAGTTCGCAACGATCAGCGCGATCCGTCGTCACTTTTTCCCGGTACGCAATTGTTAGAGTCAGGTGTGTCGATACCATGATCATGCGAAACGAACAAACATGAACGACGATCGTCACGAAATTCGCATAAAAGACGAAAATATAGTAGAAATACACGCAACAAGAACTGGGGAATGAAATCCGTTGTTCTACGCAAATCGTTTTACCGTGATAACTATAAGTGTCTTACAATTAAGGGAATGTCGACCAAAAATACGCCTAATATAAAACTTAACGTTAACTCTAACCCGAATTCTCTTAATTTAGGCATAACGTGGCCCGTGCCCTTGTTCGTTCACAAAACGTACGATCGATTGCAACTCAATTCTTATTTAATTAATTTCTAAATCCGCTATATCTGGTAGCTTAAACTTTTAGTGAATGCTAACGATGCATTTCGGAGTTGTTTTTTTAGAGATACCCAACAGCGATGTACAAGAGAAGTTTCTACAGATAAGGATTACCAAACAAAGATATTTTCATCAAGACTCGATTTGAAAATCGTATTTGTTCACGCGAAGCAGTTACTTTCATTGTTTACCGAATCTCGGTTTGCAGTAGAAATAATTCTATCTGAATTCAAGTGTAAAATAAGCATTGTTCCATTTTAGAAATGGTACGATTATTTCGACAGTCCGAAATTTGATGATCAAGATATTCCTTTACGAAATGTTCAACGAAAAATATATTTTTTTAACGTGGTGGTGATCACTCGTTACGGATTCTCCGCCCCTGGGGGCCGGGTATATCCTTAGGCTAAATGGGGAGGGGGCTAAAGTCTCGAAACCGAACGCCACTGGCCTCCCTTCCACCTCGTGACATCTTGGGGAACGAAAAATGTCTGATTTTGAAGCAGGCCTGAGCAACATGTGGCCCTCGGGTAGGAGACAACTCCTTAGGCCGTTATTACACGAGGACACTAGTGGCGCAATTTGGTTGCGCCACCAGTGGCTCAGCACATTTAATGAATCGGTAACTGGTGCTAACACCAGTATGTTGCCCGGCTGTTGCCTGTTGCCGGCCACCCCACCCGTCACTGAATACGCAGACACTGTTAATTAGATGTGACAGTGATCCAAAACGGGTTACAACTCCTGCCCTCGTGAGCCACCTCTCAGTGAGTCACGACGGCGGAACCGTAAAACAATATCTACATGAAGAGTCTGCAAGAGACCGAGTGTTAAGCTGGTAACTCCGCCTCCCCGTGGCCCCCGCTGGTAATGTTCCTGAGCCGGTGTCATGCCGGCCTAGGAACGGCTAAGCGAGTTACTTTCCGTGCCTTCAGCACGGGACGGTCTACCCTTCTGGTGATGTTTAAGTGGTGAAGAAGGGGTTTTTCCAAGCCCAGTCCATTCCATCTACGGACTCTTCTCTTCGCAGTGGTGCCAAGCGCTTAATTAACATCGACCGGCATAAGCTGATTAAGCTTCGTCCAGTCAGAGCTGGCTACGGCCTACGAGCTCGTATATGTAGACATTCGTTGTTGCCGGCCACCAGATCGGCAACAATTTTTGGTAGCACAACCAAGTTGCCTCGTGTAATAGGCTCCATATGATTCAATGCCCCGTGATGTGCTGAGACACTGGTGGCGCAACTTGGTTTCGCCACTAGTGTCCTCGTGTAATAACGGCCTTACCCTTCTTCTGGATGAAGCGAGGCAAAGCACGGTAAAGGTGGGATCTCCTAAGCACGTCTGGACGCAGCGTTTTGCGACCCTGGCATTGTTCGGATCCGGCGCACTAATTCGCACGCGATGGCCACCAGATGACGTGAAAACAGTATCGTGTCTAGAATAAGGTAGCAAAGCGGCCAGAGCCCTATGGCCAGGGGGTGTCGACTCCCATTCTAATTCATACCCTTAGGGCAGACGTGGGCGCGGTTGGCCCGCGGAACACATGGTGCTGCTTCTCCTCTTCGCTTGGTCGGCCAGCCAGTCCCCACCACGGCCACTCTGACTCTTGAGCCTTTGCCTCAGCGGCTAAGAGAAGAGTCGGAGTGGCCGTGGTGGGGACTGGCTGGCCGACCAAGCGAAGAGGAGAAGCAGCAACATGTGTTCCGCGGGCCACCGACGAGATACTGTTAAAGACTGCCAGCGCCCGTGCTGTTCCGCGGTCCGGTAAAGGTCCATTTAAGGTCCATTTATACTACACGGACGGATCAGCCACGGACAGAAAGACAATGCTTCAGGAATAGGGACTCTGCCGTGCCATCTTCTGACAGAATCTGGGGCCAGAGTCCCTATCCCTTAAGCATTGTCTTTCTGTCCGTGGCTGATCCGTCCGTGTAGTATAAATGGACCTTAAATGGGAGCAATGGGCGAGGTGGTAACGGTGGAAATTACAGTGACCTGAAGGACCACATCGCTAAAAGTTACTCCACCGACGAGAATAGTATCAAAATAGTGCCAACACATCGTCTAAAATATGGCGGAGAATGCAATATTTAATAATAATATCTTCAGTGGTCTTCTGCACTAACGAAATGTCGTCGGAGGCTTAGAATGCAATATTTAATAATAATATCTTCAGTGGTCTTCTGCACTAACGAAATGTCGTCGGAGGCAAGAAATTACAACGAATGGGGTATGGGGATCTCGAAAACCATAACCAACACGCTCCGTCCAGACGCGCTTGTGAACTCCACCTTTAGGAGATGCCACCTTACGTTCCTCTAAGTTGCTCGGGCCTGCTTCAATGGACAACACTTATCACCACTTTTCCGTAACTTTGTGTATGAATTTTTTTCTGTAAGTACAGTAAGCGTTCATTATTAGTCCAACAGCCGTGTTTTTCACGGACTCATATCGTGGCCCTGACTTGATCATTTTATCACTGCGTCTATGTACCGCGCTGACCGCGCCGAGATTTCAATAGGGAGCCGAACATGGAGAAGAACAGAATGAAACACGGATCGGGATTACCGAAGCGTTTCTTTCTGTCCGTGTCTCTTTCTTTCCCATTCGCTGTCCTATCTTAGGCTTCGTACAGACCTTTTTAGGTGTGTAGGTGTGTTTAGGTGTGTACGAAGCCTTACGACCGAAACTTTCACAGTCGATTAAACCACTAAATTACAATTGAAACTACATCGTGTTTGGTCTTGTTTTAATCAGAAAAAAAGCCAGAAATGCGTGTTTGAAAGTCCCATAAAAAAGTAATGAAAATTAAGAACTTTGTACATCCGATTCGTGGTGGCAATGTAGTGGCGTTCACACCGATATGCCTGAGCCGTGACCGATCATCGCCGCTCTGCGGCGCACAGTGGGGATTTTCGACGAAATCTGTGTCAAAATCAAAGAACTTTCCATAGAAAATTATTCAGAAAAATTTAATTTTTATTTTTGGAATGGGTAAAAGAAATGATATATTTTAGTTTATTTTATGGCTTAATGCAATGAATAATTGTTTGTTAATTTCCATTACAGACACAATATTAGTTTTTGTATTCTCTTGATAATGATCTAAATTGAGATCGAAACGTTGAGACAAAGTATTGTGCCTATTTTGCAAATAGTGTAACGAGTAACATTTGATCGAACCAATGCGCCGAAAACATTTTAATTTTGCTTACCCTCCTACAGTAATGCCAACGCCACAGATTTCGTGCAAAATCCCCACTGTGCGTTGGCCAGCAGTGGAGTGAGTAGGCATTGGACAGGTAAAGGCCAAGAACATGCGTGGCTTCGGACATGAAAAAATTCCTCCGTTGAATGCGGATAACGGGCCAGCGGAGGAATTAGTTCATGTAATTCAGGGTGAGAAAGAAGGTCTGGTGAGACCTGGGCGGTGGGGGTTTAGTCTGTATGGTATTGGCAAAAGGCCTCATAATTCCCCTAAATTTCACCTCGAGGGGAAACCGAGCCCGACACTACCCCCTAAACTACATCTGCGGGGGGTGTGCATAAGTAGCATTCCCCCACCGCCCTTAAAAAAAAGGCATTGGACAGGTATCGCCTTCGACTCCGGACTAATAACGAGCGCTTACTGTACTGGCAAGATGACAAGCTTAAGCTCACGATCGGTGGGAATCAATGAAGAAATCACAGCTGGATATAGCAAGACACAACAGGCCCAATTAAAACGGTGAGAATTCGCGAGTAGCCTTGTGTTCGTCATGTCCAACGGAATCCGATGATTTCGGGTACACTGTCGCACATTCTCGGACACCGTGAGTGCAATCGGCACGCGACGAGAACACGGACACGGGCCCCCGACTAACGATCTAATGACTAGACAGCAAGCAAGTGTTTGTATTCTCTTCCAATCAATCAATCGTTCGAGGATGAAGGTTCGTGTGTGTACTATAAGGTATCGTTAGGCGATCTTACATCGATCGATCGGCGATTATCGCGGCCGACAAAGCCCTCGACGTTGACGGGCGACGCGTCACGAAGAAACTCGGGGACACTTTGCGGGGTCCCTTTCTCCGTTCTAGCCGTGGCTCCACTTAAATTCGATTACGGCTTATCCAACCTCGGACCTAGGGCCTTGGACCTAGGACCTTGGATAGCGCGCGGATATACGCACATGCTTATGTATCATATAACTATACGTATTATATACACGATTTCTTGTTTCCTTTCCTATGTACAGACTCGCAATTGATCGGGTGTTCGTTGCGTCTCAGCGACGCGTCCTCAGTTCACGCGAAATCGGTCTTTCACGGGACAGAGACGCGTGGCAGCGCTCGCAATCATTTATTTCTCTGAAACCGTTAATTCTCCCGCGCGCGGCGCTCGATTAATTGCACGGCTGGTCGGAGATCGTTCGCTACGATGGTGTACCGTTGTCCATGTTCTTCGCATTTCTCGTTCGTTTCTTACAAAATCGTAGAAAAAAGCGATCGTTAGAAAATATTACGACGACCAGTCGCACCGCTGACCGTGATTAACGAGTCCAGGCATGCTTCAGATCGGAAGGAATCGAGTTCCTCCCACCCTCCGATTTCACAGGAGAAAATCGTCGTTCGATTAGGTATTAGGTAGATCTCGGTCTCGAATATTGACAACAGCGACGCGCAGACGCTCGCACAGTAACATTCATTAATTATTACAACTTATGATAATTGTCGTACTGTTATACAGCGTGTTCGATATAATTGTCAACACGTTCGTTATTCGCTGGGTACCATTCACTTTGCTGCAACAGTTTGCGTAATAATCGCAGTCGGTGTGTCGCATTGTGTTCTACGAATCGTGAGATAAATGAAATTTTACCTTGAAATTCAGGATCAAGGAGAATACGAATAAGAATACCAAACATTTCTTTACACCCTGTACATTGAACAATGTTAACTATGTCGAATCGGACATACGAAACGTGCAAACTTTTTAGTCCATCCAAAATGTTCTATGAGCCTGCTAAGGACAACAGTAGATGTTTAGAATTTCTCTGGAGTACAAGCTATTTAATTGAACAAGATTATAATCGCGTTAACTTGTCTATCAGTCGAATTGTTAACAAGTAGGTGTGTACGTGAACTTGTTTCATCATTACTTTCGTTTACGTTAGTTTAGTTAACAAAATTCTTACATTCCACTTCAAGTTTAGGGTAAACTTTTACCTCGAGGAACTGAACATTTCTACCTTTCAAATTTGAAATTGATTTATTTTTGTCTCACTAAAAAAATCACTAGAAAAATGCTCGACTTTGAGCAACCGTAAATCCTGAACCATTGATCCTAGAGGATTGAAATGTCGGCTGGGTACAGATCTACTGAATTACATATCAAATACATCATAATTTATTGGAGAAAGGTAGACATTTTGAGTCCGTCAAGGTAAAGAGCAGCCTAAGTTTATATTAAATAAACGGCAATCAATATTTTCCGGCAAAATGACGTAGCAATGTAAATGAGCCCTAACAACGGGACTTTTTTCAGGCGTTACATGTCCAACTCTTTCCTCTGCGTTGAGCGACTTTTAATCGGTCTACGTAACGACCGCAATCTATCCTGGCGACAGAAGATTGCTCAACAACCACACGATAATAACAAGAAATGTAATGAATGAAATGAGAGAAGCTTATAAATAAGTGATGTAACGAATAAATTAAATACAAACTTAAATAAAGCACGTGTAAAGTGAAGGTAGAATATGTTACCAAACGCGAATCTACAGAATAATTTAAAAATAATTTATCGAATTCTTAAAATAGAATGATTTAATATATTACGCATCGCTAGAAAAGTAATTAATTGAATGCTTCTAGATTACGTGGTTAGAATCTTTACGTTTTAGCTTTATATTTTACCTCGCTGTAGCTGAAGTAGATTTGAACTAAAGCGAAGGTTAATTACGATAAGTTGTATATGTTACATTAGTTACGCGATAGTTTATTATAAGTAGAATTACAATATTCCAGTAAAATCTTTCGTTTTACACAATGTCAATTGTCACGAAGCATCAATCAATCACTTTTTCTGTAATATATGTAATTGAACTTGAATTGACTTTGTCAAAGTGAAATTGATTTATGACTGTATTCTCGCGTTCTCCTGAAAATTGGCAAAGTTCAAATAACACATAAACTTACTTTAGCTAGAATTGGAGTTCAGAATTGATCTACAGGGTGTCTCAAAAATCCTTCAACATCCGGAAATGAGAGGTCCCTGAGACCATTTGAACATTTTCCTTAATAAAAATGGCGCCCGCGGTTTTGTTAAGGTGTTTTTAACGAAACACATGGACCAATCAGAACGCGACCTAGACGCGTGTTAGCACAGTCGACCAATTGACAATTGGCGCGTCGCACAGTGTGCCAAATGAGCATTTTAGCTGGACAAAAGTCACTTTCAAATCAAGAAAAACTAACTGAGCCAATATATTCTAAAATAACCATGCATTAAAACCCTTGAATATTAAAACTTAAAATTGTTTCGTTATGTGTTTACAGAGCTTGTAAACTTCACCTTAAAGATGGACGGTTAACCTATAAATTAATAGCCACATTTCTTAAAACTTACTAAGGAGTATCAAAATTCCTTTATATGACGTATATAGCATCTCAAACCATGTATTTTTACTTTAATGATCCCAAATTATCGATAACTTTCCTGTTTTTGTTTAAATAAAGTGTCAAATTATTTTTCCACAGAAACTTAACATAACAAACTATAATATGAACCAGATTTGTTATTTGTAAATTGAAACCTTGTTCCAAACCAAAGAATCAATTTTTCTCGTTAGAATATGTCTGAATCTGCAAAAAACAAACAAATAAATCAATTATATTTACAATCTGTTTGTCCATAATTAAAAATTACATCATTTAAATCATTCTGTGCTATATAGGTCCATTACTAACTTTGTTGTAATTTATATTTAATTATAACTTAAAATGTATTGTTTAATTAACAAAAACCAACTAACTGTTATAAGAAATCAATAATTATTCATATTTTTTTCAATTGTAGTCATATTAATTGATAAATTAATTAGCGATTTAGACTTTTGTCCAGCTGAAACGCTCATTTGGACAAAAACCTGGACAAAAATCGATTTTTAACTTTTGTTTAAATGACTGAAATCAATTATGTTACGTCTTTAACAATACCCTGAAGTTTATGAAAAAGAAGTAAAATGAGTTAAAAGTTATTAAATAGAAGTAGATATTTATATTTAACTATCGTCGTTATTTGCTCATCACATTAATTTAATAATATTTGTGTCTGTTCAAACTCCTCTTACACAGCTACAATTGCATGTAAAATTAAAAAAAAATTTGCTTATATGGCTCTTTATACATTGTATCGATAAAAAATCTTTAAAATTTTTTTGAATATGTTTAATAATTATTTTCGAGTTTCTTATTCGACCAGCGTATTAACTCGATTTTCAATTAAAAAAGTGAATTTCCGATGCATAATTTTATATGTACAAATAAATCAATTATATTTACAATCTGTTTGTCCATAATTAAAAATTACATCATTTAAATCATTCTGTGCTATATAGGTCCATTACTAACTTTGTTGTAATTTATATTTAATTATAACTTAAAATGTATTGTTTAATTAACAAAAACCAACTAACTGTTATAAGAAATTAATAATTATTCCATAGTAACCATATTAATTGATCAATATAGAAAAACAGGCGATTTAGACTTTTATAATAAATTGAATGATATCGGCGCTAGGTTCGATCATTATTAGAAAAACAACAACAAATGTGCAATTATTTAATTGTTGTTTTTCTAATAATGATCGAACCTAGCATCGATATCATTCAATTTATTATAATTATTAATTTTCGATCGAGAAGAATTTAACGTTGATTTAGACTTTTGTCCAGCTAAAACGCTCATTTGGCACACTGTGCGTCGCACAGTGATCCCAAATCCCGAAAAAGCGGCCAAAACCTACAAAATGAACTTCCTCCTAGGGGTTTGTAAGTTTAGGGTTGGATACAGTAATAATATGACCACTCAATGCCAGCAAGGAAAAAGGTAAAAAGTTTATGGTACGGTTCTGTAGTCAGTTCAAAGTTAGCCTTCGTTTGATGAGCAATTGTCGCGCGCATTAGTAGGAAATTGAACGCCCCCTTCTAAAGTGCATAACTTTTAAAATAGTGCATCAATTTCAATTCTACGAAATGGATGCTGTTCCTGGAAGTAAGTAGAATGCTTATCTGTTTTTGTATCTCCAAAATTTTTAGTCATTACGTTACACGATGGCAATATTCTTTGGAAAACGTAGAAGGTAAAACTTGATGCGCGTATTGTAGAAACGTAGACATAAATTAAAAGTTCCACGTCGTGCCACCCTAATTCCTTTTCTGACGTGTTGCTAATACATTCATCTTTAAAATTTATAAAGCTCAGCTGCCCGTAGCTGCCCGTTTGCTCATACGAGGGTAAACTTTGTAAACTTTTTCACAAGAAGAAGATGGTTCCGAAGAAGGATCGCATATCGAAGACGATTCGGACGAATAAATATTATGTAAATAATTTACAATTATATTCATTGTTGATATACAAAGTGCAATTTTGTTTGTCATTTATACATATTTACCTATTAACCACTCAAAATACATTTAATGCGGACTGTTGTCTAAATTTTAATCGGCCATATTGTTTTTCAAATTTTCAACTTCATATTCGTAATCAGCAACCCCGAAAACCCCAAAAAGATAATTCTCTAAGCAGGCCCAATCATTTTTGAATGCACATCTCCGCCATATTGGATCCGCCATTTTGTTTTTTGGAATTTCAATTTCATATTCGTAGTCAGCGACCCCGAAAACCCCCGTATACGAATTTGTGAGAGCATTAAAGTACGTTTAGAGGTTTTGGGCCGCTTTTTCGGGATTTGGGACCACTGTGCGTCGGTCCAACTGTGCTAACTCTGCTTTTCGTTAATAACTCCTAAACAAAGCCGCGGATGCCATTTTTGTAAAGGAAAATGTCGCTTCAAATGACCCAAGGAACCTCCTATTTTCCGCTCCTACACTAGCTTTGGGACACCCTGTATAACAGTATTCTCAAATTCTTCTAATGCGTTTACCGTTTTATATTACCCCTACTTATTTTCCCCATAAATGCAGAAAATCCGTTGTGCAATGATAAACACCGTAGATATCAAATAAATATCTTTCGTCGGAGTCTGTCTCCGGCGAAATGACTGAAAGATTCGACGGAACGAATTTTGAACGAATTAGAAATTTTATTTTTTATAAATTCTCTATACTATATCGTGCTAACGTTGAACCAGAACAGTTTGCGGGTTGTCGGACCTTTCCATCGTGAAGAAAACTTTCAGAGCAAAGAGTCTGACGATAAGAGTACGATGGTGTCCTCGGATTTGAACGGTTCGATCGATGAATTATACTTTCTTTCTCACGCGATTTGCGTACGTAGACTGCAGTTCGTTCTCGTATGTACAACGCTACTCTGTTGTTTATGATACACATTTTTCCCCTGTTTCTCGTACTGAGAGAAAAAATATATTCCTCAAACGTTATGTATGTATTCTGAACAGTGACAATCGCGTCAGCTGCGCTTCGTAAACTACAAGTGACATAATTCCTGCGATTGAACTTAACTACGTTCGAAGCTTTGCTCTCAAGACGGTCGATAGAAATGTAAAAAAATAATCTCCAGCGCTAATACGTTGTACATCCAGAAATCCATCGTATAAATATAATAATATAGGAACAAGAAACAGAGACACAGAGTGAAAAGAGAATGAAAACAATAGGATTAGATGAAACGTTAAAGTTAAGACAAGCTGCCCTCGACGTTCATTCGTTAATTTATAATGTGAACGAAAGCGACACGACGAGACAATGAAAATCAAATTGTCGACGGAAGAAAAAGATTTGTACACGCTCACTAAATACGCATGATTTCAGAATGAGAGTTCGAATGCTTTGATATAGAACAAATGCTGTCTAATATGTTAGCAAGAATAATTAAATAACGATAAAGCAATGTATCGTATCGTACGTCACGTCTGGGAAGCTCTCCCTACGCAGTGTCGCCAGATTGGACAGTCAAGAACATGAGTGGCAAGAGTTCGATACATAAGGCAGCACAGGTAGCAAAGCAAAAAGCAGGTCCTCGTGCTGCCTTATCGAACTACAGTAATCCCTTGATTTCTGTCCCAGGGGCTGTTCGTGGAGCGGACAAGAATCGCGATGTAGACTTGTTTTTCTGATTTTCGAGCTAGACTACAATAGAGCAACGGTGCCAGCACAATTTAAAGGCCCACGTGTTCTCACAATGTAATGCCAATTCAAAATGCTTTATTTTCATGATTTTTTTATAATTTGGCCCACATTTACTCTACATGTGAGAAGCATAATTTATAATTTATCATACATTCAACATAGGCTAAACATCACGAAAATATGTTCTCAAAGAATTAAAGAATAAAAAATATTTAAACGATTACATAAACGAATACCTAACCAGAAAAATTCCCATAAAAAAATAATTAAAATTAAGATGTTTGAACATTCGATTCGTTGTGTTAATGTAGTGGTGTTCACACCGATATACCCGGGCCGAGAACAATAGAACCTGGGACAAAAATCAAGAGATTACTGTATGTAGTTCAGACTGGGAGGATGGGGACTTTTCTAGTAAGATCCCGGATGAGAGGTTTCTTAGGGTCCATTTTTACTAAACGGATAGAGAGGCAGGACAGACAGGCTCGCGCAAAGGCCTAGACCCAAAACTATAGGAGGTGTCGAACAGACCTCTGACCGATAGTTAGCCTTTCTTTTTTTAAGGGTGGAGGGGTAGTGTCGGGTTCGGTTTCCCCTTGAGATGTAGTTTGGGGAATTATAAAGGCCTTATGCCGTCACCATACCGACTAAACCCACCGCCCAGGTCTCACCCACGGACATATGGACAGTGCGAAAAGCGCTGGGGGGGGGAGGAGCTTGAAAAGACGGAAGGGGTATCAACCACGTCGGCCATCTTGGCATGAACTGTATGTGGTGCGCTCTATAGGCGACTTTAAATACTAGTGTAGCGTCTGTAGCCACTCTGTAGCATGTTGTCTGCACACGGGTCACGGTGAATATACGTGATTCAATTGTACATTTTAAATGTTCCAGCATCATTACATAGATGGCAACACTAGTAGTTCAATGCAATATGGCCGCAGTCAACCATCCCTCCCCGCACGCTTGGAGCCCCCTCTCGCCCAGAAGTCTACTTTACGCACAGTCCATATGTCCGTGGTCTCACCACACCTTTTTTCTCAAACTTTTGTGCATAAACTAATACGTAAGTGTTAGTGTCTCGAAAACTAATTAATCAATTTGAATAAGAACCGTTAGGAAATGCTCTAGCTGTCCTCAGCGTTCGATACTTTCATCGCTCATGAATAGTCTGCGGATCTTTTTGCAAGATAAAAATTTCTTACCTAAATTGCAACAAACTGGAGTGAAATAGAAATTTATTTATTTCCTTATTATGTTCAGTAGGTTGAGAATAATATAATAGTATGTTTAAATGTTTCCAATATTTTTAACTTCCCGATTCATAGGGAAGTTACTGTTTGTTATTTTAAATTACACCTGCTCATTTTTGTCATAAATGCATGAAATCCGCAGTCTACTCATGAAACAAGTAAATGTAGTCGCAATTGTATCGTGTTTGGTCTCATGGTAGTGGAATGGGATAGTAGAAGAGGAAAAGGAGGGGAGTCTTGCAATCTGGCTTCACTGCTAAGCGCGGTAAGGACAATGTGAAATAGTTGATAGTGGGGGAACTGGTACACTGTTAGTGGGGGTGGTGAACCCAGATAGCACTCGGACGTCCGCTTTACGTCCAATGGACGTATGGACGTAAATTAGACGTACATCGGACGACCATTGGACGTCCGTGCTATCTAGGAAGCGAAAGTGGGGTAGAGGATGCCCAGGCCTGCCATACGTCACCGTGATCAGTGAAGAAATTCAGCGCATCGATTCGCAGCAATGGCCACCAGATGGCGTGAGAACAGTACCGTGTCTACAATAAGGTAGCAGGGGGCCAGAGCCCTGTGGCAGTTACATTGGCGAGAGTGTACCGGTGTTATTGGTGGGACGTGTGTTCCGTTTTGAAACTGAACCCTTTGCACTCGGAGCTATTTTAACTGCAAAATTAAACATTTCTTTCGATCTAGAATATTGCCATTCCCTATGATTTTTGAAATGTTATGCATATGAAATTGATATAGTACCTCATACAATACCTAAATGTTTAGTAATTGATTAGATACCGGTACATTTAATAATGTAAACAAGATTTTGAATAATGGTACAGCAATTTTTAGTGGTACCTCAGAGCGGACAACTGAGTGCAAAGGGTTGATTGCTAACGTTTCAAGGGTAGCTTAACCCTTTACCTTTTCATATGTATATACTTATAAGTTTTTTAAATTCTGCGGGGTACTCAAGGTACCCCATTTTTCTGTTACTGGGGCTGAAGACGCCGCCATCTGGTGGCCATCGCGTGCGAATCGATGCGCTGAAACTCTTCACTGACCGTGATCGCACGAAGTGTTGCAGTTTCAACTGCACACCAGTGCGCGTCGAAATTATGAAATTATTTCTTCGCTCTTATTCTACGAACACCCGGTGGGTACCACGTTCGACTCGTAGCCGCGACACGCGGTCGTTCGCAATTACGAAAAAGCTATTCACTTAATCGTCTAATGACTGCAAGGTTTCTCTCAGTACGCGAACTTTACGTTAATCACCGAACGGAAAAATTCAACAAATTCCTCCCCCTCCCCACTCGCATCTCATCTTCGGATCGCGAGTCCTCGCGGTCATCCGGCCTTCTCTTCGCAGACGCAGTTTCTACTCAGGAAAAACGAACTCTTGGTCCCTATATTTTTTCGAAATCTTTCCCCCCCCTCTCACTTCCTACAATCTCCTGTTCTGTTCTCTCGTTTCTCTATCTATTGTGTGCTCGTCCCAGAGTGGCCAGACGAGTCCGACCTTGGAACTCGCGAGGGGAATACAGTACCCCTTCTCTGATGACCAGCAATATGCGCAAGCGCGACGGAGATCACGTGGCGCGAATGACGAAGCGTGGCGCTTGCGCATATTGCTGGTCATCAGAGAAGGGGTACTGTATTCCCCTCGCGAGTTCCAAGGTCGGACCAGAGATGCCAAATGGAGGAACCTGGAGGAACCTTCCCCTCCGGCTGGGCCCCCACTCTTACCTCTACTAGTTCTACTGCGCACGCGCCACACACGACGTACCTCTGCTCTGCCCTTAGACCATATATACCTATAGACCCGGCATAGGTATAGTATGTGCATGAAAGCAAAGAACAGGAGTGGATTTGGGCATGGAGAAATACACCCGATGAATGCGAATAGCGGGCCACCGGGTGTATTATTCCGTGCAAAAAGGTTGAGAAAGAAGGTCTGGTGAGACCTGGGCGGTGGGGGTTTAGTCGGTATGGTGTTTTGGCAAGGCCCTGATAATTTCCAATTAACAACTTAAGAACCGAGCCCGACACTACCCCCCCGACTGTCATCGTTAGGGGGGTGTGCATAAGCAGCATTCCCCCACCGCCCTTAAACAAAAAAAAAGGTATAGTATGTGCATACAAAATTACCTGGTGTCCACAAGCCTCGATTCGAGATAATTCAAAATGGTGGATAGTGTATCAGACGAAACGAGTGCACAGTACACAAGTATTGTATTCGACATACACATGTATGTTTTTACTGTTCTTTTTTAAAATAAAGTAAGTTGTGAGGAAAAAAATACAGATTTCATATTATCAACTCCTACATTAAAATTTAGCTTCTTCCAAATTATAATCGACAAAATGAGTTAACCATATTTAAAATAATAAGAGTAAAGTAAAAATGAACGAGTAATAAAATAAAATACATGTATGTATATTACACAGTTGCAGTTTCCATAAATATTTATACAGAATGACTTGTAACGACGATTCCCCTTTCCCCTCTGCCACTTTACCTTCGCGATACTGCGATTTCTCAACATACTATAGCACTTTTCCCACAAGCGTCGTCTGCTAGCCGGTTTAATCTTGGAACAAGGCAGAATTATCTGCGCCGGGTCTATAGGTATATGTATATGGTCTAAGGCTCTGCCCGAGTGAGTCACGTTTAGAGGTACGTTCGTGTGTGGCGCGTGCGCAGTAGAACTAGTGGAAGTAAGAGTGGGGGGCCCAGTCGGTGGGGAAAGCAGTGATGCCAGATTCGTGGGTCTTGGGATTTTTCCCCTCCGCTCGCTCAGCCGACTCGATTCCCCACTCTAACGCACCGTCGTCGACATAGTAGAGGTACGCTGGGGGTGTAGCGCGCGTGCAATCGAACAGGCACTCACACGGGCAGAGGAGATGTACGTTCATGTGTAGCACGTGCGCAGTAGAAGCAACGTAGCAATGACGGTGCGTCAGAGTGGGGGGTTGAGCCGGCATCACTGGGGGAAAGTTCCTCCAGGTTCTTCCATTTGGCATCTCTGGGTCGGACTCGTCTGGCCACTCTGGCTCATCCAGGCAATGAACGGAACCCAAGGCAGATGCACTCGCTGCTCGACCAGTTCTCTGCCACGTGGATCCTCGTTTCATGCGCGGACAATGCCGACATAATCGTCGAATGAAATTGCAATAGTATTGTTGAACGGTGACACATGGGCTGTAAGAACGTCAACGTTAGTGTACGTTTAACAGTATCTGTATTTGTGCGTAAACTTTTCAACAGAAATGTACGTTTTTATTTTCGAAAATATTCGATAATGAACGTGGTACGATGTTACTCGTAAGTTTACCACGATTATTTTGATTTGCTTCTTCCCGTGACTTCGTTTGAGAAAACGACGAACAATATGTTCAGGAAAATTGATTTGTTGGGAACGTCATTCGAATACTCCGAATAAACCAAGGAAACAATTATTTCTTTCTACAATGTATAAATATGTATTAGAAACGTTAGACGAGTGTATAAGACTCGTGGTCACCAAAGCTTTAATTGAGAAACATATCTACAAAATTGTAATACTTCGACACATTTCGTGGACGTTCGTTAGTCTAAAATCGAATGTAAATAAATCAATCAAAAACGCGAAATTTACAATACCTTCCTCGGATTTTCCTGTGATTCCCCTAGAAATACAGTTAGTTTCCAAAAGCTTTTTGAAAGCTGATAAATAAGTAAAAATTTTTGAAATATTTGAAACGTGGTAGGTATTAGTGCATTTTTGCAACTGACTCTAAAAGAATCTATAAAAATACTGTAATATACATGTGTTAGTGAATCAATTTCAGGTAAAAAAAACTGTGTGTTGATACAAGACTAACTGTCAAAGGTATTTGAAGGTCACTTTCTCTAGTGACACTATCCTTTATCCTCTCGTTGTCAGCGTTACTCTCAACAGTAGATGCGACAGCAATTTTAAGACTGCTGACAGGTCTGCGTTCGCCGGATGGTTCTACTTTCAAGAATAAAACTGTCGAGTCACAAAAGAATGGAGTCTCTTAACCCTCATCTTGCCCGGCAATTCGACATATGTTTCACCGACATTGAAGAAAAATTACACGTCCGAAATGTGAACAACAGAGTCGCCAGTTTAAGACCTGTGTCCCCACTCTACCTTCCCCTTCTCATCTGGCGACTCTGGATGGCAGTGAGAAACTTGTAGGGACCACGTGACATCCCTACTCCTTGCTACACGTCTTCCGCTATTAGCCGAATCGTTTAACGCAGACAGCAAATGCGCGTATTAAGGTTGATTCATACACGTCAGTTCCGAGAGTCTGTCAGAATAAACTTATCCAGGTTTAACGTTCCGATACTCGCGCGTACTTATCTCACAGACTTGCGTCTAATGCGTTTAGAGCGGGAGGTAACTTGGGCTGTTCTTCCGTTTATGGCAAAAATCAGAATTCGATGAAATTTTGAAAATAGGTTCTTTTTTTACTAAAAGGATTATTGGCAGAAGGATTTTTGGCGCGTCGAAAAAAAAATTTTTATCATTTCAATGTTGCGCTCTACCTTAGCGACTACTGACTTACCGACTTTGTACTTTATGTTCGTGCTGTGCGCATATGTCATATATATATTCTGGAAATTAATGAACCAATATCTACAATGGGAAGATAATACGATGAGAATTAATTTGGATTAGGTTAACCCGAAAAGTTTATTTATTATTTAGTTATATTATTATTATTAGACTGCGGATTATATGCATTTATGACAAGAATGGACACGTGCAATTTAAAGGAGTGGACGAATTACAAAGATTTAAGGACATCGATGTACTTGTTTCAGCTTGACAAGACAAATAAACGAAGTAAGAAATTTCTATTTGGCTTTTGTGTCTTGCAATCGATGCAGACATTTTTTATTTTGCATAAAGATCCGCAGTCTACTTATTATTTATGTGATCAGAATAAAAATTTCAAGTTTACCTTATATATGTATTACTTTAAACTAAAGAGGATTCGTTTATAGATGATATGTATGAATTTTTATGACGCTGTGAGGTGAACTGGGCTGGTGATGATCCCTTTTTACAACTAATTGAAGATATTCTATATAAAATAGAAAGTCGGTAAGTCGGTAAGGTAGAGCGCGACATTGAAATGATAAACAAAATTTTTTTCGATGCGCCAAAAATCCTTCTGGCAATCGTCATCTTAGTAAAAAGAGAACCTATTTTCAAAATTTCGTCGAATTCTGATTTTTGCTATGCCAATTATTGGACTGACGTGTATGAATCGACCTTTACTGTGTCTGGCGATGTGATGACGCTGACGTAAATTGTTGATTTCACTAAATAAATCGATATGAACTCAACTGTTTGTACATCTAACAAATAATTTGGCAGTTCACGCGAATAATCTTACTTTAAACATATTTGATTCTAAGCAAAATTTAAATGTTATCATGATCACGCATGATCGAACCAATGCGCCGAAACTTTTAAATTTTGCTTAAAGCTTATTACGATCGCTAAACGTAAAACTGATATTTGATTCTACCTCGGGTTCCCATAAGGAAGAATGGAAATTGACAAAGTTAATCATTTACCTCTGCATCAGATTGATTTCTTACGATGATGGGGTCAATGTGACACCAAGGAATGAATTAAGTTCGAATAACGAGGAGCAGATGAGGGTTAACGGACAGTCAACCGAGAGAGCACTCGTTTCTAGGGGTGGTCGGGTACAAGAGCCTCGAGTCGGGTTTTGATGACTCGGGACTCCGAACAATGTTAATTTTCGAGTTCCCGACCTGACCCGATTTCGATTTTTATTAATAATAAACGCTCATTATTAGTCCAACAGACGTGTTTTTCACGGACTTATGTCGTGGCCCTGATTAGAGACCATCGTTTTGGACGTGTATTGAGGATACACGTACAGTGACTCTTACTAATATTCGCTCACTCTTAAAAAGACGATAATATTTTTAATATTGTACTATACGATTTGAATTTTTTGGAGAAGCTAGAGCAATTAGTTTGCCACAGGATGTGAACAGAATTTTGTCAAAAATTGCAATTGATCGGAATTGATCGAGAAACAATTTTTGAGGAGAACGAATGATGTTGTTCCACCATATTGGATCCGACATTTTGTTTTAAAAAATTTCAGATTCGTGATCAGCCACTCCAAAAATGTCTTGACATCAATTTCCAACCAGAATTAATTATTTTTTAACGTATATGTCTGCCAAATTGGATTCGCGATTTTGTTCTTAAAAATTTTATGTTCGGATTCGTGATCAGCGCCCCCAAAAACGCCTTAACCCATAGCTGGGCGTATGGGGTCTATTTGTCCCCGAGTGATATAAAATAAGTACGAATTCCATACTTCATGTAATCGTCGAAAATGATGTTTCCTTCGTGTTATCATGAAGTTTGTCTACATAGTTTTTAACATTCGCATTCATAGTTGAAATTATTTGAAAATTGACAGAAAAGATCCCATGAACATTGGGGTCCAAAGAGACACCATGCGTCCACTAACGTAAGTTTATAAACGCGCCCAGTTAAGGGTTAACAACAATTTTCAACCAGATCCAATAATTTTTTAGTAAGTTTTGAGGTTTTGACCACGTTTTCGGCTTTGGCGTTGGCCAGCAGTGGAGTGAGTAGGCACTTATAGGGTTAAAGCACGAATGATGTATGTATTGTATGTATGTACGTATGTGTATTAACAGACAACCCTATGTATATGTAAATTTATCAAATAGAGAATCGGAACAGAAGAATTCTAAATTTGTAACTGCCAACGAATTGTAAAAAAGAAGATCGGATCGATACGAGCAACTGTGACAAACAACACGTCTGTCAACGACTGAGCTATACGTGTGTCTTGTTTTACAAATAAATACGGCTTATATTAACAGACAACCCTATGTATATGTAAATTTATAAAATAGAGAATCGGAACAGAAGAATTCTAAATTTGTAACTGCCAACGAATTGTAAAAAAGAAGATCGGATCGATACGAGCAACCGTGACGAACAACACGTCTGTCAACAATTGAGCTATCCGTGTGTCTGTATTACAAACAAATACGGTTTATTCGTTACACACTGAACAGGGATCGCGTCCTCGACTCCAGATTAATAATGAGCGTTTACCGTATTACGAATTTTAATTACCCGAAATTACGAATTTATGTACCCGCGCATCCCTACTCGTTTCCAACGATCTCTGTCGCAGTATACAGGGTGTCCCAGAATAAGTGTAACTCCCGGAAATGGGAGGTTCCTTGGGTCATTTGAAGCGACATTTTCCTTTGCAAAAATGGCGTCCGCGGCTTTGTTTAGGAGTTATTAACGAAAAACACTCACCAATCAGAGCGCGGCTACACTGGATTGATTCTGGCTCGGCCAATAGCGACACCGCGTTAAGCCGGACCTGTCGCCGAGTCGGACTCCGTTCGCTATAGCCGAGCTCTGATTGGTCCGTGTTTTTCGTTAATAACTCCTAGACAAAGCCACGGACGTCATTTTTGTAAAGGAAAAAGTCGCTTCAAATGACCCAAGGAACCTCCCATTTCCGGGAGTTACACTTATTCTGGGACACCCTGTAGGCTTTTTCCCCTGCGTCACCGTCGACTAAAATCGGAAAGATAGATATACGCTTCCTGAATAACTGCACGACGCGACGTAGCCGTTTGCGTTGCGAGCGACTCGTACATACATCCCCGTGTTCTCTGAACGCTGACGTTTCGAACGTATCGCCTAAACGTTCGTTAAGTACGTGCACCGACGACCGTCGTCCGTCCGCTACTACGTATCCTAGAACCTTAAAACGACAACTTCGAGCTTACGCTACAGGAACGAACCTATTCTTTCTCGACCGACTTCTCCCCCTCCCCCTCGTATCTATATCCTCTGTTCACGCCGACGAGTTTCGTTAGCGTATATCAAAAGGACTATGTACAAAAGGAGCGGTCGTGCGAGAACGCCTCGCGCGCATCGCATCGCATCGAGCGGAAAGTGATCGCGGGGACCGGAAGTCGGAGCACGGACAGCGCTGACAGTACTCGCCGAAGAGAACGCCTCCCCACTAGCCTCGGGCTTAGGAACTATACTTACTGCTACGCGATAACTGTCCTGTTCGTTTGTGCGGACCAGGACTCGACCGGTCTCGAGAATCCGTAGACGACTCCGGCCGGTGCAGTCGTCTTCCGTTTCCGGTGCAGGGGCCTGCATCGTGCACCTGGACAGCTGGCAACGTGGAATGCACCAGCGCGACAGCCATCTTGGCGAGACGCGGGCGAACAGCGAAATATAACGCGACAAATTCGTGTTTGTAACGTAACGACGAAGCTTTGTCGGCGGGCTAACAACGAAACGGAAGGAAGAAGTCCTTCATGGGGAATCGCAACTGCACCGGCCGCGATTTTATCTAAACGATGCGCCTAAAAGAATGTGAGATCACTACGATGAGCTCTGTTGTCTGGTGTTTGTTCTCGTTGATCGCGAGACCATCGGAATCTCTTCTTCATTATCTTCTTGGGCGAGTCTCTTGTTCATTGTTCGGGTGCATCGTTCCTGGTTCCTTCCTTCTCGTACTTGTCTTGCGTAGCCTCGCCCTTCCTGGTTGGTTCGTGTGTGCACGGATGTGTTAACGTTTGTCGGGGTGCGTCGATTTCGCATTCTCGGTTCGCTAATATCGCTCCTGTTCGACGCGCTGCGCGGTAGCTCTTTTTCACTGAGCATTCAGTTCAGACCTGTTGACAAAAATCGAAGTAGAACGGAAATGATCCATGTGTAATCGGAGCACGAGGATCTCTGCTTTCTCTCGAAAGATACGTATTTGGTATCGCTGGGGGGAAGCATTCGATCGAACGCATTGAACATCTGTTGTACTGACAAGGAGAACCCCCGCTCTTTCCTTCACGGATTTAGTTCAGGCTTTACAGAGTTATAGATCTCGTTCTCCTGATTACGAAAATACACCATTATAGGCGCAGACGCTCAATAGTTTTCGAGATATTTGCAATTAAAGTTTCATAACTGTAAAAGTAAAGGTTAGTTCAGATTTTTACCATGCAGTGGCGTAACGTAACAATAGCGAGCTGAACTGTTATGCCGCAGGCCCGGGTTCGAATCTCTTCGTGGTAAATTATTTTTTTTTGTTTTTTTTTATGGAAAATGCATTTTTAATGTGAAATAAATATTAAATAAAATATCTTTATTCGCTAAAGGACAAATTGAAGATGATACTTATTATTTTATAGAAGAAACACTAGATCTATTACTACATATACAAAGGATAATAATTATAAAACAATGATAATATTAAAATAATAATACATAACAAACAACAAATATAAATATAAATACAGTAGAGCGGTTAATGTGGTTTGCCGTCACGCTTTCTGTAGTATATTTTTATATCATATTACTTTCTTTGCATTTTTAGGTATGATTATTATACAACTACAGGAAGCGTGACGGCAAACCACTTAAACCGCTCTGATTAGTATTCATTGCATTTATTCTATTTTTTATTTGTATTTATATTTATATTTGTTGTTTGTTATGTATTATTATTTTAATATTATTATCTTTTGTATATGTGGTAATAGATCTAGTGTTTCTTCTATAAAATAATAAGTATCATTTTCAATTAGTCCTTTAGTAAATAAAGATATTTTATTTAAAATTTAATTAACATTAAAAATGCATTTCCCATGAAAAAAAACAAAAAAAAAATTTACCACGAAGAGATTCGAACCCGGTCCTGCGACGTAACAGTTCAGCTCGCTGCTGTTACGCTACGCCACTGCATGGTAAAAATCTGAACTAACCTTTACTTTTACAGTTATGGAACTTTAATTGCAAATATCTCGAAAACTATTGAGCGTCTGCGCCTATAATGGGGTATAACTCTGTAAAGTCTGAACTAAATCCGTGAGGGACAGAGCGGGGGTTCTCCTTGTGAGAATTATTGAAATGGCTGATAAGTAGACTCCGGATTTTATGTATTTGTAACGGAAACGAGCAAGGGCAATTTAAAACAGTGAATACATTAAAAGATTTTAAGGGTGTGAATATACAGTGGCGTGTAATAATATTCAGCCGCTCTAAAAAAGACTATAACTTTGTTAATATTGTACGATACTATTTTAATTTTTTTGGGAAGCTAGAGCAATTAGTTTGCCACAGGATGCGAAAAAAAATGTTGTCAAAAATTGCAATTGATCGGAATTGTAACAAGAATACTAAAAGTTGCATTTTACAACTTCAAAACGTATTTTAATAATTTTCAATATAGGTCCAGATAAAAAAGTTGTAAAATGCAACTCTTAGTATTTTTGCTACAATTCCGATCAATTGCAATTTTTGCCAAATTTTTTTTCGCATCCTGTGGCAAACTAATTGCTGTAGCTTCCTAAAAAAATTCAAATAGTACAGTACAATATTAAAGAAGTTATCGTCTTTTTTAGATCGGCCGAATACAATTATTTTCATTACATTAAAATTATATACGGTAACATTTTACTATAAGTATTGAATCATAAGGGATATCCGGATGAAATTTCCACTAAAATTCATTAAAAAATTATTCCTATATACTGATAATTATCGTAATGGTTGTAATCGTAAAACGGAAGGCGAAGTTTATGAGCTGCATGATAACAGAAAGTTTCACGATTTACTTACTTTAAAGCTTTATAACGTTCCTTTTCTGGGTTGTTGTCTGGTGGTTCACACTCGAAGGATGCCAAAGCCAAAGCTACATTGGACGAAAGAAAAGAAAATGTACCTTCAATATCTGAATATGTAAGATTCTCACGTTCAAACATTTTTTTAAATAATAATATTAGATTGCTACAAATTGAAATAACCGTTTTTCACATTTGAAACTTCCCGCCTTTGTAATTTAGTTTTGCCACGACAGATGACGTTGAAGTAAATTTAAACAAACAGAAATTCTTCATTTGATTAAACTTTGAATTGAACTTGGAATTTAAACAAACAGAAATTCTTTACTTGATTAAACTTTGAATTGAACTTGGAATTTAAACAAACAGAAATCCTTTATTTAATTAAACTTTAAATTGAACTTGCAAATTAAACAAACAGAAATCCTTTATTTAATTAAACTTTAAATTGAACTTGGAATTTAAACAAACAGAAATTCTTCATTTAATTGGACTTTAAATTGAACTTGGAATTTAAACAAACAGAAATTCTTTATTTGATTAAACTTTGTTTTGAACTTGGAATTTAAAGAAACAGAAATTCTTAATTTAATTGGACTTTAAATTGAACTTGGAATTTAAACAAACAGAAACAGACAAAACTGTTAGACATATGAACAATTTAGTTTATTTACTAGGTTCCTTTGTACCATCGAATACATCAAAGTGAAAGATCACGATAAACTTACCATTTTCTGTTAACACAGGGCTTGCTTGTATAAATGCAATGACGCGTGGGTTCTTCTCGAAGGGGCACGCTACTTGTTTCCAGGCGATGAATTCTGTCACTTGCTTCGCCAGTTGCCAAAATTTCTCGAAATTAATGTGGCCATTTGGTAACCTGAAAGAATTGCGCTAATTAGCAACAACCTTGAAATTGCATGCATAGTTGAAAAACCATTAACTTGTTGGTACCTGTCATTTAGGGGTATGTCCCCGAAGTATAGGACAAGTGAACTTTTTAAGTTTTTTAACTTTTGAAGCGATTAAAATGTTTTGGCTAATAAAAACATCAAGGCTCGATTTATTTAGATTTCGTGCAATTTTGAATGGAATACGTGCTTAGCTACAGAAAATTATCGATTCAATTTCCATATAAGTAACATCATAATTTGAATAATTATAAAATCAGAAATCTAAGGACGGTCATTTGTCCGGTAGTAAGGTAAAGGTACAAGTAGTTGACCATGTACAAGTAGTTGACCATTGTATAGAAAGACATAAAAAATAAGATTTTTATAAGCTGTACACTTTTGTTGAAAATGAACCTCGGATGACATATCATTTGTTGTAACATGTACTCTGTTCCTCAATTAAACTTTTTATGGAATTGATTAATTTTATTTCTTAATTTCATTCTTTAATTTCTTTAATATCTAGCATAAGTGGTCAACTACTAACGAATAGGATGTCAATTACTAGATTTTTTAATAAAACAACTGTTAAATGATTTCGGCGCTACGGTTCGATAGACAACAAAACTATTAACTAAGCAATTTTGCTAATTTTCAAATTAATCGACGTTTCGGTCATTGATTTTGACCATTTTCTAGATTGAAATTGAATTGCGTCTGTAAGAAAAACGAAAAATTTTTTTAACACGATGACATACAATATTCAAAAAAAGTAACTATTAAATGTTTAAATGTAAGGGAAAAAACCAGTTTTTCACAATTTCTTACTAGATTTTTTATTTTCAAAAGTGGTCAACTTTTGAAGCAATTAGTAAACGTGTTTTAAAAAGTGGTCTTGGTACATAATTTAGAAGACTTAAAAAGTGTCTTCAGACATCGACTCTCGCTATTTGATGACAGAGTAAGTGGTTACTACTGTTCGCGTGGAAAACTTCTCTTAATTAGTCAACTACTAGTACCTTTACCTTAGTAGGTTTAGTGTTAAATAAATCAAATGATCAGAAGAAACATTTAGTCCTTCTGGAAAACCGAGGTCGTTAGTTCTATTTGTTAAAAAAAAGTTACTCCGACTTGAAGAGCGTGTCGTCAATTATGAGACTGACTGTGTATTCTGTTTTAAGACTATTCTGTTCAGAAAATGGCCGGTCGATAAATGCAACGTTGACTCCCTCAGCGTATGCGTTATCTCATGTTTGCGTACTGTGTTAGGCGTTACCCACGGGCTATCGGCTGTTTGTTATTTTGTAAAATTAATTTCGGATAATCCTGATCACATTAGCTGCCGCGGGATACGCATGGATACGTTAAGTTAATGGTTGGTTCCATAAATTTCAGGCTTAGGGCACATTAATCAATCTTCAGTTTGACGTATGCTTCAATTGATTTGAATTTAATGAGAACTGCTGTCTATCGTACGAGTTTCCAATTAATACAAGCCCTGCGAAGAAATCGATACTACGTCACTGGAAATAGATATAAACAAACTGGAAACAGTATAACACTCGAATGACAATTGTTTTTATTGTTTGAACCTATTCGAACAATTTAAACATATTGGACACTGGCTAGTATATTCTTCTTCCAATTATCCTATGAAGCTGAAACTATGGAATAGGGTTTGCACAAAAACCGGTTTTCGAATTTTCACTTTTCCATCAAGTCGGTTTAAACCGGTCTCGAATTTTTACAAATGAAAACCAAGACATACTGACAACTTAAGATAGAAGTTATTAATTTTTTTTATTCATAATAATTATCATTATATTTTTGTTTATAATAATTATACGTACATAAAATTCTTGAAATAAAGAATTAACAAAATAACACCCTTAAAAAATCACATAAATTAACAAATTTTTCATATTTATGTAAATTTTACTTTTTTCTTTGTTTAATAAAATATGACTTCAAAAAGCAAAGAATGTCAATGGATTTATTGTTTATTCGTGTCCTTATTTTGGACATAAAATTACCAGAAATTGAAAAAAGTTGTCCACTTGCTTCTTAACTGGGCTTAGTTGTCTTTGAAGCGTTAAATTAATAAATCTAAATTTTTTGTTCTTCCATTTGCAGCCTCTAGGACCAAAAACTCCTTCTTTAATGTTTGAGGACTAGAGGAAGCCACTTCTTCAAGTTCTTGCAGATATTTAATTATTGCTATTACGACAGCATTTTATATCATAGATATGTTTTGGTTTTCTTCTTCGTCACTTTTTTAAACATCGGAGTCACCTTCTGTAGAATAATCTTTATTTAATCTTGACAATATCTGTCCGAATAACTTAATAATTAAGTATAATATAATAAATAATAATTAATATAATTAATTAATATAATAAATATAATATAAATAATAATTAAGTATAATTATTATAATTATACTTAATTATTGTTTAATTAATAATGTCAGTTTTTGTAATTAATGGAAGAAATTTAGTAAAAGAAATTTACTGGTGGTATGTATAAATCCGGATTTTTTACTAAAAAAACCGTTTTCGAATTGCATGACTTTCTTTTAGAAATCAGTTTTTAAAAACCGACAAACCCTACTATGTAATACATCGATGCCCTTAAATATCTTAAACGTGTCCACTGCTTTAAATTGCACGTTCCCATTTTTGTCATAAATGCACAAAATCCGCGGCCTAATAATAAGTAATTGCAATAATAATAATAATTGTGTATTCAGCTAGAAAATGATTTATATAGCACTTCATGAAATTTTACAAAATTATGCTATATTATTATGTTTTGTGTTTTATGTTTTTCAGTGAAGCGATGGAAATTATTCTATTAAGCGACCAGGTAGTTGAAAGGTTAATTTTTTCTCGTTGCGAGAGCGTAATTACAGTATTTAGGCGTACGTCTAATTAGGTCACGTTAATTACCTGGCGAACCAATTCCGGCAACATCACAGTATGTATTCTTTCAAAGAATTAATATTGAAACGGAATATTTCACTTGGTGAAAGGAAAGTTTATAGCCTGGCACGCTCCTGGTACTTCTGCATTTTGTAATTTCAAGAAGTGGGTTCAAAGTGGTCAGTTTGAGAAGAAGACTTGGAAAGTTCCGTGGTAGTGCGTTCAAGTTCTGCATACTCTTCGAAAGCACTGTAATTCCACGTTCAAACAATCCCGAAACGTTTTTGATGAGAAGCAATAATGTCAAATAATGATTCCCTGGATTGCAAATGCGAACACAAATAGGAAATTACGAGCGGGACACGGAAAAAATGAATTTCGAGTGAATTTTTCAGTTTGCAAGTGGACGTTATGAAAAACATTCAGAGAACGCGCAGAAACACGTGTCGATTTTTATGAATCTGTACGAATATTGCCATATTTCGTTCGTAGCAGTTTTTACCACGTTTTTATTAGCTCGTTTCGTTGCTTGTCCGTTCAGTACAAATATTACAATTGATTTTAAACTAACTTCCCGATGAGTTCGAGAGTTGAAACTTTAAACATATCTCAGAATTGGATGAAAATGCAATATTTAAAAAAAACAATTTTTTAAAAATTGTGTATTTAGGAGATAAAAAATGTAGGGATCTTGGCGGGAATAGAACCCGAGCCTCACTAAATACGCTCGATAGTACGTCATCGTGCGATCCACACTCCGCGCGACAGCGCTCCCTACTCCATTCCGCGTTCCCACTACGACTTATCCCCACTCCACTGACCCATTCGCACCGAAGGAGCTCAGTGTGATGTTCCTCGTTTTGTCTCGCGTATTTCCATTTCTTGCTAAATATCACCTTTATTTTTAATGACACGAAAAATATTTATGGCACAACTTCCCGATGAGCTCGAGACTTGAAACTTTAAACATATCTCAGAATTGGATATGCAATATTTTTAAAAAATTTTAAGAAAAAACTCTACGCTTAGGAGATAAAGAATGTTTAAATATTCCACTTCGCCCCTCACGAGAGGGAAAGAAAGTAGGATGAACGAAGACTTAAACTCTTCGAACACACTTCTTCTGTATGCATATGTTTCTTCCAACATTTCCGATGAGCTAGAGACTTGAAACGTTAAACATATCTCAGAATTGGATGTCAATGCAATATTAAAAAAAAAACAATTTTTTTAAAAACTGTGTATGTAAGAGATAAAAAATGTAGGATCTTGGCGGGAATCGAACCCGAGCCTCACTAAATACGCTCGATAGCGCTCCCTACTCCATTCCGCGTTCCCACTACGACTTATCCCCACTCCACTGACCCATTCGCACCGAAGGAGCTCAGTGTGGTGTTCCTCGTTTTGTCTCGCGTATTTCCAGTTCTTGCTAAATATCTCCTTTATTTTTAATGACACGAAAAATATTTATGCATGATGAAAATTGCATGTACAACGTGTGCACTTATAACTCATAATGTTATAACATAAATATAACATAAATAAAACATTAAGTTCAAATGTAATCCTACTATTAGCTTGCAATTTTATCACATTGTTTTAGACTTAAGGTCACCAAGTTATGTAAATACTTATGCATATTCAAATGTATTTTTTCAATCGCTACAAGACAAAATAAGAAGAAAAGTAATTTCCTGATAAAAAATAACGATGACCTGGAAAAAGACTAAGAAAAAATAACCGGATAAAAAAATTGTTCTTTTATGATATTCCTCCTTCGATACAATTTAAATTATGCCATAAATATTTTTCGTGTCATTAAAAATAGAGGAGATATTTAGGTGGCCTGCTTTGATTTAGGTGAAGTGTAAATGCATCAATTATCTACTGCATGCGCTCCACGTTTATCGTATTAAATCTTCCAAGTACTTTCATAGCTACTCAAAATTCACAATCCCAAATTTTCAGGACTATCTGTACGAGGTTGGGAATCTGAATGGAGCTAGGTACAATTATTTCATACTTTTTAGTCCGTCTTAAAATCGTGGTATTTTTTAAAAACTTATTTTTATTTAAATAATCTTCATTTTAAGGGAGGAATCAATCCTTTTTATTCGAACTGGCCCTTCCAAGCAAGTGTCAATAAATCGCACACGATGAAGGATATAAAAAAATACTTGAAATTCGAAGTAAACACCAACGCTGTACAGGGTGTAAAGAAATGTTTGATCCTGGCTGCCATTGGCGTATTCCACATCTTCATTCCACATCCACATCAAATTTTTGTGTTATTGTAGTGTATTCTATGCATCATGAGGACAAAAAGTGTTAAGGGAACCATGGGTGAGTTGTGTTTTGACTTCGGTGAAGATATGTGAAAAAAGTTGCCGCTAAATTGTCCTTGACCTTGAATTTCAAGGACAAATTTTTGTGTTATTACATTGTATTCTACGCATCATGAGGACAAAAAGGGTCAAGGGGGCCACAGTATGAGTCAAAACTCAACTCACCCATGGTTCCCTTAACACTTTTTGTCCTCATGATGCGTAGAATACAATGCAATAATACAAAAATTTGCCCTTGAAATTCAAGGTCAAGGACAATTTAGCAGTGACATTTATTTACATATCTTCACCGAAGTCGAAACTCAACTCACCCATGGTTCCCTTAATACTTTTTATCCTCATGATGCGTAGAATACAATGCAATAACACAAAAATTTGCCCTTGAAATTCAAGGTCAAGGACAATTTAGCAGTGACATTTATTTACATATCTTCACCGAAGTCAAAACTCAACTCACCCATGGTTCCCTTAACACTTTTTGTCCTCATGATGCGTAGAATACAATGCAATAACACAAAAATTTGCCCTTGAAATTCAAGGTCAAGGACAATTTAGCAGTGACATTTATTTACATATCTTCACCGATCCGAAGATGTGGAATACGCCTATGTCAGCCCGGACCAAACATTTCTTTACACCCTGTACACACACATGGTAGGAACGAATTCTTTCTCAAAACACAGATCCGTATGGTTTCGCGTACAGTGTTGTTGCGGAGCGTGCACATTTCGAACAGGATTTCCGTCTCGTGCGGCGCGGACATCGAACCGTTCTCAAAAAGAAGCTGTTGTCCCCGATGCGGCCGACCCAAGAAGACAACTTCCGCGGGTAAAAAAACGCATCTGTTCAACGGACGGAACGCTAGACAAATCACCGGCGCGGCGCGGCACGGGCGGCAGAAAAAAAAGTCGATAGTTCCCAGGGAAAGTTCTCGTTCGCCAGCGTTTTGAAGACTGTTCGCGCAGCTGTGCTCCCGTTTCGAAGTTGTTTGATACGCCGGAAAAAGGAACGAATTTCGGGAGTCGTCGCATCCTGCACGACCGGAACGATATATCCCGGTAACGATCCGCGGGAGCGATACAACGGCCGAGAATAGACGGAGCCCGGTGTATCGGGATGCTCGCGGAAGCATCGGAAAATTACGAATCGAACTTGAGCAATTTATCGTCGGTCGGAAGCACGCGAATACGTGTGCATACCAACGACGCTCGCTTCCGGTTACGGGAATCGCCGCGTAACGGCCGCGTAACAGACGTTTACATACGCGCAGCTATTCGTCTTCCGTCACCGGATCTTCCGCAGGACCGATATCTATCGGCGCGCCGCGTGTCTCGAGAAACCCATCTTTCCTCGTCGCCCGAGCAAGTCCCAACCCCGCGATCTCGAACCCCAGACCGCCCTCTCCCTTCCGATCGAAACGCCACGCCGTTGCAATTACGTATCTCGTCCTTCGAGCAGGAGGACAGATAATTGGTTCAGGCTACGCGTTTGCCTTTATTAAACTGTGTTGCACAGGACGCATTGGGAATCGATGAGGTGGTACTTTCTAGGGTTATTGATACCTCGACGTGACTGCTGGAATAGCGTTTTGTGTGCCGCGTCGCGATGATGCAGTTGATAGAAGAGAATTGAGTAATTATGTAGAGAAGGTCTGTCTACTCCGATTTTGATGAAATTTTAATATGTTATGCAGCAACACATTCTGAACAACTTTTTCCTTTTGCAATATAGGGGGGTCGGTTCTAATTTTGGAGATATTCGCAAAAAACTATTGCTAATACTGTATTGAATTTCATGAATTTATTTTATCGAGAGTTAATTGTTTTTGAACAATTGAAAATAATGTTATCGGCGCCACGGTTCGATCTAATTCTATAGCAACACACACACACACACACACACACACACACACACACACAAACACACACACACATATATGTGTGTGTGTGTTTTTTTGGAAACACGCTATGAAACGAAGGTAAAGTATATATATATATATATATATATATATATATATATATATTAATATTAATATGAATATATTATATATTGTATAATATTATATATTTTATTTTATATTATATTAATATTATATATTTTTTTGGAAATACAAAAAATATATAATACTAATATAATATATAATATTATACAATATATAATATATTATATTAATATTATATATATAATATTAATATAATATATATAATATTATATAATATATTATATATATTATATGTATATATGCATGTGTGTGTGTGTGTTTGTGTGTGCGTGTGTGTGTGCCGTCTGTGACGCGAATAATACTTAATTTTTGTGTCATAAATCTAAAAGTATTAATACCTAACCTCAAGAAGTAATTATTTATGTCCATATAATTCTTTATAAAATGTATTTTTCAGATTGTTAACTAGCTTTAAAAATTAAATTTGATAATGGCCATCACTAGAAATAAAACTTGATTGTAGTCGAAAAAAATTAAAAAGGTATAAAAAACAAATTAAAAGTAAGAGCAATCCAAAAGTACATAAAGTATAAGGATATTATTAAAAATGACATATTGAAGGAAAATAGAAGATTGACTAAAAATATACAATTGAAGGGAAGTCAAGAATTGAGGCCATCGTACAAGCTTCTCAATACAGTGGGTAGTGGGTTATTATTAAGAGAGACCGCTGACCAGTTTAAGATTCCAAAAAGCACACTGCATTCTAAAATGAAAAATTTAAGTTCGAAGGATGCTAAGAATGGATAACCAAATGTGCTTTCGAAGACAGAAGAAGGATCTTGAAAAGAGGAGCAACAAAAAAATTATAGAAGAAGAACAATTGTCTAAAAAGTAGGAAAAAGAGAGAAACAAAATTAACAAAGAACAAGAACATTAATAATTTACATGAAAGAGAAAAGATAATTACACAACAATTTAAAGATGTAAAGTTAAAAATCAATGATGAATCTAAAAAATATGGTCTAAAGCAACTAATGATAATAAAGATGAAATTAAAGAAGAGAAAGCAAAATTGTGTACTTAATTAGAGAATATGGAGGAAGAAGTATAGTCTCTTCAAATGATTGCTTTGCAACAGAAAATGAGAAGGTTCAGATCAGAATTTAATATACAATAATAATATTTTCATACTATATGTACATCATTAAAGATTTAATAAATATTCAGTATTATATTCGATAAGTCTCACTCCCCGTAGCGGTTATAGTGCTCGGAGCACTATAGTGTCTGTTATACAGATTATGTATAATTTCAATTTGTCCAACAATAGGTTTTAATTATTCTTGTTAATGCGAATAAAAATATTAACCTAAATAATAATTTTGGGACTTTCAATTACTTAACAAACTCCGAATTGTATGTTAAAACTCTTAAAAAATTGTTTTTGTTTATCTAAAGCGATAAAATATTAACCTAAACAATAATTTTGGGACTTTAAATTACTTAACAAACTCTGAATTGTATGTTAAAACTCTTAAAAAATTGTTTTTGTTTATCCAAAGCGATAAAATATTAACCTAAACAATAATTTTGGGACTTTAAATTACTTAACAAACTCTGAATTGTATGTTAAAACTCTTAAAAAATTGTTTTTGTTTATCTAAAGCGACAAAATTAACGGTAGCAAAAAATGCTGTCCAGGCATAGGGCACTTCACCCTACCTCAAGAGTATAGTCAGTCACTAGGAAGTTCAGAAATTTTAGGGATTACCAAAGTTAGAGCTCCCAACTCTCGAACTGGTGGGTCAAATGTCTCGAAAACTAATTAATTAATTTGTACAAGAACCGATAGGAAATGCACAAGCTGTCCTCAGCGTCCGCTACTTTCATCGCTCATAAAACAAGTAGGTTTACCTATATGTAACACATGATTAGATTCATGTAATCGCAATTGTTTCGTGTTTGGTCTGTTCGAATCAGAAAACTTTCACCAATACGTTGGCAAACGTTTCGTAACGAAATAACTAAAAGTAATAAAGTTTGATAATATAAATAAAAGAGTAACACTATCCGTAGAGACGAAGATCACACTTTGCGAGGGAAGACTATACAGTAAATTATCCATATAAGTCCCTAGCACGGGTCTGCCGAGGGACATTTATGCACCGCAGTCACTATTCTTTGAGTGTTGCCGAACGTAGACAAGGACAGCCGAGCTCGAGAGGCGTCCGTCGCCGAGAAATGTAAACGTAGCTAATCCAAATTGCCAACTTCCTTATTTTTCATCATTTTTGTATGAGACTTCGATTACCACATTTGTGGCATTTTTCTAATGCAAAATGATACCAAACATGATATAATTCCGATGATATTTACTTGTGTAATAGACAGTCAAAGTTTCGGGCGCAAGGAATGCGTCTCTTTCTTTCCCATACGCTATCCTTTTTTTTTTGTTAAGGATAGTGGTAAAATTCAAAACTTCCACTACCCGGGACAACCAATGGGTTGCCCCTCTACTACAGTGGGCCTGATTGAGGCCCCGGTGGACCCGCTTGCCGCACTACTCCCCGGTGTCCCATTTCGGGCTCCCCTCCACTCCTGTTCTTGTCCATATCCCATACGCTATCCTACGCGCCCGAAACAATAACTGTCTATTACACATGTAAATATCATCGGAATTATATCATATGTGGTATCATTGTTCTTAGAAAAATGCCACAAATATGGTAATCGCAGTCTCATAAAAAAATAATGAAAAATAAGGAATGTCATACTTCTCGGCGACCGAGGCCTCTCGAGTTTCGTGGTCCCTCAAGAGGGTACACCCGCAGTAGTGGGGATGGCTCCGGGACTTTTAAAGGCCACACTTTTAAGACATTTATGGATATTTTACTGTAGTTCCTTTTTCGCGCGGTGTGTGAAGCAGAAGTCCGTTTTCACGGGGGCTAAACATCTTCGCGTAAGCGATTATTGGATTTCGTCGGACGCAAACCCTTGGCTCGAATCAACGGGGATCTCTCATCCGGCTTTACGTTTACGTGAACGTGGGTCTGAAATCCTTCATAGACAGGCATTTGGCTGTAGCCTGCGAGCGTCTTGGAGCAATTTGTATTCGCGTTTCTACACGGTGATCTGTTCTAGCAATTCTGGAAAATGTTCCGGTGCTGTTTCTGACGATGCCCTCCCGCGAACCGTACATTTTGCCGGAGACTGTCGCTCCTCTGCTATTTCGGAGATAGCACACGCTGTTACGAGTTTAATGCACATATGTTACGCGATGCGACGCCGCGCCGCGCCGTTCCACATATGCGGCCGAGTATTATGCACGCAGTTGTCCAGTAAATACTGCCTCAAGTAGTGGAACAATTTCGAATAGAATTTTTTTCTCCTGACGAAACTCATTGCGACCACGTACCAAGCTTTTCCGCGGAACGGTTTCATTTCACCGTGCAATCGTACGCGCGGCAAGCTTCCCCAATGAAAAACGTATTCCCGCGAGCGTGTCAGAGTGATGATGGAACGAGCATAGGTCAAAAAACGCTCACGATGGTACCAGATCATACAGAATTCCGCGGGATTTCGATTTATTTCATTCGACACCTTTTTGTTAGTATTTAATTATGTTGCTTAAACCGTTGTACCCTAAAATATACTTCTTGCACCCTCCAAAGAATACGGAAGCCGTTGTAAAGAAATTATGGTTCTTTTATTTTTACTCAATTATTTCATAAAAAAAGTTTTTTAGAAACCACGGTTATATTGAAGTGCACTGAAAAGGAGAAAATAATTTTTTTAGACATTAGTGACTACAAATAAAAGCGTGGACCGAAGGAAACGAAGATTATGTCAGTATAGCATAGCGCTCCACGCTTTTGTTTATAGTCATTAAGGTCTAAAAAAATTATTTTCTCCTTTTTAATGCATTTTAATATAAGCGTAGTTTTTAAAAAGTTTTTTATGTATATTTTAATTTTCTATTTTTTAGTCTTTTTTAAATGGAACGCAAGATATAGTAATACTGGTGTGAAATAGTGAGATATAAAAACGCAAGATATGGAAATACGCGAGATAGAATGAGGGGATGACACCGAGTGATGACGTTTCTTGATAGAGTTCGAGATTATCCAATATGGAACTGAATGAACGGAATACCATACTGAACTCCTTCGGTGCGAACTGGGTTAGTGGAGTGGGAACGTCGCACGGAGGGGGGGTCGCTTACCACGATGACGTACTATCGAGCGTATTTAGGGGGTACGGTACCCACGGATATTACTAGAATATTACTAGAGAAACAAGTAAAAACAGTGTTTGCGGGAAACGACTTTTTGTCCTTATGTGTATATACTTTATGTCCTCTGTGTCCTCATATGTAGTATTTTGAATTTAAAAAAATATATACATATACATACATATCATTTTTTATTAAAAATATATCTAAATATATTATATCTAAATATATATATATAAATATAAATATCTATAATAATAAATAATAATAAATATATATATCTAAATAAATATATCCAAATATACAGGGTCATCCGTATTTGAACGGACAAACGTAAACCAGCTATAAAGAACCCCAAATGGAACAAGTTTTACCCCTGCCACTTTTTTTGTTTCGGCCTTGATTTCTAGAAAATTGCAAAAAACCATAATTTTATTAGTTCACATAAACTTGAATATCTCGGGACTCCAGTGATGAATCTTGATGATTTTTCCTTTGTTTGGTTTAAAATAAATAGGGGCATCTTTTTTGTTAACAAAATGTTTTTGTTTTTTTTAGCACGTTTATTCCAAGAAAATATCCATTGAAGTCACGCATCCTGGAACCGTTCAGATAGCCACAGTCCGATCCAGAAAAAACCAAGATTCGAAGGTCATACAAAAAAATTTTGGGAACAAAAGAAAGATGCTCCTGTTTATTTTCAACACAACAAAGAAAAAATCATCAAGATTCATCACTGGAGTCCCGAGATATTCAAGTTTATGTGAACTAAAAAAATTATGGTTTTTTGCAATTTTCTAGAAATCAAGGCCGAAACAAAAAAAGTGGTAGGGATAAAACTTGTTCCATTTGGGGTTCTTTATAGCTGGTTTACGTTTGTCCGTTTAAAAACGGATGACCCTGTATATGTACAGTAGCGGACGAAAGTTTAAGACCGCTCTAAAGAAGACAATAACTTTTCAAGATTGTATTATACAACTAGCTGACCTGACAGACGTTGTCGTGTCCAAATTTCAATAAATTTGATTGTGATCATTTTGTGAATTTGTGAAAAGCTGTAGGATATACGTAAACAAAGTAAAAATGAGAACAAAACGTATTTCGCAGTGATCATTATAGCAAACAGACGTGGATAATGTAAATTCCTATTGAAATATTGATTAAAAGCTGCGACGTTCATTTTTTTGTTATATTGAAATATGATTCAAAAAGCACTTCTAGTTTTTCTCGAATTTTCATGTTTCTGGGCAACTTTTCCAATTTTTTGTACTCTAAGATCCTGATTCGGACTACAACGAACATTTAACAAAAAAAATTAGCCAAATCGGTCCAGCCGTTCTCACGTGATGTCATGACCAACGAACAGCATTTGATTTTTATTATATAGATTTGAACTTTTTTTTATAGATTTGATCCTTTTACCAAAGGATGCGAAAAGAAATTTTTTCAAAAATTGCAATTCATCGGAATTGTTGAAAAAATACTGAACCTTGATTTATCAACTATTTTATGTGGGCCTATATTGAAAATTTAAAAAATACGTTTTGTAGATCTGTGTCAATTGAACATATCCTGAAAATTGCTTCAAAATCGGTCGATGTTGCAATGAGATACAAACGTTTAAAGATGGTAAAAATTGCAGATTTTCACGATTTTCCATCTTTAAACGTTTGTATCTCATTGCAACATCGACCGATTTTGAAGCAATTTTCAGGATATGTTCAATTGACACAGATCTACAAAACGTATTTTTTAAATTTTCAATATAGGCCCACATAAAATAGTTGAAAAATCAACTTTTAGTATTTTGTCAACAATTCCAAACAATTGCAATTTTTGAAAAAATTTCTTTTCACATCCTTTGGTAAATTAATTGCTCTAGCTTCTCAAAAAAGTTCAAATCGTATAGTACAATATTGTAGGGAGAAGTCGTCTACACATAATCAGCGAGAGTTTCATCGAATCTCGCATCGATAGTAACTGTAACGACGCGACGATTCGATGTTTGTTACTTATTGATTTATTTTCGTTCTTCTTGTTTTATAATGTGTGTTGTTTGATTCAGATTCGTTTGACGTGTGAAAAAGTAAAGACGTGTTTTGATATTGTATCTGATATTTTTAAAATTAAGTCTTAAATTGTTAATATTTTACGGATGTGTTACTTAACTTATAATTTAAATCCTACAATATTGAAAAAGATATTGTCTTCTTTAGAGCGGTCTTAAACTTTCGTCCGCTACTGTATATATATAATTACGTTTGTTTCTTCGGTGGAAAATTTCCGTCCTCTCGTATAAATTGCATTGTTGAATCAACTTCTTAAAAAAAAACCAAAAAACTACTGGACCAAATTGGACCAAAATCTAATCAGCTGTAAGTTACAGCGGGGCACATCGATTGCATAATTCATCTTCATTTACTTTTTCAGAAAACGTTAACGAAAAATTGGATAGCATACGCACGGACATTGAATGCACGCGTACACGCACACACACACACAAACATTTTGCTGAAAATAGTCTAAAATGACTCCAATGACCTTGAAACGTGGAGATCTGTTACAAAATCGATTTTCGGGATCATTACAATAACTTTCCTATAAAATCGGGAAGTTAATAATAACTTGAAATATGTTGGAAGAAACATACGCATACCGAAGAAGTGCGTTCGAAGCGTTTAAGCCTCCGTTCATCCTACTCTCTCTCCCTCTGGCCCTCTATTTATCTGCCTTTCTCGCCTTGTCAACTTCTACTCGAGCTATGAGGAAACAACTTTTGCTATTACAAGTTTAATAAGTTTACACGTGGAACCGAAGAAGAGGGGGCGTTTTTGCGAGCACGAAGACGAAGGAAATGGCACGGCACATTCATCGCAGTAATAAATATGCTCGAAAAAAAGAACGAAAAGGTAAGGGTAGCCGCCCCGCGAGAGATCGAGTTTCCCCGACGAACATAATTATCGAGACGTCAGAAGATTCGTTGGAAAAAATTACTTGGCCCTAGAATGTTCGATGCAATATGGTCGATAGCATTCCTGCGCGGTGTGGACGTTCTCACCTTTAGCGAACTTAAATTGCTTTATAATTATTCCCTCGAATTTTCCAACATCTCCTTGAAATCTCACGGAGAAACACAAATTCGCAGAGTCACGTTCAAACTACTCCACCGGTAAAGTTCAGATTCTGTGTTAGATAAACGTAACTAATCCACTTTTCTTTGAACAAACTTGATATAATGTTGAAGAATGTTATCTCATTGGTGTCCGTAACCTTTTTCAGATGCCATGTGCTCCTTTTATCTACGCGAAAAAATGGTGTACAGGATGTCCTAAAACTCTTGCAAGAAATCGTAATAATGTAGAGCAGAGATGGACATTTTTGAGATAATATACAGCGTGTCCCAAAACTCCTGCAAACCCGAAATGGAAGGTTCCTGAGGTCATTTGAAACAACATTTTCCTTTGCAAAAATGGTCGCCGAGGCTTTGTTCAGGAGTTATTCAGGATTTAGGCTCGGCCAACGGCCATGCACACTTAGCGAGATCTGTCGCTGACAAGGGAACATATTCAGTTGATACCAACCGATTTTGATGAAACTTATGTCAGATATACAGTTCTTCGAAAAATATTTGACAGGTGTTTTTTTTATCGGCAACCATCCACTTTGAAGGGGTGAAAACAGCCCTCAAAACTCGTGGTCAGAGTCATATTTTTTGAGATATCTCGGAAACCAGAGGTCGAGAAAAATTGATTTTCTTTTTAAATTGTGTGCTTTTAATGGGAACCGTAGTTGTGCAAAAAAATTTTAACATAAGACATTTGTTTAAATAATATGTTAAAAATAAACGCTTATATTTCTGTAAAACAAGCCAGTGGAACAGTGTAACACTGTAACAGTGCACCAGTGCAACAGTGCATCAATGCATCAATGCATCAGTGCAACAGTGCAACAGTGCACCAGTGCAACAGTGCAACAGTGCAACAGTGCAACAGTGCAACAGTGAACCAGTGCAACAGTGCAACAGTGCAACAGTGCAACAGTGCACCAGTGCAACAGTGGACAGGGTAAAAGTGGAACAGTGCAACAGTGCAACAGTGGAACAGTTTTTACAGAAAACGCTTATATTTCTGTAAAACAAGCCAGTGGAACAGTGTAACAGTGTAACAGTAGAACAGTGTAACAGTAGAACAATGTAACAGTAGAACAGTGGAACAGTGCATCAGTGCAACAGTGCATCAGTGGAACAGTGCACCAGTGGAACAGTGGAACAGTTTTTACAGAAAACACTTATATTTTTGTAAAACAAGCCAGAATTCCTTCCTCTGCACACCAGGTGCAAGACTATCTTTCATTATGCATAAATATTGTTAAATGGAAAAAAGAAGAGAATCCTAAAACATGTATCCCCTATTTTGGATCAAAGATCACACATAGTGTACGTTAAAATTAACTAACGATATTGTACAAGAGAAATCGAAAGACAACATAAAATTTTTAATGTATTGTTTGAACAAACACATTTTGTTAAAATTTTTTGCACTACTACATTCCCCATTAAAAGAAAAATACAATTTTAAAAAAAATCAATTTTTCGATCTCTTGTTTCCAAGATATCTCAACAAACTACATCTCGCATAAGTTTCATCAAGATTGGTTTGTTTCACTTGAATATGTTCCCTTGTGAGTCAGACTCCGTTCGCTGTAGCTGCGCTTTGATTGGTCTGCGTTTTTCGTTAACAACTCCTGAACAAACCTGCAGCGGCCATTCTTGCGAAGTAAAGTGTCCCTTCGAATCACCTCAGGAACCTCCCATTTCGGATTTGCAGGAGTTGTGGCACACGCTGTATATTATCTCAAAAATGTCCATCATTGCTCTACATTATCACGATTCCTATTTGTTCTTTGTCCTTGTTGTGTTCAACCTTGTATTTAACAAACAAAAGGTCAATTCTTTGCGTTTGTCGGTCCTATCTGAATACAGACGACAGAGTGGACACAGATACACCAAGAAGTCAATGAGAAGTGGTTGTCAATCTCGTCAGGATCTATGTAGTAATTACTTAGACCATGAAAGTGGAACTGAATCTCTTCAATTTTGATTAAAACGCGAAAGTTTCCTTTTTACTCACTTGTTGCTGCATCCCTCGTTCAGGAAGTAGAGATCCTTGACCAGCAAGCTGAAGAAGGGTACGACGATTCTCTGTCGTTCGTCCGTAGCGCCGGCGCTACGCCACATCGCTGCTTTCAACGTGCTACGATAGCTGCTGAAATTGCTGCTCGGATCCATTTGGTGTTCCAGAATCGAGAATTTCGCCAACTGCACCTTTGACCACTGTAACAGAAAATATTTCGGTGTGCTTACTCTGTGCAATGTATAACGCCCACTTCGCGTCCCTCTCTCTCTCTCTCTCTCTCTCTCTCTCTCTCTCTCTCTCTTGACCAAAATTAAAGGGCGCTACGAATTTATTCGTGTAACATTCGACAAATTATTTCATCTGTAGGAATCAGCTGCATCTCTAGTTTCTCCTATTTCGAATCCTCGGATGAAATTAAATCATCTCACCGAGCAGGAAACTTCGTTTAAACGCATCTTTGATTAATTAATTTTATTTTATCAGATCCGTGAGTTTTGAATATACAGCGACTCAGATTAATATTTGGACGCTTTATAAAAACGATAACTGTTTTAACATTGAACTATACGATTTGAATTCGCTCAATATTTAACCTGCTGCAACTTTGCTAAAATTTATCCAAATCTGATGAAAAAGCAACCATTTTAAAGCTTGAGATTTCTACTTTTTGTACTGTGTATTTTGTACTGGACCGTTTTTACTGAAATTGATGTTCTCAGTGCAAAATCTGTCCATAAACAGGAGCGTATCAGATTGTAAAGTTTATACCTATTTTTCAATCCAGTACTACGGATAATAATCAATATATTAATGTTAATCGTCTATTTTATGTACACTATCGGAAAGTATAATCCTTTATGTTTAAAATATCTTCTTAAAGTACTTATTATAAAGAATGCTGTTTATGAATAAGATATTGATAATCGATAGTCACGCCTCCACTCGTTAGTTGGCGAAAAGTGTGAAAGTCACAATGGTTTAAAAATTAACTGTAGAATCGAGTCGAAGTGTTCCAAGGGTGGTGATTGCAAGGCGTATCAAGTGGAGATTGAAGAAGAAAAGGATGGAGTACCGAAGACAGTGAAAGCATGAACAGAAGTATACAGGGAGTCTCAAAATTCCTTCAACATCCGAAAATGGGAGGTTCCATGGAACAGTGGAACAGTGCAACAGCGTAACATTGCAACAGTGTAACAGGGTAACAGAGGAACAGGGTAGCCGTGCAACAGGGTAACCGTGCAACAGTGCAATAGTGCAACAGTGCATCAGTACATCAGTGCAACAGTAGAACAGTGGAACAGTAGAACAGTGGAACAGTGCAACAGTTCAACAGTGCAACAGTGCAACAGTTCAACAGTGGAACAGGGCCACAGTGCAACAGTAGAACAGTGCAACAGTAGAACAGTGCAACAGTAGAACAGTTCAACAGTAGAACAGTTCAACAGTAGAACAGTTCAACAGTAGAACAGTTCAACAGTAGAACAGTTCAACAGTAGAACAGTTCAACAGTAGAACAGTTCAACAGTAGAACAGTGCAACAGTAGAACAGTGCAACAGTAGAACAGTGCAACAGTAGAACAGTGCAACAGTGAAACAGTGCAACAATGCCACAGTGCAACAGTTCAACAGTAGAATAGTGCAACAGTGAAACAGTGCAACAATGCAACAGTGCAACAGTGCAATAGCGCAACAGTGGAACAGTTTTTACTGAAAACGCTTATATTTCGGTCAAACAAGCCAGAATACCTTTCTCCACACACGAGGCGCAAGACTGTCTTTCATTATGCATAAATGTTGTTAAATGGAAAAAAGAAGAAAATCCTAAAACACGTATCCCCCATTATGGATCAAAAATCACACATGTGCACATTAAAATTAACTAACGATAATGTATAAGAGTAACCGAAAGATAACATAAAATTTTTAATGTATTGTTTGAACAAACATATTTTGTTAAAATTTTTTGCACTACTACATTACCCATTGAAAGAAAAACAATTTTTAAAAAATCAATTTTTTCGATCTCTGGTTTCCAAGATATGTAAAAAATATGGATCTGACAGCGAATTTTGAGGATTGTCTTCACCCCTTCAAAGTGGATGGTTGCCAATAAAAGAAAATACGTGTCAAATATTTTTCGAAGAACTACATCTCGCATCAGTTTCATCAAGATTGGTTTGTTTCACGGACGTTGAAATTTTGGGACACCCTGTATACAAAGAGGGACAATATAGAAAGCTGCAGGGGGAGTAGGGTAACTGCACCAGTGAATGAACGGGCACCAGTAAATGAACGCTTTTGTATATTTCAACAAATTTTAACCCGGACGGCATACTAGCGATAAAATTGTGATTAAATAGTTAAATAAATAGGAGAATATTGTTTAGTAATTTTGTTCATTGATTGGACTAGCATTATTCAATTAATAGAATGCAGTGTTCATTCACTGGTATTTTTCATATTTTTGATTTAACGTTTAATAAAGAAGAATAATAATAATTTCATTGTATTTGTGTTCATTTATTTTTGACAAATGAAGTATAGGGAGCTATTTGGCATATATGAGATTTCTTTAATTCACATAGTTTTTTTTTAAATAAAATATTTTCCTGAACAATTTCTTAAATGTTCATTCACTGGTGCAGTTACCCTAGGTCAACAAAAAAAGAGCAGGGTCAGGAAGAGAAGTTAACTATCTGACCGTGCAAACGGCACGACTCGGCATGGTAGCGCACGGTACGGTTCGGGATGACGCGGCGGGTAGAATTCGATATATCGGAATAGGAAAAGGGTATCGAGTTGAAAGCAACGGGATCAGTTCCATTGCATTGTATCCAGATGGCCGAGATGCCACTTATTGTCTGTCGCGAACACGTTTCGCTTGGACCCCTTTTCTTCTTGTGCGTACTCGTATTGTCGATTTTGTTCGAGCGCCAGCGCGCAGGAAAGAACGATCGACAGGTGCGGGAATGAACGTCAAGGAGTTCACCAACGTCAACCGTTGACGATGAACAGATTCTGGGAGCGCCGTAGATGTAGTACAACTTTAAAGGATGTTATAGCTTCATGATCGGAGATGGATGTAATCGCGAAATTATTTACGAATAGACTGCTGTTTTGATGGATTTATGACAGAAAATAAATTTTTTTTAAATACCACGTTTTTAAGGAGGACCAAACAGTATAAAACTATCTTTTGTAGCCCCATTCAGAGTCCTAACCTCATACAGTTAATCCTGAAAATTTGTGAGTTTTGAATAGATACGAAAATACTTGTAACATTTGAAACGAAAAACATGGATCGCTGGCAATAGATATTTGATGCATGAATACTTCACTTAAACCACTAACAATTTTACTGCACTGGTAATGATATGCACTGTTGTGTGAGTTTTCCCAACGGCAGGTACTCTCTACACTCCTTGCTCTCTTTATATGTACAGTAATTTCTCAATCGTAGTCCTCGGTCGCCTCTGCAATCGTTGTCCAGTGCCTACCCATTCCACCGCCTGTCAACGCTGCGCCGGGCAGCAGGACGGCGATGTTTGATGTCGGCTCGGGTATATCGGTGTGAACACCACTACATTAACTCGAGTGAATCGAATTTTCAAACTGCTTAATTTTCATTATTTTTTTATGAGATTTTACTGGCTTATTCCTGGCATTTTTCTAATTAAAATCATACCAAACACGATATAATTTGGCCAATATTTAGTGGTTTAATCGACGATTAAAATTTTTACTTACAAGAAGGACAGCGTGTTTGATCTATGCCGGCGACGGCGACTCTTCGCGTCTCTTTCTTTCCAATACGCTCTTCTTCGTTGCGTTCGAAATTTTCATCGTCGATGAAACCACTAAATATTGGCCAAATTATATCGTGTTTGGTATGATTTTAATCAGAGAAATGCCACGAATATGTTGGTGAAAGTTCCATAATGATATCATCGAAAATAAAGAAGCTAAGGTCTTGGTGTTTTATTGTGATGACGCACGGGCCTTTAAACTGTGCCGGCGACGGGGACACGCTTCGGCCACGCGATCCTATTTCATTCTGTCCTTCTCTACGTTCGGCTTGTCGTTTGAAGTCTCAGCGCGGTAGGGTAGACGCAGTCATAAATCAAAAAATAGCCACCCTACTTGATCGTAGTCCGTTCATAACACGGGTGTTGGGACTACGATTGAGAAATTACTGTAGTACGTTATCGCGTTCAACCACCCCCACTCCACGCGACAGCGCTCCCTACTCCACTACTCGTTCCCACTCCACTAACCAGCCTCGCATCAAAGGAGCTCACAAGAGGAAGCCACGGATTTTTCTGAACAGTATTGACGTAATTTTCGTGGGCGCTCCACCCTTCTATTTATAATCACTAATGTCTAAATAAATGATTTTCTCGTTCTTAGTGCATTTCAATATAAGCGTGGTTTTTAAAAAGTTTTTTCATGTATTTTTTATATCATCTTAATATCTTAATTAATAACCGAGAGAAAAAGTGATAAAGTGAAAATTATTTATTTTCCATTTATTATCCTTAAACGAGGCATCAGCGGCTTAAAGTTTTGAGGGATTATCTTCCAACCTGAAAGTACTGTTTTGCACACGATACGTACCAATGAATGTTGTGGTGAGCTAGACCCTTTACGAGCTTCGATTGGCCGGAGCGTCTAGCCTTTTAATTAAATAATCTCAAGTCATGGAGTCCGGGGCATAATATTGAACGGGTCGACGAAAAATATTATCTGTCCGATTCCGTCTCGGGCGATTTCAGAATTTTCAGTTTCCCGGCGAGGAGAATCGAATTTCTCGAACGAATTTACATTCCCCTTTTCCTTTGAGTCGTCTTTCCACTTGGTCTCTAATAATTTACCGTCCGTGGCTCTCTACCTTCGACGACGCACTGCCCTTTTATTCTGCAAAACTGCACGAGTCAGATTCAAATTAAGTTTTTAATATGTAAATCAACTGGAAATGTGAAAATTCCAGCTGTGAGAAAAACATTGGATGACGAACACGAACCGCAGACATTTGCTTCCCGAAACATGTTAACGTTCTCGCTTCGCGCAGATTTACTCATTTTCCATTGGAGAAATTTCATTTAAATATTTAACATTCTGATGAAACCGTGACAATCGTACACACAGGAAGAAATATTCAACCGACGATGAATTCTGTTTCCAGTTAGAAAAATCCATTCAGATTTAAATCACGCTACACAGAGTCGAATTGCTGATTCGAAACGAACTCGGAAAAACCTGCCTCTATCTCCTAATGTTTAATTTCAATTTTAGTTTATTCATCTCCCTTTGTTCGCGAACGAAACAATTAGCCGTTTTAGAATTCCTGTGATTAGAGTTCTAGCTTCAGGCATCACCAAAAACAAGTACAGTAAAATTCGTTACCGAAACGGTTTGCCATAAAGTGTTTCAACATTAACAAATAAATAACAAATTTTATTGTCAATATATTTAAAATGTATTTTTTGTAATAATTTTATAATTTATCGTTTTAAATTTGATCGTCTTAAAATAATATTTGAAATCGTATCTTCGTCAATTATATTATTAATCATAATATTAATGTAAAAAATTGATAGCATATTCTTCCCAAGCGAATTCAAAATGAGAAATATTCGACTGTCAACTCGATAACAGTCTATTCAATTTACATGACAAGTGTGAAATTTGTTGAACGGTTATCGCAATCCTACTATGGTGCCAGACGTGCTGTTCAATCGAGCGGACGAAAAAGTTCGAGATAAACGAAATTCTGTTTAATTTATACGAATTAGCGTATCCGGTGCACAACATGGAAATAGTTTTCGGTTAATTAATTCGCACAGGAGCGGAAATGGCTGACAATTTTATAGCGAACACCCAGCCATATTAGTGGTCGAGTTACAGTCGATTAAATTCCACATACATACTGAGTGGCCAAGAAGATCTAGTCCAAACTAGTACCACGTATTATTCGGGTCAAATAGGTAAAAAAATTCATATAAACTGACGACATTTTCTTTAAAAGAGAATAAAATTTATTGGATTGCTCTCCGATTAAAGAAACAATGCTCTTCTGCGGTTTGTTTAATTACTAATTAGTATACTGCTGTCCTTTATGCAATTATCAGTTTTGAAAAATTTTCAAAAAATGCAAGAACATAAAACACGATAGAATTTTGCAAAAATTTGCATTTCGTTCAGATCTACAATGGCTGTTGCCATTAAAAGTAGGATTTCATGTTATTCCACTTTCTGAAAAGTCTACAAAAATTGGAAAATGCATAAACATACGCAGTCTACTAATTAGTAACGTGTCGTGGGGAAAAGTTGATGAACTTGTCAGAAAGTTGGAGAAAGAACGATCGAATAGTTGAATGAGATTACTGTGTCCCAGACGGCGAATCTAATCCGTTCCAACTTCATAATTTTTCGCTTGGCGTCGACAGAGTAAAAAACCATTCTATTGCAAAAAATGTATTTTTCTTTATATGATTTCTCCTGTATTAAAATCATTAAGGATGTTCTGGAGGTACAATGGGAGACAAAAGTACAAGAAATTCGAAATCCATCAATATATTGGCAATGAAACCCATTCACAAGTATATTTTGCATTAAAAAAATAGAGTAATTTAAAAAGCTTTCGTTTAATTAGTGAATTTCATGTTATATTCATTTTTTAATCAAATTGTCTTCATATTATAAAAAATTGTAAATGAATTTTGTGAATAATTGTACCCTCCGAATAGTAGCTATATTCAGTGGTCTTTCCATGCTGATTAGATGACAACACGATAAATTTGAAGTTCTGTAACAGTTCATAATTTTTTGCTCTGTAACTGTTTAGTGAATCCTAATAAATTTTGAACATAATTTTTACTATATATAAATAAAAACTGGAGTACCTAGTTGCGTTTTTTCAAATTTTAAATAGGGTTTGAAGTGGAATTTTATGAATTCTCCATAAGAATACGTGTTAAATTGTGCAAACATTAAGTGGCTATAAATATTAAACGACGTAGTGAATCTAAGTCGAACTTTGGTGATTGCATTTGTCAAACTTTCAAAAATTTTGTTGCGTTTTTATATAGCTCCAGAACATCCTTAACATGCACACGTGCTGCAAGTAGTTAAAACTTGTGAGAATTTTAGTTTTACACTATTTTTAATCATTTTGTAATTAAAATCCACAGAATCGTACATTTTACGATGCATGTCGTTTTTTCCTGCGTCACAAGATTTCGATGGAATTTTCAGCATGTGTGTAACTCCCATAGATCCGCAAAACACAAATGTTAAATTTTCATTAGGGTCCTAATAATAAAATTAAAAGAAAAGCCTTTTTTATACGCAATAAAAAGTTAAAAATAAATGTTCAAATAAATTAAAAATACTTCGGAAAGCAATATTCATAGTTATTATTGAAAATAAACGTGTGAAATTTGCGTAAAGCAAAGCACAACACGATCAAGTTCTGTAACAGTCCATAATTTTTTGCTCTGGAACTGTTTAGTGAATCCTAATAAATTTTGAATATAATTAAATACATAAAAACAACTGGAGTTTCTAGTTGCGTTTTTTCAAGTTTTAAATAGGGTTTGAAGTGGAATTTTATGAATTCTCCATAAGAATACGTGTTAAATTGTGCAAACATTAAGTTGCTATAAATATTAAACGCCGTAGTGAATCTAACTGAAACTTTGGTAATTGCATTAATTTAGCAAGAATTATATCTCGTCAAATTTTCAAAAATTTTGTCGCGTTTTTATATAGCTCCGGAACATCCTTCAGAGAAGAATGAACGTTCAATTTAGTATCTATTGCAATCGATACAGACAATTTTTATTTTGCACGAAGATCCGCTGTCTACTGTTGACCTTATTGCTAAATTAACGTCGTTAAGGTCGCTCTTGAACTTCTATTCGGAATTTGAATTTTTGTCTCGAGTCCCACAAATATCAGTTTCCTTATCTATCTCCTTGGCGTCGACAGAGTACGAAACGACAGAGCACGGCACGCGGCAGAATGCTTCGATGGAAGTTATTCTTCTATCTTTTCATTCTGAAAACAGTCCGTCGTTGAAATGATCCGCGTCGCACCGCAGCTTGGAGATACTCGTGGCAGCCACGGTAAGCGAAAGTAATAATTGAATCAACTTCGTGAACGATGAAAACGTCGACGTAGACGTCGGCGTCGGGATCGGGATTAATCTCGTCTGTCGTATGCGTATTTAGCGGCACTTTAATTCAGAAATTAACGCTCAGACGAACGTGCTTCGACGACTCCGTCAACCCCGTGATTCACGAACAATACTAATTAGCGTTGGCGGAGCTATCGATGACCGTTAACGAGCTAGGAAAATCGACAGTAAATTTATTTCTCATATAATTTCACGAGTTCGGGTATCAACGAATTCGTCTCTCGCAGGAAACGCTCTAGATAACCTCCGCTTAAGGGGATACAAGACCCATGGATATGACTAGCATATTACTAGAATATTACTAGAGAAACAAGTGAAAACCGTGTTTACGGGAAACCATTTTTTGTTTTTATACAAGCATGTTACGAGCTGTGTGAGGGCTCATTGTAAAGAGGAAGGTACATCATAGTCCGCTCTGCTCATGATTTAACAAGATTATGTTTATATTTAATAATATGAGCGTCCAAAGTAGGGCAAACAAGTCGAGACAACCACCCTCAGGTTCCTATGTATTTTTCTTAAATATTTAATTTGCACATTTGTTGGTTTCTAAAAGTGATCGAACCTGGCGCCGATATCATAATTATACTTTATATTTCAATTTCAGATCGACAAGAATTTTTCCTCTATATGTCTATGTTTGATTTATGACTGCCTCTACAGGGTGTCCCAAAATAAGTGTAACTCCCAGAAATGGGAGGTTCCTTGGGTCATTTGAAGCGACATTTTCCTTTACAAAAATGGCGCCCGAGGCTTTGTTTAGGAGTTATTAACGAAAAACACGGACCAATCAGAGCGCGGCTACAGCGGATTGATTCTGGTTCGGCCAATAGCGACACCGCGTTAAGCGGGACTTGTCACCGAGTCGGACTCCGTTCGCTATAGCCGGGCTCTGATTGGTCCGTGTTTTTCGATAATAACTCCTAAACAAAGCCGCAGACACCATTTTTGTAAAGGAAAATGTCGCTTCAAATGACCCAAGGAACCTCCCATTTGCGGGAGTTACACTTGTTTTGGGACACCCTGTATAGTCTACCGCGCCGAGACGTCAATCGAAAGCCGAACGTAGAGAAGGACAGAATGATACAAGTACTTAATTGTTTTATAATTGTTTATACTTTTCCTCGATCGCAATGTTAGATAATTAGAATTTTTCGCGGCGCCTAGGTTCGATCATTATTCATTTTGTACTTGCTCTACTTGTAGCAAAAATGTAAGAATTATCATACGTGTGCTATCCAAATAGTAGAGGAAAAAGAAAAGGTGGTGTTTCGTCCTAGACCCGCTAGAGGACTCATCAACAACGGGATGTTGGAAGCGGTTGAGGAACGTTAATATACTTTTAGATACAAGTACTGATCGCGTGGCCGAGCATGTCGCCGGCCCCACGTCAAATCTTGTATTTGAATTTTAAACCACTTCTCGATGTGCTAGAGACTTGAAACATTAAACATAGCTCAGAACTGGATGACAATACAATATTTAAAAAAGTTTTTTTTCAAAACTACGCGTTTAGAAGATAAAAAATATTTAAATATTCCCCTTTGCGTTCCCACTACGCGTTCCCCCTACGACTTGTCCCCACTCCACTGACCCACTTCGCACCGAAGGAGCTCAGTTTGGTGTTCCGTTCATTCATTTCATCATTGTATTCCGCGTGTTTCCATATCTTGTGCTTCCATATCTTACTAAAGAGTATAGAAAGAGTATACAGTAATTTCTCAATCGTAGTCCCAACACCCGTGTTATGAACGGACTACGATCAAGTAGGGTGGCTATTTTTTGATTTATGACTGCGTCTACCCTACCGCGCTGAGACTTCAAACGACAAGCCGAACGTAGAGAAGGACAGAATGAAATAGGATCGCGTGGCCGAAGCGTGTCCCCGTCGCCGGCACAGTTTAAAGGCCCGTGCGTCATCACAATAAAACACCAAGACCTTAGCTTCTTTATTTTCGATGATATCATTATGGAACTTTCACCAACATATTCGTGGCATTTCTCTGATTAAAATCATACCAAACACGATATAATTTGGCCAATATTTAGTGGTTTAATCGATGATGAAAGTTTCGAACGCAACGAAGAAGAGCGTATTGGAAAGAAAGAGACGCGAAGAGTCGCCGTCGCTGGCATAGATCAAACACGCTGTCCTTCTTGTAAGTAAAACTTTCATCGTCGATTAAACCACTAAATATTGGCCAAATTATATCGTGTTTGGTATGATTGTAATCAGAAAAATGCCAGGAAAAAGCCAGTAAAATCTCATAAAAAAATAATGAAAATTAAGTAGTTTGAAAATTCCATTCACTCGAGTCAATGTAGTGGTGTTCACACCGATATACCCGAGCCGACATCAAACATCGCCGTCCTGCTGCCCGGCGCAGCGTTGACAGGCGGTGGAATGGGTAGGCACTGGACTACGATTGCAGAGGCGACCGAGGACTACGATTGAGAAATTACTGTACCGAGCGTGTTTAGTGAGGCTCAGATTCGTTTCCCGCTGAGATCCTACATTTTTTATCTCCTAAACCCACAGTTTTTTAAAAGACTCTTTTTTTGAATATTGCATTGTCACTCAGGTCCGAGCTGTGTTTAAAGTTTAAAGTATCTGACTCGTCGACACGGGAAGCTAATATAAGCGTGGTAATAAAAAGAAGATAATACATATTTTCGCATTGGTGAGAAAACTATTATATTAAGAGTAAGAAAAACTTATTTTTTCATGAGTCGAGTTTGCGAGCAATCCTTCGAAGTTTCGCGTAAAATTATTCCCGTGAAACGGAGAAAAGTTGTTTCTTTGCGAGGCACATGATAAATCGGAAAAAGGGGGATCATCGCGATGAAGGATAATTAAATTCTTAAAGTTCAGGACGCCGCGACGTCCCGACGAAAAGTCGGACATTAAATATGCATTAGTCGAACTCTCGAACCGTGTCGTAATCTTATAGAATGTCGAATGAATTTGGACACTTTCTAAAACTGTAGTGTAAAAGTCGAGGAAATGAAGCCTCGATGAAGATTTTCGAAGCTGAGAGTAAATAAGATGGATAAAATTTTATAAGATAAGATAGATAAGGAAACTAGCATTTGTGGGACTCGAGGCAAAAATTCAAATTTCGAATAGAAGTTCAAGAGCGACCCTAACGACATTAATTTAGCAATAATGTCATCGGTAGTTTTAATTTAAAAAAATTTTTTTTTTTAAATTTAAAAAAAATAAAAATGAAACCAGCAACTCGAGACGATTTCGGCCAAATTAGGTGAACATTTTACAGGTACTTCAAAGATATTCAATTTTAAAAAAATTAAAAAAAACAATTTCACCAGTTTATTCATTTATATGTCGAAAACAACAAATTTTGATAAATATTACACTCTGTAATTAGTTTTGGTGTGATACTTAGTAAAACAATAGAAAAAATTTAAAATTAAAATAAAAAATTTTTTTTAAATAAAAATGAAATATATATAATTACATTTGTTTATTCGGTGGAAAATTTCCATCCTCTCGTATAAATTGCATTGTTGAATGAACTTCTTTCGAAAAAAACTAAAAAATCTAAAAAACTACTTGACCAATGTGGACCAAAATCTAATCGGCTCTAAGTTACGACGGGGCACATCGATTGCATCATTCATCATTCTGATCGCGTTGTTACTTTTTCAGAAAACGTTAACGAAAAATTTGATAACATACAAACGGCCACACGCACACACACATACTAACAATTTGATAAAAATAGTGTAAAATGACTCCAATGACCATGAAACGTGAAGATCTGCTAAAAAATCGATTTTCGATTATCGGGGTAATTACAGTAACTTCCCTATGAATCGGGAAGTTAATTATCGAAATTTTCGATCGAGAAGAATTCACCTTTTATCGTGGAAATTTATAACATATTTAAATTTCATCAAAATCTGAGAGCAAGTCCAACTTCTGAATAATTACCATTTCTTTCTAATATTGCATTATTATCCAGTTCTGAGCTACACGTTTAACGTTTCAAGTCTCCAGCTCATCGGGAAGTTAGTTTAAAATCAACTGCCAGATTTGTACCGAACAGACACGCAAGAAAGCGAGCTAATAAAAACGTGGTAAAATAATTAAGCGCGCGAGTGCGCGTTTCTGAAAGGGAGCAACACGGTTAACAGGCCAAGTAAGAGAAGAAACGGTGTTCGCGATCACGTGACTGACGGGAAAGTCGAAGTATCAATCGAGCTGAGCTTTCTTCTGGTCCCGTGTCGATTCACTGGATCCGTGGAAGAATTCTATCGAACTCGGCCCTCGCGCGAATCATTTTCGCTCGTCTACCTCGTCGATAAAGATTTCGAACAGCTTCGACCTGTCGACGCTGCCAAGCCGCGAGACTTTCACCGGCGTCTCTCCCTTCGCCCCTTTCCGTCCCGCAGCTTTCTCCTGCGATAATGAACTGTACCCTGCAGGTGGGGCGGGGGTCGGAAGGGTGGTATCTGCCAGGCGAGTCACAACGACCGAACGTAATTAGCTTTTTAAGGGGCGAAAAGTGAGCGGGGGTCCCCTTTTCACGACGCTAGAAGGAGACGTCATTCGCAGATTATCTCTGTGGGAAATTAACCCCCGTGGAGAGAGGGACGGGCTGGGGGTTGGGGGTGAGGACAAGTATAGGCGTCGAAGAGTAGGGAGGGGGTGGTATCGTTTATCTTTCAGCGACGTCGCTGTATCGGCGGTTTCTCTCGAACGCGAGCCAACGAACGCGCCTCGAGATACGGGCGACGAGTTTTCGAAGCCGAGTTTCGTCTCGAAACTCGCAGAAGTCGAAAGTTGCACGGCTTCTCTCGCCCGGCAAAGAGAATATTCTCCTTGGGTAAATGGCAGTCGCCTAGGATTGGAGTCGTGTTTCAGTGGACTGCAGACAGCCGTGTTCTTTCGCCCCGGATTTTCGTTTTCGATTCAACTCGACCCGATCGTATTCGAGAAACGACTGATCTGTTTGCTGCAGCTTGGCGTGCAGCGGACCACGACAGCATTTCAACGCACTTTAAAATGGTGCAACTCGCGCGTTAATTTTTTCTGTCGAAAACAGTTTAACTGAAAATTCGGATGTTCTTCCGTTTACCGTCAATCTTAGAATTCGATGAAATTTTGAAAATAGGGTCTTTCTTTACTAAAATGACGATTGCCAGAAGGATTTTTGGCGAGTCGAAAAAACATTTTTTATCATTTTAATGTCGAGCTCTACCTTACCGACTTTCTACTTTATGTTCGTACTGTGCGCATGCGTCAATTAGAATGAGTTGTGGATAGGTCGTGGTGGGGTCGACCACGCGCACGAAAATCCAGGAGTAGTCTTTAAAAATTTTTAAATTTTTAAGTTTATATATGTATTACTTTATTATGGATTCATTTATATGTAGATTGATACAAATGTATGTTCATCACTGTTGCCAAACTGTTTTTCAGCGAGGAGGTTGGTTACACTGATAAATACCCTAGAATCCATGGGCACCGTACCCCCTTAAAGAAATTTCAACAAATTCGCAATTACCGAACAACCTTACGTCGCACAGTGGGGTGTTTCGCTGAAAAACGGGAATAAAATATTATAGCGTTATTTATGGGCTCAGGGTCACAAATAAGTAGGTCGTTGGATTCGTCTTGACGCCAGCTATAAGATTATGAAATAAAGTTGTACTTTAACATTTAAAAAATCAAAATAATGCTTATTGATGGCGAAAGAAAAATATTTTTGAAATTTTAAATATATAATTTTGTACATGTTTCAATACTGTTCAACTTTTATTCGAATCATTTTTTTGTCAGATTAACCGAACTCTTGAAAAGTAGTGATAATGGAATGCTTTGATTACGATGTACTGAGTTGAGATGGGTGTATAAACTCTTCACAGATTTCATGCTGTTATCATCTAAATTAGTATTGTTATTAATATTTAAACATTACCAATCATTCTGTAAGTGTTTTATTTTATTTTAGAACTTTAGTGACGATTTTGGTATACAATTGAGCACTCCTTCTGGTACCATTACATTCTATAAAGCTTTGCGGAAGAAATTTTTGTTGAACTGAGATCGCAAAGCTTTATAGAATGGTACAAGAAGGAGTGCTCAATTCAGTTCAATACTATACCAAAATCCTCACTAAAGTTATAAAATAAAAAAAAACACAGAATGATTGGTAATGTTGAAATATTAATAACAATACTGATTTAGATGATAACAGAATGAAATCTGTGAGGAGTTTATACACCCATCTCAGTACATCGTAATCGAAGCATTCCATTATCACTACTTTTCAAGAGTTCGGATAATCTGACGACAGAATAAGCAAAATTAAAACGTTTTCGGCGCATTGGTTCGATCAAATGTTACTATTTACACAATTTGCAAAATAGGCACAATAATTTGTCTCGACGTTTCGATCTCAATTTAGATCATTATCAAGAGAATACCAAAAAATATATTGTGTCTGTAATGGAAATTAACAAAACATTAATCATTGCATTTAAGCCAGAACAAAAAATAAACATTATTTTGATTTTTTTAATGTTAACGTAGAATTTTGATTTCATTATCTTATAGATGGCGTCAAGACGAATCCAACGACCTACTTTTTTATGACCCTGAGCCCATAATTAACGCTACAATATTTTATTCCCGTTTTTCAGGCAAATACCCCACTGTGCGTCGAAACATATCGCATTAGCGTTGCGTGGCAAGAAAAATCCGTGGATGCTTTCGCGAGTTCGCAACGATTTGGGTGCAGGTAGACCGAGGGGGTGTGGGTGAAAATAAGGCGCGTGCGTGACCGAACGCAAACGTTAAATTTTCATTAACGAAAATTACGAAGCGGACTGCACCGTTTGGCTGATGATAGTTCCAGCAATTATTTTAAACGCGACCTGTATAAATCAGCTGGCCGAACCAAATGAACCCTGAATTACAGTTCGCATCGAATAGAGCTGGGGGATAATACCCGACGCACCGGCTCGGTCTCGTAATTAAAAACGAGAAAAACATATATAATGGCTGTTCCGTCTCGCAATTTGTCCAGCCAGCGTTAAACTTGTACGAGTTTGTCAATTTGTTCGAGAGTATTTTGGTTTCATTCGTTCTAACGAATTTAATCGACATGTTCTTTTAAACGTTATAATAAACGTTATAGTACAAACATCATTATTGTTCGAAGAAATGATGGCAAGGTAGAGGTGTGACTATCGATTGTCGATATCTTATCTTATCGTAATTTCTGGTTAAGATGTATAGGATTGTATAACGAAAAGTTACAAATTTTCTAAGTACCCAAGGTGAAGTTTAGTCGAACTTCTATCAATAAACGGACCATCGAAAATAGATTCAGAAGGTATGAAGACGAAGATTAAAGATGACTTGGTCAGTAGGGTTTATCGGTTTTTAAAACAGTTTTGAAAACCGGTTTTTAAAAGAAAGTTATGCAATTTTAAAATTATACATAACACTAGTAAATTTCTCACATTAGTTACAAAAACTGACATTATTAAGTTATCCGGGCAGATATTACCAACATTATATAAAATTATAGGAAGAAGAAAATCAAAATAAATCTATGATGAAAAATGATGGTGATAGTAATAAATAAATATCTGCAGGAACTTGAAGAACTTCCTCCAGTCCTCAAACATTAAAGAAAAAGATTTTAGCCTTAGAGACTACAAATAAATAAACAAAAAACTTAGATTTATTATTTAATGCTTTTTTCCTAATTCTGGTAATGTGTCCAAAATAAGGTTACGACTAAGCAATAAATCTATTAATGTTCTCATGCTTTTTGAAGTCATATTTTATTGAACAAAGAAAGAAGTAAAATAATAATTTACATAAATATAAAAAATTTGTTAATTTCTGTGATTTTTTAAGGGTATTATTTTGTTAATTCATTATTTCAAGAATTTTATGTATATATAATTATATAATTATATATATATAATTATTAAAAGAATTTTATGTATATATAATTATTATAAATAAAAATATAATAACAATAATTATAAATAAAAAAATTAAAAAGTTGTATCATAAGTTGTAAATATGCCTTGGTTATCGTCTGTAAAAATTCGAAAACCGGGTTTTTGGAAAGTCGATTTTTGTATAAACCCTATTGGTCAGTCAAAAGCAGACTTACTACACAACCTAACACAAATCATACACGCGTTCTTGATTTTACTCCGGAGTAGCAAACGCGAATGTTCGATTCTTGGCGGTTCGTCACGGTTAGCGCTGGTCGTCGCGGCGCCACGCTCGATTTACGAGGATTACAGACCGCTTATTGCCGCGCTCACCCTTGACCAGGGGGTTGGGGGTGCAAACGAGCGTGACCAATCCTACGTGCCATCGTCGTATTAACGCTTTCCCGAGCGTCGCCATTCTTTCCTGACGAACGAAACAGGACCTCTTAAAAACGTCGCTTTCTGCCTGATCTCTACCTACAACCCTTATTACACTGGGTGTAAAGAAACGTGTCGCTCATCACAGCGTCGAATTTGTATTAGAGAATCACGCGGCAGCCTACATTAAAATAAAATTACATTTGTTTTTAATTTTGTATCACACATTTCCAGCATTTCAGTGGTGTACTGCTGATAGAATTATTTTTTAGAAATGTTCAAGGTTTATCAGAGCCTAATAGACTTAAAGAATAAATAGAACGTTATAATTTTAAGGTTAACTTAGTTCTTCGCGGAAAAAACGTCGAAAAAATCGGTTTTTATTTTTTTTGACAACGGCGCAGTAAACCAAAAAATCTGAAAAAATTCATGAACCATACCAATAACAATATATCGCTACTGTAAAAATATAAAAGTTGTCACTCTAGAACTTCCATGTAAAATCTGCATTTTTTCGATTTTTTTGAGGTTTTTGATTTTTGACAAGCAGAATTTTCAATTTGAAAATCGGAAACCAATTGCGAAGTATGCATTTTGATACTTTACATATGTCACATTTTTCTCAGAATTTTTAAACATAATTAACTAGGGAAAATAGGCCAAGAACTGATTTTTCGATTTTACCCCATAACTACCCTCCCGATCGAGATACAGGGTTGAAATTTTGTACAGTATGCTTTTTTTTGGTGCCCCATCGAATGACACTTCGTCGATACAATTCGGTTCAAGGGCATTTTTGACTATCTTATCCGGCTATACCCTTTAAATATGAACAACAAGTACATCCTTAAATCGATCGTACTTAATGATAAACCATTAACCATTAACCATTAAGTACGATCGATTTAAGGATATAATTGTATATGTATGTGCATGTATTACTTACCGTTTTTTTTAGACGGGATATCGGCGACATATTCAGGCCAGCAATAATAGCCATCAGGGAATTGAAGTTGCCGATGTTGAAACATTCACGGGCCGTTTCGATCCAGTATTCAACCACGCGGACGCGTTGCTTCTTTTTTGCATGCTGTAAAATGGAAAATGTTTTCCAAAATGTTTTTTAGTTTCATCTTTCACCTGGCAATGCTTCGTCGCATACATATTTGCGGAATATAAAATCAAAAATAGTTTCCACTATCTAAGTACTCAATTTTTATACGAGAAATATACACATATTTCCCTTTTTACATAAAGATTGAATTTTAGATATCTGACTTTTGACTAATTGTTTGATGAAGCGAGTATTTAGTATTTCACAGGAACAATTAAAGCGTTTCATAGTAAGATTTACCTTGCACACTTCAGTCGCTACAAAGTAGCTCAGTCTATTAAACCATTGGACGTATGACTCGAGATTACGAGTTTTCTTCATGTCCTTGAAGGATGTTTCCAAATGAGGAGACTCCTGTGTAGATGAAAATAAAATTAATCAAAGTAAAGAATATTTTAATCGAGAAATTCTGAAACCATTACTATGTCCTTTTTCGACGTTCGAGTAGTAAAGTTTAACCCGATTTTGTGATATTAAATTCGAAAAAACTACTCGGACAGTAATCTAAGAGTGTAATCGATTGCGATATCATTTTTAACCAACTTCGAAAAAGGAGGAGGTTACTCAATTCGACCTGTATGTGCCTTTTTTCTATGTATGTTATAAAATTTTTTCATTTTTTCATTTCTAACGACTTTTATTGCAAAAAACGTGGCTGTTCTTCCGTTTATAGCAAAAATCAGAATTCGATGAAATTTTGAAAATAGGTTCTTTTTTTACTAAAATGACGATTGCCAGAAGGATTTTTGGCGTGTCGAAAAAAATTTTTTATCTTTTCAATGTTGCGCTCTACCTTATCGACTACTGACTTTGTACTTTATGTTTGTGCTATGCGCATGCGTCATATATATTCTGGAAATTAATGTAAAATGTATAGAAAATTTCAATTGTTAAACCAAGTGAACCAATATCTACAATGGGAAGATTATGCGATGAGAATTCATTTGGATTAGGTTAACCCGCAAAAGTTTATTTATTATTTAGTTATATGTTATATATATAGTTATATATATAGTCAATTATAAATAAATAAATAAATTATAAAATATTATATATATAGTTATATATATAGTTAATATATATATATATATATATATATATATATATATATATATATATATATATATATATATATATAGTTATAGTTATAGTTATATATTATATATTATTTATTTAGTTATATATTATTTATGTGATTATTAGGAGTATTCTTTAAAAATTTCAAGTTTACCTTATATATGTATTACTTTAAACTAAAGAGGATTCGTTTATAGATGATATGTGTGAATTTTTATGGCGCTGTGAGGTGAACTAGGCTGGTGATGATCCCTTTTTACAACTAATTGAAGATATTCTATATAAAATAGAAAGTCGGTAAGTCGGTAAGGTAGAGCGCGACATTGAAATGATAAAAAACATTTTTTTCTGGCAATCGTCTTTTTTCTGGCACCGCCTCCGAAAGGATTGTATTGTATTTAAAATTTTATTTTAATCAATTGTATCAACAGTTGGCGTGTATTCATAGAAATAAAAAAAAATTATTTCATACTTTTTAGTGCGTTTCGAAGTTGGTTTAATTTTTTAAATAAAATTTTTCTGCATCTATACAAATAGTCTGCGTGATCGTTATCATTACAAGAATTGTCCTTCAAGCAGTTGTTGTGAATAAAAGTTTTCCATAAATGTTTCACGAAGTGAAACCGACGTCACAATCGATCGCAAGTTCTGATTATTATTCACTACTAATTGCCTATGTAAATTACGTTCGATCGATATTTTAAGGTGAAATAGAGAGCCCAATATTTTAATCAAGCAATTAACTTAAATTAACTAAAACATTTTCTATCTGTCTCTTAATTATTGTATCTGGCAAATGATCTTCGAACAAAAGGAAACACATCTTATCGATTAAAGTTAATCGCTTGAATAAAGAAATTCGGTTTTATTTTAGCTTGAAGAACCGAATTTTCTTTCATGCCAACCGAATATTATTAATTAGCTGGAAGATGTCACGTACCTTGGCGAAAGCTTGGACGAATTCTTCAGGGCCGATGTAGGAGAGCCTCTCGAGTTCCACATGGGTCAATTGCTGTGCGAGAACTGTGGCGGAGGGACACAGCTCGGTGATGTCCACCTGAAAAACGGCGTGACAGTTCCATTCGGTTAAAGTGTCGAAGCAAAGGGTCCACGGGAAATCGCGGGAGCAGGGTGGAAACACAAGCTGGATGGGGAAGGAACGGGGTAGGACACGATGAAAGGGAAGAACGAGGGCGTCAACGAGAACTCGATTCATGGGGAACGCGGTAAGACAGAAAGCGGAAACGGTGAACGTGCAGGGCGTCACGACGCCCCTTCTTTTCCTTTCCAATTTCACGTTCTCGTGCTCCGTCGAGCAAATTCGAGCCAGTTCTTATCTTCGCCAACCACAGTTTCGAAGTGGTTCTGGGGACATTCGACGCTCTCGGACACCCCTGATAAAGATCTGGTGACTGCCGGTTATATACGAAGACATTTCTACCGCGGATACTACCGGATGCTAAGCACACGCTGTGCATCTTCCTTAATATCGCGCGTATGGCATACGACATACGATATACGGCATACGACGCGACGCACAGTGGGCTGGATGCCAGATTTGTGCGGTCAAAATTCAATTTCTAAAACTTTACATAAATTGTAAAATTTTTGTTGCTCGAGTTGGCACGATTACGATAACCGTGGCCCCTACTTTGACGGTTATATTTGTGTTCCTGCGATCATTTTAAAAAAAAATGTGTATATACAGTAATTTCTCAATCGTAGTCCTCGGTCGCCTCTGCAATCGTAGTCCAGTGCCTACCCATTCCACCGCCTGTCAACGCTGCGCCGGGCAGCAGGACGGCGATGTTTGATGTCGGCTCGGGTATATCGGTGTGAACACCACTACATTGACTCGAGTGAATCGAATTTTCAAACTACTTAATTTTCATTATTTTTTTATGAGATTTTACTGGCTTATTCCTGGCATTTTTCTGATTAAAATCATACCAAACACGATATAATTTGGCCAATATTTAGTGGTTTAATCGACGATGAAAGTTTCGTATTGGAAAGAAAGAGACGCGAACAGTAGTCGCCGCCGGCACAGTTCAAAGGCCCGCGTGTTCTCGCAATGAATTAGCAATGACAGAATTGTTTAATTTCCAAGATTGTTTTATGGGACTTTCACTACCTTATTTCTGGTATTTTTCTGATTAAAACAAGACCAAACACGATATAATTTGGCCAATATTTAGTGGTATCATTGACGGTATGGAGTAACTGTAGGGAATGGAAGAAGACAGCGAGGGAAAAAAAATAAAAACTAAATATTGGCCAAATTATATCGTGTTTGGTATGATTTTAATCAGAGAAATGCCACGAATATGTTGGTGAAAGTTCCATCATGATATCATCGAAAATAAAGAAGCTAAGGTCTTGGTGTTTTATTTTGATGACGCACGGGCTTTTAAACTGTGCCGGCGACGGGGACACGCTTCGGCCACGCGATCCTATTTCATTCTCTACGTTCGGCTTGTCGTTTGAAGTCTCAGCGCGGTAGGGTAGACGCAGTCATAAATCAAAAAATAGCCACCCTACTTGATCGTAGTCCGTTCATAACACGGGTGTTGAGACTACGATTGAGAAATTACTGTAACAGGTATCCAAAGGGCTCCGTTTAGCCGGTAAAGTAGATTTCTTGTTTTTCATAAAACTGCAAATATCTCGGAAACTATGCGAGATATGGCAAAATACCAAGAGACCTTTTTTGTAGGAAATTGAATCTCGCAGTTTCTGCGCAGTTTCTGAGTATATTTATATTTCGGTGAAGTTTCACAACAACTGCCTCTCCCCCGAAATAATGGTCGGGGCAAGTGAGAAAGGTTCTGAAAAGACCAAATTCTGGATAACATTTACAATGGGAAGATTATGTGAATAGGATGGGTTGCATTAGGCCGCCAGAGGGGGCGGAGAGGGCAGTCCGTTAGGCCGGCCTGACTACGCATACGTAAATCCAGGAGTAGTTTCGAATATCTCGAAACTACTGAAAATTAAAATTTAAAACGTTTCTGAAAATTATTCTGAAAATTTTTTTAACGTTTTTTATAGAAAATTCAATTTCCTACAAAAAAGGTCTCTTGATATTTTGCCATATCTCGCATAGTTTCCGAGATATTTGCAGTTTTATGAAAAACAAGAAATCTACTTTACCGACTAAACGGAGCCCATTGGATACCTGTTATATACACATTTTTTTCTTAAAATGATCCCAGGAACACATATATTACCTTCAAAGTAGGGGCCACGGTTATCGTAATCTCCCCCTCGAGTTAGTTGAATATCTGAGGAACATTCTCCCATCATTCGTTTTCCCATTCATGTAGCCATAAAGCACTAAAAGGTTATAGCAGGATAAGCATGGCCCCGATTTACCTGATTCCTGTCTTAAAACATAGTTTTATGTCCAAAAAACATTGTGTAAATTTCAAATGTCTACCCCCACCGATAGGGTGATATTGGGGTAAATTCCCCCGCACTTAAATGCAATTTGCTCTGAAACCAGAAAAGATATCAACATGGGATAAACGGCAAACAAAAGATATAGATACACTCTATATTTCAGATTTTTCTAAGAATTTTTTGCTAATTATTTATAGTTGAAAATAATTAACTAATTTTTTGGGAATTTTTTTAACTATCTTCCCTTGGGTTGACACCTACCAAAAAATTCTAAAATATTACTATGATGCTAACCTATTTTGTATAAAAATCTCAGAAGTGTCCATTTGGTGGAACAGTGTAATAAAAAATAAAGTATGCTGGCGAATGCTCGGTTTGACCAGTATAGACCGAGTCTCCTTGCGGAAACATTTTTAATATGTGTGAAGGTATTCGACAAATTTTAATTCAAATAATAAATAATGAGTAATCGTGTGATTTGAATTACAATTAAATAATAACTGAACTTTTCATTTAAATAAGAGTAATTTAAAGAATCCCAAAAGTGATGTATTTGTTATTTCTTATTTGCAAATTAAAGATTATTTGTTATTTGGATTTGGGTGGAAATTAAATAAATATTTTTTGGTCTTCTCGTATTTCTTGCATTTTTATATATTTAATATAATTAGTAATTTAATATAATTATATCTAATATAATTAGTAAACCAATTTGTTGAAAATAAGGAGTCCTTTGAAGTAAATTTTGAATTAAACTAATTAATGAAATGTTTATAAATATATTCACGTATATGTATATAAATACTCTAAATCTATGATTCTAAAAAATAATTATTTAATAAACAGATTCTAATGAGTTCTGTGAATGGTGATTGTTTGTATTATATTTGAGAGTAAATGGTATAAATGGAAGGGAGGTAGCGACGCGGAGTGAGGTTATGTTCGTATCGCGATGTATGTACGTACGCCACGTGTATATGAGAGAGTGATCAATTATGTTTATTATAAGTTTAATTATCCATTATTAAATTCAGATCATACTAAAACCCGCAGTTACCACCCATTTATTTACAACAAGTTCGTCTGATAATTGCGACATTAAGAACGGTAGTTAGACAAAGAATTACCGCCATTGTTATTGCTCGATTGTTACTGTGAGTAGTAATTAACGGTAATTTCCATATATTTCATTAAAACGTGAGCAACAGCCGGCTAATTATGGTAACTGGAGCAATTATCTCTAAGTAATCTAACCACACTAATTGCCATTTTTAGCTGTTGATAATTCCTTAATGCGGCGGGCGAAAAGGTAGTCAAAATTTTCGCGCAGTAATAATTACATATTCCATCTACGAATGTCGAGTATTATAATTAATTTTATTGTAACTAAGTATAGGAAAAATCAAATACGAATAAAAACACGTTTTATTCACATTTTCCTTCCCCCGATGTCGAGTCACGCTCGACGAAGGAGTGCAAAGAGTTAAAATAGTGCTAGTGGAACTAACACGGGAACATATTCAGGTGATACAAACCGATTTTGATGAAACTTATGTGAGATATAGTTCTTCGAAAAATATTTGACACGTGTTTTTTTTTGTCGGCAACCATACACTTTGAAGGGGTGAAAACAGCCCTCCAAATAGGAAATGTAGTCGTGCCAGAAAATGTTCACAAAAGTTTTTTGTTTAAACGATATATTAACAATTTTATGTTTTTTTTACAGTTTCTCTTATTCATTGTTAGTTTATTTTAATTCAAACTCGGGTGTGTGGTCTTTGATCCAAAATAGGCGATACATGTTGTAGTATTTTTCCTTCTTTTGCCATTTAACAATAATAAACACGTATCTCCTATTTTGGATCGAAGATCACACACCCGAGTTTACATTAAAGTGAACCAACAATGAAAAAGAGAAACTACCAAAGAGCATCAAATTTTTAATATGTTGTTTAAACAAAAAACTTTTGTTAAAAATTTCTTGCGCAACTACGTTTCCTATTAAAAAAGACACAATTTTTAAAAAATTCAATTTTTTCGACCTCTGTTTTCCGAGATATCTCAAAAAATATGGTTTTCACCCCTAACTTTGACAGCTGTTTTCACCCTTCCAAAGTGGATGGTTGCCGCTAAAAAAGCACGTGTGAAATATTTTTCGAACAACTATATCTCGCATAAGTTTCATAAAAATTGGCTTGTATTAACTGAATATGTTCCCTTGTAAAATTCCAGATTTAAGGTGCACAATCTTGCTAAAAATATTACCTCTGAATAATGCAATTGTCCGATTCGTGATTGTAAGGATTTAAAACGGTTAATAGAAATGTCGGTCTCGCAGCCATCGTCGCTTATTTCCACTGATTTACATTTTCCAGTTGTTAGTTAGGAACAATAACGAAGATTATCTTCGCGTTTCCGTCCCGTTGAATTCTCTCCGCTCTCCACGAAATTAAAGACGCCCCGTCGAGCGTGGCTTTCGCGAATGAAAAAAAGTCGGCCGCGCTTCACCTGTGTCGATGCGACGTCGACGCTGTCGCCGCGTTTGAATAGCATTCGACGCCGGACGTTTCTGCGAAACGTCATATCGTTTCCTTGACGCGATAAAAGTAAGAACTGTCGGGTACGATTGAAATCAGCAAGCTGCGTGATTCGGTTACAAGCGAATAGCGTTCCCGCAGCCCCGGTTTCTTCGAATTAGATCGCCAATCGAATTATCAATGAGCGAGCCCGACTGGTATGACAGCACGGAAAGATTTCGACGAGGGCCGTCGCGTCGGTGCTCGTCCGCGACAGCATCGATTCGAACCACTTGGAGCAAACAGAGCGAAACGGAAGCGTTTGATTTATGTGCAAATTCACTCGGATACTTGCCATTAAACTTGCTTATCCAAAGAAAATGCTTTAAGGGGGTAGAGGCCCCACGTGACCATGGTATTTTTCATTCTGACCAACCCCCGCGCGAAAAACCAATTTGGCAACAGTGATGAACATACATCTGTATGAATCTAACGCTTCAATTTCGCTATATTACAGGTTTTTTTCTTTTCATCAATATCTTTATTGCTATTAATGTATCCGAGTGGCTTCATGCCCTTTACACTTTTGTTGTTATGAAACTACGCTGATAATTCTCCTGACAAAGCGCCATCTCGTCCAAGTAGCTGAACTAAAATTGCTTCTACTCACCCTTCATGAAGGGAATCTGGGAAACAATTGAATGCGATCACGGGAACACACCTCACATCCTCATACGATTTTATATTGAGCTGAGTGAGGGCTCATTTGAAAGAGGAAGGTTAAACGAAGCGCGCGTGGGTCCCTAAATAAGCAGGAAAAATCTTTTTGTGATCGAAAAATACATTAGAAAATCCGGAATTTTTCTTCATTTGTTTTCCCTACTTTGGACAGTCACATTACTGGATATAAACATAATGTAACTGAAGTTGGACCCACGCGCGCTTCGTTTAACCTTCCTCTTTAGAATGAGCCCTCACTCAGCTCAAAATATAATCGTATGAGGACGTGAGGTGTGTTCCCGTAAACCCCTGTTTTGGCCCAAAATCTAGTTAAATTCTGGTTACATTCTAGTAATGTCACGTGTACCCCCTTAAGGGGGTAGAGTACCCACGTGACATTACTAGAATCTAACCAGAATCTAACTAGAAAACAAGTGAAAACAGGGGTTTACGGGAACACACCTCACGTCGTCATATGATTATATTTTCAGCTCAATGAGGGCTCATTCTAAAGAGGAAGGTTAAACGAAGCGCGCGTGGGTCCAACTTCAGTTACATTATGTTTATATCCAGTAATGTGACTGTCCAAAGTAGGGAAAACAAATGAAGAAAAATTCCGGATTTTCTAATGTATTTTTCGATCACAAAAAGATTTTTCCTGCTTATTTAGGGACCCACGCGCGCTTCGTTTAACCTTCCTCTTTCAAATGAGCCCTCACTCAGCTCAATATAAAATCGTATGAGGATGTGAGGTGTGTTCCCGTGATCGCATTCAATTGTTTCCCAGATTCCCTTCATGAAGGGTGAGTAGAAGCAATTTTAGTTCAGCTACTTGGACGAGATGGCGCTTTGTCAGGAGAATTATCAGCGTAGTTTCATAACAACAAAAGTGTAAAGGGCATGAAGCCACTCGGATGCATTAATAGCAATAAAGATATTGATGAAAAGAAAAAAACCTGTAATATAGCGAAATTGAAGCGTTAGATTCATACAGATGTATGTTCATCACTGTTGCCAAATTGGTTTTTCGCGCGGGGGTTGGTCACACTGAAAAATACCATGGTCACGTGGGGCCTCTACCCCCTTAAGGGGGTAGAGTACCCATGGATATTACTAGAATATTACTAGACAAATAAGTGAAAACAGTGTTTGGGGGAAACCATTGTTTGTCCTCATACAATCATGTTGTGAGCTGTGTGAGGGCTCATTCTAAAGGGGAATATATTTAATATATTTAATATATTTAATATATTTAATGTATTTAATATATTTAATATATTTAATAATATAAGCGTCCAAAGTAGGGGAAACAAATCGGGACAATCACCTTCAGATTCCCATGTATTTTTCTAATACAAAATGATTTTTTTTTACTTACATCATGAGCTGAACGAAGCGCGATCAACCTTCCTCTTTAGAATGAGCCCTAACACAGCTCGCAACATGTTTGTATGAGAACAAACAATGGTTTCCCGTGATTGCATTCAACTTCTCCATATTCGTTCATACAGACAGAGTCTACAGCAAGACTAGAACCAATTTTAGTTCAGCTACTTAAACAAGATGGCGCCTAGCCATGATGAAGCCACTCGGATCCATTAATAGCAATAGAGATATTGATAAAAAGAAAAAAACCTGTAATATAGCGAAATTGAAGCGTTAGATTCATACAGATGTATGTTCATCACTGTTGCCAAATTGGTTTTTCGCGCGGGGGTTGGTCACACTGAAAAATACCATGGTCACGTGGGGCCTCTACCCCCTTAAGGGGGTAGAGTACCCATGGATATTACTAGAATATTACTAGACAAATAAGTGAAAACAGTGTTTGGGGGAAACCATTGTTTGTCCTCATACAATCATGTTGTGAGCTGTGTGAGGGCTCATTCTAAAGGGGAATATATTTAATATATTTAATATATTTAATATATTTAATGTATTTAATATATTTAATATATTTAATAATATAAGCGTCCAAAGTAGGGGAAACAAATCGGGACAATCACCTTCAGATTCCCATGTATTTTTCTAATACAAAATGATTTTTTTTTACTTACATCATGAGCTGAACGAAGCGCGATCAACCTTCCTCTTTAGAATGAGCCCTAACACAGCTCGCAACATGTTTGTATGAGAACAAACAATGGTTTCCCGTGATTGCATTCAACTTCTCCATATTCGTTCATACAGACAGAGTCTACAGCAAGACTAGAACCAATTTTAGTTCAGCTACTTAAACAAGATGGCGCCTAGCCATGATGAAGCCACTCGGATCCATTAATAGCAATAGAGATATTGATAAAAAGAAAAAAACCTGTAATGACAGCGAAACTTAGTTTAACTAGCGTTAGATTAATACAAATGTATATTCACCACTGTTGCCAACTGTTTTTCAGCGTGGAGGTACCCTTGAAGCTACATGTCAACATGGGGGTAGAATGGGGTGATATGCTACCACTTTGAAAAATGTGAAAACATTTTGTTAACAACCATCGTTATGTCGCAGAGGAATCGTACATGTGGAGTCTTTCTTTCGAACAATATTTATAGTATGTACGTGACGAGAGAGCTTTTGAACCTGCTAAAGATTAAATAAATTGCTTCATTCTGCGACAAACATCTCCGTTGACAAAGTCATGTATTGCCCCACTCTTTCTCCGAGATAGGCCTCACGCAGAGAAATGGGAAAGTGGGGTTAAGCATTCTTGAGGATGCTGATTGGGAAATTCAGCGTCGGTAGAAACCAATCCGTGCATTTCGTTCGAAAGACAATCAGTGATATTGTACAGATGCCCAAATCAAGAAACATCCCTTCTTGCATACATAGAAGAGTCCTCGCAACATCTTCTCGCTACATAGAAGGATACACACGAGACACATCCCCTCTCGCATACATAGAGGGGCCTCTAGGGGGTGTAAGCTGAAATGGAAATAATTCAACCACTATGTTTCGCATTCGATGGCCACCAGATGGCGGCGTCTTCAGCCTCAGTAACAGAAAAATGGGGTACCTCGAGTACCCCACAGAATTTTAAGAACTTATTAGTACATACATATGAAAAGGTAAAGGATTAACCTACCCTTAAAACGTTAGCAATTACGTTTCAAGATGGAACACACGTCCCACCAATAACACCGATACACTCCCGCCAATATAACTGCCACAGAACTCTGGCCGCTTTGCTACCTTGCTGTAGAAACGTGTAGGGTTTATCCCTAGGCTGCCAGCCGCGCTGCGTAACGGCGCAACAGTTGGCATAAGTGCAGCTGGGGGATTCTCCGCTTCGCGCCAGAACCATGTTCTTGTTCATCCATTGCGGTTCTAAATCTCAACGCGTGCACTTGTAAAAGCTTCTCCGCGGCAATCTCTCTTCGAGACCACTACACAGCGATCTGACCGCCGTTTACCAATTGTTCCGGCTCGTGTAGTAAAAAACATGCATCGCGCACAATAAAGTAGTGCAATCAGTCAGTGCTTTCTCATTACCAACCTATTACCATTGAACACGTGCATCGACCGAGTGGACGGTCCCAGCACAACGACCGTGGGGCACACGTGGACTTTATACGGTCCTGGTTTCCCCACGTCTACCTAACTTCCACAAACGGTCCTGTTTTCACGCTATCTGGTGGCCATCGCGTGCGAATTGGTGCGTCGGATACACAGGATACACTCTCTGATCTCAGCTGATCTCAGCTAATACATGCATCCATAGTAGCGTCTAGTAGCGTCCACTAGTGTCCACGTGCTTTATATAAACTTCTTTATATAAACTACCACATTATATTGCATTATATACCGTTTTTATCGTTGAGTAAAACGTGTTTTTAAACGTTCAATAGTGAGTATAGTGCAGTGTAGTGAAAAAAGCAGCTATGGTTGCGACATTGTGCGTTATTCCTAATTGCCCCGGCAATTGTAAGAAACTGTATAATATCCCTAAGGACAGAAAATTCGACAAAAGAATTTGTAAATGGCTCTCTGTAATTGGGAACGAAGCATTATTGCATTTGCCAGAGGAAAAACTTTTGCAACAGGCAGTATGCAATAGACATTTTGAGAGCAAATATTTTTTGAGGCGAGGCCTTTCTCGGTTTGCAGTACCGAGTTTATATTTACCAGGTATTTATATATTATTTATTCATAAAGACATATAGTTAAGAAATAGTGCTATAAATATGTGTGATAATAATATTTTGTGTCTTTATATTCGCAGACCCTATTCAAGTTCCACTGGATCATTTCTCATATGTTCAAACTGAAGGTGATAAAATTTATGGTTCCAGTGAAAGCAGACCTATCGATGAACCTTCAACGAGCAAAAATGATCGCATAACTGAAGGTTGGTAGGAGCAGTCTGTTCTTATTATTCATATCAATTTGTATTAAGTTTTAGTAACAAAAAATTTCTATTAGGTGTTCAGATGCAGAGAATCCTAAAACATTCAAGGGAAGAGAATACAGGAAGAGCAGTGTCAACAAAGACAAAGAGAAAAGGTAATTATTTTATTTCAAAACTAGTATATTATAAACGAACTTTCAAAGAAAGAATCCTTTGAGAAACAAAGTAAGAATTCTTGTGTACAGAGGTGGTTTGTGCACATATGCAGCATGCTAGATGCTTGTATAATTTAAGCTTTATATTTCACACTTAGTGCTTGAATTGCCAACTTTTCCTTCTTTTATTAATTTCTGTCAAGTTCTGTGTGCGATTGTGGTGATATTTTCTAGATTTGTACTTTAGTAAATGAATGTAGAAATGGAGTGTGTGCAGTGATTGGCTTGGGTAAAATATAATTTAAATAGCACAAATACAATAATTGTAGTATATTTTTCAGGGTCTATTTTGAAAGTTCTCAACGCAATTTCTGCCAACTACCTATCAAAGCAAGACAGGAAATACTGTCAGGCCCTACTAGACATGCAGAGGAAGATTAAACAGTGCAACGTACAAAAACAATCGTACAAAATCCGGCTAGAAAGTGCAGATAGTTTCATAAATAACAATTTCTGGAAATTTGTGCCCGACCATATAAAAAATGTATTTGTAGGTTACCAAAGATATATGAGCAAAAACCAACCCAAAAGATCATTCACGCTGGAAGAAAAGATAGAAGCATTATCTATTTGGAAGAAAAGTCCAAAAAATTATAGATTTTTCCAGAATCTTTTTTTATTGCCTTCTGCAGTAACTCTAAAAAAATTAATTACGCAGTTGGACATTAAACCAGGCATATGTAGTAGCGTTTTTGAAGCTATGAGTAAAAACATTAAATCGTTCACAGCAAGAAAAAAATACTGTATTTTGATATTCGATAAAATGAAACTATCTGCAGGAATAAATTATAACGCAACAATAGATAATATAGAAGGCTTGTACATAGATAAGCAGGGCGACTTACAATATGCAGACCATGCGACAGTCTGGATGTTAAAAGGCATATACGGTGTAAGGCCTTGGAAACAAGTTGTCGCATTTACATTCTCCAATAGTAGCACTACGTATTTAGACATTGTGCATATGTTTAAACAAATCGTAACAGCAGCGGAAAATATTGGTTTACAGGTGATTGCCTGTGCATGTGACCCGAATGCAAATAACGTCAAAGCTATAAGCGCACTGGTAGAAACTTCATCTAATGAGACCATCTCTCTTAACAATAGGGAGATCATTCCTTTGTATGATGTCCCACACCTCATGAAGTGTATTCGAAATAATTTACTAACTAAAAATTTGGAATTCTCCCTCGATGGTGTCAATCGTTTAACAGCCAAGTGGGAACATATAGAAGGAACGTACGAGATTGATCGCGAACATGGACCGAACCGTCTTTTGGATAAAATTACCGATCAGCACATTAAAAAAGAATCCATTAAAAAAATGAAAGTGGCGTATTGCACACAAATTTTTAGTCTCACATTTTCAAGAGTAATCCATTTTTACGACAATTATAAACCCATTGAGGGAAATCACAGTGTGGTACTGTCACGGGATCCTACACATACCGCACATTTATTACGTTTCTTTAATCAGTTATTCGATAGCTTAAATAATTTTTATAATAAAAGTTTCAACAGTAAAACGTTTATCCAAAACATAAATATTTGGAACGAAGGAATTCGTGTAATAAGTTCAATGAAATTTATAAAAGGGAAGCCGGAAGATAAGATGTATCCTGTTGTTTTAAAACATTGGATTTTCACACTAAAAAATATCATTAAATTAAATTATAAATTAAAAAGTTTGTATATTAAGTTTGCTGGGAGAAATCTCAATCAAGATGCGATAGAAAACTTTTTCAGTTTGGTTAGAAGCCATGGAGGGAGAAATGCAAATCCCACATGTTCGATGTTTACCCATTATTATAAAAGTACATTTATCAGCAACTTTCGTAGAAGGATATCATACAAAGGAAACTGCAAAGATGACTGTTCAGACTATTTTATTCATATAAAACATATTATTAATATGAAACAAAAACAAGATATGGAAGTGAACCACGCTTTTACGAATGTAAATGTATGTTTCAACAGTATAAGTGACGCCCACGTGAAAAATATTTTAGTTGCTGTTGCAAAAAAAAGGAAAACAGAAAAATGCGAAACTTGCAAAGCGCTATTAAAACCTTCAGAATTGAAAAAATTATTTGACACAAGTTTGGTAATTGACATTTGCCATTCCATTATAATTAATAACATATGCGAAAGTCGCTTAAGTCAGAAAGCTTTGAAATATTTAAAGCAAAATATAACTTTTTATACGAACCACACGGAACATAGCGATACATTAAAATATAAAATTTTCTACAATATATTTCATCACATTTTAAATATGTATATTAAACATATTAATCAAACCCTCGATAAAAAATTAAAAAATGTCCAAAAGTTAGACATAGCAATGTTCGACATAGCGTCTACTATACACAACATTGTAAATTAAAATAAGTTTATAATAAACATTTAATTTTATTTAAAGCTGTATCAATTTCTACGATTTTCACTTGTAAGATTAAGTGTACGCGTGACATTAAAGTATATATATAGAATATTACTAGAAAAACAAGTGAAAACAGTGTTTGCGGGAAACCATTTTTTGTTTTTATACAAGCAGAAAAAGGTAGGACCTACTAGATCAACCTTACTGACGAGTCCACTAACAGATTCGGACGAAACGCGAACATATAGACACGATCGTAAGCTTAATCGAACATTGAACGGGCTACCCACAATTAATTTGGCTGGTAGTAATCGGCGACAACGGGAATTTACGTATCCGAGGCTCCAAACACCCATTCATGCGTCATTCGCGAACATCGCAACGAACAATCATATTGAGATGTTAAAACTGTAAAAATATAAAGTATTAAGTATTTCGTGGCTTCTACAAGAAATCGTCATATCAACATTTATTTTGTTTTTGACAATTCTGTTTCGAAGAAAAAAATTCACAGATGTGTCTAATTTCTTTGAGAATTTTCAATCAATGAGGATAAGAGAAATTACAGAGAAACCTTTTTTTGTCACCCCATTACTATGTTAAAACTTTACTTTTAGGAACACAGAAATAAGCACTCAATATATATGTATAATTATATATTGAGACAATAAACAAAACTTTATATATTAAATAAACTGGTTACACATAACTGACATTATAAATATTTTCTTGGGCTTACATAGCCACATGTGCTCTAGCCTATGGATGCGAAAAGACTCCACTTCACTATAGCCCCTCCCCACACATCACACGCTCACACTCATCTTAGTCGATAATGTAGGGATCGATTACACTATACAACATACTACCCCAAACATTCATTGATGAAGAAAAATGTTTACTCGTTTCACAATAAATGATAATGTGTAAAATCGAGATTTCTTTGAAGTTCTCACGTTAGAGATTGTCTTCCTGTAGGAAAAAGTAGTAAAGTGGGTCCCCGAGGGGAACAAGTTGGAGTAAACAGAAAGTAGAAACTGATCTGTACGAATCTTTTATGAAAAACACCTTCATCAATACTTCATTGTTAATTAGAAAACAAGGGTTGTATAAAGGCAAATATTATTTTGCGCATTACTTTAAGAATAATCGTATTCCTTGGTTCAAAGGCAAAAATTTATCTCGTCAATTCACAGTTTCCATAAATCGATGCAGAGCGAATCACTATCATTTAGCTAGCTCTCTTGCCCGTATTGACATCATTGACAATCCTAAGTGTGTGTGTAACTCTGAGAGTGAAACTCTCAACCATGTTATTTGGCAGTGTGAATTATACAACACCCAAAGATCTTTACTTTTAGAAAAGCTCCATAAACTGGGATTTCAATTGCCCTTAGATGTCTCTATGTTCCTGTCTGGCCCTAATATTGGGGCTTGCCACCATATTGTGTCTTTTCTAAATAGCTGTAATTTGCGTGTGTAGGTGTCATCCAAAAGGGAAAAAAATAATGTTAATTTGTTCACCTATATGTTTATATTGAGAATACCTCTTGATATGTATATAATATTCTGTTTGTATATCATTACCTAACGTTGTAATAAATCTTGTATAAGATTTAAAATAAAAAAAAAAATAACATTGTATATGATATTTGGTCCCCTCAAGTTTCAAATCCATTTACCAATCTCCCCTTCTTTCCACTCTCTCTATCGCCAAATTTCAGCCTAATTTTCAGCGGGACCTACTTTTTATTACGGTGGGTTCCGAACCACCTTTTTGTCAACAACACGCGACCGGTACCCGGGCAGCCACCGCCTGGTGTATGCTCTATTTCCTTGCGGTCACCCATCCAAGAACCGGTCACGTTCAACGCTGTTTAAAACTTCGGTGATCGTACGAGAACCAATTTTCAATTCAAAAACTCTTTATTTACATAACATTGATGGTTTATAAAATATATATAACAACGGGTTTATGCTACATTTTATAATTTTATAATTTTACGCCTGCAGTCTTTCGTAGTCCCTATCTGTTGATTTACCTACTTGCTAAAGTATTCACATGCCTTCTTTATATTATAGTAAAGATTATTGGTAAAAATTAAGACTGCCGACGGTGCTGCCCTGTATAATGGCATCCGCCGCTCCACGCAGATTCCACGAGCTGTCTTCCATCTGGCCAGAAGAAGCTACTGGCCAGATGCTGTGACGGCAGACTTTGTGCTGCTGCGTTCATTTTTGGAGGTTCCAGTGGCGCTCATGCCACGCTCCTTCCAAATTCCCTCCACCCATTGCTCCGAGCAGCCTAAAGCGGCGGTCTAGAACGATACTGAACTCCACGTGCACTCCAGGCTCTGCTCTATTCCTGCTCGGAGCAGATTTGGCTATCAGGGTATGTTTTTTATCCAATAGAACATCTGTTTCGTCGTGAGACGAGACACAGTTAATCTTCTACTTGGTATTTTCTTGAATGTTAATCGTGACGTGAAAATATTCCAGGGTACCAGACATTTCCTGCAACCTAAATCAAAAGATCCATACAATGCGACGCTGCGAGAATCTTGAAGCTGTGATAAAGCCGTTCTACTGATACCGCGACACGCGCTATTATTGACAGTCTCGACCGAGTTAGCCCGATCGAGTGAACTCGGACCAAGCAGTATTAACGGCTCCTCCGCGATCATTTATCTTTCTTCTTTCGTCGAAAGCTCTCGGTCGAACGGGACACTGACCGTTCAATCGGTCGATCAAGCCTTTATCCTACGGTGAAAGCCGGGAAAACTACATCTTCCACAGCTGGCCATCCCCTGACCTCCGCGTGCTCGGCAAGGTTCTAGGCAGTGACGTATAGTCCCATCCATAAGGCACCGGGAACGAAGACTTACACAGGTAAATGTGGAGCAAGAACGGCACGGTTCTCGATAAATGTGCTTCTGATAATTTCGAATGGATTGCGAATGGTAGAAAAGCAGTGGTGTCAGTTCGCGACCGTAATCGTTAAAGAGATCATTGCAAATTCGAGATAATTGAATAGTTTGCGATAAGAACAACAATGAAATGAAAATGTATTTTTTCTAGGAGTTTCACAAACTTTACGATAGTATAAAGCCCAGCCCCACTCTTCTCTCCAACTTACAATTTATTAGACGAACGAGATTTTCCCTATTGTCCGTGTCGTCTCACGGATTAGCTCATATTTATACAATTTATATACAGGGTGGTCATTTTATCCGAAGACATTGATATATCTCGAGAACTATGCATCGGATCAAAACAAGTGCGTAATGAAAGTTGTTCATCGCGAACGGGGACATCCAATGATACCAAACTTTTTTTTTACGTTTAACAATGATACCAAACTGCACCCCACCGCCTCCCCCTGGGGGTGGGAGTGGGGGAAGATGAAAAACTTAAATGGGAACCTTCATTTTTCGTTGCAGATTTGAATTCTACAGAAAAAAATACACAAATTTGACCTAGGAGTTTTTGCATTTTGGTTCACAGATGGCGCGGTAATGGACAAAAATCAAAATGGGTAAAAATCGTTGATAATTGGGAATATCTCGAAAAATACTCATCACATCAGAAAATTAAAAGTAGACGTATTTGATATTTTTATTCAATAATACTGTAATTGACCCCCAGCGCCACCTTCTGAGGGTGGGAGAGAGAATTATTTCAAAATCTTCAATATCTTCACCTCAGGAGGTGCGCGTGGAGGGTAAATTATGGTATTATTAAATAGCATTGCCAAAAATATCACATACGTCTACTTTTATTTTTCTGATGTGTATTTCTCGAGATATCCCCAATTTCAACGATTTTTTACCCTTTTTGATTTTTGTCATTTAAGCTGTTTTTTCTTCTCCCGCACCACCCCCAGGGGGTGGAGTTTCGCCTTTTATAATTGCTATTATAGTAATGTAGACCTTTAATGGTAATGTAGACTTTAGTTAAATTTGATTATTAAATATTGCGAAAAAGCTTAAAATATAATATTCACGTCAAGTAATATTGGTTTAATGTAATTCAATATTTTGATATTTTAATATACTTCCTCAGAAATGCATGTCTAACGAAAAACTTCGCCGTACCCAGTGGACGCGATTGAATTCGTACCAAACTCTTGCCAAAGTCTGTCGTAGCCAAAGGGTTAACTATTCTTTGTTAACAACAAATACGACCGATAAAAGAAACATATTTATTGTGGTGACTGCCTAGGTAGCAACATGTAGACGCACGTGCTCCTCTAATATTTTCTTTAAATGTTCCATATTTAATTTCTAATGTTCTCTCATAAAGTGTTCTAATTCACCGCAATGGTAAACAATTTTCTTTACACTACGCAAGTGAGTATGAAATTATTTTAGTTTATATTTTTTGGGCTTAAATGCAATGATTAATGTTTTGTTAATTTCCATTACAGACACAATATATTTTTTGGTATTCTCTTGATAATGATCTAAATTGAGATCGAAACGTCGAGACAAATTATTGTGCCTATTTTGCAAATTGTGTAAATAGTAACATTTGATCGAACCAATGCGCCGAAAACGTTTTAATTTTGCTTAAAGCTTCATACGATCGCTATACTTTAACGGCAAACATATTTATTGTTTGAGAAAATTATAAATTATTTTCAGACCTTCTATATCAGGTTTATATAAGCAGGAACTGATACAAAGAGGGTTAACAGTACTGGCCTTTGAGAAGCTTTGTTATCACTCTAAAAATTCCTGTAATCTTTTTAATGTTTGAAACTACGCCAACTCATTGTTTCCACAAATGCATAAAATCCGCAGTCTAATTATGACTGAGGAACTATACATAGAATGTGTCGTTTCGAAAATTATATTGGTGTCCAAATCTGTTCCAATGCTTCACCCACGCCACAAATTGCCTCCCTTTGTACCAAGTAACGTCTATCCGTGTAAAAATTGTTTAAAAGTTACAATCTTTCATGCGATGTTCCACCATAGGTACCGTAACCCCTGATCTGGGTATTTATCAGTGTAAGCAACCTCCACGCTGAAAAACAGTTTGGCAACAGTGACGAACATATATTTGTATCAATCTAACGCTTTAATTTTGCTATCAATACAGGTTTTTTTCTTTTTATCCATATCTTTATTGCTATTAATGGAACCGAGTGGCTTCAAGCCCTTTATATTTTTGTTGTTACGAATATACGCCGATAATTCTCCTGTCTAAGCGCCATCTCGTTTGAGTAGCTGAACTAAAATTAGTTCTACTTGCCCTTCATTGCCCTTCATGAACGGAATCTGGGGAACAATTGAATGCGATCACGGGAAAACATTTTTTGTCCTGGTATTAGCATGTTATGAGCTGTGTGAGGGCTCATTGTAAAGAGGAAGGTTCGTCGCAGGTCGCTCAGCTCATGATTCAAGTCGAAAAAATCATTTTGTATTAGAAAAATACATTAGAATCTGCGGAATTTTTCTTCATTTGTTTTCTCTACTTTGGGCACTCATATTATTAGATATAAACATAGTCTAACTAAATCATGAGCTGAGCGACCTGCGATCGACCTTCCTCTGTCAAAAGAACCTTTATGCAGCTCAAAATATGCTCATATGAGGACAAAAAATGGTTTCCCGCAAACACTGATTTTATCAACAAAACAGTGTTTGCGGGAAACCATTTTTCGTCCTCATATGAGCATATTTTGAACTGCATAAAGGTTCTTTTGACAGAGGAAGGTCGATCGTAGGTCGCTCAGCTCATGATTCAAGTCGAAAAAATCGTTTTGTATTAGAAAAATACTTTAGAATCTGCGGAATTTTTCTTCATTTTTTCCCCCTACTTTTAGATATAAACATAATCTAACAACTAACTTATTAGATATAAACATAATCTAACAAAATCATGAGCTGAGCGACCTGCGATCAACTTTCCTCTTTAGAACAAGCCTTCACACAGCTCGTAACATGCTTCTATAAAAACAAAAAATGGTTTCCCGTAAACACGATTTTCATTTGTTCCTCTAGTAATATTCTAGTAATATGCTAGTCATATCCATGGGTACGGTACCCCCTTAAATGTAACAGCCTGTATTGCAGGCTACGAATCTCCAGTTCCTCTATGTACAATGGGTAGGCTACTGACCGCCTGACACAGATGTAGATATGACCAAAAGCTGCCTTCAATTCTATTCGCCACGCACCGACCACTGAACCGACTGCCAAACCAACCTCGCGGTAGCGAAACGATTAAGCGGTCAATAGGTAGGAGAGTAAATATCCGAATGATAAGTGCTCGAATTATTTAGAAGATTAGAGTACCAAACTCGACAGGTGCCCAAACGCGCGTTCGAATTGCGACCGAATACCGTGCGTGCTATCGCCCGCGGCTTTTCTCGAGCAAAATACGTGTGGGTAGTGTTCCTTCTCGAGAATTCGTCGAGAAATTTTATAATTGGTTATTTCTCATTTCTCGGAAAATTTAAATCTAGGAAAATTCTTTAGTCTCAACTAAATATAGTTGTAGATGAGAGAGAGTAGTAAACTTGACAAGGTGGGGTTATGGAAATTTCGGGCACTGTATATGAAATGATAGTGAACAAACGACGTCACGTGATGGGCAGCATAATATTTGTATGATTAAAGTGACAGGGTGTAATAACAGTAATTAGACTGTTACAAGATTCCGTGAAATTGATAGTGACGCGTTTTAATCATTTAAAAGCAGGGATTAAATTCGATTTCGCGCTAATTGATTACAAAAGCATGTAACAGAGTTAATACAGATTTTAAGGTGTAGTATCGTTATCAATTAAAATCCCGTTATCCGGCGTAACTGCGTTAACGGGGACATTCAAATACGCCTGATAGCAAGCATTCCCGGGGCCTTTGCATTTTTTCCTGCACCGATTCTCACCGCTGTTGCGCATAAAGGAATAGGTAACTAAAAGGTCCGCTCGATGCGAAACGCGCAAAGACGGTTTTTCAGCTTTTCCAACGTTCTCCAGTTATTCCCAGCACGCGTGCCCTATAAAATATAGCCATTGTAAGTTTATCTCGTTTACCAACTCTTCTGTTTGGATCGCTGTGACCACATATCCGCACAAAAATGTGTTTCCAGTCCAATGGGACGCGTCTAATTTCAGCAGAAACACAGTTCGTCTACGTTCAAATAGACCCAGTTCTCCATTTACACTGTAGTCTCGTTTAAACAAATGTATGCAAATGAACACTGTGTAAAAAAGAATACAGTAGATACAGGGTCTATAAAAAGTAATGGTCATCCGTCGTAGAGATGAATGGAAATTTTAACGTATCGATACATATCTTGACACTGTTTTAAAAAACGCAACTCTGGAAAAAGGGTTTAAAGTTTATCAGTGTAATTTTTCCATGAAAATGAATTTTCAATTTTTTAAAAAACTTTAAATTTAAATAATTTAAATAATTTTTCCCAGCTAAATGGTCCGTTTGGATCACTGTAGGCCGTCGCGAAATTAGCTTTTCACGCAGAACTGTCATGAATACTTACGTAATAATTAGACTGCGGATCTCTATGCAAAATAAAAAATGTTTGCATTGATTGCAATATACATGGGTCAAAAGGAAATTTCTTTCTTGTTTTGATTATTTCATTAAGATGAAACTAATACACTGGTGGCCCTAAACGTTTTTGATACGTCCACTATTTTAAATCGCACGTACCTCTTTTTGTCATAAATGCATAAAATCCGCAGTCTAATAATAATTGTCACAAAATCGAATAGTCCGTCCATTTTTCCACTAGGCGGAGAGGAATTAATATTCGTTTAGAAAACCCGTTTTCAACAATTTTTCGAGACTCGTGATCGGCAACCAAGCCATTTCGGTTGAGCTTCGTGCAGGAAGTTATTTATTACACCGCAGTAAATTAATCTTCCTTTGATCATAAAGAACGTCGCTATTATTCATTCGCCTCGGATGAAATATGCGTTTAGTGCCGCGTCATCCGGAAGAGGAAAGATCTTTCGTGGTTAAAAAACAATAGTTTTTGTCAGCGACATCTAATAAGTTTACGATGAAGGATTGACAAGACTGTTTAAGACCCCAGGGTACCAGGTCTACCAATGGGCAACGATAACTCATTATGAATACATCTTATTTTTTGAGAACATCTAGTACTTATTCAATGTTATCAATTTAGTTTTTATTTTTTCTGTTTTACCCCTTGTCGTACTTCGACTAGCCAGACTCGTGATGTAGGAACAAAATCTGACAAATATGAATGTTACGCGTTTCTTTCTGGATGAAATCAAATTTGATTCGTTTCTAAACAATATTTAACGAGGTATGGGATCCCTTTTCTAGGGCATTTATCAGTGTACTTAACCCTTGTGAGGAAACAACGCGTAATTACGTAGTTTCACATAGTTACCGAGATACTTGAAAATGTATAAAAAACAGGAAATCTGAACCTGGCTGAACCAGTCCGATTTGACACCATGTTATGTATAAATTTCTTTAAATAACCCCAACAACACAAATATAACCTCAAAACGAGGAGCCACGGAAATCGTAATCTCCCCTCATCCAGTTCTGAGTCGTACCCATGGATATATCTAGCATATTACTAGAATATTACTAGAAAACCAAGTGAAAACAGTGTTTACGGGAAACCACTTCTTGTTTGTATACAAGCATGTTACGAGCTGTGTGAAAGCTCATTCTAAAGAGGAAACTTGATCGCACGTCACTCTGCTCATGATTTAACAAGATTATGTTTATATTTAATAATATGAGCGTCCAAAGTAGGGAAAACAAATGAAAGAATATTCAGCAGATTCTAATGTATTTTTCTAATACAAAACGATTTTTTCGGCTTGAATCATGAGGAGAGCGACCTGCGATGAACCTTCCTTTTACAATGAGCTCTCACACAGCTCGTAATATGCTCATATGAGGACAAAAACTGGTTTCCCGTGATTGCAGTCAACTTCCCATATTTCGTTCATACAGACAGAGTCTAGAGCAAGTCTGGAACCAATTTTAGTTCAGCCACTCAAACGAGATGGCGCTTACACAGGAGAACTATCCGCGTAGACTGATAACAACAAAAATGTACAGTAAATTACCCATGTAAGTCCCTAGCACGGGTCTGCCGAGGGACATTTATGCACCACAGTCACTATTCTTTGAGTGTTGCCGAACGTAGAAAAGGACAGCCGAGCTCGAGAGGCGTCCGTCGCCGAGAAATGTAAACATAGCTAATCCAAATTGCCAACTTCTTTATTTTTCATCATTTTTGGTTGAGACTTCGATTACCATATTTGTGGCATTTTTCTCATGCAAATTGATACCAAACATGATATAATTACGATGATATTTACTCGTGTAATAGACAGTCAAAATTTCGGGCGCAAGAGATGCGTCTCTTTCTTTCCCATACGCTATCCTACGCGCCCGAAACTTTAACTGTCTATTACACAAGTAAATATCATCGGAATTATATCATATGTGGTATCATTATTCTTAGAAAAATGCCACAAACATGGTAATCGCAGTCTCATACAAAAATAATGAAAAATAAGGAAGTTGGAAATTTGAAACTCTCGAGTTTCGCGGCCCCTCAAGAGGGTATACCCCGCAGTAGTGGGGATAGCTCCGGGACTTTTAAAGGCCACACTTTTAAGACATTTATGGATATTTTACTGTAAAGGGTTTGAAGCCACTTGGATCCTTTAGTAGTAATAAAGATTGAAGCGTTAGATTGATACAAATGTATGTTCATCACTGTTGCCAAACTGTTTTTCAGCGTGGAGGTTGGTTACACTGATAAATACCCAGATCAGAGAGTCTGGTTCCCGCTTAAGGGGGTAGAGTACCCACGTGACATTACTAGAATGTAACCAGAATTTAACTAGATTTTGGGCCAAAACAGGGGTTTACGGGAACACACCTCACGTCCTCATACGATTATATTTTGAGCTGAGTGAGGGCTCATTCGAAAGAGGAAGGTTGCACGCAGTGCGCTCTTCTCATGTTTTCTTTAGATGATGTTTATATGAAGTAATATGAATGTCCAAAGTAGGCGAAACAAATGAAGAAAAATTCCGGAGATTCTAATGTATTTTTCGTGCACAAAAAGATTTTTCTCGCGAAAAAGACCGCACTGCGTGCAACCTTCCTCTTTCGAATGAGTCCTCACTCAGCTCAAAATCTAATCGTATGAGGACGTGAAACGTTCCCGCGTGATCGCATTCAATTGTTCCCCAGATTCTGTTCATGAAGGGTGAATAGAAGCAATTTTAGTTCAGCTACTTCGACCAGATGGCGCTTAGTCTGGAGAACTATCAGCGTAGATTCGTAACACAAAAGTGTAAAGGGCATGAAGCCACTCGGATCCATTAATAGCAATAAAGATAATGATTAAAAGAAAAAAACCTGTAATTATAGCAAAATTGAATAGTCACGTGGGGCCCCTGCCCCCTTAAAGTTTCAAGTCTCTAGTTACTCGGGAAGTTAGATTAAAATCAATTTGCAAGATTTGTACCGAACAGAGAAACAGACAGACGAGAAAGCGAGCTAATAAAAGCGTGGTAAAAAATGAAATTTTCTTGTCAAATTGATTTTTTCCACCCTTCTTCGAAAAATCGACCAGTGTGCGGCTTTGTCCGCACTCTGAATGGAATGGAGACGTTCGTTATGCTACCTGTTCGATCGAACGCATACGGCCTGGCACAGATACCTATGTAGAGTTTCGGCTGGCGAAAGCCAGTTTCCGCACGGAGCTATCCGAACGAGACAATCGGGGTACGTGCGGCAATTCCTCCGGCCGCATGATCATCGACGGAGGTTGTAGCGGACCGCGGTCACGCAATTCCGTCCTGATTAGCCGCGCCCGTTGCGCCGCGCCGGCATATTTAACCAACTAATGCAGTTGCAAATTAGCTATTAGTAGGTGTTACACGCGGCGGCAGATAGGCGTGGGGTAATCAAATTAAACCGAATAGTTACTGTCTCCCGTGCCAGGAAACTACGTAACCCTGTTAGCTTAACTGCACAAAGTGAACGCGTCCGAATTCGCGAGTCCGTGTGCGCCCATGTCAGCGTCAGCGTCCCATGCGAGACAACATGTATAAACAGGATCATGCGTGGCTGAATGCTGCGTGAATACGTCGTGAATGTTCTCCGTAACTCCGAGTTGTCGCAACTCAGCGGCCGAGCTTGAAGAACTTGCCAAGACTTCGTCGGAAATGTTTCTATATGGCTTCCCGGAAGCTCTTGAACTTCGACAATGAAAGGATTACTGGCGTCAAATCCCTGGTACCCGCCTCCGTTATGAGACTCTCACATCCTCTACCGATGACGTTTTTTCCCATTATTATATCTGTATTAGTTGTTTTGTACGCTCACTGGAGTTGTAATTAAGTACACGTCTTGAGAAATGTGTAGGCATTTAATAACACGTTTGTCACTGTTTGCCTATTTAAGGTAGGGTAACTGCACCAGTGAATGAACATTTAAGAAATTGTTCAAGAAGATATTTTATGTAAAACAAAACGTGTGAATTAAAGGAATCTCATATATGCCAAATGACTCCCTATACTTCATTTGTCAAAAATGAATGAACACAAATAAAATGAAATTATTATTATTTTTCTTCAGTAAACGTTAAATAATAAATATAAAAAATACCAGTCAATGAACACTACATTCTAGTAATTGAACAACGATAGTCCAATGAATGAACAAAATTATTAAACAATATTCTTCTATTTATTTAACTTTTTAATCACAATTTTATCGCTAGTATGCCGTGCGGGTTAAAATTTGTTGAAATATACAAAAGCGTTCATTTACTGGTGCCCGTTTATTCACTGGTGCAGTTACCCTACATCATCATTAGAAAAATTGTATCAAATTTTTAGGGTGACATATTCTTCCATGCAATTCTGGATGAAATTCACCAGAGGGACAATTTTTATAAGAGGGACCGCTTTAGTTCCCTTCAGACGGACTTATTTTAGATGGCACCACGATCGCAGCATATCACGTGATTGGACGTGACTAATGTTTCAATCTTTGGCGCTACTGAACGTTACTTCATGTATTTGACTATAACCTCCAGAATCACTGTCAATTGTCAATCACAGTGTCTGGACCAGTGTTCAATTTATAGGAACATTTTTATATTTTGTGTTGAAAATTTGATTAATAAGCTTGAAAAAGAGAAGTTTGTTCAGTGTCGAATCAATTTTCGAAATAATTTTTCAAATTGAGCAACACTCGGTAAACTTATTTTGAAGCTTATTTTTCTAATTTTGTGCATAAATTATAAAATTTTTTTAATTTGTTTTTAGAGTAGTGGATATTGAGGTGCATGTATAATGTATATATTTGTACTATATTTCATCTATATTTATATATATTTGTTCTGCACATTTATTTACTATGTATTATTACTTGTATTGTTAAGTATTATTATGTATTATTGCGTGTTATTATATTTTATATGTATTATTATATGTATATTACTGATCACTGTATGTATGTATTATTATTATGTATCATCGTATACATATAGTAAAAAAATGTTAAAATGAAATATTTGTAAAAAATATATTATATACCTTTACTTTGAAGTTTAAAGTAAGCAGTATAGAATCGTATAGCTATATATACATACCATAGACTTCAGTAGCGCCATCTCCTTTATGTCCCTCAACTAAAACCTACATATATATATTTATGTATACAGGAGGTCCCACATAAATGATAACACCTAAATATCTTTCGTATTTACAGTCCTATCAGAAAACTTCAGAGGACAAAGTGACGCTATTGCAGGGGGGCAATATAATAATGAAGAAAAAAATTTTTTATGTCGTGTTTTTAAATGAAATTGTAATGTCACCGATTTTTTTTTTTAAATGGAATAGTATATTTTTTTGCGATAGCATGATAGACAATAAAAAACTGAATTTAGTGGATACCACCTTTTTGACCTTGAAATGACCTTGAGCAAGAATAATCATGTTGAAGCAAAGATTGCGCGTTGTTTACGTCAGGTTGACCTTTACATATCATATCAAGGTCAAAAAGGTGGTATCCACTAAATTCAGTTTTTTATTGTCTATCATGCTATCGAAAAATATATACTATTCCATTTAAAAAAACATCGGTGACATTGCAATTGCATTTAAAAACACGACATAAAAATTTTTTTTCTTCATTATTATATTGCCCCCCTGCAATAGCGTCACTTTGTCCTCTGAAGTTTTCTGATAGGACTGTAAATACGAAAGATATTTAGGTGTTATCATTTATGTGGGACACCCTGTATATGTATATACATGGTCCATATTTTTTACATGGGAGTTTACTCCCCCTGGGCAGAGTCTAGAGTATGTGTAGACCCAATTTTAAAAAGAAAGTCTTTCAACGTCAAATCATAACAACAAAAATGGAGAGGGCTTGAAGCCACTCGGATCCATTGATAACAATAAAGATATTAATAAAAGAAGAAAACGTGTAATCGTAGCAAAACTGTAGCGTTGGACCACTGATATACAGGGTGAGTGACCAAACGTTAGTACCTCAAATATCTTTGTTGTTTCTAAAGATACGTAAAATATGGTAAGGACAAAGTTGAATGGTGCAATGGGGCAGACATAATGCAAAAGAAAATGTTGTTTTTATATCACTCTTTTGGAGATATCAAGGTCACCTTGACTTTTTAAAATGGAATGAGGTATTTTTTAATACATCAATCGATGCAACTGGACCTACGTTGCAAAAAAGTACTAACCAATGTATGTCGAAAAGTTAGTAGTTCAGGAGATATTTCAAATTAAATAACTCTAAAATACCATCACAGTCATGCTAAGATGTTACACAAGTAAGTAAACACTAACGTCTTAGTACGACTGTAATGGTATTTTAGAGTTATTTAATTTGAAATATCTCCTCAACTACTAACTTTTCGACATACATAGGTTAGTACTTTTATATAACGAATGTCCAGCTGCATCGATTGATGTATTAAAAAATACCTCATTCCATTAAAAAAATCGTGTCAGCTTCATTGTACCATTCAACTTTGTCCTTACAATATTTTACGTATCTTTAGAACCAACAAAGATATTTGAGGTGCTGACGTTTGGTGACTCACCCTGTATATGTTGGACTGATACAAATACAAATGTATGTTTATCAGTGTTACCACAAAAAAACGTTTTTTCTGCACAAGGGTTGAGTACACTGATAAATACCCTAGAATAGGGTTGCCTACCCTCCAAAATGGCGATTATAATACTGTGGGTGAAAAGAGATGCGACACACGCGATGGATGAACGATACGGAATAGGGAAGGTGTTCTCGTTCTTGGAAATATGTATAGAAGTGGATCAACATTGAAGGTCCACTTTCCTCTGTGTTGAATGATAATATCAGACGTCTAAGTGTTTCTACAATTTCAGGAGCTAATCCATTTAGTGGTTTTACGTCATACCTATTCAAACGTTATCCGAACTGACGGCAGTCAATATTTACACAATTACACTCGATGCTTCGAAAATATCATTTGATATTGTTCGGAGAGCAATCCACTACTCATTTTATGCAAATTTCTCGATGCAACAGAAACCTCGCGCCACGTAACACCTTATGCAAACATTTACTCATACATATGCAAATGGTAGAAAGTGCGTTCGTATCGATACAAGTGCAGAGGACACGGGCGAGTCGTTTAAGCGGAAACAAGGGTCTGATGTTACAAGGCCGGAATTGGTACACGAAATGAACGGAATTGGAGCCGGGAGAATATCGTAGACAGAATATTATCGGTTCATTATACCGCAAACTTCGCGAAGGTCCTGGCGCAGTTACAGTAAACCGAATAATCGCTATGCAATTCGATAAATATTACTAAGCTATCGGATCGCGGGCACAAACGAATCAATAATGTCCATTCGAAGTAAACGATAACCAACACTTAGGAAAACAGCACGAGGACTAGACTGCGGAGCATTATGGAATTATCGCTTCTGCAAATTTTCAAAAAATGTTAGCATATAGAATAAACGGAATTTAGCACGATTCTCATTTTTTTCAAGGCTGAACTTTAGAAACCCCCCCCCCCTTCCTTTTGACATGTGACATACGTCATTCTATTCGTTTTGACATGCTGAACACAAAATTTATGTGTCATTTTTGGCTGAAATGAATAGTTTTCGAGATATTCGTGAAAAACTGCAGTTACTACACATTGAATTTTGTGTATACGTGCATGTCCGTGCTGTGCGTGTGCGTCACCACGATTCGACCGCTGGTCAAATGTTTCTACAGATATATCACTACGATCGTCGAACGATCTATATACAGCGTGAACTTTTTAAAACATGTCATGATGAAAAGTGAGTACACATTACAACAATACCACACACACCCATCCAGTGTTTCTGAGAAGTAGGTTCGGTAATTATGTATTGCGAAAGGGTCGCTGTACTCCGATTTTGATGAAATTTAAACATGTTATAGATTTCGAAATTTTGAACAACTTTTTCCTTTTCGCTTTTAATTTTGAAAGACCAATCCTAGATTTTCGAATGCGTGGTTGGGCCGGCCTGACAGCAGGCCCTCCGTGACCTAATCACAACCTTTGCATTGTAACTGTCTTTCAGAATTTGAACTAGTAATGAAAAAATCGTGCGAATAGAATGAGTTGTGGTTAGGTCGTAGAGGATGCGGAGAGGGCCGGCCCGACCACGCATACAAAAATCTAGGATTGGTCTTTCAAAATTAAAAGCGACCCCCCTACGTTGGAAAAGGAAAAAGTTGTTCACAATGGCGAAATCTATAACATGTTTAAATTTCATCAAAATCGGAATACAGCGTCCTTTTCGCAATACATAATTACCGAACCTTCGTCTCAGAAACACTGGGTGGGTGTGTGTGGTATTGTTGTAATGTGTCCTCACTCTTCATCATCGTATGTTTTAAAAAGTTCACGCGGTATATAGATCGTTCGACGATCGTAGTGATATATTTGTAGAAACATTTGACCAGCGGTCGAATCGTGGTGACGCACACGCACAGCACGGACATGCACGTATACACAAAATTCAATGTGTAGTAACTGCAGTTTTTCACGAATATCTCGAAAACTATTCATTTCAGCCAAAAATGACACATAAATTTTGTGTTCAGCATGTCAAAACGAATAGAATGACGTATGTCACATGTCGATAGGAAGGGGGGGGGGTTTCTAAAGTCTTACCTTTTTCAATTTTGTATAAAGGTCTGCAATTAGTTCACTAGTATCGCAGGACAGGAAATAAATAAAGGAAGAGGTGTTGCAGTAAATATTTGAATTCATGAAATGTCGATGTTGGAATGCTGTAGAAATCTTAATAAATCTTAGTAATTTAATCGGGTTTGAAGGTGATGGACATTTACAAAGGAATATACGCTTAACACTTTAAACAATAATAATTCCCCAAGAAGGAGGATGGTGCAAAAGACTCTTGTGTTATCATTAGACTGTGGATTGTATGCATTTATGATAAGAATGGGTCGGTCTAGTTTCTGACAGTAAACAAATTTGAAGAATTTAAATATACTACTATATTGTTTTTAAACATATTCAACAAGAAATTAAATATTTATTTCACCTCAGCTTGTTGCAATTCAGATAGAAAGTTTTTATTTTGCACTAGCTGACAGACGTTGTCCTGTCGAAGTTTTAATAAATTTGGTGGTGATCATTTTGTGAATTTTTGAAAAGCTATAGGATATGCGTGAACAAAGTAAAAATGAGAAAAACATTTTCATTACAGAAAATAGACGTGGATAATGTAGGGTAACTGCACCAGTGAATGAACGGGCACCAGTAAATGAACGCTTTTGTGTATTTCAACAAATTTTAACCCGGACGGCATACTAGCGATAAAATTGTGATTAAAGAGTTAAATAAATAGGAGAATATTGTTTAGTAATTTTGTTCATTGATTGGACTAGCATTATTCAATTACTAGAATGTAGTATTCATTGACTGGTATTTTTCATATTTTTGATTTAACGTTTAATAAAGAATAATAATAATAATTTCATTGTATTTGTGTTAATTTAGTTTTGACAAATGAAGTATAGGGAGCTATTTGGCATATATGAGATTCCTTTAATTCACATAGTTTTTTTTGAAATAAAATATTTTTCTAAACAATTTCTTAAATGTTCATTCACTGGTGCAGTTACCCTAAATTCCTATTGAAATATTGATTAAAAGCTGCGACGTTCGTTTTTTTGTTGTATTGAAATATGATTCAAAAAGCACTTTTAGTTTTTTCCGAATTTTCATGTTTCCGGGCAACTTTTCCAATTCTTTTTACCCTGAAAACCTGATTCGGATTACAACGAACATTTAAAAAAAAAACAATTAGCCAACTCGGTTCAGCCGTTCACACACGATGAGCAGCATTTCATTTTTATTATATACAGGGTGTTCGACTACAGGTGGGAGAAAATTTAAGGGTTGGTTCTTAACGATGATATCAGACGAAAGTGAAAAATAAAAAAATTGCGATTTCGGCTTCGTTATTTAGCAATTAACAACGCGACAGTCACGTATCGAGTGACGGATGCATGCATAACATGGTTCTCATTTGGGGCCCCAGCGAGGTGAAAATGTTTAACAAATCGTTGGATAACAATGAACTCTTTGACGTACACAACGTACACTTTTGTTAGACGCGTTGTTGATTTTTAATTGTTAATAGCTAAATAACGAAGCCGAAATCGCAATTTTTTTATTCATCATTTTCGTCTCATATCATTGTTAACAAACACTCCTTAAATTTTCTCCCACCTGTAGTCGAACACCCTGTAGATAAAGATCCGCAGTCTAGTCATCATACAAGAAAAAGTATACTGAAAATATTCCAATTTGAAAAAATGGAGAACTATTTGGAACTCGCAAGATATTGAACGTGGAAAGGAAACAACTTCTAGGTGGTGTAACGAATATTTGAAAAACGACTGCACATTACTGCACACGAAGAAGACAATAAATGCGACACTCGTATGAAATGTTTATCAAATATTCACGAACCTGTGTAAGTTGATCTGTCGCGGCTTCGGTCGCAAGCCTGGCCAGGCCTTCCTCGTACCTCTCCAGGGCCGTCAGTCTGAGCAGCAAGTTTTGCAGCAGTGCCGAAACTTCCTGCCTGGCCGCAGCGTCGACCGCAGCAACCTTCTGCGTGATAGACCTGACGTGGCCCATCACCCTTTCGTCCCGGAAATCGTATGGGAATGTTTCTGTCCATTCGGCCAGCAGCTGCACCAGCCGAGGAACGAAACGTTGCAGACGTTCCTGAAACAAATCAGTCGAACTTTATAATCTTCTTCGTTTTTAATCGGCTCGTTATCGTAATTTGATGGGCATGTGAACTTCGTAGTTGGGAATACAGAAGCCTCTCCGTAGAGATGTCCTCGTATACAAATTACTAGACTGCGGACTTTATGCATTTATGACAAAACGGGATACGTGCAATATAAAGCAGTGGTATATTGAAAGTGTTTAGGGCCACCAGTATATTAGATTCATCTTAATAACATAATTAAGAGAAGGAATTAAATTTTCCTTTGGCCCGAGTATCTTGCAATCAATGCAAACGTTTTTTATTTTGCATAAAGATCCGCAGTCTACAAGTTACTAGACTGCGGATTTTATGCAATTATGACGAAACAGGATACGTGCAATATAAAAAGTCTAGGGCCACCAGTGTATTAGTTTCATCTTCATAAGATAATCAAAAAACGAAAGAAATTTTAATTTAGCCCTAGTATTTTGCAATCAATGCAAACAATTTTTATTTTGCTTAAAGATCTGCAGTGCAATTTAAAACAGTGATTTATTAATAAGGTTTAGGTCCACCAGTGTATTAGTTTCACCTTAATAACATAATCAAACCAAGAAAGAAATTTTAATTTAGACCTAGTATTTTGCAATCAATGCAAACATTTTTTATTATGCATAAAGATCCGCAGTCTACAAATTACTGGACTGCGGATTTTATGCATTTATGACAAAAAGAGTTATGTGCAATTTAAGATAGTGATATATTAATAAGGTTTAGGCCCACCAGTGTATTAGTTTCACGTTAATAACATAATCAAAAGAAGAAATTAAATTTTAATTTAGCCAACGTATCTTGTAATCAATGCAATCATTTTTTATTTTGTTAATTTAAATTTCTGAAAGGGTGCAGGCCGACAAGTAAATAAAAACTGGAAAAATATAGACTTCTTTTTAAAAATTCGGCTTGAAAACTAAACATTCTGAAAAAATCTATAGAGGTGACTTCTAATAGCTACAGTATACCTGATTTTTTAAAGAATTTTCAGTAGATTAGGATAAGTGAAACTACGGAAAAACCGAATTTTCTTCGTCACCCTATTACTACCCCCCGTGTCGACATATAGGGTTAAAAATTGGCACAAAGTATTTTCTTGAGATAAGCTATCGAATGGTCTATTGGAAATTCAGTTTGGTTTATCCGGCTACACCGTTTCGAGGCCGCATCCATAAACCAATATTGGTAACGTGTAAAATAAAAATGTATCAACACGAGTATACTCTTTCACCGGAGTGATAGCTAGCTGGTGACAATGTCTAGAACCGCAAACGTTAAAAGCTGTGGCATTACACTAAACTTTTTCGGTTAAAAGCGAGTCGTGGTTGGTTATGCGGCAAACTATGCCCGAGCAAAAACAAAAGCCGATAACATTTGTGGTGAAACAGGAGATTCGGTTTATTCAGCGACCAGTGTTGACGTAACAAAAGAATCGACACGTTGTTCCTTCCGATTCCATTCCAAAAAAAAAATAATGTAGGGGTAGGGAGGGAGACAGAGAAACGAAGGAAAACAACAACCAAACACGGAAAGGAAGCGCAAAGTAGCGCAGGTCGAAATTGAAAAAAAAAATCGAGAAAGGACGGAGAGGAGAAGGGTTGGCAGGGCTGGAAATTCATTTGCGAGCGAGACTTTTCTGGCCTGGATACGCGTGCTCGTTATTACAACGTGGAACAAGAGCGAGCGTGTGCCGGGATGATTCTCCGAGGGGGTGAATGCAAAAGGGGGTCGAGCCTGCGAGACGATGAAACGATAATGCACGCGGTGGCCGTAAAGTGCACGCCCGGAAGGCTCTCGGTGGGCTTTTGTGGGACGCGGGATTCGTGGCTCACCTTGCCACCCTCTCCATTCAGGTTTTGCTGATGTTCGCAGAGGGCGCAGACCTCGCCCAGGAGCTCGTGCGGCTTGATGAAGAGCCTGGCGCTCAGCAAAAAGGCGAAAAGGTACGCTCGATCGGGATAATATTCCTCGGTGGGCACCATATGCTGCACCAGGGCTTCCAGGGAGCCCGAGACCAGGTTGCCATCCCTGTACACCAGAGCCTGAAATGAAACACGGAATTGGTTAATTGATAGAGAGTGTTTTAAGGGATTTAGCGAGCTGCTTTCGAACGCCGAAGCTGCAACTCGTGCAACCCCGCGCCGGCTTATGCGCGACCCGTGCCGGGAAAACCTTCGCTACCGTATACCGATTATCCGAACCGATCCCCGAATAATTGGACCTTGATCTTTCAATGCAAGACCAAGCGTGTACACTCGGATTCTGTCGATTCAGCTCAGTGAATATTTTAGTGTAACAGGATCAGGGTGTTCGACTACGGGTGGGAGAACGTTTAAAGCGTGGTCCTCCACAATATAAGATCAAAACAAAGAATGAAGAAATTACGATTTCAGCTTCCTTTTCTAGTTGCAGTGTTCCGTCGCACTGGAACCGTACGCGTGGTTCTTTCTTGCGAACAATATTTATGATATGTACGTGTCTAGAAGGCTTTTTGGAGGATTAAGGGCGTAGGGTAATCACGTGACTGGTATTTTACATTGTGACCAACCTCCGCGCGGAAAACAATTTGGCAACAATGATGAACATACATTTGTATCAATCTAACGCTTCAGTTTCGTTATCAATACAGGTTATTTTCTTTTTATCAATACAGTAATTTCTCAATCGTAGCCCTCGGTCGCCTCTGCAATCGTAGTCCAGTGCTTACCCATTCCACCGCCTGTCAACACTGCGCCGGGCAGCAGGACGGCGATGTTTGATGTTGGCTCGGGTATATCGGTGTGAACACCACTACATTGACTCGAGTGAATCGAATTTTCAAACTACTTAATTTTCATTATTTTTTTATGAGATTTTACTGGCTTATTCCTGGCATTTTTTTGATTAAAATCATACCAAACACGATATAATTTGGCCAATATTTAGTGGTTTAATCGACGATGAAAATTTTACTTACAAGAAGGACAGCGTGTTTGATCTATGCCGGCGACGGCGACTCTTCGCGTCTCTTTCTTTCCAATACGCTCTTCTTCGTTGCGTTCGAAACTTTCATCGTCGATTAAACCACTAAATATTGGCCAAATTATATCGTGTTCGGTATGATTTTAATCAGAGAAATGCCACGAATATGTTGGTGAAAGTTCCATAATGATATCATCGAAAATAAAGAAGCTAAGGTATTGGTGTTTTATTGTGATGACGCACGGGCCTTTAAACTGTGCCGGCGACGGGGACACGCTTCGGCCACGCGATCCTATTTCATTCTGTCCTTCTCTACGTTCGGCTTGTCGTTTGAAGTCTCAGCGCGGTAGGGTAGACGCAGTCATAAATCAAAAAATAGCCACCCTACTTGATCGTAGTCCGTTCATAACACGGGTGTTGGGACTACGATTGAGAAATTACTGTATCTTTATTGACCGCATGCATGCAACCTTCCTCTTTCGAATAAGACCTCACTCAGCTCAAAATATAATCGTATGAGGACTTGAATTGTTCCCACGTAAACCCCTGTTTTGGCTCAAAATCTAGTTAGATTTTGGTTAGATTCTAGTAATGTCACGTGGGTACGCGGAAAGCAGAGCCCCACGCATCCTCTCCGCCCAACATCCGAAGAGAGTAGCTTTTGTGTAGGTAGACGCGTAAAGGACATACGAAGGTCAACTTCATTTTTTAAAATGGAACGAGGTATTTTTTAATACATCAATCGATCCAGCTGGACATTCGTCATAAAAAAGTACTAACCTATGTAATGTCAAAATCGTCGCATGGAGCGACGTGGAGCATATACAGTGGGTGTACAAATTGTTCATACACTTTTTAAAATTGAATAATCTTTTTATAATTGTACCACCACACGACCTGATTTTTTATAATTAGAAGCATTGGTTTATGAACTGATATGCAAAAACATATTTTCCAAAACATTATTATTTACAAGGTTACATGCAAAACTAAAAAAAAACATTTTTAAGGCTTTCTTATTTGGGCCCTTAATGAAAATTTAAAATGTATGTTTTGTAGACCTATGATAGTTATACACATACTGAACATTTCATATGTGTAGTAAACATAGATCTACAAAACATATATTTTAAATTTTCATTAAGGGCCCCAATATAAAAATGAAAAGAAATGCTTTTATTTTTGCATGCAACCTTGTAAATTGTAATTTTTGGAAAATCTTTTTTGCAGATAATTTAGTAAACCAATGCTTCTAATTGATGATAAAATGTCAGGTCGTTTGGTAGAATTATAAAAAAGTTATTCTATTTTAAAAAGTGTACGAACACTTAGTGTAACATGTGCGTTTCTGTGGAAAAATAAGTATCGTCTTTGACACTTAATTTACAAAAATGGAGGAATGTTATCGATAATTTGCAATTACTAAAGTGAAAATACACGTTTTGAGATGCTATATCCATCATATACGTATAGGAAATTTAATTACTCCTTAGTACATTTTAAAATATTTCTAGTGTGTTTGGATATGTGCCCATTCATTTATAGGTTAGGTGTCCGTCTTTTAGGTGAAGTTTGCTCTGTAAACATATAACGAAACAATTTTCAGTTTTAATAAGCAAGGGTTTTAATACATGGTTATTTTAGAATATATTGGCTCAGTTAGTTTTCGTTGATTTGAAAATTCGTTTTGTCCTGCTAAAAGGGCCATTCGTCACACTGTGCGACGTTGAAATGCTATAATCTGAATAAGTTGAAGAAATGGCGAGGAGACGCGGTAATTTGTTCGGCACGGAGACAGATCGATTCGTCGGCAAATAAATCGACGTTTTAATTCAGCTAAGAGACCGGTTCTCCAGGGATTCATTTTCGTCTGTCGTGGATAAATAAAAAAGTCAAAGATTAACCAGGATCAGTCGATTAGAGAGAGAGATGACGTTGCAAAACTCGCACTTGATGCAACTGCCAGCAGGATCAGAAATCTTTCCCGGGATATCTGTCAAATTCCAATACCGTGGAAGATGAATTTCCGTGGATTCACGGTGCACAATGCTCGAACTTTTATTTACTCGCAGCAAACAGGACACCGATTCACTGATACATTCTGATGTTGCACAAGTGCGAAAACTCCGATGCAGAAACAGCATTTGGATTTCGCGGTCAAAATACATAAATCAATTTTGTTTTGGCGATCGCGACATTCGTCGAACCAGGTTGTTCAGATTTATCACCTGTTTTCTCAAGCAAGATACCTGGAGAAAATATTCCTATGTTGCAAGTCTGACGCAGTAGAAACGAGGTAGACAGATATCACGACTTCATCTTTATTTCTTCGAGAAACGGACGATATATGCATGAAATAGTGAATGTTCTATTACAATGTCCAACAAATTTCAACTTTTCTCATGTTTCCAAATAACTGTTGGGTTCATCTTACAGAGTTTTTTGCGCAGATTCCGAATCTGCGAGAAACGCGACTTTGCAGAATTAAAACGTATTTTTCAACTTTACACAAATGTTGGGATGTTATTATAAAAGATATTGAATTGCTCTTTACAACAAAAGATTCTTTAGCTTTCCCGAATCAAGCGATATCCATTATTAATACGTTGTGATTGATTAAGCATGTTTAAACTCCCTACCCAACTACGCGATACCACTCCGACTCATCCCCACTCCACTGACCCCACGCACCGAAGGAGCTCAGTATGGTCTGGTTCGCTGTGCGATGATTCGTAATCCGTCATCGCTTGTTTACCAAGCAAAAGAACAGTTACACCGTTACCACTTGCATTTCTTTTCTTCAAAATTGTTTTGTTGTCTTAAGGGGGTATCGTACCCATGGATATGACTAGCATATTACTAGAATATTACTAGAGAAACAAGTGAAAACCGTGTTTACGGGAAACCATTTTTTGTTTTTATGCAAGCATGTTACGAGCTGTGTGAAGGCTCATTCTAAAGAGGAAAGTTGATGGCAGGTTGCTCAGCTCATGATTTAGTTCGATTATGTTTATATCTAATAATATGAGTGTCCAAAATAGGGAAAATAAATGAAGAAAAATTCCGCAGATTCTAATGTATTTTTCTAATACAAAATGATTTTTTCGACTTGAATCATGAGCTGAGCGACCTGCGATCGACCTTCCTGTGTCAAAAGAACCTTTATGCAGCTCAAAATATGCTCATATGAGGACAAAAAATGTTTTCCCGCAAACACTGTTTTGTTGATGAAATTAGTGCTTGCGGGAAAACATTTTTTGTCCTCATATTAACATATTTTGAGCTGTGTGTGAGCATATTCTAAAGAGGAAGTTTCATCATAGCCCGCTCTGCTCATGATTTAGTTCGATTATGTTTATATCTAATAATATGAGTGTCCAAAATAGGGAAAATAAATGAAGAAAAATTCCGCAGATTCTAATGTATTTTTCTAATACAAAATGATTTTTTCGACTTAAATCATGAGCAGAGCGGGCTACGATGAACCTTCCTCTTTACAATAAGCCCTCACACAGCTCATAACATGCTAATATCAGGACAAAAAATGTTTTCTCGTGATCGCATTCGATTGTTCCCCAGATTCCGTTCATGAAGGGCAATGAAGGGCAAGTAGAACTAATTTTAGTTCAGCTACTCAAACGAGATTTGGAAAAAGTGTACAGAAAAAAAAATTTTCTATGAAAAACATACAAAATGATTGTTTATAAAGATTCAGGAGACAAATTGCAAAAAAGGGCTCTGTACGGCGACGCGAAATAATTCGGAGAACATTTCTACACAAAGAGCATCAAAAAATATTGCTTCCTCGCTGAATGCTTCTGTGGTAGGCGCATCGAAAAACAAACTGCTTCGTAATCTCTGTCTTTGTCTCTCCTGCGAGCGACGCATGTCAGTCTCTGTTGCAGCCCTACAGGAGAGAGAAGGTGGATCTATCCTTGTCGAGGAGCTTTCAGGTTTCGCCGCAATGTCGCTAAGTACGCCAAAAAATTCCCACGGGGGGGTCAAGCGCATCCTTAAGGGGGTAGAGTACCCACGTGACATTACTAGAATCTAACCAGAATCTAACTAGAAAACAAGTGAAAACAGGGGTTTACGGGAACACACCTCACGTCGTCATATGATTATATTTTCAGCTCAATGAGGGCTCATTCTAAAGAGGAAGGATAAATGAAGCGCGCGTGGGTCCAACTTCAGTTACATTATGTTTATATCAAGTAATGTGACTGTCCAAAGTAGGGAAAACAAATGAAGAAAAATTCCGGATTTTCTAATGTATTTTTCGATCACAAAAAGATTTTTCCTGCTTATTTAGGGACCCACGCGCGCTTCGTTTAACCTTCCTCTTTCAAATGAGCCCTCACTCAGCTCAATATAAAATCGTATGAGGATGTGAGGTGTGTTCCCGTGATCGCATTCAATTGTTTCCCAGATTCCCTTCATGAAGGGTGAGTAGAAGCAATTTTAGTTCAGCTACTTGGACGAGATGGCGCTTTGTCAGGAGAATTATCAGCGTAGTTTCTTAACAACAAAAGTGTAAAGGGCATGAAGACACTCGGATGCATTAATAGCAATAAAGATTATGATTAAAAGAAAAAAACCTGTAATTATAGCGAAATTGAAGCGTTAGATTCATACGGATGTATGTTCATCACTGTTGCCAAATTGGTTTTTCGCGCGGGGGTTGGTCACACTGAAAAATACCATGGTCACGTGGGGCCTCTACCCCCTTAAGAGGGTACCAGACCCATCGATATTACTAGATAATACTAGAAAAGCAAGTAAAAACAGTGTTTGCGGGAAACGGCTTTTCGTCCTCATACGAGCATATTTTGAGCTGAGTGAGGGCTCATTGTAAAAAGGAAGGTTGATCCCGCTTCGCTCTGGTCATGATTTAACGAGATTATGTTTATATTTAATAATATGAGCGTCCAAAGAAGGGAAAAAAATCGAGACGACCACCCTCAGTTTCCCATGTATTTTTCTAATACAAAACGATTTTTCTGAATTAAATCATGACCAGATCGAAGCGGGATCAACCTTCCTCTTTACAATGAGTCCTCACTCAGCTCAAAATATGCTCGTATGAGGACAAAAAGCCGTTTCCCGTGATTGCATTCGATTGTTCCCCATATTTTGTTCATACAGACACAGTCTGGAGGAAGTCCAGAGCCAATTTTAGTTCAGCTAGTTAGACCAGATGGCGCCTAGTCAGGAGAACTGTCAGCGGAGATTCGTAACAACAAAAATATAATAGGGCTTGAAGCCACTCGGATCCATTAATAGCAATAAAGATATTGACAAAAAGAAAAAAACTTGTAATGATAGCGAAACTTAGTTTAATTAGCGTTAGATTGATACAAATGTATGTTCACCACTGTTGCCAAACTGTTTTTCAGCGTGGAGGTTGGTTACACTGATATATACATTAGATCCATGGGTCTGGTACCCTCTTAAAAATCTGTCATAACTATTGTTCCTTCTCGAGAATACTTTCTCGAGAAACTCTCGAGAAATTTTATAATTGGTAATTTTTCATTTCTCGAGAAATTACAGTACTTCTCGAGAAATTTAAATCTAGGAAAATTTTTATGAGTCTCATTTATTTTATAACATATTTTCGGAAATTCTAATTTATTTCTCATCAAGAAATACTCGTTTATCTTGTTCATTTTATAACATATTTTCGGAAATTAAGTTTTAGTTAATTCAAATTGCATATTACAATGCGTGTAGGAGAAAAATTACGGGCAGATTCGGAGTCAGCGCAAAGAACTCCCCAAGATCCACTCAATAGTTATTTGGAAACATTTTAGGTATTGGACAGTGTTAACTACGATAAGAGATACTGTAATCTCTAATCCATAAAATTTAAACAAAGGTGTATCCGAAGATAACCATCGAGGTTGTGTATTATTGATTAAAATATGCAAATTGTTGGTGAAACCAGTTCAAAAGCTTTACATATTCATATCCTTATTTAAGCGTGACGATTAAAAAGACAATTAATGCGACTAATTATCACGAAATTATCAAATGTTATTCCGCCGCAAATGACTACTTTGTCAAAATAACATTGCGTTTCAAGTTAATACATTACGGACAAACATATTTATTAAAGCGGCATTCTCGTATGATTAATATGTGCCGGCATATAATTTCCGGTATAACTGCAACGAAAATACGCAGCAGTAATTCGATAACAGTATTAAACCGATATTTCACGCAGATATGCTTAAATTTCATTCGGAAAAACTGATATCTACGCGTACACAAGACGCGTATCATTTGCCATAAATGAATTAAGGATTATAGAGGATATTCTTTCTATGCACGTGTGTTTATTGAAAGCAGAACTAGAATGATCAGAACGTTTGTATGACGTGGAGATGTTACGTGGCTAAGATAGAAAATTACATTAAAATGATAAAACATTTATTCGAGTCGGCAAACCTGTTTCTGAAAAACTATTCCACATATGCTACAACTCCTGTTCGCAAAACGTGACATTTCTTTACCGAAAAACAGAACACAATTTCGTTAATAATATAAAATAATACAAAGGATTTATACATAAATAACAAAGTTACCACGGTTTAGGCGTACCGGTGCTTTAAAAGCGTTTACGACAATTGTTAAATTTCGCAACGGTTGCGGAAGAATGACCATGTTCCACTAATGCCAATTTTCACGTAACAAGACCGAACTTTTAATTGCTAACAACGTCGGGCTCAGTTCAATGTTTTCACACGGAAGAATTACAGGACACAATAGCAAACAGCGCGACGTCATTAGTGTTTTCGCGCTGTGCCACTAATGGATAGGACTACTCTTTCTTCCGCGAATGATTGTTCTGATGAATTGCTTGTTCTGATTATCATTCATATTAATTTTCATTAATGTCGACATTTTTTAACGCATTAAGTACCGGTATGAGATGAATCAGTTTTTACCACGCTTACATTAGCTTAACGCATCGATGTAGCCGTTGTTGTATGCGTAAAATCCTGTAATTCAATTCTAAACCACTTCCCAATCAGCTAGAGACTTGAAACTTTAAACATAGCTCAGAACTGGATGACAATGCAATATTAAAAAACAATTTTAAAAAAAGCTATGCGTCTATGAAAACAAAATTTAATATTAAGGTAGAGAGCGAAATTGACATGATAAAACATTTTTTTCGATGCGCCAAAAATCCTTCTGGCAATCGTCATTTTAGTACAAAAAGAACCTATTTTCAAAATTTCATCGAATTCTGAGAATGGACGCAAATGGAAAATTTGCCAAACCGGCTTTTCAGTAAAAAAATCCGGGGCGAAACTAACGTTTATGGTACACCTCAGAATTCGATGAAATTTTGAAAATAGGTTCTTGTTTGACTAAAATGACGATTGCCAGAAGGATTTTTGGCGCATCGAAAAAAATTTGTTTATCATTTCAATGTCACGCTCTACTTTACCGACTTACCGACTTTCAATTTTATATAGAATATCTTTAATTAGTTGTAAAAAGGGATCATCACCAGCCTAGTTCACTTCACAGCTCCATAAAAATTCAGACATATCATTTATAAACGAATCCTCTTTAATTTTTAAATTTTTTAAGACTAATCATATAAATAATATATCATATAACTAAATAATAAATAAACTTTTCGGGTTAACCGAATCCAAATTAATTCTTATCGCATAATCTTCCCATTGTAGATATTGGTTCACTTGGTTTAACAATTGAAATTTTCTATACATTTCACATTAATTTCCAGAATATATATGATGCATGCGCACAACATGAACATAAAGTACTAAGTCGGTAAGTCAGTAGTCGCTAAGGTAGAGCGCAACATTGAAATTTCATCGAATTCTGAGTTGTACCATAAACGGAAGAACAGTCAAATCCGGTTTTAAATTTATACGTAACACTAGTAAATTTCTTCCATTGTTTACAAAAACTGATATTATTATGTTATCCGGGCAGATATTACTAAGATTATATAAAGATTATTCTACAGAAGATGACTGCGAAGTTAAAAAAAGTGACGAAGAAGAAAATCAAGACATATCTATGATGAAAAATGCTATGGTAATTAAATTAAATGCTATAATTAAATATCTGCAAGAACTTGAAGAAGTGACTTCCTGTAGTCTTCAAACATTAAATAAGGAGTTTTTGGCCTTAGATGCTACAAATAGAAGAAGTCCAGTTCAGAAGCAAGTGAGCAAGTATATTTTGTTTCTGTTAATTTTGTTGACGTTCTTTGCTTTTTAAAGTCATATTTTATTAAACAAAGAAACAAGTAAAATAATAATTTACATAAATATAAAAAATTTGTTAATTTATGTGATTCTTTAAGGCTATTATTTTATTAATTCTTTATTTTAAGAATTGTATGTATAACTATTATAAATAAAAAAATTAAAAACTTTTATCTTAAGTTGTGAATATGTCTTGGTTTTCATCTGTAAAAATTCGAAATCGGTTTAAACCGGTTTTATGTAAAGGTAAAATTCGAAAACTGATTTCTTAGAAAGTCTGTTTTTGCATAAACCCTATTACTATTTCATACCAGTATTACTGTATCTTGCGTTCCATTTAAAAAAGACTAAAAAGTAGAAAAGAAAAAATATATAAAAAACTTGATAAACCACGATTCTATTAAAATGCACTAAAAAGAAGAAAATAATTTTTTGTAGACATCAGTGACTATAAATAAAACCGTGGAGCGGTAAACTATATTGTAAATGTCTACTGTCTAAAAAAGTTATTTTTTTCTTTTCAGTGTATTGTAATATAAGCATGGTGTTTAAAAAATTTTTTACATATTTTTTAACCGAATGAACTGGTAGATCGGTCGCCTGGACCACTGTTGATCGGTGAAATATGCTCAAGTCCGTGAATGAACGACCTTCCTATTGTCGACTTCGTTAATTTTCGCGAATGTTTCGTCCGGACCCCGCAATGGGCCGGAAACTCTTTCAAGTTGCTACGTGTACGAAATTAGAAATTCGTTTCGGAGGGTTACGGTCGAATGCTTCGAGCTTTCGGGTTGTCCCCACAGCAAAGTTTGTGCCTGTGCCCGTGCCTTGTTAAATCTGCGAGCCATTAAAGTTGCGCCGACCGGTAAGCCCGAACAACTCACCGAGGATTCGAATGGCTTAAACTTATCGCGGGCTAATACAGTATTGACGAGGCAGAATTCCTGCATCGTAAACTTGCCACTGGGGGACACGTCCACCCTCCGGGTGGAGTTTTATGAAAAACTTGCCCAGTTTCGCTCGAAATTTCCGCACGACCACAGTTTCCGCCAGCTTTCGCCCGAATGCAAACAGTTTCAGTTCTGTAAGAAAATATTGCGATCCCGTTAGCCATTTCACATGATAATGGGACCGCTAGTGTTTCATTCTGCGACACTATCGTCACTTAAACTGTGTAAGTAATACAGGGTGTCAGGGTGAGAGCGGAGAGCAGACGACAATCCAGTAGTCTTTAAAACTTTCAAGTTTACCTTATATGTATATGTGTCACTTTAAACTAAAGAGGATTCGTTTATAGATGATATGTGTGAATTTTTATGGCACTGTGAAGTGAACTAGGCTGGTGATGATCCCTTTTTACAACTAATTGAAGATATTCTATATAAAATAGAAAGTCGGTAAGTCGGTAAGGTAGAGCGTGACATTGAAATGATAAAAAAATTTTATTTCGATGCGCCAAAAATCCTTCTGGCAATCGTCATTTTAGTAAAAAAAGAACCTATTTTCAAAATTTCATCAAATTCTGAGGTGTACCATAAACGGAAGTTTCGCCCCGGATTTTGTTTTACTGAAAAAGCCGGTTTGGCGAAGTTTCCATTTACGTCCATTCTCAGAATTCGATGAAATTTTTAAAATAGGTTCTTTTTTTACTAAAATGACGATTGCCAGAAGGATATTTGGCGACTCGAAAAACAATTTTCAATTTTTAAAGACTTATCCTAGATTTTCGTATGTGTGGTCGCTCTCCGCCCCCCACTACGACCTAACCACAACTCATTCGGATCACATAATCTTTGCATTGTATCTGCTGTCATGCAGAATTATCGAGCACAGCACGGACATAAAATAGAAAGTCGTTAAGTCGGCAAGGTAGAGAGCGACATTGAAATGATAAAAAATTTTTTTTCGATGCGCCAAGAATCCTGGTGGCAATCGTCATTTTAGTAAAAAAAGAACCTATTTTCAAAATTTCATCGAATTCTGATTTTTGCTATAAACGGAAGAACAGCCAACATTTGGCACTAAAAACTATGCAACTTGCCTCCACAAACAGCATCCATAATGCGCAATTAAAATCGATAGGTTCCAAGAAAATTTGTACACTGTGCACTTAAAATTCGCAATGGGCTTCACAACCGTAAGAAGGTAGGGTCTAATGAACTCGAAGTTCGGACTGGTGGTCACGTATAAAAATGCGACCTTCTTGCAGTTTACACCCACTTACATAGAAACACTCTCGGAGTAACCAACCCAAAATTTGAAACTTACCTAGCTGAAAGTTCATTGTTAAGGTTTTGGCCACGTTTTCGCGCTTTGGGATCACTGTGCGTCAGCCTTGCTAGCTGGAGTGCTCGCGAACCGTTGTAAAAATAATTCCTTAAGTACTCGGTTTACAGCCGAAAGTTCCGCTAGTAAAAAACCAAAATGCACAGAAATGAATTTCTACTTTGCAAAATGGTTTTTCAGCCTGGTTTCCTCGGTCGAGCAGGGAGAACGGTATAGCGGAAGAGTCTGGGAGTCTGTTTTGTCACCGGGATCGAAGTCGTAAAGAAAAACAGCCGGCTAAGCTCGCGGAAACGCGGACATCCCGGTGACGGCGGAATGTTTTATAACGAGTGGACCGCGTGTTTTCTTCGGTTGGTCCACCCTCTGGCCTTCTCGCGAACGTTCTCCGTGGCTCGGCCCTCTTTTTCCACGGGGAGACCGCGCCTGCTCGAAATGCTGAATAGCCGCAATTGTTACGGCGACGACAAAAGTTTAGTTAAAACGTGGGGACCCGGTTTCGCGGATTTGTTTTCCACCTTCCTTTGCCGGTGATTCGCGATTAAACGCACGTCGCGATTGTTCGGAGAAACGGCTTCGGAAAGAGCTGCCCCCATCCTTTAATACCCCTTGCACCCTGGTTTCCAGTTTTCACCAGTTTCCACCAGTTTCCACCCTTCTGTGCCTGAACGGAGTATTCTCGGAACGCTGCGGCAAAGCTCGCTCGCACGGACCGATTAGAGGAAGAAGCCGGAACGCAACGATTGTTCTTGAAACTACAGAACTTTGAAAGAGAGTGGGGGAGAACGTTGAATAGAAAAGTGGCGTGGTTGAATGCCGCGAAATGAATTTTTATGGAACTAAAATCAGCCGTTACCGGAAATGGCTTGGTAAATTTCTCGTTGTCGTCGGGCCGTGTAGTATCGTATTGAAGCCAGCGTGCATAGGCAAGACTGGAGCAAACGGCAACAGAGGGCGAAAGCACCGACTAGATATAGGATAGACCTATCATCTTATGGGACTTGGTGTCTGATGTTGTGAATTACCGACTGTTTAAAAAATCAGAGGTTTTGGTATGCCCTCTACGAATTAAAGTGGCGAGTTTAGGAATTATATCGAATTTCAAGAAAGCTGTCAACACAAATAAGGTATAGGAATCCTATGCCTATATCTTGTTTGTGCTGTCAGCTTATTTTAGAGCCAGCACCACCGACGAGACCCTGTTCGTGGTCCTAAACCCAGTTGGTAATACAGGAAATAACAAGAGAAACGGGCCAAGTGGCCCTGGCAAAAATGGCCACCGAAAAACATTGGATGATAGGTCTATCCTATATCTAGTCGGTGGCGAGAGTAACATTGTAAATGGAGCCATTTGTAAAATCGTTAGTCTATACTTTCCGTAATTTTATTCGCATAATCCTGTAAATTTTGTAGCTGGTCCTCCGTTTATGGTGAAGATCAGAATTCGATGAAATTTTGAAAATAGGTTCTTGTTTTTACTAAAATGACGATTGCCAGAAGGATTTTTGGCGCGTCGAAAAAAAATGTTTATCATTTCAATGTTGCGCTCTAGCTTACCGACTACTGACTTACCGACTTTGTACTTTATGTTCGTGCTGTGCGCATGCGTCATATATATATATTCTGGAAATTAATGTGAAATGTATAGAAAATTTAAATTGTTAAACCAAGTGAACCAATATCTACAATGGGAAGATTATGCGATGAGAATTAATTTGGATTTGGTTAACCCGAAAAGTTTATTTATTATTTAGTTATATTATTATTTATGTGATTAGAATGAGTTGTGGTTAGGTCAGGGTGAATTTTTATGGCGCTGTGAGGTGAACTAGGCTGGTGATGATCCCTTTTTACAACTAATTGAAGATATTCTATATAAAATAGAAAGTCGGTAAGTCGGTAAGGTAGAGCGCGACATTGAAATGATAAAAAGAATTTTTTTTGATGCGCCAAAAATCCTTCTGGCAATCGTCATTTTAGTAAAAAAATAACCTATCTTCAAAATTTCATCGAATTCTGTTTTTTGCTATAAACGGAAGTTTCGCCAATTTTGACTAGGAAAAGTGAAAAAACCATTGGTTGTAACACGGGGAAAGTGGAAGTCTATTGACCCATTCATCAAAGTAAACCTGAAAACTGAAAATCGTTAGAAATAAATGAACAACTCAATTCGTGATATGAAAATCGCAATACCTTCCCGAATAAGGGCACATAAATCATTACCAGAAGTTTTTCCTGGTGGAATAATTAGAAACGATGAAATTACTAATTTCAGACTGAACAGGAAGGAAACTACGAAGGAAAATGCACGGTAAGATGGAGGATAATAAGAAGTCGAAACGAAACAACAGCGACGGCGGAAATATCCAGGCGATTTCTGGAACGAAAGTTTCCAGTCATTTGCTTTATTGCCCCTTTAAAACGGAAATCGTCGCCACTCGATTATAGGTGTCCACTAATTAAGACGACTTCTTTGCCATTGTTTCCTAGCCGTTCCCCTTTTACAGGCAGAGTGTACCTTTTATTATTGCGAAATTGGACGTTGAGTGCTCCGACTGGATGAAACGACTACAATACAGTCTTAACATTCCCTGAATCGATAACTTTCACAAGGAGCATTCCACTGTAAATACAGAGTGTCTAAAACGGCTGTGCCATAGACAGAATGTCCCAAAATTCCATCAACGTCTGGAAATGGGAGGTTCCTGAGATCATTTGAAGCAACATTTTTGTGGTAATTGGTTTATTGTATTTTATTTATTAAATATCGATAAAAAAAGGATTTAATAGATGTTAGATTAATGTAAGACACAACAAGAATGTCCTTCTCTAGTCCCACTCACACACACCCACTCATCCTCATACCTTCTGTGAGTACCTCTGGGAAATCCCAGCGGACTCTTGGGCCTGGTTTTCGTCAGGGTCACTTTCTCTTTGATGATCGTCTTCCCTTCAGCCTGGTTTTCGTCAGGTCTTTCTGTTTCATAGCACTTTCGCTGCCTTTAAGGACCCAACAACATCCTGACTGAAACTACGTTACTGCAATTTCTTTAGCAAAAATGGACCGCGACCTAGACGCGTGCAGGCACAGTCACTCAGTTGATAGTTGGCGCACCTTGTCATTAATGTAACCACTTTAAAATGGACCTAGGGTTTTAAACTGTTGAACTGTGCGCGCTGTTTATGGCGTACGGGCGCATCATGGAATAGATGGCGCCTGTGAAAGACTAGATACACATGGAGTGTTGATGATTCTTAATATTGCAACAACCACGTTTTGTATTTGTAAGTTATAACCGAAGAGAAAAATATATTTAAATTGGTAATATTAATACACGTATAAAGAAAAATATAATATGATACACTTAAGATAGTACAGGATTGCACAGTAAACTTTGGATACAATTTTCTCAGACTAGTTTAACATAAAACCAGAGAGTAAATGAGAGTGCTCATGCCCGAGTTTTGCCCGTGCCACTTTTGTTTGCACATTAGCATGGAACAGAACCTACATCATCTTTAGCAAGATACAGAACCCACTTTACTACTTACTACATATGTGACCAGGACCAGAACTAGCTTATTATTTATTATTCCGATGATATATTTACTTGTGATAGATAATTAAAGTTTTTTTATCCTGCTAAAGATGATGTAGGTTCTGTTCCGTTGCACAGGAACAAAATACGAGGTTTTCCTTTGGAGAGCATCTATGGTGCGTTCGTGACTAAGAATCTTCTTTGAGAATTAAGCAAACAAGAGTCATTCGGCGACCAGTCGAGGCATCTGCTTAATGTTTAGCTTTTTATATACCTCTTTAAGGACAGCGTGCCATAAATCTAGTCCCTCGGAAGGATCACCCGTGACCGTTAACTGCACCGTGTTAAATTACCGAGACGCGTCGATGACAGATTCGGGGATCGCCCCACTCCTCCTTCCAAGGGCCTCATTCAGTGCTACAGGAAGGAGGTCCTAACAGCCAAAAGTGTACTGATTGGAAAATGCAACTTTCTGCAGGAACCAATCAGTGCATCTTGCTTCCTGCTCGAGAAGCCTGACGGACATCGCGTTGAGACCGCGTTCATCAGTTTAGTCTTGTCAGTCATTCGCGTCACTTTAACTCGGTTTACGGCAGTTCAATGTCCAGCGATCAGGACACGCGTCGAACGGGATCGCATCTTAATCAGACCCGCGAGCGTACGATATTGTCGCGATTCAATTCTATTTAGCATATACAATCTGCGCGCGTATAAGGCAGGACCTGCTAGATCAGCCTTACTGATGAGTCCACTAGCAGGTCCGGGACGAAACGCTTTCTTTAACGTATTTCATTGTCTTGCGAACCGATTATTGTCTTTTGCGTCTTGTATCATTATAACATCTTGAACTACTGGCCCAATATTAAATTGGCGGGCACAGATCCGGAATACGTCGCGCACGACACACAGCGACGACAAAACAGGTTCTGTTCCATGCTAAAGATGATATAGGAGCTGTTCCAGGCTAAACATGATGTGCAGCCAAAAGTGGCACGGCCAAAACCCGGGCGTGAGCACTCTCATTTACTCTCTGATAAAACTTATAAACAACAGACCATGCGGACATGACAGACGACAACCGACAGACAAAACTGAGAGATCGGGTACGACCCTTGGACGCGTAGAATAATACATGTATACCAACGCACAGACACACCGCAGATGCAATCGTACCAACACACACTCACAGAGTCCAGACGCAGTCATACCAACACACAATTACAGAGTCCAGACGCAATCAGGAAAAATAATTAACAGCTCTCAACATGGAGTCTTCCGGATAAGCCGTTATTCAGGGGGTACCAGATCCTTGGATATTACTAGAAAAACAAGTGAAAACTGTGTTTGCGGGAAACCATTTGTTGTCTTTATGCAAGCATGTTACGAGCTGTGTGAGTGCTCATTCTAAAGAGGAAGGTTAAATACAGCCCGCTCTGGTCATAATCTAAGTTAGATTATGATTATATTTAATAATATGAGCGTCCAAAGTAGGGAGAAAAATTGAAAAAAATTCTCCAGATTGTAATGTATTTTTCTTTTACAAAAAGACTTTTGTTACTTCCTCTATCCTCTTCCTCTACCAAAGAACCTCTGTGCAGCTCAAAATATGCTCGTATGAGGACGTTTACTTACTAGTATAACGTCTTAGTACGATTGCAATGGTATTTTTGAGTTATTTTAATTGAAATATCTTCTGAACTACTAACTTTTCGACATACATAGGTTAGTACTTTTTTGTAACGAATGTTCAGCTGCATCGATTGATGTATTAAAAAATACTTCATTCCATTAAAAAAATGAAGTTGACCTTCATATGTCCTTTACACGTCCACCTACAAAAAAGCTACTAACATCAGATTACTGCCGCCTCGAAACCATGCGAGTTCCATCTGATTTATTTCTTTGTAACAGCAATAGAGCCGCGTTATTCAGGTAGCCTGTTTTAGACGAAACACCCTGTATATATATTAAATATATTATTTACACTAACATTAGTTTCCAATACGATTCACGACCCAACATAAATCACTAAAGGGTCTCACCCAAGTGTTATCGAAGTGAAAACCGTTCTTCGGAGATGTTTATCGAATATAGGATAATTTACGGTAGGCTTGGAGAACGCATTGTCCGGAAACGTGTCCGAGCTGAGTTTGCAGAAGCTCCATCAGCAATCACAATCGTGTGCGTATGCTCGCGCGCGTGGAAAGATTGTGAAGTTTAGTAGTACCTTGATCCTATCGGTGACCGGAGATATAAAAAGGGACGCGATTTATTTGCGTCTTATCTTTTATCGTTCACCAGCGTAAAGGGTTTCGCCAGGTGGTCCGAGCATAAGTCGTACGGAATCTTGATATTCGAGAACGCAACATTTCCTAGTACCACCAAGCGCGCACACTATGAAAAGAACTTAGGAGACAATCCAATGTAATAGACTTGGCGCAAAAAAATCATGTGCGTGGAAACCACGCGTGGCAGAAGTGAAACTTACTGCTTATTAGGTATAATAATTTATCTGTATCTATACTTAGTAAGCAATAAGTTTTACTTCCGCCGCGCGTGGTTTCCACGCAAATGATTTTTTTTTATTCTGTTCCACACACGGTAGGTTTTTTTGAAGTGAAACTTCTTTGCTGATGGTAACAATTTTCTGATGTAGCGGAAGTCTATGCGACGGAAGTCGAATGTCGAGTGGCGCGAAAATTTAAACTGAGAATGAACGGAGAAAAATATTTCTTACCCCGACGGGATTCGAACCCCGGTCTACCGATTGGTAGTCCAACTCCTTAACCGCTTGGACAAGCAATGAGCTTATAATGACAGCGAATAATAATAATTTATCTGTATCTATACTTAGTAAGCAATAAGTTTTACTTCCGCCGCGCGTGGTTTCCACGCACATGATTTTTTTTATTCTGTTCCACACACGGTAGGTTTTTTTGAAGTGAAACTTCTTTGCTGAGGGTAACAATTTTCTGATGTAGCGGAAGTCTATGCGACGGAAGTCGATTGTCGAGTGGCGCGAAAATTTAAACTGAGAATGAACGGAGAAAAATATTTCTTACCCCGACGGGATTCGAACCCCGGTCTACCGATTGGTAGTCCAACTCCTTAACCGCTTGGACAAGCAATGAGCTTATAATGACAGCGAATAATAATAATTTATCTGTATCTATACTTAGTAAGCAATAAGTTTTACTTCCGCCGCGCGTGGTTTCCACGCACATGATTTTTTTTATTCTGTTCCACACACGGTAGGTTTTTTTGAAGTGAAACTTCTTTGCTGAGGGTAACAATTTTCTGATGTAGCGGAAGTCTATGCGACGGAAGTCGATTGTCGAGTGGCGCGAAAATTTAAACTGAGAATGAACGGAGAAAAATATTTCTTACCCCGACGGGATTCGAACCTCCGTCTACCGATTGGTAGTCCAACTCCTTAACCGCTTGGACAAGCAATGAGCTTATAATGACAGCGAATAATAATAATTTATCTGTATCTATACTTAATAAGCAATAAGTTTCACTTCTGCCGCGCGTGGTTTCCACGCACATGATTTTTAGCTATTAGCAATAGCTGATAAGCTATACATATATCTCTGTAAAATAAAATATTTATTTAATTTTGAAGCAGTTGCACGTGGTGTCGTAACATAACCAAGTATTTTCTATTTTTTTATTTTACATGTAATTTTGTAATTTATATACATACCTCCTGTTTTTTAAATATATATCTAATATATATAATAAAAACATCATTAGTATAATAATAAAATAATCACTTCAATAAAATAAAAATAAAAACGTGGCTGCACGTGCTGAGACTACGCGGCCTGTACTAAGCGCTGAAGTCCTCAATGGCGGCGCGGATTACAAAGAGTGAGAGAGAGCGCTATACATCCCGGCTAATGCTTTCTTTCTTTCCATAAGACGGTGCAGTCTATCTCTATGAGTCTATAAGCGTATCATAACCATGTATTTCTAACCATTTCGTTTGATACTACTACCAAAATCTTCGCTGTCATTATAAGATCATTAGTTGTCCAAGCGGTTAAGGAGTTGGACTACCAATCGGTAGACCGGGGTTCGAATCCCGTCGAGGTAAGAAATTATTTTTCTCCGTTCATTCTCAGTTCAAATTTTCGCGCCACTCGACATTCGACTTCCGTCTCATGGACATCCGTTACATCAGAAAATTGTTACCCTCAGCAAAGAAGTTTCACTTCAAAATGTCTCGGAAATTTGATGTGTGCGTTCCTATTGTTTCTAATAGCTTTCGAGTCCGGTATTAGTGCCCAATGAGTTACGGACGCGAGCGTGGCAGTGTAGGTACTCCGTAGCAATCTCAAAAGGGATGCACCGGACAATCGCGAGTTTTCAAGATACGGTTCTGCCTTTGTCGTGGAAGCTGTTGTTCTGCTCGCGATTTCCGTGTCACTCGTTGCAATTCCAGCGATCGCACGAGACCCCGGAGTGGCTCGCGACGCGACGGACGCGCCCGTTCCGTTTCAAAGAGGCGAACCGTGCCTCCATTCCGGGGAAATTGGATGGAACGAGGGTCGAAGTGATCACGATAACAAATTTCCACGGGTGGAAAATACGAAACGACGTCGACCAGAGATTGCAGTTTACGAGTTGCCGAGTGAAAGCATGACTCGGGAAATTTTACCCGGGGCAAAGGGCTGCTGGCATACCGTTCGCTGCTTTGTTCGTTACATTTATCGTCCTTCCTTTCTTTCTACCGATTTCATGGAATTCTGAACGATTCTGCACACCTTATCGTGTAACGAATAATTGTTACGATCGACGAACGATGCACGTGAAACTCGATCCAGCGAAAGAGGCTGCGCCGGAATTCCGTATGTAAATACAAAGCAACTTTGTGCCGTCGCGCGGACCGTCGCGTTGTTGCCCGTGACTTTAGAAAACATGCCAGCTTCCGGTCCCTTGCTCTTTCGCTTTGTAGTTACACGGTTTGGTTTTACGGGACCAAGGTAGAAGAGAATGTGTGAAATTGAAGATCTGCAATCTTTTTGACTGGTAGTTTTTAGAAAACGTAGATTGTTGAATCCTTCATTAATCGCAACACGGAATTAACACGCAATTAATCACGCACGGAATGTAACCGTTGCGGATTAATAGCAATTCATTTTTAATCACAAATTATAGCTTAACGAAGTTACTTTACTAATAATACAGTGTTTTGTTTCGTGAACGAATAAATGTTTGTACACCGAATTTAATAAATAATATTTATTAATACTGGATACAAAACTATTGCCGGCCGAATTAACTTTGGGCAACTGATTCACGGAACCAGTGGACCGCGGTGGTTCAATACAATATTGTGACGGACGATGTCGCGAATAGTTTTTGGACGAGACTATGAAGTCATCCAGACGTGTTGCGAATAGTTTTCGCGTTGAAATCGTGCACGTTTTTTCGTGTTCTCTCTTCGCGTGTACGAAATATTCTGATTCTATTTTCCGGGGTCTGTTCGCTCATCACCGCGTTGATGTCGACAACTTCGATGGGATGGGTCCTATTGGTCGCGAGATCATCCCCATTCGCTGATTGACTTGAGGGAGGAGGATCTTCCAGGCAGTCCTCCACGGTGGAGGTGGAAGTCCCTACCCCAAGTCAATCTTGGAACCTTGGAAAATTGCCGATTAATGGGACCCCGGTGCAGCGCGACGGAAAGGCCCAAGTGGTCTGCACATGTTGATGCAATTTATGACCCCGAGCGGACGGACGACCCTGGATGGAACCCTCGAGTGCTTCTCATGCGATACCCCTTGGAAATAGTGAAGTCTAAAAATATCGAATAGCAAACAACGAGCTTGTGCCGAACCTGATGGCCCAAGGGGGTGCGAATACGTGCCTCGGATCCTCACGGTGCGTTAAAGATGACAATGATGTGAGGACCAGGCGTGATGGTTACGGTTGTAAACTTGAAAATGTTCGAATTTTTAAGGCCCTAGTCGACGGTGATTTATGATACGGTACTAATGCTTAAATACAACGATCCCTACGCGGATTGACCGATATGTACCGTTCGACCGTTTTTAAACGGAATCTCGAAACCGAACATACAGCGACCAGTGAAGATAAGAACATCGAGAACAGTTCGCGTTTCAGGGAACACAAGAATCGTCAGCATCAACCACTGAATGGTGTATCTAAGAAAACACAGTGGACGATGTTGATTCGTTTCCTTTCGAATTATCATACAGCAAAACGACAAGCTCAAGGAAGCCATAGAAAGTGGATAATTCATCAGAAAGCCGTCTAATTTCCCAACGAATTAAAGGGAAGCAGGATCTTTGAGTGATGCCGTTTAATTAGAACATGTTGCTAGCAGCAAGCGCCGAGACCAGACCGAGGAATTAATTATGGCAGAAAAATCTCCGTGTTACTCGACCTACGACCTACGCTTTTGACGCGACCGCAGCTAAGTCCGCTGGATAACACCTAACTTTACCCTTAATAAAGCCAGACCACGATCGCCATTGAATTCAGGAGGGGGCGGGCAACGGACACGATGGTTGTGAGGATTTTCCGACGCTTTCCACATTATACAGTCTGAAGAAGAGAAAAGGAAAAAAAGTGCCGAGTAATGCGCTGGGGAAGATGGGTGTTGGTCGTTGGGTGGCGAGCTGCAGGACCGGAGGACTGCCGCGGACCACGGGGAACAAAATTCAGAGCCAGCCTGGCAGGATCTTTTGTTATATCGCGTCGAGACTACCCGTCTTTCCCTTCAGCCCTTTTGTTTTCAACTATGCGCACGTCAGCGCCGCGGTTTACCTCCCTTCGGCTCTTCCCTCTACCGTCGTGATTTTTACACAGTAGGTCGATAACGCATTTGCACGTCCAATTTTATCGTAATAACCCTGGGAAATGATACACTCCGCTGGCCATATTGTAAAACACTACATAATAGTCGCGTACTCAGTGGAACACACCTTTTTTTAAGGGCGGTGGGGGAATGCTGCTTATACATACCCACCGCAGATGAAGTTTGGCGGGTAGTGTCAGGCTCGGTTCCCCCCTAAGATGTTATTTGGGGGAATTATGGCCTTTTTTTCTATTTTAGGATGGTGGGGAAATGCATTTTCGCACACTCTCTCCCTAGATGACAGCTGGAGAGGGTAGTGTGGGACTCGGCATAAGCTCTAACACCATTTAGTCATACTGACTAAACCCCCACCGCCCAGGTCTCTCCGGAGACCCTCTCCACCTACTAAGGTACACGAACTAATACCCCCGTTGGGCCGCTTTTCGCATTCATCGGGGGTATTTTTTCGTGTCCAAAGCCACACAATAACTCCGTAGAACACACCTAACGCCGGTCACTACCTTTCTTTGTTACCACGCTTGTATTAGCTAGCCGTGTCGATGTTGTCGATGTTATTGTTTGCGTAAAATCTTGTAATTGAATTTTAAACCACTTCCCGATGAGCTAGAGACTTGAAACTTGAAACATAACTCGCAACTGGATGACAATGCAATATTAAAAAGGAAATTATAAAAAAACTGTGCGTCTAGGATAAAAAAATATTTAAATATTAACCGTCACACCTTACCGCGCGATGCTAGTAAAGACCCAAATACTGTCTGGTGTCGATGTCCCAAACGTTGTCTAGGCTTACTCACTCCACTGCCTGTCAACGCTGTGCCGCGAAGCAGAGCGGCGACGATTGCTGTCGGCTCGGGTATATCCGTGTGAACACCACTACATTGACACAATGAATCAAATGTTCAAACTTCTTAATTTTCGTTACTTTTTCATGGGACTTGCGACAGTTGGAGAACAGATTCCGTTGACTTTCTCGCAGGAATCTCTTCAAAATAATTTCCGGGGAGATTACGATAACAGGTATCCAATGGGCTCCGTTTAGCCGGTAAAGTAGATTTCTTGTTTTTTATAAAACTGCAAATATCTCGGAAACTATGCGAGATACGGCAAAATATCAAGAGACCTTTTTTGTAGAAAATTAAATTTCCAATAGTTTATGTCCTATAACATTTTTCTATCAGCTGCGCAGTTTCCGAGTATATTTATATTCCAGTGAATTTGCAGAACAACTGCCTCTCCCCCGAAATAATAATCGGTGGAACGTAAAGGCTTCGTTCCGAAAAGATCAAATTCTGGAAGACATCTACAATGGGAAGATTATGTAAACAGAGTGAGTTAGGGTTAGGTCGTGAGAGGGGCCGATCACGTATACAAAAATCCAGGGGTAGTCTAGTAGTAATTTCAAGTGAATATTTTTCGTAGAAAATTGACTTTTAACATCATTTTAACGTTTCTTATAGGAATTTCAATTTCCTACAAAAGAGGTCTCTTGATATCTTGCCATATCTCGCGTAGTTTCCGAGATATTTGCAGTTTTATAAAAAAAAGAAATCTACTTTACCGGCTAAACGGAGCCCCTTAGATACCTGTTATACACATGTTATATACATGTTAAAATGATCCCAGGAACACAAGTATAACCTTCAAAGTAGGGGCAGGTTTATCGTAATCGTGCCTAATTTCCATTTACCAGATGGTTATCGAATGGATAACTTTAAATAAATAGTGTCTTAACTGGTACGTCCCTAAAAACGTGGGCAAACTTTTTAGGGCTTATTCTATACGGTGTACGTCGTACTCGGTAAAACGTGCGGCATTATTCGTTGTTATACGGTCTGCTTACGCAAGAAAATTTTGATGATTTCCTGTAGAACAATTCATTCTTAATCTCTTACCGCTTCACCTCTATTAACTCTCAGACGTGACCGATAAAAAGCAGAGCTTCCGAGGCATGGAAGCGAAGAAGGAGAGAGCCAACAGCCTCCAAGGAGGTCAGTTAATCAAACTTTAATTCAACAGCCTGTCTTCGCTTAATCGTTGCGTTTTTCATTTCCTGTCTTGAGCGGGAACAGGAAATTAACAAACAAAGAGCTCAGCACCTCTTGATCGCGGAACGAGCGACTATATGTTCTACAAAATGGGACGGACTGCGTTGTGACCAGATACTTGTCATAAAAATTGAAATCGTTCTTGGCAAATTATTATCTCAAGGACCACCGGGTTTGAAACGTCTGCCACGATAATCCCTTTTTAAGCTCCCGATCAAGTTGTATTGTTGATTTCCGCTGACTTCCGTGTACTGTGATGGTTTTATTGTACTCGGTTGAAAAATTTAATGGCTTAAACAGATTAAACAACAGGGACTCGTTTGGTGTATAGACGAAACAGAAATAGAATGTTAGCAGCGCAGGTTCCCGGTGCTGAGGAACGAAGACATGGCAAAAGGAGGCAAAGGACACCCGAGGGAATTAGAGTGCGGTTCGAAGAAGATGAAATGATGGCGCAAAAAGGAGAAGAATTTCGAACGGTCCCGAGAAATTTACGAAAAGGGAGCAACGGGAGCGGAGGGAGCACAGAGGCAAAGAGATAAGAAATTACGAAGAGAAAACAAAAGATTAAGAGAAATTAAAAACTCGTACTTCCTCTGCCGAAGCCGTAAGAAGATCGGGAGACAACGCCTATAAATTATCAGGATCTGAAACCTCAAGTTTGCGAAGTCTGTAAGTCTTGAGATAATTTCAAAACGGCTGAAATAGCAAACCAACGCCGACACTACTCCACTTCCCCTTGTGAGGTCCTATAGTTTTTTATCTCCTACACGCACAATTTTAAAAAAAATTTGTTTTTTAATATTGCATTGTCATCGAGTTCTGTGCCATGTTTAAAGTGTCAAGCCTCTAGCTCATCGGGAAGTGATTTAAACTTCGATTCCAAGGGCTGCCAAACATCAGCTCAACAACATCAGAGGTGAAGATAGACAATTTTTTAAGTGGTATCTAATGCTAAGTTGACTGAGTGAGGTTGATACAAAGGCAAATCCATTGAAGCCGGGCGCTGAAAGAAAGGCGAAGAATGTGGAGCTCGATTGGAGGAAATAAGTAAGAGCGGAATTTCATGAAAGCGACGCAGAAGGAGTGGAGCTTTGGAAAAAAACGCGGGAAGAAAGAAGAAGGAAACAAAGCGCGCCGCTCTCAACCGTCGCGTCTTCGTCGTGGTGGTTGTCGTTGGGGAGGAACGCTCTGTAGATGGAGCTGGAGGGAGCGGAAGAATGCCGCCGGCTAGTAGGTTGCTGCAAAGAAATTTGGATTGCAATTACGGAATTAGTTTTTTCCCTCCACGCGGTGCGGCGTTCAACCGGTGGCGCGCGGTGAAAATAAAACGTCCTCGGATGTGTACGTGCTCGGCCGAGCGAAGCCACGGGCCGCCACGCTACTCGCCGGTCGTCGTCGTTTGGTACTTCCGGTCCCCAGTGAATGTCGCCGACTAATTTTCCGGCTGCTCGCTGTTCAGACCATTTTCGCGACGAACGGACTTTACGACGTAATATTCTCGTTTTAAAAATCCCTTTACATTTACGAATAATTGCATGGAAGATTGCCGGCGGAATTTTCGTCGGCTGGATTACCATTGCAATTTTTCTTCTTTCTGTTTTCGTTGATTCGCCCCGGTGCCGCGCAGATAAGGATGTATCACGGCGACGCCGGTGAGCGTAACAGCCACTTCTAGCGTTTCAACGGAAACGGTAAAATTTTATCTGATGTTTACACCGCTGGTGTATTATGCACAATAAAGTCGGATTTTTATGAACCAATTTCAGCACAGAGGAATTAATTCGAATGTCGCTACCTTGCTTACGTGCTCCGTCAGATAGACAGTAGTAGAAGTATTCAGATTGTAAGTGCTAATTGTTAGCATTTATAGTAGATACAATACATTGTACACAATCTACTGCAACGTAATATTCGTGTTTTAATGTTGAAAATGTCCATATGTTATTGTGGCGGCTACCTCTGTATTGTGAGCCTATCCTCCCTCATCCTTCCCGACCGCCACCTCCAGGAGGTGGTGTAGGGGGGTCCAGTTTGGTATGATTGGATGTGTCGAGATATTTCAATGTCTTCAGATAAAATAACCACCCTGTATTTGCGAAAATTCACAAAATAGCCCAACTAGAATTCCAGTTGGGCATGCCTAAACACGAATGTGGGCTTAATGCGGAAAGAATGGTGTAAGCTTAAGTTGGTCATTCCTAACAGTTGCCATACATGGTCCAAATAGGGATGGCCGACCACAAGCCTAAGTTAGGCATTCCTAACAGGTGTCACACATGGTCCAAATGGGGATAGCCGAGCACAAGCCTAAGTTAGGTTAGGAAACAGTTGCCATACATAGTCCAAATGGGGAAAGCCGAGCACAAGCCTAAATTAGGCAATCCTAACAGGTGCCATACATGGTCCAAATAGGGATGGCCGACCACAAGCCGAACTTAGGCATTTCTAACAGTTGCCATACATGGTCCAAATGAGGATGGCCGAGCACAAGCCTAAGTTAGGCATTCCTAACAGGTGTCACATATGGTCCAATTGGGGATAGCCGAGCGCTCGCCTAACTTGGACATTCCTAACCACCTTCAAAACTGTAAATGCCATCTCATTTTTTAGAGAAGCTTCACAGGGAAGTCGAGAACACTCAGTTGAGTTCCTGCTCTAGAATCATGACACTGCTCAGTTCTTCGGATAGTCTGAGTAGCTTCTGATCAGTTTCATGCCCTCAGCATTGTGCCTTTCTGGTCTAACCATCGGGACAAGGCAAGTTAACGAAATGCGATTTCTCAAAAACGATAATACTCGCAAGCGATCAGTAAACCGGCTACCTAAAATTAATTTAGCGGGTTGTTAATACAGCGACATTTGGGCATTGAAAAAAGTCGTGAAAACGTAAAACGTTTCCTAATGCGGGCCTCATCCGGCTTTCCCAATTAGGCAGTCGTTGATATTCCGCGTTACATTCCGTATGCCTGCCCAATAGGGCTGCCCTATGAGGACTTAACACGAAATTAGGCTAGCCTATTGCGGACCTAACGGTCTGCCTAACCTAATTTCTAGTCGGGTGGGTAGTGTGCTATCTTTTTGTCGCGGAGTGTATCTAACTAGCGACCCGCGAGCCATATTTGCACCCGGGGGCGGTCGTACCGTGAGAAGTATGTGCATGGCATTTGTGCTTAAGGCTTACGAAGTGGGGGAACGGAATGATTAATGGTGGGGACCGTCTGGCTCGCGACGAAGAAGAATTTGTCCAGGCCTACGGAATTGATGCCTTTATACGAAAAGCAAGTCGATGAAAAAGAAAGCAGACCACTGTTCCATCACTTTCTGTGTATCGTGATTGTGGAGGGAGAATTTTCATCTTACATAGAAATCCGCAGTTTACTGATAAATTATAACGAACCTGACGCGACGCGACGGGGCGATCCAAGAGTTTCGGCTTCGCAGAAACCGAGTAGCGTTGAACTTAACCGTATCTCTATAGGAGTTTCCTGCGTTTCGATTTATCTGGGTGCGGCAGTTAGCCGGAAACCGGTGCTGACTGTGTAGTTGCACTTCACTTCCCCTTGTTAAACATGCTCACTAATTCCTTAATGGGAGAATTCCTGAGAACATTCGGGAGCCACGAACTTGCACCAGCAATTCCTTGCGCTCGCGCGTGCAACGCTGACGATTTACTTATGGAGTAATTGTCGTGATTGTTGGGCATAACTCTCACCCCAAAGAAGAGGACACAACCAATCGATGTGTTATCAATAACCGATTCGGAGGTACCCTGAATTGCCGATTCCGCTATTAGACCTGACGCAAGTAACGTACGAATTAATATAAGTAACATGTATTTATTACAGTTTTTAATGGAAAATTCAGAGAAGCTTGTCATTCAAATGACCTCTACGTAGGTGAAATGTCCTCGATGCAGACAATTTGTACGTTGCATGAAGATCCGCAGTCTAATTATCAGTAGCGCAGCGTGGTGAATGAAAGCTTTCAGCAAAGATGAAATATTCGAACCAGGACTCTCTCATTTTTCCCTGCCGCTATCTCGGTTTTAGATTATAGAATCCATATAACCAGCGCGGGAATTGACGAAGGAGAGAGCTCTTTCTGCTGTCTCATGTAAATCGATAGCGCGGCTCCGAAAATTGCGAAAAGAGCCTCCGCCGTTGAAAAAGGAAATAGGAAAACCCGGGGAAGAAGAGCGAATTATTTGCGTGATGAAGATCGACGGAAGAGGTCCGCAACCAAAATAAGAGGGGAAAAAAGGACGATTCACTGCTGTGAGAAAAAAACGTGGTTAAAATTGCGAAGGGAAAGTAGCGGAACAAATGAGAACGAAAAAAGCGAAGCTTTGAGGGAGCTTCGTTAGCATGTAAGAAAACGAAAGAGAATTACAAACGTACAAATAAGAAAGACTTCGCAGCATGCGGAACCGAAAAAACGCTGTTACGTAAAAACCACTACGGTGAAAATGAAAAGCTTGAAGACATGGAATAAAATAACAGCGGAAATTGTGGAGAAAGAGGACATCAGAGAAATAGCGAGGGAAAGGTTTTAAATACGGGAAACGGTAATGCGCGATACACAACACGGTGTAGAATTAAAACTGGGATAATTATTTACAAAACGGTCCTTTTCTACGGTTTTGAGGAGATTTAAATATGCTATATATTTCGATATTTTTAACAACTTTTCCTTATACGTGTAACAAGCGGTGGCTGTTCTTCCGTTTATAGCAAAAATCAGAATTCGATGAAATTTTGAAAATAGGTTTTTTTTTTACTAAAATAACGATTGCCAGAAGGATTTTTGGCGAGTCGAAAAAAAAATTTTTATCATTTCAATGTTGCGCTCTACCTTACCGACTTACTGACTTACCGATTTTGTACTTTATGTTTGTGCTGTGTGTATGCGTCATATATATATTCTGGAAATTAATGTGAAATGTATAGAAAATTTAAGTTGTTAAACCAAGTGAACAATATCTACAATGGGAAGATTATGCGATGAGAATTAATTTGGATTAGGTTAACCCGAAAAGTTTATTTATTATTTATGTGATTAGAATGAGTTATTTAGACGTGATGGGACCTAGTCAGAGATATAAAAAATGTAAAAGGGTTGATCCCACTCGGATCCATTAATAGCAATATAGATATTGACAAAAAGAAAAAACCTGGGCAGTTCTTCCATTTACCGTTCACCTCAAAATTCGATGAAATTTTGAAAATAGGTTCTTTTTTTACTAAAATTACGATTGCCAGAAGGATTTTTGGCGAGTCGAAAAAAAATTTGTTATCATTTCAATGTCGCGCTCTACCTTACCGACTTACTGACTTAACGAATTTCTACTTTATGTTCGTGCTATGCACATGCGTCAATTAGAATGAGTTGTGGTTAGGTTGGAGTTTAGGAATTATATCGAATTTCAGGAAAGCTGTCAACACAAATAAGGTATAGGAATCCTATGCTGATATCTTGTTTGTGCTGTCAGCTTATTTTAGAGCCAGCACCACCGACGAGACCCTGTTCGTGGCCCTAAACCCAGTTGGTTATACAGGAAATGACAAGAAGAACGGGCCAAGTGGCCCTGGCAAAAATGGCCACCGAAATGCATTGGATGATAGGTCTATCCTATATCTAGTCGGTGGCGAAAGTAACATTGTAAATGGAGCCATTTGTAAAATCGTTAGTCTATACTTTCCGTAATTTTATTCGCATAATCCTGTAAATTTTGTGGCTGTTTCTCCGTTTATGGTAAAGATCAGAATTCGATGCCATTTTGAAAATAGGTTCTTTTTTTACTGAAATGACGATTGCCAGAAGGATTTTAGGCGCGTGGAAAAAAAATTTTTATCATTTCAATGTTGCGCCCTACCTTAGCGACAACTGACTTACCGACTTTGTAGTTCGTGCTGTGCGCATGCGTCTTATGTATATACATATTCTGAAAATTAATGCGAAATGTATAGAAAATTTAAATTGTTAAACCAAGTGAACAATATCTACAATGGGAAGATTATGCGATGAGAATTAATTTGGATTAGGTTAACCCGAAAAGTTTATTTATTATTTAGTTATATTATTATTTATGTGATTAGAATGAGTTGTGGTTAGGTCAGGGTGGGAGCGGAGAGCACACGACAATCCAGGAGTAGTCTTTAAAAATTTCAAGTTTACCTTATATATGTGTAACTTTAAACTAAAGAGGATTCGTTTATAGATGATATGTGTGAATTTTTATGGCGCTGTGAGGTGAACTGGCTGGCGATGATCCCTTTTTACAACTAATTGAAGATATTCTATATAAAATAGAAAGTCGGTAAGTCGGTAAGGTAGAGCGCGACATTGAAATGATAAAAAAATTTTATTTCGATGCGCCAAAAATCCTTCTGGCAATCGTCATTTTAGTAAAAAAAGAACCTATTTTCAAAATTTCATCGAATTCTGATTTTTACTATAAACGGAAGTTTCGCCCAAGTGGTATCTTCTAATTACTGAAATAATCACAAAGAGCTCTGTCTACTTTTAACATGATTCTGTTCCGTGCTAAAGATGAGTATACACAGTCACTGTCTACAGGGTGTCCCAAAACTAGTGTAGAAGCAGGAAATGAGAGGTTCCTTGGGTCCTTAGACCGTGTAGTATGTGCACACCGTGCGCTTTTTTCGCGTATAACAAACGGTCTCTTCTAGTTTCTGAAATAAACGCAAAAAACTCTGTCTACTATCTTTCAACATGGTTCTGTTCCGTGCTAAAGCTGGGTAGGCTCTGCCTCTATCTATACTGACAAAAGTGTGCTATTCGAGATCCTTCTGTTGTTTTTCAGTTGCGTTCGAGGGTTGGTCTAGGTCATGCTCATCTTCCTGCAACCGTGCATTGACACATGGGGACTTCGGGGGAAATCTATACCAACTTTCAGCATGCTAAATATGGGTATAGGTTCTGTTCTACAATCAGTGTTCGATCCACAAGTGATTGTGAGTCGATTCAATTAGTCCCACATCAGCAGACGAGTCCTTTGGACCTTATTCGATGCAAAAATGGATGCCTGTCGAACCACAAATCGAGTCCTCAAAAGAACGAACGGAGGGAAGGGGGACTGGTTTCGGCGAGTGAAAGAAACCTGCGAAAGGGAGAGATGACGTAGACATTGACGTTGCTTATCGGACCAAATGGGAAAGGAGGAAGAAACGGAATGTTCCGAAACAAACGATCGCAGGTATTCCACGAGCATTTTGCTCCCGATCGGGTCCACCGTTTCCAGCCCAGGCTGCCTCCACGAGTCTCATTCCCATCCGTTTTCGCTGCTGGAGGCTCGAGGCTCGACGAAGCAGGCGGAGAAACGTAGATAAAGGTTTTAATTCCGTGCGAATGGATCAACGCGCGAAAATCGGAAGGGAGGATCGAACGGGGTGGAGCACGATGGAATGGGAAGTCAGTGCTGGAGAACGGAGCCAGTGGGTGGGGGTGGGTTGGCTCGATTGATGGACCAGCTGGAACAATAGTTAACTTCGGAAGTAATCGCTTAATTCCTGGATTCCCGGCTACGTCCAGGCGATTTCCGATTGAACTGTCTTTTGGGGTTTTTTTTTTAATCCTGTTGATCGAATCGATGGTCTGTGGACTGTTTGCTGTGGCTGGAAAAGACGAGCGCGATATTAAGCTGCTACTAATAAGCTCGAGATATGCGTTACTGCGTGTACTCGATACCGTGTCACTGATGGCAGATATAGTAGCTGATAAAAGAAAGTATAAATACTATTATAGGGTTAAAGCACGAATGATGTGTGTGTATTGTATGCACAGTACCGGACAAAAGTTTAAGACCGCTCTAAAGAAGACGATAACTGTTTCAATATTGTACTGTACGATTTGAACTGTTTTGGGAAGCTAGAGCAATTAGTTTACTAAAGGATGTGAAAAGAAATTTTTTCAAAAATTGCAATTGATCGGAATTGTTGAAAAAATACTGAAAGTTGATTTTTCAACTATTTTATGTGGGCCTATATTGAACATTTAAAAAATACGTTTTGTATTTTGTATTTATTGCCGAAAATCGTGAAAATCTGCAATTTTTACCATCTTTAAACGTTTGTGGCTCATTGCAACGTCGACCGATTTTGAAGAAATTTGCAGGATATGTTTAATTGACACAGATCTACGCAACGTATTTTTTAAATTTTCAATATAGGCCCACATAAAATAATTGAAAAATCAACTTTTAGTATTTTTTCAACAATTCCGATCAATTGCAATTTTTGAAAACATTTCTTTTCACATCCTTTAGTAAACTAATTGCTCTAGCTTCCCAAAAAAGTTCAAATCGTATAGTACAATATTGAAAAAGTTATCGTCCTCTTTAGAGCGCTCTTAAACTTTTGTCCGCTACTGTATGTACGTGTGTGTATTAACAGACAACCCTATGTATAGTTAAATTTATAAAATAGAGAATTGTTCTTCTGGAACAGAAGAATTCTAAAATTGTAATTGCCAACGAATTGTAAAAAAGAAGACCAGATCGATACGAGCAACCGCGACAAACACGTCTGTCAACGATTGGGCTATCCGTGTGTCTTGTTTTACAAATAAATACGGCTTATTCCTTACACTATTTTAAAGCCAATCAATCAATTCATCAATGACACTCACGATACGCACAATAAATGGCCACACAATACGCACGTCTCAACAGCGTACACAACATGTACGCAATAAATTGATACACGATTTATTTAGTTAAAAGTTATAATTATTCTGCAAACAGTGGAGTGTAGGTACGTCAAGTATTGAATACATCAATTCGGTAACATTTACCATTTGCCACTTAATTGTTCGACGATGTTTACGAGTACATTGTCTTTTCTATCGATCGTAAATTGGTTTAACAAAGAATGGTGATGTTATCGGCGCAATGGTTTGCTCAATTGTTGCACAACAAGGATGTTGTACATTTTAAATACTCATAACTTTTGAATCGGTGCATTCCTAACAATAAAACTTAGATTTTCGGAATCTCCTCGTTGAAATCTGCAGGATTGTATTTAAAAAGGTTCAAATTTGTGGTCCCGTAAAGTGAAGTTTAACACTTACTGTTTCAACGAGACTCGCATACAATAAATATGCGTTTTCCAAGTGCATATTGATTATTTTCAACATGAATAGGCATATTCGATATGTCGTAAAATTTTTAATAATTATAAACGTTGAAATAGTAGTCTTAACAATTTGTTTCGTGTTTCAAGTTACTATTTCGGTATTCGTTATTAAATTTAAAAAATGATCGAATAAATGAATAAATTCTGCACAATTAAAAACGTTTCCAGTTCCCTGGTCGAGTTACACAATCATCTTGTAACGTAGTGCTTTCAGCTGTAACTCCGACGAACGACACGTCGCGTCGCGACGATGGTAAAAAAAAAAATTGTCGACGACTCCTCAACCGAGAGAACAAGAACAAATCGCGCGGCCATTCCTTCGGCAATGATTGCCGTTACGATTCTTCGAAACTTCTTTAAAAGTCCCTCCACGAGGAAAGTTTCGCATTGAACGCAACAAAGTGAGTCATTCAGCGTGCCGGCGGGCATTGTTTGCTTTCTTTCGACTTATTTCGCAGCCACCTTTATATCGTTCGGTAGCAGATATCGTGAAACAAAAAAAAAGAACGAAAACCTGTCGACATACGTGCGCGCCTAGGGAACTCCTAGCGATTACTCGGGAGCAAGATAAATTGGAACTGTACCATAGACAGCACCGATAACTTGGGTTTTCAATCACCCATTGAACCTCTCACGACTATAGGGAACATGAGTGCTTTAAAAAATCTAATAAAAGGGAATCTAATACAAAATTAAAATTAAAAAGGCGATTGAAAACATTGGAAACCTTTTACAAACGATTCCATAATTTTGTTCAAACTGTTGTAAGATGCTTTATAATTACTTCGATAATTATTCTAGAAATCTATTGTAACCTCATTTGTAGTATACTTACGAATGAATTAATTTATTTAATAGTTTCTCACAAAATCAAATGATATCAAAAAATATGGAATACATTCGTTGAACTTTGCATCTGTATTTTGATATACTTTTATTTTTCCTCAATGAAAACGATTTATTTGAAGGGCTACCCAGATCTAGGGTATTTATCAGTGTTACCAACCTCTGTGCAGAAAAAAGTTTGTTTGTGGTAACACTGATAGCTGATAGCGTCTGACGCTTCAATTTTGCTATGATTTCACGTTATTTTCATATTTTATTAACATCTGTATGGATATTAATGGGTCCGAGTGGTTTTAAGCACTTTATGTTTATGTTATGATTCAACGTTGGCAGATCTGACTAGGCGCCATCTCTTTTAACTAGCTCAACTAAAATTGGCTCTAGACTTGCTCTAGACTCTGCCTTCTTGAACGGAATATGGAGGAATTGATTGCAATCACGTGCTTCGGTTATTTCTCCTTATACAAGCATATTTTGAGCTGCACAAAGGTTAATTTGATAGAGAAAATCATAGAGAAAAATAATGAACGATCAAAATTTCCGACGCAAATAAGGAGAGCGTATAGGAAAAAAGGAGACACAGCTCATAGCATTTCTCATACGCTCTCCTCCTTCGCAAATTTTGATCGTTCATTATTTTTTTCTATGATTTTATCATTGAAACAATTGGCTTGTGATAGCTGAATTATGATATAAATATTCTTGATTCAATTTTGTCTAAATGTCTTGCAAATACTTTATCGAAAGTTGTTCCTGATCTTGTTGTCGCTTCATTAGGATTATTTACCATTTCCAATCTTAATTTACTTCTAACCATTACCAGACTGAAAGGGGTTTCACTCATTTTATCGAAAAGGTTACGTTACTGATAAATATGTTTCCTATATCGATAGTATTTGTAATGTCATAAAGTGATGACCAAGCACGTAAATAGGGAATAAACTATACTTATAACATTAGGCACTTGTCAGAGGACCCCCCCCCCAACCATGTGAAGTCAGATTGATAAGAGTACAATATTAGGGTTTTTGGAGGGGAGAGTTTTTTTACGTATTTCTCTAATTCGTCTTCTTTTTTATTATTAATATCTTTGTTATTAAACATAACATAAAAAAATATAAAAAGCCTCATATGTTGAAAAACTAAAGTTATGAGTAAAAAACATGCAATTTCCTGTTAAATGTCACAATGCAGGGCTCAAATATTTCATTTTGAGAAACATTTCCTAATTTTGAACGTCTGTCTCTCGGTGCATATTGGGTCAAAAAATACGTTTGAACAGTGAAAGGGTCTAGCAGACTAAGAATAGTGAATTGCCCCCCCTGGATTTTTATTGAGATTGTGTGGAAAACATTGATTTTAGGTTGAAAGATAACCCCTTGTAAGTAAATTAGGTATGTAAGTAAGTAAGGGTAAATACCCTTAACTATATCATTTTTTTCTCGGTTGTTAATTAAGATATTCAGATAAAAAGAATACGAAGATACTCGTACTTACGTCCTTCATATCATATATTTTTTTCACACTTGTGATCATATTATTAAGGGTAGAAAAAAATTATTAAATTTTTTAGGGGTGGAAATTGCAAACTCTTCAAGTAACAACTTCCAAAACATACAACAACAATTTTCTGTTACCTATCCAATATATACAAAAGTTGCAAGATGGTCGGAGGGGTGGAACATAGTTAAATATTGAAAAACAAATGAAATTACGCCATTCGTATTCGACACCCTAAATCCCTAAATGACTCGTCAAAATTTCATTGAATTCGGAATTCTTTCCAGGTAAAAGTACCTGGCGACTGGACTAGTTTTACGTCGTCCAACGATTAATTTGTGAATCCCTAAACCATGTTCACCCCTTCTCTCTTTTTCTCCCAGCTGTCGTCGAACTCCCTGAGCAACACCTAATTAAACGACAATAACAAGAAGATATTTAACGATTGCACGTTACTCACGTGCTCTGTGTTTATAGCAGCACCGTCACGTATATCTTGGAGATCGGCACCGGAACCATTTACCATACCAGAACCACCGCCGGCACTTCCGTTTCCTTTCCCACCGCCACCGCCAGCTGGCGTTTGTGGCAGGCTCTGGAAAAACAAAAAGAAAATTGATTGCCTGACGATTTCCTCACTGAAAATTACATTTCTTTTATAATAATCACTTCGATGGCTACAGTAATGTCGCGATAGTTGTCGCAAGAGCTGTACACGATACAGTAATGTCGCGATAGTTGTCGCAAGAGCTGTACACGATAGTTGCCGCAGTGCCTACCCATTCCACCAGCTGTCAATGCTGCGCCGGGCCGCAGGGCGACGACGTTTGATGTCGGCTCGGGTATATCGGTGTGAACTCCACTACATTGACACCATGTGTCGAATTTTCAAACTGTTTAATTTTCATTATTTTTTAATGAGATTTTACTGGCTTATTCCTGGCATGTTTCTGATTAAAACAAGACCAAACACGATATAATTTCAATTTTATTTAGTGGTGTAATCGACGATGAAACTTTCATTTGCAAGGAATAACAGCGTATGGGAAAGAGAGAGACGTGCATAGTCGTCGTCGCCGGCACAGATCAAAGGCCCGCGTGTTCGCACAATGTAATGCCAATTAAAAATGCCTTATTCTCCATTATTTTTTAATGAGAATTTACTGGCTTATTCCTGGTCAACAACCATTGCCTCGCTTCAAAAACCGGTTCTCGTACGATCACCGAAGTTAAACAGCGTTGGACGTGACCGGTGCTTGGATGGGTGACCGCATGGGTATAGAGCATACACCAGGCGGTGGCTGCCCGGGTTCCGGTCGCGTGTTGTTGGCAAAAAAGTGGTTCGAAACCCACTGTAATAAAAAGTAAGTCCCACTGAAAATTAGTCTGAAATTTGGCGTTAGAGTGAGTGGAAGGAAGTGGATTGGTAAATGGATTTGAAACCCTGAGGGGATCAAATATCATATACATACCATATACTGTCATATTCCTAGCAATATTCTGATTAGAACAAGACCAAACACGGTATACTTTGACCCATCAGTAATGTCTTGAAAGTTGCCGTAGGGCTGTACGCGAAAGTTGCCGTAGTGTCTACTAGAGAATTTCCTAGTCAATATTCATTATTTTTTAATGAGATTTTATTGGCGTATTCCTATCAAAATTCTGATTAGAACAAGACCAAACACGGTATACTTTAACCCATCAGTAATGTCTTGAAAGTTGTCGGAGGGAATTCACTATTGATGGGCCAAATTATACCGTGTTTGGTCTTGTTTTAATCAGAATATTGCCAGGAATAAGCCATTGAAATCTCATTAAAAAATAATGGAGAATAAGGCATTTTTAATTGGCATTACATTGTGCGAACACGCGGGCCTTTGATCTGTGCCGGCGACAGCGACGCGCTCGGCCACGCGATCATTCTGTCCTTATCTACGTTCGGCTTTCGATTGATGTCTCGGCGCGGTAGACTGTAGAGGCCAGTCATAAATCAAAAGCCGAGCAGTTGTCTTGGAAGTTGTCGCTCCAGAGAACAGCTCCTGCGACAACTATCGCGACATTACTGTATTTAACACTGGAAGACAAACACATTCTACATGTCCCGTTCTAATGAATAGTTAACGTACATTCACTTACTGTATACGTTAAACATGATCGCATACACAACAGAACGATTACTTGGGAGCAGACACTTTAGAACTGAAACTGAAATTGACCTGTAGTCCAGTCAACGAAAACTTGTAGAGGGAAATGGAAGGAACACAATTTTTGACTTTGGGACTTTGTTTGGGCTAGTTAGGAGGTAAACATACTAAAAGTCCCCACTCCTAGGAGGTGAGCGGGGTGCAGGGGGGCACGTAGAAGGTCCCTCTTTTTGGTTTTTCGCTTATATCTCGGAAACTATGCGTTCTAGCGATAAAACTATTCTATACAAAATTAATGCTGACAAAATATCCCACAAGATTGTTTCTATTCAATTTTTCGGTATCTCGCACAATATTCGAGATATCCGCGCTCATAGTTCACTAATTTTGAAAAAGATCATTTTTACCTCATGTTTTCTGCCTTCCTTGACTAGCTAACTCTTCGGCCTTTCGTCCTACGAAAAAGTGATGAGAAAGGAAGTTGTTGAGCATTAAATATTCTTCAAGAAGATATCATTTTTCTTATTTTATCTTCAACCGTTTAAAAGTTAGACCAATTGTAACTTTATGTGTAAATTCCGAGATTTTGAAGCAAAACTTAATTTTCGAATTTTTCGTTATTCCACTGCTCTAGCTCTATATGTATAATAAGCCAATATATATATAAGTGGCACATAAAGAAATTATATGTATATATGTATTATGTAATACATTTTCAGGTACATATGTAGTCCTTCAAAAGTAAAATCGTTTGGTATCGTTGAATACTATTTTCGACACTCCGAATCTAATGGAATCTAATGAATTTACACCGTATAGTACAATAATACAGTACTAATTGTTACCAAATCCTGGCTCTCTTGGGGCGGGAGGGTCCTGGCTCGCCATGCAAACTTGGTCCTGGTGTGGGTTCTGCTTCGTTTTTTTCTCCATCCGTTGAGAAAGGGGATAAATCTTCGAGGATGACTGGTAGAGGATCGATTTTGAGTTCTTCATCCTCATTGTCCAAAAGGGGGCCTCCATTGAGACAGTTCCCCTGGCAGTTTTGGAATAAAATACACTTGACAAGAAGTGTATTTTGAAGTGGTACGGGGCCCCACCTAAAGAGAAATCTCTAAACGCTTACCGTTACCAATCCTTCCTTAAATCGGTAGCCAATATCAAACCGGACATTTCATGCCTCCCACCAACTGAGGGGGCAGCGAAACAACATTCTCTGAGGACATATCACCAAGTTCAAATGTGGTTGGGAAATGAGCTGCCGCCTCAGATGTATGGGTGGGAGCTCACCACCAGCAAATTTCTAACCCCAGTGCACAGTGAGCAGCAGGCTGCACCGGATGAAATATTAAAAATGATTTTTTGTCGGTGCACAAAGGATTGTGCCACCACCAAATGCGGATGTAGAAAGGCATCTCTCAAGTGTTCCCCTGCCTGCCAAAATTACCAGGGGAACTGTCTCAATGGAGGCCCCCTTTCGGACAATGAGGATGAAGAACTCAACATCGATCCTCTACCAGTCATCCTCGAAGATTTATCCCCTTTCTCAACGGATGGAGAAGAAAACGAAGCAGAATCCACACCAGGACCAAGTTTGCATGACGAGCCAGGACCCTCCCGCCCCAAGAGAGCCAGGATTTGGTAACAATTAGTACTGTATTATTGTACTATACGGTGTAAATTCATTAGATTCCATTAGATTCGGAGTGTCGAAAATAGTATTCAACGATACCAAACGATTTTACTTTTGAAGAACTACATATGTACCTGAAAATGTATTACATAATACATATATACATATAATTTCTTTATGTGCCACTTATATATATATTGGCTTATTATACATATAGAGCTAGAGCAGTGGAATAACGAAAAATTCGAAAATTAAGTTTTGCTTCAAAATCTCGGAATTTACACATAAAGTTACAATTGGTCTAACTTTTAAACGGTTGAAGATAAAATAAGAAAAATGATATCTTCTTGAAGAATATTTAATGCTCAACAACTTCCTTTCTCATCACTTTTTCGTAGGACGAAAGGCCGAAGAGTTAGCTAGTCAAGGAAGGCAGAAAACATGAGGTAAAAATGATCTTTTTCAAAATTAGTGAACTATGAGCGCGGATATCTCGAATATTGTGCGAGATACCGAAAAATTGAATAGAAACAATCTTGTGGGATATTTTGTCAGCATTAATTTTGTATAGAATAGTTTTATCGCTAGAACGCATAGTTTCCGAGATATAAGCGAAAAACCAAAAAGAGGGACCTTCTACGTGCCCCCCTGCACCCCGCTCACCTCCTAGGAGTGGGGACTTTTAGTATGTTTACCTCCTAACTAGCCCAAACAAAGTCCCAAAGTCAAAAATTGTGTTCCTTCCATTTCCCTCTACACCCCCTTTTAAGCATTCATTGACTGGACTACTGTGTTGGATAACATTCTGCTTATGCCTCCCTAACTTTTCCAATATCGAAGTTTCGTGACCGTAGACAATAAAACTGCACGTTTTGATCGGGCACGTGTTATATGCGACGCTTTTCGCTTGTTGTAGTCCATTGATAAAAATGGTTAGCTCGATTGGAAACTTTTAATATCGTACAGTGGAACCTCTGCAACTCTGAAATTGTCCTAAAACAATGTGAGAAAATTGTTCAAAGTACTCGATCGATCATCTATCTGAAAATAGCCAACCTCGCACGAGACCTAGTTTTTCATTATGACTATTTTGCTATTCCGTAACTGGTACAGAGAAATGACTTAACTTCTGAATATCCGCCTGAGGATAAGCTCGAATCTCTCATTCATGAAGGCCTTCCACATCTTCCAGAGCGTGAGCGATATTACAATCATCGATCCTAGCTTTTTGATTAATACAAATGTTACACTATAACAAATTGAATGATATCGGCGCACAGTGGTCCGGATCGAAAAATTCAGGGACATCTGTGTATAACTTTTACACCGTTTGAGATATTGACATGAGGTTTGTACTAAAAAATATTATTAAATAATCTGTTTCGAATAATACGTGTTAGAATATACTTTTTGTTTAATTTATTAGTCAGATAGTTTTATAAATGTTTATGTAGTTGTTGAATCAGTTGCTTTCCTTATTAAATCCATTGTATAACTTTTTCTTTGTTTTTTTTTTCTAAATATATTCTTTATTATTCAGGTCACTTTTTAATTGATTTTATACATACATACACATATATATTATTTTGTCAAACCATTCGATGTGTTCATTTCATTTAATTACCTCGTAAGTTTATTGAGGTATAAGATTGATGGGAAATACGTTAATTTTATGTTTCTTCTATTTTTGATAATTTGAATTTACCGCCTTATTTTGATATTGGCCAATAGACATTGGCCATACAGACTGTTAATTTTTCTAATTTATATAGTTTAAATGCTTTTGTAACACTACGCAAGTAAGTATCATTTTTAGTTGTTTATACTTGGTTATAAAAATTGAAATTAAAATTGTGTGTTTTGTTTTCTCGGTTTCGTTACAGACACAATGTTATATTTATCTCTTGAAAAGGATCTAAATTCAGATCGAAACGTTGAGAAAAATTTTGTGATTACACCAAAATCCACAAACAAAATCAATTTAAAATATAAGAAAATCTTCAATTACTAAAAAACTGCGTTTTATCCTCTCAATATTAATCTCACAGACTTTAATTTATTAATCTCATAAAGCATCTAACGTCGACGGACGTAACGCCAGCAAATTTTAACGGGAGAAGGCCATAAATTCAAGTTTCGATGATAGAAATGCACTGGTTCAAAAGTTGCGGGCGTTTAAAGTTGGGCGAACTTGAATCGTATTTTGAAATTCAATCAAATCAATTATTCGAGTCCAACTTTGGGGTCCGTTTTCAACGTGGACGTTCCTGGACAAAGGAGGATACGTGTCACGTATTTTTGCAGGTTCTATATCACTCTGAAAGTCCATGAAACACGGCTTGTTTCGCTGGATAACATCCTTCGTCCATGTAAAACCTGCTAACAAAATGACGCAGCCAGGAGCCGCCACGCGAAACACTGAACCTGTGATCAGCGTCATCGTCGTCGATAGGCTCGCGTAGGAATTCCTGTTTATCATTATCATCGCTCAATTACCGGCACGCGCAACGAGCAACACGCTGCGAATTCTGGCAAAGCTCGCCGGCTGAAATTTATGCGAGCGATCCGAGTCGGTGGACGGGTTACCATTATAACGCAGCGCCACTAGGGGGATGCAATTTTGAAGGCAATTTAACTTGAACCGCAGCAGCAAGCCTGAGCTATGGGCAAATGTTTACCATGAAAATCGTTATAGACGGAACGGATGCTTCTGTATCCAGAACCTTTTTCTCGGGGGAATAACGACTGAATATGCATGTATTCCAAGCTTCCGGTATGGCAGATATTTCGATCGTCTTATCTTCTTGTAGCAGAGATCCCATATCTCTGCGATTATCACAAGTTCGACGTCCTCGCCAGTTCATTTGTCGAGACAACAAAATTTGAAGATTTCATTAAAAAGTGATTAGGTAACTGCACCAGTGAATGAACATTTAAGAAATTGTTCAGGAAGGTATTTTATGTAAAAAAAACTTTGAATTAAAGGAATCTCATATATGTCAAATGGCTCCCTATACTTCATTTGTCAAATATAAAATGAAATTATTATCACAAGTTCAACGTCCTCGCCAGTTCATTTGTCGAGACAACAAAATTTAAAGATTTCATTAAAAAGTGATTAGGATAACTGCACCAGTGAATGAACATTTAAGAAATTGTTCAGGAAGATATTTTATGTAAAAAATGTGTGAATTAAAGGAATCTCGTATATGCCAAATGGGTCCCTATACTTCGTTTGTCAAAAATAAAATGAAATTATTATCACAAGTTCGATGTCCTCATCAGTTCATTTGTCGAGACAACAAAATTTAAAGATTTCATTAAAAAGTGATTAGGTAACTGCACCAGTGAATGAACATTTAAGAAATTGTTCAGGAAGATATTTTATGTAAAAAAAACTTTGAATTAAAGGAATCTCATATATGTCAAATGGCACCCTATACTTCATTTGTCAAAAATAAAATGAAATTATTTTCACAAGTTCGACGTCCTCGCCAGTTAATTTGTCGAGACAACAAAATTTAAAGATTTCATTAAAAAGTGATTAGGTAACTGCACCAGTGAATGAATATTTAAGAAATTGTTCAGGAAGATATTTTATGTAAAAAAAACGTTGAATTAAAGGAATCTCATATATGCCAAATGGCTGCCTATACATCGTTTGTCAAAAATAAAATGAAATTATTATCACAAGTTCAACGTCCTCGCCAGTTCATTTGTCGAGACAACAAAATTTAAAGATTTCATTAAAAAGTGATTAGGTAACTGCACCAGTGAATGAACATTTAAGAAATTGTTCAGGAAGATATTTTATGTAAAAAAAATTTTGAATTAAAGGAATCTCATATATGCTAAATGGCTCCCTATACTTCGTTTGTCAAAAATAAATGAACACAAATAAGGTAAAGGTACCAGTAGTTGACCATGTACGAGTAGTTGACCATTTCATAGTAAAACATAAAAAATAATATTTTTATAAGCTGTACACTTTTGATGAAACCGAATCTCGGATGCCATACCATCTGTTGGTTCTCTATACTATTCTCCATTAACTCGCAACATCTACTCTGTTCTTCAATTAAACTTTTTATGGAATTGATTTGTTTTATTTCTCATTTCATTCTTTAATTGTAATTTGTGCTGGTAATTGTTGAAACTAAATGATAGTAAAATGATTCCCACAATTATTGCTTGAACCCTCTTTCTAGTATAAATGGTCAACTACTAACGAATAAAGGAGGTCAATTACTAGATTTTTCATTTTCAAAAGTGGTCAACTTCTGAAGCAATTATTGAATTTTTAAATACATTTCTTAAATTTGTATAAGTAAACTTTTTTTAATCAGTGGCCTTGGTACGTAAATTAGAAAACTTAAAGAGTGTCTTCAGGCATCGACTCTCGCTATTTGATGACAGAGTAAGTGGTTACTATTGTTCGCGTAGAGAACTTCTCTTAACTGGTCAACTACTAGTACTTATACCTTAAAATGAACACTTGAAACTGACTCATGGGTCGAAACTCAATTCTACGCATTATGGGGCAAAAAGTGTCAAGGGAACCATGGGTCAAAACTCAATTCACCCATGGTTCCCTTGACACTTTTTGTCCCCATGATGCATAGAATACAATGCAATAACACAAAAATTTGCCCTTGAAATTCAAGGTCAAAGACAATCTTGCGGCAACTATTTTTCACAGATCTTCACCGATCCGAAGCTGTAGAATACCGCTATGGCAGCCAGGACCAAACATTTCTTTACACCCTGTATATTACGTTCGCAGTCCAACACAGTTGCTCCATATTTTTTCTTTTCTCGTAGCGCAATGCATACCATCGAAACGCAGCTGCATAGGCATCATAAGGGATATTCTCCAGTTCCGCCAGGAGGTTCACTGTAGCTTCTCAGCAACCCCTTCTCAGAGGGGTTGAGTAGAGAGACCACAGGGAGGGGCCACGGGCCGGCAGAACACGCGGTGGAAATAACGCGTTGCTGGAAATTGCAATTCCAACGGCGAGCTACGACCGAAGAAGGTGAATTATTGCTGTGGCGAACAGTATTCTTGTTGCGAACAACAGTGGACAATGACTTTCCAGATGATTTCTGGCAACGTGGAGTTGGACAGATTTCATTCGAGATAAGAAATGAAAGCTCTGGTTTTATTCTCCTCGCGTAACTGTAAATAGAGTAAGGGAGAGGTGGCCTACTTCTTTTAAAAACATACCACGGTGGAACAATATTTACTTAATTGTAAAATATACGGAGAGTTATCCAAGTAGCGGATACAAAAATCTTTTCTGAAATGTACTCGTCGTTCATTTATACAACACTTAATATTTTAACAGAACAGATGTTAAAAAGATTTTAGCATTTTTATATAATAGTTTACAATCTACTTTATTTGATATTATTGTATAATTAAACTTTCGACTTTGATGAGAAATGAGCAGGTCAAATTTTCAACTCGATCACTCTGTTGAAGAAAGAAATTTCCGTCTGGCTTCGGTCTGTTGCAATTAACGAGGAAAATTTTTATTCTGCATAACAAACCGCAATTTACATGTAATTTTGCATTACACAATTTACATATAATGGTAGTCTATTGTTAGATTCATCAACGGAACAAAATTATGCGAATTTCTTTTCCTTGTTACCGAGATCGCTACTATCATTTGTTTTCGCAACAGCGATCGTGTTCGTAGCATCCCATTAAAGGCGAAGTATCTGCTCGTAAAGTGTGAAAGAAAATATTGTAACAAGAGAGTTAGAAATCCTTTGACAAGGAGAACCCCCGCTGTGTCCCTCGCGGATTTAGTTCAGACTTTACAGAGTTATAGATCTCGTTCTCCTGATTACGAAAATACCCCATTATAGGCGCAGACGTTCAATAGTTTTCGAGATATTAGCAATTAAAGTTTCATAACCGTAAAAGTAAAGATTAGTTCAGATTTTTACCATGCAGTGGCGTAGCCTAACAGCAGTGAGCTGAACTGTTACTCCGCATGCCCAGGTTCGAATCCCTTCGTGGTAAATTATTTTTTATTGTTTTTTTTTCATGCAAAATGCATTTTCAATATTAAATAAATTTGAAATAAAATATCTTTATTCGCCAAAGTACTAATTAAAGATGATACTTATTATTTTATAGAAGAAACACTAGATCTATTACTACATATACAAAAGATAATAATTATAAAACAATAATAATATTATATTAAAATAATAATACATAACAAACAACAAATATAGATATAAATACAAGTATATTTTTATATCATATTACTTTCTTTGCATTATGTTTTATACTTTATAATCTTTTGTATATGTAGTAATAGATCTAGTGTTTCTTCTATAAAATAATAAGTATCATTTTCAATTAGTCCTTTAGCGAATAAAGATATTTTATTTAAAATTTATTTAACATTGAAAATGCATTTTCCTTGAAAAAAAAACAATAAAAAATAATTTACCACGACGGGACTCGAACTCGGGCCTGCGACGGAATAGTTCAGCTCACTGCTGTTAGGCTACGCCACTGCATGGTAAAAATCTGAACTAACCTTTACTTTTACGGTTGTGAAACTTTAATTGCAAATATCTCGAAAACTATTGAGCGTCTGCGCCTATAATGGGATATTTTCGTAATTAGGGGAACAAGATCTATAACTCTGTAAAGTAAAATGACTTCGTGCACAACATTAACAAATCTCTGTTCATTATTTACGATTGACAAAACGGAATACTTATTAACTTTATTTGTTTATGATAAACATAAAATCGGAAACATTTACAGTCCAATGATTACTTAGAGACTACGTCTATTTGAGATACATTGACACGATAAGTATCAGAGCCTCTCTTGCGACCAGTTCGATAATCGATCGCGTGGGGCCGAGTTCTAGACGAGTCTCTCGTTGAATCACGCCGGTCGGTTGGCACTTCCGAAAATCTACGACTTAGCTAGCGCACGATGATGTCGAACAGATGGATTAAAGGGGATTTCACCGCTCTGCTATCCCTCTTTACAGACTAAACCGAGAGTCAAGAGAGTTCGACAATTTTATTCTCTTTCTAGAACTCAGGGATTTATGCGCTGGAAATTAAATTTCGTCCGCTATGTTGTTCAGATTTGGTCGATAACAGATTTCAAGGTCATCGAAATCGGACAGGAGAAAGGTCATTGACCACATGGATTTACAACTAAATACGACATCCAAAAACTTCAAAGGTAAATGTTCTTTGCTTTTCTACAAGTTCACCCTGCTTACTGTTCCTGATTTCTCAACATTTTTCATTTCTCGAGAAACAGGAAATAAGACTATATTTCTTGAGAATTCAAAAAATTCTCAAGAATTTTCTTTATATTATATTTCTCCAGAATTTAAAAGAATATTGGAAAACTCATGATATTTGGAATATCGTTGATAATATTTATCGAAAGCGCAAAATAATTTAACTCAATGTCAACATGAAACTTGGCACATATATGTATTTTTTCATGGAGAAGGTTTTTACGCTACTCATATTGTTGTAACTCGCCGTTGTAGATGGCGCTTTACTAAAATTGGTATACATAGGTATTTGAGCACGAGGTATTTTATACTGTGAAACACGTTCGGACACGTTCAAGGTCAAGTTTTCCTGGGAAAAGCATGCACGTGTCATATTACATACCGCAAAACATCCCCCTCCTCTACGCCAACGAACGAGCTTTGCATCTTTCAAGTCTATATTCATTATTTTAACTATTATTTCAACAATAAATTGTTATTAATGAATTAATAATGTTCCTCAGGGTTATCATCTATATACATCTATATATATACATACTTACGATCAAAATCTAAATTCTTTTCACATTTAGCACGGGCAAAGCCGTGTCGGGGGCTGCTAGTATGTTATAAAATAAACGAGATAAACGAGTATTTCTTGATGAGAAGTAAATGAGAATTTCCGAAAATATGTTGTAAAATAAATGAGACTCGTAAGAATTTTCCTAGATTTAAATTTCTCGAGAAATGAGATACGACCAATTATAAAATTTCTCGAGAGTTTCTCGAGAAAGAATTCTCGAGAAGGAACACTAACCCTGCTACTTGCAAAGACGCTTCCCGGTGGAAAAAGAATTGTTTCAAACATAAAATATTAGACGCCCACTTCGCAGTAATCAATTAGTTCTCGAGCGAGCGTAGTACTTAGTTTCTCGAGACACCAGAAAATCTGTTCTACGATGTGAAATTTTCATTTCCATCCCCCACAGGGGACAGCCTTTTTCTCTGAATAAATGCGCAGACTGGGAAAAAAAGAATGGCAACGCTAGAAGCAACAAAGGGGAGTGCGAGGATCCAGACGATCGATCTTCCGCCATTCTTTCGCGCTTTGCCTTTTGTCCGTCTCATCGGGAAGAGAGCACACGAGCTGCTTTATAATTATAAATCTCATTAAAATTCATAACGCGACACGGAAAGTCATTAGCCTTAAGCGTCCTACGTTGTTGCACTTTCGAGACACTCTGCGGCGATCAAGCAACCACCGACGATGAAAAATAATTTCAGCCTAGTGAATTGGGTACGCTGACGGCGCTGCAACTTGAGGATGTCGTTAACGATTATTACCTTATAAAATAACTCCGTTAGAAACGGAGGAAAGTTTCTGAAGCGATAAGAAAACTCGCGCGAACACGCTTCAATCCGTTTACATATGAAATATACAGGGTGTCCCAAAGCTTCAGCAAACCCCGGAAATGGGAGGTTTCTGAGGCATTTGAAGCGACATTTTACTTTGCAAAACCCTCTGATTCTAGGCATTTATCATTGTCACCAACCTCCACGATGAAAAATAGTTTGACGACAGTGAGGAACATATATTTGTATCAATCTAACGCTTCAGTTTAGCTATCGTTACAGGTTTTGGCGAAACTTCTGTTTATAGTAAAAATCAGAATTCGATGAAATTTTGAAAATAGGTTCTCTTTTTACTACAATGACGATTGCCAGAAGGATTTTTGACGCATCGAAATAAAATTTTTTTATCATTTCAATGTCACGCTCTACCTTACCGACTTACCGACTTTCTATTTTATATAGAATATCTTCAATTAGTTGTAAATTAGTTCATCACCAGCCTAGTTCACCTCACAGCGCCATAAAAATTCACACACATCATCTATAATCTGGATTGTCGGGTGCGTGCTCTCCGCCGCCACACCGACCTAACCACAACTCATTCTAATCACATAAATAAATTAATTCTCATCGCATAATCTTCCCATTGTAGATATTAGTTTACTTGGTTTAACAATTGACATTTTCTATACATTTTACATTAATTTCCAGAGTATATATATGACGCATACGCACACCACGAACATAAAGTACAAAGTCGGTAAGGTAGAGCGCAACATTGAAATGATAACAAATTTTTTTTCGACTCGCCAAAAATCCTTCTGGCAATCGTCATTTTAGTAAAAAAAGAACCTATTTTCAAAATTTCATCGAATTCTGAGGTGAACGGTAAATGCAAGAACAGCCCAGGTTTTTTCTTCTTATCAATATCTATATTGCTATTAATGGATCCAAGTGGGTTCAAGCCCTTTACATTTTTTATACTCCTGACTAGGCGCCATCTCGTCTAAATAATAGAAATAAAATTGGTTATAGACTTGCTCTAGACTGTGCCCTCATGAAAGCAATTTGGAGGAAATTGAATGTAATCACGCGGGAATAAATCACGTCCTCATAAGATTATATTTTGAACTGAGTGAGGGCTCATTGGAAAGAGGAAGGTTACATGCAGCGCGGTCTTCTCGATATTTTAGCAAGAAAAGTCATTTTGTGAACGAAAAATACATTATAATCTCCGGAATATTTCTTCATTTGTTTCCCCTACTTTGGACACTCATATTACTAGATATAAACATCATCTAACAAAAACATGAGAAGACCGTGGTGCATGTCACCTTCCTCTTTCGAATGAGCCCTCACTTAGCTTAAAATGTGCTCATATGAGGACGTGATTTGTTCCTGCATAAACCCATGTTTTGATAAAAAATCTAGTAAGACTCTAGTTATAATCTAGAGATAATGGAAACCAAACATTTTTAACTGTTTTTAAATGTAACCCTGTAGATTTTACTGAAAAAATACCGACAATCAAAGTTCAAAGGTTAAGAATTCACTAGTTCCAAACCAGTGAAGGGCGCCGCCATATTGACATGAGTTATGCCAAACACGCATAATAAGTTATGCAAGACACGCATAACTTTTGAACCAGGGAATTCCTAACATCAAACTTGGATTTTCGGCATTTCCTCGTTAAAATCAACAGAATTATTAAAAAAAGTAAAAGTTTGTGGATGTGAAGTTTAACGAAATCAATGTTTTTATAAGTTTCAATGCTAACAACCGGTAAGTTATCGTTGATTCTTTTTCATTAAACAGAATTGGGGGCGACGTTGCTCCGAATAGAAAGTCTATTTTGACATTTACCACTATGCCCTGTTAAAATCAAAAGACCAGTAACAAGCAAGATCCAGCGGGAGAAATGGATAGTTCCAGGACGAAATCCCTTCCTCGCATACGACCGAAGAAATAGAGTAAGAATCAGAAAAAAAACGGAGTGCAACCGTGTCTCTGCCGACCAGTGAATTTGGCTGATCCGGCCAGCCCCGTCACGTACGTCACGTAACACGCTCCGTAGAATCCGATTGGAAGGAATATGGTATCTGTGGTCTCGTTGAAAGCCCGAATAAATACGTTCACGGCGATTTAATCTTTCAAGCGGCAAAGACCTGTCTGCCGACCAACGGGGTCTACGTCATACCTCTTTATACAGTTCTACGGGAATCTCTGGCGCGGCGAGCAGGAAGTTTCGTCGAAGCAAGTTACCTGCTCTTTTACCTTGCACTTTCCGGTCTTCGCCGGAGAAAATTCACTTTCAGGAGAATTCTCGGCTTTACGACCGCCTAGACTATCCGACCGTCCTCTTCCCCACTTCGCGTCGCGTCGCGTCGTCGCTTCCGCCGATCCTCCCTTGCCACCCCTCTTTCTTGCGTTTGATAAAGACGAATCGATGGACGAAGAACAGGAAAGCGGACATGAAAAGGTAAGGGGTGTGGCTGCACGAGACGGAACACCTCCGGGACGCTGCTGCATGCTGGCCGGGAGTTATTGTCACGTCTGTCCAGACTCTGCCGATGAGCTTGATCGAAGATCTTTAGGAATACTCACGGATTGATTAAGGGGGTAGAGTACCCATGTGACGGTACTAGAATCTAACCAGAATCTAACCAGATTTTTTATCAAAACATGGGTTTATGCAGGAACAAATCACGTCCTCATATGAGCATATTCTGAGCTAAGTGCGGCTCATTCGAAAGAGGAAGGTTACATGCAACACGGTCTTCTGATGTTTTTGTTAGATAATAGTCTAATATGAGCGTCCAAAGTAGGCGAAACAAATGAAGAAAAATTCCGGAGATTCTAATGTATTTTTCGGGCACAAAAAGATTTTTCTCGAAAAAATCGAGAAGACCGCACTGCGTATAACCTTTCTCTTTCGAATGAGCCCTCACTCAGCTCAAGATATAATCGTATGAGGACGGTAGTGAAAGATACACTGATGGGTCCTCCTTTGTTCCACACATACGGACGGCCTGGTGATAAAAGATACACCGGTTGGTCCTCCTTTGTTGCGCACATACGGACGACCCGGTGGTGAAAGATACACTGGTGCGAGCGGAGTGTATCCTTTAAACGGACGACCCGGTGGTGAAAGATACACTGGTGCGAGCGGAGTGTATCCTTTAAACGGACGACCCGGTGGTGAAAGATACACTGGTGCGAGCGGGGTGTATCCTTTAAACGGACGACCCGGTGGTGGAAGATACACCGGTGGGTCCTCCTTTGTTCCACACATACGGACGACCCGGTGGTGAAAGATACACTGATTGGTCCGGAGTGTACCATTAATACGGTAGCTTCACTGTACCCAATTTCCCCACATACGGACGACCCGGTGGTGAAAGATACACTGGTGGGTTTGGAGTGTATCCTTTAAACGGACGACCCGGTGATGAAAGATACACCGGTGGTTCCTCCTTTGTTCCACACACATGGACGACCCGGTGATAAAAGATACACCGGTGGGTCCTCCTTTGTTCCACACATATGGACGACCCGGTGGTGAAAGTTACACTGATGGGTTCGGAGTGTACCCTTAAAACGGTAGCTTCACTGTACCCAATTTCCCCACATAAGGACGACCCGGTGGTGAAAGATACACAGGTGGGTTTGGAATGTATCCTTTAAACGGACGACCCGGTGATGAAAGATACACCGGTGGGTCCTCCTTTGTTTTACACATATGGACGACCCGGTGGTGAAAGATACACTGGTGGGTGCGGAGTGTACAATTCCTACCTACACCAAAAGTCTCTCAGAAATCACAAACAATCCTCGGTTTACGCACGCTGCCAAACCTCGGCACGTAACAGTACATTTCGCAGAATAAAGACATTTCTTTAAGCAAACCGCAGCTTATTATTTCGCCCCAAGTTTGACTGTGATTGCTATCCTCGACGATCACCAATCCACGTTAACAACGAAGTAGCTTTGATGAACGCAGTTATAAAGGAAGACAGGAGGCAGCGGTTTAATAATAGTGACTTTTTGGGGGGAACGCGTTGAGCTAACTGTTTTGCTTTCGTAAAGCGAAAGGCGAAATTCTCTCGGGAGCGAGGTCTACGTGATAATTAAGGCAGCCTGTTCGGAGGCAGAAAAAAATGTACGAATCCGGATGGTGTACGTGGAAACGTGGCCAAATTACGGGCCGAAAAATCCGGTTGAAGTTGAACGCGAAGGGAAACCCAGCCTCGTTCCTGGTTTCCGATCTCCCGCAAAATAAGAAGCATGCGAGCGGCATCAAAGGAGCTTGAGAAGATGCGCGGCTGGATTTCCAGCAGCAGGGGCGCTCTCGCATTACGCATATGCAATTTCGACACATAGGGAATGCAGAAAGGCCGTTTCGATGTCGCGGTAAGCGATGTTTTCAGAAATTCCATGGGAAATGATGGTCGCCGCCGCCGGAATAAAAACATCGAGAGGAAAACCGGTTATGTAACGAGAAATTTGCAATTCGAAGAGGCTCAAAGAAACCAGTAGGTCGATGCGGTGGTTATCGGGAGCGTAGTATAAATACGGTATAGAAATGTCTTGTACGACATTCTGTTGTCAATACAAAAGCAAATTCTCCGGTTCGGCTATACAGGGTGTCCCAAAATAAGTGTAACTCCCGAAATTGGAAGTTCCTTGGGTCACTTGAAGCAACATTTTCCTTTACAAAATGGTGTCTGCGGCTTTGTTTAAGAGTTATTATCGAAAAACACGGACCAATCAGTGCACGGCTATAGCGAACGGAGTCCGACTGGGCGACAGGTGTCGCTATTGGCCGAGCCGGAATCAATCCGCTGTAGCCGCGCTCTGATTGGTCCGTGTTTTTCGAACCATGGGTCAAAACTCAACTCACCCATGGTTCCCTTGACACATTTTGTCCCCATGATGCGTAGAGTACAATGCAATAACACAAAAATTTGCCCTTGAAATTCAAGGTCAAGGACAATTTTACGGCAACTTTTTTTCACAGATCTTCACCGATCCGAAGCTGTAGAATACTATGGCAGCCAGGACCAAACATTTCTTTACACCCTGTACAGCAATCGATATTTTGTCACGTACGTGTCCATGACGCGACGCTCCGAGGACGGAGGGCCTTACTGTGATCCTCATATGTACGCTCCTGAAGTAGTAACTCTAATTGTCCATCGTTGAGTTATATGTCATCCATTTTCGTTTCGCAGTTTAGACCAAAAAACTGTCCTAGCTTTTATGATAATTTGACAATTTAAAGAAACGTATCTTGCGACACTCAGGAAGAAACTAAACAACAATCATATTATCAGACACGCATATACAGGGTGAGTCACCAAAATATCGCACCACAAATATCTTTGTTGTTTCTAAAGATACGTAACATATGGTAAGGACAAAGTTGAATGGTACAATGGGGCTGACACGATGCAAAAAAAAAATTTGTTTTTATGTCATTTTAATGACAGTCATGTTAAGATGTTACACAAGTCAGTAAACACTAACGTCTTAGTACGACTGTAATGATATTTTAGAGTTATTTAATTTGAAATATCTCCTGAACTACTAACTTTTTGACATACATAGGTTAGTACTTTTTTACAACGAATGTTCAGCTGCATCGATTGATGTATTAAAAAATACCTCATTCCATTAAAAAAAGTCAAGGTGACCTTGATATCTCCAAAAAGTGACTTAAAACAAAATTTATTTTGCATCGTGTCAGCCCCATTGTACCATTCAAATTTGTCCTCACCATACTTTACGTATCTTTAGAAACAACAAAGGTATTTGAGGTGCTAACGTTTGGTGACTCACCCTGTATGTACATAGATATAATATGTGCTTCAACGTTTAAAACCGAAGCAAGCAATCTTTTAGAAAAACTGGGAATGAGGTTAAAGAACTAAAAGGCTCAAGGAAAACGCGGTTAAAGCTCGAGGAAAGATTTTGAAACAGATAGTCACCTATTTATGGCATTTACTTTAATCTGCTATCTCTAGACTCTACGCCATAAAGAGGACTTCCCTCAGGTTGAAACAGGTTCATAAAGTGGCTTCTTTTCACCTCGCTGGAACATTTTTGTGGCTTTAGCGATGTAAGTCCTTAAGCATTTGCAGTACATGTAGCTATCTCTTGATCAATAAATATTTATCAGTGTGGTAAGTCATCAAGAAATGAGAATTTTCGATGCGAAAATAATGATCATCGTATTTAGCACTTGAAATAATACTTGAAAATACTTCGAGCACGATTATATGAGATGTGGATAAGAAAGTTCATTTATAAAACTGACATGTGACAATTTCATAGAAACATTCGAGGCTCTGAAGACACGACCCGCCATTAAAAGTTCTCCACGTTTCCTCGAGCCACTTTCGCAAAACTAATTTCCCGTGGAACACGGTCCTCCAATTATTCCCGATAACTCGATCAACACTTCCTTCAATCACACCCATCGATACGTTTCCACGTCATCGCGATCATTAAAGTGTCTTCGTTAAACGGAGTCGCTTTCTTTACGAACAGAAAACAAAGAGGGAACGACGTATCTTAACCCGGCCGCGTTCACTTTTTTTTCACGGCGTGCGCGATAAAAGATACCAGAGATGGATCGACCAGGGAATAAAGGAGGTATATAGAGTGAACGTCTATAAAGAGCGATCGTAAAGTGCCGAACGTCACTTAAAGGGTCTTCAAGCCTCTATTACTTTGAGAGAAGCACTCTACGCTATTACCAATACACCAAATAAAAGCGAGGAGACGGGTGGTACGAGACGATCTCGCACCTGGTCTCGGTTTCGTCATCGACACTGTCGGTTCTTCCGCGACTGATTCGCTTCTGTTCCGTTTCCTTCGACTTGCTCGAGGTGTCCTATCGCGTCTTTCCGTACCTCAGCCACCTCCATTCCCACCCATAAACTGTCACTCGATCGGTCGCGTCGCGATCCATTAGGAAGGCCAAATATCGCTTTATCGACTCACGACCTCCATTCTTGAAAGCGTTTTTAATAGAACGGATCCTCATTGTCATCTCAACGCGACGCTTTCCGTTCCTTCTCCTCCTCCTCATTCTGCCCTCTTGTTCTTCGGTATTGATTTTGTGATCTCGTCAACGATCACACGCGTGCTACAATAAACGCCCCTTTACCGTCCAACAGCCGTGATTTGCGCGGACAGTGATCGTACCCAGACAGGCCTAATAGAAGTTAGCCCCCCACTTGTTGAATTAAACAATTTCAACAATTGTGCTGAATTGTGCTATGTTTGTGCTATATTGTGCTCGAATATTATAATTATAATATGAAAAATAAGATGAAAATTTGAGAAAAACGATTTTTTGACTAGCCCCCCACTTTGCACTTTTTTCAATTTTCTCAATTGTGCTAAATTGTGCTAGGTTGTGCTAAGATTGTGCTAAAGTATTACTTTAAAAAAGTTATAAATAAAGAAGTTACAGCCAAAAAACGTTTTTGACAACTAATTAACATTTAAGTAAGAAAGAGTTATCCAAATAGCATATAATCATATATCTGAGTTGTGCTAGCCTAGCACAACTCAGCACAACTTTCAAAATCCCCAGCACAACGATATAACGATACGGGCACCTTACTCTTGCGCGGGCCCTTCGCGTTACGATACTATTTCATTTTTCGACTTTCTAGTCATCCGCCAACGATAAAATTGCATATCTGAGTTGTGCTAGCCTAGCACAACTCAGCACAACTTTTAAAATCCCTAGCACAACGATATAAAGGGCACTTTACTCTTGCGCGGGCCCTTCGCGTTACGATACTATTCCATTTTTCGACTTTCTAGTCATCCGCCAACGATAAAATTGCATATCTGAGTTGTGCTAGCCTAGCACAACTCAGCACAACTTTCGATTTCACCAGCACAACGATATAAAGGGCACTTTACTCTTGCGCGGGCCCTTCGCGTTATGATATTATACATAGTTGTGCTAGGCTAGCACAACTCTGATATGCAATTTTGTCGTTGGCGGATGACTAGAAAGTCGAAAAATGGAATAGTATCGTAACGCGAAGGGCCCGCGCAAGAGTAAGGTGCCCGTATCGTTATATCGTTGTGCTGGGGATTTTGAAAGTTGTGCTGATTATATGCTGTTATGATTATATGCTGTTTGGATAACTGTTTCTTACTTAAATGTTAATTAGTTGTCAAAAACGTTTTTTGACTGTAACTTCTTTATTTATAACTTTTTTAAAGTAATACTTTAGCACAATCTTAGCACAATCTTAGCACAACTTAGCACAACTTAGCACAATTGAGAAAATTGAAAAAAGTGCAAAGTGGGGGGCTAGTCAAAAAATCGTTTTTCTCAAATTTTCATCTTAATTTTCATATTACAATTATAATATTCGAGCACAATTCTCCAGAATTTTTAATGAAATAAATAAATATTGGAAAACTTATGATATTTGGAATATCGTTGATCATTTTTATCGAATGCGCAAAAACTGTAACTCAATGTTTATTCCTGTCCAATATGTACATAATTTAAAAAACAAGGAAAAACTAGACGCTAAATATATTTATTCCTGTCCAAATATAACGGATAAATTTATTTATTTAAAACCGAACTTTTATACAATGAAACATTACGCATCTGTTTTGACGTGACTTCTTAAAAAGCATAATACGTCTAATGTAGAATCATACAATCTACTTCTTTTTTTTGTAACAAAATCTGTAGAAAAATTTCTTTATTGTATACAGGGAGGTCCGTTTAAATAAGAACACCTAAATATCTCTTCTGGTTTTTGTGATGCAAAAAACATTTGTTACGTAATGTGGATGGTGTCAATAGACCAATATCTGGCACGAATACTTTTTTCCGAGGGTCATTTTTTCGGAGTTGTGGAGGTCCATGGAGGTACACGATGCAATTTTTAAAAAATATAGTTATGTATCAAAAAACACCGATGACTTTGATAACTTCGAAAAAATGACCTTAGTTGGTATTGACAATAAATGTAAACATTTTCCACAGAATTTTCATACAACATAGTACAGAATCCTTCATCTTTAATGAATACGGATTAATATGACTATTATTACCATTTAATTTGATTGAATGTCTACGGAAATAGGCAATTCAGAAAATGTTCGAATGAACGAGTTCCCGTGATCGATCGTTTCATTACATTAATAGCCTATTCAAGTTTTTAGACGTAGGAAAAATCGCTCGGTCTTAGTTACGAAACTATCTCCAGTCTCCGGCGTTATCCTGAGGCGAAAATAAATACGTAATTAAAAAATCAGACCCCAGTCACTGATTACACGTCCGTCTAACTCGCGGAACTTTCCAGCCTTTTTTCAAGCACCGAAACGAAGCAATCGATCAACGTAATGCGAGGAAATGGAGAAGTTTTCCCTGACGAGCGATCTAACGAGCGTATCATAATCCTTCGTTAAAAGACGACCATTAAGCTGCGGTACTGCGTGTGGGAAATTCATGGAGTTATCTCCCGCACTCATTATTGCAGCCCATTCTGGTGGTTGCATCGGAACCACTAATGCAATGTTCCGTACTATGCACATCAATTCTTTCTTTTCGAGATTGTCGATAGGAATAAGTAAATCAATTTCGTTCGAGGTTTCTCGTTCGAATAGAGGAAGTAAAATAACTAATAAGTAACTTTCCGAGTTAAAATCTGTGATCCCTTAAACCGAACAGCGTAGAACCATTGGTGAAACTTCCGTTTATAGCAAAAATCAGAATTCGATGAAATTTTGAAAATAGGTTCTTTTTTGACTAAAATGACGATTGCCAGAAGGATTTTTGGCGCATCGAAATAAAATTTTTTTTATCATTTCAATGTCGCGCTCTAACTTACCGACTTACCGATTTTCTATTTTATATAGAATATTTTCAATTAGTTGTGAAAAGGGATCATCACCAGCCTAGTTCACCTCACAGCGCCATAAAAATTCACACATATCATCTATGCGCACAGCACGAACATAAAGTACACAGTCGGTAAGTCAGTACTCGCTAAGGTAGAACGCAACATTGAAATGATAAAAAATTTTTTTTCGACGCGCCAAAAATCCTTCTGGCAATCGTCATTTTAGTAAAAATAGAACCTATTTTCAAAATTTCATCGAATTCTGATTTTTGCCATAAACGGAAGAACAGCCGAACCATTTTGACTTATAACTAGTCAATACAAAATACAAAAGTATCTAGATACGTACGTAGATACAAGATACGTATCTACTATTCGTGATCCGAAGGATCTAGATACAAAAGGATCTTTTAGTTGATTTGTATTTAGATACATTTGGATCCGAACCGAATCTGTATCTAGATACAGATCCCTTTGGATCTTTTAAAGATCCTTTAAAGATCCTTTCCGATCCTTTCGGATACCTATGGCCACTGAATGATTCAGTATTACAACCACTAGACACAGCTCGAATACTATCGAGTTTAGTCTAATTCTAATCAGAAGAACGCTGCGAACCCTGTTAACCAAACTTAGCAATTGGATTTTTAGCGGTTTCACACCGATATACATGGTTGGCCACGGGTTACCCTTGTTTATTGCATTGCTATTGTGTTCTGGGCTCAGGCCTCTGAACGTGTTCAATCAAGTCTCGAGCTGGCCAAGAGGATCTTGAAGGATCCGAAAGGATCTGTATATACGATAGATACATATCCTAGTTACAAATGTATCCGTACCGTTACGTCTGTCGAGGCTTTCGGGTGTAAGCCGTGTCCTAAAGGAAGAATTTTCCCAACGTTTCGCAAGCATTGCAGCTAGCTTCATCAGGGGTCGGAAAGACACTGAAACAGTATCAGTGTCTTCCAATCCCCTGATGAAGCTAGCTGCAATGCTTGCGAATCGTTGGGGAAATTCTTCCTTTAGGACACGGCTTACACCTGAAAGCCTCGACAGACGTAATGGTATGATGCAGGACTGTGAAAGCCTCAAATCTCTGATAATGTATCCGTAGCTTCGGATCCAAATGTATCTAAATACAAGTCAACTAAAAGATCCTTTTGTATGTCGATGCTAAGGTATCTAATCAAAGTTTTGTGTCTATGATTCGTGATTCGAAATTTGTATGTAGATCCAAATTTTGCCCAACCTTAAGCTGGACGCAAGGAGTCTAGCTAAGGCCGCTAGAAAACCTCGACAAGTAGAGGGAATATTTCCCGGATGTGAAGGTTTAACAGGCACGGGGAACCGAAGAGTTCATCCGGGGCTGTCAAGCTCCTGGAAGAAGCCACGAGATTCGATAAGCACCTGAAGAGAGTAGGAAGAAAAGACATCGTGGAATCAAAACAGATCTGTTGTACCGAATATTCATGCGCTACTCAGGTATACGACACTCGGGCGTTTACTCGAAAAAGGGATTCAAAGCCCTTGAGGGATGCCAGCGACCGCACGCTGGAGGCTACGTTTTTCATTAGATTATGTGGATAATGTAAGGGTTTCCATTATTATGAAACCTGGGTTTAAATCAGAGGTCCCAGGGTGTGAGGCTTAATATTAAGTCATAGCGGAATTGAATATTTCCTGTGTGAAGAATCATTTTCTGACGGGATGCGTCCAGGAGTAGGCAGGCGATTGGTGCAGACTGCAGACTCCCAGTCGGATGATAGATGAGAACGGGGTTTGGAATCCCCTAGAGCAGTGGGGTTTTGGTGAGTAGGGGTAGGGAGCCAGTCCCGTTTCCCTTTAAAATCCAAAAGAAAGTCGAGTCCCACCCCAACTACCATCATTGGGGGGAAGTTCGTAAAAAGTATTTCCCCACCGCTAAAAAAAATGGCTTAGTATTAAGTCAGCCAGCCACGGAACGACGACGAATTATTTGTTCAGTATCACTGTCAGAACCCTTTTTTTGTTTAAGGGCGGTGGGGGAATGCTACTTATGCACACCCCCCGCAGATGTAGTTTGGGGGGGTAGTGTTGGGCTCGGTTTCCTTTCATGATGAAATTTGAGGGAATTATGAGGCCTTTTGCCAACACCATACCGACTAAACCCCCACCGCCCAGGTCTCAGCAGACATTCTTTCTCACCCTAGTTTGCATGAATTAATTCCTCCACTGGCCCGCTATCCGCGTACAACGGAGGAATTTTTTCATGCCCATAACCACGCATGTTCTTGGCTTTTAATCACTGTCAGAACCCTATACAATGCAAAAAAGGAATGCGATCATACAGTTCAATATTATTGATATACCTGTAATATCAATGGTTATAGAACCGAACGTACCACCGAATCATGTACATACATATGAAATGCAGAACCGGGTGTTGGGACTTGAACTGATGACAAGGGCACAGAGAAAATTGGATTGTCGTTCCTCTATGTTGCGATCAGGACTGTGTTTATCGCGAACGTGTCGAAAAGCTCCGGTCGAAATAGGTAGTAGGTAGGTAGTAACGTTTGTGTAACTCGCAATGCTTTATTCCCGGCAGCTAATTACTCAGACAACAGCTCAGCATTGAAATAAAGGAGGTCCACAATGGTGGCTCTCTGACGAGAGTCCGGAAGGGCTTCCGTGTGTCCAATTAGAAGACAAAATTCCGTTTAATACGAACCTAGGAGAAACTCAGAACGAATTCGCAGTCGCACCGTGCCGCTCCGCGTCGCCTAACTCAGACCATGTGTCCGATTCCCGGAGCAAAAGTAGCGTTTTATGCTTATATTTAGCATTCACGAAGATCTTCTGTAGTCTGGTGTCCCTTGGAGATACTCGAGACAACGGGCGGCTAGTGGGAGAGAGTTCGTAGGAAGATGAAGAAGAAGACGCGCAAGGGAGGATGAGCACGTAGGGCGCGAGTGAAGTGGACAATGGGTGTTCTGCTGGTGCACAAAAGCTCTTCTGTCGAAACCGGTACTAGCCGAGGTACTCGTCTCAGAAACAGGGACGAACTGAAATCCGAGAGTCTCGGGGATTGTCCGTAATAAGACGCGAGAGTTGGGGAAATCTCGAACAAAGCCATTCTAGTGGCCAGGTTAATTCTTAACCACCGAATATGGTCCTGTGGAGGAGGTGGGAATATGACCGTTCCACTCCTCTCCACTTCTCTCCACTCCACTCCACTCCGGGCTGTTCACCTTCCCGATCTGGAGTTTACTATATCATCGATCTCGGGGGAATAAATACTTTTCAACGGCTTCTACGAATACCATACTTTTTTTATTGAGCCACTGATACCTATTGTAGGTTTATTTCGGCTTTAACAAAGATAGTTTTACAGTTTCAGTACACTTACAACATGACTAACCACTAGAGACGCAGATCACAATCATTTAGAAACTGAAAAATATGTTCACAGGCTTTAAAATTTGGTTCTGCAAAAAAAGGTCTGCTTTTAGTGGTAAGAAAAACTTAATTTTACGTAAATTATTTACAAGTTTAATTCTTTGGGATTCATATAAACAGCACTGCCGTAATACATGGTCCAAATCCTCAGAAGCTGAGTTACACTTACAACTGGGATCATCAATAATATTTACACGATGAAAAGAGGCAGCTAGGTTATAATGATTGGTCCTCATACGATTAACAGTGGATATGAATACCATACTTACTCCACAAACTTAAGGGGTAGGGTACCCCTTTTCTGGGACATTTATCAGTGTACTCAACCCTTGTGTAGAAAAAAAGTTTTTTTTGTGATTACACGTTACACGTTTTCTTTTCTTATTAATATCTAGGTGCACGGTAGTGCACCAGACAACTTCTCGCACTACCACCTTTTACACGAAACAACTTAGCCGTTCTTTTCAGGCTCATAAATCGACACTGGAGACAGATTGAGAGATGTAATTTCGTACACTTGTTAATATCATAAAAATGCGCGGCCTGTACGAAGCGCTGAAGCCCTCAATGGCGGCGCTGGTTACAAAGAGTGAGAGAGAGCGCTATAGATCCCAGCTAATGCTTTCTTTCTTTCCGTAAGACGTTGCAACATAACCATGTATTTCTAACAATTTCGTTTGATACTACTACCAAAATCTTCGCTTTTAATTCTAAGATCATTGGTTGTCCAAGTGGTTAAGGAGTTGGACTACCAAACGGTAGACCGGGGTTCGAATCCCATCGGGGTAAGAAATTATTTTTCTCCGTTCATTCTCAGTTTAAATTTTCGCGCCACTCGACGTTCGACTTCCGCCACATCGACTTCCGTTACATCAGAAAATTGTTACCCTCAGCAAAGAAGTTTCACTTCAGAAACGTGTAATCATAGCAAAACTGAAGCGTTAGACTGACACACACGTATGTTTATCAGTGTTACTACGAAAAAAACTTCTTTTCTGCACAAGGGTCGATTACACTGATATATGGCCTAGAATAGGGTTGCCTACCCCCTAAAGGATCACTTACAAATGTTCGATCACTGAACTCCTGCGATTTCGTACGTATGTACCAGGTCGTTTAGACCTGGGAGGGTAAATTGTAGCTTCGAACAGCCTATATGTATAATATGCAGACCGTAAGATGTAAAATAACCGTGCAGAAACCAACACAGGGTAGTTTGAATAACATCTGAAACATAAATTCTGCCGTCGGTGTAGAATAACAGGGTGGCAGGAAGATCGTCCGGGTTAAAGGAAATGGAAGTCACCCCTATCTCCAGCGGTATTGATTTTTCAATCCCTGTTCGGTATGCATTTTCACGCGGTTTAATGAGCACCATGCACCTTAGAGTGCGCGATCCTCTTTTTCAACGGCGGCCGCGTGTATCTCTTGACAGAAATCCAATATCACTTTCCTATTAACCCGAGCGGCGCGCTAACGGCTATCCCGAGCTAACCCTCCGCATCGTCTCTGTAGCAACTTGAATTTCACGGTTGATAATGGTAAGCAGCCGAACCGGTGCGCCGCGGCTGGAGGCTGTAGTTCGCAGCACTTTAACGACAAAAGTATCGAACCATCCGGCTGAATAAGTTGGATGCTATTCAACGCGAATTAAGCGACGCCGTGCCGCGCCAACGCCGACGGAATACAACGGGCGTAAATCGCGGACAGAGAGTGGCGTTCCGCGCATAATGGCTTTCCAATGTACCGCGTCGCGTACGGCCGAAACATTCGCGCGAAATATTTATCGGCGACCGGCGGAGATAATGCACGCGCAAACTAGAATTTACTCTGCACCGGAGGGTTGTCCGTCGGGGGAGTGCGAGAAGAGCGCAAGAGAAAAAGAGACGATGCCCAACGTGATTCAACCCTATCGAGCCAAACACTTCGCACCAGCCGGCAACCCTCTGCTACCACGCATTAATCTCTCTATAGATCGCGGAACAGGCAGATCGTATTTCTGCTCATCTGACGCTTCTTCCGATTCCCGCGTCGTTTCGACCCGCCTTATCACTCGTCGATAACCGGGCACCTTCACCGATAGCAATGGCAGTTGTAAGTCACGAAACAGAGTGAGTGACAGGTCGTTTTGATCCGAAACAAAAAATAATTGCGAAACTGTAGAGCAGCTACCGATTCTCTCATTTCGTTGATATGCTAAATAACTTTGGCTAAACTTTAGCCAAGATATTTGAAAGAAATACTTAAAGTAACCCCACAGTAATAGTGTTCTCAATAAAAATTGGTATGGGGAGATTACAATTTTCGTGGACCCTTGTTTAGAGGTTAAATTTGTATACTTGGTGTCATTTTAAGAAAAACATGTGGCATCGAATGGGCCTGGTTTAGCTAGTAAAGTAAAGGGTATAGCAGGATAAGCATGAGCCGGCAGGCCCCACTCCAATTTTCACAGCAACGAACTAGCTTTACACATATTTTTCTTCTACAATGTAAACTATTTTCTAAACTATAATTGCTTAAACTTCCAACTGTAATCATATATTAGACGATTTAGTCGCATTTTTACATGCTTCAGCTTTTTCGTACACCCGCCGACTTTCCGTTCGCACCCATCACTAGCCACCGCAAGGGGATTCGGTCGCTGCGCCGATACTGGTCAGATCGAGCGATCGCTGGCATACTTTATTTTTTGACACTGTTCCACGAAATGGACACTTCTGAGAATTTTTTACAAAGTAGGTTAGTATCATAGTAATATTTTAGAATTTTTTGGTAGGTGTCAACCCAGGGGATGATAGTTAAAAAAATTCCCAAAAAAATAATTAATTGAAACAAGAATATTTATAAAAGAAAAGCTGATACATGTAAAAATGCGACTAAATGTTCTAATATATGATTACAGTTGGAAGTCTAAATAATTATACTTTAGGAAATAGTTTACATTGAAGAAGAAAAATACAAAATGTTGTATGGTAAAGGTATTAGAGGTTCTTGTTTTTTTATTTTTTTTATATGCATTTATAAACTAGTCGATTTTTGTAGTTTGCACTTCAATATCAGCTTTTCTGTACGCGCGCCGATTTCCCGTTCGCACTAGCCACCGTAAGGGGATTCGGTCGCTGCGCCGATACTGGTCAGACCGAGCGTTCGTCGGCATACTTTATTTTTTTTACACTGTTCCACCAAATGGATAGTTCTGAGATTTTTATACAAAATAGATTAGTATCGTAGCAATATTTTAGAATTTTTTGGTAGGTGTCAACCCACGGGAAGATATTTTAAAAATTTTATTAATTATTTACAACTATAAGTAATTAGCAAAAAATCTGACAAAAATCTGAAATGTGGAGTGTATCTATATCTTTTGTTTGCTAGGAACACAAATTTAACCTTCAAAGTAGATGCCACGGTAATCGTAATCGTGCTATTAGTATGCGCGTAGAAATGTACAGTGTTGATCAGAAGTATTCGTACACTTGGAATATACAAATAAAGGCAACAAATTTCTATTTTTAATAGTTAAATTACAATAATAGTTTAACCGCTGATGCTGACACTAACTTTACCATTATTTAATTCAAATTCCTCATTCAAACTCGCATATACAGTTAAATAAGTTTGAATATGATTAATAATATAGAACATATTGTTGCTTATATTTCTATATTCCAAGTGTACGAATACTTCTGAGCCCCACTATACATTCTTCCCTTAGAAGCCCTAAAACAGGAAGAATTTTGGCTCGGGAAGAAAACAAGGGATAAATAAATTGAATGACCGATGTGCAATGCAAAACACCTGGTTAGAAGAATCGTCGCTAAATCGTTACGATACATGTATGACGATCGTTGTTTGAAGCGACAGTGGTCAATGTTCTATCGTTTGTATTTATGCTGGTCGGAGTCACGAGAGTAATGTCAGTTCAATGATGTGGCAGCAGCCGGCGCTGCTCGCGTAACGCAACGTTGAAGAGACGAGCCGGCTAATTACCCCAGTCATCGACGCAGCCTCATCTGGGGGTAATCATCCGCATCGACTAATTCGACAGACAGTCAATCGGCCGTTATCGTGCATCCACCTCAGTGTCCATGGTTCATTAATAAAAGCCTTTCAATCGATACTCAACTTTTCATTCTTCTGCACTCGCTCGTTCCCAACTACCAATCGATTCTCTTTAAAAGGTGTCTGAACCCCTTTTTTTACTAAACTGTACAACCTCGTTCTACATTACTAACAAAGGAATGATGCATTTTCTCGAGACAAAAAGATCATAGTGAAGTCTTGATCTAAGAAAATCCATCGGGTCCGTCCTGTTGCTTAGATCGTGTAGTTCGCCCAAGATCTACATTATCGCCGAAGATCTACATTATTGTCACGACAGTTAAACATTTTTGGTTTCCGGAGGTGAAGTTTAATCAAATCAAGTTTTTTTACATGGCCTAATACTAACAATAGCTAAATTATCCTTGACTTTTCTTCATTACTTTAATTTGAAACTGAAACATTTCTTCCCATCTAGAATAATTCCATTCTATATTAATATTTTCCTTTGTACTAACAGAAAATTGACATAACAATACTTAAAGTCTTCAATACTCACACAATACTTGAAGTCCCATTTGTTTACCAAAATTGGATATTTAATATAATCGTTAGGCAGTGTTTTATACACTGTACATTAAAAAGATGGGTAAAATGTGGAATAAAATTTGCACACTAAACAGATTTAAGAAACTATTCCTCAGCCAATCAATCACACGACCATCAACTTCTTCATCAAAATCTACAGAATTGTGTAAAAAGTAATTCCAGTATACAGGGAGTTTTTTAAGTCTCAGTTTTACCTAAGAACACGTAAATATCTCTTCAGGTTATGGTGATGCAAAAAATATTTGTAACGTAATGTGCATGGTGCCCACGGATCAATATCTGGCAAGAATATTTTTTTCCTAAGATCATTTTTTCGAAGTTATCAAAGTGTTTTCAGATGTTATCAAGGTTATCAAGGTGTTTTTTGATACATAACTACATTTTTTAAAAATTGCATCGTGTAATTGCATAGTAACATGACCTCGAAATGACTTTGGTATTCGGTTGCTCGGTGCAACGAGATGAGTCAATTCAAGGTCATGTTATTGTGCATATCTGAATGTATTTTACCATCAGTGACACGATGCAATTAAAAAAATTGTAGTTATGCATCAGAAAACACCGACGACCTTGATAACTTCGAAAAAAATGACCTTTGGAAAAAAATATTCTTGCAAAGTCTATGGACACCATGCACATTACGTTACAAATATGTTTTGGATCAGAATAACCTGAAGAGTGTTCTTATTTAAACGAACCTCCCTGTATATCGAATAGTTATACGACAAGAATGTGGAACAAGCAACTGTCTAGTGTCAAGCTGTTGTCGATGAGACCTGTTATTATTAATGAAGTCTGTTGTTGATTAAAGTCGGTTGTATGACGGTGCCACCGCAGCGGAACTTGTGAAAACGATTTAAATTGCCAAGATTTTCTTCCAGACGTACGGCAATACTTCTCTTTCAATTCTGGCGGTAGCATGCATACAAAAATTGTTCCGGGAGCTTGTTGCAACCACAGAGGATTGCGAATGCATCAGGTTGTAGCGAGGAACAGTGCGGATCCACGATCCACCATCGATCCACGTTGATACGACTCCAATTTTCCTGCACGCTGGTGCATGCGTGTAAAGCTGTCACAAGATATTTATGACCTGTCTTGTAGCAATCTAACTTATTGTTAGCCGCATCTTCTGAAAAACGGGAGATCTCGTTTCCTTTATCCTTTTTCGACTGCTGCCATCTGACTCGTTCCGCGTTCCTGTGTTTTCTTCTGTTTTCACGTTTCTTCATTCATATCTTCTCCAGTTCTCTCTATTCTTCCAAGACCGACCGACCAGTCATTGTATTCCTTTCCATTGTGTTTAGCACTTTCTTATCTTTATTTCTAGAATTTCAGACTTCTCTGTTATTGCTCGTCCTTGGGATTTCGTTATTCTGAAAATATTTTTACATTCTTCTCAGTTTCTTTGTTGGTCTGTTCGCTCTTCCCTTATTCCCTTCCTTGATTCTTGTAGCTTTTCATTGTTTGGCGTCCCTCCACATTATGTCTTCCTAGGTGAATTATATTATTTTAAGAACGATGCACCTTCGCCGACATTGGCAATTCGTATACGTACCTTGTTAAAAGAAAACATGTTTGTTCTGTCGTGCGTTTCCGAGGGACACTCGTGTGTGGCTTGCGAATAAATTTCCACTCAAGGTTGCAAGGCTTTGAACAAGGGACTGAAAACCGCTATGATATCGGTTTCAGTTCCGAAACAGTTATGGAGAACCGAAATAATTTTATAACTGTTACGAGAATATCGGTTCTGGTTTATATCGGTTACGGTTACGGTTTGGAGAACCCATATTATTTCGGTTCTGTAAGTGTTATATTCCGGTTCTGGACATCGGTTCTGGATTTCGGTTCTGTCATACTGTATGGACTGGAACCGATATCATAATAGTTCTGTATTTTATATTGTGTTCGGCGCGATTCAGCTTTATATATTTATTGTTTCAGTAATTTTTAACTTCCCGATTCATAGGGAAGTTACTGTAATTACTCCGAAAATCGAAAATCGATTTTTTAGCAGATCTTCACGTTTCATGCTTATTGAAGTCATTTTAGACTATTTTTATCAAATTGTTAGTATGTGTGTGTGTGTGTGTGTGTGTGTGTGTGTGTGTGTGTGTGTGTGTGTGCGCGCGCGCGTATGGCCGTTTTTCTGTTATCAAATTTTTCGTTAATGTTTTCTGAAAAAGTAACAATGCGATCAGAATGATGAATGATGCAATCGATGTGCCCCGTCGTAACTTAGAGCTGATTAGATTTTGGTCCATATTGCTCAAGTAGTTTCTTAGATTTTTTAGTTTTTTTCGAAAGAAGTTCCTTCAAGAATGCAATTTATACGAGAGGATGGAAATTTTCCACCGAATAAACAATCGTAATTATATATATTTCGTTTTTTTTTTTAAATTATGCAACTAATGCTAATGTTACCACTTACAACTAACGAATCGAGAAGTTCTTTGTGTGGCTCGTGGAGAGTCACACACAAAATAAATAAAAAAACCATTAAGAGCTGTATGCCCCACTAGCAATGCGTACCACTAACCCTTTCGCAAGAGCAGTCCTAACCGCGAGCTCGCGAAGCAAGCGAGCAACAATAACCAGCTAGTTTGTTATTGTCGAGACGACTCGAGTCAGTTATCTTAGAATAGTCGGTCGAGATTGTGCTGAAATACTTGTGGTACATTGTCAAATATGTATATACCGTTTGACAAAATATCGCGATATCGAGAACGTTTAACCCTATACAGGTTGTCCAAAAATAAGTGTAACTCCCGGAAATGGGAGGTTCCTTGGGTCATTCGAAGCGACATTTTCCTTTACAAAAGTGACGTCCGCGGCTTAGTTTACGAGTTATTAACGAAAAACACGAACCAATCAGAGCGCGGCTACAGCGGATTGATTCTGGTTCGGTCAATAGCGACACCACGTTAAGCGGGACCTGTCGCCGAGTTGGACTGCGTCGGCGACACGCTTGGTCATCCGATCCGTGTATCATTCTGTCCTCCTCTATGTTCGGCACTCTTTTGAAGTCACAACGCGATCGATTCCGAGAAAAGAATAGCATACCCTTTACGATCTATGACATTTAAAACCCCCGTTTTCTGGTCATAGATCGAGAATTTACTGTATATCGTTGCTCAGCGACGAGGACAATCGTCAAACGGGATCGCACCAGTCGAGATCCCTCGCGTACGGAATCACGTCTCTCATTAGATCCGCGAGCGTCATATTTTGTCACGATTAAATCCGAATTAGGATTATTCAAATCTGCGCGCGTATAAGGCAGGACCTGCTAGATCAGCCTTACCGATGAGTCCACTAGCAGGTCCGGGACGAAACGCTTCTTTTAACGTATGTAATAAATTATATCCGACCGAATCATTGTCTTGTATTCACGTAATCCATTGAACTGGCTACCCAATATTAATTTGGCGGGTAGTAATACACGTCGTGCGAGGACATTCGCGAGTCTACGCAGCCGCGTTTACCGGGCTCAAGCCTTACAACCTTGAGTGGAATCCATCCGCGCAACGTTCGCGAGTGTTCTCCTAAATACACAAAACCACGACGCAACAGACACCCTGTATAGTGCGCGTAAAAATCGGCGTGTGTAATTTGCCAGGTGCACCTTTTGAGTACTAGTGATTCCTGTGCTCTCGGCACTCGACTTTCTGGTCGTGTCTCGGAAGTGCGGCGCACAGTTTCCCCCTCGAAATGGACCACCCGAGTCCACAATTCGGTACCTCGGGGTTGGGGAGCCCGGCGGCCAATAGGCTTCTGTCGGCTGCCCCCCAACAACGGCGTTGGCTTCGAGGTGGCAGTGGTGTCTGGCCCGGACTGTCAAGGGTACGAGCTGACATTTCTATTGCGGAGCGTCGCGACGCTCGGCGCGATCGGATTCGACCGATCCCGTCGCACGTCCTGCGATGAAATGTCAGCTCAAAATCGGTCAGCTAGAAGACCGTGCTCAACCAGTAGTAGCGTGAAACTGCAATTGCACGCCGTACTGGTACTCAACCTGTTGAGGTATGTTAACCTGGGTTGAGGTGCGTTTATCGTGCATCAAAACGATCCCTATCCCTGATTTCCGAACGCCTTTAGGAATAAGGGAGGGGCGGGTTGGCCAAGAGGCTAAGGTACCGTCTTGGGAAATATCGTAGACACTGCACCTTTTGAGTCGAACACAATGATAGAAAGTGTTTAGAAAATATGGTGGCATCTTCTCTTTCATTTCTTGGTAACAGCATTCAGCTGGATATAACTTTCCAGTTAATGGTCTCGTTTCTAAACTAGTGGATGGAAATGGAAATTTATGCGTGCGGCCGCAGTTACGATAAAACTTGAACAAAGAAGTTACGCCCTATGACTATATGATAACTATATCACGCCAGCTCGCGTCGGGTCGCGGCGATGTTAATTTCGTTATTCGCCGGCTACACCGCCAGGTAGCATGAATAGACGTCGCGCGACTATTTCCATTAATCACGACGCACTTAACTTGCGCGGAATCTGTCAGAGCAGCTATTGATGAGGCGTCCGGATGGATTGCTCCTGAAACCGCCCGCAGTTGGATGCACGGCCCGCACACCCGTGATTATTTACGCAATCGGAATTCGTTGATGCGTTCGCCCGTGTGCGCCTAGCTCTGAATACTCTATTATTAATGGAATAAGCATCACCTTAAATTCGTGGGTGCAACAAATCACCCATTGTCTAGCTTCCAGTGAATACACTCTTTTTACCACGTTATTAGCTCGCTTTCTTGTCTGTCTGTTTGTCAGTTTGGTATAACTCTTGCAATTGATTTTAAACTAATGATAATGCAATATTAAAAAAAGTTAAAACGCGCGTCGAAAACCGCGCGCGAGAGAAGTGAAACTTCTTGCAGTCTAGTAATGTTTGGAAGTAAATTAAGATTGGAAATAGTAAATAATCCTAATGAAGCGACAAGATCAGGAACAACACTCGACGCAGGATTTGCGAAACATTTAGACAAAACTGAAACAAGAATATTTATAAAAGAAAAGCTAATACATGTAAAAATGCGACTAAATGTTCTAATATATGATTACAATTGGAAATCTAAACAATTATATTTTAGGAAATAGCTTACATTGAAAAAGAAAAATACGTGTAAAGCTAGTTTGGTGCTGTCAAGAAAGAAGAAGCTTCTCACAAGTATGTTGTATGGTCACGGTATTAGAGGTTCTTGTTTTTTTCTTCTTTTTATGTGCATTTATAAACTAAGCGATTTTTGTTGTTTGCACTTCAATATCAGCTTTTTCGTACTCCCGCCGACTTTCCGTTCGCACCCATCACTAGCCACTTCAAGGAGATTCGGTCGCTGCGCCGATACTGGTCAGACCGAGCGTTCGCCGGTATACTTTATTTTTTTTTGACACTGTTCCACCAAATGGGCAGTTCTGAGATTTTTATACAAAATAGGTTAGAATCATAGCAATATTTTAGAATTTTTTGGTAGTTGTCTACCCAGGGGAAGATAGTTAAAAAAATTCCCAAAAAATTAATTAATTGAAACAAGAATATTTATAAAAGAAAAGCTGATACATGTAAAAATGCGACTAAATGTTCTAATATATGATTACAATTGGAAATCTAAACAATTATATTTTAGGAAATAGCTTACATTGAAAAAGAAAAATACGTGTAAAGCTAGTTTGTTGCTGTCAAGAAAGAAGAAGCTTCTCACAAGTATGTTGTATAGTCACGGTATTAGAGGTTCTTGTTTTTCTTTTTTTTATATGCATTTATAAACTAAGCGATTTTTATTGTTGGCACTTATTATCAGCTTTTGCGTACACACCGCCGACTTTCCGTTCGCACCCATCACTAGCCACTTCAAGGGGATTCGGTCGCTGCGCCGATACTGATCAGACCGAGCGTTCGCCGGTATACTTTATTTTTTTTTTTGACACTGTTCCACCAAATGGGCTATTCTGAGATTTTTATACAAAATAGGTTAGAATCATAGCAATATTTTAGAATTTTTTCGTAGTTGTCAACCCAGGGGAAGATAGTTAAAAAAATTCCCAAAAAATTAATTAATTGAAACAAGAATATTTATAAAAGAAAAGCTGATACATGTAAAAATGTATTTATCAACCAGTAGATTTGACGAGATGTGAGAAATTAAAGTTACAATCCTGGAAAATCAATAGTTTGAAAGCAATAAATGTTTAAAGTTGAGCGATTTCTAGTGCTTTTGATAGGTCAGAGCCACTAGGTGGCACACATTTTTATCCATTCTAACGATTTTATTGAAGTATGTTTAAATGCGTCAAATTAACAGGATTACGAAAAAAGCTTTTATATCTAATAAAGAAAGGACAATTGGAATGTGCAATATCAATTACAACAATTACTCGATACATTTAAACTTTGCGTATTGCTGCGCACACACTGCTACGCGCGTACGATTTGTTTCAACGGCTTCGGACGTCTATGCGCGTAATACCTTGATTCATTGCATACCAAAAATTAGTAAAATTTATCTAACAATAATCTAAACAAGGCATTTGTCGCGAAAATAATCGAACGTGAAAATTAACCGGTGACGTTTGCACCAGTGCATTATGGTGCACATGATGCACATGATGCACATGATGCACCTCTCTGTTACAGTTTCTGCTTGGACTTAATATTGCTGACATATTATTTACATTAAAGAATAATTTCATTTACGGTATTAATTGGAAAATAATACCGCGCCATCGTTAATATTTATTAAACCTAGGAACAAAGAGTGATGAGCAGACACGGCAATCGATCATTTAAAAGTACGCGTTTCCGACAACTTTCCAAGATCGTCATCTATCTTGCCTCTCCTTTTATTTTGTGAAGTCGCATTCAAAGGAACGGGAACGTCCCACGGCGTAGAAATTTCATTTTCTCACGTTAGAACATACAATGCTAGAGGCAAACAATATATTTTTTCTGGAGGGCGTAAGCAAGGTGTCCGTTTTGAATTTTGAACCTTCAATATGAATGGTAGACTGCTGATCTTTATGTGAAAAAATATATAAAAAGACTTTTTAAAAACCACGCTTATATTAAAATGCACTAAAGAGGAGAAAATCATTTTTTTAGACACTAGTGACTACAAATAAAAATATGGAGAATCCGCGAAGATTACGTCAATATAGTTCAGTCCTCCACGCAAAACTAATACATAATATATATGTATTATTTATATATGTATTTATTTTTAAATGGCGCTGCAATATATCAACTTCTATATCGTTGAACCTATCGCTATGAAAATTGGTATACATAGGTATTTGAGCACGAGGTATTTTATACTGCGAAACACGTTCGGACACGTTTAAGGTCAAGTCTTCCTGGGAAAAGCATGCACGCGTCATATTACATACCGCGAAAAACCCCCCTCCCCCACGCCTACGAACGAGCTTTACATCTTTCAAGTCTATATTCATTATTTAAACTATTATTTCAATAATAAATTGTTATTAATGAATTAATAACGTTCCCCAGGCTTATCATATTTTATACCGCGAAACACGTTCAGACACGTTCGAACACGTCCGGACACGTTAGTCTATATTCATTATTTGAACTATTATTTCAACAATAAACTGTTATTAATAAATTAATAATGTTCTCCAGGGTTATCATCTACATATATATAAATGGATGTTTGTATATATATATATATGTGTCGGGGGCTGCTAGTAGTTTATATAACTCCTATACGTTTTTCTGAAAAATATTGTATTCCTAATAGTTGATGAGAAACAGCCTCGAAAGCCAGAATCCTCCTCGAAGGTGCACGCTCTGTGCGTTAGTATCGCATTTCACCGAGCCGGCTTTTATGATTGTTTCGCGAATCGTGTCCGTTTAAAGCTGTCCAAATCTTTGTTATTAAAATGCGTTCCACATAGTTCTTCCGATTTCCATAATTCATTATTCATGAGCGAGGCTAAGAAACTAGCCACGAGAGTTTCTCGGTTCACTCGGGTACTTGCGATCTGCTATTCGAAACACCAGAAATCCCGGTTGGGTTTTTCCGTGAGACGTATTTCGACCCCTCGAAACCTCGACCACCGCCGAAATCATTCCGTCTGTCCCAGCGTCGTATTCAGCCTCTCGGTTCGGCACCAATTTAAGAAGCTTATAAAGAGGAACTGCACTCTCGACGAAATGCAAATCTTCGGGAACGCCGAGAAAATTGCGACCACTTTAAGCCGTTGTCGGGAATAGTTTCCGTTTTGATGGAGATCGCTGCTGCCCGAGCGAAACGGAATCTCCGCTGTCAAATTAAACATCCGGCTCTCGTCCGTTTTTTTTCCCGTTCTCACTTACTTTCCAAGCAGCGCTAATGTTCAGCATGTCTCGTCCGACCAAACATTAAATTCATCTTGGGAAAATTATGTAGCAAGCCTTCTTCGTGTCGTTCATTAGATTTTGGTTATATTAGGTGATTATGCAAATATGATAATACAATTAAATTACTAAAAGCAATTATAATCTTCAGCCTTTTGTAGAAAAATATTAAACGATAATCTTTGTCTTAGTAACACAAAAATTTTCAACTGTTTTTATATAATCCTGTAGATCCTCACGAAAAAATACCAAATATGGTAGTGTTAATGAAGGTAAATATCTTCTTGATCGAAAATTTACATAAATTACATTTACTTTATTCAAGATAAATTTCTTCTCGATCGAAAATTGAAATATATAATAAACTTGTGATAATATTATATTATAATAATTTCTTCTCGATCGAAAATTGAAATATATAATAAACTTGTGATAATATTATATTATAATAATTTCTTCTCAATCGAAAATTGAAATCACAAGTTTGATATATTTCAATTTTCGATCGAGAAGAAATTTATCTTTAATAAAGTAAATGTAAATAATGAAAATAATAATATAAATTTTTTAATAAAGGTAAATTTCTTCTCGATCGAAAATTTACATTATTTACATTTACTTTATTAAAGGCAAATTTCTTCTCGATCGAAAATTGAAATATTATAATTATGTTATATATAATAATAATATTATATTAGTGATCGAACCGTGCGTCGAAATCACAAGTTTATTATATATTTCAATTTTCGAAGGAGAAGAAATTATTATAATATCATATTATTGATTGATCCCTGCGTCGAAATCACAAGTTTATGATATATTTCAATTTTCGATCGAGAAGAAATTTGCCTTTAATAAAGTAAATGTAAATAATGAAAATAATAATGTAAATTTTTTAATAAAGGTAAATTTCTTCTCGATCGAAAATTTACATTATTATTTTCATTATTTACGTTTACTTTATTCAAGGCAAATTTCTTCTCGTTCGAAAATTGAAATATATAATAAATTTGTGATTTCGGCGCACGGTTCGATCAATAATATAATATTATTATAATATATAACATAGTTATAATATTTCAATTTTCGATCGAGAAGAAATTTACCTTTGTCATGGATGGCGAAACATTTACAAACAACCAGATTTTTGTTGCGTCAATGTCAAGGGTGCTTGGTATGGAACCCGTTGTAATTCTCAAGAAAGTGTTAATGTTAGGAATTCACTGGTTCAAAAGTTATGGGTGTTTAAAGTTGAGCGATTTCAATTGGTTTTGACTGGTAATAATCAGAGCCGCTGCATGGCACCACAAACACGCGGTGATCTTGAATAATCTGCTGTTCAACAGTTAGTTTACTACACGGAAAACGAAAATTTATAACAATTTTACTCTATTAAGCAATACATCTAGTAACATAAAAAGTAATGAAACATAATTTTCATGCGGGTGCAGTTGGTAGAATAAAATCGTCGGATGTCGGATCTCCGCAAATGAAAAACCGCTGCGATTCCTTACTACGAGGAAATATTTTTGCGGACGATTCCGTGTGGGCCGTTCGACGTGAAACAAGAGCGATATCATGGATTTCGGTGAGACTCGAGCATTAAAGGTTCGAAATCGCTTTAGACGTCACGCGCCACGACACAGCAATGCTTTTAAAAGTCGATTTTCAGCGCTTGTTGTGTCCGTTGAAGTAACCGGTGATTAATTCCGAATATTTCGTCGATAGTTCTACGACATTTCTACGCGGAGCATCTATCAAGCTGAGCATCCGTATGGATCGAGGCTATTTTAAATTCCTGGCGGAAGCCCCGATTATTACGACGACTAGGAACGCCTCGTGGACTCCATTCAGTTCCGTTCCAACGTAGGCGAGTCAGGAATCCGGAGTCGTGTGCCATTTTGTTAGGAAAGCCGTATCAATCCGTTTGTACACATACAGAACGCGCTGAACGAGCTTGCTCCTCTGACCGAGCCACCCCCTGAACCCCTTGCCTTACACCCCCTGTACAGAACATGCGACCTCAACGATGCACCGAAACTTTCCCAACTGGCAGCAAGCCACCGCCACGCTGGACAGAATTCCAATGTGTTTACAGTTATGTTTACGCCCAGAATCGTTCCGGAACAATCCTATCTAGCACCGTTTCATCTGACTTTCCATCCTCGATGACGACCGCTCCTTCATGGGGTTACCCCGCGCGGCAAAGATGGATAGTTTCTATTCGACTCGGACGAAAAATGACTGTTTGCTGGTGCAATACGAATGGCTTGTCATACCAATACGACAGACTGATATTTTTCGGAACGAACCTCTTCACTCTTTTTGTCAGATCCTTTATGTTACACCGTACAGCTTCTTCTAATTGTGCCATCATTCCGTTCAGCAAGCGTACGGTGGTATTCTCGGCCAATCTCTTTCAGTCATTTGATCATATGTAGGATTTAAATTATAATTAAGTAACACGTCCGTAAAATATTAACAATTTAAGATGTAATTTTAAAAATATCAGATACAATATGAAAACACGTCTTTAGTTTTTCACACGTCAAACGAATCTGAATCAAACAACACCAATTATAAAACAAGAAGAACGAAAATTAATCAATAAGTAACAAACATCTACACATATTAGTTTCCTTAGTTTCGATGATTAGTGTTTCTTAGAGTCTTACAAGGAAAGGTCACGGTCGTCGGGAACCACTTAGGAAAAAAATTATACGTGCGGAAAACCAGGCGCGACAGAAGAGAAACTTCTTGCAATCTAGTAATGTTTAGAATAAATTATGATTGAAAATGGTAAATAATTATAATGAAGCGACAACAAGATTAGGAACAACTCTCGATGCAGTATTTGCAAGATATTTAGACCAAATTGAATCCAGAACACTTATATCACATTTTAGCTATCACAAGCCTATTATTTCAATGATGGAATCTCAGACAGTCACAGAAAAAAATAATGAAATATAAAAAGGGTATAGCAGGATAAGCATGAGTTGAAACATAGTTTCACGTCTAAAAAACATTGTGTAAAATTTCAAATGTCTACCCCCATCGATATAGGTGATATTAGGGTAAATTCCCCGCACTTAAATGCAATTTGCTCTGGAGCGAGAAAAGATATCGACATGTGATAAACGGCAAACAAAGGATGTAGATACACTCTATATTACAGATTTTTTCAGAATTTTTTGATAATTATTTATAGTTAAAAATAATTAATTAATTATTTAGGAATTTTTTTCATTATCTTACCCTGGGTTGACACCTACCAAAAAATTCTAAAATATTGCTATGATACTAATTTATTTCATATAAAAATCTCAGAACTGTCCATTTGGTGGAACAGTTTAAAAATAAAGTATGCCAGCGAACGCTTGGTCTGATCAGTATCGGCGCAGCGACCGAATCCCCTTGCGGTGACTAGTAATGGGTACGAACGGAAAGTCGGCGGGTGTACGAAAAAGCTGATATTGAAGTTCAAACAACAACAATCGTTTAGTTTATAAATGCACATAAAAAAAGAAAAAAACAAGAACCTCTAATACCGTGACCATACAACATACTTGTGAGAAGCTTCTTCTTTCTTGACAGCAACAAACTAGCTTTACACGTATTTTTCTTTTTCAATATAGGCTATTTCCTAAAATATAATTGTTTAGACTTCCAACTGTAATCATATGTTAGAACATTTAGTCGCATTGTTACATGTATCAGTTTTTCTTTTATAAATATTCTTGTTTCAATTAATTAATTTCTTGGGAATTTTTTTAACTATCTTCCCCTGGGTTGACACCTACCAAAAAATTATAAAATATTGCTGTGATGCTAACCTATTTTGTATAAAAATCTCAGAACTGTCCATTTGGTGGAACAGTGTCAAAAAAATAAAGTATACCGGCGAACGCTCGGTCTGACCAGTATCGGCGCAGCGACCGAATCCCCTTACGGTGGCTAGTGATGGGTGCGAACGGAAAATCGGCGGGTGTACGCAAAAGCTGATATTGCTATTGTATGCTTTCTATTTTGGAACGTACAATGAATAAATAATACCCTTCCAATTCAAACGATTAAGTAATCCATTTAATTATTTAAATTTTGAATGGTATATCTCACCATGATACGTGTTGCAACCTAGAAGAGAACTTAATATATTATTATAATACTGTATAATTAATAACTTCATCGAACACGAATATATTAACAAAACGCTGAACAAATCTGTGTTTCACGTTCTGTTCACCTCACGGAGAAACAAGTGACTAGAATTCACCGAAATTCTGGGTAATGTTGCGAATAACATTTTAAAAACGAGACTGCATTGGTTGCAATAACGCGGACAAACGCCCGGTGTCTGGGGTAGGGTAATTTCATTGGCTTATCGTTCAGGCGAATTTAATTAATTGTTGGATTCAATTATAAATTCCAATTGGTTGAATTTAAAACAGGAAAGTAATCTTACAATAACTACACGGATAATAACATCTAATTGTTGTTTATACATTTTATTCCTTTTTGTTTCACTGTTGGATCTTTTATTTTCATTTTCGTCGATACGTTTAACGAATCGTCGAAAACTTACGAGTTACCGTTCCATCGGACGGCCAAACATTTTTCACCAGGCCGCAGTGTAGTTAGGCAATTTCGGCACGGTAATCTATTTTACGACCTCCAATTAGCAATTGAAGTATACATATGGCTCCCTGAAGAGCGTTTAACGTTGAGAAGAATAGAGCGGAACAATGGAGAACGAGAAAATATATGGTCGTGTGTATCGGTCAAGATTGACAATAGATCGTTAAATTCACGATTCGAGAAGGAAAATTAATTTCCGGATAAGTCTTATTGTTACCATACGATTCGAGCACGATACTTAGCTACCAATTTACACAAAAGGAATAATTTTGTACAGTGATTCAATTTTTATAGGTCAATATTAACCCTCACACGTTTCTCAGGAACAGTTGCATCAAAGATTCTATGATACTTTCTCGCCCGTTTTTGCTTCACATTTTAAACTAATTAACTTCGCTTCGGTTATCACGTTACGTTTTAGAGAAATACAGAAATACAGACATATAATAATACAGATGAAGAGGAACCAATCATTGTGTAGTATGTAAAAATAGTAAATGGCTGAATTTTCACTCTGAGGAACGTGTAAGGGTTAAGAAAGTGGGATTAAATAAGATCTTATTTCTAGTGATAGTAGTCTTTGCAGAGCTGGGACAAATCAAAATATTACCAAATTCTATCAAATTCTATATTCCAGCATGTTTTGAAAATTTTCACCAAGATCTGTTGTCTAATTATAATATCAGGCCACTTAATCAAGATCCGGGTTAGGTTATTAACATTATTAATATTAATAATAAGCTGTACCGAGCACTAAAAGCGATTAAAATGTTTTAGCCTATAAAAATCACAAGGCTGTATTAATTTTTTTATTTATTCCAATGTTGTAGATAATTTTTAGTACAATATGTGCTTGGATAAAGAAATTTATGGAATTGGAGAAAGAAGAAGAAATTACTATATTAAATTTGTCAGACAGCAGTTTGTTACAGAGGTATAAATAAATAATTTCATTAGAGCATATCTGTGTGGTAATAGTTACGGGTCATTCATAAACAGTTTTAAAATAGTGCATAGAAAAATATGTTTTTAATTCGAAATCTCCGAAACTCTTCCACTTACACAAAAAATCGTTATTGACATATTGCAGTTCTCTTCACATCGAAAATGGTTGGATAATAATCTTTGGTAATTATTTAGAAAGTACGACTCACCCCCGATTTTTATGAAATTTAAATATATTTTTTATATATATTTATATTATTATATAGAAAAATATGTTTTTCATTTGAAATCTCCGAAACTCTTCCACTTACAAAAAAATCGTTATTGACATATTGTAGTTCTCTTTACTCCGAAAATGGTTGGATAATAATCTTTGGTAATTATGAAATTTTTATGAAATTTAAATATGTTATATTTTTTATATATATTTATATTATTATATAGAAAAATATGTTTTTAATTTGAAATCTCCGAAACTCTTCCACTTACAAAGAAAATCGTTATTGACATATTGCAGTTCTCTTCACATCGAAAATGGTTGGATAATAATCTTTGGTAATTATTTAGAAAGTATGACTCACCTCCGATTTTGATGAAATTTAAATATATTTTTTATATATATTTATATTATTATATAGAAAAATATGTTTTTAATTTGAAATCTCCGAAACTCTTCCACTTACAAAGAAAATCGTTATTGACATATTGCAGTTCTCTTCACATCGAAAATGGTTGGATAATAATCTTTGGTAATTATTTAGAAAGTATGACTCACCTCCGATTTTGATGAAATTTAAATATATTTTTTATATATATTTATATTATTATATAGAAAAATATGTTTTTAATTTGAAATCTCCGAAACTCTTCCACTTACACAAATAATCGTTATTGACATATTGCAGTTCTCTTCACACCGAAAGGTTGGATAATAATCTTTGGTAATTATTTAGAAAGTATGACTCACCTCCGATTTTGATGAAATTTAAATATATTTATATCATTATTTATCTTCCATTATAGTTATATTATTTTTCCTTCTATAATAAAGGGAGGTCGCTTTTGGTTCTCGAGACATTCAATACAGTATCAGCAATAGTTTTTTGCGAAAATCTCGAAAACTAAAAACGACCCCCTATATTGGAAAAGGAAAAAGTTGTTCGAAGAATGTTGCTGCATTCCATATTTAAATTTCATCAAAATCGGAGGTGAGTGGTACTTTCTGAATAATTGCCCAGTCTTTTTCATATTTTCGAAAACAGCAGAGATAGTAATGTGCTAATATGTGCTGGACCATTCTGCAAAATCGTATCTCGCAGGGCGAGTTCTTGAAAAGTTCCAGGGTTTCCTAGGAGAATGTGAGTTTACCATTGCTCCCGTGTGCATTATCTGTATACAGCGCAAGAGAAACGGAAACTCCAATGAAATCTCAACGGCTTAAACGTGACACGTCTTATCGCGATGGCAGATAGCTGTGCTCTTTCAACTTTAATTCCTTAATTCGTAGTTGCTGGTGCCCGATTCCGCGTATCACGGCTTAAAGCGTAATGCGAGGGCTTTTGTTCAAATATTGTTGCAACACGAACAGTTTCCCGTCTGTTTATCAGCCGGAAGTTGGGACATAAGATGGATAACTCGGCTCGTTCGGCCGAGTATACAGTCGAGAGGAGGATTCGGGGTAATTACGTCTGTTATATTATTGCAAGCATGGTGCAAGCTGCAAGGTCAACACAAGAGAGACGTGGTTGTAGCACTTTGCAAGGTGACATTGAAAAGTGCTAACAGAAAACTGTGTCATTTCAAGATCAAAAAGGTGGTATCCATTAAATTCAGTTTTTTATTGTCTATCATGCTATCGCAACAAAAATATACTATTCTATTAAAAAAAACATCGGTGACATTGCAATTTCATTTAAAAACACGACATAAAAAATTTTTTTCTTCATTATTATATTGCCCCCCTGCAATAGCGTCACTTTGTCCTCTGCAGTTTGCTAATAGGACTGTAAATACAAAAGGTATTTAGGTGTTCCCATTTATGTGGGACACCCTGTATATGTTCAATACCACATTGCGTACAACAAATAATGTAAACAATATTTTGTGCAATATAACAATACAGTGGGTGTGTAAAGTGTTCGTACACGTTTTAGAATGGAATAACTTTTTTATATAATAAATTTTTTACAATTTCATTTACAACACGACATAAAAAATTTTTTTCATAATTATTATATTGCCCCCCTGTAATAGCGTCACTTTGTCCTCTGAAGTTTTCTGATAGGACTGTGAATACGAAAGATATTTAGGTGTTACTATTTATGTGGGACATCCTGTATATACACATATGGTACATATAAATATTTAATATATATAAATGATTTATATAAATGGTGTCTATGCAATGTTCAATTTTTCTATTTTTATTCAGAATATTCTTTTGTCAGATTATGTTCGTACCTTCTGTTGGAGTAGAACACTAACGAAAACATGAAGAATGTTTAATGGAGTACGTTTCAGATATTCAATGGATATTTCAGGATTTTTCGAACCTCTTTGTTGGGGCAGCAATTTTTTAAATAAACGTGACTCGAAACGTGTTCCTTGCAGTGCCAGCGGTATGCGGGTCTCTGAAGGGTCATGAATATTGTCGCAGACGACAGCGCAAGACCAATTCGTGCCCGACGACGAATTCACAGTTCCATAAACGTACGGCCCTTGACAAAGCTAACAGACAAAAGTGCATGCGAGGTAGTCGCGCTGAAACGAGAAGTGGCATGCGGAGACAGAAAACTGGAGACTGCGGAAGGCAAAAGAGAACGCAGAACGAACCAGCCACGCCGGTTTATTAGGTAACGAGAAATACAATTTTAATAACGAGGCACGTTCCATCTCCTCAGCCTTTGCGATTCCATGACCGTTATTGTTACCTTAGATCCACGCAATTTGCATTACAAGAGAAAAAGTTTGAACTACATTCCAAGAATCCCGACGAAACACAGTGGGCCAGGCTTGATAGGTAGCTGTTCGTGAACTAAAAAATGAAAGTCATATCGATTTTTAGCCAATGCACAGTGATTCTTTAGGATGTTCTGGAGCTATACAGGGTGTCCCAAAACTAGTGTAGGAGCAGGAAATGGGAGGTTCCTTGGGTCATTTGAAGTGACATTTTCCTTTACAAAAATGGCGTCCGTGGCTTTGTTCAGGAGTTATTAACGAAAAACACGGACCAATCACAGTGAGTCTACAGCGGATTGATTCTGGCTCGACCAACGGCAACACCGCGCTAAGTGGGACCTGTCCTTATGTCGGACTCTGTTCGCTGTAGCCGCGTTCTGATTGGTCCGTATTTTTCGTTAATAACTTCTAAACAAAGCCGCGGACGACATTTCTGCAAAGAGAAATGTTTCTGCAAATGATCTAACGAACCTCCCATTTCCGGATATTGAAGGAATTTTGGGACACTCTATATATCGCTTCATGAGCAGGTTTCCACTATTTTACATCTTTCATTATTATTCATTATTATTCAACACACGTATGACAAAAATATGTGAACGTACATTAAAGAAATGATTAAAGGAAGGGTCTTGGTTTAATGTTGTAATGTTGTTATGTTATTTAACACAATTAAAGTTTTTATTGTATATAAAATCATCATTAAAATCAGTTTTCTGATATTCGATGATTCAAACCTAAAACGTGATATTTCACATTAAATTTTCTGACTTTGTCTTTAGAACGCTGCATCTCATCACAGAATTATTCAAAATGAATAATATTTTGAATTCGTGAGCTTCGAAGGGTTGTTACTTTATAGGGAGAAAAGGGTATAGCAGGATAAGCATGGGCCACAGCGGCCCCCGCTCCGATTTTCCTGATTTCTGTCTTAAAACATAGTTTTATGTCTAAGAAGACATTGTGTAAAATTTCAAATGTCTACCCCCATCGATAAGGGTGATATTGGGGTAAATTCCCCCGCACTTAAATGCAATTTGTTACAAAACGAGAAAAGATATCGACATGGGATAAACGGCAAACAAAAGATATAGATATACTCTACATTCCAGATTTTTTTCAGAATTTTTGCTAATTATTTATAGTTGAAAATAATTAATTAATTTTTTGAGAATTTTTTTAACTATCATCCCCTGGGTTGACACCTACCAAAAAATTATAAAATATTGCTATGATACTAACCTACTTTGTAAAAAAATCTTACAAGTGTCCATTTGGTCGAACAGTGTCAAGAAAAATAAAGTATGCCGGCGAACGCTTGGTCTGATCAGTATCGGCGCAGCGACTGAATCCCCTTGCGGTGACTAGTAATGGGAACGAACGGGAAGTCGGCGCGTGTACGGAAAAGCTGATACATATAAAAATGCGACTAAATGTTCTAATATATGATTACAGTTGGAAATCTAGACAATTATATTTTAGGAAATAGCTTACATTGAAGAAGAAAAATGCGTGTACAGCTAGTTCGTTGCTGTCAAGAAAGAAGAAGCTTCTCACAAGTATGTTGTATGGTCACGGTGTTAGAGGTTCTTGTTTTTTTCTTCTTTTTATATGCATTTATAAACTAAGCGATTTTTGTTGTTTGCACTTCAATATCAGCTTTTCCGTACGCGCGCCGACTTTCCGTTCGTTCCCGTTACCAGTCACCGCAAGGGGATTCGGTCGCTGCGCCGATACTGGTCAGACGGAGTGTTCGCCGGTATACTTTATTTTTTTTTACACTGTTCCACGAAATGGATAGTTCTGACATTTTTATATAAAATAGATTAACATCATAGAAATATTTTAGAATTTTTTGGTAGGTGTCAACCCAGAGGAAGATAGTTAATAAAATTCCCAAAAAATTAATTCATTATTTTCAACTATAAATAATTAGCAAAAAATTTTGGAAAAAATCTGGAACGTAGAGTTTATCTATATCTTTTGTTTGCCGTTTATCCCATGTCGATATTTTTTCTCGTTTTGTAGCAAATTGCATTTAAGTGCGGGGGAATTTACCCCAATATCAGCCTTATCGATGGGGGTACACATTTGAAATTTTACATAATATCTTCTTAGACATAAAACTATGTTTTAAGACAGAAATCAGGAAAATCGGAGCGGGGGCCGCTGGCCCATGCTTATCCTGCTATACCCTTTGTTCAATATATCAAAGTTGAAAAATTGAATTTTGGCCACGATACCGGGGTCTCCAGACCACTGTGCGGGAGGTATCGAATGTATCGTGCGCGCGTAATTAATATTGCCATGAGATGAAAAGCGGAAAGGTAGAACCGTCATGCGTCACCGAGAATTTCTGTTATGCAAAATATTCCACCTCGACGGAAGCCACGCGATACAAGCGTTCGCGTAATGCTTAAACAGCGACACTATTTCTGCGCGCCGCTGTTAGAGTCGAAACTTTTTCCCCTTCGCCGTGGCGCGGGATTAAAGCTTCGTAAATATAACCGCTCTATTGAAAGGGAGCTCGCGAAAGAAACGTTGCGGCCGGGAAGAAAAAAGGTAGAGATGACGGTGTACCGACGGGACGAAGATGGTGGAAGACAAGGGAGATAGATAAAGAGAGTAATTTTCGTGGGTACACAAGCCGTAATTATTAATGTCACGGATGAGGCTGCGTCGCAGAGGATTTCCAGGGTTCTGCATCTTGGGTTACAAGACAACAAGCTCCACCTAAGACGTATAGTTATGGCAGACCATTTTTCATTTGGCGTCGTTGTAACAATCTCTTCCCATGCTGGGCGTAGACCGCTCACGGGCTGCTCAACAAGGAACGAGGAAAAATGTTTCTGTCACAGTTATCGTCGTGTGTCTTTCGACGCTCCAGTTAAGAATATTCCGTACATTTCTTTTTCCATCATATTTTCGACGTATTGAATGCGTACAGTGGATGTACAAAGTGTTACAATTTCAAAACTGGAATAGCTTTTTTATAATTGTACCAAACGATCTGATTTTTTATAATTAATTAGAAGCATTGTTTTATGAAATGATGTGCAAAGATTTTCCAAAAAATTATTACTTACAAGGTTACATGCGAAAATAAAAGAAGCATTTTTTAAAACTTTTATATGAGCCATTAATGGAAATTTAAAATTTATGTTTGTAGATCTACGGTAGTTATATACATACTGAAAATTTCATCGAAAGCGATTAACGTACACCTGAGCTGCAAACGATTAAAAATTATTACTACACGATTTTTTATCAGTTTCTGCTTAAAATTCACAGAATTGTACATTCTTCGATGCGTGTTGTTTTTCGGCGGCAAAAGTTTTCGATGAAATTTTGAGTATGTGTACAACTACTGTAGATCTACAAAATATGAAATTTAAATTTTCATTAAGGGTTCTAATAAAAAAAATTCCACGCACGGTAATTTAAAAAATATATATGTCTATAATATATTTAATTATATTACTTTAATTCATGTATCATTCGCTATCATTCCGAGATGGTTGGTTGTCCAAGCGGTTAAGAAGTTAGACTACCAATCGGTAGACCGGGGTTCGAATCCCGTCGGGGTAAGAAATTATTTTTCTACGTTCATTCTCAGTTTAAATTTTCGCGCCACTCGACTTTCGACTTCCGTTACATCGACGTCCGTTACATCAGAAAATGGTTACCCTCAGCAAAGAAGTTTCTCTTCAAAAAAGTGGTTTCGGGCATCCCTATTTGGACCATGTGTGGCAACTGTTAGAAATAACCAACTTAGGCTTACACCATTTCTTCCACAATAAGCCGCCCACATTCGTGTTTAGACATGTCTAACTGAAATTCTAGTTGGGCTAATACATATTACATGTTCACAATACGTGTCATAGCCTACATTATTAAGGGGGCACGGTACCCATGGATCTAGTGTATATATCAGTGTAACCAACCTCCACGCTGAAAAACAGTTTGGCAACAGTGATGAACATACATTTGTATCAATCTAACGCTAATTAAACTAAGTTTCGCTATCATTACAAGTTTTTTTTGTTTTTATCAATATCTTTATTGTTATTAATGGATCCGAGTGGCTTCAAGCCCTTTATATTTTTGTTGTTACGAATCTCCGCTGACAGTTCTCTTGACTAGACGCCATCTGGTCTAACCAGCTGAACTAAAATTTGCTCTGGACTTGCTCTAGACCCTGTCTGTATGAACGAAATATGGGGAGTTGAATGCAATCACGGGAAACCATTGTTTGTAGTTATACAAGCATGTTATGAGCTGAGTGAGGGCTCATTGTAAAGAGGAAGGTTCATCGCAGGTCGCTCTGGTCATGATTTAAGTCAGAAAAATTGTTTTGTATTAGAAAAATACATAGGAACCTGAGGGTGGTCGTCTCGATTTTTCCCCTACTTTGAACGCTCATATTATTAAATATAAACCTGGGTACCGTACCCCCTTAAACATGTTGGTATCCAATCAATTACTGAACTTTCAGTGTAATATAATGTAAATCGCAGAAGCCGCGTAATTCAGGTTTTGGACGACAGATGGCAATCTGGAATCACAGTCAGCTCGCAGCGTCGCTGTCAGACGGCGAAATTACTTCCACCAAAAATCAGTGTATCCCAGGGAATTGCGACGCTTGTCATTCAGTTTCTGCGAAATTATCACTCCGGTGCTCATTCGCAAACTTCCGCGGTAATTTCCCGGCGAGCACGAAATGCGCTTGTCCCCACAGCCCGCCGCGTTCGACAGAGGATTCCGCCTTCGAGGATCCTGCGTCGTTTCGCCCCGCCTTCTCGTCTCTAGATAACAGCGCCAGCCGCGCGATGATACCTCCGGCCGCGCCGCAAACAGCCGCGAATAAGGTGAACAAACATCGAAGCCACGCAATTGAACCAGTCAGGAACGAAGGAACCCGCGATAATCCCAGCCAGGTAGAGCGTCGTCTCAACAAGCGACCCCGGGTTCTAAAGCTTGCGCGTTTCCGGTACCCCGAGACAATGGGTCCCCGTACACGAAAAATTTACGAGGTCCGGGATACATTACTCGAGGCAGACCAGCCAATTACCTGGGACCGGAAGCTGCTCGGGTCCACTGGGTATCTCGAGCCCTGCTGCAGCTCCTCTGGTTCGAAACAATTATCCGTTACGAGTACGGTAAATGAAGCTACAGTTTACTCACATTCGTTCCTGGACGCAACACTATAGCTTCGTTGTGTAAGACGATATGATTCAGGTGTCATGTTGCTTATTGCAACGGATAAGCTATTCCATGTTCATTCAGAGTAGAGAATTCTTCGAAGTAAAGCTTTTATAATAGCTGGTCTTTTCTTTATTTTACTACGCTTATATTAACTTGGCGCGTTGTTGTACACGTGAAATCTTGTAATCGAATTTTGAACCACTTTCCGATGAGCTAGAGGTCGGCAAAGTGCGGCTCCAGAGCCTCGTGTGGTTCTTTGGCTCCTTAAGTGCGGCTCTGGCACAAGTATTCATGGAAGGCGCAATAATATTTTCATTAAAAAAAAAAATTGGTAAGAAAAAAATTACATCGTATTTTGATAAATAAAAATTCTTCTATAAATTGAGAACATGTATGAAATTTAGTTTTATTTAGTGTAATAAAAGTATACCAAACAAGCAGATTTAGGTCCCAATTTTTTAAAAAATTGTAATGTTCATATTTGGCTCTTTGGCTAATAAGTTTGCCGGTCACTGAGCTAGAGACTTGAAAGTTTAAACGTAGCTCAGAAATGGATGTCAATGCAATATTAAAAAAGAAATTTTTAAAAATTATGGGTTTGGGAGATAAAAAATATTTAAATATTCTCCTTGGCCGCTCGCCACGTGACGCTAAATAGTACGACATCGCGTTTAGCGATCCCTACTACGCGCGACAGGGCTCCCTACTCTACTACACATTCCCACTCCGACTTATCCCCACTACACTGACCCACTTTGCACCGAAGGAGCTCAGTGTGATGTTCCGTTCATTCAGTCCCATTTCGGACAATTTTGAACTCTATCAGCAAGGGTTGTCTCTCGGGGTAATCCCCTAATTCTATCTTCGTATTTCTATATCTTACTATTTCATACCAGTATTACTATGTCTTGAGTTCCATTAAAGAAAGAATAAAATGTAGAAAATAAAGTTATTTTATATAAATAATAATATACACTATATATATATATATATATATATATATATATATATATATATATATATATATATATATATATATGTATGTATATATAATATACACAATATATATATATATGTATATATAATATACACAATATATATATGTATATATAATATATATAATATATGTATAATATATATGTGTATATATAATATATATTAGTATATAAATATACATATTTATAATATATATTAGTACATAAATATACATATATATAATATATATTAGTATATAAATATATATATATTGGTTCAGTTATGCTTCTTACTGTGCTATCCCCACGTCATTTCAAATAATGCGTACACTTAACAGGTTTACATACTGCAATATAATCTTTTGCCAGATTGTTTTCTTCTCTATTATGTTATTCCATTTTCCCAAAAACGATTTTCTTGCATCTCCAACAGTTTGCGAGTAAATCAACTATATACACCTACACCAGGCATCCTGTATGAAGATGTAACGATGCCGCGAGACTGTTCAATTTACATGCATGTTCAGTTCTGTCTTCGGCAAGAGCAAGTTGAAGAGTGTACAGTGCCTTGCAAGCCTGCTTTCCATTGCGTTCCCCGAGCGTGCTTTGCTTCGAGTAAGGATGCTGAACAAGGTTCATTGATTTTAGGGGAGACGAGATTCGAGCCATGCTATTTATATGTGTCTATTGTTGCAAAGACTTGGAGTTTTTAATCTCACATCAATAACTCTCGGTTGTTAATTAAGATATGCAGATAAAAAAATACGAAAATACTCGTACTTACGTCCTTCATATCATATATTTTTTCCACAATTGTGATCATATTATTAAGGGTAGAAAAAAATTATTAAATTTTTTAGGGGTGGAAATTTCAAACAACCCTTCGAGTGACCACTTTCAAAATATTCAACAACAATGTTCTGTTGTCTATCTAATATATACAAAAGTTTCAAGATGGTCGGAGGAGTGGAACATAGTTAAATATTGAAAAACAAATGAAATTACGCCATTATAATGTAGGAATACTATTAGTGGAAGATTTTAGTAGTGATTATACGTATTTAGTATTGATTTTAAGATATTCAGGCTACGACTATCACTTATACTCATTCGGTTTCTTTATTGGGTCTCCCACAATCGCTCAATCCTAAACTCGAAATCATTATAATGGCGTAATTTCATTTGTTTTTCAATATTTAACTATGTTCTACCCATCCGACCATCTTGAAACTTTTGTATACATATATTAGATAGATAACAGAACAGTGTCGTTGAATTTTTTGAAAGTGGTCACTCGAAGGGTTGTTTGCAATTTCCATCCCTAAAACATTTAATAATTTTTTTCTACCCTTAATAATATGATCACAATTGTGGAAAAAATATATGATATGAAAGACGTAATTACGAGTATTTTCGTATTTTTTTTATCTGAATATCTTAATTAACAACCGAGAAAAAAATGATATAGTTGAGGGTATTTACCCTCATATAATCCTTATATCAAGGGTTAGCGATTTTAAATTTTGGGGGGTTATCTTTCAACCTAAAACCAATGTTTTCCACACAATTTCAATAAAAATCCATGGGGGGCCGATTCACTATTCATAGTCTGCTAGAACCTTTATGAAGATGTTATTCAGAAATAAACCAATCTTCTTTTGATGAAATAAATTTTAATATAACTATATTATTAAGTATCTAAACCAATAATTTTCATTTTTTCAGTTACGCGTTAAATTCTACTTGAATTTATTCCTGCGAAGCACGAACTTTTCCGGCAGCTAATAAATCGGGACCCTTGAAGATGCGGGAGCGGGATCTGATAACAGGTCTGCAATCGTAGCAGTTACGGCGCGCGGGCAGTCGCGAGTAAGGTGCTCTAGAGGATCGGTATCTGGGCCAAGGACGGTCCATTGCACTCGACACAGTTGCATACCGCGCGAGCGCGGAGCGCAATTAATGGTGTAATTTGGGCGGCCTTGAGTGTATCTCTCTTGGCCGCGACCGAAACGATGCGGAGAAGGGTCGAGACGATGGGCGGCCGACGGACAGAAACGGTCGCGGCGGATAAAAACCGTTGGGAACAAAGACGGGGGGAAGAAGGGGTTGGTAGCAGTGTTGCAAGGAAAAGCGGAAAAAATAAATTCACCGTGGTAGAAACGAGGACGAAGTTACACAGGGACCTCGTGACCGGAACGATGCCTTGTCGGGGGTAAACCACCGCTCCCCTTCCCACCCTCCGCTCCCTTTTTTCTTCCGTCCAGAACCCTGGAACTCGATCCTTCCATTCTCGTCGCACATATTCTGAGAAACTTCTGCCGCGTTTATTTTTTCAGGCTGTCCTCGGTCCGGGAACTGTTTGTACATTATGTTCTTTCTTTACCCCGTTCCAGGCTATATTTCCCACGAGTTATTTCCCCCGATCTTTGCGTTGCGTCGACGACGCACCAACAACTCTCTACATGATTTACTCCGCGGCGCAGCTTTTCAGCCATTGTTCGATTACGGTACCAGTCCATCGATCAATGTTGCGCCAATTTGTTGGCAGATGTGTATATTTGATAAAACAAGATACTGGATATTCTTTTAATCAAACGTGTATTTGATAAAACCAGATACTGGGAACGTGAACCGGGTGAATTTTCGTCTAATGGGCGTGGTTCATAAAATGGGAGACATATTTGTAGGTTATGTAATAAATGTGGTAACACATATAGAGTTTCTATACCAGAGAACGATGTAGTTACATGTGCTTGTAACGTGAAATTTGGTGAGGAGAGGAATGGCATGGAAATATTAAAAGGAAACAAGATAGAAGACCATGATAAAAGAAGTGATTTAATATTTATTGGATTCGTGGATAACATTAATAAGGACAATGGGAGTCTGAACCTGCAAAACAATATACGTACAGGGTGAGGCACATAAGACGGTTTTCACCGACAACATGTCACTGACTCCAGAATTGGCCGACAACGATTTTGACCGACAACGACTTTGATCGACAATGATTTTGACCGACAACGATTTTAGATTCGTTGTCGGTCAAATTCGTTGCCGGTCGGATGGGGGTAGTTCTTAGGTCAACGACTTTGACCGACAACGAATTTGACCGACAACGATTTTGACCGACAACGAATCTAGATACGTTGTCGGTCAAATTCGTTGTCGGTCAAAATCGTTGTCCTAAGAACTACCCTCACCCAACTACCCCAGGATACAACTTCCGTTACACATTTGTGTAGCACCTAATCGTCACGTTTTTAGCCGAACGAAACCTACACGATTTGATAGTCAACGATTTTGACCGACAACGATTTTAGATTTGTTGTCGGTCAAATTCGATGCCGGTCGGATGGGGGTAGTTCTTAGGACAACGACTTTGACCGACAACGAATCTAAATACGTTGTCGGTCAAATTCGTTGTCTGTCAAAGTCGTTGTTCTAAGAACTACCCCCACCCGACCGGCAACGAATTTGACCGACAACGAATCTAAAATCGTTGTCCGTCAAAATCATTGTCGATCAAAGTCGTTGTCCTAAGAACTACCACCCACTCGACTACCCCAGGATACAACTTCCATTACGCATTTGTCTAAGACCTAACCGTCACGCTTTTAGCCGAACGAAAACTACACGATTTGGCCGACAACGATTTTGACCGACATTGAATTTGACCGACAACGATTTTGACCGACAACGAATTTGACCGACAACGATTTTGACCAACAACGAATCTAAATACGTTGTCGGTCAAATTCGTTGCTGATTAAATTCGTTGTCGGTCAAAATCGTTGTCCTAAGAACTACCCCCACCCGACTACCCCAGGATACAACTTCCGTTACACATTTGTGTAAGACCTAACCGTCACGCTTTTAGTCGAACGAGACCTACACGATTTTCAATCTTAAAAAAAATTATAAAAAGTAAATGGATTTATAATCTCAGAGAGAACCCTCGTAATAAAAGCAGATAAGGCGGAAGAATAATAGAGAGGGTGAAATGGATGCAGATACAAGGTCGGTGCTATGATAATTATAGGTAACAAAGCCCTCGGTAGCCGTTATCTGCAGGTCAATTATGCGAAAGGAGATTATTGCGGTACGAAAATTCTGCTGGTTGCAGGAGAATGCATTAAAGAGCAAGATTTCTTGGAATTCTCCGGAGGGGTGGGGGATAACAGTCCAACGGGAATCGATATCGATGACTGGCGATATTTCCCGGGAAACACCGGGCAAAATAACCGAGGCTTCCCCCAGTAAATCGTCGCCGCTGGTCGACACCAGATAAAGGGATGAGTTTGGTTGGTGCGCAGAGCTAAACACCACATCCCCCCGGTGTTTAACGCGTTTTCCTGTCCCGGGAATCCGCGAACGGCCACGCACCGCCGCGCCGGCCTGTCTTCGTTGTTGCGCGTTGCCTTCTGCATTATTCAACGCGTCCGGCGTGATGAGTGAAATTTCTCTGCTCGCATCTGTCGCCGGCGAAACTTTCCGCGAGGGTTTTGTCACCGAAATTCGATAATACGAACGCCGACTGCTGCCCTTACATTCCCAAACGCACTTTGAATCGCAAATTCCACGTTAAATGCTAATCACATTAATCGGAGGTGGTGAAAATTTTCGACACCGTTCCTGTCAACAGGGACCGTAACTGTTGCAATCAAAAACGGTCGTGGGATAAGAATTACTTTTTGTTTTGACTAAAATGTTGACGATTACAATTCACACGTTGAATATTTATCGCGTCCACAAAAGCCACACAAAATCGAAACAACCTATTCAATAATAGAATTAAGTGTTTTAATTAATTGAAAATAATACAAAATTATTTTTCACACAACAACTATCGAGCACTGAAAGCGATTAAAATGTTTCAGCTGTTAAAAATGACAAGGTTCTATTTATTTAGGTTTCGTGCAATTTTGATTTGCAATATGTGCTGGGATAAAGAAATTTATCGAAACATTTTCCATGTAAACAACGTCGTAATTTCAATATTTGTAAAATTAAAATTGTAATTGTAAGTAATTAATTGTAATTAAAACTAGCTGGTTATTGTTGCTCGCTCGCTTCGCGAGCTCGCGGATGGTGTTATTGTTGCTCGCTCGCTTCGCGAGCTCGCGGGTAGGACTGCTCTTGCGAGAGGGTTAGTGGTACGCATTGCTAGTGAGGCATACAGCTATTAATGGCTTTTTTTTATTTTGTGTGTGACTCTCCACGAGCCACACAAAGAACTTCCCGATTCGTTAGTTGTAAGCGGTAACATTAGCATTAACTGCATAATTAAAAAAAAATGAAATATATATAATTACGTTTGTTTATTTGGTGGAAAATTTCCATCCTCTCTTATAAATTGCATTGTTGAATGAACTTCTTTCGAAAGAAACTAAAAAATCTAAAAAACGGCTTGACCAATATGGACCAAAATCTAATCAGCTCTAAGTTACGACGAGGCACATCCATTGCATCATTCATCATTCTGATCGCATTGTTACTTTTTCAGAAAATGTTAACGAAAAATTTGACACACACACACACACACACACACACACACACACACACACACACACGCACGCACGCACGAAAGCACACACACGCACACGCACACGCAAACACACACACATACCGACATTTTGATAAAAATAGGCTAAAATGAATCCAATGACCATGAAACGTGAAGATCTGTTAAAAATTCGATTTTCGATTTTCGGGGTAAAAAAACATTAATAGCTGTATGCCCCACTAGCAATGCGTACCACTAACCCTCTCGAAAGAGCATTCCTACCCGCGAGCTCGCGAAGCGGGCGAGCAACAATAACCAGCTAGTTTGATTATTGTATGCGGTAACATTAGCATTAGTTGCATAATTGAAAAAAAAATTTTTTTTTTAATTAAAAAAAATTTTTTTTAACCCTTTGAACTCGAGGCCGTTTTCGCTTGCGCGAACCAGCAACTCGAGACGATTTCGGCCAAATTAGGTGAACATTTTACAGGTACTTCAAAAATATTTAATTTTAAAAAAATTAAAAAAAAAAATTTCACCAGTTTATTCATTTATATGTCGAAAACAACAAATTTTGATAAATATTACACTCTGTAATTAGTTTTGGTGTGATACTTAGTAAAACAATAGCCAAGATGCATCCTTGCCACTTCACATCGGCCGGGCGCCGTATCGGCACCGCTCGAGTTGCTACTTAACATCGGCCGGACGCCGTATCGGCGCCGCTCGTGTTCAAAGGGTTAAATTTAAAAAAATTTTTTTACATAAAAATGAAATATATATAATTACGTTTGTTTATTCGGTGGAAAATTTCCATCCTCTCGTATAAATTGCATTCTTGAATGAACTTCTTTCGAAAAAAACTAAAAAAACTAAAAAATCTAAAAAACTACTTGACCGATATGGACCAAAATCTAATCAGCTCTAAGTTACGACGGGGCGCATCGATTGCATCATTCATCATTCTGATCGCATTGTTACTTTTTCAGAAAACGTTAACGAAAAATTTGATAACATAAAAACGGCCATACGCACACACACACACACACACACACACACATACTAACAATTTGATAAAAATAGTCTAAAATGACTTCAATAACCATGAAACGTGAAGATCTGCTAAAAAATCGATTTTCGATTTTCGGGGTAATTACAGTAACTTCCCTATGAATCGGGAAGTTAAAAAATTACATCAATGATTTTACGTTTGGTGTTTAGTCTGTTATAAAGCACACACAATATTTATACGAATTATTTAGATGTCTACCTTAATGTGGAGTCAGAACAAACACTTTTTTGTTTACAGTTGTGCGATATTTTATTACGATAAAAAAACGATTGAGCTGATTTAATAGAAACGTAGACGCTGAATTGAATTCCTGAAATCGCAACCATGGATTTATTGGTGAGAACTCTCATTAACCGCGCACTGGAGGGTTAATCGGAAGCGTTACGGTACGATCGTAATTAGTTCTAGATTCTAGCTATTTGCGGTGGTATTTGGTTTCTATGTAGGTGCTGCGCTTGTTTGGAATAATTTTCATTAAACGATCATTAGTATAATCTTGAATATTCCCAACAAAATTTACTTCATTTTCCATCTTCGGAATATGAATAATTACAGAATAATTATTCGGGATGAAACTCTTTTAATGTTAACTGATATATTATATACAGCTACGGACAAAATTTTAAGACACCTTGAAAATGATTGGTTTAGGTTCTTAATAATATCGTTACATTAAAATATATTTCATCAAAAGAAAAAGGTTTATTTTTAATAACATCTTCATCAATTTTGCGAAAAATAGTAAAACATTTCTAATTTATTCGAAAATAATACAATTCGGGTTGGATATAATTATAAGACTCTGCTTAAAAGAAAAAGTCAATGTACAAAAGTTCTGAAAATTTATACACATTTTAAAATGCTAATAATGGGTAGTGACTCTTTCATTTTGAACAATTTCGATCATTCGTTTCGGCATGATTTTATATAAAAGTTTTATATACTTTTGATCTAATTGTAAGTCTTCTTCATTAAGACTATTATATTGTTTGCCACCTTCGTATACTCTTCTACTCAATTGACTCCACACAGTTTCTATAATATTGTGGTCTGGAGGCAGCCCTGATTAATCTATAATTGTTAAATTTCGAGCTTGAAAATAATTTTTTACAAGTTTAGCTGCATTGTTCTGCTGGAATATGAAATTTTCTCCAGCCACTTTTTCCAGCATGATTCCGAATCTGCTCTTGTACCAGTTTTAAATAAATAGTAGCTTTCATTCTGCCATCAATAAACTTGATTTCGGTCTTCCCATTATACCCAACGCCTGTCTATAACATCACTTTGTGTCATATCCGCCACGATATTGAAGACGACTTAAATTTCTTGCTTCTTTTCGTAGATCGTGAAAATAATATTTTCTACCATCAGGTCCATCTAAATTCATTTTCTTTTCATCAGTAAAATGCACTTTTCGCCATTTTTTCTTCCACTGTAGATGATTAAGAGCAATACAATACAGTCGACGCTGTTTGTGTATTATCGACAAGGGTAATAATATCTTAGTATCGATCGTAAATAGGTTTTAAACAAAACTTTTAATGGTATCAGCGCACTGGTTCGGTCAAAAACTACTTCTACACTATTTGCAAAATATCACAAAATCAAAATTTCGACGTTTCGATCTATATTTAGATCATTTTCAAGAAATTAATAAAATTTTACGTCTGTAAATTAACCGACAATTTCTATTAGTACTGTGGAGCAGATGTAATTACAAACCTTTTTTTAATAAATTTTTAAATTTAAGAAAATTATAATTGTAACTCACTTGCTTAGTGTAAATTAAAATATAATTATAATAGTCAATAATTATAAAAGTCAGAGCATTTAGAAACAATGTGATCTGTATTGGATCGATCTATACCTGATCAAAGTTGAGCGGTAAATTCAAACATATTTCTTATATTCATACATTTTCACATTTAGTTCTCTGCCAATATACCATATTATTTGAGTATATGGTATTTATAAATTAACTTTCCAGTTTAATTGAACACAATATATACCTTTTTAAAGGTATATGTTTGGATGTAAGGAATTATTTAGAAAATTCTAAATAATTCTTATAAATTCTAAATAAATTTCAAAATAATTCCTTACATCCAAACATATATTTGAGTATATGGTATTTATAAATTAACTTTCCAGTTTAATTGAACACAATATATACCTTTTTAAAGGTATATATTTGGTTGTAAGGAATTATTTAGAAAATTCGACAAGGGTGGTTTAACAGCAAATTTTTTTCGTTTCAGATGCTGTGCCTTTTGTGTAACTCTTTCTACAGTCTTTACAGATACGTTTAAGCCACATTCTACTAAAATTTGTCTAGGTGTAAGAGTTGAATTTGATGCACACCTTAAAACTGCTCTTTTGTCTCTTGAAGTAAGGGATGAAAAAAAATAATAAAAAAAACGCACATAATCTGAAATCAATCACAGCTTGGCCGCAAGTCCAACAATACTGTGTGCGATTCGAATGTGTGCAATAAATACAGTGGCGTGCAATAATATTCGACCGCTCTAAAAAAGACGATAACTTTTTAAATATTGTACTATACTATTTGAATTTTTTTGGGAAGCCAGAGCAATTAGTTTGCCGCAGGATGCGAAAAAAAATTTTGTCAAAAATTGCAATTGTTCGGAATTGTTGAAAAAATACTAAAAAGTTGCATCTTCTACTTTTTTATGTGGGCCTATATTGAAAATTTAAAAAAATGCGTTTTGTAGATCTGTGTGAATTGTATGCACTGTGAAAGTTTCATCGAAATCGGTTGATGCAGAAAGAAACGTCAGGCACTGAAAGAATCCTTGAATTTATTGCAGCTAGAGGCCGAAAATCGTGAAAATCTGCAATTTTTACTATCTTCAAACGGTTGTAGCTCATTTTCAGAATAAATTTTCAGAATATGTCTAATTGACACAGGTCTACAAAACGCATTTTTTAAATTTTCAATATAGGCCCAGATAAAAAATTTGTAAAATGCAACTTTTAGTATTTTTCCAACAATTCCGAACAATCATGTTTAACAATGTGTAACTCAATATTTTTTGCATTTGTTAAATAATAATTTACACTAACTTTTCATTGATATTTTTTATTGAAAAGTGAATTGTTCAAATATAGTTTTTCAACCTTTTTTATACTTTTTGTGAAGAATAATTTTTAGTGTTGGTGTTAATCTTTAAAAAAGAAATATGTTAAATGCATATTGCGAATAAAAAATAGCACTAACATTATATTCAGTCAATGTTACGACAAATCAAAAAGTAAGCTAATAAAATAAATACATCATAATTTGTCATTCGTCTTTAGTTAATTAATAACTCTACTGCCTCAGGATTCAGTTTTTTAGGTTTTCTCTTACAAGTTAATCTTAATCGTGACATGTACGGGTCAGATGTTAATAATACTCTCAAAAATATATCCTTATTATATAATAAAATTTTTTTTCGCATCCTGTGGCAAACTAATTGCTCTAGCTTCGCAAAAAAATTCAAATAGTATAGTACAATATTAAAAAAGTTGTCGTCTTTTTTAGAGCGGCCGAATATTATTGCACGCCACTGTATGTGTCCAATCCTTCTTATGCCCAATCATACGGTGTCCAAAAGATATGCGCGCAACGTGTTCGCGAGCACGAAAATAAAACATTAACAATACTTTGAAAAAATTTATATTACAGGATTTGCAATGAAGATATGTTTATCTGCGAAATTACAAATACCCTGTTACTCGAACTTTTACCACGGCCCCGCCATGTCCTTTGAAACGTGATTTACCTTCGGAGCACTTTCGAGACAACTTCGATAAAGCAGTTTCCCAGGACTCGGCTGTGTCTTTGATTAAACCCAAGAAATTTGAGACGAATAAATTTAAAGTTATCTCGGGCGGTCCGGTTAAAGTAAATTATTTGAATGCGAGGAGTTTTTGTAGCGGGCACGGATGCAACGCGGGTGCAGTAATTAAGACAAAAGTGACACTGGGAAAGCTGAAGCAACGTTGAATGTGTAATTGTAAGATGAAGTTAATGCGGAGTTTGCGATTACAATCATGATAATACGACGAGTATAATTAAAACGTGCGTAATATGAAGACTACGAACTCGGCAGAACCGCCGCACCGGCGAACGCTGGTGCACTTTACAACGCAAAGTATCTGACGAAACTGCGAAACAGAGTATGCATTCAGATACGCCGGAGCAGGGCACAGACATTTTGCATTTCAGAATACTTGTACAGCTGCATAAGAATCTACACCTCTGGATCGGTGGACATTTATAAGAGAGCCTTGCCGCAGAGTTGTTTATAACGAAGAAAATTGTTAAAGTTATTTTTATATCGACATCTTCCACTCATCCAGAAGAGTCTAGGTTGTTCGTAGATAGAGTCCGATTTCGTACCTAAACCTGCCGGCATGGAGTCAGTTCAGTTTCAAGAATTTCTATTTATATGTATTCTTCCATTATAGCAATATGAAAAAATTTGGGCTGTTCTTCCGTTTACCGTTCACCTCGGAATTCGACGAAATTTTGAAAATAGGTTCTCTTTTTACTAAAATGACGATTGCCAGAAGGATTTTTGGCGAGTCGAAAGAAAATTTTTTATCATTTCAATGTCGCGCTCTACCTTACCGACTTACCGACTTTTTACTTTATGTTCGTGCTATGCGCATGCGTCAATTAGAATGAGTTTTTCAGAAGTAGTCTATAAAAATTTTAAGTTTACCTTACACAGGGTGAGTCCACAGAAACAGAACACCTGAATAACGCGACTGCTATTGGTGTTAGGAAGAGATGCTTCAGATGGATCTTGCATGGTTTCGAGGGGACATTAATCTGATGTTAGTAGCTTTTTTGTAGATGGACGTGTAAAGGACATATGAAGGTCAACATTCGTTATAAAAACGTACTAACCTATGTATGTCGAAAAGTTAGTAGTTCAGGATATATTTAAATTTAAATAACTCAAAAATACCATTACTGTCGTACTAAGACGTTACACTAGTAAGTAAACGCTAAAAACTTAGTATGACTGTAATGGTATTACAGAGTTATTTAAATTGAAGTATCTCCTGTACAACTAACGTTTTGACATACATAGGTTAGTAGCTTTTTATAACAAATGTCCAGCTGTATCGATTGATGTATTAAAAAATACCTCATTCCATTAAAAAAAATGAAGTTGACCTTCATCTTATGCATCTCTTCCTAATACCAATAGCAGTCGCGTTATTCAGGTATTCTGTTTCTGCGGACTCACCCTGTATATGTATTACTTTAAATTAAAGAGGATTCGTTTATAGATGATACGTGTGAATTTTTATGGCGCTGTGAGGTGAACTAGGCTGGCGATGATCCATTTTTACAACTAATTGAAGATATTCTATGTAAAATAGATAGTCGGTAAGTCGGTAAGGTAGAGTGCGACATTGATATGATAAAAATGTTTTTTTCGACTCGCCAAAAATCCTTCTGGCAATCGTCATTTTAGTAAAAAAAGAATCTATTTTCGAAATTTTATCGAATTCTGAGGTGTACGATAAACAGAAGTTTCGCCAAAATTTGTGTATCCAGTATCACCATATTTCAAGTTACAGTTACATTATGTTACAGAAGCAAAAATACCTCACTCTTGAGAATGATCCTCATCAGGATTGAAACGTCGAGTCGTTAATTTGCAAAATTGCTATTGTTGTATCATTGGTCGAACCTGTGTGTCGAAACCATCACACATTTGTTACTAACATTTCGATCGAAAAACAGATTTAATACATATGTTTAACAAAGAAACACACAGGGTGACTCACAAATCGTGATCAGTAAGTAGGGTGTTACGTACTGATAGACCCTAAGTTTTGTTTAATTCATTGAAGGAATATACCTGGCATAAGTCCAGTTACGCTCTGGGACGTCCAGAATAGGCGTCCGGTTTCCCAAATTTATTGCACCAAGCCTGGGTGGCTCGTTGCTATGCAGTGGGTTTGATTGTTGTTTTACTATTTTCGCCGAAAGCAGGAGAGGTTCGCCAGACTCGTTTGTTACGGATGTAACAAGAGATAACTCTGTTATTAGCTGTCCGATCGAAATTGTTTTTATCACACATACATGGTTTCAAAAGAACTTTCACGTGTATAGCAAATTTTTTGTAAAAAAAAGTTAAAATAGCAATCCGCTGCAATTTTTTGTTATAATACGTTTCCGAATTCGCTTTGAAATCTTCTAACAGATAGGCGTAAAATTATATGTTTAGTTGCAGACAGTCCAAGGAGACTAAACTCCAAATGCGAGAAGTTTCAAACGTGAAAAACGATCATTTCAATATGCAACAACCAAATACTTCTTTTTTTTGTAACAAAATCGGTAAGTCGGTAAGTCGATAAGGTAGAGTGCGACATTGATATGATAGAAAATTTTTTTACGACTCGCCAAAAATCCTTTTGGCAATCGTCATTTTAGTAAAAAGAGAACCTATTTTCAAAATTTCATCGAATTCTGATTTTTGCTAGAAACGAAAGTTTCGCCAAAATCTGGTATTCCTTCGTTAGAATTCAGAATTGATTTTCTTCTGATGCTAAACTCTTGAAGGGAATCTGCAATTTTTAATTCTAACTGTTTTTCCAGTGATAGTTCCTCATTCTGAAAATAATTGTTATATTTTTCGAGAAGTCTACTTAGAATTTGTTGCGCCGCCTAAACGTTATATCACATTATGTCGTGCAGCGAACATCAAAGCACCAAGTGCATTACCTCACATCGACACACATTCTCAACAATTATTATAAATTATCACATTACAAATATACATACGTAGCAATGGATATGTTGCTTGCAGATATGCTTATACGTTCGCGATTGATTAGTAATATGCATAGAGAGTCAAGTAAAAATACAGTTCCGAAAATATGTTATCAAATAAATGATTCATAAGAATTTTCCTAGATTTTAATATCTCGAGAAATGCTATAATTTCAAGTAACTCTCGAGAAAGAATCCTCGAGAAGGAACACTATGTTGGATGGTAAGTAAAGGCTGAGTCGACGACGCGATGCGACTCCTGCTTTCCTATAGAATAGGCGAGCCCCGTTTTGTTAGAGGGGAATCCGCGAAGCGTTTCGGATGAAACACAGGCTTCCAATTACACGGGAATTGAGAAACAGGAGGAGGTGCGTGATCGAGCATGCGGAACACAGGGAGAACATAATCCGACAATGACCTGCATTCTTTAGATTCGACGAGGAAAGGGAGGAGCTTGTCGTGACGTGTACGAAATACTTCTCAGCATTCGGAGCGTTAACGCGAGAGGGAATCTTATCTCGGGTAGAAGCGTTCGGATTACTCATAAAGAATCCAACTATTCTCACAAATGTAATCGTATCCTCTTTAGTCCGAATCGATGAGCACATTTCAGAAAAATTCTGTATTTTTCGTCTAGAAGATTTAAGGGAAGCAATCTTTTTGCACCCTTGTATGCGCCTCAAAAATAATCGCACAAGTGATCTTAGTTTAACAATTCACCCATTTTCGCTATACACTTTAGACCAACAAGTTATGTTCCATCCATAGCATCACATTCAGCGGACCTCTGGACACACGTTTGCGGGTTAGATGGTAAACCTATCCATTTAATATGTGCTACAGTGAACCACGAAAGTATTTCAACGCACATTAAAACAGTATAACTAATTTACAATTAAACCAAGGACTTGATTTTTCGTTACCAAGTAGAAGCATTGGTTTATTAAATGATCTGCACAAAAGATTTTCCAGGAATTACAATATACAAAGTCGCAGCTGTTACGAGCCGATGAGAAAAGAACAGGAGTGGTTTTGGCCTGAAAAAAGACACCCTGGGTGTGATACGTAGAGTAGGTCCCCGGGGAGCCTAGTTTAGGCATTCCTAAGATAGTAGAGGGGCAACCCATTGCTTGTCCCGGGAGGTGGATTGTTTTTAACTTTAAGGCCGTTATTACACGAGGACACTAGTGGCGCTTGGTTACGCCACCAGTGGCTCAGCACATTTAATGAATCGGTAACTGGTGCTAACACCAGTATGTTGCCCGGCTGTTGCCTGTTGCCGGCCACCCCTCCTGATGATCCTTAAGTGGTAAAGGAGGGATTTTTCCAAGTCCTAATCCACAACATCTCGGACTTCCCTTCGCAGTTGTTTCTAAGCTAGAGTCAACATCGTCCAGTATAAGGCCGTTATTACACGAGGACACTAGTGGCACAACCGAGTTGCGCCACCAGTGTCTCAGCACATCACGGGGCATTGAATCATATGGAGCCTATTACACGAGGCAACTTGGTTGTGCTACCAAAAATTGTTGCCCATCTGGTGGCCGGCAACAGGCAACAGCCGGGCAACATACTGGTGTTAGCACCAGTTACCGATTCATTAAATGTGCTGAGCCACTGGTGGCGCAACCAAGTTGCGCCACCAGTCTCCTCGTGTAATAACGGCCTAAGACGCGATAAGCGACTTCGGCCTAGTCTAGATCCGGCCTCGGCCCCTCTAAGCTCTCCCACGTAGTAGACAATAACTGTTGCCGGCCACCAGATCGGCATCAATTTTTGGTAGCGCAACCAAGTTGCCTCGTGTAATAGGCTCCATATGATTCAATGTCCCGTGATGTGCTGAGACACTGGTGGCGCAACCAAGTTGCGCCACTAGTGTCCTCGTGTAATAACGGCCTAACCACCTCCCTTAACAAAAAAAAGGTGTTACGAGCCGAGGGTTAGGCAGTTAGCGGAAATCGAGGGGAGTTTAGGTCTAAGAGGTTTTGAGTGAAGTAGGAAGTGTACACGTAGGACTAGTCGGTGTCTCTTTCACTACCGGGTTGCTTTGTGTCTAGAATACGGAAAAAAGTGGACCAGCTGATGTCTCATTCACAACCGGGTCGTCGCTGTAGGCGTGCACAAGGACTAACCTGATGTCTCTTTCCACACAGGATCGCCTCGAGGAAAGACAGGAATGGACTTGCCGAAAAGTCTTTTTCACTACCGGGTCGCCATTATAAAGGTACACGTAGGACTAGTTGGTGTCTCGGTAATTATTGCGAAAGGGTCGCTGTACGCCGATTTTGATGAAATTTAAGTATGCAAGAGATTTCGACATTTAGAACAACTGTTTCCTTTTCCAATATACAGGGTGTCCCAAAACTAGTGTAGGAGCGGAAAATGGGAGGTTCCTTGGGTCATTTGAAGCGACATTTTCCTTCACAAAAATGGCGTCCGCGGCTTTGTTTAGGAGTTATTAACCAAAAACACGGACCAATCAGAGCGCGATCTGGATATGCGATGGCACGTGTATCAGCTTTTCCGTACACCCGCCGACTTCCCGTCCGCTCCCATCACTAGCCACCGTAAGGGGATTCGGTCGCTGCGCCGATACTGATCAGACCGAGCGTTCGCTGGTATACTTTATTTTTTTTACACTGTTCCACTAAATAGATACTTCTGAGATTTTTTTACAAAGTAGGTTAGCGTCATAGCAATATTTTATAATTTTTTGGTAGGTGTCAATCCAGGGGATGATAGTTAAAAAAATTCCCAAAAAATTAATTAATTGAAACAAGAATATTTATAAAAGAAAAACTGATACATGTAAAAATGCGACTAAATGTTCTAATATATGATTACAATTGGAAATCTAAACAATTATATTTTAGGAAATAGCTTACATTGAAGAAGAAAAATACGTGTAAAGCTAGTTTGTTGCTGTCAAGAAAGAAGAAGCTTCTCACAAGTATGTTGTATGGTCACGGTATTAGAGGTTCTTGTTTTTTCTTTTTTTATATGCATTTATAAACTAGTCGATTTTTGTAGTTTGCACTTCAATATCAGCTTTTCCGTACGCGCGCCGACTTCCCGTTCGCTCCCATCACTAGCCACCGTAAGGGGATTCGGTCGCTGCGCCGATACTGATCAGACCGTGCGTTCGCCGGTATACTTTATTTTTTTTTACACTGTTCCACCAAATGGATACTTGTGAGATTTTTTTACAAAGTAGGTGAGTATCACGGCAATATTTTATAATTCTTTGGTAGGTATCAACCGAGAGGAAGATAATTAAAAGAATTCCTAAATAATTAATTAATTATTTTCAACTATAAATAATTAGCAAAAAATTCTGAAAAAATCTGAAATATAGAGTGTATCTATATCTTTTGTTTCCCGTTTATCACATGTCGTTATTTTTTCTTGTTTCAGAGTAAATTGCATTTAAGTTTTGCATTTAAGATTTGCATTTGAAATTTTACACAATGGTTTTTCAGACATAAAACTATGTTTCAAGAGAGAAATCAGGAAAATCGGAATTCCTGCTATACCCTTTCATCAAAATCGATTTATACACCCAAGAGCTACAAAAATTGCAGTTAAATTGTGGTGAAAATCATGTTTAATTTTCGAGTTAACACAGCTCTGAGTGCCAAGGGTTGAAGAAAAACTTTCCTGAAAATCGAACGTGTCGCAGTATCGTTTGTATTCCATCTCCTTTTCATAAATAACGTCGTCCCTTAGTAGACATGGGTAGCCGATCTCCGCGAGATTTTATCAGGCATTCACGTCGCGCGGGTTCTCGTCACATAAAATCTAAATTTTCGTAGCTATTTCCATACGTATTTTCATACATCTTATTAGGGGCTCCCTTGGTAATTCCAAGTGAACGCGACAATCTTGCGGCCGAGGATATCGTGTTTCTTCCAGCGGCTCTGTCTTTCAATTTTCTGCCGCAAAATCGGAACACCGGCGAAACCCGCGGAAATGCATAAAATCTCGGCGCCACGAAAATTCGGGAGCTTTACCCAAGTCGTCTGTGTAAACGAGACTTACCGTTACTCTCGGCATTTCCATCAATAATATTCTACTGAACGAGAAATTATACTATAAAAAAATGCAGTCATACTTAAAAGTATTAAATCATTTATTTTTTTATTTCTAAAATACGTAAATACGTATTTCAATTAATAGTTGATGCCCGAAAAGAATAGTTATTATTTGTAGCTAATACCGAAAATACCGGTATTTCACCTTAGCAAATACCGGTTTCACGAAATTGCAAAATAGTATTGCAATCCCTAGTGTTAAACCAATCTTGATGCAATATTGTTTCTTGGAGTAGACGCAGTGGCTCGCGTCTGAACGTAGTTCTGACGAAGAATGAAGAATGGGGTAGAAAAGACGATGGGATAATAAAACGCTGCATCGAGACGCGCAAAGGAGATCGCACCTTTATTGGGCGACACTCTGAAATTTTGATACGTCAATACAGTCCGTGCTTTAAAACTTATATCCTTGAAAAGCGGAACGACAATTGTGGATATTACTCTGCCGTATAAATTCATCAATACACAAACTGACTGTCTGGAACTGACAAATCGTATTGGATTTAACTGTCACACCAGATCATTCAGGAATATTGAGCTATTTCTTGGAACGCACGTATAGAATGTCGCGTTATAAAATAACTGTTTCCGTAAAATATGTAATAGTGGTAAAAGATTGTAGCAACACAATTCATTGACTTTGTTGTTCCTTAAAACAACCAAAATATTATACAATGCAATTTAAAACATAATTTTAATAAACCAGAATTGTATGGAACATTCAAGTTAACAAAGTGTACTTTCATGAAATAAACAACAATAATAATAATAACAATTAATATAATGGAACATATTATCATTAATCAAAATTGTGTACAATTTTTGGTGGCTAAAATTAAATGGACACTGTATAAATATTTAAGAAATTAGCAATTTGTATTTGGTACTGTAAACTCTTGTTTTAATTACTGCTTGTAATCGTCATGGAGTGCTTTCTACAAGTTTATGGAGGTAACTTCAATTACTTTGTTGAAATTTTAATTGCGATTCGTTTAAAAATACTGTTTTGTTATGACGTTTTCCTAATGGTACTTCCGAACCTAATAAACGCCATACATTTTCTATACGATTAAGAGTATAAGCCTCCGATTTTGCAGAAATTTTTGTCGAAGCTTATCTTTGATTAGAGAAGACGTTTCGATAGTTCTTACTAAATATTTTCGAAACTAATGATTTTAGAGAAAAAAATTCCAAACAAACAATAAAGCTTATAGAAAGCTCTACAACAAAGGTTGTACACATTTTTTACGTAAACCTATTGTTTTAAAGTTTTGAACATTTAATATCGTTTCTCTCAAATACTAGTGTCTTTATGACAAAAATTAATAAAATATAAAATGTGTATTTCGATGAGACCTACAACTTTTATTAGAAGTGTTTTTCAAAATTACCATTATTTACAGAAATAAATAGAGAAAACTATAATATTTATGGGTTTTTAATGGTTTCCTCCATTACAATAAAATTTGGAACAATTTTCACTAGCATATTATGTAAGAGTCAGGAGTATAAAAAATCGGAGGGTTGTCGCTTTCAGAAGTTTATCTCAAATTACGTTTTACATTGCATTGATTTTTTGTGGATCGTTAAAAATTTTTAAATCATCATTTCAAAATAATAATATATATTTCAATCTGCTGTTCCGCACCTATTCTGGCTACATTCAATATTTGCCTATAACATTGTAATAAAGTGTTTATAAACAAACTTCAAATAAAAGTTTTTTCGTATTTTCACTTGTAGATCATGCTGCTACATTCTTCCCGGAAAAGTAGGAAACACCCTGTATAAGTTATTCTCTACACGTGTATTTATTTTTTTCCGCAAAACGGTACGAGTCCAATCAATTCTTGAATATTATATGTTCTCAAATATTGTGTGCAATTAATATTTATTCAGGTCAAAATTTGTTGATGCAAGTAAGGAAATACCACTTATTCATTCATAGAATTTTATTTCTAAAATTACAATATAATTCAGGGCGAGAAAAGTTGGTCTCTATACTATGCGAGTAGTATAGGTCAATGTTCGATCAGACGTCGAGCGAATGTTTTCCCTGAAACGTATATTAAAACGTTTCAGGTGGGAGTTTTTTAAATATACTTTAAATAATCAATTAACTCAAAGACCATAGTTATTTATTTTGAACACAATTTCGATTGAAGAAAACGTAATACAAATATACGTCTGAACGTTGAATATTATATGTATAAGTGGAACAAGCTGTTTAATCAATACTATCGCAAAGGATCGATTCGTTTTTTTTAATTAACATCTTGTATCAATATACTGGATGATCAAATCCAAATGGAGCAAATTAGTCCACATTTTGTTTCATCGCTTGTCTTATAATATCAGTAGGAAATATTGTGAACTGAATTTATTTCGTAGTTATGAATATTGAAATTTAGAGTGAGACAGTTACATACTGCCATCGCTGTATGGAGTACTTGTATTTCAAAACAGTCCTAAACTCGGACATCTAATATTTGGATTGATAATTATTATTTACGTTAAGTTTGCTTGCCAATTTATTTAAAAATATCGATATTATTATGCGTGATGATTATTTTTCGTCTGAGGTTTTATATTATATATTTTTTTCTAACAAAAGTTCGAACTATAAACGCACATGATTCGCATGTAAATTGACTATTTTGTATACTGTTTTCAGATGAATTTTGAATTTATTAACTTCCCTATGAATCGGGAAGTTACTGTAATTACCCCGAAAATCGAAAATCGAATTTTTAGCAGATCTTCACGTTTCATGGTCATTGGAGTCATTTTAGTTTTTAAATTTCAATTGATGTCTTAATGAAATAATATTCACATCTACTTGTAGCTAAGGCCTCGGAATATATAATATAATTATTTAATCTGTTAATTATTGATGTTACTATGAAAATTCAATTCTCCATATTTCCGTATCACTTGTGGACTGTCCAGACTTAGGGCACTTCGGCTTACTCACATTATTTTTTGTTTAAATTCTCCGAACGACCCATGCTAACGGTGATATCTATGACGTTCATTTGGTGGAATTTGATATCTCAATTGGTGAATGCAAATAACCGAAGGCTAGCTCAAACTCGAAAGACTTTTCTATTGACCCTGGAGCTTTGAAGAGCCCTTTGGAATCACTGGTAAATTGGTCAGTTCTGAAGTGCGCGTGGCCTCTAATTATATGTGTATACATATGTATACACTCGAATGTCTGAATAAAGTGCATCCAGGTTAATTGACCAGCGGTCTGCGAAAATAGTGAAAGGTGGGAGGACGGATTAATGAAATTAAACGTAACAACCAAAAAGAATATCGCGACGAATTACGTCGGCCTGTTTTGATGACCTCTTAACGAGAAGTTTTTAATGAACCGGTGGACCGCGGGTACCGGGGTTGGAAGGAGCAAAACATATTTATAATGAGAAACTTAATATTCCGCAGCGTGCTATTCCGAAAATGCTGCAGCAAACCTCTTGCTGTATACTTTTACCCACGGTGTATAGTAAATTTCGAAACAGTCAATTTTATACGTTCACCATCTAGCACATTTATGCAGGCATGAAAAGCGTAATACAGGAGAACTTTCAGTGACGTTATAGTAACATTTTTATTCTATTTTGATTGTCTCGATGTTTCTAAGAAATAGGAAGTAAATTGTTTTTTCATGTCACGTTTATGGTGTATATAATTCTGCATTTGTGTGGACGTACGAAGTTTAAGCGCTTGTAAAGTAACCGTTATTGTCACCCCTAGATACTCGCGTCGGAATTCTTGCGTGACAGAGAAATAAAAGAAACTAAAAATACAGCACAACTTTAACATCGTTTCTCCTCCTAAGTAATTTCAATAAAACATTCCTTAATTAATTTAATTACTATTTCATTTAGCTACATTATTAAAACTCCAACTTAAGGCTAGCGAAATTCGAATATTATCCCCCCGCTAATATTAAAATATTCTATTAAATATTTTCAAGACATTTCGATAAAAAATTCCTTCTGAAATTTAATTACTGTATAAATTAACAGTATTATTAAAATCTTTCATTTAAAAAGCAGTTATTAGAACACGGGCGATACGCGATTAGAAATGTTAAAAACGTAAATAATATCTTAGTATCGATCGTAAATAGGTTTTAAACAAAATTTTTAATGGTATCATGCGCACTGGTTCGATCAAAAACTACTTCTACACTACTTGCAAAATATCACAAAATCAAAATTTCGACGTTTCGATCTATATTTAGATCATTTTCAAGAAATTAATAAAATTTTGCGTCTGTAAATTAACCGACAATTTCTATTAGTACTGTGGAGCAGATATAATTATAAACCTTTTTTTAATCAATTTTTTAATTTAAAAAAATTATAATTGTAACTCGGTAAATTCAAACATAATTCTTATATTCATATATTTTCACATATACAGTGACTCCCACTAATATTCGGACACTCTTACAAAGACGATAACTTTTTTAATATTGTACTATATATAGTACAATATTAAAACAGTTATCGTCTTTTTAAGAGTGTCCGAATATTATTGGGAGTCACTGTAGTTTTCTACTAATATACCATATTATTTGAGTATATGGTATTCATAAATTAACTTTCCAGTTTAATTGAACACAATATATACCTTTTTAAAGGTATATGTTTGGATGTAAGGAATTATTTAGAAATTTATTTAGAATTTATAAGAATTATTTGGAATTTTCTAAACAATTCCTTACATCCAAACATATACCTTTAAAAAGGTATATATTGTGTTCAATTAAACTGGAAAGTTAATTTAAAAATACCATATACTCAAATAATATGGTATATTGGCAGAAAACTATATGTGAAAATATATGAATATAAGAATTATGTTTGAATTTACCGCTCAACTTTGATCAGGTATAGATCGATCCAATACAGATCACATTGTTTCTAAATGCTCTGACTTTATCGCAGTCTTACAGATGCCGGCTCGGGCTAAACATGTGGTTACACCAATGTCAGTTATATCTATTATAATTATATTTTAATTTACTCTAAGCAAGTGAGTTACAATTATAATTTTCTTAAATTTAAAAATTTATTAAAAAAAAAGGTTTATAATTATATTTGCTAAAATTTAAAAAAAAATGATTGAACCAGTGCGATGAATTCTAAATAATTATAAATTCTAAATAAATTTCTAAATAATTCCTTACATCCAAACATATACCTTTAAAAAGGTATATATTGTGTTCAATTAAACTGGAAAGTTAATTTATGAATACCATATACTCAAATAATATGGTATATTAGTAGAAAACTATATGTGAAAATATATGAATATAAGAATTATGTTTGAATTTACCGAGTTACAATTATAATTTTCTTAAATTTAAAAATTTATTTAAAAAAGGTTTATAATTATATCTGCTCCACAGTACTAATAGAAATTGTCGGTTAATTTACAGACGGAAAATTTTATTAATTTCTTGAAAATGATCTAAATATAGATCGGAACGTCGAAATTTTGATTTTGTGATATTTTGCAAATAGTGTAGAAGTAGTTTTTTATCGAACCAGTGCGCTGACACCATTAAAAATTTTGTTTAAAAACGTAAATATCTCGCGCGAGATATTAGTTAACGAATATCTAATTCGAACACGCGGGGAGCACTGCAATTGATAAGCGCAAAAACGTGAAACAGGCACAGTCGACGAATGGAAATGGAACGAACGAGGAGTGGCAACAAAAAGAACCGTAAAAGGACGTGTTGCACCTTCGCTATCTGTCCGGCTCGTTCAATTTCTTTTGCATAATGCAACTAACGAGCCGGTTTCGGAACTGGCTCGGCGAGCGTTGCACCGTTGCAGTTGCTACGGATGCAAAAACTTGCACGGTTACTTGCAATCGGGGCGCAACTACTTTGCTTCAAATCTCTCGAACGTAAATCCGTGCCAGTTCCTGCCAGTGATACAGTGCTTACTATCATGCGAATGCAGCTTCAGTCGTCTCTATAACGATTAACAAAAACGTACAGAGATGTGCGCGCGCGTGTGTACGTGTGGATCTGTGCCAATGAAAATGCCTAACGACTGATTGCTACTCGTTTGCATGTATTACCGGAGAGATGACTGGTTGTTACTTTTTCTACAAACGTGATTGTACACTCTGCTTTCAAAAAGTTCTTGCAAAACGCTGGATAAATCGAAATTCACTATTGAAATTAACTTTAGAAAACGTAGCAATATTCTTTTTATAAGAATTTTTTTTAGAGCGGCAGTACAGTCGCGTTATTTCTCAGCGACGGACTACCCAGAATTTGTCAAACGCCTTGACAGTCCAAAACTGATACCTTTTTTTTCGTTTCGGGAGATAGAGAACTCCTGGAACTAGGGAACTTCGATGGAAATAAGTTACCCTTTTTCTTGTTATTCTTGTAGCATACCTTAGCGAACCTAGGACCTGTTATTCACATTCACAATATGGAAAATTGAATTTTCATAGTAAAATGAATAATTAACAGATTCAATAATTATATTATATATTCCGAGGCCTTAGCTACAAGTAGGTGTGAATATTATTTCATTAAGACATCAATTGAAATTTAAAAACTGAAATGTCTCCAATGACCATGAAACGTGAAGATCTGCTAAAAATTCGATTTTAGATTTTCGGGGTAATTACAATAACTTCCCTATAAATCGGGAAGTTAATAAATTCAAAATTCATCTGAAAACAGTATACGAAATAGTCAATTTACATGCGAATCATGTGCGTTTATAGTTCGAACTTTTGTTAGAAAAAAATATATAATTTAAGACTTAAGACGAAAAATAATTATCACGCATAATAATATCGATATTTTTAAATAAATTGGCAAGCAAACTTAACGTAAATAATAATTATCAATCTAAATATTAGATGTCCAAGTTTAGGACTGTTTTGAAATACAAGTACTCCATACAGCGATGGCAGTATGTAACTGTCTCACTCTAAATTTCAATATTCATAACTACGAAATAAATTCAGTTCACAATATTTCCTACTGATATTATAAGACAAGCGATGAAACAAAATGTGGACTAATTTGCTCCATTTGGATTTGATCATCCAGTATATTGATAGAAGATGTTAACAAAAAAAACGAATCGATCCTTTGCGATAGTATTGATTAAATAGCTTGTTCCACTTATACATATAATATTCAACGTTCAGACGTATATTTGTATTACGTTTTCTTCAATCGAAATTGTGTTCAAAATAAATAACTATGTTAAATGATCTTTGAGTTAATTGATTATTTAAAGTATATTTAAAAAACTCCCACCTGAAACGTTTTAATATACGTTTCAGGGAAAACATTCGTTCCACGTCTGATCGAACATTGACCTATACTACTCGCATAGTATGGAGACCAACTTTTCTCGTCCTAAATGATATTGTAATTTTAGAAATAAAATTCTATGAATGAATAAGTGGTATTTCCTTACTTGCATCAACAAATTTTGACCTGAATAAATATTAATTGACACAATATTTGAGAACATATAATATTCAAGAATTGATTGGACTGGCACCGTTTTGCGGAGAAAAATAAATACACGTGTAGAGAATAACTTATACAGGGTGTTTCCTACTTTTCCGGGAAGAATGTAAGAGCATGATGTACAAGTGAAAATACGAAAATACTGTTATTTGAAGATTGTTTATAAACACTTTATTACAATATTCTAGGCAAATATTGAATGTAAACTGAATAGGTGTGGAACAGCAGATTAAAAATATATTATTATTTTGAAATGATGATTTAAAAATTTTTAACGATCCACAAAAAATCAATGCAATGTACAACGTAATTTGAGATAAACTTCTGAAAGCGACAACCCTTCGATTTTTTATACTCCTGACTCTTACATAATATGCTAGTGAAAATTGTTCCAAATTTTATTCTAATGGAGGAAACCATTAAAAACCCACAAATATTATAGTTTTCTCCATTTTGTTTCTGTAAATAATGGTAATTTTGAAAAACACTTCTAATAAAAGTTGTAGGTCTCATCGAAATACACATTTTATGTTTTATTAATTTTTGTCATAAAGACACTAGTATTTGAGAAAAACGATATTAAATGTTCAGAACTTTAAAACAATAGGTTTACGTAAAAAATGTGTATAACCTTTGTTGTAGAGCTTTCTATAAGCTTTATTTTTTGTTTGGAACTTATTTCTCTAAAATCATTAGTGTCGAAAATATTTGGTAAGAACTATCGAAACTTTTTCTCTAATCAAGGATAAGCTTCGACAAAAATTTCTACAAAATCGAAGGCTTATACTCTTAATCCCATAGAAAATATATGGCGTTTATTAGGTTCAGAAGTAGCATTAGGAAAACGTCATAACAAAACAGTATTTTTAAACGAATCGCAATTAAAATTTCAACAAATTAATTGAAGTTACCTCCATAAACTTGTAGAAAGCACTCCATGACGATTACAAGCAGTAATTAAAACAAGAGTTTACAGCACCAAATACAAATTTCTAATTTCTTAAATATTTATACAGTGTCCATTTAATTTTAGCCACCAAAAATTGTACACAATTTTGATTAATGATAATATGTTCCATTATATTAATTGTTATTATTGATATTGTTGTTTATTTCATTAAAGTACACTTTGTTAATTTGAATGTTCCATACAATTCTGGTTTATTAAAATTATGTTTTAAATTGCATTGATGTTTCGTTGATCATTAAACCTGTCCACTTAATTTTGTAAAACCGTTAATTTATAAAATAATAAAACCGTTATTTTATAACAATTTTGCAAATTGAAACCTCAACGTGTCGATCCTGATGAGGATCATTCTCAAGAGAGATTTTGGTTTTAATTTTTCAGTCCAGTATCTACCAGCATGGTAACAGTACATTTTTCATAAAGTTTACGATTTACCTTTTATAATAAACGCAGAAATCTCTCTTGAGAATGATCCTCATCAGGATCGAAACGTTGAGGTTTTAATTTGCAAAATTGTTATAAAATAACGTTTTTATTATTGATCGAACCTGTGCGCCGAAATCATCATACATCAATTATCAATTCTTTTCGATCGCAAAACTATCTGAATGTACAGTATAGGATTCGAAAAATGTGATAAACGAGGTTTCCCGGGCCACCGAAATCTGCGATGAAATCACGAGAGTCTGATGAAGAGCACAAGGCACGTCAAAGCGTGGTTCTCGAGCATCATTTATCTTTTAGGTATGGCGAGGGTAAAGGAAACGCCAAATAGAAAGTTTTCCGTGTTGTCTTCCGTAAAAAAAGGGAGCGAAGAAAGACAAATGGATCCACCTAATAGAATGAAACCATTTTCAGAATGTTACAAGGGGGGACATACCGTTTTGTGGATCCATTAAACCGTCACTCGGCCAGCGCGGAAACCAATTCTCCAAACGATTGTTCCGAAAAAAATGACTTGCACGCGATTTCCCATATCGAATTCCATTCGATGGAATAACTGTTCGACGGCTTTATCCATTTCGGAGATCGACCTTCTTTTGCCAGACTTTCGGAATATTTCTAGAATTCGGCAGAAATGCAATGTCGATCGCGAATACCATCGAAATAGGAGCCAAACTGTTTCGATTAGAGACAGAAGGAAATGTTAGAGAGAAAAGTTGTGCTGTTAAAAAACTGTTCCGATTGTAGTCATTTCCAGGGTCATCGATGTAGTTTAAATAGCAACATATATTTTTAATTTCACAGTGTTGTAACTTATGTCAAGACGAGTTCAACGATGTCGAACATTATGACCTTCGAATGACCTTGAAAACTTATGCTAAAGCAATGATACCTTCAAAATGTGCAATCATTTTATATGAACTAAATTAAATGTTTGAAATTATGACCTTGAGCAGTAGTACAAACGTTTAAACGTTTTACAAGGCAATCTATTGTACTTTCAATTGTTTTTGTTGTAATTGATTTACAAGATTTAATTATTCTTTCACAGCCAAACTGTTTCGATTAGAGACAGAAGAAAATGTTAGAGAGAAAAGTTGTGCTGTTAAAAAACTGTTCCAATTGTAGTCATTACCAAGGTCATCGATGATGTTTAAATAGCAACATATATTTTTAACTTCACAGTGTTGTAATTGATGTCAAGACGAGTTTAACGATGTCGAACATTATGACCTTCGAATGACCTTGAAAACTTATGCTAAAGCAATGATACCTTCAAAATGTGCAATCATTTTATTTGAACTAAATTAAATGTTTGAAATTATGACCTTTAGCAGTAGTACAAACGTTTAAACGTTTTACAAGGCAATCTATTGTACTTTCAATTGTCTCTGTTGTAATTGATCTACAAGATTTAATTATTCTTTCTTGCATACTCTCTGGTGTAGTCAGTTGATCACGATATATGTAATCTTTGAGTGTTCCCCACAAAAAAATCAAGAGGAGTTATACCGGATGAACGAGCTAGCCATATGTGCCCATTACGTCCTGTGTAGCGATTTGGAAACTTATTGCTCAGAAATTCTCTTACGTTACGTGAAGAATGAGAGGGACAGCCATTTTTTGATAGTCTTGTTTGTGTACGCTATGTTAGTATACGTGTTATGAGACCTAATGGCTGAAGAAATTAAATTTCCGTTGACCAAACAGAGTAGTCAAAGTATATCTATTAATAAGTTCAAGGTCATTTGAAGGTCACAGTGTTCCACATCATTGGACTCGTCTTGACATCAGCTACAATGCTATGAAGTTAAAAATATATGGTTCTACAGTAAATTATCCATATAAGTCCCTAGCACGGGTCTGCCGAGGGACATTTATGCACCACAGTCACTATTCTTTGAGTGTTGCCGAACGTAGAAAAGGACAGCCGAACTCGAGAGGCGTCCGTCGCCGAGAAATGTAAACATAGCTAATCCAAATTGCCAACTTGCTTATTCTTCATAATTTTTGTATGAGACTTCGATTACCATATTTGTGGCATTTTTCTAATACAAATTGATACCAAACATGATATAATTCCGATGATATTTAGGTGTGTAATAGACGGTCAAAGTTTCGGGCGCAAGGAAGGACAGTTAACGGCGAGCCTTTGAAATCTATCCTACGCGCCCGAAACTTTAACTGTCTATTACACAAGTAAATATCATCGGAATTATATCATATGTGGTATCATTGTTCTTAGAAAAATGCCACAAATATGGTAATCGCAGTCTCATAGAAAAATAATGGAAAATAAGGAAGTTGGAAATTTGAAACTCTTGAGTTTCGCGGCCCCTCAAGAGGGTATACTCCGCAGTAGTGAGGATAGCTCCGGGACTTTTAAAGGCCACACTTTTAAGACATTTCTGGATATTTTACTGTATTTGGACATCATCGATCACCTTCAAAGGACCTTGAAAACGACTACAATTGGAATATTTGTTTATATCACCATATTTGCCCCCCTGCAGCAGTACAACTTTTCTCTCTAACATTTTCTTCTATCTGTAACCTTAACAGAGCTATTTAGGTAGCCTGTTTCTCGTGAATCACCCGGTATATTTTTCACGAAACAATAAACTATTCTTAAGTTATCATTAGTTGTTGAAAATGATTCAGGTGGTGGTGGAGTGTAATGGAGTTTATTGAATTTTCAACTTTTATTGCATTCATCGTTCGTTTAAATTATGATGGTCGTTTAGTTTTTTGTGCAACTTGAGGGGGAAATAAAGCAATGGGAAATTATTAAGTAATAAACAGGAAGCTCAAGTTTACTATAATAATACGAAATTTTGCATACTTAATTAGAAAACAATAAAATATTTCATATACATGTTTTGGACTGTTAAATTAAAATAAGATTCTTAATTTATGTAATTTCGTAGAATTGTCATTGCGTCGTATACGAAATATTTGCAAAGAAAGGGGACATCTGTTGTCGCGGAGACCCTGTTTGGATAGCAAGAAGTCTGGGTAGTGGAATGTTCGGATAACGTATGTCGGATACAGGTGGCTTTAATGCACACATATATCAACATACAAATTCATTAAAGCATGCTTAATTTAAAGTTGTGCGAGTCTCGCGCGATCCGTGTAATCCGAAGAAGGGTTACCGTGGCTTAAACTGGGTAAGTTTGAGTCCATAAACGCTTACATACATCCAACTAAAAATAAAAAAGATTAATTATTGAAAATTTAGAGGAAATATACATATATATACAGGGTGAGACGCAAATTAGTCCCCACGATTTTTCAGCCTCTTCGGATGGTCGAACAGACAAATGTTTCTTACCAAAGTTAATCAGTATTTAACCGACAAGAAATTGCAATTTTTTTAAATAAAAAAAAATCTATTTTCAACCAAAAAATCTGGGTATTTTTAACTAAATAATATTCTGGGCGACGTCAAAACGAATTCAACGACCTGCTATATGATGACTTTTTTCAGATCTTACGACACAAATGGATAAAAGTTGAGGAAATGAGCATTTACAATGTTTACGTTAATTTGTTTACCTCGATATTCTGGCAATTCATTCATGGTGATATTTTCTTTCAAGGTCATCTGAAAGTCATCGTATAGCAGGTCGTTGAATTCGTTTTGACGTCGCCCAGAATATTATTTAGTTAAAAATACCCAGATTTTTTGGTTGAAAATAGATTTTTTTTTATTTAAAAAATTGTAATTTCTTGTCGGTTAAATACTTATTAACTTTGGTAAGAAACATTTTTCTGTCCGACCATCCGAAGGGGCTGAAAAATCGTGGGGACTAATTTGCGTCGCACCCTGTATATGGTATTTAAAATATATAGTTCCGGACATAAAAATCCAACAAATACATAATATTTTCAATTTCCATATACAGGGTGTATCCGTTAAGTTATTTCACCATATTTTAGGCATTTCCAGTAGTGCAGTTAAAAAATGTTTCAGACAGAAGTTTTTCAGTACTTGGTGAGCTACATGTCCGCATATACTTAAATCTAAAAAAATGATTTTTACGTAAAAAAGTAAAGGTCACCTTGACTTTTTTAAATGACACTATATGTTCTGGACACCATAGGATTGTTTCTGACGTCGAGAAGAATTTAACAGTGTGTTACACTATGACGTTGAAGTACCTCAAACTCGGAAATTTTGTGTAAACGTAATTTTAATGAAAAGGTGGTTTCAAAAGGTAGACTGAAATCAATACATGTCTACATTATTTTCCCCAATTTCTTTCGTGTGCAAGAAACGAAGTTGCAATTCTGTATGGATACTTTGAAGGACATATCTAATATATAGGGCGAGTAATGTGTACATATATCCCATTGTGTTATATGAAATATACAAATACATCAAATGTTCTATAATTTTGTCCGGCACTGTACTTGTGTACCTCGCTTTCTTTCTTTTTTGGAGCACGTAGTGGAAGTTCAGAGTGAATTCGAACAAAGACAAATAAAAATCGACTCCAAAACTGTTTTGGAACCATGTGAAACCATATGAAAACCATAATAGGAACTACAGTGGAAACAGATACATAGTTGTAAATTTCAGTTCCCTCTAACAGCTATTAAGACATTTCATAACTGTATTAACGAAACCCTTTATATCAAGTCATAAACAGTCACTTTCAGAACCATTACAAGCAGGGTTCGAAAGAGTTATGCAACTTTTTAATAGGTTCTATGTAAAACTTGGACCGTAGAACTTTCCTGAAAAACGTCTTCGCATTATAAGTTTCGATGGGAAATGATAAAGAAGAATTTTTGACAGTAGAACTTTTAATTCGAATAGAACTTGCAAAATGCGACAAAAGACATTTGTTTAAATAATATGTTAAAAATAAACGCTTATATTTCTGTAAAACAAGCCAGTGGAACAGTGGAACAGTGTAACAGTGGAACAGTGGATCAGTGGTACAGTGGAACAGTGCAACACTGCAACAGTGGAACAGTTTTTACAGAAAACGCTTATATTTCTGTAAAACAAGCCAGTGGAACAGTGTAACAGTGTAACAGTGGAACAGTGCAACAGTGCAACAGTGCAACAGTGCAACAGTGCAACAGTGCAACAGTGCAACAGTGCAACAGTACAACAGTGCAACACTGCAACAGTGCAACAGTGCAACACTGCAACAGTGGAACAGTTTTTACAGAAAACGCTTATATTTCTGTAAAACAAGCCAGTGGAACAGTGTAACAGTGTAACAGTGGAACAGTGGAACAGTGGTACAGTGGAACAGTGGAACAGTGGAACAGTGCAACAGTGCAACAGTGCAACAGTACAACAGTGCAACAGTGCAACACTGCAACAGTTTTTACAGAAAACGCTTATATTTCTGTAAAACAAGCCAGTGGAACAGTGTAACAGTGTAACAGTGGAACAGTGCAACAGTGCAACAGTGCAACAGTGCAACACTGCAACAGTGCAACAGTGCAACACTGCAACAGTGGAACAGTTTTTACAGAAAACGCTTATATTTCTGTAAAACAAGCCAGTGGAACAGTGTAACAGTGGAACAGTGGAACAGTGGAACAGTGCAACAGTGCAACAGTGCAACAGTGCAACAGTGCAACAGTGCAACAGTGCAACACTGCAACAGTGGAACAGTTTTTACAGAAAACGCTTATATTTCTGTAAAACAAGCCAGAATTCCTTCCTCCGCACACCAGGTGCAAGACTATCTTTCATTATGCATAAATATTGTTAATGGAAAAAAGAAGAAAATCCTGAAACATGTATCCCCTATTTTGGATCAAAGATCACACATAGTGCACATTACAATTAACTAACGATATTGTATAAGAGAAACCGAAAGGTAACATAAATTTTTAATGTATAGTTTGAACAAACATATTTTGTTAAAATTTTTTGCACTACTACATTCCTCATTAAAAGAAAACCACAATTTTAAAAAAAATCAATTTTTTTGATCTTTGGTTTCCAAGATATCTCAAAAATATGGATCTGACAGCGAAGTTTGAGGGCTGTTTTCACCCCTTCAAAGTGGATGGTTGCCAATAAAAGAAAATACGTGTGAAATATTTTTCGAAGAACTACATCTCGCATAAGTTTCATCAAGATTGGTTTGTTTCACCTGAATATGTTCCCTTGTTAGCTAAGTTGACAGGTCTCTTATGGAGTCTACTTTCGAGAATCCCGAACAATTTTTGGAATGATGATGTTAAACCAATTTACGATCGATAGAAAAGAAAATTGAATTTCGGGGATCCTGAATATTTTCGGGATTCCGAAATTCTTGGGAATTCCAAGGATTTGGAACTCCATCCCTATGCCGAGAAAAATTCCCGTCCCGACCGAGATCTCGCGCACCCTTGTTAAAAACTAATGTGATGACTGTTTACTCGCGTCACCGGTTTCAAGTTCCGCTTCGAATCACGCCAGTACGGATTTACCTGATGAAAACGACACTGTTATCGAAAGAGAATATTCCCGGTGTCACGAGATATGTAGTTTCGACATCAATTCATTACGATTCCCGCCCATGATACCCAACTATTTTTCACCCATCCCACGCCGCGCGACTAACAACAATGCCGATGGCCAATCGATATCGCAGATAACCCCTTTCGTCGCCACCCTTCACTATCGAGAACTTTCGGTCATTTTTCATCCCCTTGTCCTATTCGCGGCCGGCGTTATTGCGCGAAGAGTGACGTCCCCATCGACAATGCGTGAATCGGCCACGCATTACTGCCTTCATTCTTCGGATTAGTTGGACAAAAGCAGGCGGTGGAAGTGTACAGGCACGCGCATCCACATCTACGCGAACGAGATTGAATGTACATATTTAACCAGTCGGTAAACGCCGATACCGGCCCGGTGACTGGTTCACGCTGATAAAAGATTCTATGAAATGTTTCGATGCTCTGGATCGACCCACTCGACGATCTATCTGATTGGGCGTAGCGTTTGTCTTAAATACGCACACAATGGGCACGAAAGATTCTTTTTATTCATTTCCGCCAAAAATCCTTCTGGCAATCGTCATTTTAGTCAAAGAAGAACTTATTTTCAAAATTTCATCGAATTCTGAGGTGTACCATAAACGAAAGTTTCGCCGAATATCGTCTAACATAATTAATTAATTAATTAATTAATTAATTAATTACTCACGCTTTTAGATGACAACTCAATGGCAATACCACGGTCCAATAAAGCGTAATGCTTACCTGTAATAAAAAAATATATGATTAGTAACAATGTGATTTTAGAACGATGAGTTTTGAGCGCAAAACGCATATTTTAAAATTTTCATTACGGGCTCAAATGAAACAGTATTATAAACTGTCTTTTTAATTTTTTCATGTAAACTTGCCAATTTTTTAAAATCCTTCTCACACGTTATTTAGTGAACTGACGCTACTAATTGTTAAAAAAATGTCAGGTCGTCTGGTCTGAATTTTAAAAAAGCCATATCTAACCATGTTCAAATAATTCTTCACGGTTTTGGTCGACCATTTATTCTACAGAAGTATTTATTTGTTTGCTTTTTTAATACTTTAAACCAGATGATTTACATGGCAAATACAATATTGCTATTCGTTGTGTGGTCGGTTTTCATGTTTACTATCAATTTGTTTCATCGGAAACGAATCACATTAAAAAGTATTTGTTCAATTCGTAACGTTTATGGTTGTTTTAAGCAATACAAGAACACTCTTTTAAAATTAAAAAGCAGTATTTGCAATTAACGATTTAAGTCTTCACATGTCGAAACAGCGAACATTTGTTCCGAATCCATGTTACGTGTCCCTGTCGCTCCTTTCCCAGACATCTGCCAATTCGTCAAAGCGATTCTGCCAAGCGACATTTATTCTATGAGATGATCCTGTTCCGTTGTAACGGATCAATGAAACGTATAACCTATAAAAAATCTGATACGCTGGAGACAAAATGATTGAAAAGTAGCTGAAACTATATGTACTATTACTATGTAATATAACTAATTATGTAGTAGTAATTAGAATCTGATGGACGACAGCATTTCAGGATTAATAAAAGACACCATTTACGTGATTATATTCATAGATATACAGGGTGTTCCAAAATAAGTGTAGCTCCCGGAAATGAGAGGTTCCTTGGGTCATTTGAGTTTTTTTTTTTTAAATCTTATACAAGATTTATTACAACGTTAGGTAACGATATACAAACAGAATATTATATACATAGCGAGAGGTATTTTCAATATAAACATATAGGTGAACAAATTAACATTATTTTTTTCCCTTTTGGATGACACCTACACACGCAAATTACAGCTATTTAGAAAGGACACAATATAGTGGCAAGCCCCAATATTAGGGCCAGACAGGAACATAGAGACATCTAAGGGCAATTGAAATCCCAGTTTGTGGAGCTTTTCTAAAAGTAAAGATCTTTGGGTGTTGTATAATTCACACTGCCAAATAACATGGTTGAGAGTTTCACTCTCAGAGTTACACACACACTTAGGGTTGTCAATGATGTCAATACGGGCAAGAGAGCTAGCTAAATGATAGTGATTCGCTCTGCATCGATTTATGGAAACGGTGAATTGACGAGATAAATTTTTGCCTTTGAACCAAGGAATACGATTATTCTTAAAGTAATGCGCAAAATAATATTTGCCTTTATACAACCCTTGTTTTCTAATTAACAATGAAGTATTGATGAAGGTGTTTTTCATAAAAGATTCGTACAGATCAGTATAAGGAACTATCAATATGTTTGTAGAAAGGAAAGTAATGGCACTTTTGGCCAGACTGTCAGCTACGTCGTTATCCCAGACACCAGAATGGGCCGGAACCCAGATGAATTTTATAAAGTATTTATTGGTCATTTGAGTTATTATCGAAAAACACGGACCAATCAGAGCCCGACTATAGCGAACGGAGTCCGACTCGGCGACAGGTCCAGCTTAACGTGGTGTCGCTATTGGCCAAATCAGAATCAATCCGCTGTAGCCGCGCTCTGCTCATGATTTTGTTAGATTATGTTTATATCTCACTAGCAGCCCCCGACACGGCTTCGCACGTGCTAAATGTGAGAAGAATTTAATATATATTAATATATATACATACAAACATCCATTTTTATATACATAGATATAGATGATAACCCTGGGGAACATTATTAATTGATTAATAACAATTTATTGTTGAAATAATAGTTAAAATAATGAATATAGACTTGAAAGATGCAAAGCTCGTTCGTAGGCGTGGAGGAGGGGGTTTTTCGCAGTATGTAATGTGACACGTGCATGCTTTTCCCAGGAAGACTTGACCTTGAACGTGTCCGAACATGTTTCGCAGTATAAAATACCTCGTGCTCAAATACCTATGTATACCAATTTTCATAGCGATAAGTTCAACGGTATAGTATATTCTGTTATTGTGTATGTAGATGATATTTGGTCCCCTCAGGGTTTCAAACCCATTTACCAATCTCCCTTCTTTCCACTCTCTCTATCGCCAAATTTCAGCCTATTTCATCCTAATTTTCAGCGGGATCTACTTTTTATTACGGTAGGTTTCGAACCACCTTTATTCTATTATTGTGATACTCATGTAAGCAGTTTTTAACTCGAAACGACAATAGCACTAAATATTTTTCAATTTCATAGAATATCCTAACTTTAAGCTTCTTGAGGCAGAGTTTAGAATACTCCGATTGGGCTAATATTTTACACCCTTACAACACGAAACAGAATAAAATGAGAGAGCATCCTAACATTTTATCACTCCTTCGTTTGTTAAGGGACACCTTAGTGGTGGTTGGTTTTACATTTTTGATTTTGCCATTATTGAGATTAAAATGTTATTTCTCCATTTTACAAAAGGTTCACGACATCTTGAAGACCGACGAGAAATAGTAAAAAAATCTGACGCGAGGTGCTGTCGAAATTAGTCTTGCATGTCATGGGGATCACGGTGGTTGACGAGAAAATCTAAATCAGAGTAATGCAGTTCTCAATATGCAAGCTTTCGCGGCGTACACTCGTGAGGACACGGCACAGCGATGCGTCGCGCAGCTGCAACTGCGGTGGACCGACTATAAAAATAAAATAAGAGGGTAGAGAACGATCGAGCTGGAGAGAACGGAATCGATAGCAGGTGAAAAGTGGCGAACCGTACGGGAGACAAATCACTGGGCACATGGCGATTGCTATTTTTATAGCGCTTACGCTTCGCACTGGGCCTTCGTTTTTGCAATGAATTTCATGAAATTTGCAGAATTTCCATCTCACGATCCTTTTCGCGTTGAATAATGGCGGTCATGGGAGACGAGCGTCGGTATTACTTTTTGCAGTGTATTAAAATTGATCTGAAATTGGTCGACATTTACTAGGAAATATTTTTAATAATATTTTAACCCCTTGTCGTACTTTAACGGGTCAAACTCGCGATGGAGATTTTAACACACGTCTAACAAACGTGAATGGTACGCTTCGCTTTTTAGACGAATTAAATTTCGATTCGATTGTAATCGATGTTTAAGCTTGAAAATAAATGTATGCATACAAAAAACATAAATTTTCTTTTCTCCTCTACGACATTTTTCGGGGTAGAGGCGTTTCATCGTCGTGACTGTAAAGAGAATGTTAAGAGAAGAGGTTAATAATATTTGTAAGTTCTAAACTGTAAACCGACAGTCCACGGGTCGTATGTATATGTTGTTCATGTTGCGCCACCCGGTATATTGTAAATGTTATTTACAAGCGGTGCGTTGCCAACGACAAGCGAACGCCAAAAAAATGCACTGAAAAGTATGAAATAATTTCCTTTTGATTTCTATAATTACACACCAACTGTTAATATAATTGATTAAAATAAAATATTAAATGCAATACAATCTTCGGAGGCGGCGCAAAATTAATTCCTTAAATTCTTTCACATGCTTCCACATATTAATATTTCTTCTATTCCAACCTACTGATTTCCAAGTCCACCATATTCCAATGAAATCATCATCAGCAACATCTGTGATTTGGAAAATTATCTATTTTGCGCTGTCTCCGAAAAGATTCTATTGCATTTAATATTTCATTTTAATCAATTGTGTGAACAATTGGTGTGTATTCATAGAAAAGGAAATTATTTCATACTTTTAGTGCGTTTCGAAGTCGGTTTCTTTTTTTTTTTAAACTTTTTTATTCGACACTTTTTAGTGGAACGAGTAGAATTTGTTGAACACTGTAGGATAGTTTTTTGGTCTTATTGTTGGTATAACAATAGTTATTAACGATAACAAATTCTGTAAAATTGTGCAAGTGGGATCATCGTGACAGTATCTCCTACTAATTGTGAAAGGTTTCATCGAGATCGAGACAGTCTTTGCAGAGACACACCAATGAATAGGATTTCTGCTATAACAATACTTATTAACAATAACAAGTTACATAAAATTTTCGCAGCAGTATCTCCTAGTAAGTGTAAAAGGTTTCATCGCGATCGGTAGATATCTTGCTGAGCAAACGCCGAAGAAGTCGGTTAAAATATAAATGAAGCATTAAGGCAAAGGTACTAGTAGTTGACCAGTTAAGAGAATTTTTTCACGCCAACAATACTAACCACTTACTCTGTCATCAAATAGCGAGAGTCGATGCCTGAAGACACTCTTTAAGTCTTCTTAATTATGTACCAAGGCCACTTTTTAAAAAACGTTTACTTATACAAATTTAAGAAACATGTTTAAAAATTCAGTAATTGCTTCAGAAGTTGACCACTTTTGAAAATGAAAAATCTAGTAATTGACCTCCTATTCGTTAGTAGTTGACCACTTATACTAGAAATTAAAGAAATTAAAGAATGAAACAAGAAATAAAACAAATCAATTCCATAAAAAGTTTAATTGAGGAACAGAGTAGATGTTAGAACAGATGGTATGGCATCCGAGGTTCACTATCATTAAAAGTGTACAGCTTATAAAAATCTTATTTTTTATGTTTTTCTACAAAATGGTCAACTACTCGTACGTGGTCAACTACTGGTACCTTTACCTTATATCTTTTTATTAACAAATGCAAAAATTTGTATAATGGAACCACCCCGTGGACATACTCTACAAGATGCAAAAGGTTTCGTACCGATTGGTCCATCAAACATACATACATAGAAAAAAAAGCACATACAGGTCGAATCGAGTAACCTCCTCCTTTTTCGAAGTTGGTTAAAGACGAAGCGAACGTCGAAAACGAAACGAACATCAAACAGTCTCCTGAGTTTCGTCACTGGAAAAATACGTTTAAACAAAGTTGATTAATTCTTATCACATTTGCCGTTTTAGTCCCGGCCATCTCCTGCGAATAAATAACATTTACAAATTACCAGGTGGCGCAACACGAACAACAGCTTCCATATTTAAAATCGTGGATAATGTACAGTTAAAAATAATATTTAAAATTCAGAAAAAATATTTTTGCGAGAACCGCGTTCCGCGGAAGTCGCGTCGAAGTTAGGGTTCGTCGCTTCGCATACGTTCCCCCACAACCATAACCCGTCAAACAAAAAGGAAGTTTCGTGTTCACACGCAGCCGGGAAAAATTTCATCTTTATTTATATGAACAGGAAGATCCCGTGGGGCATAAAAATGAAACAGCCTGGAAGTCAGTGCGAGCAAAGGCGGATCTATCATGGATCGTCTGGCAAATGTCAGGAACGATCTGGGTCGCTGGCTCGAATCGAATCACAGGGCTTTAGTGGTAAGCCTGTCGAGTGGTGGCATCGACAGGATCCGTCGACGGTGCTGTGACGGTTTCTGTACATGTCCTTGAGTAGTTTCGCACGATTGCACACAGCAGGTTCCTCTCTCTCCCTCTCTCTCACACCTGATCTTACCCCACGGTTCCTTCTCCTTTGACGGGCTGTCGATAGACAATAAACCTGATTTGAGAAGCGGCGGGGATCAAAAGTAAATATGCGCACAAAGTGGAGCGCAAAGTTTGCGAATCCGGGTATACACGAGTTCCTCCTGTTCCGCGTAACGTAACCGAATCCGAATTGTTCACCTCATCGTCTAGGAACGAGCAACACCAGTTATGTTCGTGTATCATTTAGCAAAGGCGCGGACGAATATTTTGGTGAGCATTATACCATTAAAACTCAACAACCTTGTGCAGTAGGCGTGATTAAATTGAATCATTCTAGTGCTAAATTATCGGGCAACAAAAAATCTAGCATCGCAGTGGTGTTTTATAGAAGTGGATTCAGGACAATAGCTACCACCGTCCGTCTTATCTCACGAGTAACACTATCCAATTGATACACCCTGATTTGAACGAGTTTCGGCTAGATACGCTTTTTAGGGGTAGAAAGCACCCCTCAACCTCTGGAGATAGAAACGTTTGTGGCGAATTATTTCTTAAGGGGGTACGGTACCCATGGATCTTACTAGAATATTACTAGAAAAACAAGTAAAAACAGTGTTTGCGGGAAACCATTGTTTGTAGTTATACAAGCATGTTACGAGCTGTGTGAGGGCTCATTGTAAAGAGGAAGGTTCATCGCAGGTCACTCTGGTCATGATTTTGTTAGATTATGTTTATATTTAATAATATGAGCGTCCAAAGTAGGGGAAAAAATCGAGACGACCACCCTCAGGTTCCTATGTATTTTTCTAATACAAAACAATTTTTCTGACTTAAATCATGACCAGAGCGACCTGCGATGAACCTTCCTCTTTACAATGAGCCCTCACTCAGCTCATAACATGCTTGTATAACTACAAACAATGGTTTCCCGTGATTGCATTCAACTCCCCATATTTCGTTCATACGGACAGAGTCTAGAGCAAATTTTAGTTCAGCTAGTTAGACCAGATGGCGCCTAGTCAGGAGAACTGTCAGCGGAGATTCGTAACAACAAAAATATAAAGGGCTTGAAGCCACTCGGATCCATTAATAGCAATAAAGATATTGACAAAAAGAAAAAAACTTGTAATGATAGCGAAACTTAGTTTAATTAGCGTTAGATTGATACAAATGTATGTTCATCACTGTTGCCAAACTGTTTTTCAGCGTGGAGGTTGGTTACACTGATATATACACTAGATCCATGGGTATACTCTGATTCTGCGTATTTATCAGTGTAACCAACCTCCACGCTGAGAAACAGTTTGGCAACAGTGATGAACATACAATTGTATCCATCTAACGCCTCAGTTTCGCTATCATTACAGGTTCTTTTTCTTTTTATCAATATCTTTATTGCTATTAATGGGTATGAGTGGCTTCAAGCCGTTTATATTTTTGTTGTTACGAATCTACGCTGATAGATCTCCTGACTAGGCGCCATCTCGTCTTAGTAGCTGAACTAAAATTGCTTCTACTCACGCTTCATAAACGGAATCTGGGGAACAATTGAATGCAATCACGCGGGAACAAATCGCGTACTCACACGATTATATGTTGAGCTGAGTGAGGGCTCATTCAAAAAGAGGAAGGTTACACGCAGTGCGGTATTCTCGATATTTTGGCAAGAAAAATCTTTTCGTGAACGAAAAATACATTAGAATCTCCGGAATTTTTCTTCACTCGTTTCCCTAATTTGGACGCTCGTATTACTTCATATAAACATCATCTAACAAAAATATGAGAAGACCGCACTGCATGCAACTTTCCTCTTTCGAATGAGCCCTTATTCAGGTCAAAATATAATCGTATGAGGATTTGAATTGTTCTCGCGTGAACCCAAGTTTTGGCCAAAAATCCAGTAATATTCTAGTTATATTCTAGTAATGTCACGTGATTCTGGGTATTCATCAGTGTAACCAACGTCTGTAATCAAAGTCTTTTTGTGAAAGAAAAATACATTAGTCTGCAGAATTTTTTTCAATTTTTCCCCTACTTTGGACACTTATATTTTTAGATATAAACATAATATAACTTAATAATGACCAGAGCGGGCTGTAATGAACCTTCCTCTTTAGAATGAGCCCTCACACAGCTCGTAACATGCTTGTATAAAAGACAATAAATGGTTTCCGCAAACACTGATTTCACTTGTTTTTCTAGTAATATTCTAGTAATATTCAAGATTATGGTAAATTTCATCGAATTCTGAGGTGGACGGTAAACGGAAATTTCGCCCCGGACCTTGAGCGCATCCTGAAATAATTAGGGATAATTAGCCACAAACGATTTCATCTCCAGAGGTTAAGGGTTGATTTCTACCCCTAAAAAGCATATTTAGCCGACACACAAAAAAGTATTTAATATTTTTCGGTGTGTAATAAGTACGTTAAATTTCATTCAAATCAGGGAGTATCAGTTGGGTAGTGTTACTTGTCAGACATTTAGCTAAACAGTTCAGTAAATGAGATGCATGTGAGAGGTCGGTTTAGGCTCGTTCGCTTCGAAGGTTCTGGGGTAAGAGTTCAACAAAGTCCTCTCTCCAAAACGCACCTTCGCGTTCCCTACTCCATGGCCAGATCCTCTTGGAACAAAATCCCAACTCTTTAGACTTGAGGGCAACGCGACCGTGGGTTGCATACCCTGGCATGTTTCACTCGTCACATCCTCATAAACATGACCTTGCCGAACTATGTATAGCTGGATAGCCGAAAGTGCCGAGTCAGTCTGTCTCATGCATCCCTATTGAAGACATCACGTAGGCCAAGACCCTACCATAAATCCTTCCAATCCTTAGGGTCGTCTCTGCACCAGCCCTTGCCTTGGCTCCACCCTCAAACTTCCCTCGTGTCAATTTGCCACAGTTTTCCCGAAAGCTGTTCCCTTATGTGTAGGTAAATTTGCCCGAAAATTCGTCACTTTTATTTTCTTAATGCGCAACACATAACCGAGAAATCGAAGACGTAACTCATCAATTTGAATGAAAAATAACCATTACTTTGTTGCTTCATCGATCCTTTACCACTGACAAGGGAACATATTCAGTTGATATAAACCGATTTTGATCGAAACTTATGTCAGATATATAGTTCTTCAAAAAATACTTGACACGTGTTTCTTTTTATCGGCAACCATCTACTCTGAAGGGGTGAAAACAGCCCTCAAAGTTGGGGTTCGAGACCATATTTTTTGAGGTATCTCAAACCAGTGGTCGAAAAAATTTGATTTTTTTTTAATTGTGTGTTTTTTAATGGACAAACTAGTCGTGTAAGAAAGTTTCAACAAACGTTTTTTGTTTAAACAATATCTTAAAAATTCGATATCATATTTTTTTGCAGTTTCTTGTATTTATTGTTAGTTAATTTTAATGTAAATTTGGGGATACGTGTTTCAGGATTATCTTTTTTGTCATTAAATGATAATTATTAATTATTTAATAATTAGTAATTATTTGGAAGTTGGGCTTCCTCTCAGATTTTGATGAAATTTAAATATGTTATCAAAATCGGTTTGTATCAGCTGGATACGTTCCCTTGTGAGTCAATTTCGACACAGAGGGCCAGATTCAGTTCGTAAAATGAGCTTACTGATTTATTCAAAGAAACACAGTTTCGTATGTAAACCAACTAAATGAACTTCTCTCGTTTTTCAATGATTCAAAGGTACACGTGTAGTGCTTGAACGTGTTGCAAGCTTTTTCCGCAGAAAGTTGCGAAGCAACGTTCCGGATGTCGTCCCCTAATTTCTCAAGCTCCATCTTCTCCCCGTCACTTACGTCGCGGACGTGTAAAACGCAGCAATTATTCATTTGAGAGTTCGTCAAAGAACAGGTGCAAAGCGTTCGGTGTCGAACCATCAGGAGCTATAAGTACAGCAGCTTCGTCGAATATTCTGTGAAAACCGTGCAGCTACACGTCGAACGCCGGTACGGGGGTGTAGTCAGCCACTTTCGGATGCATAATGCAGTTTCTGGTGTCTCCCATCTGCCTGCCGCCGCCGCCCCCGTTGTGAAAACCACCCCCTCCCCACCGCCTAGCAGCATCGTGACCGGGCTGCGAACTAACGTCCCCATCTTGCGCGCCTTTGCTCTTTACTCTTTCTCGCATGGATCGCCGCCCTTCTTACGCAACCCCTTAATACTGTCTCGTGTCGGCTCCATAAGTCACGGGTACATATAGGATTGGCTAGAGTCTAAAGGTTATCTTCGACGAACAGGTGGAGACGTCGCCCGTTTTGCACGAGTTCCTTCCCACTGAATATTTCGTCTAGTCCCCACGCAATCACCCCCACGATACTCGAAAATCCTGCACCGATCACCATGCTTTATGATTCCACGTGAACACTAGGCTGGTCCTTAGCTATACCTGGTGAAATTTTTTTACGAGATTTTTTCGCGCCCCACGCCCCCCTAAAATTGTGCCTTAAGGTAAGAAAATAATTTCTGCAAAGTTTGAAGTTGATCGGATAAGGGAAAACCGTGCCTCATCGACGTTAAAGTTGCGAAAAACATGAAAGGGTATAGCAGGATAAGCATGGGCCAGCGGCCCCCGCTCCGATTTCCTGACTTCTGTCTTAAAACATAGTTTTATGTCTAAGAAAACATTGTGTAAAATTTCAAATGTCTACCCCCATCGATAAGGGTGATATTGGGGTAAATTCCCCCGCACGTAAATGCACGTATTTGCTACAAAACGAGAGAAGATATCGACATGGGATAAACGGCAAACAAAAGATATAGATATGCTCTACATTCCAGATTTTTTCCAAAATTTTTTGCTAGTTATTTATAGTTGAAAATAATTAATTAATTTTTTGGGAATTTTTTTAACTATCTTCCTCTGGGTTGACACCTACCAAAAAATTATAAATTATTGCTATGATACTGACCTACTTTGTAAACAAATCTCAGAAGTGTCCATTTAGTGGAACAGTGTCAAAAAAATTAAAGTTTACCGGCGAACGCACGGTCTGACCAGTATCGGCACGGCGACCGAATCCCCTTGCGGTGGCTAGTAATGGGAGCGAACGGGAAGTCGGCGGGTGTACGGAAAAGTTGATGCACGTGCCATCGCATGTCTAGATCGCGCTCTGATTGGTCCGTGTTTTTCGTTAATAACTCCTAAACAAAGCCGCGGACGCCATTTTTGTGAAGGAAAATGTCGCTTCAAATGGCCCCAGGAACCTCCCACTTCCGGGAGTTACACTTATTTTAGGACACCCTGTATATTGAACTGAATGAGGTCTCATTCTAAAGAGGAAGGTTAAACGAAGCACGCGTGGGTCCCTTAAATTAGCAGGAAAAATCTTGTTGTGATCGAAAAATACAATAGAATTTCCTGAATTTTTCTTCATTTGTTTTCCCTGCTTTGGACACTCATATTACTAGATATAAACATAATGTAACTAAACTTGGACCCACGTGCGCTTCATTTAACTTTCCTCTTTAGAATGAGCACTCACTGAGCTCAAAATATAGTCGTATGAGGGCGTGAAGTGTGTTCCCGTAAACCCTTGTTTTTGGTCCAAAATCTAGTTAGATTCTAGTAATGTCACGTGGGTACCCTACGTCCTTAAAGTAGGCGTTTCTCAGGCGGAAGTTTTATGCAGACTAATTACAGAATCGTAGCTGCTGGCGGTCCGACTAGAATTTTTGTAGAGTAAAAAGTTAGAAATTGTTTATTTTAACTGCAGATATCTCGTATGAAACAACAGAGAATAACAATAGAGAACGGCAGCGAAGCAGAAGAAGTGTCCCGCGAAATTCGAATATTTGTCAGCGTCCGGGGAATCGGAATAACGGTGCGCAAAAGGAAACCGTTGAAAGCGATTTCCCTCGCAGCATAGATGAAATCGAATGTCCTTTATGTATGCATGTATACAACGAACGTTGACAATGTGATATGCTAAATCGGAAGCATCTGTTTCCTACACAGTCGCCGCCGTCGCCGCGATCTGACCCGGTTGGTATTCAAGCCGAAACCCGCGTGATTTTTCATTCAACACGGGAAATCTACGGCCGGAAGTCTAGAGAGTTTGCCCGTGCACCGTCGACATTTAACCTGATCGATGTTTCCGATTTATCTCGGGCTGATTTCAAGGCCGGTCCACCGGCAAAAACTCGAATTCATTCTCATCCCCGTGAAAATACCGATCCGTGAACGTCGTCGCGTCTCCATATCGATCGCCATGCAAAACCTAGAAACGCGACCAAATCAGTTCCAGGTGATTTATGGTAAATTACCTTCCATCAAAACGAACATTTCTCTGCACTCTCAGACGAAGGAACTCCGGATTACATGGAGCATCGTATAACAAAAGCTTTAGAATTCAAACAACCGGATTTCTAACTTTAAGTAAACGTGCCGAATAAACTTGTTCTCCTGCTGAGTTTTCAACTTCGAATACACGTCGTGCTCTAACAATATCAGCAACAGAGTTCCAACTTGCGTAATATACAGGGTGAGCCACCAAACGTTAGCACCTCAAATATCTTTGTTGTTTTTAAAGATACGTCAAACGTCTGAAGGACGAAGTTGAATGGCAGACTGAGACTGACATTACACCAAAAATATTTTTGTTTTGAATGCAGCGAATACGCGTGTTATTGTATTCCCCCTTGAAGTTAGCCCCCATTTGTTGAATTAACTAATTTCAACAGTTGTGCTGAGCTATGCTAAGTTTGTGCTACACTGTGCTCGAATGTTATAACTATAATATAAAAAATAAGACTAAAATCAACAAAAATGATTTTTTGAGTAGCTCCCCACTTTTTTTCAATTTTCTCAATTGTGCTAGATTTAGATAAGATTATGGATAAAGACATTATGGTAAATAATCGTTTTGGACATCTAATTAACATTTCAGAAAGTAAAAATTATTCACACAGTATATAATTACATTTCTGAGTTGTGCTAGCCTAGCACAACTGTTGAAATTAATTTAATTCAACAAATACGGGGCCAGAACTTCTAGGAAGCCTTATTGCAGTGGTAACGTCTGACGCGTCTGACCATGATTAACGAATTCTACTTTGTGTATTCGGGTTGAGTCACCTAACGCTGTCATCTCAAATATCTTTGTTGTTTTTAAAGATACGTCAAATGTCTGAAGGACGAAGTTGAATAATTGCCTGTGGCTTACATTATACCAAAAATATTTTTGTTTTGAATGCAGCGAGTACGCGTGTTATTGTATTCCCCCTTGAAGTTAGCCCCCCATTTGTTGAATTAAATAATTTCAACAGTTGTGCTGAGCTATGCTAAGTTTGTGCTACACTGTGCTCGAATATTATAACTATAATATAAAAAATAATACTAAAATCAACAAAAATGATTTTTTGAGTAGCCTCCCACTTTTTTTTCAATTTTCTCAATTGTACTAGATTTAGATAAGATTGTGCTAAAACATTACTTATAAAAAATAATAAATAAAGACGTTATGGTAAATAATCGTTTTGGACATCTAATTAACATTTCAGAAAGTAAAAATTATTCTAACAGTATATAATCAGGTGTCTGAGTTGTGCTAGCCTAGCACATTGAAATTAATTTAATTCAACAAGTATGGGGTCGGAACTTCTAGGAAGCCTATTGCAGTGGTAACGTCTGACGCGTCTGACCATGATTAACCAATTCTACTTTGTGTATTCAGGTTGAGTCACCTAACGCTGCCATCTCAAATATCTTTGTTGTTTTTAAAGATACGTTAAATGTCTGAAGGACGAAGTTGAATGGTATAATAGGGCTGACACGATGCAAAAAAAAATTTTGTTTTTATGTCATTTTTTTTAGAGATATCAAGGTCAACTTCATTTTTTTTAATGGTATGAGGTATTTTTTAATACATCAATCGATGCAGCTGGACATTCGTGATCAAAAAGTACTAACCTATGTATGTCGAAAAGTTAGTAATTCAGGAGATATTTCAATTTAAATAACTCAAAAATACCATTCTACGAAATTTTGTGTTTTTCGAGAATTCTCTCTCGAACTTCTCTAACTGCATCAAGGAAAACCATTTTGTGGGATCTCCCTCTTTGACATGGTTCGATAATATTAGAAATTTCGGTAACATTGAAGATAAACCCCCGTTATATTCACCAACGTAACTACTGTAAACTTCAGAATTGAATGGAATTTCAATATTTTGACGAGTTCTGTTATACGAGTTTGATCATAAAATTTAAATAGTGGAAGCGTGCTTCTCGAGTTAGATCGCCGAAGTTGGAAACACAGTTAATTGAAAACATTAATTGAACCGTAATATTGACTTCACCAGAGTCGTGGCTCAACCCATTTAGGAGCCAACGTTGCAAATCGCAATATTTACCTGCGATTTTTTTCGGTAAATTTATACGTATTATTTTGTTTAATTTGCCCACATTGAAGTATTTACAGAAACTACTGTTGTTGTTGAATATACAGAGCGAGTCTTGTAACGCGATGATCTCAAATAACTCGTACGTGATTTATATAATATTTTTTCTCTTCAGATGAACTATGGAATTTTTCGTCAAAAAGTATCATACTAATTATCAGTGGTAATATTAAACTAATAATATTAATTATGTAGTTAAATTACACCAATACCAATAAGTATAACTCGTAAGTGATGTATCTAATATTTTTTCTCTTCGCATGAACCATGGAATTTTGCGTCAAAAAGTATTATACTAATTACCAGTGTTAATATTAAACTAATAATATTAACTATGTAGTTAAATTACACCAATACTAATAAGTATAACTCGTAAGTGATTTGTCTAATATTTTTTCTCTTCGAATGAACTATGTTATAACTATAGTTGCGTCAAAATGTATCATACTAATTACCAGTGTTAATATTAACTATGTAGTTAAATTACACCAATACTAATAAGTATAACTCGTAAGTGATTTGTCTAATATTTTTTCTTTTTGAATGAACTATGTTATAACTATAGTTGCGTCAAAAAGTATCATACTAATTACCAGTGTTAATATTAAACTAATAATATTAACTATGTAGTTAAATTACACCAATACTAATAAGTATACCTCGTAAGTGATGTATCTAATATTTTTTCTCTTCTGATGAACTAGGAAATTTTGCGTCAAAAAGTATCATACTAATTACTAATGTTAATATTAAACTAATACTATTAACTATTTAGTTAAATTAAACCAATACTAATAAGTATATCGCATAATTCATAGAAAAGTGATATAAATGAAAAAACTTTCAGCCATTCCCTACATTACTGGCAATGTTAACGATAACGACGTGGTCGTTTCGCATTGTATATCACAATTTATTAAACCTTCTCCATAAGATTCTAGATCCCCTATGTCGGTCGCTATCGCTGATACGCCGCGATATATTATAGTCCGGCTTTATTGCAGTGCTATATAATTCAAAGTGCAGCTTAAATTTAATTCTCAAAATTGAATTCTGCAACTAGTTTAGGAAGCTCCGACGCCGAGGGGTTCTCTTCTGTTTTACTGCGCTGCGGCCGCGCGTGGGCAAAGCTCGGCACATGGCGTTGTAAATCTCGAGAAGAAGTCGTCGGAAAATTAGCGCCGCTTTCGGCCTCGATGAAGAGCTTTCACGCGATGAAACTGGCCAGCCCGTGTACCGAGGATGGTCGAAGATCTCGAACCACGACTTTTTCCAGACAGAAATTTCAAGATCATGAACCATGATAACGGCACAGTTTCATTACGTTCAATAAACTCAGCGAAATCTTTGTTCTTTAATTGTTAGATTTATCAGAAAATATTATCCACTCTCCGACGGTAACAACAAAATGTTTATTCTTAGTTATATTTTTCTTGTAATACAAAACGTACAAAACGTTCGTACCATAACCTCTCCATTTCTTCCATATTCTGCAGTATTTCAGCTTTAATTTAAATAAAACAATATATAACAAAACTTTTTAAAAACCTCGCTGATATTAAAATGCACTAAAAAGGAGAAAATAATACTTTTTGACATTAGTGACCATAAATAAAAGCGTGGAGTAATTACCTGTAGGCAATTTTTATAAAATTTTCTGCTAAAATGGCAATACACATATAAAATCTGATTTATAATATATGTTGATATAACAGGTTAAAAATATTATGTATATACGATTACAATACTCACGTATACTTAAGTGTGGATCGGAAGTGAGCAAAAGTCTATTAATTACATCCTCGTTACAAGCTTCTCTAAAAAATTTTTAGAATTATTTTCTCTATACAATTCTCTATATAAAATTCTCTAATGCCTTTCGGAAAGGCATACTATTTTATGTATTATGTATTTTATTTATTAAGACATTGTTCCTCTGTCATTAAACTACCTTAAAAGTTAATAAAATTATGGATAACGCAACATTTTTAATGTATACTCTTGATAGAAGCATGGAACTCAGTCATTAATTGTATTTTTGAAACTTTTCTTTACACTTAGCAAGTATGGTTCTTTAGAAGATTATTTACAGTGTTGTTCATCTTGTGAAATACCCAGGACACTATTTTTTTATATATATTTTCAGACGCAATTGCTCTTGAAAATGGTCCACACCTGGATCGAAACGTTAAGTTGAATTTAATTATTGCTAATTTGCTTTGTTTTGCTTTTATTATTGATCGAAACGGTGCGCCGAGAACATATATTTGGTTTAAATTAAAAATTCACGATCGAGAAATGCGTAACTCTCTTGATGGAGTCTGAAATTGTCCGAAATGGAACAGAATGATCGGAACACCATACTGAGCTCCTTCGGTGCGAAGTGGGTCAGTGAAGTAGGGATGAGTCTGAGTGGGAACGCGTAGTGGAGTAGGGAGCGCTGGAGCACGGAGTGGGGATCGCTGAACGCGATGACGTACTACCGAGCATTGTGCAACGAGATGTGACGGTTAATATTTAAATTTTATTTTTCTCCGACACGCACTTCTTTTTCAAATTTGTTTTGTAATATTACATTGTCACCTAATTCTGTACTCTGTTTAAAGTTTCAAGTCTCTAGCTCATCGGGAAGTGGTTTAAAATTCAATTACAAGATTTGACGCATACAATCACATCGATGCGGCAAGCTAATACAAGCATGGTAAAAAGAAATTATTCCAATTTCTTCAAATCGATGTGATTTAACATAATTCACTACGCCTGACAGGACCACAAAGTTTGATAATCAAGTAGATTTTGTCGAACAAATTAAAAAAATCCAGATTTAATTTCAGGAATTCAATGGCTCAAAGGTTATGCGTTGTAAATTAATATTATTCGCGACGCCAAAGTGAATTTTCCTAGCGAAAGTTATTAAAGGATCCAGACGTTTGCCATAGAACTCGCTTTGAATTGCACGCGTAGTTGCGTCGCACGGGTGCGTATTCACACGACGTATGAATAAATCAAATTACGTCTACGTACATACTCAAAGCATTCGTGTTCGAAAACCCCGTCAACCGTGAATGAGTAACCCACCGGTGGAGTAACAGGCGGCGTGAATTGTACATTTAGTTGTCGTCGAAACCGGAGAAAGATCCTATACATATCTTATGCATTTGTATAGCTTGAATTAACTGTTACCTTCAAATACAAATCAAACCAAAGTTATATTATTCAATTCATGATTCACTTCTGGTTAGGCCACAGGACTTCTAAAACCACCATACCAAGAATAGAAAAATCATAGTAATTTAGTTAATTAGACCGACACTGCAGAAGGTAATAATTAAGTACGCAATTATTTCTACAGTAAAGAGCTGCTGTTCCGTTTAAGGGAGCAAAAATTTTGAAATCTTTAAATTCAATCTCGTAGATTTTGACGAGGAAATGCCGAAACTCTATGTTTCAATCCTAGGAAATAAGTGGTGTAAAAGTTATGTGTGTTTATAGTTCACCGATTCTCACAGTCTAACGTCTAACTAGAACGGCTATCCTTGAGATGTTATTCCATTTTCTTAGAATTTTTACAACTGTATCTATTGAAAATACTTGGGGCCATTCACTGATTTATTTATCAATCATTATTTTTAAACATATTTTTTGAAGCGCCTCTTGTAGAATTTATAATTTTTCTACGTTATTTTTTATGTCACATGTGTGCAATTCTGTGGAGCAATGCATTTTAATCAAATTTATGTTCATGGTTAAATATTCTCCCTTTGGAGGAACGTTTTCTGAATTCGGTAATTTATCAATCTTTTTAAACATATTTATGGAAATGCCTCTTGCAGATTTAATAATATTTCTACGTAATTTTTTAAGTCGCATCTGTGCCATACTGTGGAGCAATATATTTTAAAAAATTCATGTTCATGGTTAAATATTCTCCCTTTGGAGGAACGTTTTCTGAAATTGTTAATTTATCAATCTTTTTAAACATACTTTTTTGAAGCGTCCCTTGTAGAATTGATAATATTTTTACGTAATTTTTTAAGTCGCATGTGTGCAATTCTGTGGAGCAATGTATTTTAAAAAATTCATGTTCATGGTTAAATATTCTCCCTTTGGAAGGAAGTTTTCTGAAATCGGTAATAACATTTAAAAAATTATAAATATTATAAAAAATATTAAAATATAATAAAATATTATAAAAATATTTTTGGGAGGTCTTCTTGCAGATTTGATAATATTTCTGAGTTATTTTTTAAGTCGCATCTGTGCAATTCTGTGCAGCAGTGTATTTTATTAAAATTTATGACGATGGTTAACAGGGCCGCCGCGTGGGTGCAAGTCTCCACGTGCAAAAGAAATTTAGTGTGCCTTTTCATACATGAAAATGATTTGAGTGACCCTTTTTTTAGCAAAAATATGTGTTTACGGTAGTCATTGCTAGGCGCCCTTGCCCGTATATGTTGCGGCGCCCCTTTGATAAAGCGTCCGAGTGCTGCGCACAACCTGCACAACCACACGCGACGGCCCTGATGGTTAAATATTCTCCCTTTGGAAGCACGTTTTCTGAAATCGGTAATTTCCCGAGGAATCTTCTCTCCGGCGCGATTCCCTGTCCCTTCCCTCATTGAAACTTTCTTTCGCCATTAATTCCAGGGCTCCGGAACGCCTAAATCACCGTCGCCTCGCGAAAACTTCGCGCTCGACTTCTTGCGCGGAGCGAGCACGAGCGCGAACACGAAGCACCGCGTAATTCCCGAAAAGGATGGTATACATAATCCATTTTCGGGATTCCAAAGCGGTCACGGAACTCCTTGCGAAGCCGCGTAATGTCGAATTTGTTTTTGTTAACGAGTATTACGTACATTATAGCGGACAGTGTCGGCACGCTTTGTGGACCGGCCGGGCAGTTAAACCGATTTGCGGAACGGAAATTCGCCAGGTATTATATCGTCGTTTAGCCCGACGTCGCCCCACCCCACTAATCCATTTACGGTCGACATTAGCAGACTTAGACAATAGACGAACTCTATCGCATTAACCTCGGGAGCACTCTATTATCTGACGCACTCTTAAGTGATAGGCGGCAGTCGGTTGATTGTACCAACGAGCAAAATCACCACTAACCAGTCACCTCTTTCCGAGGAACTCACCGTACGAATATAACGCGGTCAATCCTCTTATCGCACGATATTCTGCTGCACATTACCTTGCGTAGCTAGAAATTTTTTCCTTTTTTTTTCATGTGATCCTGTATTTTGGCCAAAAATTTGAATTTCTCAAATTTAATCTTAGGATGAACTTCCGAAAGCGATAACCCTCCGATTTTTGTTATACTCTGGAACCATATGCACTTTGATGTACTGATTACGAATGTGATAGTGAAAATTGGCGCAAAACTTATTGTAATGGAGGAGACTATTAAAAGACCATAAAAATCATAGTTTTTTACATTTATTTTAGTAAACAATGGTAATTTTGAAAAGTACTTCAAATAAAAGTTGAAGGTGTCATCGAAATACACATTTTATGTCACGCTGATTTTTGTCATAAAGACAGTCGTTTTTTAGAAAAACGTTATTAAATGTTCAAAACTTCATATAGCTCACATAACCTGGATTCGAAAATCAGCCAAAATATTGGGTTTACGTAAAATGTGTATACAACCTTTTTGTACAGCTTTTTATGAGCTTCATTTTTTGTTTAAAACTTTTTTCTCCAAAATCAATAATTTCGAAAATATTTGGTAAAAAGTGTCAAAACTTTGAAGGGGTCCTGGGGGCAAACAAGGCTCTGTCGCAAAAAATCCCTTTAGGGATTTTCTTCTCTAATCATGGATAAGTTTCGTCAAAAATTTCAGCAGAATCGAAGAGTTATCGCTTTCGAAAGTACACTCTAAATTTTTATGTATAATATCTTTAGTTTCTTGAGAAACACTTTCCGTGTAATAGTGCTCCTGCCCAACTGATTCGGCTAGCGCCAGCTGTTGCAGAGTACGTTTTTTAAAAAGTGAAACGTCTTTTGGCGCGGTAGGCGTAAAACCGATTTGGCGATGTAACGGAAATACGTAACGGAAGTGGCTAGCGCGCTGACTCTCATGCGGGTCGTCGTTTAACTATACAAGGCAACATATTCAGTTGACACAAACCGATTTTGACGAAACTTATGTGAGATATAGTTCTTTGAAAAGTATTTGACATATGTTTCTTTTTATCTGCAACCATCCACTTTGAAGGGGTGAAAACAGCCCTCAAAGTTGGGGTTCGAAACCATATTTTTTGAAGTATCTCAAACCAGTGGTCGGAAAAATTTGATTTCTTTTTTAATTGTGTGTTTTTTATTGGACAATGTAGTCGTGTAAGAAAGTTTTAACAAAGAACTTTTAACACCCATTTTGAAGGGGTGAAAACAGCCCTCTAAGTTGGGTATCAGAACCATATTTTTTTAGATATTTTGGAAACCAGTGGTCTGAAACATTAAGTGTTTTTATGTGGTGGAAATCACTAGACTGGGGATTTTTGTGCAAAATGAAGATTGTCTTCATCAACTGCTGCAACTTTCTTCCTCTCTTCAACAATTTTAATACGGTACTAGACTGCAAGAAGTTTCACTTCTGTCGCGCGTATGTGTTTTTATGTGGTGGAAGTAACTAGACTGCGGATTTTTGTGCAAAATAAAGATTGTCTTCATCAACTGCTGCAACTTTCTTTCTCTCTTCAACAATTTTAATATGGTACTAGACTGCAAGAAGTTTCACTTCTGTCGCGTGTGGTTTTCGACGCGTATGTGTTTTTATGTGGTGGAAGTCACTAGACTGGGGATTTTTGTGCAAAATGAAGATTGTCTTCATCAACTGCTGCAACTTTCTTTCTCTCTTCAACAATTTTAATATGGTACTAGACTGCAAGAAGTTTTACTTCTATCGCGCATGGTTTTCGATGCATATGTGTTCTTATGTGGTGGAAATCACTAGACTGCGGATTTTTGTGCAAAATGAAGATTGTCTTCATCAACTGCTGTAACTTTCTTCCTCCCTTCAACAATTTTAATATGGTACTAGACTGCAAGAAGATTCACTTCTGTCGCGGGTATGTGTTTGTATGCGGTGGAAATCACTAGACTGTGGATTTTTGTGCAAAATGAAGATTGTCTTCATCAACTGCTGCAACTTTCTTTCTCCCTTCAACAATTTGTATAGGTACATTGAGAGTAACATATGAGCATTCTTAAATTGTCTTAATGGTTCCACTGTTTTAAATTACATCTACCGATTTTTGTCATAAATGCATCAAATCCTTGGACTAGTAATCAGTCGTTACGGATTTCATACCCACCCTGTGTATCGATCGGTCGGTCGAATCTGTGCGCAAGTCCAGGCATGAAAGTAAAAAAGAAAAATCCGGTAAAATCCATCAAAAGAAGACAAGCCTAATATTTATTAGTACGCTAAACTTTGAGGCATCCTTTCGAATTTATGGTAAAATTTCAATACTCTGGAATGTATATTGTGCTAACAACGAGCACCAATCTTTCTTGCATTCGTAAGGGAACTGGCTCACTTATTTCCAGCAGAAGTAGGTACTTCTTTCTTCGTTTCTCGGGTTTCGCTATTTTCGAAGCAATCCATCGGGACGGTTTTCCCGTCCATAGATACAATTTTCCTTCAAAGGAGAATGCGTTTCTGTGGCACCAGTTTCGTTCCCAGATTGGCCGTTTCTAAAAGAGCAGAACTACTTCAACAACTCTTGCCTGAAGATCGAGAAACAGCCGCGGAAGTCGAACGTTTCGAGTACGAATCTTCATTGCGGATGCTTCAAAAGTTTTTCACGCCGTTGCGTCGAGTCCTCGCGGAACGATGCGGAATTTTCACGATGAAACTTTCGGTGGCCTTACGAATGCCGGGAGAAAGTGTTCCGCCTGTTCACAATCTGTGCGTTTCCTTGTTAATTATTTGGCAGGCTGATGATTGTGCAGCTGGTACGATCCAAGTATTCTTAGGACATTTTCTCTTTCGTTCTCCGGTGTACGCTCTGTTGAAATCAAAATTATTCGTGACACGCATTTACCAGTATACAGGGTGGTACTTTATATGGTAAGGACACCTAAACATCTCTTCAGATCATTGTGGCGCAACAAATATTTGTTACGTAATGTGTATGGTATTAATCGACCCATATCTGGCCAGAATATTTTTTCCAAAAATCATTTTTTTCGAAGTTATTAAAATCATCGGTGTTTTTTGATGCATAACTACATTTTTTTAATTGCATTCAAATGACTTGGATCTTCGAAAATAGGCATTCCTTTGTCTGGTAAGGCCACCTAAACATCTCTTCAGATCATTGTGGTGCAACAAATATTTGTTACGTAATGTGCATGGTGTCGATCCTGATAAGAATATTTATTTCTAAAAATCATTTTTTTCGAAGTTATCAAGGTCATCGGTGTTTTTGAATGCATAACTACATTTTTGTAATTGCATTGAAATAACTTGGATCTTTGAAAATAGGCGCTTCTTTGTGTGGTAAGACTATCTACATATCTTTTCAGGTCATTGTGGTGCAACAAATATTTATCACGTAATGTGCATGGTGTCGATCCTGATAAGAATATTTTTTCCAAAAATCATTTTTTTCGAAGTTATTAAGGCCATCGGTGTCTTTTAATACACAACTACATTCTTTTTAATTGCATCGTACATCTGATTAAAAAGTGCATTCAGATATGTATTGTAACGTGACATTCAAATGACCTTGATTTTCGAAAATCGGCGTTCCTTTGTGTGGTAAGGCCACCTAAATGTCTCTTCTCATCATTGTGGTGCAACAAATATTTGTTACGTAATGTGCATGGTGTCGATCCTGATAAGAATATTTTTTCCAAAAATCATTTTCTTCGAAGTTATTAAGGCCATCGGTGTCTTTTAATACACAACTACATTCTTTTTAATTGCATCGTGCATCTGATTAAAAAGTGCATTCAGATATGTATTGTAACGTGACATTCAAATGACCTTGATTTTCGAAAATCGGCGTTCCTTTGTGTGGTAAGGCCAACTAAATGTCCTTCAGACCATTGTGGTGCAACAAATATTTATTACGTAATGTGCATGGTGTCGATCTTGATAAGAATATTTTTTCCAAAAATCATTTTTTTCGAAGTTATTAAGGCCATCAGTATTTTTTAATGCATAACTACATTCTTTTTAATTGCATCGTGCATCTGATTAAAAAGTACATTCAGATATGTATTGTAACGTGACATTCAAATGACCTTGATTTTCTAAAATCGGCGTTCCTTTGTGTGGTAAGGCCACCTCAATGTCCGTCAGACCATTATGGTGCAACAAATATTTATTACGTAATGTGCATGGTGTCAATCCTGACAATTATATTTTTTTTCAAAAATCATTTTTTTCGAAGTTATCAAGGTCATCGGTGTTTTTTATACATAACCACATTTTTTAACTTACATTGGCATTGACACCGTGCACATTACGTGACAAATATTTTTGGCGGAGGAACTGTACCGCGCAGTGTACCTTCGAGTTCGAAGGTTAATTCGAGCAGTTACGCTCGAGGACACCGTCGCCATTTCCTGGAGGGAGTTCGTCCGCCGAGTCGCTCTGTTGCTTGTGCTCCGAAATGTAGTCGGGTGAGAATTGATTTGAGCGAAAATCCGTGGAGACGCGGACGCGATATTTCCGGGAATAAAAAGCAGATGCTTCGTCGGATTCTCGCGATGCTCTCCGGAGGATAGCGTTCCCGGTGGCGACGCGGGACGCTGCGATTGGTTGGCGGAAGCGTTTTCCGTGCGGAACCGGGCCGTTTCATTAAACTGAAAGCGACGACGCGACGACGACGGGGTGATTCACGTCGTCCAACCAGGCCAATTAAAAGAAACGAAGCAGGTTTACGGGGGGTGGAAGACAAAAGCCACGGTGTGCCACACCGCGTACCACCGACTCGCAGTTGTGCAATGAGAATTTCCATGGAGGCCGGCCCCTTCGAATTTCGAGTGGGACCGTGCAGCTTCAGAGGTGTTCCGAATTTTTCAGCATTTCAATCTCCAACGAGAATGCCCATTCGTCGATGAACAACCGAATGTGCAAGACGGGAGTTGATTTTTCTCGCCGACCAATTCAACGCGGACGAAACAGGTCCCGCTCGCGCACACGTCATTTTCATCCCCCTCCCCTCTCTACCTCTTCGTTAATCAAACACAACAGGTTGGGCTCGCATTTTGCAGCCGGGTCGAAACTGAAACGAGCACTTTTGACATCGTGCACGCGATATTCCCCCAGCTGGAATGCTAAGCACCTGAGGCTGGCCCGGAAATAATGGCCAACGAAACCCTAGCGCGAAATATGCACCGAAACACCGTCCGCTATCGTTCAAAGAGAACGTTGTTCAATCATTAGCACGAGTTGGTTCCATCATTACGGTGCAAAAAATGAATTTCATTCGACGGGTCATTGACACGTGTACGCGAAGATTCATCGGTGACTTCGTTTATCTAGATCAGTGATTCCCAACGGGGTCTATATTGACCCCTAGGGGTCGATTCCGAAATGCAAGGGGTCCATGTCAGCAGGGCCGTCGCGTGGGTACGAGTCGCCCGTGTGCAGAAGAAATTGAGTGCGCCCTCTGCAGACATGAAAATGATTTGAATGACATTTTTTTGAATTTAGCGAATCTGTTTACTGTTAATGTTGTGGTGCCCCTTTGATGAAGCGCCCGTGTGCGGCGCACAACCTGCACAACCGCACGCGGCGGCCCTGCATGTCAGCGAAAACAAAAATTTGGGGTGCATGAAATGTAAATGGGGGTCCACGAGTGTTCCGTAGCAAAAGAACGAAACACGTGGAGTCTTCGTCGACAAGGTTTGTGACACGGACGATGCGAGAAGGCTACTTTTGAGATTAAGGCATATTCTACATTTGACGACCATTTGGCATGCAACGTTTGTTTCCATCTTCGTCAATAGCCGCGACGTATCATAAATAGACTGCGGATCTTTATGCATTTATAATATATCGAAATATTCAAGGTATATGCAAAATATATGCAAGATTTATGCAAGGTATATGCAAAATATATGTATAGGGAATGTATGTACGGATCTGTAAAATAGTAATTATTTTACTGTTTTATTTATTATAATTTAAATTACAATATACAACAATACAGTAAATTATCCATATAAGTCCCTAGCACGGGTCTGCCGAAGGACATTTATGCAGCACAGACTTCGATTACCATATTTGTGGCATTTTTCCAATGCAAAATGATACCAAACATGATATAATTCCGATGATATTTAGGTGTGTAATAGACAGTCAAAGTTTTGGGCGCAAGGAGGGACAGCGAGCCTTTGAAATCTGCTGGCGACTACGACTCTCTGCGTCTCTTTCTTTCCCATACGCTATCCTACGCGCCCGAAACTTTAACTGTCTATTACACAAGTATATATCATCGGAATTATATCATATGTGGTATCATTGTTCTTAGAAAAATGCCACAAATATGGTAATCGCAGTCTCATAAAAAAATAATGAAAAATAAGGAAGTGTCCAAATTTGGATTTCCTAACCCTATCCTATGCGCCCGAAACTTTAACTGTCTATTACATAAGTAAATATTATCGGAATTATATCATATGTGGTATCATTGTTCTTAGAAAAATGCCACAAATATGGTAATCGCAGTCTCATAAAAAAATAAGGAAGTTGGAAATTTGGATTAGGCGGTCTCACAGAGACACCCGAGCCGCATGATGTCATACTTCTCGGCGACCGAGGCCTCTCGAGTTTCGCGGCTCCTCAAGAGGGTATACCCCGCAGTAGTGGGGATAGCTCCGGGACTTTTAAACGCCACACTTTTAAGACATTTATGGATATTTTACTGTAGTTTTTTCTATATTTTCGACCGTAAATTGATGCCTCTTGTCTGTTAAAATTAATTTGTACGCTGAAAAAGAGCGTTCCACATCACATGATATACTTTTATTATTAAATTATTAAACCTAACGAAGTTGAAGCCAAAGATTGAAAATTTGCTATTAAAGCATCAGGCTCAACCCTCCCATTAAAAGCAATTATTATATATATATAATAAAAAATATATATAAATATATTAATTTCACATTTTAATTAATAAATGTATAAAACTTAACATGTGTTTTTTTATCTTTTTCATTCTACAGTTAAACCTATCAAAGTGAGTAGCACTGTGTCAGCTGTCAAAAACATATTTGAAGTTGATGAATTTGTAACAATTCAATATTAGAATGGCGGGGGGTCTATCCAAAACAGAAAGTATTGGCAAGTGGTCTACGAGAGAAAAAAGTTTGGGAACCTCTGATCTAGATTTTGCATACTATTTATTGTAATATACAGCCGAATACATTTTGAGAAATCAGTTGTCCCTTTATGACAGCAATGTACAGGGTGTTCGTTTGAAAACGTCGCAGCCAAATATTTCGAAGGGGAAAGAGGGGCGCAGTATCAGTTTATTATTTTATTTCGAAGGGCAACTGTATTTTTCCAAATGGAAACCAATAACTTTTATCATGGGCAATTTTTTGTACGTGAAAAGACCAGTAATTTTCGTAGGATGCATTTTTTATCCTCGCACTAGTTTCGGAGGTATTTAAAGAAAAGTAGAGCGACGATAACTGGAAAACATCAACGGAACAAGTGTACCTCGTAAAATTCATTAATTATCGAATTCTAGATATTTCAATGGAATGAATTAATTTGTAAAACTTTTTCATTTTCCCTTACGGAACTGTGAATTGCTTCCTATTTCGTTTTGTCCGGGGCTTAATTTAACGGTCCTCAAAAAGAAATTCATACGGTTGTCCTGTTTCCTTTGCACGAGCGAGAGAACGTGCGAGAATTTCAGCTATTTCAAATATTCTCGCGACAGCTTCACCGAACAAGGTGTGTTTGACTGTATTATAACAGAGAGCACTCGAAGGGAATTTCCACTATGGCGCGTTACCTCAGCGTAATAAAACGTTTGTGCCATTCTTTTAACAGCACTTCAGCAATTTCACATAACCTCGATAAAGTATTATGTAACGTTATATTTAGTAACAATGAAAAACGTGAACATTTTATTTTTACATAGATGCTTGGTGAACACGTACGATGTGATACCTCTTCTCCGATTTCGGTGACCTTGAAATACATTGTCAAGGTCACCATTCTGAACAATATTCTCCTTTAGCGATATTATAGATATACAGTGGCTCACGAAAGTATTCGAACGCTTACATTTACAAATCTCAATGAATAATATAAAATGTACTAAACTAATCTGTATAGAACAATTTGGTATCTATAGTAAGGGTGAAGGGCGAAACTTCCGTTTATAGCAAAACTCAGAATTCGATGAAATTTTGAAGATAGGTTCTTTTTTTACTAAAATGACGATTGCCAGAAGGATTTTTGGCGCATCGAAAAAAATTTTTTTTTCATTTCAATGTCAATACTTCTAGAAAGTATTACTTTGGAAGATAGTTTAATTTTAAAATTACGATTCCCTGAGGATTTCGAATCATACTGAGCTGGTGTTCCATGCTGTGCATGTTTAATTATTAATTTCTACATATTACTTTTGGAAATGAAAACCGGTGGTCGAACTTTAGAAAATCCAAATGGACCAGAGTTTTTGAAACCACAAAAGCTTTGCCCAACATCGTTTACACTAAACGAGCACGAATTCCTCGATGCGAGGCGAACGAGCATACGTTCGTTAGGTCTGAACGCACCTTAACAAAAACTCACTTTACATTTCGCGATTCGTTCGTCTGTCGATTTTTTTTCAGGTCTAACGATCCTGGAACGCTCTTCTGAATTGAACGTTCCTGCGCACGGGGAACACGTCGCAATGAAACCGTGAACATCGGCCCGACAATTTCGCGCGGGCTTTATTAAAAGTTCACGAAACACCAAATGTTTGCATATCTCGTCCCTGTTTCTCTACCTCGTTTAGCATTGAAAAGGTCCACCCCCGGATTCGGAGCGCTCCACGGACGAAACTATCCTCCATTTCACTTTAATTTGTTTGGAATTGGATTTTATGGTTTCCATCGGTCGTCAGTAGGTACACGAATAAATGAATTCCCCGCCAAATTGAAGAGACTATAAAACTAGGTATTTAGCACAGCGCCTTATTAAACGGAAAAATACTGGCAGTAATACCGTTTCGGTTCTGCTTGGTTTCTATAGGGATTTTCAACACTGCCCATTGCTAACTGAAAACCAGCTGTGGATGCTGTGAGGATGTAAAATATAAACGTTTCATGTACCAATCTAGATTGAATAAACAAAAAAGACTTTTTTAAAAACCACGTTTATATTAAAATGAACGAAACGGAGAAAATAATTTTTTTTGACATTAGTGACTATAAATAAAAGTGTAGAGCGCCCACGAAGCTTATTCTGTATTATTATTGTATGATTATTATTTATTATTGTGTATTATTATTATTATTATGTATTATAATACACATATAATAAAAAATTTTATATATTTACGTCGAAGTAAAAGGATATAATATATTGTGTACAAATATTTAATTTTAACAATTTTATATATATAGTTACTTCGAAGTAAAAGGATATAATGTATTTTGTAAAAATATTTCATTTTATCAAATTTTATATATACTTACTTCGAAGTAAAAGGATATAATATATTTTGTAAAAATATTTCATTTTATCAAATTTTATATATATATATTTACTTCGAAGTAAAACGATATAATATATTTTTTAAAAATATTTAATTTTAACAATTTTTTATATATATATATTTACTTCGAAATAAAAGGATATAATATATTTTTTTTAAATATTTCATTTTAGCAGTTTTATATATATATAGTTACTTCGAAGTACAAAGAGGATATAATATATTTTTTAAAACTATTTCATTTTAACAATTTTATATACATATTTACTTCGTAGTAAAAGGATATAATATATTTTGTACAAATATTTCATTTTAACAATTTTATATATATATATATATATATATATATATATATATATATAGTTCGAAGTAAAATGATATAATATATTTTGTAAAAATATTTCATTTTAACAATTTTATAAATATATATATTTACTTCGAAGTAAAAGGATATAATATATTTTGTACAAATATTTAATTTCAACAATTTTATATATATAGTTACTTCGAAGTAAAAGGATATAATATATTTTGTAAAAATATTTCATTTTAACAATTTTATATATATTTACTTCGAAGTAAAAGCATATAATATATTTTGTACAAATATTTCATTTTAACAATTTTATAAGTATATATATTTACTTCGAAGTACAAAAAGGATATAATATATTTTGTAAAATTATTTCATTTTAACAATTTTATAAATATATATATTTACTTCGAAGTAAAATGATATAATATATTTTGTAAAATTTTAACAATTTTATAAATATATATATTTACTTCGAAGTAAAAGGATATAATATATTTTGTAAAAATATTTCATTTTAACAATTTTATAAATATATATATTTACTTCGAAGTACAAAAAGGATATAATATATTTTGTAAAATTATTTCATTTTAACAATTTTATAAATATATATATTTACTTCGAAGTAAAATGATATAATATATTTTGTAAAAATATGTCGAAGTAAAAGGATATAATATATTTTGTAAAAATATTTCATTTTAACAATTTTATAAATATATATATTTACTTCGAAGTAAAAGGATATAATATATTTTGTAAAATTATTTCATTTTAACAATAAATATGTATATATATATATATATATACGATCATTGTTAAAAGAGATGCAGTGGAAAAAAGAACCCTGATTTATGCGAATTATCTAACCTCGATTAAGCGATGAAAATGTTTCAAATAATGTACCACAACGCTATGGGAGCAAATATGAATATGCACCAATTACATCCTGTGATGTAGAATGTGCTTTTTCAGCATATAAATCAATATTAACTAACAAGCGGTAACGATAATTATGGTGTTTCCGCATAAATAAATTGTTAATTAAAACACAATTGATAAATATCTCGTTTTATTAGTTCCGATTATATGTTACGTGCATGTTTGCCTTATCCTATGTGCATATTTGCATTATGCTTTTTGCATATGTCACGTGCATAAAGATCCGCAGTCCAGTTATAAATAAACAAATCTGAATATGTATTTATTGAAAACCCCAATTTTTGCCTATAGTCCGACTTATCATTGAGTTATACTAATAACTTCCGCAAAAATTTGCGCCTGTATATTTCAGTGAACGTAATGTTCTTTATTAATTAATCGACTGTCCGACAGTAGTGAACCATGATCTGCATGTGTGATGCTCATACGAGTTAAGTAGACATCGCCGTAGTATTACTCACTTCGAACTCATTTCGACGTCCCATTCAAGGAAGCCACATTGAACAGTCGGTGCATTGGAAATGCTCCATATGGTTGAGCCAGAGCTAGAATCTTCGGATATTCGAAGTTATTAATACCTCGCAGTGCAGCCACTTGAAAGATCAGCCCGAATTTCAAGCGATCAAAATTACCCCGAATATTCAAATGGCATTCGATTCTGAACGGATTCGGCCGCGATATTAATTCTATTCGCATTTCGAATAGTTCCGCCAGTTTATCTTTGATTGGATTCCAGCCACATACATAGTGAGATTGCGATTGTCATTTCTATACGTATAGCCAGTGACCCTCGTATCATAAAGCAAAAGGGAATTTGCTCGCTTACCAACCCGGAAACGTTTGAAATATATACAGTCGTGGACGAAATTAAGCGAACAGGCTTAATCAGCAACAAAAAATCAATGCAATTTAAAACATAATTTGAATAAACCAGAATTTTATGGAATATTTAAATTAGCAAATGTACTTTAATGAAACAAACAATATTAATAATAACAATTAATATAATAGTATGTATTATCATTAATCAAGATAGAATTTTTAGTGGTTAAAATTAAATGAACATTTTAGAAATATTTAGAGAATAAGCATCTAGTATTTGGTGTTGTAACTTCTTTCTTTAATTACTGTTTCTATTCGTTACCGGCGAACCTTTGAAATGTGCTGGCGACTACGACTCTCTGCGTCTCTTTCTTTCCCATACGCTATCCTACACGCCCGAAACTTTAACTGTCTGTTACACAAGTAAATATTATCGGAATTATATCATATGTGGTATCATTGTTCTTAGAAAAATGCCACATATATGGTAATCGCAGTCTCATAAAAAAATAATGAAAAATAAGGAAGTTGGAAATTTGAAACTCTCGAGTTTCGCGGCCCTTCAAGAGGGTATACCGCGCAGTAGTGGGGATAGCTCTGGGACTTTTAAAGACATTTTAAGACATTTATGGATATTTTACTGTAGTTTTTTCTATATTTTCGACCGTAAATTGATGCCTCTTTTCTCTGTTAAAATTAATTTGCACGCTGAAAAAGAGCGTTCCACATCACATGATATACTTTTATTATTAAATACTATTATTATTAAATTATTAAACCTAATGAAGTTGAAGCCAAATATTGAAAATTTGCTATTAAAGCATCAGGCTCAACCCTCCCATTAAAAGACATTATTATATATATATAATAAAAAATATATACAAATATATTAATTTTACATTTTAATTAATAAATGTATAAAACTTAACATGTGTTTTTTTATCTTTTTCATTGTACAGTTAAACCTATCAAAGTGAGTAGCACTGTGTCAGCTGTCAAAAACATATTTGAAGTTGATGAATTTGTAACAATTCAATATTAGAAAGGCGGGGGGTCTACGCAAAACAGAAACTATTGGCAAGTGGTCTACGAGAGAAAAAAGTTTGAGAACCTCTCCTCAAGTTAGAAACGTTTGAAATATATACAGTCGTGGACGAAATTAAGCGAACAGGGTTAACCAGCAACAAAAAATCAATGCAATTTAAAACATAATTTGAATAAACCAGAATTTTATGGAATATTTAAATTAGCAACTGTACTTTAATGAAATAAACAACAATATTAATAATAACAATTAATATAATAATATGTATTATCATTGATCCAGATTGTGTACAATTTTTAGTGGTTACAATTAAATGGACATTTAGAAATATTTAGAGAATAAGCAACTAGTATTTGGTACATAAATTGATCCATCAATTTATTGAAAATTTAATTGCAATTCGTTTAAACTGTTTTTACTGTTTTGTTATGACGTTTCTCTAATGGTATTTCCGAATCGAATAAGCTCCATACATTTTCTATAGCATAAAGTTCTGCACTTTGGGAAGATCAATCAAGAACATCCATCCCACAATCGTGTAAAAATTTGCTCGTTCTCTTTGCTGTATGCTTTGGATCATCAACGAAAAAATTATGATTCCATTGTTTTTTGTTCGTAAATCATATGTCATAAATCATAAGTCATAGACAAATTTTGAGACAAGAATTGAAATCAGCGTGGAAAAATCTACGAGAAATGATGTGTAAAAAAATTTTCCGCGCGTGATATTGGAAAAACCACAATTTTCTTAAAACTGCGCAAGTTTAACGAATTTTGTTTCAAGGTTAAAAAACATTCGTACCACGATATCCATAATTATCCCATATTTTGCAAAATTTTCGCTTTAATTAAAAATAAATTCATTCCTCTATCAAAAGTTCTTTGATTTGGTCACAGAATCAATCCGCTGTTGCCGCGCTCTGATTGGTCCGTGTTTTTCGTTAATAACTCACAACAAATTCACGACCGACATTTTTGCAAAGAGAAATGTCGCTTCAAATGACCTCAGGAACCTCCCATTTCCGGATGTTGAAGGAATTTTGGGACACTCTGTATAAATTCATCCGCAGCCATTCTGTTGTTGCATCATGTCTCGACCGGAAAAGTTCTCGCTACGAATCAAAGCGATACCGCCCACCGGTAGAAATCGGGCAATGTAATCTAAAGTTTTCAGCATCGGTAAATGGTCGACTGTGTATTTCGGTGTTTAAGTTTCGCCGTTAAGTTGTTAATTCGCGTAATTAATTTCTTGGGGTTTAACAGGCCGGCCGGAAACTTAGCGTGATTCGAAACTCGTGAGTCGGGGTCGTAAATCTAATTAATGGTTGGTTAAGTGTGACTGCGATGTTAAGGGGCCGAAAGTCTGAGAAGGCAAACTTTTGGGAATGATGAAGGAGATAGTGGTTAAGAGAATGAACTTCGGTTTGTTGTGCCAAAGTGTCTGGTAATTAAACAGTTCAGGCCGCGTCGTGAACGATGATGCAGCACGAAAATTCGAGTTCCGGGACGCGGACAATTTTTTTTTGCAACCATTCGAATAATAAAACTAACACCATATCCACTTTTAGGGTACAGATTGTGGAACAGAATCTACCGTAGTAGCACAAAATATTGTATACACATTCCTATAATATTGAAAAGAGAGTCAATCATTTTTTAATATTCAAATATTCATATAATATTTATTTTATATTAAGTAACAAATATCTTTTTTTTTTAATATACAGAGAATATCTATTTCATGTTACGAGAAAAATATTTTTTTCTAAACATTAAGTGCATCTTTATTTTATATTAGAAATAGACTATTTTTTCCTAATATACAGATAATATTTATTTCAAATTATAAGCAAAATGTTTTAGTCTTATTATAAAATGAATCTTCATGTGATATTAGAAATAAAATATTTATTTAACTATGCACATAATATTTATGTCATATTATTAAAAAAATATTTTTTTTCATTATAAAACGAATCATTATTTCACATTAGAAATATAATATTTTTTCCTAATATACAGATAATATTTATTTCATATTATGAGCAAAATGTTTTAGTCTTATTATAAAATGAATTTTTATGTGCTATTAGAAATAGAATATTTATTCCTAATATACAGATAATATTTAGTTCATATTATGAGACAAATGTTTTAGTCTTATTACAAAATGAAACTTTATGTGATATTAGAAATAAAATATTTATTTAACTATGCGAATAATATTTATGTCATATTATTAAAAAAATATTTTTTCTCATAATAAAACGAATCTTTATTTAATATTGAAAATAGAATATTTTTTCCTAATATACAGATAATATTTTTATTTCATCCCATGAAAAAAATATTTTTTCTCATAAAATGAATCTTTATGCAATATTATAATAGGAATAGAATTTTTTTTTTAATATGAAGGAAATATTTTATGCTTATCATGGAGAAATATTTGTTCCTGAATATGATACGAAGTATAATGTTGACTTTTAATTTACTTTGAATTTGTGTTTGTCACTTAATCGACTTACATTTATGTTACAAAAACATTAATTAAGTAATGTTCTCAAACCTGTCTTTATTGAAAAAAATGCTCATTATATAGTTTTCGTACTCAATTTACACAAATCAGTTTTTGTTATAACAATAATGTCAAAACGGTGTTTACGTTTACTACGTTGGTGTCGTGAAGCGCTTGAGCATCTTCAATAAAGACAGATTTTGAAAATATCTTGAGAACAAGATAATTTAATAATTTTTTGCTATTTTTCCTTAATAATTTTTTACGCAGAATAAACAGAGAAATCGATCAGTACAACAAAAAAATATGCATTTCTACTTAAAGAAATTATGCAATTGGTAATTGCACATGCACAGTTGCACCTAAAAAAAATCTGTGGGCCTACGAATGTAGCATTCTTTGAACCATTAATCTTTCTAGCTGCATAACAAATTTCTGAATTTGAAAACCATTGGCTTGTTTTACGATTTTCAATCTTAATTTACTTCTAAACATTACTAGACTGCAGGAAGTTTTACTTCTGTCTTATTAAATAATCTTTTAAAACTTATTTAAATAATTTCGAACAAACTGGGTCTAAAACCCACTTGGACAAAAGATATTAATCGAAATTTTTATTTAAATAAACTTTTTGCCTAATCATTGTTCTCCATGCTAAATGGCATAGTTTGTCCCGTGCTAACAGTGGGTACGAAATATCTGTCCATTATTTTCAAAATATTATATTAACGTATATCTTTAATCAAGAACTACAGAAATTAAATTCCGTCGATATCTTTCGTTTATAACTTACGTTATTGTAACAAGTATTCTCTTAATCCACCGTGTATTTAAAGATTTCAATTGCAAATGTTTTATTTACAAATGAAAAACTGCAATCTTTTTTGCATCGATTTGGGAAAACGATCCTGCGATGCGACCTAAATTTTGAAAAACAACACTGCGCTGAATTTAATCCCGGACATGATTGCACGGATAAATAAGATTCGTTCCGGTTGTCCTTCCGTTGACAAGATAAACGTAGCCAAAAACACGGATTCGAAATTCGCAGCGAAGAAGTTCGCTCCATCTATCCATTCGGTTTTTCCGGACGCGTCAAGGTTTTTGCCACAGCCATTATCAGGACCATCGGATGTAGGAATGCCGTTGACGACGTTTCGGGGGTTGGTACCGAGAGAAAGCGATCCGCTTCCCAGGGCGCAACGCGTCGTCGCCTTATTTTTGCGTCCGTTACGCTGTTGCGACGCCGCGCGCCGGGAGTTTTATTTTCTAGACGCGTCGTTCTGTCGTCCAGTCACGTTTCTAAAAGGCACTTGTCCCGTCGAAACGGCGACACGATCGGGCTCATGTAACTGGATCTAATCTGACCAGTGGATTACGAAAACAAGAAAATTTCGGGAAAATACCGCGACGTCGTGACCAAAAACGACACGTAAAAACTGAAGGACGCGGAGAGCCAAGAATCCATTGTTCCATTTGCGGACCATGTTTGTTCAGATTTCCGACAGTATACGTTCATTGCGATTTCATGCGTTCGACAGATTAAATTTCCAGCACATCTTCCATCAATCTATATACAGGGTGTCCCAAAACTACCCTAGGAGCCGAAAATGGGAGGTTCCTTGGGTCATTTGAAACAACATTTTCCTTTACGAAAATGGCGTCTGCGGCTTTGTTTAGGAGTTATTAATGAAAAACACGGACCAATCGAAGCGCGACTTAGACGCGAGTTAGCACAGTCGACCCGACGCGCCAACTGTCAATTGGCCGAACATGCCATCGCATGTCTAGATCGCGCTCTGATTGGTCCGTGTTTTTCGTCAATAACTGCTAAACAAAGCCGCGGACGCCATTTTTGTAAAGGAAAATGTCGCTTCAAATGACCCAAGGAACCTCCCATTTTCGGCTCCTAGGGTAGTTTTGGGACACCCTGTATATAAAAATGGATGTTTATATTAATATAAACTGCTGCAATATATTAACTTCCATACCGTTGAACCTATCGCTATGAAAATTGGTATACATAGGTATTTGAACACGAGGTATTTTATACTGCAAAACACGTTCGAACACGTTCGGACACGTTCAAGGTCAAGTCTTCCTGGGAAAAGCATGCACGTGTCACATTACACACCGCAAGAAACCCCCCTCCCGCACGCCTGCGAACGAGTTTTGCATCTTTCAAGTCTATATTCATTATTTTAACTATTATTTCAACAATAAATTGTTATTAATTAATTAATAATGTTCCCCAGGGTTATCATATATATCTATATATATAAAAATGGATGTTTGTATGTATATATATATACACATATGTATACAAACATCCATTTTTATATATATAGATAGATAGATAATTTATATGTATTACAATTTAGACCTGATTTTGAAACCTGGCACTGACCAGGCTGCTAGCTATGATCACCTAATGAGTTTGTAAAGGTGTTCAGTGTTTACTTTATCACACGCAAGGAAATATACCGAATGTACAGGGTGTAAAGAAATTACATGTCACGACTAGCACAGCGTGATTCTACCCCGTCGGATTGGTAGAAATGAATAACGTCGACGAAAACTAATTTCAAGGTCAAACTGTTAATAATGATTTTCATTATAAACTGATTTTATTTATATTATATTTTCGATACAGTTCAATGAGTTTTATATTTGGCATATTAAAAGTCTATTTTATTAACCAATTTCTGAATTAGTGTGTTGGAAACGTTTCAAACGTTTTTCACTATTTAATTGTTAATTATCGAAGTAGATCTTACGGCACTTAGAATTTCTTGCTCACAGAAGCCGGATAATAGCACGCGATTGAAACTTGGATGTACTTTTTGTATTACACTCCACGTTTAACATACAGCAACGCGGGACTATCCTAACGTAATAGGGTTGCAACTTGCTATGCTGCAGCAACAATGTTTTATCCATGCAGCTATCCAGCGGTAGCTAAATACATACCTAGTTTCTAACAAAAGTTAAAACCGGTAACTTACTTATCAACTGACCCTTGCGTGTGCAGTCATACAAAAGATGAGTAACTAACAAGTTTACCAACTGGCTTCCACTTTTTCAGTGAATTCCGCTCCATTTAAACGTTGAGCGAACAATTTATTCACACTCTGTGGGGTACCTATTTGATGTACTATTCGTTCAGTTGTGCAGAAGGCTGTCATTTTATGATCAATTTAAATTGCGAACGTTCATCTAAAATCATTTTACGGTAAAATGTTGTTTCCGTATATTACAATCAACGCGCGAACTCTGTTACTGTTATATTACCATACTAACTGTTTATTTTATAATCAAATTTTACATAATATGAGTGGATAACACGAATATATTGTTAACAAACAATTGTTGAATGATATCGGCGCTACGGTTCGATCGTTAATAAGAAAACAAAAATTTTTACTAAGCAATTTTGCTAATTATCAAAATAATCATAAACATCATGCGGCTCGGGTGTCTCGGTGACACCGCCTATTCCAAATTTCCAACTTCTTTATTTTTCATTATTTTTTTATGAGACTGCGATTACCACATGTGTGGCATTTTTTTTAAGAACAATGATACCACATATGATATAATTCTGATGATATTTACTTGTGTAATGGACAGTTAAAGTTTCGGGCGCGTAGGATAGCGTATGGGAAAGAAACTCCCTTGCGCCCGAAACTTTGACTGTCTATTACACAACTAAATATCATCGGAATTATATCATATTTGGTACCATTTTGAATTAGAAAAGTGCCACAAATATGGTAATCAAAGTCTCATAAAAAAATAATGAAAAATAAGGAAGTTGGAAATTCGGATTAGCTATGTTCACATTTCTCGACGACCAAGGCCTCTCGAGGTCGGCCAGTGTTGGGCTAATTTTATTTTAATTGTGTGATTTTATTTGCAAATAATAATTAAACTTGTTATTTAAATAATTCCATAAATAATCTATTTATTATTTCTTATTTGCAAATAAAAGTTTATTTATTATTTGGATTGAGGTGAAAATCAATGTGCCAGTGTTCGGGCTCCTCCGGAGGGCGGTTTAATGAGTGAAAATACAATTTAATTTATTATTTGTTAATACAAATAATAATTGAAAATTGTATTTGTAAATAACAATTAACATTATTATTTTAAATAAATTCATTTAGACTTGCTCAAATAAAAAATAATTATTTCTGCGTTTTATTTAAATATCCAAATAACAAATAACTTGTTATTTAAATAAATTTATTTATTGTCCAACACTGCCCTCGGCAGACCCGTGCTAGGGACTTATATCGATAAAATACTGTATTTCCTACGATATTTGAAATTTTATGGATATGAAATTGGTGTAATACCTCATACAATACCTAAATGTTTAGTAATTGATTAGATACCAATATATATTTAATAATGTAAATAATAGCTTGAATAACGATACGGCAATTTTTAGTGGTGCCTCAGAGGGGACAACCGAATGCAAAGGGTTAACAAGTTTTTGTATATCGAAACCAAGAGCCGCTATTTCGCGAGGGAATAACTCTAATAAAAAAAGATGGCGCGACAATGGTTTTGGCGGGCAGTGAATCGATGGTGACGTTGAAGGTAGTAGGTGGTAGTAGATCGTAATAAGTGTATAAAGTTGTCGTCTTTTGAAGTGAAACTTCTTTGCTGAGGGTAACAATTTTCTGTTGTAACGGAAGTCGATGTGACGGAAGTCGAATGTCGAGTGGCGCGAAAATTTAAACTGAGAATGAACGGAGAAAAATAATTTCTTACCCCGACGGGATTCGACCCCCGGTCTACCGATTGGTAGTCCAACTTCTTAACCGCTTGGACAACCAATGATCTTAGAATGACAGCGAAGATTTTGGTAGTAGTATCAAACGAAATAGTTAGAAATACATGGTTATGTTACGCCTATAGACTCATAGAGATAGACTACACCGTCTTACGGAAAGAAAGAAAGTTTATTTATTTATATAAAAGTTTATTGAAGTGATTGTTTTATTATTATACTAATGTGTGTTTTTATTATATATATATTTAAAAACAAGAGGTATGTATATAAATTACAAAATTACATGTAAAATAAAAAAATCATGTGCGTGGAAACCACGCGCGACAGAAGTGAAACTTATTGCTTATTAGGTATAATAATTTATCTGTATCTACATATACTTAATAAGCAATAAGTTTCATTTCTGCCGCGCGTGGTTTCCACGCACATGATTTTTTTGTCTTTTTTGTCTGTAATTAGTATTATAACTAAATTTAATGTTATCGGCGCACTGGTTCGATCAATTAGATCTAATCGATCGAACCAGTGCGCAGATAACATTAAATTTAGTTATGAACAATTGACGATCCAGATACAGAGAACTGTTGTAATTAGCATTGTTTATTAAAGTAACTTTTTAAAACCAACGCATTCCTTAATCCGTGAACCTCGATTAAATTAATCCTACATATATTTTCTATTATTCATCGTCAGAATTTATTTACTTACACGCTTCGAAAGTTGACTCGCGCCATTGGAAACCAATAAAAGCGTTACGCTTACCTGCAACAGAGAAAGTAGAAGAGCACAATTATAACACAGCGAAGCACCGGCAGGTGTAGAGTAGGAAATAAAATATTCGCGCGGTGCACAAAAGAGTTCCGAGCGGCGATAACGATTTAATCGTGCATGAAATCGAACAAACAGCTGCCGGATTTTATCGCGTTTCACAGATAATTTCATTCGGCTACTTCTCGCGCGGCGGAAATCCGTCCTGCGGAAAGTCGACCGCGACACCGGAAATTGATATCCTTTCAGATCCAGTAGGCGCCTAACTCTCGCTGCTGGCCCGTGTTTCCGAGTCGTCGGATTTTCCTTCGCATACATAGACCGAGCGGCGCGTCAAACGAGCACAAAGGAGCCGTGTATTTGTCGTTCGTCGATTAATTATGTATCAATTCTTTACGGTTGACTTGCGTTCTGGTCGAAGTGCACACGCTAGTCCATCATTTCGCATAGAGGACAGATCGACCTTGATAGCCGACGAATAGCGACAAATTTATGGTGGTGGCACCGCCGAATTGTCCTCGATAATTATATATATTTGTCGTCGGACAATTTATCATTGTCGGCTCGTACGAACGTAACTCATTAACGTGTCCTGGCAACGCAGTGATTCTCGTAATTCCTCTAATAATGATGTTGTTCGTTCAATGCATCGAATAATTTATGTAATGCTAGGCGACAAAGGCAACCGACCATCGGACTCGCCGTTCGATCGTTTTATATTCTTTCCCACGGTTTTGTCAATAAACGCCACCGTTTGTGGTGATAAATACCATACATGGTTGCAAAATACTTTTAATGTTACAGAACTTATTTTTTCGTCAGTAGAACGGTATACATACAGTGTATGGTTACAAACTATTTGCGAAAATAGGAATCAATTTCCAGAAGTATCGAAAAAATGATGAGACAAATAAATTATTTCAAGAAAATTTTCTAAAATAATTTTAGCTTTTTGTATAGTGTACTGTATTATGTGTATAATGTATATGTATAATATATATTTTATATGTATTATGTATGTATAAATATGTATTATATATGTATTAATAGCGTATATGTAAATATATCTTTGCTACTTATAAAAATATAAAAAAATTTCTTAGACAAAAATTGTACTGTTTATTAAATTAAATATATTTTTATTTATATAAATATAAATATATTTATATAAATTTTATTTTATATATAATATTGATATATTTATATAAATTTTATTTTATATATAATATTAATATATTTATATAAATTTTATTTTATATATGATATTAACATATTTATATAAATTTTATTTTATATATGATATTAATATATTTATATAAATTTTATTTTATATATAATATTAATATATTTATATAAATTTTATTTTATATATAATATTAATATATTTATATAAATTTTATTTTATATATAATATTAATATATTTATATAAATTTTATTTTATATTTAATATTAATATATAAATAAAATTTTATTTTTATTTATATATTATATTTATATGTATAAATATAAATATATTTATATATGTTTATTAAATTAAATATGTGTATTAAATATAATGCAAGAAAAAAATTCTTTTTAAAGTCAATTTTTGAGATTTCAAGGTCACCAATTTTTTTTTTCAATTAATGCTACATTTTGTTTCTATACTATTATAGTGCGTAAAAAGACAAATTTAATATATAATTGAATCAAATAATTTATATAAAAATATATACTACATTGGAGAAAATCAAGTTACAAAATTAACAAATTTTTAAAGTCGATGCGGCAGCATTTCCCGTTATCCGATCAATTTCATAATTTGGACACATTGTTTTTTCGTCCAGTGGCACAATTCTAGCGGGTGTCCCGATAAAAATTCGATGGTCGAACGGTAAGGTCCACCCTACTCTGGATGCACAAGTTTGCGTTGCTATGATGCGATTTGAATACGTCTTTCTCTGTTTTTCGCCTGCGAAGAAAAGCGAAAGAGCATCGCCTAAACTCAAACACGTGAGTCGATCGATTTACGATATTTGCTCGCCGCACACGTTTGCTTTTGTATTTTCGCTTCGAGACTTCTGAATGTTGCACCAGACCAAAACACAAGCATTTTTTCACCCATCGCTTCCAAAGCAGTCCAGACTAGGGTTTTTTGAATTTCAAAACGCGGTTTTTATAAGAAAATTATGCAATTTGAACATCGGTTGTTTCAGTAAAAGAACTAGGTTTAAATTTATATATAACACTTATATATCTTCTGATAAATTTCTTCCATTAGCTACAAAAAGTGACATTATTAAGTTATCCAGACAGATATTATCAAAATTATATAAAGATTATTCTACAGAAGATGACTGCGATGTCAAAAAAAGTGACGAAGAAGAAAATCAAGACGTATCTGTGACGAAAAATACTATGGAAATAACAATAGATAAATATCTGCAAGAACTTGAAGAAGTGACTGCCACTAGTCTTCAAACATTAAAAAAGGAGATTTTGGAGGCTACAAATAGAAGAACAAAAAATTTAAATTTATTATTTAATACTTTAAAGACCACTAAGCCCAGTTCAGAAACAAGTAAGCAAGCTTTTTTATTTCTGCAATAAGCACTTTGCTTTTTAAAGTCATATTTTATTAAGCAAAGAAAAAAGTAAAATAATAATTTACATGAATATAAAAAATTTGCTAATGTCTCTGATTTTTTTAAGGGTACTATCTTATTAATTCTTTATTTTGAGAATTTTACGAATGTATAATTATTATAAATAAAAATATAATAATTATTATTATACGTAAAAAGATAAAAACTCTATTTTAAGTTGCAAACATGTCTCGATTTTTATCTGTAAAAATTCGAAAACGATTTAAAGCGGTTTTATAGAAAAGTTAAAATTGAAAATCGGTTTTTTCGAAAACATTTCGGACTACTGTTTCGGATATTATTCAAATTTGTATTTGAACAATTGTATTTCTTCCATTTCTGCCATTTTTGACCTTGCATGACCTTGAAGGTCATTGTGTAGTAAATAGATGAATTCGTTTCGACACACGCTTTCATACGACATAAAAAATGTATAGTATTCCATTTAAAAAATTGAAGGTCACCTTGACTTCTATCAAGGTATAAAAACATAAAAACATTACTACTTTTCCTCTATCATTTTTTTCTAATATTTACTATTTACAAAAAATAATGGTGTCTAATAATAGCCTGAAGACCCTGTATAAATTTTAATGGATGTTCACTTAGAAACATCAGTTACATGTTTATACAGTAATAACAGAGTTGTGCAGTGACTGCCTTGTATCGAATTTAGGTTAGCCGATTTAATAGAGAAATATACGTGCGATCTATTCCAAGTGCAGTTAATTTACCCAGCTATTTCGAATGCAATTTCGTCCACGGATGTATATGTGTTGAGCAACGCTAGTCTAGATTCGCTTTCGAGGTCGCAAGAAATAATTTACGAAGCTATCACTCGGGCTAAATGCAAACTATTCCATGTGTTATTTACAACCTTGTTTAATGATGTATGTAGCTGCTCAGCAACTGTACTCCACGCAAACAAGAATGGATTTGCAGTATCAAATAAACATAATATTTGCTCTGATTCCCGATATAATCGCGGTAACGTGGCGCTATCATACTAATAATTCAATTCAAACGCAATTCAGTGGACATCTTAATCCAAGTTCCGGTCTTATCCATTTGTTTATCGTTAGCAATTATTGCGATACTGTCAGCTGTGTGAAAATAGATTAGTTCAAAGAACCCATTTACAGTGGCCGAAATAATGATAGGTTCATAGCCCGAACTAGCGTGTTTACTGTTGTCATTCTTATCTGCGTGATGGAACACCTCCTGTGGTCTTTGTTCATATTTTGAAAAGTCGTGTTCTTACTACTGGAGATGCATTTAGTTTAGTTTCGACAGCGCAAGTGTTCGGACGTATTAGATTGTGAAAGTTGCTGGAAATTATTCTGGTAATTATTTAGAGCGTAATGGGTCGTTGAAAGTCATTAAATGATCACGAAAAGGGATTAATCATTGCGTTCGAGGACACGATTCTGTCGAATAGGAACATCGCAGAAAGAATTCATAGATCTTTAAATGTTGTTAATCATTTTTTGCAATTGGGTGATGAATATGCGACAAACAGATCTACAGGTCGTCCAAAGAAATTGAGTCAAAGGGACAGTGGACAAATTTTTTATGAAGTTCGAAAAAATAAATTGTACGCTTCTCAAATCAGGGCACTATTTTTACCAGTTGTTGTACGACGTGTGCAACAAGTTTTGAAAACGAGTAAAATGCTTCGATACCGAAAAAGCCCCCTCTCACCAAGCTTCGCAAACATGAAACATTGAAATTTGCACAAAATCGTATGTCATGGACGGAAAAATGGAGAACTGTGATTTTTTCTGATGAAAAGAAAAATTTAGACGGTCCGGACGGTTTCTAATATTACTGGCATGATGTACGTGATCAGAGAGAGGTTAAAATGAGAAAAAATTATGGAGGAGGTAGCGTGACGAATTGGGCAGTTTTCGGCTACAATGGTAAAACTCCCATCATGTTGTTTCGCCTCCTAGAAGTTAGCCTCCCACTTTTTGAATAAAATAATTTCAACAGATGTGCTGAATTGTGCTATGATTGTGCTACATTGTGCTCGAATATTATAACTATAATATAAAAAATGAGATGAAAAATTGAGAAAAACGATTATTTGAGTAGCCCCCACTTTTCATTTTTTTCAATTTTCTCAAGAGTGCTAAGTTGTGCTAGGTTGTGCTAAGTTGTGCTAGGTTGTGCTAAGTTGTGCTAGGTTGTGCTAAGATTGTGCTAAAGTATTACTTTAATATTCTAGTCAATAATCGTTTTGAACATCTAATTAACGTTCAAGTAAGTAACAATTATCCAAACAGCATATAATTATATATCTGAGTTGTGTTAGCCTAGCACAAGTCAGCACAACTTCCAATTTCTCCAGCACAACGGCATAAAGGGCACTTTATCATTTTTAGACTTTCTGGTTATCCAAACAGTATATAATCATATGTATGAGTAGTGCTGACCTAGCACAACTCAGATATATGATTACATGCTGTTTCTATAATTGTTACTTAAACGTTAATTAGATATCCAAAACAACAAAGTATCTTTAAAAACAACAAAGATATTTGATGTGGCAGCGTTAGTTGACTCACTCTGAATACACAAAGTAGAATTGGTTGATCATGGTCAGACGCGTCAGGCGATGCCAATGCAATAGGCCTCCTAGAAGTTTTGGGCCCCAATTGTTGAATTAAATAATTTCAACAGTTGTTCTAGGGTAGCACAACTCAGATATATAATTATATACTGTTTGAATAATGTTTACTTACTTAAATGTTAATTAGATGTTCATATTAAAGTAATATTTTAGCACAACTTAGCTCAACCTAGCAGAACCTAGCACAACGTAGTACAATTGAGAAAATTGAAAAAAATGAAAAGTGGGTGCTAATCAAATAATCGTTTTTTCAATTTTTCAAATAATTTTTTATATTATAGTTATAATATTCGAGCACAATGTAGCACAAACATAGCACAATTCAGCACAACTGTTGAAATTATTTCATTCAACAAGTGGGGGGTTAAATTCTAGGAGGAGTAATTAATAAGACTATTAAGAGTATTAATAGACTCAATGTGACAAAGGATATTTGAGATCATAAAAAACAACGTAGGACTAATTAAATATGTACTGAGTTTTCAGGTCAAATAATTAATTTGTACTTATACTTGTAACATTTTGTTAAGTCGAACTAGAAAATGATTAAGTGAACCTATACTTATTTCGTACAAAAATTCCAAATTTTTGTAATATTCATTAATAAATACATTAATAAAAATGATATTATTCAAGTACATTTTGTACAAAAATACCAAATTTTTGTAATATTGATTAATAAAAATGATATTATTCAAGTACATTTTGTACAAAAATTTCAAATTTTTGTAATATTCATTAATAAACACATTAGTAAAAATGATATTATTCAAGTACATTTTGTACAAAAATTCCAATTTTTGTAATATTCATTAATAAACACATTAATAAAAATGATATTATTCAAGTACATTTTGTACAAAAATTCCAAATTTTTGTAATATTCATTAATAAACACATTAATAAAAATGATATTATTCAAGTACATTTTGTACAAAAATTCCAAATTTTTGTAATATTCATTAATAAACACATTAATAAAAATGATATTATTCAAGTACATTTTGTGTTCTACTAATTACATTGTAACGAATCACATACTAATAATAAATGATGGAAATGTTGCATGCGGAAACACTGTTATATCATAAAAATTACATGAATTATATGTATTTCGGCCACTGTAGAACGTGACATTTCTATGGTATGACTAACGCCACTTGTTTCGGGTCCCATGAAAATCACCGACACGGTTTTCACTGACATTTCACCAAGTCCAGATAACGACTTTGATCGACAACGATTTTGACCGATAACGAATTTGACCGACACCAGATTTGACCGACAACGACTTGAGACGACCACCTCAGTTAACGAAATTTGTTGTCGATCAAAGTCGTTATCGGTTAAAGTCGTTATCGGCCAAAGTTATTGTCGGTCAAATCTGGAGTCGGTGAAAGCCGTGTCGCGGAAATTTGTGTCGGTGATTTCCATGTGACCCCTGAATTCGTACTTTTGGCCCCGACCTTGAATTACGAATCGAATTGCAAACTTTCCGTAACTCGAATAAAGATATTCAATAAAGGGGCAGAGAAGGATGTTCCACTGGAGAACGTGTTCACGCGTGCTTGCGCGCAAGCTTCGGAAGATCCCTTTCTTCTCGCAATAAAACAAGTCGAATAGCGTTCGAGGGAGCAATTTTTCCCGGATTGCTCGTTCCCCATCCTTCTAATCGAGTTAACTTCCGTCGCTTTCGTTGTTTCCTTTGCGCGACGTCGAGAAATAAATCGCGTGAGCAATAACTCGAGCTATTTGTTTCTCAGAATTCGCATGGGCGAGTACCTTACAAGTGTCGCAATAAAATTCATCTTCCTTCCCCGGTGACGTCCCTTCTTCGTGTTCTTCGCTTTTGCTGGGCTCGCCCCCGCCCTACCTTTTCAGCATCAGCTTCCTCCTCGCATCTTCCGCTTCTTCCACCGACTGCGAAACTTTCTACCCTCTTCACCCTTTGCCTCACCCCGCGTCTATCACCAATCTCCTCTCCACCGTGTAGTTTTACCTGGGTCTGCTTTCCTTCGGATTCTATACGGGCCGCTGGGAGTTTGCCAATGCGCGAACGAAAATTAATTGTTTTTCGTCGTGATGTCGGCGCTAACTGCGAGAAGTCCACCCTCTCGAACGGCCTTCGTGTCCTCGCGCCCCTTTATCCCATCGAACCTTTCTGAACCCCATCTACCATCTGCGTCCCACCGACGCTGTTTTGCCTCGTTGCGTCGCGTTCCGCTGAAATTAATCGCTGCCGGATGTCTAGCTTATTTGTTTGGGACAGCTCGATCTCTCAGTGACGAAAAAGCCGCTTAACGGAAGCCCGGAGGAGAATATAAGGTTCGAGCGGGCTGAAATATTAAGGTGAAGCGCCCTATGCCTGGACAGCATGGTTTTTTTAAACTTCCCGATTCATAGGGAAGTTACTGTAATTACCCCGAAAATCGAAAATCGATTTTTTAGCAGATCTTCACGTTTCATGGTTATTGAAGTCATTTTAGACTATTTTTATCAAATTGTTAGTATGTGTGTGTGTGTGTGTGTGTGTGTGTGTGTGTGTGTGCGCGCGTGCGTATGGCCGTTTTTATGTTATTAAATTTTTCGTTAACGTTTTCTGAAGAAGTAACAATGCGATCAGAATGATGAATGATGCAATCAATGTGTCCCGTCGTAACTTAGAGCTGATTAGATTTTGGTCCATATTGGTCAAGTAGTTTTTTAGATTTTTTAGTTGTTTTAGTTTTTTTCGAAAGAAGTTCATTCAAGAATGCAATTTATACGAGAGAATGGAAATTTTCCACCGAATAAACAAACTTAATTATATATATTTCATTTTTTTAATTTAAAAAAAATTTTTTTTTTTTAATTATGCAACTAATGCTAATGTTACCGCTTACAACTAACGAATCGGGAAGTTCTTTGTGTGGCTCGTGGAGAGTCACATACAAAATAAATAAAAAAACCATTAAGAGCTGTATGCCCCACTAGCAATGCGTACTACTAACCCTTTCGCAAGAGCAGTCCTTCCCGCGAGCTCGCGAAACGAGCGAGCAACAATAACCAGCTAGTTTCTATTTTAAATTTTATCGCTTTAGATAAACAAAAATAGTTTTTTAAGAGTTTCAACGTACAGTTCAGATGTTGTTAGGTACCATATTATTTAAAAAAATGTTTCCCACCGATCAAAGACAAGCTTCCACTTTGTAAGAGCTCTAACGTAATACAGGGTGTCCCAAAACTAGTGCAGGAGCGGAAAATGGGAGTTTGTAGATCTGTGTCAATTAAACATATCCTGAAAATTTCGTCAAAATCGGTCGACGTTGCAATGAGCTATAAACGTTTAAATACGTTAAAAATTGCAGATTTTTAACCTAGAGCTGCAGATTCTTACATCTTTTAACGCCTGTCGTTTTTTTCACGTGAACCGATTTCGATGAAACTTTACCAGTGCATATAATTGACACAGATCTACAAAACGCATTTTAAAAATTTTCAATATTGACCCACATAAAAAAGTTGTAAAATGCAACTTTTAGTATTTTTGATACAATTCCGATGAATTGCAATTTTTGACAAAATTTTTCTTCGCATCCTGTGGCAAACTAGTTGTTCTAGCTTCCCAAACAAATTCAAATCGTATAATACGATATTTAAAAAGTTATCGCCTTTTTAAGAGTGTGCCAATACTTTTTTTACCCACTGTATATAACATGGTGTCAAATCGGTTTAGCAGGTAAAGTAGATTTTCTGTTTTTTACAAACCTGCAAATATCTCGGAAACTATGTGCGATATGGCAAAATATATACAGACCTTTCTTGTAGGATATTAAATTTTCTATAAGAAACATTGTGAACATTTTTTTCTTTTTCAGAGATGAGCGGATCTGTTTTAGTTTTCGAGATCCTGGATTTTCCTGGATTAACCACAACTCACTCTAAAATATGAATATACTCGAAAACTGCGCAGCTGATAAAAAAATTTCATAGGAGATAAATTGTTGGAAATTTCATTTTCTACAAGAAAGGTCTCTTGATATTTTGCCATATTTCGCATAGTTACCGAAATATTTGCAAATTTATAAAAAACAGGAAATCTACTTTACTGGCTGAACCAAGCCGTTTTGACACCATGTTATATATACATTTTTGTCTTGAAATAACCCCAAGAACACAAATATAACCTCAAAATGAGGGTCCACGGAAATCGTAATCTCCCCGTAAAGCCTATACCGGGATAAATTGAAATTACACAATTTTGAAATTGCACAATGGGTCGGATTAGGAGAAGTTGCAACAATTACACCTACAACGAAATTTCTGTATCGATATCTAACATATGAGCATTGCTTCAAATGTCGACAGACCTCGGAAATAAAAAAAATAGTATAATTTATTAAATATTATAGTTGTAATAAACGGTGGAAGTTGGACGTTTTAAGAGGAGTATTTTTCACGAGAAAAATTGCTTCTCTTTGATGTGATGCCCTGGCGTTGCTATTTAATATTTTCTCTCACTTTTTCTTAAATTGAAGAGCAGATTTTTGCGATAAGAAATCGTATCTTACATTATTAATTAGTCTGCATAATACATTAATAATCAATGCTGAATTAAATTTTACTCCTGGATTGTCGTCTGCGTGGTCAGCCCCCACTCCGACTTAACCACAACTCATTCTAATTGACGCATGCGCATATCACGAACATAAAGTAGAAAAAATAGTGAATATTTTTATCGATCGCAATTTTTGATATATAAGAATTAATTTTTCACGGCGCTTATTTCTCGCAAGTTACTAATATGTCACCTATTAGTATATATACGTTCTTCAAACGCCCTCGAACATCCCGTGTATAAGGCAGGGCCCGCTAGTTAGCCTTACTGATGAGTCCTCTAGCGGGTCTAGAACGAAACACAAACACCTTTCCTTTTTCCTCTACTATTTGGACGAGCACATTTATGTCACTTTGACATATTCGCTACAGTAGAGCCAAGTATAGTAAAAATAATGATCGAACCAAAAAGCGCCGTGAAAAATTAATTCTTATATATAAAGTAGGAAGTCGGTAAGGTAGAGCGCGACATTGAAATGATAAAACATTTTTTTTCGACTCGCCAAGAATCCTTCTGGCAATCGTCATTTTAGTAAAAAAAGGATCTATTTTCAAAATTTCATCGAATTCCGAGGTGAACGATAATCGGAAGAACAGTTTATTCGAATACATTATTTCACCTACAATAAATATTAAATAGAATCATACGCCGTGCTGTTGAAATAATCCGAAAAAAGTTGGTGTTTCGGTATTCATACATACATTTCTGTACACGGGTCGGCGAAAAGACGAATTTCCGAGAAACAAATTGCAGTTTTTGTAAACACGCGAATCATATCTCTCGAAGCCAGGGCGCGCGTGAGTGAATTGAATTCGAATCGCGACCGAGGACGTGGACGAGAGACCAAATTGCGTTACTCTATCGACCGCACATATTTTTCATCAGTCGCCATTACTAATTCCCCGCACGAGGTCACAGTTTCGTTTATTCGTCCTTCGTATCCGCTCTTTTCCTGGTAGTATCTGGGAATCTCGGAAGAAAGAATTTTGCCCCGTATCCTGTTTCCGTCTCCAAAAATTCAAGGAAATCCCGTACGGTTTTCCCGCGGCGATTTACGGAATTGCAAGTAGACCTCTTACCTCCCGGATCGCCACCGATGACCCCATTATCCCGAAAGGATAAGCTTATCGTTCACAAAACCTATGGAGACTGTATCTTGTAGCTTGCTACGTGATCGGCATGTATCAGATTGATCTCTCATTCCTGATCACTGTTTCTTTCTCCCCTCTCTTGTTTCTCTCTTTCAATTCCTGCGATATACAAACCCTATGGATTCGTAGAACAAAAGAAAAAAGAAATGTATAAAAAAGCTTTTCAAAAACCACGCTTGTATTAAAATGCACTGATAAGGAGAAAACAATTCTTTTAGACATTAGTGACTATACACAAAAACGTGAATTGTCTAAAAATACTATTTTTTCCTTTTTAGTGCATTTTGATGCAAGCGTGGTTTTTAAAAAGTTCCGTTTTTAAAAAATTCGTACAAATACGGATCATTTTCAAGAGAGACGTTTTTGCGTTTGCTGTGACAACATGGAAAATAAAAGAAAAAAAATCAAGGAATTTGATGATGGCATATGCGTAACTCATGTTAAGTTTGAAACATTTTTGGTTCCTTGAAGTGAAGTTGAAATGCAATGTCTTGTCTTTTCTATTCCTGTTTTATTAAATAAGTCTCTTTGATTTTGTTGCGAATAGTATAACCGGTCGACAATGTTCTGTTGTATCCTGTAAAAATTCGGTTCGCGTTACCCGCTAAAACTGTTACGTATCGCGGAATTCATTCCGCAAAGCATCCGATGAACTTAGTTCCATGACGATACCAAACTCCGTTGGACGTCTACGGAAATTTCGATTCGATTAGGAACATCCCACTCGCGGGCTAAGCCGAAAGTCAGTATTTAACGTGGGATCTAGTTAAGGAGTTTTGTTTAACTCACTTACAGTTTTCAAGCAACGAGTTTCTGCGCTCACACTTCCGTATGTTTCGCTGTGTGCATTATGCACACGCGTGCACAGGCTGCAGTGCGCCCTGAATCAACGAGACGCTTGAATTTTTCCGACCCTTGGATAACAGAATTTAAACGAATTTCGCACGCCTCATGAATATTCAGCAGAATTCGTCGTTCCTGTGTACTTTTCTCTAATTTCATTGACGGGCAGAATTACTCTGCAATTATTTGAAAAGTACTTTTCATTAAACAAGTCAAACCGTTTGGCTGTCCATGTTTCGGACTCTGTTTACGCAAACAAATTTTGCCAGCCATACTCTTTTCAGAGAAAACTGATTAAAAAAGGGTGCTCCGAATGACGACCTTGAAACAGTAAATTCCTAATGTTAGAACTTGCTATAGGTAAAATTCTTCTCGATCGAAATTGAAATATACAGGGTGAGTCTGCAGAAACAGAACACCTGAATAACACAATTGGTGTTAGGAAGAGATGCATCAGATGCAACTTGCATGGTTTCGAGGGGGCATTAATCTGATGTTAGTAGCTTTTTTTTCAACTTGTCTTTTTTGTCAACTTCATTTTTTTTATTGATTAAAAAGGGTTGTTCCGAATGACGACCTTGACAACAGATTTCAAGGTCACAATAAATCGTAATAACGTATTTCAAGGTTCGTTAAATCTATGGGACTTCGTAAATTGTCGAAGTCCCGAAGACTGGGAAATTTTTTTATTCTCGCGCAATTGAATGTTCTCATCCCCGAGCGAAATGTGCGAAGGGTGAAAAGGCTTTGGAAAATGTAATTAGAGTTACAAAACCAGCACACCGGGACAAACTGCGCTAGAAAATGGAAGAACCCTTGAAAAATGTAAACAACAAGTACGGTCAGGGACAAAAATAAGTGGACAGTTAGTGGAAATAGGTAAAAATGAATTTAGTCGAATTAACATGACTGTTATAAGCTTAAGTTTCATTTATTATACGGGGTGTTCGACTACAGGTGGGAGAAAATTTAAGGGTTGGTTCTTAACGATGATATAAGACGAAAATGAAGAATTAAAAAATTGCGATTTCGGCTTCGTTGTTTAGCTATTAACAACGCGACAGTCACGTATCAAGTGACAGATGCATGCATACCTTGGTTCTCATTTGGGGAAAATTATTAATAAATTATTTGATTTTAATATTTTAGTAAATTTCATTAATTATACATTTTTCCCAGCGAGGTGAAAATGTTTAACAAATCGTTGGACAACATTGAACTCTTTGACGTACACAATGTACACTTTTGTTAGACGCGTTGTTGATTTTTAATTGTTCATAGCTAAATAACGGAGCCGAAATCGCAATTTTGAAATGATACTTAAAAATTGTAAACAAAATTCAAATGCATTCGGCGCGTTGGTTCGATCAAATAAATACTTTAAACGCTATTTGCAAATTATCACAAGAAAAATTTAGAAAAATTTTTCTAAATAAATCCTTTTTGTTCTGGTCACTCTTTAATTAATTTTATATATACATTTACATGTATATTCTTTTGTGGCAAACCATTTGATGTGTTTATATCACTTAATTACCTCAAAGGGTTTATTGAGGTATGAGCAGTGTTGGGCAATAAATACATTTATTTAAATAAATAATTATTGAAATAATGATTTAAATAACAAGTTATTTGTTATTTGGATATTCAAATAAAACGCGGAAATAGTTATTTTTTATTTGAGCAAGTCTAAATGAATTTATTTAAAATAATAAAGTTAATTGTTATTTACAAATACAATTTTCAATTATTATTTGTACTAACAAATAATAAATTAAATTGTATTTTCATTCATTAATCCGCCCTCCGGACGAGCCCGAACACTGGCACATTTATTTCCACCTCAAGCCAAATAATAAGTAAACTTTTATTTGCAAATAAGAAATAATAAATAGATTATTTATGGAATTATTTAAATAACTTTAATTTAAATAACAAGTTTAGTTATTATTTGCAAATAAAATCACACGTTTATTTATTATAGTGGGAAGTGTTATGTTTCTATTATTCTTAAGAATTTGAATTTACCGCCTTATTTTGATTTTGGCTAATAGATCGATACGTGATCAGCCATTGTTTTTCCTACCGTCTATACGTTCCTCACTACCGTGATGACTGTCCAGGCAGCAACATTACACAGAATATTAATTTTTCTAATTTTCCTATTTTAAAATCGTTTTCTGACACCACGCAAGTAAGTAACATGTTTGTTTGTTTTTTCTTCATATAATATGGTCCACTTTTGTTTTTGATTTTTAATATAAGTTAAAATAATTTTTTGCTTCGTTACAGACACAATGTTATTTATGTTAATCTCTTGAAAATGATCTGAATCTAGATCGAAAAGTCGAGATAAAATGTTGTGATAATTCGCAAATAGTGTTTAAAGTATTTATTTGATCGAAACAACGCGCCTATAACATTTGAATTTTGATTAGAGCTTATGACGTTCGCTATACGTTTAACTGTTAAACATTGTAAATACTATGTACTCTTAAGCTTTGATTAAATATGACTACACATTTGTTTATAAAAGCGAATTATGATTAAAGAATGTTTAGACCAGAGCGAATAGTCCTACTTTTAGTTAGTTGCGGCAGGCATAGTAGATAAAGAGTGTATGTGTGTCGATACGGCAACTGTTATGAGTTTAAAACGAAGTTTCAGTTTCGAAAGAACTGAACTGAGAATTCATCCACTGAAAGCCAGCAATAAAACAAAATTTTGTTTATAAATATCGTTTTACAAGGTTTAAATAAATTACTATATTTACAATAATAACATGCTGATATTGCTCTCAATATAAATGAGAAAACCCACTTTGTGTCATGTCTCTATCATAAACAGAACAAAACTTATTGAATTTTGAAACAGGCATATCGTGGCACTGTGCGGGGTGTTTACACAAAGATGTAAATATGAACTTAAATTATTCGTTAAATAATCTATACACTATAGAGATACGTAATAAATAAAGCTTAAGCTTATAACAGTCATGTCAATTCGACTGAACTTCATTTTTACCTATGTGCACTAACTCTCCACTTATTTTTGTCGGTGATTGTACTACGTAATACGCGACTTTGAAGTAACACAGCTCCATAGAAAGGTAACAAGCTTTCTGCAAAATGCCGGTTTACAGCGTTCCAACAATAAGCTAACATTGCGAAACAAAAGAACCGAAAACAATAGCTCGGCGTGAAGGTGCTCGTGATTTCACGGCACACACCGTTCCGTCAAAGCATACGCTGCAAATCGAGTTCAGGATCTGTGGCCGACCGGCGTACAATAACGCAATGTCCACGAATAATCGAGATCGGTCCTAGGTAAACAAAGGCATCATAAGCGGACGCTAGAAGGGCCTCGGGAGCTAGGATGGACCTAGATGACTGGTTCGAGAGGCCCAGAGTCAGCCTTGGATGGCATCGATACGACTCGCAGGTCCTCGGGTTCTGAATCACCGAGGACGAACCGAGGCCGAGAGAAGGACACGTATCTATCGCCGCGCGGTCCATCTACGTACCTTAACCCTTGCTCTCGGCCGTGATGATTCAAATTTACATACTATCAGAAATGCATCGAATACGGGATCATGCGTGAACCTAACAGTCCATTCGCCAGAAGATGCATGGGGGATTCGATAGCGACAGTGACATCACGTGACGCAGCAAATTTAGACAGGACAACACATTTCAGGACAAGAAGATAGCCCGCGTGCGCTATCATTAAGTTCTCGCAGGAATTCACAAGTTGTCAGTATGGTAGAGTCTCAGTTATGTGATCCAATTGATGATAAATTGATCGAATCCAATTGATGAGACAAGGACTCGGTTTGTGGTAATCGAGACACTTAGCAAAAATCACATCGTCTAACGCAGGGGTGGCCAACCTTTTACACAAACGTATATTCAATAGAAATAAGTATGCTTATATAGTGATAATAAGTAATGTGTTCTACAAAACCGACTATACAATGCAATAGAGATGCACACGTTTCAATCATACGAACAGAAGTGAAGCGCAATTCGTTAGACACGAAAACTGTCATTTGTTACGAGCCAGGGCCGAGAGTAGCACGAGTGGTTGGCGAAGGGTTATTACCCCGGGAGTATGATCTCAAATTGTTAGTTAAGAGCGAACGCACCTGATACGATTGTCAGGGAACCGCTAAGGATTGGAGTCAAAACGCGAATGCACCTGATACGATTGTCAGGGAACCGCTAGTGGTGAGTGAGATTTCGTGGATGGACTCAATATGTAATTGGGGAATTCTGCTGGGAAGTTATAGAGTGAGCGAATGCACTTGATACGATTGTCAAGGAACCGCTAAGGATGGTTTGGTTATATAGGTTTCGTGTATGGTGCCAATAAGAAATTGGGTACCCACTAGGTTGGAAATCCCTATGTCGACGATTGGAATGTCGTCTATGAGTTTGATAGGTGATAGGGTTGTTAGTAAGCCTCGTAACAAGTATAATGTAAATCGATACAATCCGAGCGGTAAGATTGTATCGTGTGGGAACGTTCAATTACTAAATTAGGATTGGTATAACAATAATTATGGGTTTAAAGAATTTTACAAGTAATTAGGAAAACACAAATATATTCAACTCGTAATGGTTTACATTGGTATATATCTCGCGAGTTTGTGTGTTTGAATTAAGAATTGAATGTAAGAATTAAGAATATTACCTATGAGCTCGATGTTGACGCACTGGCAAAATGCGGAGGTCTTGAAGTGGCTTTATAAAATGCCTTAATAGATTGAATACCGAACTAGCGGAATCTATACGTTTAGTGATTGATCCGAAGGGGAACTTTAGCCCGATCTTACTAGAAATCGACTTGCGAGAATACAGCACGACGCGACACGTTTCGTGACTACAGAAGCACTACCCCCTGAGAGTAAAAATGTACGGGTTTATATACCCCAACATTGAAGGGGGTGGTCTGTTCATAACCTAATCGCCGCTTAGGACCAGACTTTAGTTTTTTGTCGATTTCCATTAAGTCGAGCCAGAGCTCGGTCTTCGTTAAAAGGGATCAACTAAGATAAGAAAAGGTCATCTAGGACGTTTCCTGCCAAAGACGATTTTGAAGAGATTCCTGTGGGAAAGTCAACGGAATCTGTTCGCTAACCGTCACACATTGGCTGCGAACGACGAAAAGGGGGAATCGAACGCGCATCGATCGCGATACTCTCTCATGACATACTTTAAGCGCGAGATTCAAACATCATACTTCAACACATACGAGTTTAGATGCGCCATACAACTCTAACAGTTCTTTTACCTTCTTACGTTCATTTTTGGAGTGGAAATCAGGGGTAGGGGTAGGGTCTGCCTCGCTTAAAGGAGGAAAAGAGAAAGTTCAATTACGCGACTAAGTTAATTAATTCACGCCAGATCAAAAGACAATTCTCATCCTACAACTGTAGACTGGCGAACAATTGTGTTCGGAAATCCGGGACTGTTTTGGGACTTGGGAGTGGACCAGGGCTGTCCTAAATACTCAGCGCCCGGGGGCTACTAAAAATAATGTGCCCCACTTCATAAGTGAAGCAAATACACGAGGTGTCTAAAGGGTCCGGAGTGATCGACAAAGTTGTACAAAAGCCTCAGAACTAGAAAAATGTCAATCTATTAACATTAGAGGGTGCTGCTGAGCTCCGTATCGTTAGCCCTCGATGTCTTAATATAACGCAATCCTGAACAAATTGCGACGAACTTATGAGTTAGAAGACTATATGAACTGAGAGCATTCAGAGGTAAAAAACACGGAAATGGATTCATTTATTGCGCCTACTTTAAAAGACAAGTAACCACAATGATGCAATGCGACACTTGTAATCATCCAATGCTCCACGTTTGACAAATGCGCCACAGGTTGGCTACCCCTGATATAAAGTACAGTAAAGATCCAATTCTTCTCCAGGATCGAGACTCCAATACTTTTCTCGGTTTCATTCTGTCCTGCTCGACTTTCTATTGAAGTATGATTTCTTTATATCGATCGTAAATGTTTTTAGATAACTAGAATAATCATGTTATCGGCGCTACGGTTTGATCAAATTCTACAACCATATAGTAATTTTGTAGAATTTGATCGAACCGTAGCGCCGATAACATCATTATTCTAGTTTTCTATCGAAGTCTTGCTCGGCGCAGTCGGCGCGGTAGACGCAGCCATAAATCAGAACAGCAAGTTTAGATCCCGATGGTTGTCTACCCAGAGAACGCCTTTTTCAGAAGAATCGAGACTCAGGGCCCGCTCTAGCGGTTACGACGCCCCGGACAAAGAGATAAATTGCCGCCCCTCGAGAACAGTGCCGCTCCCAGGATTTAATCCTGAGGGGGTTAAGTTGAAAAAATGACCTTCTTCAGCAGAAATATCCGTCAACGGTAACCGCGCATGTTTACTTCATAAGTACCAACTTACTTACAGCCAAAATCTGCGATGCTTTACTGTATACCCAAAGTGAAATTCGTACCGGCCATGCAACAAGCACTTCCCAACAAAGTCCTTGCCTTAGGGTGTAGATACGAATTTGACCTTGACCAGAAACTCTCGAGTGTGAGAGACACAGCGCTAGACCCGTGTACGTACACGAGGATTGTAAGTGTTCCGTATTTTTCGATTCCTGACTCTATAATGCACATTTTAGTGTTCTAGGTAGTCACAATCGCTAGATAAAAGATTAATCTATGAGGGACGTATGCTAAGAATGACTTAATTCTACGTATTTGAGGTGCAATTTACATTATTCGACGACAAGGAGCGGAGCCATGAGAAGCAACGGGACAAGCGACAGTGCTGCCCCCTATCGTGGCTGCCGAGGGACATTTTCAGAAACTTATCGCCGAATAATGTAAATTGCGTCTCGATAACGTAAAATGAAGGCACTCTTAGGATACGTCCCCCATGCCCAGGGAACGGGGGGTGCAAATGGGTAACCTGCTTGCGCCCTGATAGATTAGGCATTGTTGGGGGGAGCTTCTCTCCCTCCCGGGATGGGGCCCCATAGGGTCCAAGAGCGAAGGGGGGCGGCTGGTTGTGTTCTTCGGAGATCCCAGCCGCCCCCGATTAGCTTAGGGAAGGTTATCATGAGGTTTTTAGTGGGTACTGTGAGCCCTTCTGGCCACGTAAGACCCACATAACCCCTTGTCTCTCCCAGGAGGTTTGGGGTATGCGTAAAAGCATTTCCCTCATGTAAAAAAAAGGATACGTCCCCCATAGATTAATCTTTTATCTAGCGATTGTGACTACCTAGAACACGAAAATGTGCATTGTAGATTCAGGAATCGAAAACTACGAAACCCTTACAACCCTGGTGTGCGTTTATGTGTATAACCCTGTGTGCATCACGCACACTAGAAAGCGGATCCACACTCTTAAGAACGTTAACGATTGCAATGAAATATCGTGTCGCTGAAAAGCGATGTTCATATATCATTAACAGAATTCTTAATCGATCACGAGAATCAAATAATTGTACTCGCGTGCTAGTTCTGACCAGAAGATCTTCGTATATGTAGGTACGTTCAACGGTCTACGAAAATAGATTTCGTTATGGCGTTATGGAAATGTGATGTTACGACGGCTGGAAAATGATGATGAAAAATGGCGAAGAGAGATAGCTGGAGAGAGAGAGAGGAAGATGAAAAGGATGTAGTTGCTATTTCTGAACGTGCTAGTGGATTCATTAGTGGAGCCACGTAACAGGCCCTTAGATGCCGAGATATTCGATGATCGATGGAGCTAGGTAGATGTAGGAATAGATAAGGGATCAGGTAGCGGGAAAAGGATCGGTTCAGGAGCTTTCTGGTAGCAAGTACGTACAATAGATGTTATCGCAATGCGCTATGGCTTACTTAATTATCCGATCCTCAGGATAATAACGAACCTTTACACTGCCACCATACGTGCACAGATAGTTAAGACAAACTTCGAGACATTACTTCTTTTTTATCATCAGTTTATTTGATGAACATCTCTTCATAACTCTTTCCCAATTATCAATGAGCGTGTACCGGGTGGGGCACCAAATATTACCACCTGCATTTACGTCATTGTTATTATACAGTAAATTATCCATATAAGTTCCTAGCACGGGTCTGCCGAGGGACATTTATCCACCATAGTCACTATTCTTTGAGTGTTGCCGAACGTAGAAAAGGACAGCCGAGCTCGAGAGGCGCCCGTCGCCGAGAAATGTAAACATAGCTAATCCAAATTGCCAACTTACTTATTTTTCATCATTTTTTCTAATGCAAAATGATACCAAACATGATAGAATTCCGCTGATATTTAGGTGTGTAACGGCGAGCCTTTGAAATGTGCTGACGACTACGACTCTCTGCGTCTCTTTCCTTCCCATACGCTATCCTACGCGCCCGAAACTTTAACTGTCTATTACACAAGTAAATATCATCGGAATTATATCATATGTGGTATCATTGTTCTTAGAAAAATGCCACAAATATGGTAATCGCAGTCTCATAAAAAAATAATGAAAAATAAGGAAGTTGGAAATTTGAAACTCTCGAGTTTCGCGACCCCTCAAGAGGGTATACCCCGCAGTAGTGGGGATAGCTCCGGGACTTTTAAAGGCCACACTTTTAAGACATTTATGGATATTTTACTGTAGATAACGAGAAATGTGTCAAGTACTCACGAAGGTGGCAGCACAAACACAACAACCTTTCCCTATGGCAACACCCATCGCACAGACTGGTATTTGGCCAAAATTTTTGATTGCATAAAACTGATTAAATTTATTGTTTTATTAAATTATGCTTACATTCATTTACGTTATGAACCATAGGGTTGGTTCGAGGGCTACCTGGATCTTCCAATAACATGTTATTTTTTACCTGGGGGTAGTTCTAGGAAATTGGCCAGCTAGAACGGTCAAATACCAGTTTGTACATCGTTCGGTCTTGGTTTCTGAGATATTTGCAAAAAACTGCGTTGAAGTAGTTCTTGTATGGATCAACGTTGATCGTCCTCACTACTCGTATCTTACACGTGGTGTGTCGACTGATTTTATTGAATACTCGAAGGACCACTTTCCTTGATGTGAAGAACAAGATTGCAAAGATTTTGAATCAATAGTTTATTCAAACTACTACGGTCTATGAGAAACTCGACTGCCGATATAAAATGTCTAGGTTCGAAGGTGCTAAGTCGACAGTTGGAAAGAATCTGATTCAACGCACGCAGTACAAAAATCAGAAAAGGGCGTCCCTTCCCTCTCCCTTACCATTTTACAGGGTGGGTATCCATGGGAAAGGGGGCCAGTCGCGAGATATACAGGGTGTCCCAAAACTAGTGTAGGATCTGATGTGGATTTTTTACCCATTTTGATTTTTGTCGATTACAGCGCCATCTGCGAACCAAAATGCAAAAACTCGTAGATCAAATTGGGGTTATTTTTTTATAGAGAATCCAAATCTGTGATAAAAATAGGGTTTCACATTAAAGATTTTGAAATAGTTCCGTCTCCTACCACCAGGGGATGACGGTGGGGGTCGAGTTTGCTATCATTGGATGAACAACTTTCATTACCCACTTTGTTTGATTAGATGCAAATACCTGCACAAACTGTACACATATTCTTTGCAAAATCTAATAATTACATAAAATACATCCATAAGTATCTCTACAAATGTACGTGTTTTCAAGTCCCGCAGATAATTCTTGAATGGTCCAGTGTCTCCGCTAACGAACATCAAATTGACCCAGTTTCTAACGTATCAACGAAGCTCCAGTCTTGCGCTTCATCTCATGCCCGATGAGTGATCTAAATCCCCGAAATAGTATTTAAGATTCCTCTGGACGAACCCGAGCGTCCCTCCTATATATGAATTCATTAAACTTATCTTTCATTCGTTGCCAAAGTTCCGGCGGTAGGTTTATCCTCGGGATTTGCATTTGCGCGCATCGAGCAACCTCCACCAGTATCGGTTGCATCGCGTCGCTGTTTGCCGAAATAACTTCCGCATCGGTGGTTCTGCATTCACCGGGTATTTCTCGGCGGTCAGAAACGGAAGTGCACTCGAGAGGTCCCGCGCATTTTCAGGGATTCAGCGAATGCACAGATAATTATAGACAAATAAATCGAAATCAGTTTCCATTCGTAACGATCACGCTGCTATAATCCATATTTCATATTTTCGGTCAAAAATCCACATGAGGCAGTGATAATCAATAGAATTTGAATTATTCTTTATTAATTAGAATATTATTTATTATAGAATACCAGCAACCCCCGACACGGCTTCGCCCGTGCTAAATGTGAGAAGAATTTAGATTTTGATCGTAAGTATATTAATATATATATAGATAGATAGATAGATAGATAGATATAGATGATAACCCTGGGGAACATTATTAATTCATTAATAACAATTTATTGTTGAAATAATAGTTAAAATAATTAATATAGACTTGAAAGATGCAAAGCTCGTTCGTAGGCGTGGGGTTTTTCGCGGATGCTCTTCCCAGGAAGACTTGACCTTGAACGTGTCCGAACGTGTCCGAACGTGTCCAAACGTGTCCGAACGTGTTTTGCAATATAAAATACCTCGTGTTCAAATACCTATGTATACCAATTTTCATAGCGATAGATTCAACGGTATGGAAGTTGATATATTGCAGCGCCATCTACAGCGGCGAGTTACAACAAAATGAGTAGCGTAAAAACCTTCTCCATGATAAAACACATATATGTGCCAAGTTTCATGTTGATCAGTCAAATAGTTTCGAAGTTTATTAATCATATATATATATATATATATATGTGTGTATGTGTGTGTGTGTGTGTGTGTGTGTGTGTGTGTGTGTGTGTGTGTCCATACCACTTCTCAAAAATGCTTAAAATCGCTCGACTTTAAACACGCATTACTATTAAACCGGGGAATTCCTGACCTTAAAACTTGGATTTCCGGAATATACCCATCAAAATCAACAGGTTTACTTTTTAAAAAATTTAAATATTTTGGACCTCTTAGGTAAAGTTTGATTAACAAAAGAAGGTAGAATAATTTGATTGCTGACGTCGGAAAGCAAAACGGAGATGTGTAGTTTCCGTTCGCGTATCCATTGTTTATTTTTAATCCAGGATACTGTTTGCGACGCGTGTGTACTTTATTCATCTTCGCGTAAAATTCTTGAAGCTGTTCCATACAGGGACCGAATCGCAAATAGAAATAAAAAAGCTCGTGCAATCTCGAACAGCTCGCCACTCAAATACTTTATCGACGTGGAGAATTCTTTCGCGAAACCGGTGCACGGTTCAAACGGGTGGCGCATGTAATTCTGAGGGGACCAGTGCGCAGGGCGGATTTATGGGGAAACTTTTCTTCCGAAGCACTTTGGGGAAACTACCCTGATTCTTTTAACCACGAAAATCCGTCATATCGAAAGGTTTCATTATCGGCGACACTGTGCAAACATGCTGCCGTTTAAACTGTCTCTGGCTTCTGCGGAATTCAAAAGAATCCGAGGACTAACATTCGTTTGGATATTCGCTGATGACAAACGACTATCGAGGGAAGCCCGGTGGCTGATACACGGCGAGTTTGATGAAACTTTACGCTAATATTAATTAGATGTACCTAGGAATTTAGCCACATTTCGTTCGTTACCTTTTAAGGGAGAAATCAATCCTACCTATTTAGGTGCGTGCCTATAAGTCGCAGACGACAAAAGGTATCAGAAAGTGGTTAAAGCAAAAGTTACACCCTATCTTTAGGCCCATACATTTGTGTGAACAATTTTTTCGAGAAAAGTATTTTCAAAATATTTTTTCTAGTAAAATTTGTTGGGCAGATTTATGGGCCCAAAAATGTGGTTTGCGAGTTACAGGTACTCGCGCAAAAGGATAGGAGGTTTGATTTCTCCCTTAAAATAAACAACGGGCACAAACGAAATACGGTTGAATTGTTCGGTGGATTTAATTCGGTGGACACTTCTGCAAAGATTCGTCGTAGTATTGTGCGGATTCATTTCAATACTTGCGATGATTCATTTCTCGGGCAACGCGTGCTGAAATGGAACGGGCACAGCGTTCCCGAACAAGCCACGTCCTTAGAAATCGCAGATTTACGAGGTAACTTTTCTCCGAGCGGGCGCGGCCAGTATTTCCCATAACCGCGAGTACTCATCGCGAAGATATATTATTATCGGTGGCTGCCACCAAATATGCTTCCACCTCGAATCACGTGCGTCACAACAATGCATATATTACACGCCAAGACGTTTATTGCCTTTAAAACCGTGCCACGGTTGAATCAAGCCAGCCCGAGAAAATATGAAACGAAGACCCACGCTCTGACGATGCATGATTCAATCAGACGATCCAACTAGAAGGGAAGGAAATTGAGTTTGTTCTCCGATGAATGCGGGAGTGTAGGAAATTTTGCTTTGATTGCTGCTTTCAGATTTCAGAAATTGATTCTATTCAGGAACAGAGGTTAATTTGAATTCCCAAGTGGAATACGATATAGTAAAATCTTTTTACTAAACATCTACACAGTTAATACATGTTATAACTAGAGACTGTAATATCTAGAGACGATTACAGGAAGCAATCGACAAGTTGAAGTTGTTTAGAATGCTGACTTTGACAAATAATAATAAATAAGTTTAGTGAACCTGCCATACTAAGAAATATAATTTTAATCACTTACAACTAATATTTGTAATGAAAAAATGGTACGTTGGGATTATCCCGTCGACCATATTACTATCCTAACCCAACCTAACCTAACGTAATCGTCCTAACCCAACCTAACCTAACGTAATCCTCCTAACCCAACCCAACCTCACGTAATCCTCCTAACCCAACCTAACTTAACGTAATCCTCCTAACCCAACCTAACCTAACGTAATCCTCCTAACCCAACCCAACACTCAATTTGGTTCGCATCCATTAATAGCAATAGAGATATTAATAAAAAGAAAACAACGTATAATCATAGCAAGACTGGAGCGTTAGACTGATGCAAATGTATGTTTATAACTGTAACTGTGAGTTAGTATTCGTTAGTTTACTTCAGGTTAGGGTTAGGTTTTCGCGAGCGTTGAGAGGTCGACGAGATACTGCCAAAGTACCGAAAAAACATATTAGTTGAACAAATAATGGTTATCCATTATATAAGGCTCTTTTCTATTCTGTATATAACTATCAAGACCTGTGCGAAAAGTTTAATAGGCAAACGTTAATCATTCCGGGAAACAAGAATAACAAATTGCCGACGTTAGGTGTTGTCTGGGTCTCGATTAAAAATCCTCAGACAAATTCGTCCGAAGTACGTGGTCGATATACTAATACCGTATTCCCTTTTTATCTCTGGTTGTGCTGTTCCTTCCATCCTCTCCTTTCCGTCCACCCCAGGCATTCGTCTAGTTTCATGCAGCTTTCATGCTGTACCAATACGCGCGGCGCAGTGGTCCCACAAAGGAATGTATCAATCAAACGTTTATACACGGTACGATGGACGAACGCGGTAGTATTTGCAGGAGGAACAAAAGGCCACGCTTATTACCAGCTTGAAACCCGGCACATCTCTGTTGCTGATGGCAGCTACGTGATCCGCGGAGGTTTTAGAAATTAATGCGTACGACCACACGGCTGAATTTCGTGGTTAATGTGGCGTGTGTTGTATTCTTCCAAAGGAAGAGATTATTTCAGCAATTATCATATCGTTCAAGCTTGATCCGTCACCGCTCCCAATATGTACCGTTCTCAATCGTTTCCCAATACCCGGGGTCTAAAGGTGGGATCTCCTAAGCGCGGCTGGACGCAGCGGTTTGCGATCCTGAGGACTCTTAAGGCGGACTCATACGGGTGCAGATTCCAGGCGACGTCGCCGAGAATCGTAAATTTAGAGCGCCCACGTTGGTGTGGGTTCTTCGTAGAGTGGGTACACCAACGTTTCCTAGGTCCATGATGTCTTAAAGGAGAGCTATCGGTAGTTTCCCTAAAGGACCCTGGGAGACTCCCTGGAACGTTACGTACCGGTCCGAACTGTCAACCAGCGCTCAACATTTACGATTCCAGGCGACGTCGCCTGGAATCTGCGCCCGTATGAGTCCGGCCTTAGGCCGTTATTACACGAGGACACTAGTGCCGCAACTTGGTTGCGCCACCAGTGGCTCAGCACATTTAATGAATCGGTAACTGGTGCTAACACCAGTATGTTGCCCGGCTGTTGCCTGTTGCCGGCCACCAGATCGGCAAGAATTTTTGGTACCACAACCAAGTTGCCTCGTGTAATAGGCTCCATATGATTCAATGCCCCGTGATGTGCTGAGACACTAGTGGCGCAACTAAGTTGCGCCACTAGTGTCCTCGTGTAATAACGGCCTTAGGGTACGCGCACAGTGGATCCGTTTTCGTCCGATTCGGCCGACGTCCGACGCATCTGTCTTTTTTTTCAAGCGTGCGGAAATGAGACACAACGTCGGACGTCGGCTGAATCGGACGAAAACGGATCCACTGTGTGTGTACCCTAAGGCCGTTATTGCACGAGGACACTAGTGGCGCAACCAAGTTGCGTCACCAGTGTCTCAGCACATCACGGGTCCTTGAATCATATGGAGCCTATTACACGAGGCAACTTGGTTGTGCTACCTAAAATTGTTGCCGATCTGGTGGCCGGCAACAGGCAACATACTGGTGTTAGCACCAGATACCGATTCATTAAATGTGCTGAGCCACTGGTGGCGCAACCAAGTTGCGCCACTAGTGTCCTCGTGTAATAACAGCCTAAGATACATGCTGTACACGTACAAAATAAAATCCGTACGCAAATATATCGTGTATACGAATTCTACTAGGTAACACTTACGCTCCACTCTGCACGATCTCAAACCTGTGCGTCTAGACCACGGTGTATTATAGAGGTGTCCCATCGAAGCACCTCTGTAAGGTTAACGTTTTGTAATAGTCAAGTCCTACTTCTCTGGTCGCCGCTAGATGATGTTAATGTAATTATTGATGTTTATATAAAAATGTTGAATAGCGAGGAAATATTTAATTGATCAAAGTAGCTCCGAACTAATTTCGACAGATGATATTTCCCTCTCCGAGTTTGACCCAGCCCTGTTTTGTAACCGCCTGCGATCACACGTTCGAGGATTCGAATGAAATAAGTTTGAAACCACTCAGCCAACCGAGCATCCGTACACATTCACAGTTAGAGCCACTTCGCGTTAACTAGCCCATCCCCTTCGTGGAAAGATCCCACAAGTGGCAGACCGGACAGAGAGAGACTGTCCCCACAGAAGTTTGCGCGTGGCTATGCTGATGTATCACGTTGTTAACTCGTGAAAACGAGATGCCCGGCCTTTAGAGACATTCGGTCCTGATGGACATCCAAACGGGTCTGCTTCCGGTCTCAATCGAGTTGCATAATTTTATTGGATTTCCCTCACGAGGGTCCAACTACCTATGGGACTATTCGTCCACTTTGACGTCGAAGGCTGCTTAGAATCTCAAAACGAATATCACTTGAAACTCGGCGTAGCTTTTCGGGTAGCTAAGACCGGCCATTTGCCGTTGGACCACTCAGGATTGCTTTGCAGCGTTACACGTGCAAATTTGACACACACGATTCTAAATAAATAGTATGTTCTAAACGAAATGTAAAATTTTATAAAATATAGGAAAGCTGTTGTCACAAAAAGGATCAGGATTTGTTAAACGAGTTCATTTGAGGCACCGAGCTTCGAACAAACGTATAAATGGCGTGTTTTTGCCCTGCAACAAAGGGAACGAGGAAATCTAAGAGAATTTATTTGCTCGAGGGATCTCGACATCATTAACCAACTTTTGATGCCATAACCTCTCTGTCGAGTGACTGAAATCGGTTTCCCAAGTGCATCGAATTGAGCATGACAATATTTTCCTTGCGGACTGTTGATACGATAACCGACTCCCTCCTCCCACTTCCGGCTGTTTGTTCCAAAGGATTCACAAATACTGTTTATGGTTTTCTTTTGACGATTACGAATCGCCAAAGGAAAATACGATAGAAGCTGCAACAGAAGATACAATAGAAGCTAAATGGTCTCCTTAGCTTCGTCTTTATCAGGCATGGCTGACTACATACTGGCTTAATCTCCTTACTGGACTATGTTCCTCCTAAATGCGCATGATTTTCCTGTATGAATTCGTTATCAAATAGAAGAAAGATATCGCGCGATTGCAATTACGGGCTGCACGTTGAGCAGGATTCTATCGTAGACTTTCCAGGCAGGATTTCATTTCGTGACTCTTTCACCGCCTCTTTCCCCTTTCAAGACTCCCTCCTCGTTATGCGGGGAAGATACTCCTTGAAAGGGTAAGAGAGCCAGTCGTCAGCATTTTTAGACACTCAACCGTTGCTTGCTAGGTTTTCCTCGCGTCTCTACACTTTCCTCGCGTTTCCCTTCTGTCTACGGTCTTCCCTCAGAACTATGTCTGAGAGGAACCGACGTTACAGCAAACTGCTGTCTGTCCCGGGCCATGTTCCTACCTAACCGCACGCGCACGTAGACCGGAGAGACATTCTCCGCGTTGATGTTGAATCCCTCAAACATCCCCAAAAGAAATTTCTAATGGCGTAAGGTAGAGTAACATGGAGACGCTAGGAAAAATTATTCTGAAGTCACGAATAATCCGACAAAACGTTGTAGTCCTCAGAGAGGTCCAATATCTTTGGATGTTTCCGATATTTCAGTTATTTGTAATAATATTAAATAGTGTTACAAGAAGTGTTCCAAAGATTTTTGATATGGGTGAAGGCATTTCGGAGATTTCGAGGTTATGTTGATGTGTTATTGATTTCTCACAGTATAGTAATAGCAAGCTTTTTCCCCGCCAACATTTCAGACTCCCACCTATTAAGGAGGTAGGGTACCCCTTTGCTAGGGCATTTATCAGTGTACTCCACCCTTGTGCAGGAAAAAGTTATTCGTGCGACAACACTGATACCATTTCCAATCTTAATTTACTTCTAAACATTACTAGACTGCAAGAAGTTTCACGTCTGTCGCGCGTGGTTTTCGACGCGTATGTCTTCTAAAATGATTACGAACTGATATATGGCGTTGAAAGTCACTATAAGGTTGAACAATGCAATAAAATCCTGAAACACGTATCCCCTATTTTGGATCAAAGATCACATGTCCAAATTTACATTAAAATTAACTAACAATAAATACGAGAAACTGCAAAAAAATATCAAATTTTTAATATATTGTTTAAACAAAAAACATTTGTTAAAATATGGTTTTGACCCCCAAATTTGAGGGCTGTTTTCACCCCTTCAGAGTGGATGGTTGCCGATAAAAAAAGTGTCAAATGTTTTTTGAAGATCTATATCTCACATAAGTCTTGTCAAAATCGGATCCGGCGTACCGATTTGCACGCGATGGCCACCAGATGGCGTGAGCATAGTGCCGTGTCTAGAATAAGGTAGCAGAGCAGTCAAAGCCCTGAGGCTGTTATATTGGCGGAAGTGTACTCCATCTTGAAACTTAATTGCTAACGTTTTAAGGTTAGCTTAACCCCTTGCCTTCTCATATGTATATACTAATAATTACACTGCAGATTTTATGCATTTATGACAAAAATGAGTACGTGTAATTCAAAACAGGAGAAAGATCAAAAGAGTTCAACAATGCCGATATACTTTATCTAACATATAAAAATCATTAACGAGGAAAATAATTGTTTACTTAGCTCCCATAGCTTGCAATTGATGTATAAAAATTTTATTTCGTATAAAGATCCGCAGTCTACTAATAATTTCTTAAAATTCTGCGGGGTACTCAAGGTACCCCATTTTTCTGTTACTGAGGCTGAAGACGCCGCCATCTGGTGGCCATCGCATGCGAATCGGTGCGCCGGATGCGAACACTGCGCACGAGAGTCAGCGTACTAGCCACTTCCGTTACGCATTTCCGTTACATCGCCAAATCGGCGTTACGCCTACCGCGCCAAAAGAAGTTTCACTTCAAGAAAATAGGTAAAAATGTGTAAAGAATGGAAGACTGTGGTTACAGTATTTTTTTACCAGCTCAATAGTGGGTAAGCTGCACAAAGATGTTCTTGACCAGAAGGATCACTCTCGATGGATCGAAGTCGTCTTCTATCCATCGATCATAATTACCATCGATATTCTTTGTTCTAGGATCGGGGCACAGATTCTGAAAAAAAATTCCGTGACCACAAAGTCGTTCCTCTGATGTCTGTAAAACCGCGCGACGTCAGTCTCTTTGTGGCTTAATTTGAGTTCCGCTTAACGCAGTTTCCTCTCTCGCTGCTCCTCGGAAAGATTCCGGGGTCTCTTTCTCTCGCGAGAGAAGGATGTAATGAGACTTCGTCGTTGCCTTCGTTACTACCTTAACAGAAGTCCTTTGTGAGCGAAATAAAAGGTCGATTTCCTTTGCCGGTGTCGCGCCGCATTCTATCACGTCCGCGTTTTGCACGGCGACCGGGCTTCGCAACTGCTGCCCCAGTTTCTCCACTTTCTCGCTAACATATTCACTACATTCTCGCAACGCGTGCATCCATAATTTAAAAATATTGAGTTGACATTTTTATTAGCGCGACACTGCCAGCGTTAAAAGCTACTGGACGCGTGTTGCCTCCTGGAGGCAAGAAGATTGAATTTAGTTCGATTTTATGCAAGCTCTATTGTAACGTGTGCTTCAACAATGAACTTTTTTCAATCATTTTCCATGAAACCGGGTGAAATACAGGAACAAGACACGTGGGTTTCTTTCGAGCAATATTTATGGTGCGTTCGTGACTAATGTCTTCCTCGAAGATTAAGTAAACTAGGGTCAGCGACTAGTCGAGGCATTGCCAGAAGCCTAATTCTTTGTACGCTTTAGGGACGAGGGGCCATAAAGGGTATAGCAGGATAAGCATGGACCAGCCCGATTTTCCTGATTTCTGTCTTAAAACATAGTTTTATGTCTAAGAAAACATTGTGTAAAATTTCAAATCTCTACCCCCATCGATAAGGGTGATATTGGGGTAAATTCCCCCGCACTTAAATGCAATTTGCTACAAACCGAGAAAAGATATCGACATGGGATAAACGGCAAACAAAAGATATAGATAAACTCTACATTCCAGATTTTTTTCAAAATTTTTTGCTAATTATTTATAGTTGAAAATAATGAACTAATTTTTTGGGAATTTTATTAACTATCTTCCCCTAAGTTGACACCTACCAAAAAATTATAAAATATTGCTATGATACTAACCTACTTTGTAAAAAAATCTCAGAAGTGTCCATTTGGTGGAACAGTGTCAAGAAAAATAAAGTATGCCGGCGAACGCTTGTTCTGACCAGTATCGGCGCAGCGACCGAATCCCCTTGCGGTGACTAGTAATGGGAACGAACGGGAAGTCGACGCGTGTACGGAAACACAAGGTATGTTGCCTGAAGGGAACGGGAGAAGTGTGGGGTTCGTTGGACATCTTTGTTACTCTCGCAACACCACCATCAAGAAAAATCTTCAGGAATATTTTACGATCACAGAAATAGCCCGGACCCATAACGTAGAAAAATCTCAGTCAGTTTTTTGTTCGAGTTATAAGAACCTTAATACTCGAGTCTCATTCCTTCAAATCTTTTTGTCTAATTTCTTGGGATGGTGCTTGAACATTAAATATTTGTTTACCTGAAAAATGTTTGAGGGTCTCGTGCTCGTCTCTCGTCGGGGAGATTTTACTATCGCGATGTAGTTGTGAAAGACAAACGAAAATGTTTACAAATGACCATTTTGCGAATGGTATGGTGAAGCGGTGACTACCGTTCAAAGGAACGCTCGTTAATTAGTAACGAAAATGGACCAGTAAAAATGAACGCGACTCAAAGCAAGGGTTAAATTAAAGCCGGCGTTACATTACAAATGGTTCGACGGACAAAAGAATCGGAACTGTTTGCGATTGTCAGCAAAAGCGGAATAGGATCCTTATTAACAAATTCTTTGTGTCTTATATTCTCTTGCTCGTTCATTTCGGCTGTGTTTCGATTGCGTTTTACCCGTGCCATGCCTTGGAATCTGATCTTCATCTGTCAGTTGACGGTCCTAGCATTGTCAAGTCGATGCTGCAAATCAGTTTAATAAGCAATTGTGCGGTAACCCTGGCCAGTGTGACTGACAACTCATTGTGAGCAATTAACTATAACGCAACTGAATACTTTCAACGCTTTTACGTTTAGAAGACGAAAAACCTAACGTCAAAAAATTTATTGAATTCAATTTTTTATATTATTTTACACATTTTATGGCGAGACTTCACCCTAGGCACATAGAAATTTTTAACTTTTTGTTATCGTCCTGTAGATTTTGACGAGCAAATGTCAAAACTCGAAGTTCTAATCTTCTTTTGTATCGATCGTGTACAGGGTGTATCCGTTAAGTTATGTCACCATATTTTAGGCATTTCCAGTTGTGCAATTAAAAAATGTTTAGACAAAAGTTTCTCAGTACTTGGTGAGCTACATGTTCGCATATTCTTAAACCTGAAAAAATGCTTCTTACGTAAAAAAGTAAAGGTCCACCATAGGATTGTTTCTGATGTCAAGAACAGTGTATTACACTATGACCTTGAAATGACCTCAAACTCGAAAATGTTGTGCAAACGTATTTTAATGAAAACTTATTTCTTACAATACAAATCAAGTTACATCAGACGTTGTAACTGCGATCCATCTTCTACGATACAGAGCTGTGCTCTTTGCATTAGACTTTTCGTTGTCGCCATAATTAGGGCGTGTCGGTTCATGTTAGTACATGCAGTTGTTATGCGATTTCGAAGTTCTTGAACATTATTGATTGCTGTATCCTATACAACAGATTGCAGATACCCTCAAAGGAGATTAGGAATCAACTGGTTTAGAAGTTATGCGTGTTTAAAGTTGAACGACTTCAAGCGTTTTTGACCGGTGAGGTTGCAGGGACGCGTTAGTAAGTTTGGAGAATAAGGACTTAACTTTTGACATTATAATAATGAGTCGCACATAGGATGATTATATAGTGTAAATCCCTTATTTGTGGGATTAATACAGGCCTCTGTATTTGATTTTCGCAGGGATTTCTACTTGTTAAAATGTGGACGGCTAGCTCGGTGCTTCCACGCCAATCGATCATGTTTTGACGTCGACGTCACAGGTTTTGTTTAATATGATATATTACATAACGCAGACTATGAGTAATCAATTCGCTGGTGCCAAACTTTACCGAAAAAATAAACTTTGTAATATTGAAAATAATGAGGAAACTCTTACGTTATAAATTTCTCTTTACGTCGTTCGTTATGGGGGAGTCCCACGTAACCCCCGTCATTCTCCATGGGGTGGCAGGGGTATCCGTAACGGGATTGTTTGTCTTGATCCTTGTTTGTGTGTGATCGTGGTGGGCCAAGTATTTTGAGTAGTAAAGAAGCATTTGAGAGGTTAATATTCTTATGCATACGCGATAACTCGTTTCCTGGCAAGACTGAGAGCTAGAAAGGAAATGTCGGCCACGTGCTAGCAGTAGAAGAATGGTTTATCGGACATTCTACCGAATCGAACGAGGTTTAACGATCAAGAAAACGACATTCCTGGGAGTCAGCACAGTGCCCGATCGACTGCAAACAACGAATGAATATCTAATGACGTTTTACGATCCCACATATATGTGTCCGAAAGCATTCTACGGGTGCCTGTCACGTCGAACGTATATCAGCCACTAACCAGCGTTGCGATGCTGAACAAGATTTTGATAGGGAAACGCGTGGAATTTGCATATTTTCGTAATAAGGGAAATTTCCATCTTACTTTTGTAGACCAACTTCGAGATTCTTGCTGCAAACAGTACAGCAAACGCCCCTTTAAGGGTGTAGATCCAGTTTCTAGTGTGCGTGACTCACACAGCGCAGACTCGTATATGTGCACGAGGACTGCAAGGGTCCGGCATATTGGAAAGTATGACCTTTTAGTATGATCGTTTCGAGTTTTAGCATTGGAACCATAAATAGTAAGGTACCGTCGGCAAGGATCGCGAAGGTTCGAGCGTTTTAGCGATTTATTATTACAATCGTCATGCCTGGCCCTCACGCCATTAACATCCTCAAGTTCCGTGAGGGTCAGACGCACGTGTTCGCGCCCCCTTAACGTCCATTTATACTACACGGACGGATCAGCCACGGACAGAAAGACAATACTTAAGGAATAGGGACTCTGGCCACCATCTTCCGACAGAATCTGGTGGCCAGAGTCCCTATTCCTTAAGCATTGTCTTTCTGTCCGTGGCTGATCCGTCCGTGTAGTATAAATGGACCTTTAAGCCATCGGGTTCGGACCAAACGCGAATTTATTAGTCTTTAGAAGCTAGAATCCCTAAGGGTACCGTAAGCAAGGGTCCCAGGTTCAAGATCCGAGCCCGATGGTCGTCCGTCTGCTCGGGACAAGAGAGCACAAAATTGCACCACCACGTGCGGGCCACTTGGGCCTTTCCGTCGCGCTGCACCGGGGTCCCGTTACTCGATCTTTTTTGCGTGGTTTCCCCGAGTGACTTGAGGGTAGAGACTTCCACCTCCACCGTGGAGGACTGTCATGAAGATCCTCCTCCCTCGAGTCAATCCGCGAATAGGGATGGTTCTTCCAAATACTTGGACCCATCCCCTCGAGAACTTTTCTTACCAACGAGGTGACCAGCGAGCGGATCCCGGCAGCAGCGAGCAGATACTCGGTTCATATCGTGCGAAAATCATCGTGATCTCCACTAAGTTCCTCCGAGGGAACCGCCTGCAGTCATTCGGTCGTTCGTCGACTTTGAGATTTCCAAAGTAAAGCAATCACGTGTACGCGCGACCACCACTCTCCACCTTTCGGGATCCAGTTGCTTAATATTAATTTGGCGAGCAGTGTTCCGATTGAGTACGAAATTTCGCACGCATGCGCGGTGAAAACAGTAGCGTATCTACTATGACGCAGCAGAGCGGCCAGGGCCCCGACGGCCTGTGGCAGTTATATTGGCGGGAGTGTACCGGTATTATTGTTCTCATGATTTTAGAACAATATTTGTTCGATTTGCCATTTCAATATTTCACATATGTACACTAGTAAATTTTTCAAAGTCTGTGTGGTGCTCAAGTTACCCGATTTCATCGAAAAGGTTACGTTACTGAGGCTGAAATTGCCGCGCATGCGTGCGAAATTTCGTACTCAATCGGAACACTGTTGGCGAGTAACAACTCGGCGACAGTCGGAAAACGCGTCCACCTCGGGAGCTCGAAATTTACAACTTCGAGTGGGTGAAGAGACGAGACCCGCGCGTTAATTTCTAAAAGTCGCGACGAGAAAACAGTTGGTATACTGAAAGGTGAACGTTCAGTGACTAGTGAGAATTCGTCCACTAAATGGACAAATGGTCGCAAGACATTCATAAATCTAAAATATCTGGATGCGATCACTGTCCGTGCAAAACACGGCTAATGGACAGTAAAAGCGCGTTTACTGTAGAACGCTTTTGTGTCAAAAGACGGCTTCTAACAAAGAAAAAGATCGACTGTCGTTATTTCATTTAGAGGGATAATTGCGCTTCAAATTATATTCCTCACATACGATGTTGTACAATTCGTTTGAGTTGTCGCAGCCTTCCTACTGAAGAGAAGCTGTCTTTAATCGCTATTTTTTGTGACTTATGCTCGTGGAGCTTAATTTTGTGTGAAGATCCACGTTTACAGAACGGAAAGGTCGTTAATTGATATCAAACGAATTGAGGAATTACGAACTATGAGATCAATTTCGAACATGTTCCTTATAATATGAATTATTGAAGGTGAATTAATTTTATTCCTTGATATACTTCGACTTTCTGAATATAAAATAGCAAATGATTCTCTACCGGTCCTCTTTTGAAATTTAAATTGCCTCTTAGGATAAAAGGGATAAAGAATGGACAGAACGTCCCCGTTTTGTAACGTGCTTCTTTTCGATCTCATAATCGAATCGACTCCTCGATTTTCAGTCGTGTGGACGATTAGAGTGAAAGAGAAGAGATTAGAGTGGGAAGACATACTTATCGCGTCGAACAAGCGAGAACCTATATGGTAGATCCGAATCGTTTGATAATAGGAACGATCAGGCGATCGTCTAAAAATTAAACGAATCGTGTCGTGAAACTTTATCACAATCTCCGTACTCCACAGAGTTATCTACTTCTGATTAGAACCTGTTATCGCGTAAGGGCTGAAGTTTCCAAAGAAGGCGAAGCTTTCACAGTAGCAGTACTTGAAGTTTGTTAACTGAAAGGTATTCGGATTTAACTAGTGATAAAGGTTGGAGAAGTTATACTTTCTTTCACCGTTTCCGCAACTTAGCTTATCCCCCTTCTTGATGCAATTACCTGTGAAAGAGTACGCGCAGCAGCGAACTTATAAACATTCAATAAATTACTGCCGTCTGAAACAGAATTCTAAATTATTCTCTAACTAATTTCTATAATTGCAGGTTCCTCGCAGTTTTATTAATTTATGGAAACTTTCGATACAATTACCGGATCCATTTTTTCTGTATACTCAAAACATTTTGTTGGCTGGAAACAAATTCCAAATATCAAAGTTTAGGGGCTTAGTCCTTATACGCATTGAAATTGTTGAAGTACAGTTGTGAATAGGAAAATAGAGAATTTTTTTCAATTTTGGGGACCTTTTTTATACCAGTGGTATCAACAAACAGTTAACGAAAAGAATTGTCTAAAAAGAATCGATACACATGAGGAGAGGGAGCACCAATTAAGAGGAAAAATGTTACACACACACACTCTCTCTCTTTGGCTTGAAGCTTGAAGGATTGAAAAATCTACAGGATTACATAAGAAGGAAAATATATAAAAAAACTTTTTAAAAACCACGATTATATATGCACTACAAAGGAGAAAATAATTTGTTTAGACATTAGTGACTGTAAATGAAAGCGTCCATGAAAATTACGTCAATATATTTTAGCGCTCCACATTTTTGTTTATAGTAACTAACGTCTAAAAAATTTATTTTCTCCTTTTTCATGCATTTTAATATAAGTGTGGTTTTGTAAAGTTTTTTATTTCCTAATTTTTAGTCTTTTTTATAGACTTTTTAATATGGAAATACGCGAAATAGACAAAGGGATGACTCCTAGAGACGACGTCTTTTGATAGAGTCCGAAATTGTCCGAAATGGAACTCAATGATCGTAACAACACACTTAGCTCCTTCGGTGCGAGGTGGGTCAGTGGAGTGGGGATGAGTCGGAGTGGGAATGTGAAGTGGAGTAGGGAGCGCTGACGCGCGGAGTGGGGATCGGTTAACGTTTCATAGAAGTTAGCCCCCCACTTGTTGAATTAAACAATTTCAACAGTTGTGCTGAATTGTGCTATGTTTGTGCCATATTGTGCTCGAATATTGTAACTATAACATGAAAAAACGAGAAAAACGATTTTTTGAGTAGCCCCCACTTTTCATTTTTTTCAATTTTCTCAATTGTGCTAAATTGTGCTAAGGTATTGCTTTAAAAAAATTATAAATAAAGAAGTTACAGTGAAAAAACGTTTTCAACATCTAATTAACATTTAATTAAGAAACAGTTATCCAAACAGCATATAATCATATATCTGAGTTGTGCTAGCCCAGCACAAGTCAAATATGCGATTTTATCCTTGACGGATGACTAGAAACTCAAATAATATGGTATATTGGCAGAAAACTATATGTGAAAATATATGAATATAAGAATTATGTTTGAATTTACCGCTCAATTTTGATCAGGTATAGATCGATCCAATACAGATCACATTGTTTCTAAATGCTCTGACTTTATCGCAGTCTTACAGATGCCGGCTTGGGCTAAACATGTGGTTACACCAATGTCAGTTATATCTATTCTAATTATATTTTAATTTAGACTAAGCAAGTGAGTTACAATTATAATTTTCTTAAATTTAAAAATTTATTTAAAAAAAGGTTTATAATTATATTTGCTAAAATAAAAAAAAATGATCGAACCAGTGCGCTGATACCATTAAAAATTTTGTTTAAAACCTATTTACGATCGATACTAAGATATTATTAGGATGACTAGAAAGTCGAAAATTGAAATAGTATCTTAGCGCGAAGGGCCGCGTACAAGAATAAATTGCCCTTTATATCGTTGTGCTGGAGATTTTGAAAGTTGTGCTGACTTGTGCTGGGCTAGCACAACTAACACAACAATGAAGCATGGTAAAAAGACAATAATTTCTGGTTACCGAAAGCACAGTGTACAGCCCTGAAAAACTGCAATGTAAAAACCTATGGTGCATTTCGTTTTCAAGCAAACCTCAAAGTAATCAGGATTTGATGTAGCACAGGATCCTCGAATAAATCTACGTTTCGAGTAGGAAGAAATGAATTTGATTTTTCGGAATCACCGCCGTAGGATAGTCCCGATATAAAAATATACTTAAAATCGGTGGACTCGCGTGGAAAATGAATAGCCGAGTGGGATGCGTGCTGTCGCAGAACATGGCGCTAGGAGTTCGTGTAGGGAAGAAAGCGTCGCCGAAGGAAATCAATGCGTGAATATAAACAAGTATGCAAATACTGTTGAATATGGACGAGTGGAACGCGAAAATGCATTTACCAGCGCAGACATCAAACACAGATAAAATCCTATAAAATTATTCAGGAAAGACTGGCGCGAAGGGAACGTTAAGGAATACAAACTTCGAGGGTAAACGTGAATATGTCAACGGATATCAGTTGACTGACGGAAGGGAAACCCGTTCGAATCCCGCGAACATTGAACAACCAGATGCACCTGAGTATTTGTACTTGCAATTGGAATAAAATCAGAGCTGGGTACATTTCATATAAAATGTACTGGCTGCTATAATTGAACTACTTTTATTTCAACCGGGTAGCGTTTCAAGAATTTATTTGATTTCTCTGCTTCACATACACGAATATAATAAATTTTCGATAACATCGATCGTAAATTTGTTTAACAAGGAATGATGATGTTATCGGCGCAATGATTCGTCAAATTGTTACTCAAAAGCAATTTTGCAATTTATAAAATTTTAAATTTCGACGTTTCGGTCTATGTTTAGACCATTTTTAAGAAAATTAATAATTTCTTCTGTGAAATGTAAAAAATGTGTTGATAAATGAAACTCTATAATAATCAAATAAATTTATAAGATAAGTCACTCACTTGTTTTATGAAAATTACTTTACGTAATGTGGACTGGCACAAATAAACGGGTCCCATGGAAATCACCGACACGGTTTTCGCCGACAACATTTCACCGATTCCAGATTTGGCCGACAACGATTTTGACTGACAACGACTTTGACCGACAACGAATTTGACCGACGACCAATTTGACTGACGACGAATTTGATCGACAACGATTTTGACCGACAACAAGTCTAAAATCGTTGTCGGTCAAATTCCAATCTAAAATCGTTGTCGGTCAAATTCGAATCTAAAATCGTTGTCGGTCAAATTCGAATTTAAAATCGTCGTCATTCAAATTCGAATCTAAAATCGTTGTTGGTCAAATTCGAATCTCAAAATCGTTGTCGGTCAAAATCATTATCGATCAAAATCGTTGTCGGTCAAATTCGAATCTAAAATCGTTGTCGGTCAAATTCGAATCTAAAATCGTTGTCGGTCAAATTCGAATTTAAAATCGTCGTCAGTCAAATTCGAATCTAAAATCGTTGTCGGTCAAATTCGAATCTAAAATCGTTGTCGGTCAAATTCGAATTTAAAATCGTCGTCAGTCAAATTCGAATCTAAAATCGTTGTCGGTCAAATTCGAATCTAAAATCGTTTTCATTCAAATTCGAATCTAAAATCGTTGTTGGTCAAATTCGAATCTAAAATCGTTGTCGGTCAAAATCATTATCGATCAAAATCGTTGTCGGTCAAATTCGAATCTAAAATCGTTGTCGGTCAAAATCATTATCGATCAAAATCGTGGTCGGTCAAATTCGAATGTAAAATCGTCGTCGGTCAAATTCGAATCTAAAATCGTTGTCGGTCAAATTCGAATCTAAAATCGTTTTCATTCAAATTCGAATTTAAAATCGTTGTCGTTCAAATTCGAATCTAAAATCGTTGTCGGTCAAATTCGAATCTAAAATCGTTTTCATTCAAATTCGAATCTAAAATCGTTGTTGGTCAAATTCGAATCTCAAAATCGTTGTCGGTCAAAATCATTATCGATCAAAATCGTTGTCGGTCAAATTCGAATCTAAAATCGTTGTCGGTCAAATTCGAATCTAAAATCGTTGTCGGTCAAATTCGAATCTAAAATCGTTTTCATTCAAATTCGAATCTAAAATCGTTGTTGGTCAAATTCGAATCTAAAATCGTTGTCGGTCAAAATCATTATCGATCAAAATCGTTGTCGGTCAAATTCGAATCTAAAATCGTTGTCGGTCAAAATCATTATCGATCAAAATCGTGGTCGGTCAAATTCGAATGTAAAATCGTTGTCGGTCAAATTCGAATTTAAAATCGTTGTCGGTCAAACTCGAATCTAAAATCGTTTTCATTCAAATTCGAATCTAAAATCGTTGTCGGTGAAATTCGTATCTAAAATCGTTGTCGGTCAAATTCGAATCTAAATTCGTTCGAGTCTAAATTCCTAATGTTCCAATTGATGAAGAAGCACAATTGTAAAATACGTAAACCTATTGCAAATTCGATGTATAAATCTGTATGGGGTTACCGAAGGTTTCATGGGGTTTTTTGGCGGAAAGATGTTCAGCGAATCTAATTGATATTAATCACCGCGTCGAACACCAGTCCATAAACCAAAGTTGAACGTCTCGGTTTATTTCTTCGTAGCTGTATGTCATTATCGTTCTCAGAAGCAGAAATCCTCGTTCGATCTGATAAATGATTCGAAGTTTCATTAGCTGCAGATGTTCAATGAAGATGCTCGGCTATAAATATTCAAGGCAGACCGCTGTCCTTACGAAAGAGGACCGCCATCGCTTTTAATTTTCTGTTCATTTCTGATTCACGAAGACGCAACGAGTGCTGCGCGCATTTCGTTCAGCTCGCGAAGCTTGTTACTCATGTTGTCGCGAAAGAACTGCTCCTAGTAAAATATGCAATCCACCAGCGGAAAAATATTGCATGTCATAAAGACCCAACCATGAACGGGAGGCGAGTATGCAAAGGCTGCGAAAGTATCGCTAGGAACTTTATATGCTCGAACGAAATATCGGTGATGATGTTCGACGTGGCAGCTACGCCCAACCCTAATAAACACGATCAAACAATTTTTGTATGAGAAAATCTTGTGCTACTTCACTGGAATATGTTGTAATATTGCCCTCAAATCCTCTGGGGACACTTGCTTTCCCCACCAACCTCTCTTTCGCGTAATCGTTGCCCCACTATTATTGTACAGCACTATTGTTTCATTGATTAACGCTATAATCACCACACCAGTTACATTGACTGGTTTGACGATTTTTCTGACAGAAATCATGACCAGAGCGAAGCGGGATCAACCTTCCTCTTTACAATGAGCCCTCACACAGCTCGTAACATGCTTGTATAACTACAAACTTGTTTGTCTAGTGATATTCTAGTAAGATCCATGGGTCTGGTACCCCCTTAACTCAGCTGCGAGGATTGAGGTGCTGCCAGACAGTTTTGTCTGTAACGATAAGGCGGGGTTGATAAGTGTAAAATCAGTGCTGGTTTCCGTTGCTGATCGGGGTAAATGATTTTTCGTAGGACACTGATCGTGGGAGATGAAAAGACGCGAAGATCTGGTGGATACCGATTAATAAGCCTCTCCATCAATGTCAACGGAGCAAACGCATGCGTCATCGGCAGAGCAATTAATATATTCATAAATCTCGGTAGGTACAGGACGAGTTGCCGGCTCGATAATTAATCTCAGTACGTTGGTGCTCCCGTGTTTGCGCACGGTGATTCTGCTCGCCTCATTAAAGATCCGCTACGCCGGCGCCGCGTCGGTAGCAAAGAGTAGGAAGGAGGACAGAAGCGGGAGGTTCGAGAGCCGAAGCGCACGAAAAAAAAGGAAGCTAGACGCCTGGGAAACTGAAAGCGCGTTGCTTACGAGTCAAATAATATTTTCTTTCAAATGGCTGCCGGTCCCTTCTTTCCCATCCTCTTTTTCAGCGTCTCTAGCACCGAGCTAGCGGAGCGCAATATTAATCAGGCTTCAATAGGTCGAACGTCTGAACCCGCATCAGGAAACGTTCGTCCAATCGGGCTGAAAGCATTCTCGTTGGACGCGTTGCTTTCCGCCGACCCTCGGCGTCCTGCTGATGCAATGCTGAACTGACCATCAAGGTTGCAGTATACGGATTTGCATAAGGCATTCGTCAGTCGAACGTAAGCCGATGCGCTCCAAATTTCGCTCGACCGCACCTTTCGATCATCCCGAGAAACGAACCATTCCCCGATTGTTCCGATCACACTTGTAGATATTACGGTGACTCTACAAAACGATTGCCATACCAAATTGTTCACATTTCAGTCCTTTCCTAGGATTCCTTTTATCAGGAAACAGTAGACTATTTCATAGTGGGCTTTACGCATACTTTCACTAGTGTTTGTAGTATAAAATATATTCTTTTCAACCTAAGATATTTATGATTATTCAAGTGTCGCGTCCGGTGGTCCAACCATTATTAACAGTTACTAAATAATCGTAATACAAGCATTTCTTATTTTTATTTAATATTCTATCTTAGTAGGTCACGTGTAACACAAAACCACCTAAACGAAATTAAATACCTACTGAGAAAACTAGGAACGCAGCAGAGATGACACATAGACTGACGAGAGCGTTCTGGAAGAACGTGAGAAACGGAGAAAAAAAGATGCAGAACAATCCAACGACCAAAAATTGCAGACAACAATTATTATGACAAAACGATTACGAGGTGGAAATCGAACCAACTCCACAAGGATTTGGCTTAGAACAAAAGATGGAAGAGAATATACAAGGGACGACACCTCACCAGCGGAGCAGTTGAATTCAGAATCTTAAGATTATCAGTGGACTTACAAATCTCAATCATTTATAACCAAAATCTATATCGAGAGTTACAAATCCACCATCAGTCAAAGTGCAATAGGAAATTCTATATAAACGTGTAAACCCTTTGGATCTGTTTACCCTTACTCATCCTCATCCTCATCATCATCATCTTCATCATCACCAAGAACAGACAACATTAATTACCAAACGAGTGCCGAAGCAACTGCGACGAAATACAAAATAAGCCGAACCACCGCAACGGTAATTACTAACATTTCTGATAATTACTAACTATTGTCAACAACCAAATGTATCCTGAATTTATTGTTTAAATACACTTTGTTTAAATTCTACCTAAAATCAAATTCTCCAAAAATCATTTCAAACACCTACTTCGATTCTTTCGTGATAAATAGTACACCAGGGCAAAATCCTGAATTTCCTGAACCGTAGCCGGTGAATGCAGGTAGGTTCGAAACTGCGTCATATCCCTATCATATAAATCTATCAAAATCTCTATTAAATCTCTGTTTGTCCTACTTGGGACGTAACACAAGTTACATTTCCTTGAATGAGGGGTAAGACTTTAGAAACCCCTCCTTCTTTTCGACATGTGACATACGTCATTCTATTCGTTTTGACATGCTGAACACAAAATTTATGTGTAATTTTTGGCTGAAATGAATAGTTTTCGAGATATTCGTGAAAAACTGCAGCTACTACACATTGAATTTTGTGTAAATATCAATGAAAACGCAAACGTAACGTTCGGACTTTGTTTTCAAGAGTAGAAAATAGCAGAAAACAGGGTTTCACTCTATATAGTATTATACATATACAGGGTGTCCCAAAACTAGTGTAGGATCGGAAAATGGGAGGTTCCTTGGGTCGTTTGAAACCACATTTCCCTTTACAAAAATGGCGTACGCGGCTTTGTTTAGGAGTTATTAATGAAAAACACGGACCAATCAGAGCGCGACCTAGACGCGAGGTAGCACAGTGGGCCTGACGTGCCAACTGTCAATTGGCCGGACGTGCCACAGCATGTCTAGATCGCGCTCTGATTGGTCCATGTTTTTCGTTAATAACTCCTAAACAAAGCCGCGTACGCCATTTTTGTAAAGGGAAATGTGGCTTCAAACGACCCAAAGAACCTCCCATTTTCCGATCCTACACTAGTGTTGGGACACCCTGTATAGGGTGAGCTTTCAATTTTGAAAGACTACTCCTGGATTTTCGTATCTTGTTCTCTCCGCCCCCTCTACGACCTAACCACAACTCATTCTATTCGCACGATTTTTCCATTACTAGTTCAAATTCTGGATGACAGTTACAATGCAAAGATTATGCGAATAAAATGAGTTGTGTGTAGGTCACAGAGGGGGTGGAGAGGGCCTGTTGTCAGGCCTGCCTGACCACGCATACTAAAATCCAGGATTGGTCTGTCAGAATTAACAGCTGAATTCAATACAGTATTAGCAATAGTTTTTTGCGAATATCTCGAAAACTGAAAGCGACCCCCCTACATTAGAAAAGGAAAAAGTTATTCAAACTGTCGAAATCTATAACATGTTTAAATTTCATCAAAATCGGAGTACAGCGACCCTTTCGCAATACATAATTACCGAACTTTCATCTCAGAAACACTGGGTGAGTGTGTGTAGTGTTATCGTAATATGTATTCACACTTCATCATCGTACGTTTTAAAAAGTTCTCGCGGTATATAGACCGTTCAACGAACGTAGTAATATATCTGTAGAAACAGTTAACGAGCGGTCGCATCATGGTGACATGCACAGCACAGACGTGCACGAATACACAAAATTCAATGTGTAGTAACTGCAGTTTTTCACGAATATCTCGAAAACTATTCATTTCACCCAAAAATGACACATGCATTTTGTGTTCAGCATGTCAAAACGAATAGAAAGACGTATGTCACATGTCGAAAGGAGGGGGGGGGTTTCTAAAGTTCAGTCGAATGAGGTCTTCTTGAAAGAAATCCAAAGACCATCGTATAGTAGGTCGCTGAACTCGTTTTTTCCGTGAGATATAACAATTTATTAACAGGATGTAATGAAATTTGTGATTTAAATTGGTAGGAATATCTCTCTGACGAAATGCAGCAACATCGAGTAAAAATACTCGATGAGACCCTTAAAAGCGTACCTATACGTTTTATGCAAGCATCGATTGAACTTTTGTCGGAAATATTCGGCTTGCTTCACCTACGACCCATATTTCTTGTTCTGTTTCGCCGTTTCATTATTCTTTCATTCCGTGTCAGATGCCTAACAATACCTCCAGCTCCCGTGCTAAAATTACTGAACGGTTGCTCACGATATTCTGAAAATGTTCGACATCTATGAAATATCCATTTTTCCTTCGTCCGTAATGTAACTCCGACAGTCATAAGAATATTTATATGTAAATGCATTTCAAATGGACATGTACCTAGACACGAACCATGAAGTCGGTCATGAATTGAATCGCAGACCGCAACTCGTTTTCAGCGTTATCGCTAGGAAAACGCGCATACAGTCGCGCCGGCCATTCGAAAACTTTCCGAATTAAATTATTCGTCCCCTGTCAGCCTTTTAAGCGTTACAATTCTAAATGTTACCATAAATTTCTGGAACGTCTGTGAAATAACGTAGTGCCTCCTCCTTCGGGAGCCATTGTGCACGACGTCTATTTTTGCTCCGTGAATGTACAAGTTAAAACAGTACTCCGTATAACCGCGTTTAAATTGTTTATTCCTTCGCAACTTACTCTCGCCGAATTTATGGGGCGACATTATTTTCGAGCGAATAAAACGACAGATGTAACGAACACTTTTTACTGATATTGTTTCAATTATGTCGACTTCATACTGCACTCCAGAAATGTGTAACTACAAATAAATAGATCAATTTGAACGTATCGACATGGAAGGGGGATGAAAATAGAGTACAAATATTACAACTCAAGTCAGAACATTAGTCGTATCACTATATAGTTTGTATGTGTTTTTGTAATTACATAGTTTATTAGTGTTGAATATTGAGTATCTGTGTAATATATTCAATTCGCTTTACTTTACCTATATATTCAATATTTAACAGTAATAAACTGCATAATTAAAGAAACACACACAAACTATATAGTGATGTGACTAATGTTCTGACCTGAGTTGCAATATTTGTACTCTATTCTTCATGTCCCTTCTATGTCGATACGTTTCAATTATTATATACGTTAACGTATGATATATTATATTAACAAATATTGAATATATTCAAATATATATAATATAATAACATATATTAATATATTATAATATTATATATTGACATATATTGACATATATTGAATATATTAATATATATTCAATATACAATGTGTTTATTTACAGGTTCAAGTTCATGGTCGAATTTCTGTTACCGTTGAAATCTGAAATGTCGCTGAAAGTAAGTTCTGCTTTAATTGGCAAATTATAGAGTTCACGGTCATTTCAAGGTCGCGCTATTAAACATGGATGAATGCACAATAATGTTTGTTATAACATACAACAACAAAAAATGTGTGTACATATGTAAAAAAACGAGTAACCTTGAAAGAACGATTAAAAAATTACAATTCATAAAAAACGATTCTTCCGTCTGATTCGTCTTTTGAAACCATTTAGATTATGTTAGAAACATTTTTTGTATTTACAGAGATAGAGGAGATATTTAGGTGGTCTGTTTTAGACGAAACACCCTGTATTAACATATATTACCTATGATAACATATATTAATATATTATAATATTATATATTGAATGTATTGAATATATTAACATATATTACATATAATAATACATATTAATATATTATAATATTATATATTGAATATATTGACATATGTTAATGTATTATGATATTATATATTGAATATATTGACATATATTGAATATATTAACATATATTACATATAATAACGTATATTAATATATTATAATATTATATATTAAATATATTGAATATATTAACATATATTACATATGATAACATATATTAATATATTATAATATTATATATTGAATATATTGACATATATTAATATATTATAATATTATATATTAAATATATTGAATATATTAACATATATTACATATGATAACACATATTAATATATTATAATATTATATATTGAATATATTGACATATATTAATATATTATGATATTACAATATTATATATTGAATATATCGAATATATTAACATATATTACATATAATAACATATATTAATATAATAAATTACTATATATTGAATATATTGATATATATTGAATATATTAACATATATGAACATTTATAATAAGACGCCATCGTTGTGAAAAGTATATGAAGAGAAGAATAAACCAGTCACCAGTACTTCTCGTCTAAAGCAGGAAAAATATAAAACAGCGAAACCCGTGGGATCTTCTTGAGAATTTTATTATACAGGGTTAGTCACTTGACGCTCCCACCTGAAATATCTTTGTTGTTTTTAAAGATACGTCAAATGTCTGAAGGACTAAATTGAATAGTTCAGTGGAGTTCATCACACCAAAAATATTTTTGTTTTTATGTGATTTTTTTTAGAGATATCAAGGTCACCTTAATTTTTTTAAATCGAAGCATCCTAGTTTAAATATTGATTTCTGTACTGCTTCTGTTTTCCTCCCATTACTAGACTGCGGATCTTCATGCATTTATGAAGAAATTGGATGGGCGAAATACGAAACAGTAAAAGATTTTGAAAATTCAAGAATGTTGTAATGTTGCTTTTAACGTAATGAAGTTAAGGGATGAAATCAATTTTTATGTTATTTCTGCTTCCCATAAACAATGTAAAACATTTTTCTTATGAATTAAGATCCGCAGTCTACCCATTACAATTGAAAAAAATTTCGCATGAAAATTCAACGTTCGACAAGCTCACAGTGAATAGGATTCTCATGCTTTTATCGTTCTTATTACCTGTAACAACCCGATGAAAGAAAGCGATTATTCAGACACGAACTGTCCGATCGTTTAAAATGCCAGACACAAGGGAGAAGGGGGCAACGCCAGGGATTCGCGTTATCGTAACAAGGGGTTGGAATTGGCTTGCGCAAAAATGTAACGAGAAAAGTGCTTATTAGGAAGGGACGAGGGCTTTCTGGTGCCGCAAAAAAACGAAGGGGTTCGTTCTTTCTCGATCTATGTAAGTGCGGGTGAAAAAGAGCACAGACGATGAAGGGCTGATTGGTTGCCAGCGAAGGCTGCGTTGCTGCCGGAAATGTGGGTCCGCCTTGAGGCCTGCTTAATAGACACGTCAAACTTCTAAATACAGCAGCCTAACCTTAATTCAAGAAACAATGGCTTGAACTCTGGACACTTATTGTTCCTGTGCCTTCATCGTATCCACCAGCATTCGATGAACACAATTCAAGTGTCAATTCTTAATTTCCGGAAATCAATGAAGTGTCTTGTTCTTTCCAAATTTTCTAATTAAAAATATACTTCCCTGTATAACTTACGAGGAGGGATCAAAATATACAGGATGTCCTAAAAATGTACTGTCATAGAATATAATACAAGTGTGTAAGTTCGAGGGTAGTCCCAGAAGTACCCGACATTAACGTATAAATGGCGGTTTTTATTTGAAAACTTACTATTGTTGAAGGTACAATCCTTATTAAAGGCGTAGAGTACCCACGTGACCATGGTATTTTTCATTGTGACCAACCCCCGCGTGAAAAACCAATTTGGCAACAATGATGAACATACATTTCTTTCAATCTAACTCTTCAGTTTCGCTATCATTGCAGGTTTCTTCTTTTTATTAATATCTTTATTGCTATTAATGGATCCAAGTGGCTTCATGCCCTTTACACTTTTGTTGTTAAGAAACTACGCTGATAATTCTCCTGACTAAGCGCCATCTCGTTTATAGTTAGATTCTAGTAATGTCACGTGGGTACCCTAGAATATTACTAGATTTTGGGCCAAAACAAGGATTTACATGGGAACAAATCACGTACTCATACGAACATATTCTGAGCTGAGTAAAGGCTCGTTCTAAAGAGGAAGATTAGTTGAATTGCACATTGGTCATTATGTAGTTTGATTATGTTTACATCGAATAATATGAGTGTCCAAAGTAGGGGAGACAAATCAAGAAAAATTCCGGATATTTTAATGTATTTTTCGTTCACAAGAAGATTGTTCTTGCTAAAATAATAAGAAGAGCAGGCTGTATTTAACCTTCCTCTTTAGAATGAGCCCCCACTCAGTTCAAAATATGTTCGTATGAGGACGTCAGATGTGTTCCCGTGATTTCATTCAATTTCCCCTAGATTCCGTTCTGAAGATCTCGAGCAAGTCTAGAGCCAATTTTAGTTCAGTTACTTAGACGAGATGGCGCCTGGTCAGGAGAACTGTCAGCGTAGAATTGTAACAACAAAAATGTAAAGGGCTCGAAGCCACTGGGATCCATGAATAGCTATAAAGATATTAATAAAAAGAAGAAAACGTGTAATAATAGCAAAACTAAAGCGTTAGACTGATACAAATGTATTATATGTGCAGTACGTGTGTACCAGTGTTACAACACAAATAGCTTTTTTTCTGCAAACAAAGATTGAGTGCGTTGATAAATGTCCTAGACAAGGGAATTTATCATTGTTACCAACCTCCGCGCGGAATAAACAGTTTAGCAACAGTGATGAATAGACAGCGAATCTTTATGCAAGATAAAAATTTTCTACCTGAATTGCAACAAACTGGAATGCAATATAAATTTATTTTGTTTTTTAGTATGTTTAGAACGTTGAAAATAATATAATCGCATTTTTAAATGCTTCTAATGTTTTTACCGTTTTAAATGATATTTACTCATTTTTGTTATAAATGCATAAAATCCGCTGTTGAGTGATGAACATACATTTATATCAGTCTAACGCTTCAGTTTTGCTATTGTTACACATTTTCTTCTTTTTATTAATATCTTTATTGCTATTAATGGATCCCAGTGGCTTCAAGCCCTTTACATTTTTGTTGTTACAATTCTACGCTGACAGTTTTCCTAACTAAGCGCCATCTCGTCTAAGTAGCTGAACTAAAATTGGCTCTAGACTTGCTCGAGACCTTCAGAACGGAATCTAGGGGAAATTGAATGCAATCACGGGGACACACATGACGCCCTCATACGAGCATATTTTGAACTGAGTGGGGGCTCATTCTAAAGACGAAGGTTAAATACAGCCCGCTCTTCTAATTATTTTAGCAAGAACAATCTTTTTGTGAACGAAAAATACATTCGAATCTCCGAAATTTTTCTTCGTTTGTTTTCATTACTAGATATAACTATAATGTAACTAAAGTCGGATCCACGCGGGCTTCATATAACCTTCCTCTTTAGAATGACTCCTCCCTCAGCTCAAAATATAATCGAATGATGACGTGTGTTCCCGTAAACCCCTGTTATGGCCCAAAATCTAGTAATATTCTGGTAATGTCACGTGGGTTTAGTGGAATATTACTAGATTTCGAGTTTTGGGCTGGGTGAGGGCTCATTCTAAAGAGAAAGGTTAAATACAGCACGCTCTGGTCATGAATTAGCGATTATATTTTTATATCTAATAATATGAATGTTCAAATTTGGGGAAAAAATCAAGAACACACTCGCTGATTCCAATGTATTTCTCTTTCACAAAAACATAATTTTAAGTAAACACTATTTTCTCTTTCCACACTTGAAAAAACTCCTCGGTGGTAAAAGAATTGCCAACAATGAAGAGGTGAAGTCTGCGGTTGAAGGCTACTTTTAGGAGCTCGACGGGTGTCACTGTAAACAGGGTATCGAAGCTATTGAACATCGCTGAGGAAAGTCTATTAAGCTAAAAAGAGACTACTTTGAGAAATAAAGTTATTTAAAAAAATTTTTTGTGTTTTCTTTGTTAGGTCGGGTATTTGTGAAACTGTCCTGGTACATTTTTTAGTGTCCAAATTTTTTAATCAGACATATACATACTCCTAATTATACCTTGTATGGAGGGTTTTAAATATACAAGGTGTCCCAAAAGTGCTGTACTTCTTTGAAAGTTGTTGAATTTCGGCGCGTATCGTATTCGAATGATTGAAATATAATTGTCAGGTGACCCGTGTTATAATTGAACAGTCCAACGAACATTGTGAAACGCGCACGGCTATATTTAATTTGACGTCCATCAGCAGGAACAAAAGTGCAGATATTTGAGAAACAAATCGAAATTAGTTACCGCATTATTAATGCCGCGCTAGTTTCACTATTTAAACGACATAACGGCATTAACGGTAATTAAACGTCACCTAGTTGTACGAGTGCTGAAATGAAATCATGATATTACGTTTCTGCAGTGAATAATAAATCAATCGTGACAAGTAACAATTTAATATCGCTGTATCAGCAGTTTATACGGGCCAATTGAAACATTCCGCACCCACTTCTTCCAACTAACAGGCGGATTTATTTGTGCCGGAACAATATTTTCGAAATTCGTGTCATAGCGTCTATTATAAGTAATAGATAGATGGTTTCGGCGCACAGGTTGGATCAAATATAAACTAAATTTCCATGTTTTATAACAAATTTGCAAGTTGAAATCTCGACGTTTCGATCCTCATGAGGATCATTTTCAAGAGATTTTTGCGTCCGAAACAAAGTGTAACATTGCAAAAACAACTGTATTTTAAAAGAAACGGAAAAAACAAAGTTTTGAACTCGAAAATGAACTTATTTTTCTTACATGTTATATAGGAAAGAAATTTATCTTTTATGAATAATGTGTTTCTTACATGTTATATAGGAAAGAAATTTATCTTTTATGAATAATGTGTTACTTCCATGCTGGTAGATAATGTACTAAATCCTTGTTAAAGGTTACACAGTAAACAATGCATACTAACGGATAGAGAATTGAAATTTGACCAATTAGAAGCAAGTGATCTATGTTTGCTCAATCCATATTAGGCGGTAAATTCAAACCTCAATATAGTTCGTCTCAATCACATGACTACACAGTATAATACCTCAACATTGTTGTGGTAGCTGAAGGAAATTAACATTCAACTACATTTGAAATTTAAATGTAAATAAATCAGAATCAAACATTATAATATACGATATATATAGAAAACTATTAAAGATTAGAAACTCTTCTCTTGAAAATGATCCTCATCAGGATCGAAACGTCGAGATTTCATCTTGCAAATTTGTTATAAAACATGGAAATTTAGTTTAGCATCTATCTATTATCAATTCTTTTCGATCGCAAAACTATTTCAATATCTATTATAAGTACTACATTTTTGAGATACCCTGTATAATATTGAATTGGCAAATAAGTTCGTTCGGCTTTTGACTTTTGGACTTTTGTTGATGTTGCGTTTGTTTCCTTTCTAACATTTCACAACTGCAACTGTTAGGTTACTTTTCAAGCAAATTACACGTAATTTTGTTTGAAATTGTTAGTTCAGTGTCAATTCGAACACGGAATGCAGATGCGAACATCACAGACACATATTAAATTTTGTCGATCGTAACAATTTTATAGGAAAAGTATGTTTTCGGCGCACAGGTTCGATCGATTGTTAAAAAGCAAGCAATTTTGCAATTCAAAAAAAGGATTTTTTGAATGAACAGAAAGATGGCAAAAAGATCATCGAACAAAATGGAAAATATTTGATTGATTGAAGTTCATTGCTTGGATAAAAAAGTGGGATTTTATTCCACCTAAAATTACCGATATTGCGTTCTTATCAACCCTATAAAAGTAGACGATGCTACACAGTAAATCTAAACCAAAGGGGGAACACGTGGACCCGCACAGCGTTAGTCGCAAGCGTAATTGAAAACAATCGCCGTGAGTAATTTTGCAGAAGCACTTTCGCGAGCCGACTCGATTAATCTCTCTCGAATCGAAATCGTCGTAGAAGTAATCTGCATTTTCGGGTGATATTGGCTATCACACTGAATGTATCTCTTTAGTTACGAGACCGATAAACGCGTCAGACCGCATGATGGATTGCCATTGCAAGTATCTGGCAGCATTCAGTTCGCGATTTCAGAGCTACTAAATCAGCCGTTTTCTAAAGGTCCGCCGCGGTCACTTTGATACTCGCGGCATTAAAAGCGGAGTAAAGTAGTTACTACGATCTGTCAACTCCGATAACTAATCTGGAGCCTTGCGTGCGCCGCCACGTTTTCAATCGGTGACGTACGATGATAAATTTGATTCCCCGCGAAACTCTCTAGTCACCGGCGAAAAAATTTCAACCGAAGTTTTAGACGCGCGATAGATTGCTGTCGCGATTACGCGCGTGTTACGATGGAGCGAACTGCATACTGATTGTATGAACGCGATTAATTGCTCAAACTGAATGTGATAATTAACAGTGAAATACAAAATAAATTTTAAGAGTTATACACTAGGGGAATTGGTTCTGGACACTTTTAAATTTTTACTGAAATTTCGCCTTTACTCAAATTATTTAATATACACTCAGAGTTGGGCAAAAATGTTTTAATAAAAATGTCGAATAAAGTGGCTTCTTTCAAAGTGAGTTTTAAACCCACTTTATTCGACATTTTTATTTAAATTACATTTTTGCCCAACTCTGTATGCAACCATTTATATTTTATACTCTAAACATTGATATTTAATTTTAGGGTGCTGCTTATATAAAAAGAAATCAGTCAATAGACCGTTTGCAGCCATGGCTTTAATATACATGTACACTAGTACATATGCACTAGTAGTACTAGTATTCTTATATCGTGGATATTCTTGTATATTCGAGTACATCCTTGGACATCCTTGTATGTACTAGTATATTCTTGCATATTATTGTATGTTCTTGTATATTCTTGTATCTTGTAGAAAATTCTTATATATTCTAGTATATGCTTGTACATTCTAGTACATAATAGGACATTCTTGTATATACTTGCATATTCTTGTATATTCTTGTATATGCTAGTATATTTTAGTATACTCTAGTATATTCCAGTATATTCTTGTACACTCCTATATATTAATGCATGTTCTTGTATATTCTAGTACATACTAGGACAGTCTTGTATATACTTGCATATTCTTGTATATGCTTGTATATTTCAGAGTACTCTAGTATATTCCAGTATATTCTTGTACATTCCTGTATATTATTGCATATTCTTGTATATTCTAGTACATACTGGGACAGTCTTGTATATACTTGCATATTCTTGCATATTCTTGTATATACTTGTATATTCTTGTATGTGCTTGTATATTTTAGTATACTCTACTATATTCCAGTATATTCTTGTACAATCCTGTATATTATTGCATATTCTTGTATATTGTAGTACATACTTGGACAGTCTTGAATATACTTGCATATTCTTGTATGTGCTTGTATATTTTAGTATACTCTACTATATTCCAGTATATTCTTGTACACTCCTGTATATTAGTACATATTCTTGTATATTGTAGTACATACTGGGACAGTCTTGTATATACTTGCATATTCTTGTATACGCTTGTATACTTCAGTATACTCTAGTAGATTTCAGTATATTCTTGTACATTCCTGTATATTATTGCATATTCTTGTGTATTCTAGTACATACTGGGACAGTCTTATATATATTTACATATTCTTGCATATTCTTGTATATACTTGTATATTCTTGTATGTGCTTGTATATTTTAGTATACTCTACTATATTCCAGTATATTCTTGTACAATCCTGTACATTACTGCATATTCTTGTATATTGTAGTACATACTGGGACAGTCTTGTATATACTTGCATGTTCTTCTATATACTTGTATATTCTTGTATGTGCTTGTATATTTTAGTATACTGTAGTATATTCCAGTATATACTTGTACACTCCTGTATATTATAGCATATTCTTGTACATTCTAGTACATACTGGGATAGTCTTGTATATACTTGCATATTCTTGCATATTCTTGTATATACTTGTATATTCTTGTATGTGCTTGTATATTTTAGTATACTCTACTATATTCCAGTATATTCTTGTACAATCCTGTATATTACTGCATATTCTTGTTTAATGTAGTACATACTGGGACAGTCTTGTATATACTTGCATATTCTTGTATATACTTGTGTATTCTTGTGTGTGCTTGTATATTTTAGTATACTCTACTATATTCCAGTATATTCTTGTACAATCCTGTATATTATTGCATATTCTTGTATATTGTAGTACATACTTGGACAGTCTTGAATATACTTGCATATTCTTGTATGTGCTTGTATATTTTAGTATACTCTACTATATTCCAGTATATTCTTGTACACTCCTGTATATTATTACATATTCTTGTATATTGTAGTGCATACTGGGACAGTCTTGTATATACTTGCATATTCTTGTATACGCTTGTATACTTCAGTATACTCTAGTAGATTTCAGTATATTCTTGTACATTCCTGTATATTATTGCATATTCTTGTGTATTCTAGTACATACTGGGACAGTCTTATATATATTTACATATTCTTGCATATTCTTGTATATACTTGTATATTCTTGTATGTGCTTGTATATTTTAGTATACTCTACTATATTCCAGTATATTCTTGTACAATCCTGTACATTACTGCATATTCTTGTATATTGTAGTACATACTGGGACAGTCTTGTATATACTTGCATGTTCTTCTATATACTTGTATATTCTTGTATGTGCTTGTATATTTTAGTATACTGTAGTATATTCCAGTATATACTTGTACACTCCTGTATATTATAGCATATTCTTGTACATTCTAGTAGATACTTGTAAATTCTTGTATGTAGTTGTATATTCTTGTACAATCTTGTACATGTTCGCATATTTTTGTATACACTAGTACATACTTGTACATTCTTATATATAATTCTATATTATTGTATATTCTTGTATGTTGTTTTATATTCTAGTACATACTGGGCATTCTTGTGTATACTTGCATATTCTTGAATATTCTTGTATATGCTTATATATTCTATTATATTCTAGTATATTCTTGTATCACCAGTTCGCAGTAGAACTTCTTGTACGCAGCGACAGCGAAATTGATCAGTAAAGAGACACCACAGAATTGATTTGGAAGAAGGGAAAATATATAAGCGATCCTTGCCGATTGTGATTCATCTTGATTTTCAGCGTCGACGATTCCTTTTGTTCTCGAAACCGAAAATTTGGTCTTCGGCCGCGATGTAGGACGAGCTTTGATCGGCGGAGCTTGATTTCACCGAAGATCAGAGGTGGCGCATTCTCTTTCACCGAGGTCTCGCATGCGAAACCGCTGGCGCCGGGTCACTCGACTTTTCGATGAAAATCCGCAATCGCTTGCAAAGCAGGCTCGACGTTGCTGAACGAACGAAAAAATGTGAACGGCCAGAGTCCGAGCTCTCGCGCGAGGAAACCTTCGCAAATATTCGACCACCTTTTATGCTGTCGTCACATCGACACATTTTCCTCTCTTTTTCTTTCTCTCTCCCTGTCTCTCTGTCTCGAACGTCTGTTTATCTCTGCAATCAATCCAGTCATACTTTTTGACCGTCCGAACTACCGTCACTTGGATAGAATCGTTTTCTAGCAGCCATTTCAAGTTATTGGCAGACTGCGGATCTTGCAAAATAAAAATTTTCTTTGTCAATTGCCAGACGCAGAAACCATAGAACACTTTCTTTCTATTTTCAACATTTGACATAAATTGTCACGAATATACTGCTAAAATTTCATTAAAAGTCAGTAAAAAAATTAAGAAGTTTCAGTATTGCATTATGTTTCGTATGCGGTAGCGATCGTTGGTAACCTTTAGCCCTTCTGGAGGTACGTATCGATACAGAGGGTCTATTTGGACCAGGGCAATCATTAAGATTAGGGCACTCATTAAGATTGAGGCACTTAAAGACGATGCATCAAACTGCATCGTTTCCGGGAACCCAGTATTATCAATGTCCCCACTTTTGTCTACGCAGATTTCGGGGACTACAAAAGGCACTGAATCCCTTCATACTCGGGCTTTCATCTCAAGATTTTTCCACTGTACACATCGATTCACGTCGTGATTTCTATCGAGCAAAATCGTGTATCAGTTCTCTTTCGAGCAAAACTATCACATCACTTTCGGTACGAATCCCATCAACGGGATTCTGTAGTAGATAGCCCTCGCATTCCTCGTTGCGTAAACAGAGAGGTTAGTCCGCGGCAATTCACATTCTACATTTGTACTCCTTTTGTTTCAGAGATTATATTATCGTGTGTTAAACTCAAATCTAAAGTTCATTGCAATCATAACTTTCCTATTCGATTCACAGTCGGTAGCATCCTACAATGATACACCTTCATCGCTCAAGGTGTATCTAATAATGTACATAATAAAAATGAAATCGTGGGCGAAACTTCCGTTTATAGCAAAAATCAGAATTCGATGAAATTTTGAAAATAGGTTCTTTTTTTACTAAAACGACGATTGCCAGAAGGATTTCTCCCGTTTCGAACAAAAATTTTTTATCATTTCAATGTTGCGCTCTAGCTTACCGACTACTGACTTACCGACTTTGTACTTTATGTTTATGCTGTGCGCATGCGTCTGTGTGATGTGAGAGTTTGTCAAATGCTTTTAGAGTTGTATTATTCGTATAGGTTAATAATGAGTCATTTAAATTTGTTTTACATTGTAAATAAAATGAATGATTTTGACTCGACACTAGAATGGGTGAGAGAACTTGAGGCGAAACTTCCGTTTATGGTACAAATCAGAATTCGTTGAAATTTTGAAAATAGGTTCAATCATCTATAAACGAATCCTCTTTAGTTTAAAGTAATACATATATAAGGTAAACTTGAAATTTTTAAGACTACTCCTGGATTGTCGTGTGCTCTCCGCCCCCACCCCGATCTAACCACAACTCATTGTAATCACATAAATAATAAATAAACTTTTGAGGTTAACCTAATCCAAATTAATTCTCATCGCATAATATCCGCATTGTAGATATTGGTACACTTGGTTTAACAATTGAAATTTTCTATACATTTTACATTAATTTCCAGAATATATATATGTTCGGGCTGTGTGCATGCGTCATATATATATATATATATATATATATATATATATATATATATATATATATATATATATATATATATATGACGCATGCACACAGCCCGAACATAAAGTACAAAGTCAGTAGTCGGTGAGCTAGAGCGCAACATTGAAATGATACAAAATTTTTTTTCGACGCGCCAAAAGTCCTTCTGGCAATCGTCATTTTAGTCAAAAAAGAACCTATTTTAAAAATTTCATCGAATTGTGATTTTTGCTATAAATGGAAGAACAGCCAAATGCTGTTTGTTGGTCACATCACGTGAGAACGGCTGGACCGATTTGGCTAATTTTTTTTTAATGTTCGTTGTAGTTCGAATCTAACTCTCTACCTCGAAAAATATCTGTGACCCTGCATTTTAATATTCCTACATCCGTACCCTTCCATATTTCTATTAAGGGGACATTACGTATTCTCGGGTCGGAAATATCGACTTTTTAGAAGGTATAATATATCTATATTAGAAAGTGTATGAGATACTTTCCTGACACTGGGAAAAAATGTAATGTTCCTTAATTCGAACACGAGGGATTCTATAGATTATTTCTGAGCGTCGGTGTACGTGTACATGAAGCGAAGCTGATGAACATTCTTTTGTGAAATTACGAATGCGATCGCGCGAAAGGAGTTTTCGCCGAGTGATTACGAAAATGTGCAGCGAGGAGTGCACTTCTTGCTAAAAAGAACAGTTCCATCCCGATTAATTGGTGCTTTCTGCCGGAATACGCGAGCCCCTGTTGAACAAATGGCGGAATTGAACGCACAAGCGGTCTCATCAAAATCTCTTGAATTTCCGGTGTCGCGCTCGCGCCAGTATTATTTGAACTAAAAAAATCGAGCTTCGAATACATACGAAGAAAAATGCAAATGTAACAATGATAGTCCCAATTACAAATTGAGCAGTGTCGCCGAGAGGCTATTCATTTAGGGCGGCTTTTCATGGACTTCGATCCGCTTTCCAATCACGCAACAAACGCCAGAAGTCGAATAATATTCACCATGTTCCGAAGCCACGTTGCGGTGGCGCGCTCGATTAAAAATCCTTCAGATTTTGTACTACAGCCGTTGTTCTCCATCTGCTTTAATTCTCCAATTTATTTGGCGCTCGAAAAGATAATGTCGGTATGCGATCACTAAACAGCAGATTTTATGCAACTACGACAAAATTGAATAATTGCAATTTGAATGAGTAAAAATATTAGAGGCATTTAAAAATACTGTTTGTTGGAATTCAGTTAGAAAATTTTTATTTTGCATAAAGATCCGCTGTCTAGCGATCACTGTCCGCGCAGAACACAAACTGTTTGACAGGAATCGCGACTTCACTGAACCGATGTTTTTAAGTTCATCAAATTTTTCGACTGTATGACATCACACAGATTTATTTTCAATACAAATGCATAGAAGTCTAATATTATATACCACGCAGATAGCACCGGACGTCCGATGGATGTCCGTTTTATGTTCAATTTACTTCCAAACGTCCCATGTCAGTTGCGAACGTCCCTGAGATGTCTGATGGACTTAAATTTCGGACATTCTATGGACACACGTTTTTTACGTCGTAAGGACGTCCGTGGGGCCTACATTTCGGATGACCTTGAAACGTCCATTCTTTGTCCCAGACACCCAGATAGCACCGAACGTCCGATGGATTTCCGTTTTATGTTCAATTTACTTCCAAACGTCCGATGTTCGTTGCGAAGGTCCCTGGATGTCCGATGGATTTAAATTTTGTATATTCTACGAACATCCGTGGGGCCTACATTTCGGATGACCTTGAAACGTCCATTCTTTGTCCCAGGATACCCAAATATCACCGGACACCCAATGGACGTCCGTTTTATGTTCAATTTACTTCCAAACGTCCGATGTTCGTTGCGAAGGTCCCTGGGATGTCCGATGGACTTAAATTTTGTACATTCTGCGGACGTCCGTGGGGCCTACATTTCGGATGACCTTGAAACGTCCATTCTTTGTCCCAGGATACCCAAATAGCACCGGACACCCAATGACGTCCGTTTTATGTTCAATTTACTTCCAAACGTCCGATTTCGTTGCGAACGTCCCTGGGATGTCCGATGGACTTAAATTTTGTACATTCTACGGACATCCGTTTTTTACGTCCTGAGGTCATCCGTGGGGCCTACATTTCGGATGTCCTTGAAACGTCCATTTTTTTTGTCCCAGGTACTTCCGTGGGATTTGGATTTTGGACGTCCCAAGTAGGTTTAATTTTTACGGCTTATGGTGTTACGGAAAGAAAAACTCATTTTGATTTTTTAAATGTTAGAATACATTTTTTATCCAATAATGTTATAGCTGGTGTCAAGGTGAATCCAACGACCTACCTTTTTATGACCGTGAACTCATAAATAACGATACAATATTTTATTCCCATTTTTCGTCCAAATACGTGTTCAGTGTGCACGTGTTTGTAATATTCCAGTTAATAAAAAGCGTGTGTGAGTGATTCTATCATTTAAGCCACTCGTCAGAATTGTGTTGGTGAAACGAGTCATTGCGATTTCAAGTGAGCTTTTATTTTATATTTATTTTCAGTCATTGAAACATTTACTGGCGAAAGGAAAATATAAAAATATTATTACGTTGGAGGGGAAATTCTATGATATGTTAACACTAAACCTACCAACACCAAACATGTATTCAAATTTCGGCTCTGTTAATTACGTTTTTGGTAGCTTCTTCTAATGTGGTCCAAGTTATTAATCCACATGCTTGTGTTATTTTAGTATCTCATAAACTAGTTCAAATTGTTTTTTCCATTTCTTCCATTTCTGATCTTGCGTGACCTTGAAGATCATTGTGTAGTAGATGGATGAATTCGTCTTGACACACGCTTTCATACGACATCAAAAAAATGTATAGCATTCCATTTAAAAACAAATGAAGGTCACCTTCATTTCTATCAAAATAATGTAAATAAAATAAAAATGCATATGTCATTGTGTCTCACATAAAAAACAGTACTACTTTTTCCACTATCATTTTTTCTAATTTCTACTATTTACAAAAAAAAATGCTGGCTAGTAATAGCCTGAAGACCCCGTATATACATATACAATGAAAGTTAATACTGAATTTAGTACTCTATCTATACAACTATCTTTTCCTACAATTACGGTTTTAATTCTTAAAGTATTCATGGGATTAATCCCGTTCTGATGGGAATTGGAGGTCGTAATTTAAATCAACCCTCGAAAAAATGCGTAGTCCGCATGAGAAGGTCGAAGCTATTTTTCATCGAGCGTGCTTACTTACAATAAAAACGCGGAGTTTTCGTTACGATATCCTGAATCGAGAGCCCTCCCAGCAACAAATAATTCTGTGATTTGTGCCTCCCCGATGTAAGAATATTATTTACGGCGTCGTAAATTACAGCGATTCGTTCCGGCAGGCCACCGAGAAACGCAACGTCGAGATTAATATAGAACGATTGAAAAGGACGACGGAACAACCGTATTGAATTGCGTTCAATCGGATTGCTCGAGCCCATGGAAAACTGAATATTAATTTCGCGCCCTCGCATAACGAAAGCGAAATATTATTTTCCTGCGTTAGCAGTGACTTTGATAATCTTATACAGGGTGGGTCACCTAACGTTGCCATCTCAAATACCTTTGTTGTTTCTAAAGATGTGCGCCGAAACAACCACACATGTATTTCAATGATTGCGTTCGACATAGCGGAATCGTGTTTGGAAACTTACCGTTAGTAAATAAATCGCAGCCCAGATAGCACGTACGTCCTTTGTACGTCCGTTTTTTGTCCAATTTACGTCCATACGTCCGAGGTCCGCTGCGGACGTACCTAGGATGTCCGATGGACTTAAATTTCGGTTGTCCCAGGGACGTACATTTTTTTTGTCCAAGGGACATCCATGGGACCTAAATTTCGGTTGTCCCAGAGACGTACATTTTTTTTGTCCAAGGGACGACGTTGGGATCTGAATTTCGGGCGTCCAACGTACGTTTATTTTTTAAGTCTTATACATAGCCAAGTTCGACATTCATACGTACTAGGATGTTCACTCCTCATGCATATGTGTATAAAACATATTTACATATAACAATATATATATATATATGTATATATATATATTTATTTATTTATATAAATATCGGGGACCGATATGCAAACTAAAAATTTTATATAAGCGAATATAAGCGATTATCGGTGAGAAAAGCGACGGTTTATAAAACAAGTGATGATCGGTAAAACAAGCGACGATCGAATGTGGAAGAAGAACGCGCCGTTGCTGCGTGACAAAACAGTCTTGTACGAGAGCTTCAGCAGACAACGTGCTAAGTGCTTCAGAAATCTATCGTTACCAGATACCATCGTTACATATATTCACTTCCTATTTATACAAGTAAGTATTTTCATTGTTATTATTTATTACCGTTAGTGTTTCTGCTTACGCCCTTTCGTTATATTATTGTATACATATAGTTACGCACATAATTGATCACACACACTTTAAATTAGAATAACTTTTATATGAATGGATCAAACGGACCAAACGGAAATTGGATAATTGGAAAATTATGAAAAATTGCAGTTTTTACCACTTTTGATCGATTATTATTCGTGAACCAATTAACTAATTTCAATGAAATTTTCAGAATTTATATCATTTATACGAATTTACAAAACACATCTTCTAAATTTTCGTTATTGACCCAGCTGAAAAAGTTGTAAAATTCAATTTTTACTATGGTTTGTCACAATTCCGATCCAAATGCATTTTTCCAACTTATTTATTACACGTCATTTACTAAACTAATTTTAGCCTTACAGAGAAATTGAAGTCGTTTAGTCCATTCACAAAAAAGTTATTCTGATTTAAAGTGTGTGTGATGAATCCCGCGGCATATCATGATGAACGAAGACCCTGCGGCATACACTGTAAAAATATTTCATGTATATTAATTAAGTATAAATTTTGCAGAACCTGGGACGAACATGAATGCATGGACTGTTGTGGAGTTTCTGCAGGACGGCACGGTAGAGGCAGTGCCCTCTTCATGGATATTTGGCGATTACTGCCATTGGCCCTCCTTACCACAGGGCCGATTAATGAAGGCCATGCAGACGTGCGAAAAAATAAATGAATGTTGGCCAAAATACCCGGTCAAACATTTTAAAAATGCCACTTACGGTGAGTTAAAGATTTTATGACGTGATGAAACTAAAATAAAAACATTATTTAAAAATGCTTTCAGATGATTATGCGCAGGCAAGGGCCAAGGCAAAAGTGGCCGAGGAGACGTCCGACCTGCAATCGGAACCTGATCTCGGCCAACTAAGGAGGAGAATTACAGTTGTGAGTGACAAGGACGAGACGGGGTCGGATCCTCTACTATTGCCTATGCCTCCGCGCTTGCCTACGCCTACGCCTCCGCGCTTGCCTACGCCTACGCCTCCGCCGATCACACAACGCTACGAGCTAGGTACGTACATTTTATACTATTATATTATATACTATTTTATGCTAATTGCTTAATTTCTTTCCATAAATAATTATTATATCGGTATATGATAGTGTATTATGGTTTTCAGATACATGCAGCAGGGAAGCAGGAGATGCAACAGAATCCAGTCAGTTAATAAAGTTAATAGATACTACATATAGTGACTTGTATTAATATTCGAACGCTTTACAAAGAGACGATAACTTTTCTAATATTGTACCATACAATTTGAACTTTTTTGGGAAGCTAGAAAAATTAGTTTACTGCAGGATGTGAAAAAATGTTTTCAAAAATTGCAATTGATCGAAATTGTAGAAAAAATACTAAAAGTTGCATTTTACAGCTTTTTTGCATGGGTCTACATTGACAATTTAGAAAATACGTTTTGTAGATCTGTGTCAATTAAATATATTCTGAATATTTCGTAAAAATCGGTCGACGTTACAATGAGCTACAAAGTTTAAAGATGCTAAAATTTGCATATTTTCGGCCCCTCTTAAGGATTCTTAAATCTTTCAAGTCTGTCGTTTATTCCCGCATCAACCGATTTCGATGAAACTTTGACACAGATCTACAAAACATATTTTTTAAATTTTCAATATAGGCCCATATAAAAATGTTGTAAAATACAACTTATTTGTATTTTTTCTACAATTCCGATTAATTGCAATTTTTGAAAACATTTCTTTTCACATCCTATAGTATACTAATTGATCTAGCTTCCCAAAAAAGTTCAAATCTTATAATACGATATTAAAAAAGTTATCGTCTTCTTTAGAGCGTCCGAATATTAATTCGTTTTACTATATATAAACGAATTTAAATATGGAAATACGTATTAGCGTAAACACGTACCTAAAAATCTAAATTTTCAGGAGACGGACAAATACGAAATGGGAGTAAAACGGATGAACTCCTAAAATCCATTCTGCAACAGCTGCATCTGCTGCGGTGTCTCCTGACGGACGTTTCTTCCCGTGTGGAAAAAATTGAGCGCAGCACCACTGAGGGAAACCCAGCCCCAATTGTTGAGGACACGGGAAGAACGTCCATTTTCAATCAAAATTTGTGTCCTGCAGACAATATGGAGGATTTCGAGAAATTGGACGATTTTTTACGAATAGGAGATAATTCAAAACATGTGGTAATTAAATAATATATATAATACAAGTTTTAATTAAGTTATATAAAATAAGTTTTCATTGTAAATAAATGATTAATTTGCAGGCCTGCGAATTATCTAGCATTGGCGGAACAAATTGTGCCAATTTTGTGAAGAGAGTGCTAAGTGCCATTATCACCGACACTTTGGCCAAACAATTCAGCTGGCTTGGCAAAAAGGGAAAGAGGAGATTTCAGGCTACACAGTTAGCCACAGTAATAGTTGGTAATTATTCACGTGCACTTTGATTTTTTTTATATTCAGTGATATACAGTTGAATATATTATTGAATTGAAATTCTAATTTTTAGATGCAGCAACAAAAGCAAAAGTTTCTGCATCCCAAAGCGAAACGGAGGTAATGATACAAAAGTATCTTCGAAGGGCACCAGAACGTACCAAACACGTGGAAAAAGATTTTTAATTTAAATTTTGTATTTTTTGTTCTATTTTTTGGATTTTTTTTTATTTTGTGTTCTATTTTGTGTTCTATTTTTTGTATTTTTTAAATTTATATTATTATATTGTAATAAATGCATATTTTAACCGTATTCAAATATCGTTGTTTCCTAGTTTTAATATACATAAACCATATCCTATGAAGGTCCTATAAATGTCGAGTAAACGTCCCGCAATGGAAGTCCAAATAACGTCCTTATGTCTCAGATTGGTCCCAAGTACGCACCGGGAACGTCCAAATAATGATCTTATGTCCCAGATTGGTCCCAAGTACGTACCAGAAACGTTCAAATAACGTCCTTACGTCCCAGATTCCTCCCAAGTACGTACCGAGAACGTTCAAATAACGTCCTTACGTCCCAGATTGGTACCAGGTACGTACCAGGAGTGTCCAAATAACGTCCGTATGTCCCCAGATACGTCCCAGATAGGTCCGCACGGCACGTCCTATGTACGTTACACTTTGTAACACGTACCTCATTCGGACATTTCTGGGACCAATCTCGGGCATATTTCGGACTTATCTCGGACATACGGACATGATTCGGACGTCCCTGGGACATAAGAAGGTCCGATACTGACGTACTTTGGACGTCCATCGCATATCCGAGTGCTATCTGGGAGCGTATTCAACTAGAGGATGTTTGAAAACATTCCATAGCATTGAAAAACCTCAGCATGAGTACAACGAGTATCACTGGTAATAATTTTTATTTTAGTTTTATACGTTTTCTCTATTCGTGACCTTGAATGACCTTGAGTAGTCACTGAATTTCTCATTAAAGGGATAATCATTGTAGGTATTTGAAAAAGGATGCTTCCACCTAAAAAATGAAGGTGGCCTTGTTATCTCTATAAAAAATCACATAAAAACAAAAATATTTTTTGCATCATGTGGGTCCCACTAAACCATTCAACTTTGTTCTTCAGACATTTGATGTATGTTGAAAAACAACAAAGATATATGAGATGGCAGTGTTAGGTGACTGAACTTGAATACACACAGTAGAATTGGTTGATCATGGTCAGAGGCGTCAGACGTTACCACTGCAATAGGCTTCCTAGAAGTTTTGGCCCTCTACTTTTTGTATTAAATTAATTTCAACAGTTGTGCTAGGCTAGTACAACTTAGATATATGATTATATACTGTTTGAATAATTTTTACTTTCTTAAATGTTAATTAGATGTCCAAAACGATTGCTTACCATAATGTCTTTATTTATTAGTTTTTTAAAGTAATGCTTTAGCACAATCTTATCTCAATCTAGCACAACTTAGCACAATTGAAAATAAGTGGGGGGCTACTAAAAAAATCAGTTTTGTTGATTTTAGTCTTCTTTTTAATATTATAGTTATAATATTCGAGCGCAGTGTAGCACAAACATAGCATAGTTCAGCACAACTGTTAAAATTATTTAACTCAACAAGTGGGAGGCTAACTTCAAGGAAGAATACAATAGCATGTGTATTCGCTGCATTCAAAACAAAAATATTTTTGGCATAATGTTAGCCTCAGTCAACCATTCAACTTTGTTCTTCAGACATTTGACGTATTTTGAAAAACAACAAAGATATTTAAGGTGGCAGCTTTAGGTGACTCAACCTGAATACACAAAGTAGAATTGGTTGATCATGGTCAGACGCGTCAGATATATGATTATATACTGTTTGAATAATTTTTACTTTCTTAAACATTAATTAAATGTCCAAAACGATTATTGACTAGTATATTAAAGGAATACTTTAGCACAATCTTAGCACAACCTAGCACAATTGAGAAAATTGAAAAAAATTAAAAATGGGGGCTACTTACAAATCTCCACCGGTCCAGTATTTAATAATTATCATGTATACCTTGTTTATCGATTTTTGGCAAGAACAACACCTTCCGGATTTTACTCAAGTCGATCATCGCTGCAGAATCAAATGTGCTCGATCACCTAAATTGAAGCCTCTTCGGTCGAAGGTAGCAATTTCGGGAATCACGAATTCCAACGTACGTCCAAGGAATGTCCAAGAAAGATTAACAGGAAGAAGTTAATTTGATGTCGGCTGGCCACGGCATTCCCGGAATGCTGCAGGTGTCTCGGCCACAAACTTTGATTCTAATTGGCAGCAATGTCGGCTGGCGAAGCGTCGCGAATAATCAAAGCCAGACGGCGCATTGTATCACGGTGCAACGTATCCCATGAAATAGGAAAATACGCGGCGTAACAAGCGTCATTATTCACTTTATGCGTTACTTTAACGTACGCAGGGCCCGCGTTTTTATTACATTTAACAAGAAAGCCCGGCGAGAAAGAATTTATTATCACTCTCCTCTCTTTACGGCGTTTCGCTTTACTGCCGTCCGCGGAAAGGAAAATATAATCACACGCAGTTTATGGTGTACTCAGGATTCTCTCTCAGCCTAATCATGCGGATCGAGATCAATCACGCGTGGTCCCGGTTGTGAACAGCCAGGACCGAAGTAAACGTTTCCCAGTCGATATCTTCCGCCTAACTCGGTACACAAGCTTGCTGTTCTCGGCAGCAATTTGCTGACGACAGGCAATCTTCATTCCAGTTACCACCATCCTGTTCCTGCCCGCTAACTAACCAAACAATGCCAACTAATTAAAGATTCGACATCGGCGCAATACAGGTTGTTCACTTCAATACCTTGAACTTCCGTGTTCTTGCGAATCTCTTCAATGGAACCATGATTTAGACCAGCTTACGCAAGGATACGGATGGCCAACAGATTCGGATAAACAGCGTACCGTATTACGAATAATACAGAACAGATTCAGTTCTGAAGTGAGGGGACGGATGAGGGTCAATAGAGAAACATCAGGAAGGTGAAATAAAAAAGTTTTTAAAAACCACGCTTATATTAAAATGCACTAAAAAGGAGAAAATAATTTTTTTAGACATTAGTGACTGTAAACATAAGCGTCGAGCGCCCACGAAGGTTACGTCAATTTAGTTTAGCGCTTCACGCTTTTATTTATAGTAAGTAATGTGTAAAAAACTTATTTTCTCCTTTTTTAGTGCATTTTTAAATGAGAGTGATTTTTAACAAGATTTTTTATATATTTTTTACTTTTTAGTCTTTTTTTAAATTGAATGCAAGTAATATTGGTATGAAATAGGAACGTATGAAAACGCAAGATTTGGAAATACTCGAGATAGAATGAGAGACGACTTCGCACTGGGGTGCGAAATGCCTAAAAAGTGGACGAAAACTTGAACTTTGTAAATGGGGCCTCTTTCGGACATTCCTGGGACGTATCTCGAACATACGGACCTTATTTGGACATCCCTGGGACGTAAAGTGGTCCGATACGGACGTACATTGAACGCTATCGGGACACAGTTTTGTTTATAAATTATAATTAAATTATTAAAATAAATTAAAATTATAATTAAATGTTAAAAACAAACAAACAAAACTGTAAAGGAAAAATTCTTATCGATCGAAAATTTGAAATATAAATTATATTTATGATATCGGCGCCAGGTTCGATCCTTACTAATAATAATAATAGTAATAAGTAATAAAGATCGAACCTGGCGCCGATATCATAATTATAATTTATATTTCAAATTTTCGATCGATAAGAATTTTTCCTTTACAGTTTTGTTTGTTTGTTTTTAACATTTCACACGTGCAATTATTAATTTTCTTGAAAATGTGCTAATAATAGACCGAAACGTCGAAACTTGAATTTTTATAAATTGCAAAATTACTTTTGAGTAACAATTTGATCGAACCATTGCGCCGTTAACGTCGTTATTCTTTGTCGTTTGATAGAATGAACGGAACACCGCATTAAGCTCCTTCGGTGCGAAATGCGTCAGTGAAATTGGGAGGAGTCGGATTGGGAACACGTAGTGGAGTAGGGAGCGCTGTCACACAGAGTGGGGATCGCTGAACGCGATGACGTACCATCGAGCATTACGCTGCACAGTGGTCTGGAGACCCCGTTTTCGTGGCCAAATTATTGTAGCATTATTTCAAGTGTTAAAATCATAGTATTGTAGGTCGTTGAATTCGTCTTGACGTCAGCTATATAATTATGAAATAAAAAACATATAGTGACGTCTAAAAATAGGAGTGGCCTTGATATTTGAAGAAGAAAAAATTTCTTCCAAATTTTTTTATATTGACGTTTATAAAAGACTGAATGCTGATTAACTTTTGTTGAAACCGTTTTTTTGTCAGATTATCACATATAACTGAAAAATCGTGGACAATGCCTCTCGAAAGTAGGTTATTCTTGGCTTGCATTAAAAAGACGTACATACTGACATTTTTCACCATGTCTAAGCATTAAGTAATGTTACCAATGTGAGTAATAAACATATAGATATATTATGATTTTTAGATTACATTTCTGATTCTAATTCTATATCCTCCAAATATTCAAGCATGGGCAAATCATTTTCGTCCTCTTCTTCTAAATCTTCATAGTCAATTGGTTCTGTTGTTATGCTAGCGGTTGTAGATATTTCTGTTTCCAAACCGCTTTTCTATTGTTTATAAAACGAAACAATAAAGCGAACAAAACTGGACTAGAGAAAACATATATATACATAGTAATTCCAAGCTGCTATGCAAGATTCAAGTGGAACTGCGTATCCAGGCGTCGAATAAACGCGGGCCCGTATTTGTTAAAATCCATTTATAGTTCAAGATTGCGGAAGATTGCAGTTAAAATTTACATGCTCTTTTTAGTAAATGTTCAAGCTTTCATATAAAACAAGTCCGACGCTTCGCACTCTCAAGCGTTTTTGTATAATTCCTTTCAAAGTTTGAAATGTTATTAATTTACGCTATTCGTGTATGGACTAAACAATGCTTAAAACTAGATTAAATATTTGAATTGCGCTTACTAACACGTATAAAACCATCATAAAAATCTGTTTTCTGATATTCGATGATTGAAATCGAAAACGTTTTATTTTACTTTGAATTTTCTGACTTTGTCTTTAGAACGCTGTATCTTATCACAGAATTATCTAAAATAAATAGTATTTTGGATTTGGGAGCTTTGAAGGGTTGTTACTTTGTAGGAAAAAATTTTTTTCAATATATTAAAGTTGAAAAATTGAATTTTGGCTACGAAAACGGTGTCTCCAGACCACTGTGCGCTGCGAGGCCGAAGGGGGATCTTCAAATATTTTTTATCTCCTAAACACACAGGTTCTTTAAAAAAATTGTTTAAATATTGGATTGTCATCTAGTTCCGTGATATGTTTAATGTTTCAAGTCTCCAGATCATCGGTAAATGGTTTAAAATTCGATTACAAGATTGATGCATACAACAAACAACACGGCGAGTTTACATAAACGTGGTAATAAAAATTAAATTGTAAAATCAGTCAATATGACTGATGTGGTGGTTCTAATGTTAATCAAGGAAACAATAATGCGACAAAATAATAGTGGGGCAACGAAGACATGAACGAGAGGTGGGGGAAGTGTCGCCAGAGGAATATTTTCGCAAATATTGTTTAAAATAATGCAGTTTTCAGGTGAATACAGTTCGTTGGACACAGTGTGTTCATAAAGCTATTAGATGGTGCATCGATTTTTCGAAGTTTCGTTGCTGGAATGCTCTTCTCTGTTCAATTGCAGCGGAATGATACACACAAATCGTGTTGGTGAAAAGTTAAGGGAACTGAAAAATAATCACTGCTGACACGAACTAAACGAAGAAGTGAGAAACTTTTCGGCTGTGTATTCCGTGTTCCTTGAGATAAATCTGTGCTGCGGAACAGAAATTTCTAGCGCGTTTGTTACGAATTGTGGTGGAAGGCTGCGTATACTTTCGTATTCATCTTCCTCAGCATCCTGATGGTTCGGTACGATGATTCTGAATAATAGCCATCTCACCGACCTGCTCTGCAATTTTCTGGCGGTCTCGTAATCTATATTGTAATAACACCGAAAAAAATGATTCCGGAAGAGCAACCGTTTTCATACTTTCAATACCAAAATTGTGGTTAGGTTCCAGCCAATCTTTTATCTCACCCTGCTACTATGAAACCACGTTTGTTTATAACTGGTCGTAAACTCGCAGAAACAATTATGCAAGATTTACGACTTCCTTACGTCATTAGGAAAATTATATGTTGATTGCTTTAATTTATACGCAGTTTTGTAATTGAAACGTTTGCATAATTTTTAATCGTTTCATTAAAATTAATCACATACATTTCCTATCTTATCAAGAAACAATTGAAAACTGTGAAATTGTATTGATAAAATACAATAGAAGTACTTATTAGAAAAACTGTATCAAAAAACCAATTCACATCAATGATTTTAATGTGTTCTGGAACTATATAAAAACGCAACAAAATTTTTGAAAATTTGACAAGATGTAATTCTTACTAAATTAATGCAATTACCAAAATTTGAGTTAGATTCACTACACCGTTTAATATTTATAGCAACTTAAAGTTTGTACATTTTTACATGTCTTCTTATGGAGAAGGCATAAAATTCCACTTCAAACCCTATTTAATCCTTGAAAACACGCGACTAGAAAATTATGTATTTAATTATGTTCAAAATTTATTAGGATTCACTAAACACTTACAGAGCAAAAAATGATAAACTGTTACAAAACTTCAAATTTATCGTGTTGTCAAAAATTCAATTACAAATTTTTATAATATGATGACAATTTGATTAGAAAATAAATATAACATGAAATTCACTAATTAAACGAAAGCTTTTTAAATCTTGGAAATGAAGCATTTTGAAGAAAAATGTTTCAGACAAAAGTTGTATGGGCAACACAAAATCATGTCATTGATTTGACCTTGGATAGACGTTCGAAAATCACGTGATTGTCATCTTCAATTTCTTAAATATGTGGAACCCTCTATTGGAAAATGCATACTTCTAATGGTTGTGAATTTAAAAAACAGTATTCCTTATAATAAGTATTAAAAAAAAATTTTAATCATAAATGATTAATTTATCGATAGTGGACATAATAGACGAATAACGTAAAAATATTGATTATTCTTTGTACTAACTATTTTACATAGACATTTTAATTGTAAATGATTCTCGACAGTGGACATATAGAACGAATAACGTTAAAATATTGATTATTATCCCCAGTACTTGATTGAAAAATAGCTACAAACATCACAGTCTGATACGCCCCTGTTTATGGACAGATTTTGCACTTAAAATGTCAATTTGAGTAAAAACGGGATACAGAGCAAAAAGTAGACATCTCAAGCCGTAAAATGGTTGCCTTTTCATCAAATTTGGATAAATTTCAGCAAAGTTACAGCAGTTTAAATAATGAGCGAATTTTGAAATAGCTTCGATCGCACAAATCCGACATACAGTCCACTTTGCGTCGTCTCTCGGAGTCATCCCTCTATTCCATTTCGTGTATTTCCATATCTTGCGTTCCTATATCAGTATTTCATACCAGTATTACTAATACCTTGCGTTCCATTTAAAAAAGACTAAAAAGTAGAAAATCAAAAATTTTTTAATCCCACGCTTATATTAAAATGCACCGCCATCATTTCCAGCAAGTTTGTTCCACCGATTGAAACCCAACCGAATCAGAAAGTTCGAGCGATTATTTACTACACGGTAATGCAACATCGTGTCAACAAAAACCACACTTACAGTGACCGAATATTAATGGTAATATTCGGACGCTATAAAAAAAACGATAACTGGTTTAACATTGAACTATACGACTTGAATTTTTGTTGGGAAGCTAGAGCAAATAGTTTGCTACAGAATGTGGAAAAACATTTTTTCAAAAATTGCAATTGATCGGAGTTGTAGAAAAAATACTAAAAGTTGCATTTTACAACTTTTTTATGTGGGCCTATATTGAAAATTTTAAAAATACGTTTTGTAGATCTGTGTCAATCACGATCTAAATATGCGATGGCACATCCGGCCAATTGACAGTCGGCGTGTCGGGTTGGCTGTGCTAACTCGCGTCTAGGTCGCACTCTGATTGGTCCATGTTTTTCGTTAATAACTCCTAAACAAAGCCGCGGACGCCATTTTTGTAAAAGAAAATGTCGCTTCGAATGACCCAAGGAACTTCCCATTTCCGCTCCTACAATAGTTTTGGGACACCCTGTATATTGACGTAATCTTCGTGGGCGCTCTACGCTTTTATTCACGGTCACTAATGTTTAAAAAAATGATTATTCTCCTTTTCAGTGCATTTTAATACAAATGTGATTCTTGAAAAGTTTGTTTTTGTACCCTGTAACAAACTAAGGAAGACGGAAATTTAATCGAAAACATTTCATCTGATTTGAGAACGTTAAGACGAATGTATATTTTACGAACATGTTATTCTTCTGTACATCAACTATCCGCGTCGCATAAATATTCTCGCGTAAAATTTATAGAGGAAAAATTTTTACGAGCCCAGATGGTTTTCTTATTGCTTTCTCTTCCTGCCTCCGACAGCTTCTTTAACACTCTGTATGCTCATAAAAAGCTATCTCCCACTTTCGCTTTGGAGACAATAAAATGTTTTGTAACTTCGTGTACGAGCGGAACGTGGTCGAGAGGGTCTATGGAAATAACGAGTTTTAACGGGCTGCTTTTATCTTTCAACCACGCTATACAATCGCAGAAAATGTAGGGCGTGAGCACTTCCCTCCTCGTGATTAATTTCTGGATTTAGGTTCTGTACTAAGATCACGATTTCCTCGTGTGGGTCGCATAATGTGTCCGCGGAATGGAGGACTCTATGTCTTTCTAGTTCTTTATTTCACCAACTTTCTGCAAGATGTATTTATCAAGAATTAATTTTAACCGTCATACGCTCCTCAGAAATAGTTGCATGAAAGATTCTATGATACCATCTCACCCCTAGGGGTCGATTACGAACTGCAAGGGGTCCATGTCAGCGAAAACAAAAATTAGGGGTGCATGAAATGTAAATGGGGGTCCACGAGTGTTCCGTAATCATTTATTCCGTTGTTTACGTCGGGTTGACCTTTACATATCATATCAAGGTCATTTCAAGGTCAAAAATGTGGTATCCACTAAATTTAGTTTTTTATTGTCTATCATGTTATCGCAAGAAAATATACTATTCCATTTAAAAAAACATCGGTGACATTGCAATTTCATTTAAAAACACGACATAAAAAATTTTTTTCTTCATTATTATATTGCCCCCCTGCAATAGCGTCACTTTGTCCTCTGAAGTTTTCTGATAGGACTGTAAATACGAAACATATTTAGGTGTTATCATTTATGTGGGACACCCTGTATATATATATATATATATATATATATATATATATATATATATATATATATATATATATATATATATATATATATATATATATATATGTACATACATAAAAAATAAAAAATATATATAGATATAATTTAAAAAAATATAATATGAATTAAAAATTATATAATTGTTCTAGATTTGCATTTTGTGCCATTTTAATTAATAAGTGTATAAAACTTAACATGTGTTTTTTCAACTTTTTCATTCTACAGTTAAACCTATCAAAGTGAGTAGCACTGTGTCAGCTGTCAAAATCATATTTGAAGCTGATGAATTGGTAACAATTCAATATTAGAAAGGCGGGGGGTCCACCCAAAGCATAAACTATTGGCAAGAGGTCTACGAGAGAAACAAGTTTGGGAACCACTGCTTTAAACTAATCAACGTTGTTTCATTTATCATCAAGTTTTAGAGAAATACGTCTAGCAACACAGATAAAGAGGGACCAATCATGTTATAGTATGCAGAAATAGTAAATGGGTGAATTTTCACCCTGAGGAACGTATGAGGGTTAAGTAAATACATGTTTGGGAACACCTATGTATACTTCGTTCCCTTCCTATTCCGATAAAATAATAGTTATTGTTACACAATTGTTCAACAGCAATTTCATTTCTAGAAATTTGTATGCTGAATACTTTGAAAGCTCTTTTTAGGCGACCCCATAACGAGACGACGCCATGTTGCTATTTATACCAAGATAGCCTAGTTAAATTACTCCGTCAACAAATTTGATCAACCCTCCCAACGACTTAACTTCTTTCGTATGAAGTTTGCCATAATAAATATCCTACAGCCCTTAGATTGTTTTCTGAAACGACCATCGCATCACGGCGATCGATCCCGATGAAAATCGAGGCCGTCGAACTTCCGAGTTACGCTTTCCCAGAGCTCTTCACAACGTATAATGATGAAACTCCGCGGCTCTTCATTGTGCTGTATAGTGTATCACGAGTATAGCGAGCAAACTAATAACAATGATAACTCATACTGGATTTATTAAAATTTTTTTACTTTTTCTGGAGAAAGTGTCCTAAATCTGCTGGTGCCTCATCCAAATATCTAGTACAATAAATATAGATCACCCTCTAAGAAGATGTAATCTCTTGGAAGTTGCATCTTGATTTTTTTCGAAATATTAAAAGTATCAGTTTACTTGGCAATACTAGATAATAGTTATCTAGTTTACCACATAGTGGTTTTTTCTTTATTAATGCTACATAATAATCATTTAGTTTATTACACTTGTTGTTAAAAATACAAGGTTCCATTAGTAAAAATGTATATTTTAATTTTTTTTTAATGAAGAGCTTTTTATGATTAGTTGTTATTGCAATTTGGTGTCAACTGTATACTGTACAACGTTTGTTCGAAAAATATTTTAATTATATGGTTAAATTTAATTATATCTACTATAATGCGTAATTATTTGACAATACACAACACCGTATTTTTACTAATATTAAGTAGTGGTTAGTACAGACTGCTAGATAAATCCAAAAATATAATTATTAATTATATTAAATTTTATTAATATATTATATTAAAAATATATTATATTAATATATTATATTAAAAATATATTATATTAATATATTATATTAAAAATATATTATATTAATATATTATATTAAAAATATATTATATTAATATATTATATTAAAAATATAATTAAAATATAATACGTTCATGTAAATAAAAAATTTAATTACATAAACAAAAACTATTAAATTTAATTATTTGCTATTCTTAATATAAATATAAATGATATAGACATGTAAATAAATTGATTAAGTACATAAATGAAGACTATTCAAAAATTAAATTATTCGCTACAGTTTTTGTCTAACTTTTGATCATTTCTGGGAATAAGTGTGTTCGGACATTCAAGCTTCAACCAAATCGCGATTACGAATGCATGTCTCCAACAAAAATTAAATAACGTCGAGTCTTGAAATTTATCGCAGAAAAAAATTATACAGCAATATACTACAACATCTAGTTGATACAGAACAACCAAAATTACAGGATATTTTGAACCGTTTTTTTGTAAATTGCATTCTATGGAAAAAACGCAATTCCTAAATTGCCAATTAAAATGATGCATGCCTCTGGTCAAATTCTCCATACCTAAGTTGTAACAAACAGTTCAAAACAAAAACGAACCTAAAAGAGCAATTAGGGCACGAGTAATCTAACTTTTTAGTATTTGTACTACAATAAACTCTTGGCTGTTATTGATCCCCTATTGATTTTTTTGGATACTACTTTTTACATACAAATTCCTTACTTACCGACTGATGATTTTGTTGGATAATTAGATCAGAATCGAACCATGACTATTTTGATTTTGTCCATTGCATGCCGCACTGTGCGACCATAAATAAAAGCGTAGAGCGCCCACGAAGATTACGTCAATATACAGGGTGTCCCAAAACTAGTGTAGGAGCGGAAAATGGGAAGTTCCTTGGGTCATTCGAAGCGACATTTTCTTTTACAAAAATGGCGTCCGCGGCTTTGTTTAGGAGTTATTAACGAAAAACATGGACCAATCAGAGCACGATCTAGACATGCGATGGCACGTTCGGCCAATTGACAGTCGGCGTGTCGGATTGGCTGTGCTAACTCGCGTCTAGGTCGCACTCTGATTGGTCCATGTTTTTCGTTAATAACTCCTAAACAAAGCCGCGGACGCCATTTTTGTAAAGGAAAGTGTCGCTTCAAATGACCCAAGGAACCATTCTTCTATTTTCCGATCCTACACTAGTTTTGGGACACCCTGTATATCGGTAATAGACTTATTGTTAATTTGGATCGACAATCGTGGCAATCAGAGCATACGGTATGCATTGCTGATCCATGTATACCGCGCTACGGGTGGAGCCTGTATTCGCACTCCTATAGAGGACATGTGTCACCGAGGCATTGGGGTTTGATGTCGTTAACTAAGTTGCACTCGACTTGATTATAATGACTTCGCTTCAAAGCAGCACCCAGGGGTCTTCGGTCATCACGACACCAGGGCAGGCGTGCTACTGAGGCGGCGAGCTCAAAGGAACAACCCTCTGTGGTGTCTCGGCGCCTTCCGACACATTCGCTGACATTTCTGTTCAATTGTAACAGCCGGCAGCTAGCTGTACAGGTTCGAATACGTTTCTACGTGACGAGGTGATGAGACATGCGGGTTATTATTGACTAACGGTGAACCGTGAAGATCATAGTTAAGCGACGATTAACCGTATTCTACTACCACGGACTGTGCATGCTGGCGCGTGGCGCGAATCTCATTTCACGAGGCATTTCATCAGGACATCAATCTGGTCTGACAGTTGGAAAGCGTTAGGGGTAAATATAGCCAAGAGGGGACCCACCTCGGATCACTTCCACGTTCGGATATGTTGTCAAGGACTACATTCTGAACAACTTTTGTCAATGTAACTATCCGTCGCTCAGACTTAGTTTCCGAGAAAATTGCAAAAAACTATTGCTAGTATTGAACTGAATTTACAGTATTCGTGCATGCTCAGTTACAACGTATGCCTCCTACGGAGCGACGTTTGTTCACTTTTTGTTTCTAAACACGCTGTGGAGATGAGAGAAAAAACAGGATCTCACTCTGGTCATACATATATAGAGTGAGCTTTCCATTTGCAAAGCTACTCCTGGATTTTCGTATGCGTGGTCTCTTCGCCCCCTTCACACGAACCTAACCACAACTCATTGTATTCTGTCATCCAGAATTTTAACCAGTAATGAAAAATCAGGTAAATATGAATATATATGATGAAATATGAATCACAGTGAGTTGTGATTTTATTATAAGACTAACCTAACTCAATCCTAACCTAACCACAACTCATTCTATTCAGAAACCTAACCACAACTCATTCTATTCTGTCATCCAGAATTTTAACCAGTAATGAAAAATCATGTAAATATGAATATATATGATGAAATATGAATCACAATGAGTTGTGGTCTTATTATAAGACTAATCTATCTCAATCCTAACCACACCACAACTCATTCTATTCACAAACCTAACCACAACTCATTCTATTCAGAAACCTAACCACAACTCATTCTATTCTGTCATCCAGAATTTTAACCAGTAATGAAAAATCATGTAAATATGAATATATATGATGAAATATGAATCACAATGAGTTGTGGTCTTATTATAAGACTAATCTAACTCAATCCTAACCACACCACAACTCATTCTATTCACAAACCTAACCACAACTCATACTATTCTGTCATCCAGAATTTTAACCAGTAATGAAAAAATCATGTAAATATGAATATATATGATGAAATATGAATCACAGTGAGTTGTGGTCTTATTATAAGACTAACCTAACTCAATCCTAACCACACCACAACTCATTCTATTCACAAACCTAACCACAACTCATTCTATTCAGAAACCTAACCACAACTCATTCTATTCTGTCATCCAGAATTTTAACCCGTAATGAAAAATCATGTAAATATGAATATATATGATGAAATATGAATCACAATGAGTTGTGGTCTTATTATAAGACTAATCTAACTCAATCCTAACCCCACCACAACTCATTCTATTCACAAACCTAACCACAACTCATACTATTCTGTCATCCAGAATTTTAACCAGTAATGAAAAAATCATGTAAATATGAATATATATGATGAAATATGAATCACAGTGAGTTGTGGTCTTATTATAAGACTAACATAACTCAATCCTAACCACACCACAACTCATTCTATTCTGTCATCCAGAATTTTAACCAGTAATGAAAAACTCATGTAAATATGAATATATATGATGAAATATGAATCACAGTGAGTTGTGATTTTATTATAAGACTAACCTAACTCAATCCTAACCTAACCACAACTCATTCTATTCACAAACCTAACCACAACTCATTCTATTCGCATAATCTTCGTATTGTAACTGTCATTCAGAATTTGATGTAATAAATAAGAGTCTTATTTAGAACTTGATAAAAAAATTGGAGATTACACACCTCTTAACCCTTTACGGACGGGGATTCATCTTAGCATACTGTTCGATGGATTGATTGCGTTACAAGGCATATGAATAAAGAAACTTAAGGGTGAAACTGTCCTCCAGGAAAATATTATATACAACACCATGAGTGTAGTCAGACTATAGCGAAATGAATAAAATCATATACATATTACTTGTTTTATAATTGTTTATAATTTTTCTCGATCGCAATTTTAGATAATTAGAATTTTTCGCGGAGCCTAGGTTCGATCATTATTCATTTTGTACTTGCTCTAGTTGTAGCAAATATGTAAGAATTATCATACGTGTGCTATCGAAATAGTAGAGGAAAAAGGAAAGGTGGTGTTTCGTCCTGGACCCGCTAGAAATACGTGTATTACTTACGCGGTAAGGCACCCTGTACAGCGGAAGAAATCCAAATGATTACTCACCTGGAACAGAAAATGGAAATGACAGATTAGTATGACTATAATTATAATAACATTTCTAGTTCCCTTTATGCTTCGTAAATAACAACTTATTTAACGACTGTTAAACTGATTTTTTGCCTTCAGAAGATGCAAAATTGTTCAGTCAATCAATATCGGATGTATTAAATTATGAATAAATGAAGTAATTCCAGTGGTATTATAAATATAGGAATCACGTGTATTTTGCAGATAATGCAACAAGTTTGCTAGAAAATGTTGATTGGCTATCAAAAGCTTAAATTTCAACAAAGTCTGCAAGTTCACGTGAATTGAATCCATCATTTCGCAAGATCGGATTTTTCGTTATGAATATTTGTATTTGAGAAATAGATCCGCTTACTGTACCACGCTTCCGTGAAATATATTTCAGTGTATAGGATCGAGATAAATATTTGCAAGATGGAAATTCTGATCGACTTCCGGTGAATTACCAAGATATGAAGCTATCGGGTACCCTTCTCAAAATAGCAATATGGTGCTCCTTCAATACTGTCGTGTGGTTACATCGGAAATTTCCTTTCAGAAAGATTGTGGATCTATAGGACGCTGAAAAAAGCGCTTTTCACTCATGTCAATGTAAGCAATTATTTCGACATGTGAAATTTACGAAAATATGAAAATTTTTATGTTTTTCGAGCGTATAAATCGTATAAACAGTAAAATTTAAACAAGTATTCCGAATTTTTTAAAAATTCGAACGAGTAAACAATTGAAAAATTTTATTTGCCTAAGATTTCAATGAATAAATTCAAAAATATAGAGTGGGGCATCTGAATATCTCTGTTATCAATAATTTTATAAAGTTTTATCAAGGAAGGTGCCTCACAAGAAATCTCCTGGCAGGAATTCGCAAGGAATGCGGCGGCAAGCCATCGGATTGGGTCATTCCACTGGCACTTTCGGATTTCGCCGATTTATTAGCTAAAGTGTGCGACATCACGGTCTAATGGCGACGCCAATGTGTCGTCTGGAGTTAGGGGAACCCCACAATATGAAAATCTATCTTCTATCTATCTTCTCTCGATCTATCTGTCTTCTATTTATCCTCTTTCGATCTATATATCTATCTTGTATCTATCTATTTATCTTGTATCAATCTATCTTGTATCTATCTATCTATTTTGTATCTATGTATCTATCTGGTATCTATCTATCTATCTTCTCTCGATCTATCTATCTATCTTCTATCTATCTTCTCTCGATCTATCTATCTATCTTCTATCTATCTTCTCTCGATCTATCTATCTATCTATCTTTTATCTATCTATCTATCTTGTATCTATCTATCTATCTATCTATTTTGTATCTATCTATCTTCTCTCGATCTATCTATCTTCTATCTATCTTCTCTCCATCCATTGGCGTACTTCTGAATGTACTCCTCCTTAAATTGAATATCCATGGTCACAATCGTTAAAGGATACAATGATCACTCAGAAATACGTTTTCTTCTCATTTTTACTTTGTTTACACATTTCCAATAGCTTCTCACAAATTCACAGAACGATCACAAACAAATTTAATGAAATTTGGATAGAACAACGTCTGTAGGGTCAGCTAGTTCACAATAAATGTTCTTTTGGAGAAAGTATCTACTGTGTGTTTCTCTCAACAAGTTTTACAATCAGTTCAGTTTTGAATCGATTATGTCAAGACACGTTACACTAGTGTGCATTTTCAGAGGACTCGCTGGATGCCGGGCAATCACGTTGTACAGCCAATTTCATTGAAATATCGCGAGGTTCACTTTGAAAGAATCGGAACGGAGAAGAGAGAACGACTATATAGATTCGACGCAAGGAGTACCCCGGCGCACGGACCGTGAAAAAAATTTAGCAATCGACTTTGATTCAAGATCTCCGCCGGTCAGAATGTAGGTCGAAATGCGGTTCCTTTCGACGATGCACTCGAAGATCAAAGAACGGCTACGCCCCTTTCTAATCCTTTTGCAGGGAATTCGTATCGAGTCCTGAATCGACTCTCCTCGAGCATGCACTTCTTCAATAATCCATTCACCCGTCCTCGGTGTTCACAAGTACCACTAACCCGCACTTCCGTACGCTCTAATGATACTCGAGTGGATGGTATCCTACTTTGCCACCCACTCGCGAAGCCTATTTAATAAGAGGCAAGTAGAGAATGATAGAAGGAAAAAAACTGACTTGAAATCGAGCCACTCGATGAATAATCAATCATGATGGAAACGACTGTCGACCGCAACCTCACTTTTCAATGTCTGAGTGGATGCAATTTCTAGCGACGGATACGGTGCCGAAGTTGCTGACTGTGCACCGTGAAGACGCAACGTATTTCTAACATTAACCCTAACCCAACCCATTGGCGTATTTTCACGAGTCAGGCTTGCGATGAAGATTTGAGCAAAGTCTAACAAATACAATGAATAAAAACAATTGCAAAATGATCTCGGCGCTACGGTTCGATCAATAACCTACTTTAAGCAATTTTGCTAATTACAAATTAATTATAAAAGGTTATTGTTGGAAACTTTTCATATGATTAAACATCAAAGCGTAAACTTTAGGTATGAGACCCCAAAGATAAATGAATATTACGCAGCGTTACTGTGTCAGTAATGCTATACGATGAATCCTTTCCAACAAAAAAATCCTTCTACAATTCTTCTTTTGGTTGAATCTGATACACGCACAACCTTTTTTGCATTCTGATCTCATTTCAAATTGAGTGTTAATAAATTATTGTTTACCAATGTGGTATTCTCACCAGTGTGAGGTTAAAGATATATTATGATTTTTGAATTTACCGCTCTTCATCGATCTATCTAACCTAGATCGCGTACAAGAATGATCAGTGTCGTGCAAACGGACATGGGGAACGCACGCGTTTCACGTGTCTCACGACTCTCAAATTTAAATATTTAATCACACCTAAGCAAGTGAGTACAAATTGTTTTCCTGTATTTTAAACATTTATTAATTTTCTTAAAAAAAAAAAAATTTTCTTTTTGTTCTTTGAAAATTGTATGTCTTATCTAAAACATTTTGATTACAGACGCAATTTCAATTAATTTTCTTGAAAATGGTTCAAATTGGAACCGAAACGTTGAAATTAATTTATAATTAGCAAAATTGCTTAAAGTAGGTTATTGATCGAACCGTAGCGCCGAGATCATTTTGCAATTGTTTTTAACAATAATACGATCGAGAAACACAAGATTATTTCAATATAATGAATGTTCAATGTTCTCGGCGCTACGTTTCGATCAAATTACTACTGAGAAATCAAAAAACAATTTTGCAGATTATCAAATAACCATCAACGTTTCGATTCTGGTTTGAATCATTTTCAAGATGCATTTGTATTGCGTCTGTAAAAATATATATGTATGAGTTATAGAATTTTCAACATATACTATCGAAATATTTGAATGTAATAACGAATATTGCAAAGGAAGTAAATTCTTCTGTGATCGTACGGTTAATTTTTCGGCACGTTAAGCGATTGCAAATTACCATTGCTAAAAATATTTGGCAATTTTTACCACATGCAACCAAGTCCACACCCTCGCTGACAAAATCTCCTGCGTCGATATAATTTACGAACGGCGGGAAACGGTAAAAATTGAAAAATGTGTTTACAACGGTTTTTCACGTTGCCGTTGGAAACATCCAGTACGCCGATATTTTTATAACGTCGAAAACATCGATTACATCTGTGTTCTTTTCACCAGCTCGTATAATGGCCTCGATACAACGGACCAGGATGGATCCACTGTGTTCCTCCAATCTTTGTTTCTTCTGCGAGCAAGCTATACCTACACGTATTTCGAGCGCGGAGTTGCTTGTTGCCCATATATACGCCCCGTCAGAATGTAACAGTGGTGGCAGGTCAATCGAAATGTTGGCGGAGTTAATTGCTTGCTGTTAATTACTCGGGTGCGTTTAACCACGGTCATTCTACTCTCACGAATAGAGAAATCCGTGTCGACTAGATTTCGCACGGATCTTCGAAAAAATGATCGATCGACGAAAGAACACTTGTATCTTTTTGACAAAAATGGGTGCGCACGATTTAGACCAGTGGAAGTGTAAAAAATATATGTAAGTACATCCATGCATTAGTTTGAACATAATGAGAGAATTAAAATGAGAATACAATTTTTATTTGGCTCCTGCTTCCGGCAATCGATGCAAACTTTTTATCTTGCATGAAGATCCGCGGTCTAGCAATTGTTGCGAACAGACATTAAATGAATATATACTCCTAGTCATAATTATTTATAATTCAGAGATAATAGATCTTTATGCATTTATGAAGAAATTGGTTGGGCGAAATACAGGGTGTGGCTGGACGGGTGGGTGCAACCAGGCAGGGAATGATTCTTCATGCAAATATAAGTCGAAAAAAAGAGATGACATTTTTTCGTTTGGTAGCTCGTTTTTGAGAACGAGTTTCAAAATGCAGCGAATACACGTGCTATTGCATTCCTCCTTGAAGTTAGCCCCCTATTAGTTCAATTAGATAATGTTAATAGTTGTGCTGTGTTGTGCTAAATTTGTGCCAACTGTGCTCGAATATTATAACTATAATATAATGTCCTTCAGACATTTGACGTATCTTTAAAAACAACAAAGATATTTGAGGTAACGTTACGTGATTCACTCTGTACACACAAAGTAGAATTGGTTGATCATGGTCAGACGCGTCAGACGTTGCCATTGCAATAGGCTTCCTAAACGTTTTGGTAACTATAATATAAGAAATACGTCTAAAAATCGAGGAATACGATTTTTTAAGTAGCCCCCACTTTTCATTCTTTTCAATTTTCCCAATTGTGCAAAGTTGTGCTAGATTTACATGAGATTGTGCTAAAACATTACTTCAAAAAAAGAATAAATGAAGACGTTATGGTAAATAATCGTTTTGGACATCTAATTAACATTTAAGAAAGTAAAAATTATTCAAAACTTGTAGGAGGCCTATTGCATTGGCATCGTCTGACGCGTCTGACCATGATCAACCAATTCTACTTTGTGTATACAGGGTGAGTCACATAACGTTACCTCAAATATCTTTGTTGTTTTTAAAGATACGTCAAATGTCTGAAGGACAAAGTTGAATCGTTCAGTGAGGCTCTCTTGGTACTACAAATGTTTTTATATTTATGTGATTTTTTTTTAGAGATATCAAGGTCAGCTTCATTTTTTTAATTGGAAGCACCCTTTTTTAAACACCTACGATCATAGTCCCTTTCATAAGAAATTCAGTGACTATAATTACTCAAGGTCATTCAAGGTCACGGATAGAGAAAATGTAACAAACTCAAATAAAAATTAATAGCTTTATTATTAACTTTAAGCTTCTTGAGGCAAGGTTTAGAATAATCCTGTTAGGCTAATATTTTATACACTTACTTAGAACATGAAAAGGAATAAAATTAGACTATCATCGTAGGTTACGGTGTTCCTTAACAATCTAATTTTATTCCTTTGCATGTTTTAAGTAAGTGTATAAAATATGAACCTAATAGGATGATTATAAACCCTGCCTCAAGAAGCATAAAGTTAATAATAAAGCTAATAATTTTTATTTGAGTTTGATACGTTTTTTCTATCCGTGACCTTGAATAACCTTGAGTAGTTATAGTCACTGAATTTCTAATGAAAGGGAGTATGATCGTAGGTGTTTAAAAAAGGGTGCTTCTAATTAAAAAAGTGAAGCTGACTTTGATATCTCTAAAAAAAATCACATAAATATAAAAACATTTGTAGTACCAAGAGAGCCTCACTGAACGATTCAACTTTGTCCTTCAGACATTTGACGTATCTTTAAAAACAACAAAGATATTTGAGGCAACGTTACGTGACTCACTCTGTACACACAAAGTAGAATTGGTTGATCATGGTCAGACGCGTCAGACGATGCCAATGCAATAGGCTTCCTAAAAGTTTTGGCCCCCTACTTGTTCAATTAAATTAATTCCAACGGTTGTGCTAGGCTAGCACAACTCAGATATATGATTATATACTGTTTGAATAATTTTTACTTTCTTAAACGTTAATTAAATGACCAAAACGATTATTGACTAGTATATTAAAGTAATACTTTAGCACAACCTTAGCACAACTTAGCACAACCTAGCACAACCTAGCGCAACTTAGCACAACCTAGCACAACTTAGCACATCCTAGCACAAACTTAGCATAGCTCAGCACAACTGTTAAAATTATTTAAATCAACAAGTGGGGGGCTGACTTCAAGGAAGAATACAATAGCATGTGTATTCGCAGCATTCAAAACAAAAATATTTTTGGCATAATGTAAGCCACAGTCAACTATTCATCTTCGTCCTTCAGACATTTGACGTATCTTTAAAAACAACAAAGATATTTGAGATGGCAGCGTTAGATGATTGAACCTGAATACACAAAGTAGAATTGGTTGATCATGGTCAGACGCGGCAGACGTTACGTATCGTCCGTCCGGTTACACCCTGTATAAAACAGTAAGTAATTTGAAAAAATTCAAGAATTTTCTAATGTTGTTTTTAGTGTAACAAAGTTGTTACACGGGATAAAATCAATTTTTATGTTACAGTTGCTTCTCAAAATTAATCCGAACTTTTTTATTTTGCATAAAGTTCCGCAGTTTCAATAACATTTCTAAATTATTTTGATGCCTTCCGAGCTTTATATAATATTCCACCCATTCATTTTCGTCACAAATTCACAAAATCAGTAATCTAACGATCACGCATTTTTATTTTGCTGGATTGAATGATTTATCATGGCTTATTAGTAACTACATATATACTTCGCAGCTGAAACGGTAAAAAGCGTAGTACAAAACGGATAATGATGTTCTGTAAGTTAACGAGGGTCGCGAAAGTTGGGCGTATTCCGGGAAGTGATTAAATTTAAAATTCGAATTTACGATCGTGATTTATAATTTATGGAAGTATAACACGAACTTCTATTGTCGTACATGTACGTGCCTCGAAATACGTCGAGCCGGATTTCTCGAACAAGCTGACGTTTGCCTTTGGATTTTATGGACTTAGACTTGTGGATTTTCCGAAGTACTTTCAAAATAGTAACGAAACCTAGCGTCGAAGGCGGTGCATTAGCAGTTTCACAGCGCTGTGAAACGAAAAATAAAAGTTCTTCTTTCCGAGAGAACAGAAGAATAATTTATTCCTAAACTACGGCCAGAAAATCTAAGAAATATTTACAATTACATATAAATCGAGTAGAAAAATATTTCAAATAGAGAAATAATTTTTCTCTACTTCCTGACTTCTAATTTTGAACAGACGTTAAAGACCATTTTTCAAACTATCTTTTGTTTTCTAAAACTCGAGGCTCAAAAATTCTGAAAAAATTCTTAGACGTGCATTCTAGTAGCTAAAGTATGCCTGATTTTTTTCAGAATTTTTAATTGCGAACGGTAAGAGAAATTGCGAGAAACCTGATTTTCTTCGTAGCCCTATTACCGCCACTTGAAAATTGACACGAAGTATTGTCTTTGGCCTGCATATTTAAGGGCCCTTTTGATCTCTTTAATCGGCTATAGCCTTTTCCTGGGACTCGGAGTAAAATGCAGGAGAAACGTAAAGGAACGGTAGAAATATGTCGACCAGTATAATCGGACGCATTTCCAAGAAGAATTCATCGCGGAGGATGCATAATTTGAAGAGAGTACTTTCTTTGTTTCATTGTATCTTTCCTCTGTTTGTTCCTGGGAACAATTACAGTGATTCTTTCTGTTCCGTCAGAAAGTACAAAATAAAACAGCGTGGTGAAAATGGTGGGGGTGGTATGGCGAGGGAATAATTTCCTAATTTCGTTAAAAGCGACGTGCCTCCGCGTCCACAGCGAATGCAAACATCGGTTTCGGTGTTTCAACGTTTTCGTGATGTTTACAGAAGTGTAGCGGGGAGCAGAGGGATGCAAGGATGGAAATTAAATTAGCTTTTATCCGGGAGGATGGCTTTGTGCTATATTAATCGCTACAAAGCCTTTGATAAGAACTTGCTAACTGGAGAACACTGCCTTTCTTGGCAGTCCCCGAGCAACTTTGCTCTTGGTGAAAAAGTTGCTTCGACCCTTATTTATGGTGCGACACGCAGCATTTCTTTTCTTAACAGAGCCTGTAAACCGCTTTTAACATCAGGTGTAAGTTTCCTAATTTTGTTAACAACTCAGATGAACAATTATTTTTTAGTCTCAATAAATTGTTCTTTCGTGGAGTTAAAGTAAACTGCTATTTTTTTAAAGATCCCTTAATTATTGGAAGTACTCGGAAATTTTCGAGTAATCTCTAATTTACTTAAAATCCCCAACTTTTAATTGGATTGCATCGCATAATATTTTGTGCTAAGGCTGTTGAAACGAGAAACTGCGTTTCTTCTAATTGCTCCAAGGGTAATGTAATTAAAAGAAGTGAAGTCCGCAGCATTGTCAGACTGAAGGAAACAAGTAAGGCTATAAAGGCGCTAGAGTCGTTTAAATTGATGCATACTCCAACTTTGAATTTTCACGTTGCGAGCGCGAAATAATTCTCCTAAATTAAATAAATAATTAACAAACCTATAAATCGTCGTCAACAGGTTCCAAGTTTTTGGTCAGTGAAAGGTCGTGACCGGTCGTGAAAGTAACCCTAACTAACCCTAACTCACTCTGTTAACATAATCTTCCCATTGTAGATGTCTTCCAGAATTTGATCTTTTCAGAACGAAGCCTTTACGTTCCACCGATTATTATTTCGGGGGAGAGGCAATTGTTCTGCAAATTCACGGAAACATAAATATACTCGGAAACTGCGCAGCTGATAGAAAAATGTCATAGGATATAAACTATTGGAAATTTAATTTTCTACAAAAAAGGTCTCTTGATATTTTGCCATATCTCGCATAGTTTCCAAGATATTTACAGTTTTATGAAAAACAAGAAATCTACTTTACCGGCTAAACGGAGCCCATTGGATATCTGTGAAATACACATTTTTTTCTTAAAATGATTCCAGGAACACAAATATAACTTTCTAACTCACTCTGTTAACATAATTTTCCCATTGTAGATGTCTTCCATAATTTGATCTTTTCAGAACGAAGCCTTTACGTTCCACCGATTATTATTTCGGGGGAGAAGCAGTTGTTCTGCAAATTCACCGAAATATTAATTCACTCGGAAACTGCGCAGCTGATAGAAAAATGTCATAGGACATAAACTATTGGAAATTTAATTTTCTACAAAAAAGGTCTCTTGATATTTTGCCATATCTCGCATATTTTCCAAGATATTTGCAGTTTTATGAAAAACAAGAAATCTACTTTACCGGCTAAACGGAGCCCATTGGATATCTGTATTTTTTTCTTAAAATGATCCCAGGAAGACAAATATAACCTTCAAAGTATGGGCCACGGTTATCGTAATCTCCCAGTCAACGACGAAGCGACAACATCGACGTACCTTGTGCTTGGTCCGATGCCGGTGATAATGGTTGGGTCTGGGATGCTCGACAACGACGTGTTCGGAGGTGGTGGGTCCGAGGGTTGGGGTGTTCACACGGTGCGGTGGTCGTGAATGCTGACGAGGGAGCTGAGGCGGTTGTTGCTGACCAGTTCTCGGCGACTGTTGTTGCTGCTGTTCCTTTCGAGTCTCGTGGCATCGGCAGACCGAGCCTCCGCCGGCCACGCCACCGCCCCCGCCCCCTCCGAAAGAACCAACGCCGCTTAGAGCCGCCGCAGTCAGCTTGCTGGCGTAGTAATACATCGCGCACATTTATCCGGCGAGAGCTTAACACCACGGCCCGAACGCCACCTCACTGCTGTCATCACTGACGTTAGCGATGACGGTCGACTGTCCTTAGCACGCCGCTTTAAGGGTACGAGACCGCGACCAAGCGACCAAGCAACCGAGCGTCTTCGAGCGGATAAACAAACCTTGCGCGCACGGATTCACTGAACGATCCGGCTGAACCTCATCGTTCGTTGTCCACTCTGTTTGCCCTGGGGTTTACCCGATGCGTCCATGCCTTGCTTGTCAATGAGGAGACGCCCGAAGGGTGGTTCTCTTCTACCAACCCCTCTCCACCTCTAAGCTGTCTTTGCCTCTGTCACTCGGGCTTGTTTATGCGACCAGGGATTTAGCAGAACTAATTCGCTCGGTCACTTTTCTCAACAGGATCGCTTTCCTTATGGTCCACGGCCTCGGTAGCTTGTTTGGTTAACGCTCGTTAGACTCTACCGTGGCTGATGTTTTATGAACGTGCTCGTAATAAGTCACCGCGAAGAAGATTCTACAGGAATTCCGGGGAACACTGAACTCCAAAGGCACTGGTAACACAGTTTAATTGAGATACTCGCGTCGCTTGTTTGACTGTCGCAGCGCCGCGCAGGTACACAGGAATCTGTGGAGAAATGTTGAACTTGGTCCCGGCTTCGAGATTCTTACCTTTGTGCCGTTGCTTTGGCAAGCAGGATTTTTGATAATGCTCTGGCGGAAGCACTCTTCAGTTAGGGGAGTAAGTTTATGACATTGATTGTTTTCTTTGAAATTGCGATCAGAGACGCAAGGCAGGGTAGCCTAACTTTGGCTAGCACGTATGTAGGCTGATCCGTCAACTTGAGCCAAGAACACGAGTGGACGGAGCCTCTAAGCCATGAATATGACTGGGTTGTGTCCGTGATAAACACGCAGACGGGAGAAAGACGAAAAGTAGACCCCATCTGCCATGAGGGCCCTAAGGAGTGTTCCGATCAGAACCATCTTTTCTCGCGTATGCGCGGCGATTTCAGCCTCAGTGCTCCGTCGTAGAACCCTCTGCGACGGAACAAACGTGCGATCGTGAAGTTCAGCTTACCTCTACCGGCGACATAGCCAACGGGACCGCCATTGAGGACGAAAGGCATAGCCAAAAACTAGCGAGTCCACCGTAATTTAAATTATTCAACGATCGTTAGGACCCGTAGCTGACGAACACACGCGGAACCATTTTACGAGTAGCGCACCGCGGACATCATTTTTATAACCGTAACCGCCAGTAACCGAAGGTACCTCTACTCCTACTCTCCCTAATTTTCCACTAGTTCCAGCACTGTTTAAAACACACCCTCCAGCCAATCATATCTACCTTTCCCCAAGACCACCCCTTCCTTTGAACCTTTCATAATTTTCTACGCGAACACCAGAAGATCAGAACTGTTTCGACTACCGATCGACAACCCCAAATATAGCCGAGTCTGACTTGAAGACAGCAAACCGAGTTATTGTAAATTAGCAATAAAGAAGCGTGTTCTCCGGAGTTTGACATTACAATCATTCGCCGTACGCTTAATAGTGATACGTATCCCAATTCTGGGATCGACTCGACACCACACTCAGTAGAGTAAGATTCTCGATAAAATGGGATACCTTGAACACTTCGCAGATTTGAAAAACATGATTAGTATACACATATGAAAAGGCAAGGGGTTAAAGTACCCTTAAGAAGTTAGCAGTTAAGTTTGAAGACGGAACACTCGTCCTGCCAATAATACGACTACACTCCCGCCAATATAACTGTCTCAGGGCGTCACACAGCACTTCGGCCCTCGGCCGAGAGCCCTTTTAAGGTCCATTTATACTACACGGACGGATCAGCTACGGACAGAAAGACAATGCTTATGGGATAGGGACTCTGGCCACCAGATTCCGTCGGAAGATGGCGCGGCAGAGTCCCTATTTCTTAAGCATTGTCTTTCTGTCCGTGGCTGATCCGTCCGTGTAGTATGAATGGACCTTTAAGGGCTCCTCGAGCGAGGAACAAAGTCACCAGGGGTCGTTGGGCGGAGCGAGCTGGAGACTCGTGAAGCCCAGCGAACGACCCAGGGAAGGGGGTTGCAAGTGGGTAACCTGCTTGCGCCCTGATAGATTAGGTATTACTGGGGGAAGCTTCTCTCCCCCGGGAGGGGCCCCACACGAGCTAAGGTCAAGGGGATGGCTGGTTGCGTTCTTCGGAGATCCCAGCCGCTCTCGAATAGCTTAGTGAAGGTTATCATAAGGTTTTTAGTGGGTACTGTGAGCCCTTCTGGCCATGTAAACCCCACATAACCCTGTACACCTCCCAGGGGGTACAGGGTATCTTTGAGCCAAGAACAGGAGTGGCATGAGGCCTAGCAGCATGGTCCCCGGACGTAATGCGGCAAGTGGGTCCCTGGGGGCCAGGGCGTCCAGGAGAGGGGTAACCTATTAGTTACCCCGGGAAGTGGAGGTTTGAGAGATTTTACCACCTTCCTTTAAAAAAAGGGGGTACAGGATATGCGTAAAAGAATTTTTCTCATGTAAAAGAAGGACGTCACACAGTGGGCCGGATTCAACAACACTCCCTTAAACAACATAATGTCGCAGTAGAGTACATAGTTTGACTATGTACATATATACTGAATAATTTGTGTTATTCGTCCATTATTCTTGACCCGAAATTTCGACGAGACATTGTCCCACGTTTGATCGATCGGGAAGTCGATCTCGTAGGTAACTGCTCCGCGAATGCGCACAATTCATCGTTCCATGACAAGAGGAACAAAGACTGCATTGAAAACAGCGCGCACGCGATGAGCGTGCGGTTATTGACGCGGATAACTACGATTGCACGATGTGCGCACAAACTTTAATTTCGAAAATAATTTGAGCGTCGCTGAAAACAAACAACGGGTCGACTATGGTATTAACTTGAAATAAAATAAAAATAATAATTGAATAATTGAATATCGTAACAATTTCAATTTACCGAATTAGCTGTTCTTTCGGATACACTTCTAGTTTATCATTTCACCAATTTTTATGCTGATGCACGGGCATACTGATTCGTGCAGTCGGTTTCAATGATTTCTATAGAGATCCCCGCAGTTACCTCTCCGTTTTCATTATTACTGTAATTGTTTAGGCAAAACGGGTTTGCCATAGTACAGTCTCGTTTATACAGAAATTGCAATCAGAAACTTCTCTTTGTTATCCGACGCACGTACTACAAAATTATACAAATTTTACATATACATGTAACCGTGCATCATTCAAAGTCGCAAACAGAAACAGGTTTATCGCACTGAAATTCGTTAAACAATTACACCGCCATCATTTCCAGCAAGTTTATTCCTCCGATTGAAACCCAACCGAATCAGAAAGTTCAAGCGATTATTTGCTAGACGGCAATGCAACATCGTGTCAACAAAAACTACACTTATATTAAAATGCACTAAAAAGGAGAGAATCATTTTTTTAGACACTAGTGACTGTAAATAAAAGACGTGCAGCGCTAAACTATATTGACGTAATCTTCGTGGGCACTTTACGCATTTGTTTATAGTTATTAGATTATATAATTTAATAAACAAAATTAACTGAACTGAACTTTATTAATAGAAGTAAATGAATTACTAAGCACAAAGAAAATACGCCTTTTAAGTGTCACACGTCAAGTGAGGTTCACGGGTTAGAAAAATAGAATGATGTGTCAAACAAATAAACAACAGATTTATTAAACAAACTATTTTATTAAACATACTTTTATTACTTTTATTAAACATACTTTTATTACTTTTATTAAACATACTTTTATTACTTTTATTAAACATACTTTTATTACTTTTATTAAACATACTTTTATTACTTTTATTAAACATACTTTTATTACTTTTATTAAACATACTTTTATTACTTTTATTAAACATACTTTTATTACTTTTATTAAACATACCAATATTGAATTATATCGAATCGATTATAATCGAACATTAAATTAATTTTGATATATTTCAATAGTAGTCAATCACGTCTAAAACAATTATGTTCTCCTTCTTAGTGCATTTTACTATAAGCGTGGTTTTTTTTTATTAATGCAATTAGCATCTCAAGTTCGAGATTATTTTGCCGTACATTATTTTTTTAATACATTATTATACTATATAAAATACAATACAAATTACATATAGATAGTCGAAGGTTAGAAAACGAGTAGTTTCAAAACTTATATATAGTCTTTAAATATTTTAAGTTTACCTTATATATGGATTACTTTAAACTAAAGAGGATTCGTTTATAGATGATATGTGTGAATTTTTATGGCGCTGTGAGATGAACTAGGCTGTTGATGATCCCTTTTTACAACTAATTGAAGATATTCTATATAAAATGGAAAGTCGGTAAGTCGGTAACGTAGAGCGCGACATTGAAATGATAAAATAAATTTTTTTCGATGCGCCAAAAATCCTTCTGGCAATCGTCATTTCAGTAAAAAAAGAACCTATTTTCAAAATTTCATCGAATTGTGATCTTTGCTATAAACGGAAGTTTCGCCGTTATCTTTAAATATTAATAACTACAAAAATGTAGATTGTGTATACTAGACAGACGAAAAAAGTGATAAAAAAAGAAATGGTAGCAAGCGAGGAAATTCGAATTGTTGATATCGATCTCCTGAAAAAAGAAACATTGTTTATGACTAATGTCCACTGCATGCGCGGTGCACTATTTACAAAGCACGTATCGAAGAATGGCGTGCACGCCGCGGCGTGGCTCTCAGTTGAAATGACCTTAAATCTTCTTCTCCATAAAAGTCGAATGTACCGCGATCGCAGAAAACGGCCGGCATTAAAACGTCGCAAGATACTCGAACGATCATTCATGATCCCCTGACTTTACGCGCGTAAATATTACTAAGAGTGAACCGAAAATACGAGCGCTAAAATCTTTCGTACAACCTTGGAATTTATTATGTTCAGAATGCGAAACATTCTCCAAATTTATTTAATAAATTGTTCACGATCTTTCTACAGGCTTGAAATACTTTTATTCACCGTGTGTTAGTATTAGAAAAAATTTTTATTTTATCAAAATTAAAAAGGATCAAGTCACACTCAAATCATCCTGTACAAACTGTAGAAGTTTACCGAAGTTTTCATTCCGATGGACCAATTAAATCTTGATGAACGATTTAAAAGGAATACAAATTAAAATGAATACGAATTAACAGAATTTCATACATGGAGTGAAACGTCTCTCTGTTCTCGCTCTTTGATCGCGAAAAGGCGAGGCAAATTCAATCCCACTTTGGATGTTTGATGAGCGGAATGTTGTTACGTATTTTGTAAAATGTGTCCATTGCAGCGGGCGTTCCGTTGTTCCAGACAATTACAATTTTTCGAGATTAATTGGAAGTTACGTGTACTAGGGGTAGGATCGCGAAGATCAAAGGGAATCGCGATGTAGACTTGAATATCGGTGCAACGATGCGGCATTGTCGGGTAGCCTTGGGAGGATACAAGGGTAGACTAACCCTCTCAGAGAGAGTTTGAGGGTTCATCGAATTATCGAGAGGGTTACTATTAATTACCATCGAATTAGCCTCCCCTAGACGCCGGGCTTTTCCGTCGTGCAATAACGAATTATGTAATTATGTTCCTCCTCGCTGGTAAAAATAGGGAAATGAAATACTGAAAATAATATTGCGATTTTTTAAAGAATCTATAGGAGTGATGTTTCGAAAACTTATCTCGCGTTCAAGTTATACTCTTTAATTAAAGTTATAAATGATATCATTTTTATGATCGAACCTGGCGCCGATATCATTTATAACTTTAATTAATTAGTTTTATTATTTATATATTAACTTATTTATACGTTATCAAAGAAAGAGTATAACAGGTGAAATTTTAGATAATTAGAAAATTTAATTTTATTAATTTTAGAATAAAATTAATTTTTTTTAAGAGACGATAAGACCCTATAGAATTCTATAATTTTTATAAAATTGATAATTATATATATATATATAATTGATAATTATATATATATATATATAAAATTGATATAAAATTATAAGTAATAAGTTATAAATGATATCATTTTTATGATCGAACCTGGCGCCGATATCATTTATAACTTTAATTAATTAGTTTTATTATTTATATATTAACTTATTTATACGTTATCAAAGAAAGAGTATAACAGGTGAAATTTTAGATAATTAGAAAATTTAATTTTATTAATTTTAGAATAAAATTAATTTTTTTTAAGAGACGATAAGACCCTATAGAATTCTATAATTTTTATAAAATTGATAATTATATATATATATATATATATATATATATATATATATATATATATAATTGATAATTATATATATATATAAAATTGATATAAAATTGATAATTATATATATAAAATATATATAATAAAATACATATAAAATTGATATAAAATTGATAATTATATATATATATATATATATATATATATATATATATATATATATATATATATATATATATATATATAGACGTAATTTGGACGTCCCTGGGACATATGGCTGGACATATTCAGAATGTTTATAAAACATTAAAATTTCATTTTAATTTTTATTGAATGAACAATTCATACATTACAAAAACATTAGGTACGTAGTACAATACAATAGTATATAATATATATACTTATACATTTATAAGAATATATATATATATATATATATATATTATATATATATATATATATATATATATATATATATTATATATATATATATATATATATAATTATCAATTTTATAAAAATTATAAAATTCTATAGGGTCTTATCGTCCCTTAAAAAAAATTAATGTGTGTCTCTCGTGACAATAGTTGAAATCCGTTTTATTTAGAGAGAATTTGATGCAACATTTGTGTATGACTTTCTCTGGTTGAAACACTTTGAAATGATTCCTAGAAACCGTGCTCGTCGCAAAGTGGAGACAGAGAGACACATAAATATGGAAATTGGATTAAATTGTCTCGCGATCCGGCTCACCTTCGCAGCAATTATAAGTAATTCTATCTGATCAGGATCTGGTTGGGATGCATAATAAGTCAATGAATAAATTACGTCGATGTGGCAGTATCGCTAGTGTTCTCATGAATGACAAAATCATGATGGAACAATGTGACTGACAGTGGCGCCCCAAAGGGTACCCTCGGCGTTGCAGAATATTTGCAGGTTTATCGATTATCTATCTATATAAATAAAAATTAGATGCTGTTCGTTGGTAAGCGCATCACTTGCGAACGGCTGGACCGATTTGGCTAATTAAAAAAAATTCTTAATAGTCCGAATAAGGTTTTTAGGGAAAGAAAAATTGGAAAAGTTGCCCGGAAAATGGGAAATTCGGAAAAACTGAAAGTTTTCTTCTTTCAATGGGATTTTTGTATGCACTTAGGACCATAACTCACGATTCGAACGACGGATACGTGTAATTCTTCTTTTGATTTGCACGTTATGGTCCCGGAAAGGATTTCAGGAAAATAACTATTTTAATTAAATCTTAATTTAAATCTAATTACAAAGGAAAGTCGGAAAATTCCGACAAACTGCAAAAATTATAATTTTTGAATCGGTACAAGTAGCAGGTTGACATGTCTGGCTGTGCATTATTGGTTCCCAATAAGTTCGTCGTCGAGCACACCGTCGAATTTTTATTAGAGAACCACACACGGCAGTCTAAATTAAAATAAAATTACATTGCAATAAATAAAAAATAAACAATAAAATTGTTTTTACGTTTGTGTTGATTCGAGATTTGTACAACAAATGTAGTTATTCTTTTACTTTTCACAAATTCACAAAACGATCACAAACGAAGTCATTGAAATTTATAATTATAATTCAACATAACCTACAGACAACATCTGGCTGTCGTTTTTTCCCGCATCAACCGACTTCGATGAAACTTTTGCAGTGCATATAATTGACACAGATCTACAAAACGTATTTTTTAAATTTTCAATATAGGCCCACATAAAAAAGTTGTAAAATGCAACTTTTAATATTTTTTCTACAACTCCGATCAATTGCAATTTTTGAAAAAATGTTTTTCCACATTCTGTGCAAACTATTTGCTCCAGCTTCCCCAAAAAATTCAAGTCGTGTAGTTCAATGTTTAACCAGTTATCGTTTTTTTAGAGCGTCCGAATATTAATGGGAGTCACTGTATGTACAAACTGAATATACATTGTAGGTATCTGAAAATAATAAGAACATTAGGTGTATTTTCAATTGCTAGAGCGTATTATGATCAAAATCTAATTTTCCAGTCAGAAGATAGTACGTAATTCTCGTTTTATCTGGATTGTCGTGAGCCATGAGTCACGAGAAGTAACATCACCTAGGGGTGCATCAAAACGTTACAAGATGACACTGACATGACATTAAATCTCACGGTGAACTGTAATATTATCTGCGTGGTTAGTAGCTAATACTCAGTTACTTAAATAATTAACAGTAATATCATTGAAAATTATACCGTAATATATCTGAATATTTTCAAGCATTTTAATGTTATATTATACAGGGTGTTGGACTACAGGTGGGAGAAAATTTAAGGGTTGGTTCTTAACGATGATATAAGACGAAAATAAAAAATAGAAAAATTGCGATTTCGGCTTCGTTATTTAGCTATTAACAACGCGACAGTCACGTATCAAGTGACAGATGCATGCATAATTTGGTTCTCATTTGGGGCCCCAGCGTGGTGAAAATGTTTAACAAATCGTTGGACAACATTGAACTCTTTGACGTACACAACGTACACTTTTATTAGACGCGTTGTTGATTTTTAATTGTTAATGCTAAATAACGAAGTCGAAATCGCAATTTTTTTATTCTTCATTTTCGTCTTATATCATCGTTAAGAACCAACCCTTAAATTTTCTCCCACCTGTAGTCGAACACCCTGTATATATACATATATAGATGATAACTCCGGGGAACATTATTAATTCATTAATAACAATTTATTGTTGAAATAATAGTTGAAATAATTAATATAGTCTTGAAAGATGCAAAGCCTGTTCGTAGGCGTGGGGGAGGGGATAATATGACACGTGCATGCTTTTCCCAGGAAGACTCGACCTTGAACGTGTCCGAACGTGTTTCGCAGTATAAAATACCTCGTGCTCAAATACCTATGTATACTAATTTTCATAGCGATAGGTTCAACGGTATAGAAGTTGATATATTGCAGCGCCATCTACAGCGGCGAGTTACAAAAAAATGTGTAGCGTAAAAACCTTCACCATGAAAAAATACATATATGTGCCAAGTTTCATGTTGATCGGTCAAACAGTTTCGAAGTTTATTAATCATATATATGTGTGTGTGTGTGTATATATATATATATATATATATATATATATATATATATATATATATATATATACACATACAAACATCCATTTTTATATATATATATATAGATAAGTATTGTACTATATTTCTGTTACTACATTTCTCGTGAATTCTCTAAAATTTTTAATAAAATAAAAAGATATTGGAAAACTTATGATATTTGCAGTGACGTATTGCCGTATGGGCAACTTGGGCAAATACCCAGGGCCCCAAGCAAAAGGGGCCCCGAATACAAACTAAGATCCAAGATCCAAATTCTACCTTTTTTTCATAAAAAATTTCAAAGGGGCCCCGAAACTCTACTTTGCCCAGGGGCCCCAACTAGTCATAACGCACCACTGGATATTTGGAGTGTCGTTGATAATATTTATCGAAAGCACAAAAAACATTAACGCCGATAGCATTAACTATTTTATATCCTCTTTAATTTTAATTTTTTGTTGTAGAGCAAGCATTTCGATGGACAATACTTCTTTCTCCATATTTTCTAATTTACTACTTATATGTTTATACAATGTGTCTCATTAATATTCGGACGCTCTAAAAAAAACATCTGTTTTACCATTCAACTATATGATGTAAATTTAGTTTGAGTACGCGATTGATTAGTAATATGCAATTTGAGTTAACTAAAAATTCATTTTCGAAAATATATTATAAAATAAATGACATACATAAGAATTTTCCTAGACTTCAATATCTCCAGGTTCTGGAGAGTGGCGTCCAGCGTGTTCATTTGTGCGGATTCTCAGCATGTCCAGCTAATTAGTAAAATTAAGCAGCCGGTCAGCCAGCATATTTGTGATTGGCCGGCCGCAAATAGCCGAAGCATTCGATGCACGCGCCACCATAAATACGGATACGGAGGCAGCCGAATGGATAATTATTACCGCGCGGTCACTGTTCCGATAATTAATTGATGCTGTGTCCGAGATCCACCGATAAACTCGGTCTCTGGTTGGGCCGTGTGCCCCGGCCAACCCATAAAGAGATACTGTCAATCGTCATTGTCCGATTTACTTGGCCCTTAGGGAGCATACCGCCTTGTTGTTCTGCGTTCTACACGCGTTGCTGCAGCACGCTTGCGAAAAACCCGGCAGAAATTCAATTTTCCTTGCATGTATCTATTGCACGCACAGAGTGGACCACGTAGCCTGATCAGAGACAATTAAGTTTGTATAAAATTGTTTAAAAAAGTACCCTTGGTACATAATTTGGCGAAACTTCCGTTTATAGCACAAATCAGAATTCGATGAAATTTTGAAAACAGGTTCATTTTTTACTAAAATAACGATTGCCAGAAGCATTTCTTCCGTTTCGAAAAAAAAGTTTTTATCATTTCAATGTTGCGCTCTAGCTTACCGACTACTGACTTACCGACTTTGTACTTTATGTATCTGCTGTACGCATGCGTTGTGTGATGTGATCTTAATGCATTATAAAAATGTTTTACATTGTTCATGGGAAGCAGGATTAACATAAAAATTGATTTCATCCCTTAACGACTTTGTTACGTTAAAAGCAACATTACAACATTTTTGAAATTTTAAAATCTTTTACTGTTTCCTATTTTGCCCATCCAATTTCTTCATGAATGCATAAAGATTTGCAGTCTACTCATAACAGTTATCAATGAGAAATTTATATATGGATCGTCCAAAACAGTTATCTGTGAGAGAAGTTCATTTCGAAATTAATCTTCAGAAAATTAATTGAGAAAGCATTTTATCCTTGCATTAAATATTCTAAACGTAAATCTTACATAGTTAAAAGAATGTATGCATTTCCCTTCTCAATCTATTATAAATACAATATTAGTCGCATTTCAATGAAATATAAGGAATACAAGAATTTAATTTAGCCTAGAAAATTATGTTGTACCGTTGACGCATAAGATTGTATAATTACGTAAATTTTCATTAGTCATGTCGGTATAAAACTCGACTGTTATTAGTTCGAAGTGCGTAGGCACATAATTAATCTCTCCATCAAGGAAATTACTTAGGTTATAAACATGTCAAAAGGATTTTGTTCGTGTCTGCGGAATGAATCCCGCTGAAAAGCGAATAAGTTGGTGCATAAAACGAGATTCTCAGCGGCTTATGCATTACGTGCTTTCGTATTATTATTATTCGTCGCATTTATTTAAAATGTCTCTTCGGGAGCGGAACATTCATTATCTCTGCGGTCCCCGAGTACTAGTTTTACACAATAATTGTTGATGTATTCCCGTCACAAAAAAAACGTTCCACACTACCGCAGCATTATGCATTGTATCATTTTTAATGGCTCACGCTAGCGATTCATGTTACTTGCATAATTATATGCAGACTGTAGACATTTATTTAAATATCCGCTTTCACAAATGAAAAAGCTAGCTTGCTTCCACGAACGATTAACAAATGGAAGTTTCATTAGTCTCTACAATAAATTCAAAATAAAAAGGAATTATCTGGTATTTTATAGTTAATACGCATTTTTATATTATTTTAATTCGTGAAGCTCCATCTTCCCCTTGTACACTTTCCTTTGCGAAAATAGCGTCCGCGACTCTGTTAAGGAGTTATTAACTCTACAATAAATAATTTATAATATATAAATATATATAATTTAGAATAAATAGTAACTACAATAAATTGAAAATAAAAAGGAATTATCTGGTATTTTATAATTAATACGCATTTTTATATTATTTTAATTCGTGAAGCTCCATCTCCCCCTTGTACACTTTCCTTTGCGAAAATAGCGTCCGCGACTCTGTTAAGGAGTTATTAACGAAAAACACCGGGATTTGCACAAACATCTGCAGCCAGTTAACGCGGTTAATTCCCGATTCCGGTAACACACTTTCTCGTTTACGAAGGGCGGACTAAAGAGAAATAGAAAGCGGCTCATTGAAAAAGGGTGCGAACGTAAAACGAGGGTGGAACGAGCGAGTGTAACCTGGGGTGAGACGGGAAATAGGGTGGTTATGGGGGAGCGGAAGTGGAAACAGAAGCGGGAAACAGGTTGCGCGATGGAAACAGGAACAGTGCGGTGTCCTGCCTGTCGACTGATACACGTCGATTTTGACAAGACCTCGCACAATTGTTCATTAGACCTACCTCAGAATTTAGCCGTATTTCGTTCGTCTCCGTTTTCTCCTATAAAGGAGAAATCAACCCTTTTATACGGACTTACACTTCTACGCAAGGGTTTATAAATCACTAGATTGCGGATCTCTATGCAAAAAAATTAAACAAACTTCGAAACACACTGAAAAAATTCACTCAAAAGTATGACATAATTTCCTTTCGATTTCTATGAATACACACCAACTGTTAGTACAATTGATAAAAGTAAAATATTAAATACAATATAATCTTTTCGGAGGCGGCGCGAAATTAAAAATTTTCGACGCTAGAAATTACGAAAATCCTTAAATTCTTTCACATGCTATCACATACTCATATATCTTCTCTTCCAACCTACTGATTCCCAAGTTCACTATATTCCAATGAAATCATAATCAGCAATATCTGTAATATGGAAAATTTTCAATTTTCACCGTACACCGTACATCTCAGGTAATTAGATCAATTATCTGCACTCTCAATTTAAGCTGTTCGCCACAAATTCCAATTGTAATACTTTTCTTATAACGATAATATATTTTCGTTCTTTGGTAATTCTTACAAATTCACTAAACCCATAATTATTGTCCAATATCCTAATCGAGTAATTAAACGTCCCCACACGATACAATCTTACCGCTCGGATTATATCAATTAAATTATACTTGTTACGAGGCCCCCTAACAATCTTAGCGACTCCCTGATTTCGTCCACATAGAGACTTATCCATCTTAGTAGCTCCCCAATTTCACATTACGTTCGTCCACATCCTAACAGCTCCCTGATTGGCATCAGGTTCGTCCACATCCTAACAGCTCCCTGATTTCGCATTAGGTTCGTCAGCATCCTAACAGCTCCCTGATTTGCATCAGGTTCGTTCACATCCTAACAGCTCCCTGATTTGCATCAAGTTCGTCAGCATCCTAACAGCTCCCTGATTTGCATCAGGTTCGTCCACATCCTAACAGCTCCCTGATTTGCATCAGGTTCGTCCATATCCTAACAGCTCCCTGATTTGCATCAGGTTCGTCCACATCCTAACAGCTCCCTGATTTCGCATCAGGTTCGTCCATATCCTAACAGCTCCCTAATTTGCATCAGGTTCGTCCACATCCTAACAGGTCCCTGATTTCGCATCAGGTTAATCTGTGCTCTTATCCAACCTCCCAGTGGCTCCTAATTTCGCATTGTGTTCGTCCACGAAAACTATACTATCCTAGCGGCTCTCTCACAACCGCATCAGGTTCATCCGCATCCTAACAGTTCCCTGATTTGCATCAGGTTCGCCAACATATTAACAGCTCCCAGATGTAGCATCAGGTTCGTCTACATCCTAACAGCTCCCTGATTTGCATCAGCTACGTCTGCGCTTAACTGCATTCCTATAAGCTCCCTAACTTCATGTCAGGTTCGTCCTCGCTCTCTATAATCCTAGCAGCTCCTCAATTTCACATTGGGTTATTCCGGGTACCTTATCTAACAAATTTCCTGGTGTAATAACCTTTCGACGGTCACTAGCGGAACTTCAAACAACAAAAATTTTGGATTAACGGATTTGTCGTTGTGTTGTACTGCTGAATTTTCGTGCTATCTCTTTCGCTATCGTATTCTCCTAATACACAATTCAATTTCGCCTAACTTGTAGGCTTGTTCACGTAGCTCGTAACAAGTGCATGAAAATCCGCAGTCTGCGGTATAAATCACAGACGAAAAAACTTACCAAAAAGTGGTTCGATGCAAAGTTGTATCGTATATTTGGCCCCTAAAATAAAAGCTGTCCAGTAATGGATTTGATATTGGGACTCACAAATATTCACGACCGTTAATCAATTTAACCTCTGTAGAGAAACGTTTCGCGACATCGCTGCGTTAGTTTGACGTTCTCCTGCAGCTGCTTTATACTGAAAGTCTTTTTATTCCGGCTGCGTGTAACTATTTTTTTTATTCGATCTGCGACGAAAAACGTGTTGCCGGACCGCGCGAACGAGCAGAGAAAAACGAAGGACTCGCGCTCGAAAGCCGGGGCAGAAAATGAATTATTCAGACTTTCCAGAAAGTACTGCAGTTCCCGTTGCAACATATTCAATAAGGTGTCGCGCGTTCTGTCGCGATGGTAATACGAAAATAACACGACTATTAAAAGAACGAACATTTCAGAAACATATGCCGCTGTCAACTGTCGTCCTCGTGTGAATTTTTCACACATTTTTTGCCGGTTTTAAGTAAATAACATGTGCATAAGATTTTGCTAAATCTCGTACGTTTCTCAAAGGTTAAAATTCGTCTACTTTCTTTTTCTAGATACAATTTTTAGTTTTCTCCTGGTTCTGTTGTAAATGTACATTTTTTATGAATTTATTTAAATAAGCTTGTTGATTTATTGTTATCAACAAAATTGCATTCAAGCAAAATTGATGCATGTGACCTTATTTTAGAAGTATGCACTTTACCTTCTTCAATATTTTTCATGAGGAGGAACTTCCAACTTAATTATTTAAAATCGATTTGAGGCGAAGAAATTTATGAAATCGGAAAACTTAGGGATAAGAGAACTTTGATTATGTAATTGTTAAATACATTAGGTGTAATAATTAATGTTGAGAACATAGCCTGTTTTTTCAGGAATGTATCCAATTAAATGATTACAAAAGTAATAATATTGGATAGAAGAAAAGAAACTTGTATAAAACAATTTGAATAATTGAAATTTTCTATCTTTAGTACTTCGTTCCAAAATGTGATTAATCTTGCATATTTGTAAATATTCCATTTCATTTGTATTTGCAAATATTTCATTTCGTTCAAACAATTTGCGAGTGCTCCATTTCGCGATGGAGATAGCAATGAGAAAAAATAAGAATCGATCCAATTGGATAAAATTCTGAACTTCAATTACACAGAATTGACTGGGTCGAGGATTGTGAAACAGAATCGGCTGTTTCTAAAACTGAACGCTGAAGGGTACAATTTCCTGCGCGGAACGTCGATTTTTCGATAGTATACAACTCTCACAGTAGATTCTCCTGAATTGAAACAGACACAATAACGTCGTAACGTTTCGTGACAACGTTCGGTCTCGCGAATGTAAAGAATAATAAAGCGTTTATAAATAAACGTAATATAACATTTTCTTCGCATTTTCACTTGTAGATCATGCACCTACAATCTTGCCAGAAAAGTAGGAAACACCCTGTATACCGTACTCAACTGCCTGTCAATATCCCAACGTCTAATAAGGCAGGGCCTGCTAGATAGCCTGAATGATGAGTCCTCTTAGCAGGTCTAAGACGAGAAATACTCCTTTGCTTTTCCTCCTCTCTTTAACATCTATTCATATTCCCACATTTGTTACCCTGACTTAGAACAGTAACGCAACACGGAGGACAACCAGGAGCCCATCAAAATCTGGAGGATATTTACGGAGGATAACACGCATCAGTCGAGTGGGCACTAACTTAAGCGTCGAGAAGACGTGTAATCCCTGTCCTAGCATGGCCACCTCCTCCTCGAACGATCATGCTGGGACAGCAGCATCTACGGCTCGATAGGCTTGAGCGCGATCTACTGCCTCCCCATCATGATGTGTTTACAATTCGAGGAACGCGCTGTCAATACACGCATATTTCATCACCCCCTTTCCCACCGGATCTTATTAATTATCGCTGTTCACTGGCAGAGGGGTAATGTGGCACACTTAAATTCTGACTCTTGCCACAAGATGCACAGAGAGACCAGTCTATCCCTATCCTCTTTCCCGCTAGTACCTGATCCGTCACCGATTTGTGCTTATACCGTCCTCAACCACCTTTTTTACATGCCGAAAATCCTTTTACGGATGCTCCATACCCCTGGGAGGGATATGGGGTTATGTGGGACTGACGTGGCCAGAAGGGCTCACAGTACCCACTAAAAACCGCATGAAAACCTACCCTAAGCTAGGTCCTCAACCACTTAAAAGCTAAGAACAGGCGTAGTCAAAATCGCGAGAGGAAGGGGGTAAAGGCGGATAGCGGGTCCCCCCATCTATGCCGCGAAAGAGGGGAAGGAAGAAAAAGGGTTATCACAGTCACCTGATATCCCTGGGCCTGGGAGTTATCTATCTCCCAACGTCTAAGGCAGGGCCTGCTAGGTAGCCTGAATGATGAGTCCTCCTAGCAGGTCTAAGACGAGAATTGCTCCTTTGCTTTTCCTCCTCTCTTTAACATCTATTCATATTCCTACATTTGTTACTCTGACTTAGAGTAGAACTCTGAGTTAGAACAGTAACGCAACACTGAGGACAACCAGGAGCCCAGCAAAATCTGGAGGATATTTACGAAGGATAACACGCATCAGTCGAGTGGGCACTAACTTAAGCGCCGAGAAGACGTGTAATCCCTGTCCTACTGTGGCCACCTCCTCCTCGAACGACCATGCTGGGACAGCAGCATCTACGGTTCGATAGGCTTGAGCGCGATCTACTTCCTCCCCATCATGATGTGTTTACAATTCGACCGGATCATATTAATTATCGTTGTTCACTGGCAGAGGGGTAATGTGGCAGCACTTAACTTCCGACCCTTGCCACAAGGTGGACAGACAGACAAGTCTATCCCTATCCTCTTTCCCGCTAGTACCTGATCCGTCACCAATTTGTGCATATACCGTCCTCAACCACCTGTCAGTATCCTAACGTCTAAGGCAGGGCCTGCTAGGTAGCCTGAATGATGAGTCCTCTTAGCAGGTCTAAGACGAGAAATGCTCCCTTCCTTTTCCTCCTATTTTTAAAGCTCATCAACCTCATTGGTTTCTAATGACCATGTGTAACGCAGTGTTTGTTTTGCAGGTGATTCAAACGATACGTGAACTGACCGACCGGTGAAAGGTTGCCCGAAAAATGGTGCGCGTGTGGCTGGTCTTCGACCGGAAGAAATTTCAATTAACGGGAGCGGGTAAAATCCGAAATTGGCAGGGGAAGTCAGAACGGTGCGGCGCGGCGATCGTTTATAAGGTCGAGAAAGGATGAGGTGCGGGTCTGTGGGGTGGGTGGAGGTAAACAGATGCCAATCGAGAATTCGAGCCGGTGGAAATCCGGGGAACGCATACCGCCACAGTCGTTAATGAGGTTAATCCGCGATTCCGTTTACATTTTCCCGTTCACGAGGCACGAAACGAAGCCAGCCCAGCTCGTTGGGGGAAAAAAGCCGGCCGCATAAAGCGGTCACAGGGGAGAAGGATGTAAAACGGGACGAGGGCGCGGGAAAGGGTCGCGTCGAAAAATTACGGACGACCCACGATGGGAATAAGAGCAGTGTGTTACTCTGTACATCGTTTCGAGTGCACTGCACTCGGATACACCCTCCTCTCCAGGCGTTCTCAACTCATTCCGGCTCTCGTTCTCGGCACTCGTCGCGACCTAAATGAAACTTCGTCCCCGCCTCGATCAACCGATTCGCGCACCTGCGTGCCAAAGGTCGCTCCGCTATTTCCCTACGCGTCAACCCTTTCCACGCCACTCCCTCCTCCACCATTCGCTACCTCTCTCGCTCGCTTGCTCGCTTTTTTGCTTTTTATTTCCTATCGGCATGCCGCGGGACGAGAGGCGGCCACGTCTCTCGTTGCTCGCTGTCGATGATTACTCCCCTTGTCACCGCGACTGTTTTGTACCCGTTACCCCCTTACCGACCCTTTGTGCATCCGGCGCCTTGTGTGTCCCGAATGTTTAACTTTGACAGCACTGCGGCGAACGTTCGATCAGCTGTGCCGTTCCGGTTTTATATTCGCAGAACTGTATTCTTACTGTATTCCTCTATACAGGGTGTCCCAAAACTAGTGTAGGAGCGGGAAATGGGAGGTTCCTCGGGTCATTTGAAGCGACATTTTTCTTTACAAAAATGGCGTTCGCCGCTTTGTTTAGAAGCTATTAACGAAAAACACGGACCAATCAGAGCGCAATCTAGACATGCGACGGTACGTTCGGCCAATTGACAGTTGGCGTGTTGGGTAGACTGTGCTGACTCGCGTTTAGGTCGCGCTCTGATTGGTCCGTGTTTTTCGTTAATAACTCCTAAACAAAGTCACGGACAATATATTTGTAAAGGAAAATGTCGCTCCAAATGACCCAAGGAAGCTCCCATTTTCGGCTCCTACACTAGTTTTGGGACACCCTGTATAATTACCAAAAATCTCGCTAATTATTTTCGATTTTTTTAAGCGTTGCGCGCTAAAAATTCAATTTCATTGAATTAACCTTTTGAATTATAAATTAATATTAAGTTAAGTTAAGAAGCGCATTAAGACAACATGTACCTCCCATTTTCGGCTCTTAGGGTAGTTTTGGGACACCCTGTATAACCTAGATCTCTGTCAAGACGATCAGTGTCGTGAAATCAGACATGGTGGTCTCACGACTCCCATATTATCATACTTAATCACACCTAAGCAAGTGAGTGAAAAATGGTGAAAAACTGGTTGATTCTCTTACACTTAAACATTTAATAGTTACTTTTTTTGAAAATTGTACGTCTTAATGTTAAAAATTTTTTCATTCTTCTTACAGACGTAATTCAATTCAATCTTGAAAATGGTCCAAATCAGGGACCAAAACGTCGATTATTTTAAAAATCATCAAAATTGCTTAGTAAAAGTTTTTTGTTATTTTTATTAACGATTGGACCGCGCCGATATCATTCAAAAATTGTTTGTTAACAATAATACGATCGATATAAATATGTTTATCAATTATCAATCATACGAAAAGAGGTAATAGGATTTAACGAGTACGTCACGCGTCGTTTAGGATAATGGGGGAGCAACATGAATCTCTTGACGATTAACGAGCGTAAAGAACCAGAATCAGGGTCCGATTTCGAAAAAGGATGAGGCACTCACGGAAGAGATATTTCTCCATGTTGAATGAATACGGATAACTGTAAAATGGAGAAACCAAGCGAAACAGGGAGTCTGTGTAAGCAGGTCGTTAAGTTACGAGCAGATTCGCGATGGCTGCTTGGTTTCGCAATTTTGCGGTCATTACGTTTGCAGCGTTCCGCTCTTATCCGTAATCCTGTCTATTGCGAAAGCTTGTTTATCGCCTTCCTGGTCTGCCTGATGCAACGCTCGAGTGGCACTCATTTCTTCGCTTCCACAAACCGACCACCATTGCTCCGATGAACCAGCGAACTCACAAAATCTCGGAAATTTCAAAAATCACACGGAGATTCGACTTCGAAAAATTCATTTCCCATGAAAACTCCCCCAGACGAAGTTACATTGTTTTAAGCGGCATACATAATGGTAAACAAACGATTTTTTACGTCATTTTCTTAATAGGTGTTAAGGTCATCGGATTTTCATAAATGGAGCAGTACATTTTTTACGTATAGCATGATGATAAAAACTTTGGACAGTAGCGTGAGCTTGAACAAAAATAATCATGTTGGAGCAAGAAAGATGTAGAAGATTAAAATTCACGTGTTTTAGCTTGAATTATATATATTTTACGTCTTTGTTCACAGCTGTTGCTGTATATTTGCTTTTATTTAAAAAAGCCTCGATTACGAACATTTAATCAGTACGAATGAATTCTACATGTAATTGTAATTGAAATATTGAATTGTTCGAAATTAATTTCACAATAATTGATGAACTATACGTTTACATTACGTGATAATTTTACTTTTGCAGTAAAATAAATTAATTTGCAATCATTGCTTCCACAAACTCGGCGCAGAGTTTGTAAAGTTTGACGTAATGCTATATTTGATCAAATATTTGGTAAAATCCGCTTGTTTGAATACGAATGGAAAGTTATAAATAGTTTATTAATAAATGTTTGTTAATTATTTCAACTAAAGCTACATATTTTCACAATGTATGTCTTACTTAAAATATTTTGATTACAGACGCAATTTCAATTAATTTCTTGAAAATGGTTCAAACCAGAACCGAAACGTCGGATTAATTTAAAATTAGCAAAATTGCTTAAAGTAGTTTAGTGATCGAACCGTAGCGCCGAGATCATTTTGCAATTGTTTTTAACAATAATACGATCGAGAAACACAAGTTTATATATTTTCACAATGTTGTGAGCATAAACAACAATAATACCTTACTTTTAGTCCTCCGTATCATTCACAATTCATTCAATTTATAAAATTTGACCTTGAAGAATCTGTCAAGGTCAGCTGCTTACAAAACTTTTTTCAAAGTGTAGAATCACTCTGTGACGGTTTTTACCCATCATTTCTCGACACCCAGTACCAAACGCGACTTTTATTAACCGTTTTTTTCAGGGAAGTTTCCGAGTCTTTTCAGATCCTCCATTTCTTGTGTCAAGGGGGTTCCTTTGAATTGCAAAATAAAGCAAAATCTATGGGAGAGATTGCCTGTAAATGGCACCCTTCGCGATTCGGATTTAGTATTATAAATATGAAAGTCTTCGTGCCCGGATCTATTCTACCTTTCCATCTTACCATACTTTAATCCGGTATTATTTCAAATTCTGATTTCATCCCCTCGATGCGGAGCCCAGGATAGATCACCTTCCAAAAACTTTAGTACACGGTGCTATATCATTCTCGGTGAATCGACCGAGATTTCAGAGGCAGCAATTTATATTTTGAGAGCACGGGCAAGAAGGGATAAGAAATCTATGCCTGCAACAATGGGGAAGCCAGTATTAACCGACAACCCTATTCATTTCGGTATTAACCGAGACAACCGTATTCTCAGTCTACAAGCCTTATATTCTCCATTTGTACGGTAAGTTTTGTTCCGGGGAACCCGAATAAATAAAAAACGGAATAAAAGAAACAAAAAAAGGTATGAATAATTAAAAAAGATATGAAAAAAGCAATAATGAAAAAACATATGAAAAAAACAAAAAAAGAAAATGCGCTAAAAAGTATGGAATAATTTCCAATTCATTTATGTGAATACAAACGTAATTTTGATTTCTATGAATACACACCAACTGTTCATAAAATAATTAATTAAAATAAAATTGATAATAAAAATAAAATATTAAATACAATAAATCTTTTCGGAGGCGGCGCAAAATCTAAAATTTTCCAAATGACATATGTTGCTGATTATGATTTCATTGGAATATGGTGGACTTGGAATTCAGTAGGTGGGAAGAGAAGATACATTAATATGTGGGAAAGGATGTAGAAGAATTTAAGAATTTTCGTAATGTCCAGTATCGAAAATTTTAGATTTTGCGCCGCCTCCGAAAAGATTTATTGTATTTAATATTTTATTTTTATTATCAATTTTATTTTAATTAATTATTTTATGAACAGTTGGTGTGTATTCATAGAAATCAAAATGAGATTACGTTTGTATTCACATAAATGAATTGGAAATTATTTCATACTTTTTAGTGCATTTTCTTTTTTTGTTTTTTTCATATGGTTTTTCATTATTGCTTTTTTCATATCTTTTTTTATTATTCATACCTTCTTTTGTTTTTTTTTATTCCGTTTTTTGTTTTTTTTATTCCGTTTTTTCGAAGTCGGTTTTACTTTTTTTTTTACAATTTTTTATTTCACTCTTTTTAGTTCTTCTACTAAATTTCGTCGCGATCGGTACATTCTTCGCAGAGAAACACCAACTAATATGTTCTTTTGAATAGTTACTAACAATAACAAATTCTATAAATTTTTGCAATTTGGAGCACCGCAAGATGCAAAAGGTTTCGCACCGATTGGTCCATCCATCTCGGCATAATCGGTGAACATACATAGAAAAAAAACTGAAAAAAAGGCACATACAGGTCGAATTGATAATCTCCTCCTTTTTCGAAGTCGGTTAATAAAAGAGATTTATATCCAGACGAGATATTATACGAAACTCATTAAATTCCCGTTTAATATCAAACTTGAGTACACAGTTCAATTGTTAATACGCATGGAAAAAAGTATAGTGGATACAGCGAGACATACATACGTTTGTCAACCTCAGTCAGAATCGTGCACAATGATTCGCAATCAAACGAATTTTCAAAAATTCCAATTTCATACCCTTTTGCATCCGCTATCAGTTAATATTTTAATAGCACACTGGTTCCCTACGTATAGTTATCGATATTTGATGTTTTCGCATATTCCACGTTTTTTAATGTTTGATGCGGTCCTCTTGTATTTAATACCGATCAATATTTTATTCGATTCTGTTGGGATTGTTAGCTTGAAAACTACTAGCGCTGAAATTTTTCGATCACGCTTTTCAAGCGATCTCCACGGTCCGCAATTCATCAAAATTTCGAGGAAGGAGGGAGGGCGAATGTTTAATTCGATGATCCCGACGAATTGCGAACGATTATCGCCGCGTCGCATCAATCAGCGTTAGCGTTGATTATATTTCAGGGAAATTTAGGGAAATTTACTCGTCGATGCCCGAGCGCTCAAACAAAATTTTGTTCGACGTGACGCGGGAAAGTAATGCGATTGTTTTCGAATGCATTTCACTCGTTTCTACTTCTTTTTTTCGCCAGATGGAAATAATGGAAATACACCACGGTGACGCCACCGGTATTTTAAAAATTTTTCAACTATATCCGGATCAAAACTATTTTTGGTCGAGCTGAAAATTTCTAGACAGGCTAATGTGATTGGAAAAATGGCTGTTCTTCCGTTTACGGTACAACTCAGAATTCGATGAAATTTGGAAAATAGGTTCTTTTTTTACTAAAATGACGATTGCCAGAAGGATTTTTGGCGAGTCGAAAAAACATTTTTTATCATTTCAATGTCGCGCTCTACCTTACCGACTTTCTACTTTATCGGTTAAACGTATAGCGATCGTAATAAGCTTTAAGCAAAAATTAAATGTTTTCGGCGCATTGGTTCGATCTAGTAATACTTCAAAACACTATTTGCAAATATTCACAATATTTTATCTCGACGTTTCGATCTGAATTTAGATCATTTTCAAGAGATTAATTTAACAACATTGTGTCTGTAATGAAACCAAAACATAATTATATTCTTTAATTATTTAAACTTATAAGGATTGAACACACGCGTAACATGTTGTAAGAAGAAAAATAAAAATAGAAAACCAAAAAGCATGTTACTTACTTGCGTAGTGTCGCAAAATAACTTTAAAATAAACAATTTAGAAAAATCAATAGTTTGCGTAGGACCCACATGTTGCTGCCTAGACAGTCACCATGGTACTGAGGAACGCGAAGAAAGCTAAGAAAACCAATGGCTGATCGTGTATCGATCCATTGGCCAGAATCAATGTAAGGCGGTAATTTCAAAAATAGAACATAATACTTTCCATACTTCACCAAGATATTATACCTCAAAAAACTTTTCGAGGTAATTTAATAAATGTACACATCTAATGGTTTGCCATAAAAGAAATATACATTTGAATGTATATAAAAATTAATTAAAGAATGGCCAAGAACAAAAGGAATATTTTATTTAGAAAAACTTTTTCTACTTTATGTTCGTGCTGTGCGCATGCGTCAATTAGAATGAGTTGTGGTTAGGTCGGGCTGGGGGCGGAGAGCACACGACAATCCAGGAGTAGTCTTTAAAAATTTCAAATTTACCTTATATATGTATTACTTTAAATTAAAGAGGATTCGTTTATAGATGATATGTGTGACTTTTCATGGCGCTGGGAGGTGAACTAGGCTGGTGATGATCCCTTTTTACAACTAATTGAAAATATTCTGTATAAAATAGAAAGTCGGTAAGTCGATAAGGTAGAGCACGACATTGAAATGATAAAAAATGTTTCTTAGACTCGCCAAAAATCCTTCTGGCAATCGTCATTTTAGTAAAAAAAGAACCTATTTTCAAAATTTCATCGAATTCTGAGCTGCACCATAAACGGAAGTTTCGCCGGAAAAATTATTTGAATAAAAATAAATTATTAGGAAGCACCACGTCTTTACGACGGACTAGAGAGTTTGAAATAATTTTTCCTAACCTCATCCAGATAACCCTGAAAATATTATTTTATACTATTTTTAATATTTAATATTTAATACTATTTTAATACTTGCAAGATTTAAAACGAAAAACGTAGGGCGCATGCAATAGACAATTGATGCATGATAGGTCCCCTAAATCACTAACAATTTTATTGCACTGCAAATTATATGATACATTCCTTACTATTATTTTGCGGCCCACATTTTTCGTTTTAAATCGTTTTAAATTAAATATTTTCATAACTATTAGAAATTCACAGTCAAAAATTTTCTGGACTATCTATATGGGGTTAGAAATCTGTATGGGGCTAGGAAAAATTATTTCATATTTTTTGGTCCGTCTTAAAAACGTGGTACGTATTTCAAAAAAATTAATTTTTATTTAAATAAATATTTTCTGCTGTTTAAAATTCACAATCACAAATTTTCAAGACTATCTATATGGGGTTAGAAATAAAAATATGCAAACGCAAATCGTCGATTGGAAATTGCAACGAAATGAACTTCTTCGCGTTGTCGGATATCGAAAAATACAGAGTTCGTTAATCCACGATCGATGTCCAACAAACCGATAGTGTCAATTTAAACGAATTTTGTTTACTGCAGACGATTAAACGGCAGTTTGGACAGGGTAAATATTTACATTATTTGTTACAACTTTGTTACAATTTTAATCCCCCTTTTTTATAGCGTTTACACGAGCGAGAGATTAGGGCTAACTTTCGGGTGAAAACTCGGATCAAATGTTGGCACCAGCTGATGGGTCTGTTTGAAACATCCACGCACGTGATTGCATGACTAACATTTGGTTTTGAACCTTTCATCGTTCGTTCAAACAGGAAAGTATTGGAGCTTTCGGGCAATATCGAACGGTCGCGACTTTATACAACGACAAAATCCACGTTTTATCCCGGAAATAGTGATATTAACACGTCGCTGTACATTCTATTTCACAAAGATTCCATACTTTAATCTGAAATTTGAATTGAATTGAACTATTTTTCTTGAACAGTGAAAATTGAGTTTCACAGTTCAGATGTCTGTCGTGATCGATGTAGGTAAATTAACTCCTTCGATCACGAATTATATTCACGAATTATATACAAAATTATATAATATTCATAATATTTTATTATTCATTTCTGTCACATTTATTACTTGTTTTTAATAATTATTATAATTAACTTTTTATTGTCATTAATTTAAAAAAAAGATAGTGACAGAATTACCTCATTTGAATGTGGATTTGATCCAATTACTACAGCACGTCTACCATTTTCAATCCATTTTTATACTATTTTGATGTTAAAATTATATTAATAATTTATTTAAATGATTTAAATTATTTGCATTTTTTCTAAAGACCAGTCATCATGATTCGATAGAAATAGATATATTCTAATTGCTGGTAAGTGCGTGTTCTTTTCAGTCTACTAATATACAGGGTGAGACAGTAACTATTGCCACCTACAATAATTCCGAAAGTATGATAGTAGCAGAAAAGTTTTCGCAACAGAAAATGCATAGAACAATAGGGGCTGTAATATGGCGTTAATCTTTTTTTCTAGGCGGAGTCACTATAGAAATGTGAAGGTCACCTTTGTCTCTTTAAATAGAATGCTATGTTTTGGTACCTGTTTTCTGATAGCTACTATTGAGACAAATCCAACGAGTCCAACAGGTACCAAAACATAGTATTCTATTTAAAGAGACAAAGGTGACCTTCACATTTCTGTAGTGACTCTATCTAGGAAAAAAAGATTAACGCCATAATACAGCCCTTGTTGTCCTATGCATCTTTTGTTTCGAAAACTTTTCTGCTACTATCATACTTCCGAAGTTATTATAGGTGGCAATAATTACTGCCTCACACTGTAGTGAGGTGCAGAAGTGAAACTTATTGCTTATTAGGTATAGATACTGATAAATTATTAGCACTTTTTATTGAAAACAAGAGATAATAATACAAAATTGCCACGGAGCGTACAAGAATACGGAAAATTCGATTCACTCGAGTCAATGTAGTGGTGTTCACACCGATATACCCGAGCCGACATCAAACATCGCCGTCCTGCTGTCCGGCGCAGCGTTGACAGGCGGTGGAATGGGTAGGCGCTGGACTACGATTGCAGAGGCGACCGAGGACTACGATTGAGAAATTACTGTAGTTTGTATCTTTGATCGAACCTGTAGCGCCGATATCATTTGTGCATAAACAACAATTTACGATCGTTAAAACTCAAAATGATTTTGAATTTTGGCCACAAAAACCGGATTTCTGGACCACTGTGCTCGAAAAATAAGGTGCAGCCAATGGCGAGAGGCCTGGCCGAAGTTGTATCGCGACGGCGGTGAAAGTGGGAATAGAGAAGATGATCCCGTTTTCGTGGTTTAGAGGAGGAGGGCCGGTGGAGCGTGCTGGTTCGGACGCTAATGGGTTTCCCAGCGCGAACGGCTAAATTCATTCATGGTATGTGAACCCGAAGAGGGATGTTAGTTATGTCGGGTCGGAACAACCTGAGAGTTATACCCGGCTGAATCCCTTATTCCCCGTGTCTCTCTGACCGAGTCGACCCTGTCTTCCCTCCGTTTCTCCGTGGAGTCGCGAAGAGCACGTAAATGCAGGGCTTCGCGTACGTGTTCTCCGCCGGTGGGATTTTCGTACGGATCGAGATACGGCCCGGAAGATCTTGGATTTTCGACGACGGAATTGCCCGGCGGTGATTGAGAGACTGCACCTGATCTTCGGTATCTGCAATTTTCTTTTAAACGCGCGGAGCACCGGTTAGGGAAATTTCTTGCAGCGACGTGGAGCGAGCGACGCTCCCGGTAGCAAGGCTCTTCCTATACGTCGCGTATCCTGTTGCCCGGACTCCTCTTCCACCGAGATTGGAAGCATCGATTTGCCAAAATACCGTGTGACATCGCGGACAGTGCAATTCCAATTCGGTGATTGCTCGAGAACTAGCAATTCGTTTCCGTCGTGAGTTTGTTTTATTGGAAATCTTGTTTAACGCTATCTGCTAGACGGAACTACTAACAATTCCGACACTCCCGAGCAACCGAGTACTCGAGTATTCAGCTCCATTGCGGGATATGCCGTGTTGACCGGCTAGACCAGCTAAATCGAGGAAATGGGCAAACTGTACCGAGACTCTCGGGCCAATTGTCCGGGTGCACTCCCCGGGGCGAGGTGCTAGCTTCCGTCAAAAATAATGGCTGATTTGGAACGGCAACTTCGAAATGATGTGCAAATCGTATAATTCCGAAGAACGTGGACACTTACAAGGAGAATGCAAGGCCTTCGGGTCACCGATTTAGTTGAGATTTTATCTATCTATATATAAAAAAATGGATGTTTGTATATATATGATTAATAGACTTGGAAACTGTCTGACCGATCAACATGAAGTTTGGCACATATATGTATTTTTTCATGGAGAAGGTTTTTACGCTACTCATTTTGTTGTAACTTGCATACCGTTGAACCTATCGCTATGAAAAACATATGAAAAAAACAAAAAAAGAAAATGCACTAAAAAGTATGAAATAATTTCCAATTCATTTATGTGAATACAAACGTAATTTCATTTTGATTTCTATGAATACACACCAACTGTTCATAAAATAATTAATTAAAATAAAATTGATAATAAAAATAAAATATTAAATACAATAAATCTTTTCGGAGGCGGCGCAAAATCTAAAATTGTCCAAATGACATATGTTGCTGATTATGATTTCATTGGAATATGGTGAACTTGGAATTCAGTAGGTGGGAAGAGAAGATACATTAATATGGTGGAATGGATGTAGGAGAATTTAAGAATTTTCGTAATGTCCAGTATCGAAAATTTTAGATTTTTATCTAGGACCACCCCGGGGACATACTCTACAAGATGCAAAAGGTTTCGTACCGATTGGTCCATCCATCTCGGCATAATCGGTGAACATACATAGAAAAAAAACGAAAAAAAGGCACATACAGGTCGAATTGATAACCTCCTCCTTTTTCGAAGTCGGTTAAAAATTGGTATACATAGGTATTTGAACACGAGGTATTTTATACTGCAAAACACGTTCGGACACGTTCGAACACGTTCAAGGTCAAGTCTTCCTGGGAAAAGCATGCACGTGTCATATTACATACCCCGAAAAACCCCCCTCACTCACGCCTACGAAAGAGCTTTGCATCTTTCAAGTCTATATTCATTATTTTAACTATTATTTCAACAATAAATTGTTATTAATGAATTAATAATGGTTCCCAGGGATATCATATTTTATACCGCGAAACACGTTCAGACACGTTCGATCACGTTCGGACGCGTTAGTCTATATTCATTATTTGAACTATTATTTCAACAATAAATTGTTATTAATCAATTAATAATGTTCCCCAGGGTTATCATCTATATCTATATATATTATATTTAACATGGAATACAACTTTGTTTCTGAATATCTCAACAATTAGTGAGTGTTTGCCCCTATAATGGTATATATTCGGAAATGTGAGATCGAGATCTATATGTATACAAAATCTCGACTAAATCAGTGACCCGAAGGCCTTGCACTCTCCTTGTTAGATAAATTCTACGCGGTCGCTGAGAAATAACGCAACTTTACTGTAATTAGAAAATTTACTTGCAAAAGATAATGGGGTAGAATTCGGCCACTATTTTTCCCCATACTAAATAAGTAGATCTTCATGCATTTTTATGGCCTCTGAAAATTTTCAAAAATGGGTGGAATATAACATTCGACAGAATTTAGTACAATTTTTCTTTCTCTGAGACCTGCAGAGGCTACTATTACCACTGGAGATAATGAAGATTGAATAATAAAAATAAAGATTGTATTTTATTCCACTTTCTTAAAATCCGTCTATAAAAATTGAAAATTCACATAAACATACGTAGTCTACCAATAAGACACAAATGCTATAAACAAATTCTATCAAATCTCTTCCATCCTCCACGTCTGTCAATTAAGTATTCTAGCTCGAAGAGAACAAAGATGGATAATAATTATCTCTACGAATAAATTGTTTACTCAATTTCACATTCGCAAATTGTTGTTGGCAACGGCGTAGCAGTTACTCTCCCGATGAATTAGAAATGCTATTAAAGAACATGCATTATTCATGTAGTAAATGTATGTATGTCCGGGTATTCAGTAGACTCTTTCCCAACCCGTTGGGAAATGTTTGCTTGTAGAGACGTCTGTTTAGCGGACCCAATCTACTTTATCTTGTAGTCAGTGTTTCACAGTCCTAGTGAAATACTCGAGCACTTAGATTTATGTACCGAGCTGTTCCAGAAGCTCGCCACAATACTGTCAACCTTTCTCAGCCATACACCTGTCAACGTACCCGAAATACGCTCAACGCGGTTCATTGACTAAGGGTCTAAATTGACTTGGCGAGGTAGCGAGTCTGTGTACATTTCATTAAAATTTATTTCTTCACGCTGAACTTGCAGAGTCTACCAATTTGAGAAATTTCAAATTTCGCGCTTAACCTAATCTAGGGTATTTATCAGTGTTACCAACCTCTGTGCAGAAAAAAGTCTTTTTGGTAAAATTGGTAAACATACATAAGTACCAGTCTAAGGCTTGAGTTTTGTTATGATTCCACGCTTTTTTCTTTTTTTATTAATATCTTTATTGCTATTGATGGATTCGAGTAGATTCAAGTCCTCTACATTATTGTTGTTACGATTCTACGCTGACAGTTCTCCTCACTAGGCGCCATCTCGTCCAGCTGGCTGAACTAAAATTGCCTCTAGACTTGCTCTAGACCAGTGATTCCCCACGTGGTCTATATCGACCCCTAGGGGTCGATTCCGAACTGCAAGGGGTCCATATAAGCGAAAATACAAATTAGAGGTGCATGAAATGTAAATGGGGGTCCACGAGTGTTCCGTAGCAAAAGAACGAAACACGTGGAGTCTTCGTCGACAAGGTTTATGACACGGACGAGACGAAAAGGCTATTTTTGAGATAGTACTAACGAAGAACTTAAGGTACAGTTCAGAAAGGGATATCAGCAATTTTGGCTTCAGAGAGATATACCTACTACTTATCCTGCATTATGGACTATCGCGAGAAAGTTTTTGATAGCTTTCCCATCTTCATACCTCGTGGAATGGGGTTTCAGCGCGGTTACCAATCTTCTTACAAAAAAAAGAAACAGATTAGAAATCACCGATCGAGGAGATTTAAGGTTAAACCTAACGAAGTTGAAGCCAAATATTGAAAATTTGCTATTGAAGCATCAGGCTCAACCCTCCCATTAAAAGCCATTACATATATGTATATATATAATATATAATTATTATATGACACGTTCGGACACGTTCGAACACGTTCAAGGTCAAGTCTTTGGTCACGCCTACGAACGAGCTTTGCATCTTTCAAGCCTATATTCATTATTTTAACTATTATTTCAACAATAAATTGTTATTAATGAATTAATATTGGTCCCCAGGGTTATCATATTTTATATCGCAAAACACGTTCAGACACGTTCGATCACGTTCGGACGCGTTAGGCTATATTCATTATTTGAACTATTATTTCAACAATAAATTGTTATTAATCAATTAATAATGTTCCCCAGGGTTATCATCTATATCTATATATATAAAAATGGATGCTTGTGTATATATATATTAATATACTTAAGATCAAAATCTAAATTCTTCTCACATTTAGCACGGGCGAAGCCGTGTCGGGGGCTGCTAGTAATATATATTTAGATAGTATGATGATTTCGGCGTACAGGTTCGATCAATAATATAAACTTATTTAATAAAAAATTTTGCAAATTAAGACCTCAACATTTCGATCCTGATGATGATCATTCTCAAGAGAGATTTTTGCGTTTGTTATATGTATAAGATTAAACGTAAATTTTATGAAAGATGTACTGTTTCCATGCTGGTATTATAGATAGTGGACTGAGCATGGAAACAGTACAACTTTCATAAAATTTACGTTTAATCTTATATAACAAACGCAAAAATCTCTCTTGCGAATGATCTTCATCAGGATCGAAACGTTGAGGTCTTAATTTGCAAAATTGTTATCAAATAAGTTTTTATTATTGGTCGAACCTGTGCGCCGAAATCATCATACATCTATCATCGAAATAATGTTTGTAGAATCATGATCGAACCCGTGCGCCGATGACATCGATTCCTGTTTGTCTAAAAACAATTTACGATCGCGAAAATTAATTACACCTTTCGTTCCTTCTAAGTCTGGAAGGTGGTCCTTCTAGAATATCCTTAGCGAGGATCTCCCAGTGCAAATACATCAAGACCCGAACGATCATTAGAAGATCAACCACGGGCGCAAACAGCATTATTAAGATATGAGAAGAGGAATCCGGGACTCTTGCAATTTTCGTGTTCGCATACGTGACCTAGCGGCTAGTTCTTACACCATTGCACTCGAAGCTATTTTACCTGAAAAATTAAACCTCATATCTAAATGTTTATTTACGAAGACTGAATCGGAAATTTTCGTCGACAAATCGAGTTAGCAATAAATTATATTAAATTTTTATCAATCTCATTCTGCAGTTTGTTCGGATTCGCATATGTCCATATCGTTAACGTAATTATAATTAATTGGTCCTCCCGTTCTATCCATTTCAGACATAAAATTACCATTGCACGCGCAATCTAGACGAACAGGTATCATCCATCAATGAATTATTAGCACCATTGCTGTTATTCAGTTGAATGGTATTAATAAACGATGAGGTACAGTTACGCGCATGTAATTCGTAAACGTGTAATGTAACTACGTGTTATTCCGAATTATTCTGTATGGAGACTTGAGCAAACAAGCTGCGAAACAAATAGCAATACAGATTAGTATCATTCAATGCGCGTGTAAGCTGATTATCGCAACGTTAACCTCATGATACTTATATAGGATTCGGAGCACTGTAAATCATGTTATTGGGCATTTTCGACTAATGACATATTTCTACTATGATGTGGATGAACGTTCATACAATTTTCAGGATTTAATCCTTTCGACCCCGCAACGATACATTTTAAAACGGCCGCTTCACCTGAACTGTTTTTATTCAGATTTCTATACAAGTCCAAGTTAAAAACAGGTCATTCGTTTTAAAAGCAAAATTCGTATTTAAAGGTGCATTCGATGTGTGGAAATTATGCAGGGTGTATCCGTTAAGTTATGTCACCATTTTTAGGCATATCCAGTAGGGCAATTAAAAAATTGTTTGGGAAAAAATTTCTCAGTACTTGGTGAGCTACATCTTCGCATATTCTTATATCTGAAAAAATGCTTTTCACGTAAAAAAGTAAAGGTCACCTTGACTTTTTAAATGACACTATATGTTTTGGACACCACAGGATTATTTCTGACATCGAGACGAATTTAACAGTGTATTGCATTATGACCTTGAAATGACCTCAAACTCGGAAATTTTGTGCATGCGTAATTTTAATGAAAAATTATTTCCTACAATATAAATTTGAAATATTTCGACGATACGTAACAGCAACGCCTCGCATTTACAGGTGTAAACAAATATTCTGGCAATTGATTTATGGCGATATTATCTTTCAAGGTCATCTGAAAGTCATCGTATAGCAGTATTATTTAACGCCTACAGTATTATGATGTTAAAAATACCAAGTTACTTTTAATAACATGACTGCGACCACGATTTTGTGTTGAAAATCGATTTTCTTTTTAATTTAAAAAATTGCAATTTCTTGTCGATTAAATACTGATTAACTTTGGTACGAAACATTTTCTGTTCGACCATCCGAAGGGGTTGAAAAATCGTGGGGTCTATTTCAACGCCGCACCCTGTATATATTTTTTATATTATTTATAATATATTATTTAGATTATTTATTATTTATGAAATGACAGTAAGGATTTTGCTTTCGAGTTCGCTCTCTCTTTCTCTTACAAGGCAATATATTCAAGTGAAACAAACCAATGATTGTTTGGCACGTATTTTCTTTTATTGGCAACCATCCATTTTGAAGGGGTGAAAATAGCCCTCAAAGTTCACTTGCTTTTAATGGAGAATGTAGTAGAGCAAAAATCGTTAGTTAATTTTAATGTACACTATGTGTGATCTTTCATCCAAAATATGGAATACATGTTTTAGGATTTTCTTCTTTTTTCTATTTAACAATATTTATGCATAATGAAATATGAGTTTGCACCTGGTGTGCGGAGGAAGGAATTCTGGCTTGTTTTACAGAAATATAAGCGTTTTCTGTAAAAACTGTTGCACCGTTGCACTGTTGCACTGTTGCACTGTTGCAGTGTTCCACTGATCCACTATTCCACTGGCTTGTTTTACAGAAATATAAGCGTTTTGTGTAAAAACTGTTGCACTGTTGCACTATTGCACTGTTCCACTGATGCACTGATGCACTGTTGCACTGTTACACTGATGCACTGTTGCACTGGTGCACTGTTGCATTGTTACACTGATGCACTGATGCACTGTTGCACTGTTCCACTGATCCACTGTTCCACTGGCTTGTTTTACAGAAATCTAAGCGTTTATTTTTAACATATTATTTAAACAAATGTCTTTTCTTAACATTTTTTGCACAACTACGTTTCACATTAAAAACACACAATTTAAAAAGAAAATCAATTTTTTTCGACCTTTGGTTTCTGAAATGTTTCAGAAAATATGACTCTGACCACGAATTTTGAGGGCTGTTTTCACCCCTTCAAAGTGGTTGGTTGCCGATAAAAACAAACACGTGTCAAATATTTTTCGAAGAACTATATCTGACATAAGTTTCATCAAAATCGGTTTGTCTCATCTGAATAGGTTCCCTTGTTAGTTAGACTTCGAACCGTATGATAGTCAACGCGCTAGCAACTTCCGTTACGCGTTTCCGTTACATCGTCAAATCGGTTTTACGCCTACCGCGCCAAAAGAAGTTTTACTTCAAAAAGTATTTTCCCAATCATTAGATTGCCCCTTCGGTTAGGTTAATATTGTCCTATAACGTTTTTTTCTATTAATACCCGTACGTCCGATGTACGTTCAATGGACGTATGGACGTACACGGGACGTCCAATGGACGTCCGTGTTATCTAAATAATGCTAAGCGAGATGGTCAAGTTCAAGGTGGTCAAGTTAGCTGAGACACCCTGTATATTCACTGGAAAGGAGAGTGGGTGGGGTTGAAAATGGTGGACCGTCGAATCTGTTAGTGTCGTGCATCCTAAATTCCGTTTAATCGCCTTTCAGACATGACTTGTCCCTACCCGTGTACTAACACGCTCGCGAGCATGACCGGGCAAAGAGTGAGTGCTCTTCCATGGGCTCGAGACCTGTGGCATCGAAGTCCTGACGTCGCGTCGTGTAATCTTCAACGGGACTTCCTCCGACACGCCTAAGCCCCACTCATATACGCTATTTATTCATGAAATTGTTAACGAACTCGTAAACTGCTGGCGAACTTCCTGCAAAATTAACTTTTATTTCGCGGCTGATGTCGCCCCGCGAAACGAACCGACGAAAAACTCTTCCGAATAATTCATGCTGATGAACGAGCACGGTTCCTTAGGCGAACAAGTCAACTTGCCAGTGGATGCTTTGGAATTTATTATTTATCGTATGTTTAACACGATTTTAGCGTGTTTACAGGGTGCAGCTACTTCCGCGGCTGTGAAGAACGAATTTAGTCATTGGGAAAAACCAGCTATAACAGTTTTTCCATCAGTTTTCTCATCCTAACAGTTTTTTGCGAATATCTAAGACCCGAAGCCCCATCGACTTTCTTGACAAAGGAAGAGGTTGATGTAAATTTCTTCAATATTGGAGGGGACTTCTAACTAATTACCTAATTTATATTTCGCCTATTCATTTTCATTGTAAATACTAGATTAAATGCATTCTTTAGACAGTAAACGATTTTGAACATTGCAAAACACTTTTTGTGCCGTCGTATTTATTTTCTGCGTCGCATAGTGGGACAAATCGATGAACTCTGTGTCAAGATTAAAGAACTTTAAATATAAATGAGATAGGGCGATGAAATTTTTTTAAATTGAAGCTGAAACTTTGCAGAATTTGGGCAAAATTAAAGATTAATAATTAAAATGCAAATTAAAAAAATTCTTTAAACTTGTACATTTAAAGAAAATTATGGTTTTTCCTACCACGCGCGGAGAATTTTTATTTAACATTATATACGTCATATCCCGCAGATTTTTTTCACGCTGATTTCAAAACTGGTTTCCAAATTTGTCTACGACCTCTGGATTTTGCAAAAAGTCGATATTTGTGGACAAAACTAATGTAATAAGTTTCTCGTAGAAATGATTTGATAACCCACTAGTAAAAGTAAAAAAATGATGAATTAGTTACCTTTCCTCCTGTGTAAATGAAAATATAATTTGGAAAATAGATATTCAATTTAAATTACATTACAGTCACACACAGCCTACAAGGAGTGCAATGGATACGTCAAGTGATATACGTAAAGTAAACGTTCAAATACTTCATTATGATTATTTTATGATTATTTAGTAAGAACTGTCAAAACTTTCAAGGGGGCTGGGAGGAAAACAAGGCTTTGTCGCCGAAAATCCTTTTAGAGACTTTCTTCTCTAATCAAGGATCAGCTTTGGCAAAAATTTCAGCAAAATCGGAGGGTTGCCTTTTTCCGAAGTACACTCGGGCCGAAAGTTTGAATAAGATTGGTCTGTAAAGTTAGAATCCTGCAAAGCTTGTCGCAATTCTTAGCTGTAAGGTTGAAATAAAGCAATAATAATACCAACAAACCCACCCCCTCGGTTGGCCGTAGATTCGCATATCGCAATCAAAGCAACTGAAAGCCACTAAATACTCGAAACAAGGGAGCCACCTTGGTGCATTCAAACACAATCTTCGAGCGGGTCGAAGTTACACCGTGTACGGAAACAGTGGCGGAACTGTGAACTCGGCAGGGAGCAGAGGAAACGCGTACCCAAGGATCGTGATTTCGGTTTGGTAGCATTGGTCGAGCAGTTCCGGGCGGGAAGCGAGCACCATGGACTAGGATTTGGACCCCGAAATCTGTAGTCCATCCATTCCTCCACCGATAGACTTCATTATCCGTGGCATATTGTGGCCCGTGCAGCTCCCTGGCCACGATGTCCTTTACCGTTATTTGTTGCCCTACCACCAACTTTCCGGAGTTATCGTCCGCCTCTTCTATTTTCCTGTAGCACTGTCTGCGACCGTGCGTCATGTTCCACTAGCTTTTGTTACACCCTAACCCCGTCTGTCTCCTGCTTCGCGTCGTCGCTCTGGTTGCATACAACGTTCTAGCGCACCCCCATCCCTCGCCTACGCTGTTTCTTCCATTGTGTGCTTGCTATCAGTCACCCAGCACCGGCTGTTTCACCTTCGTCCAGTGTTTCGTTTTTATCTTCCGGTGCTGCGTGGCTGCATCACGCTAATCCGTTCGCGAGATACTTTCGGAAGGAAATACCCAAAGAAATCAGGTCACGGAAACCTGAGGAGGGCACGATTACGTTTTTTGTGGCCCCTACTTTGAAGGTTAAATTTGTGTCTTTGGGGTCATTTTAACTAGGGAATGCAATCCCGCAGGATCCCGCGTCATTTTTTGGTCCCGCATTTCTTAAATAGATGAAGCGGAAGCCCGAAAATTTTGCAGGACCCTGCATACAATCAAAATTTCGCGAATGACGACGCGCACGATCAACTATTTCGATGTTTTGTCGAAGATTATGTACAGATATATACTTTTTTATAACGAATGTCCAGCTACATCGATTGATGTATTAAAAAATACCTCATTCCATTTTAAAAAATGAAGTTGACCTTCATATGTCCTTTACGCGTCCACCAACAAAAAAGCTACTAACATCAGATTAATGCCCCCTCGAAACCATGCAAGTTCCATCTGATGCATCTCTTCCTAACACCAATAGCAGCCGCGTTATTCAGCTGACCCGTTTATAGTGCCCCACCCTGTAGATATACTCTATATTTCAGATTTTTTCAGAATTTTTTGCTAATTATTTATAGTTGAAAATAATGAATTAATTTTTTGGGAATTTTTTTAATTATCTTCCCCTGGGTTGACACCAACCAAAAAATTATAAAATATTGCTATGATACTAACCTACTTTGTAAAAAAATCTCAGAAGTGTCCGTTTGGTGGAACAGTGTCAAGAAAAATAAAGTATGCCGGCGAACGCGTGGTCTGATCAGTATCGGCGCAAAGTAAACAGACTTAGGCAGCCGTACGTTGCCACGGAGCGTGCAAGAATACGGAAAATTCAATACAGTATTAGCAATAGATTTTTGCGAATATCTCGAAAACGAAAAGCGACCCGCCTATATTGGAAAAGGAAAAAGTTGTTGAAAATGTGTTGCTGCATAACATATTTGAATATCATAAAAATCGTTGGTGAGTGGTACTTTCTAAATAATTATCAACGATTTTTCTACATGTTTGTCCCTCCACATGACGACTTCGACTTACTCGGAAATTATTCTATAATATTATATGAAAAGAGGTGGTCAAATACGTATAAACGGTTGTGTACACGCTTTTAAGTTTGTCCATTTTCATTCGTAACATTTTCGCGTATTGTTTCAAATAACAAAGATATTTCAGGCGGACAGAATTCATTTGACTCTCTGTTCACACACCGCGGAAATACGGTTACTATGAATTCATAAATACATAAAAGAGTTTTAATAATCGTCGAAATGTAAATAACATTAGCATCGCATGAAATGCATTTGTTGTTCCTGTAAAAACGTTTTCTACACTTTCTATAGCATTAATCGATCTCACAATAGGCACTCGATACGGAGAATTTAAATCGAGTGAATAAATCAATTTTCGTCCGCACATATTGATTCTGTTTGAAAAATTTACGAATTACGATATTTGAATTGCAAGATCACCGACGCGGTACTTCGATTTGCATGAGCAAATTCTGTTATGATTTTAAACTTCACGAGCGTCTGAATTTTGCAGTTACGGATTTGATCGATTTCTACGTTGCGGAGCGGCATGAATAAATTAACAAACGATTTTTCCAGAAAATTCACCTCGACGGACGATACGGTCAATCGAGCTTTTCCAAAAATTCATCTCATAATTCCAGGTTTCATATTTTCGATAATAACACTTGCACGTCCGGTCGAATAAAATATGTATTAATAAAATGGAGTGGTTACAGAAATTTAGGAGAAAGAGGGAAAAGAGAGCATAAATATAACAAAGTAGGTTAGTAATAATGAGGATACTAAAAGAGTAAGTCTGGGTAGGAATGAGTGAGACAAAGAAAAGAGTGAGAGAAGGTATGAACCGAATGCATGAAGTAAGATAGATTTGTACAGATAGGTTAATGTAAACCAAGTCACATTTCGGTAATTATTCGGGAAGTACCACTCCGATTTTGATGAAATTTAAATATATTATGCAGCAACACATTTTCAACAACTTTTTCCTTTTCCAATATAGAGGGGTCGCTGTTAGTTTTCGAGATATTCGCAAAAAACTAATAACTTGCTAATACTGTATTGAATTTTCCGAAATTCTATTAATAACTACAAAAATGTATGTAGTATAAAAGTGAAATTCTGTTAAAAGTATACCTTATACTTAGTTAAAAAAACTTTTATGAAACCAAAATTTATTTAATTTATGTAAATAAGGTAAGAATTACTAATAGATGAATTCTGTTGAGAAATGAAAGCGTGTTAACAGAATTCCAAACTTCCGACAAATTACAGTGCTTTATAGATCCATGAATATTTTACAATAAATATAAAATTTTTTTAATTGAATTTTGACCACACAAATCGGGCATCCAGGCACTTTGTATCGCGTCGGATCAGCCTTACGTTGCCACGGACCGTGGAAGAATACGGAAAATTCAATACAGTATTAGGAACAGTATTTTGCGAATATCTCGAAAACTAAAAATGATCCCCCTATATTGAAAAAGGAAAAAGTTATTCAAAATGTCGAAATGTATAACATATTGGAATTTCATCAGAATTAGAGGTCAGTGGTACTTTCCAAATAATTACGAAATATTTGCATCACGATATTTCTCCCTCCACACCATGCAACTTTTTTGCAGAACATTTTTCAAGGTTTGCAAGTTGCGTGTGTAATATGTAGAAAGTGAAATAGTGTATTGCAAAAGGTATTGTCGCATAAGTTCTGCCTAAGCGGAGAGTCTCGAGTAGAAACTGCAAATGACGCGTGGCGCCGGTGCATTAATCCTCCGTAACCTCGAAATTTTCGAATCGTCGTGCTTTACGATCTCGCGCAGAATGCTTCTTTATCGCCGGAAATCTCCGACCGATTCGGAATACGGTATCGGAATACAATTTATGCGATGACTGCGGCGCAACAGGAACTGCAATAGCGATTTACTGTTCCCATTTCGGTTCTAGATATTAAAAATCGTTAATTCAATTTGGCGCAGCTGCCTCCGCCATTCAGCTGCTTGTTCCTCCGTTACGTGTCCGCCTTTAATCGGTTTTCTTCGAACTGCTTCAATGTTGTACTATCTATGATGCGCAGAAATATTCTTCGACTACGAAGTTACAGCATTCAGAAATTAGGAAAGTTATTACAATCGAAACTTCAAAGAAGTAACAAAATTACGCCAAGTACATGAAAGTGAAAAAAAGATGATTAAAAATACACCTTCCCTCTCGTAGACTTTCAGATAATTTGTCAATTTAAAACTCTGACAATACGAGTACACTTTCATTATTTTGCGTTTTTAAATAATTCTAAGATCATTTATCGACACCAATACCTTGTCTTTCGCAGGCGTGCAGCTAATTCATCAATTTAAGTAAAGCTTTGACACATTGCGTACACTTTCATTAGTTTGCAGTGTTTAAATAATTCTTATTCATCGACACCTTGACCTTGCCTGACCACGTCAAGTACTTGACTTCCAGGCCGCGGACATCTAGGCAAATGTCTAGATGTTACATTTTATATTCACATTATTAAAATGTCTGCGATATGAGTAATGGAATGTATTGAGTGCATTTTTTGCACATTGCGATGAAAATATGCTACTGTTGAAGACAGCATTTAACCTGTGTATAACTGTGTCTAGTGATGGGCACCATCTACTGAAAACTATCGACTAAATTGATAGTAATCAATTGCTAGTTTCAATCGACTAATTTTTTAAATTATGGACTAAATTTAGTAACTGATTCAGTCGCTTTAACGGTGGGAGTTTTTAATACATTTTATAAGATATAATTATAATACATACACAAATATTATACAATTCTGTAATAATATAATAATATAATAATATAATAATATAACTAGCTGGTTATTGTTGCTCGCTCGCTTCGCGAGCTTCGCAGGTGGGGGTGTTGTAGCTCGCTCGCTTTGCGAGCTCGCGAGAGGGTTAGTGGTACGGATGGTATTTTGTGTGTGACTCTCCACGAGCCACACAAAGAACTTCCCGATTCGTTAGTTGCAATATATTATTATCATTATTTATTTAGTATACGTTTTAAGAAGATTATACGTTCTTTGGGAAGTTCAATAGTTTTCTACTTATCAAAATGTTTGAACCAACATCGTATGCTCGTTGCTCGCTTGGTTCCTTGTTATAGCATAGTAATGTTGCAAAATAAATTACAAATGCATTTAAATTTTTTTTAAATTTTTTTTTAAATGAAAAAAAAAATTTTTTTTTAATAAAAAAAAAATAAAAATTATATATAATTGTTACGTTTGTTTCTTCGGTGGAAAATTTCCGTCCTCTCGTATAATTTGCATTGTTGAATGAACTTGTTTCGAAAAAAACTAAAAAATCTAAAAAACTACTTGACCAATATGGACCAAAATCTAATCAGCTCTAAGTTACAGCGGGGCACATCGATTGCATCATTCATTATTCTGATCGCATTGTTATTTTTTCAGAAAACGTTAACGAAAAATTTGATACCATACAAACGGACATACGCACACACACACACACACACACACACACACACACACACACACATACGAACATTTTGATAAAAATAGTCTAAAATGACTCCAATGACCATGAAACGTGAAGATCTGCTAAAAAATCAATTTTCGATTTTCGGGGTAATTACAGTAACTTCCCTATGAATCGGGAAGTTAATAATATAATAATATAATAATATAATAATATAATAATATAATAATATAATAATATAATAATATAATAATATAATAATATAATAATATAATAATATAATAATATAATAATATAATAATATAATAATATAATAATATAATAATATAATAATATAATAATATAATAATATAATAATATAATAATATAATATATAATATATAATATACAATATACAATATACAATATACAATATACAATATACAATATACAATATACAATATACAATATACAATATACAATATACAATATACAATATACAATATACAATATACAATATACAATATACAATATACAATATACAATATACAATATACAATATACAATATACAATATACAATATACAATATACAATATACAATATACAATATACAATATACAATATACAATATACAATATACAATATACAATATACAATATACAATATACAATATATAATATATAATATAGAATATATAATATATAATATATAATATATAATTATATAATTATATAATAATATAATATATAATTATAGAAAATTTTGAAAAAATATGGTTATATTCCTTAGAGTTTCCCCTTTAAAATGAGCCCTTGAAAAAGATGGAGCCATAAAAATGTACCTCCGTTTCAGGTAAAGGCAAGTCGAGTGAAAAATTTTATATATAAAATTATATATAAAAATTTTATATATATAACCATAGTTTTTGCAAAATTTAAATAACTCTGGCCCCTCATAAAAAAAACGTAAAAAAGAATTTAAATTTTTCGACGTTATAAAGTTGACTTTCGAGGTTGAAAAAATTATTTCGTAATAGCCCAGTCCTTTCCGAATAAAACAAAGAAAAATGTAGCTCAATCGGACAAACAGTTCCAGAGAGAAAAATTCGTAAATGAGGCCCGTTTTCGCCAAAATGGGCAAAACTTGAAAACATTCAAGGCCTGCCATTTCTAAAAAATTCGAAACCGACAAAATGATGACTCAAACCCCTCATAATTTCACATTATTAATTAGAACAAAATCAACGATGGTGCCTGCAAAAAGTGATCGAGTTGGCATGGAATGACCCTTCTACAACATCGGACACATTAGTGATTGCATTTGTGAACCACTTTTATTCCGCATTATTTTCACCTCCGAAAATACAGTATTCTTATGTGCCGAAGAATACGTGCAAACGATGGAATTCATCAAAAAATATATTATTCTTTTATGCGCATAAAGATGAACGCCATTTTATTATGTGCATAAGAATGGCACCCTACTGCCGGGATTGGATAAGAATTTGTCATATGGTCATTCCCATGCCTGTAGGAAAATGATGTACTGTCGCACGCGAGTATAATATGCACATTCGTTTTGAAAGGGATACTTCAATCTAGTATTTATCGATGTTCCTAGAGGATTTAGTACACACCGGTGAATTGTACAGCTCCACGTGAAACACGTGAACATCTTCTGCTCTGCATGTCTCGTGCGACTTCAGTCGAAATGGTAACACACTGCTTCTATGCAAAGCTATAGGAAGTTTGTGCGAAGCCATCAACGGTAACCGCCAGTGATATAGACCCGCGTTTAGTCAGACATCATTTCAAACGCAAACGAAGCGAACCCGGCGATCCAGGAATATCTTTTCCCGGTTATATCTACAGGGTGTCTCAAAATTCCTTCAACATCCTGGAATGGGACGTTCTTGAGATCATTTGAAGCGACATTTTCCTTTGATTCTGGCGAATTGAGTCTGGTCTATAAAGTAACAACCCTTAAAGTTCCCAAATCCAAAATATTATTCATTTTAGATCGTTCTGTGATAAGATGCAACGTTCTAAAGACAAAGTCAGCAAAATCAAAGTAAAACAAAACGTTTTAGATTTCAATCATCGAGTATCAGGATTTTAATGATGGTTTTATACACACTCCTCAAAAAAATTAAGGGATCACTTGTGTGAACCTGAAAAATTGCTACAACTTTACATAATCTCCGGTCAAAATTGTCGTATCGATATCATTCAACAATGTTTTCAAAGCGTGATACCTCTAGTTTCAGTTTCTTTGTTTTAAATTTTTGCTTTTTTGCTTTTTTATAAAGTTATAGTTATATAATGCAACTTTTAGTATATTTGCTACAATTCCGATGAATTGCAATTTTTGACAAAATTCTTTTTTCGCATCCTGTGGCAAACTAATTGCTCTAGCTTCCCAAAAAAATTAAAATCGTATAATACGATATTCAAAAAGTTATCGCCTTTTCAAGAGTGTGCCAATACTTTTTTTACCCACTGTATAAAACAATTCTCGAAGGAGATCCTTAGTCACGAACGTGCCACAAATACTCTCCAAATCAAAACCCACGTGTATTGTTCCTGCGTGGAGGAACAAAAATTGTGTTGTTAAAATCGTAGATAGAACTCATTGGGTTGTACAAAATTGCGTTTGTTTAATGTCACTGCCAGAAATCGGACGTTTCATATGCAAGAACCTTGAATACGTAATCTTATTACGAGCTCGTATAATCCGCGATTTGATTAGGATAAAAATGAAAAGCCGATAATTATAACCTATTTCGGCGAATGCTGAAACGTCGGGCGCGCTCGCATCGCAAATTCCGCGTCGAGCTTTGCCGGAAGTCTCAATAGAAGGGCTATCTATGATGACCATTCTCATCGATCACTCTGCTCGTCGCAATTCAATGTTCGCGGAGCGTGGGCCGAATGATTAAACGCTCGCGACCAGAAATGTTGCTGTCGCGTGCGATAAAAAGAAGGTTCGACTCTCGACGTACGTAAATATAAAACAGCGAACGGCAGCGCTTTTAAATCGCCGTGTTTCCGGACGATCGAAAAACTTGCGTCACGAAGCTCGCCCGTATCGGTGTATTTTTCGTCGAAAAAATGGAAACGTTTGCCTACGTTCCGTGTTCCACGTTGACGACAACACGCGTCACAAGAAATTACGAAAATAAAGAAACTGTTGTGCGAACGGTGTACACTCCCCATCGTTCCGGCACGTTACACTTCGTTAATATCCAATTACCGATCCAGTCGAGTCAATCGACGCGCTTAGGCTACTTCGACGTCCGTTACTGCGATTAATTGCTAGATCAATTCCGACCTGGAACGGCCAAGATTCTGCGAACGTGGCTATTCTGACAAGATGCTGGCTAGTACTGACGTAATCCACACAGCTAGAATCGTTTAGGGTCTGTTTCGAAACGGAAAAATGAATTAAGGTGTTAGGACACAGGTAACGAATGGGGAAAATAGAAGATTTTGGGTAATTATATTATTATTATTATTTATTTTATACGGACCGAAGTCCTTTAATACAAATGTTTGCAGATAATGTAGAATAACAGAAAATAATCTTAAACATAAGTCTTAATCTAAAATATAAATTAATTAATTATGGACAGTGCGAAACTAAACTAATGATGGTACTATTATCGAATAGTGCCATTGAAAAAATCAATATTGCTATAAAATGTGTTGGAGTTTGCAATAATGCGATTTAAAGGATTTATTGATCCATATGAGGATTTGGATTTGATTGTTTGAAATCCTGCTCTCGTTCTCAAAACACGTTCAGGTACATACAAATTAATTTGCTTAAGGAGTCCAGGACAGTCTATATTATTATTTAACAAATTGAAGATAAAGCTCTGGTCTGCAACTGTTCTACGATTAGACAATGTTTCAAGGATGACTGTGTTTGATATTGTGGAGTAATTGTGATCGTAGATTGACATTGGGTTGTTGGTCTTATATGCACAAAACCTGAGGAATTTATGCTACACCCTCTCTATCATCATTTCGTATTTAAAGCTTTTCGGAGACCAAATGGTTGAAGCATATTCTAACTGGGGACGGACAAGGGTAATATATAGCAATCTAAGTGTATGGATAGAATGAAAATCAGTGGAAAAACGAAGTATGAAACCGAGCATTCTTGAAGCGGAGTTGACTATATGGTGAAAATGGGTGGAAAAATCTAAAGTAGAGGAGAAGTGGATTCCTAAGTCATTAACTTCTGTTATTGAGGTTAGAATACAGTCATCAAGACGGTAAGGATATATAAGAGGTACAGAACGACGGGAAGATCGCATAATATGGCACTTTTTAATGTTGAGATCCATACCGTTCCTGTGACACCAGACACAGAAACGATCTAGGTCTGTCTGTAATTTGGTTGCATCATCACGAGACGAGATTATACTAAAGATTTTTAAATCATCTGCAAATAGGAGAAAATTACAGTGTTGAAAGATGGTGGATAAATCATTAATGAACATTATAAATATTATTATTCATTTAATGCTTTGAACCAGATATGGTTTATTACATGTTGTCTGAATGCGCCTCTTAACTTAACTTAATATTAATTTATAATTCAAAAGGTTAATTCAATGAAATTGAATTTTTACTGCGCAACGCTTACAAAAATTTGAAAATAATTAGCAAGATTTTTGGTAATTATATAGAAAAGGTCTGCCTACTGAGATTTTGATGAAATTTTGATATGTTATGCTGCAACACATTCTGAAGAACTTTTTCCTTTTCCAATATAGGGAAAATTCTATACGGTATTAGCAACAATAGTTGATATTTCTCGATCGTAAATTTTAATAGTATGTAATTAATATGCAGTCGGTCACGAAAATATTCGGACACCACTATAGTTTTGACTATTATAGACTGTACTTCATAAATGTATGCAATATGAACAAAAAGAGGTTTCATATATGTTACTATGCAGTGTGTAGTTGACATAACATAAGAGATATTTATTTACGATCAGTGATTACATAAATAATAAAAGAAAAATGGAAAGTATGCTCATTTTCATGTCACGAAAATATTCGGACATAAAAATTAAAAAAAATTTTTTTTTTTTGAGGCTTCCTTTTCGAGAAAATTAGTTTTGAATATTCAGCGAGTACGTGTACACTTAACTGTGGTTTAGATGGATGGATGTCGATAGAAATTATATCGTGTTTGGTCTCGTTTTAATCAGAAAAATGCCAGAAATAAGCCAGTGAAAGTCCCATAAAAAATAATGGAAAATAAAGCATTCTTAATTGGCATTACATTGTGAGAACACGCGGTCGGCGCGGTAGACGAAGCTGTGTTGGGCAAATTTTATTTTAAATATTAAATGAACGTGTGGTTTTATTTGCAAATAATAACTAAACTTGTTATTTAAATTAAAGTTAGTTAAATAATTCCATAAATAATCTATTTATCATTTCTTATTTGCAAATAAATGTTTATTTATTATTTGGGTTCAGGTGGAAATCAATTAAATAGTTTTTGGTCTTCTCTTATTTCTTGTATTTTGTATATGTATACAATGAACACGTGACGAAATTAATATCATGATTACCCGTATATATAATATTTAAGTGAATACAACTATTTTTTGTATACCGCCAGTGTTAATGAATGAAAATACAATTTAATTTATTATTTGTTAATACAAATAGTAATTGAAAATTGTATTTATAAATAACGATTAACTTTATTATTTTAAATAAATTCATTTAGACTTGCTCAAATAATAAATAATTATTTCTGCGTTTTATTTGAATATCCAAATAACAAATAACTTGTTATTTAAATAATTATTTATTTATTGCCCAACACTGAGACGAAGTAGTAAAATAATCAAGTCAGGGCCACGATATAAGTCCGTGAAAATTACGGCTGTTGGACTAATAATGATCGTCTACTGCAGTCGTGGAGAACAGTTCCACAGAGCAAGATGTAAAGTGCAAAGGATGAAAAGTGATTAATAGTTTCGTGATTGATAATCTTTCGGACAAATCGATAAGTTCAAGGTTGATCGTAAGTACTCCGAAACGGCGGAGGAATGGAGATAATGGGGGATGATCAAGGGGTGGCCTGAAATAGAAGCTGCGTGACGAAGCTCTCTGGAACGTGGCGAGGGTCGATTAAATTAGTGTTAGATATTCGAGGGGGAATAATAGAAAGCTGTGGAGGGCCGAAGAAAACAGAAGGTGCGATCCAATGACCGGTCATAACAAAAGGTAATTTCATAATGCCGAGTCATTCACGAAGGGAAAAGCTGTTAATTGACGAAGAGATTAGCAGGTAATAATGCTGCGAAATTAACGACACATAATAACAGAAATTTATAATAGCGTGGAATAATATTCTGGAACAAGAGAGGCTTCTGGAATGGTTTTTGTAATTGACAAAATTATATTAAGATTAATTAGAATGTCATTATAATGGTATACATAGAGGATGGTTTAACAGATATCGCGATTAACGTTTCGGAAATGTATGATTTAATGCATTTCTTGATATTCTTTCATAATTACACTGCGGATTTTATGCATTTATGGCAGAAATGGGTAAGCACAATTTAAAGCAGTGGCCATATTAAAAAGATTTTATCGAATCATTAAATGAAGAACGACATTTTTATTTCGCTCCTGCGTTTTGCTATTAATGTAGACATTTTTTATTTTACATAAAAATCCCCAGTCTATTTGTAATGTACAGGACAAGCATCCTGTTGGAGCTGCGTTGTTTGTAACAACACGAAAAATAAAATATCTCCTCAACTAATGGTTTCTCGATCTTAAAGGTGCCGAGGATTGCCAGGGTTCCGTATTTTTCGATTCTTGTCTCTATAATGCACATTTCAGTGTTCTAGGTAGTCACAATCGCTAAATAAAACATTAATCTATGAGGGACGTATCCTAAGGATGGCTTAATTATTATTTCAATACTGATTAACTTTGGTAAGAAACACTTTTCTGTCCGACCATCTAAAGGGGCTGAGAAATCGTGGGGACTTTGTGCCACACCCTGTATATTTTGCAATATCTCGCATAGTTTCCGAGATATTTGCAGGTTTATAAAACACAGGAAATCTACTTTATCGGCTAAACTAGGCCGGTTTGATACCTATACAGGGTGTCCCAAAATAAGTGTAACTCCCGGAAATGGGAGGTTCCTTGTGTCATTTGAACCGACATTTTCCTTTACAAAAATGGTGTCCGCGGCTTTGTTTAGGAGTTATTATCGAAAAACATAGACCAATCAGAGCCCGGTTATAGCGAGTGGTGGCGCTATTGGCCGAACCAGAATCAATCCGCTGTAGCCACGCTCTGATTGGTCCGTGTTTTTCGTGAATAACTTCTAAACAAAGCCGCGAACGCCATTTTTGTAAAGGAAAATGTCGCTTTAAATGACCCAAGGAACCTCCCATTTCCAGGAGTTACACTTATTTTGGGACACCCTGTGTACAGTTTTTTTCTTAACCCTTTGGTTACCCTGGACGAGATATCTCGCGCCCCAATACTTCCCGATAAACGCTTTTGACGAGATATCTCGCGTTCAGAAAGTAAATAAAATTATTTCAACAAATTAATAAAGATTTCATTCATTTCTCCCTTTTACAGATCAGGAAATAGTTACTTATGAAATATATTTGTCTATAGTGTCTAGGTGGGGCGGCGAGATATCTCGTCCAGGGTAACCAAAGCGTTGAAATTAGGGATTGCAATCCCGTGCCATTTTCAATCCCGCAGGACTAAGGATTTAGTTCTTCAATCTAATATATGTATATTTAATAAAGAAACAAATTTTACTTAATGAAACAATCATCTTTAATCGTACATTGGAAACATCCTCCTCTTTTTGAAGTCTATAAATACGTGTATATACAGGGTGAGTCCGCAGAAACAGAAGAGAAACATTGTACACTCGGTTTCATCCTGTTACTATATTTTTTAAACCTTAAACCATCATTCATCTTTCTTAGGACATTTGTACACGATGACAGCAGGTAAAAAACTGAGGGCACGTTTCTGGACGGAAATGCGGTTAAACTTTAAACGTTCATAACTTTCGAACCAGTGGATTCCTACGATTAAAACTTGAATTTACGAAATTTTAATCGTAGGAATCCACTGGTTCGAAAGTTATGAACGTTTAAAGTTTAACTCATTCCATTTTAAAAAATGAAGTTGACCTTCATATGTCCTTTACGCGTCCATCAACAAAAAAGCTACTAACATCAGATTAATGCCCCCTCGAAACCATGCAAGTTCCATGTGATGCATCACTTCCTAACACCAATAGCAGCCGCGTTATTTAGCTGACCCGTTTATAGTGCCCCACCCTGTATATCTTTTGTTTGCCGTTTATCCCATGTCGATATCTTTTCTCGTTTTGTAGCAAATTGCATTTAAGTGCGGGGGAATTTACCCCAATATCACCCTTATCGATGGAGGTAGACATTTGAAGTTTTACACAATGTTTTCTTAGACATAAAACTATGTTTTAAGACAGAAATCAGTAAAATCGGAGCGGGGGCCGCTGGCCCATGCTTATCCTGCTATACCCTTTCAGTGCTTTATGGATACATGAATGGGAAAACGTTGGGAGATTGTACCTCAGATATTCAACTAACTCGAGCAACAATTTTACAATAAATGTAAAATTTTAATAATTGAAATTTGACTGCACAAATCGGGCACCCAGCCCACTGTGCGGCCAATCAATATAGTATTAGCAATTTTGCGAATATCTCGAAAACTAAAAGTGACCCCCTATATTGGGAAAGGAAAAAGTTGTTCAAAATATGTTGCTGCATAACATATTTAAATTTCATTAAAATCGGAGGTGAGTGGTACTTTCTGATTTTTATCTCACAGGCGAGGGTGTAACGATTTAATTCGACCAGTCGAATTCTCTAATGGAGGATATTCCAATTTTATTTCCGCGGAGGTAGCAAATTCGTCTCGATGCCAGGCGTCGGCGTCGTTCCCTGGAAGTTTCGCGTCGCCCGAAAACCGACAGATGGCCGCTAGTGTCATCCGAAACAACGGACCTTTTATAATGTATTCGGCCCTCGCCCGACTGTCGGACCACGTGTTGCTGTATAACGCAGATGCGACAGCTGCGTTTATCGCGAATTTCAAGGCACCAAAAGTTTTCCAAGTTCTTTCGTCGACACTGTAACACCGGCCTCCTATTCGCTGTATGCTAAACCGCGAGGAAAATCGATGGGTCCTCGCAAAACAGCTTACACACGAACGTTTTTGCCCGGCTGGAAAATTTGCAAATCTAGTAAGCTGTTCCGCTTATACAGGGTGTCCCAAAATTCCTCCGACACCCGAAAATGGGAGGTTCCTTGGGTCATTTGAAGCGACATTTTCCTTTACAAAAATGGCATCCGCGGCTTTGTTTAGGAGTTATTAACGAAAAACACGGACCAATCAGAGCGCGCCCTGGGCCGCCGCGCCGCGCGCTAGCCAGCAGCGAGCGTTGGTGAAGCGCCGTGACATCGCAACGAACAAGAGTTTCTCGATTATGTGAATGCTCTCCGATTTCAATGAGCTTTGGGTATGTGGTCAAGACCATTATTCTGAACAACATTTCTCTTTAGAATTTTTGGCTGTAGGCTTTAGTTTACGAGATTATCGCGAGAAACTTTACTTGTAAATCCATGGGATCGATGTACTACTAGCTTCTATCCGATTTCAATGAGCTTTGGATATGTGGTCAAGAACATTATTCTGAACAACATTTCTCTTTAGAATATTTGGCTGTCGGTTTTAGTTTACGAGATTATCGCGAGAAACTTTACTTGTAAATCCATGGGATCGATGTACTACTAGCTTCCATCCGATTTCAATGCGCTTTGGATATGTGGTCAAGACCATTATTCTGAACAACAATTCTCTTTAGAATTTTTGGCTGTTGGTTTTAGTTTACGAGATTATCGCGAGAAACTTTACTTGTCAATTCATTATGAGTGTTCATGATAGCGGACCCGGCTTGCTAATATCTCCGAAACTACAGCCGACAGTGAACTATTTCAAAGGAAAAAGATATTTAAAACGTCGAGCTGTATAACATTATTTCAAGGTCATTGAAATCGGTGAGGACCCGCGTCATCTTTACCCAACTTACGGCAACTTTACCCGATCGAGAGAAGAAGCAGAAATTGATTGTTTTGAAAACTCACTTATTCAGCCATAAATCCATTTGCTTCTTCGAAATGTGTGTCACTGGGTCACTCGGTGACGAACTGCACAGATGCATTCAGGTATACGGCAGTACCGAAAGCCAAGGACCGTACGGCCAGGTCGACGAACTGCACATCTGGTGGTAGATAGTTGGTATACTACAGCCTACGACCTAAGGGATGCGCGGTCAAGTCAAAGAATTCAGACTTTTCACTTTCACTTCCAAATCGATAAATAAATCATATGTTTATTTCACACAGATGCCTTGAAATTTTTCCACACTCGCGATCACTGTTCACATTTGTCAACGCGTAGTTATGCACTAATAACAATTGAGGTATCCGTTGCAATGCAGCACATATCACAACAATCCGATAATGCGATCACTAGACTGCGGATTTCATGCATTTGTAGCAATAACGAGTAGGTGCATTTTAAGACGGTAGAAAGATTAAAATAATTTAAGAACACCAATGTATTATTTTCAACTTGTTAAAATGATTACAGTAAGATTCAAATATCTGTCTGGCTTCTGTCCCTTGTAATAGCAGTAACCGGCTTCCATTTTGCATAAATATCCACAGTCTATTGACTCGTTTAAATATCACTATCAAAAACACACCTAATAGGAACCGTTAGCTTTGAATTGACAAGTCTTTGGAGACGATCTCTCTACCGCGGTTCGAACGACACTGATTTTCCGCAAGATTTTTCTGAAGAATTTAGGTAGTGCATTGTGCGTGTCGAAATTCGAAATGTATGCTGCAGCACGTTTACGAAAACGACGGGACGGTTACACGAAAAACAGAATACGAGACACGGGGTACGCAGAGTAGATGGGTAAGACGTAATCCGTCCTTTTACCCAGCAAGAGGTAAAAATGTTAGGTCAGCGTAGCATCCCTATTGTCCTATACCTCCCTTAAGAAACTTTCTAAGAGAAGAACAGAAGACGTTTTCGAACGGTTACCCATTGACGCCAAGTACCAATGTACAGGAAACATGTGATCGCCGTAAATTATAGTTTTACGGCGGTCCTTCTCGTATTCTGTTTTTCGTGTAACCGTCCCGTCGTTTTCGTAAACGTGCTGCAGCATACATTTCGAATTTCGACACGCACAATGCACTACCTAAATTCTTCAGAAAAATCTTGCGGAAAATCAGTGTCGTTCGAACCGCGGTAGAGAGATCGTCTCCAAAGACTTGTCAATTCAAAGCTAACGGTTCCTATTAGGTGTGTTTTTGATAGTGATATTTAAACGAGTCAATAGACTGTGGATATTTATGCAAAATGGAAGCCGGTTACTGCTATTACAAGGGACAGAAGCCAGACAGATATTTGAATCTTACTGTAATCATTTTAACAAGTTGAAAATAATACATTGGTGTTCTTAAATTATTTTAATCTTTCTACCGTCTTAAAATGCACCTACTCGTTATTGCTACAAATGCATGAAATCCGCAGTCTAGTGATCGCATTATCGGATTGTTGTGATATGTGCTGCATTGCAACGGATACCTCAATTGTTATTAGTGCATAACTACGCGTTGACAAATGTGAACAGTGATCGCGAGTGTGGAAAAATTTCAAGGCATCTGTGTGAAATAAACATATGATTTATTTATCGATTTGGAAGTGAAAGTGAAAAGTCTGAATTCTTTGACTTGACCGCGCATCCCTTAGGTCGTAGGCTGTAGTATACCAACTATCTACCACCAGATGTGCAGTTCGTCGACCTGGCCGTACGGTCCTTGGCTTTCGGTACTGCCGTATACCTGAATGCATCTGTGCAGTTCGTCACCGAGTGACCCAGTGACACACATTTCGAAGAAGCAAATGGATTTATGGCTGAATAAGTGAGTTTTCAAAACAATCAATTTCTGCTTCTTCTCTCGATCGGGTAAAGTTGCCGTAAGTTGGGTAAAGATGACGCGGGTCCTCACCGATTTCAATGACCTTGAAATAATGTTATACAGCTCGACGTTTTAAATATCTTTTTCCTTTGAAATAGTTCACTGTCGGCTGTAGTTTCGGAGATATTAGCAAGCCGGGTCCGCTATCATGAACACTCATAATGAATTGACAAGTAAAGTTTCTCGCGATAATCTCGTAAACTAAAACCGACAGCCAAATATTCTAAAGAGAAATGTTGTTCAGAATAATGTTCTTGACCACATATCCAAAGCTCATTGAAATCGGACAGAAGCTAGTAGTACATCGATCCCATGGATTTACAAGTAAAGTTTCTCGCGATAATCTCGTAAACTAAAACCGACAGCCAAATATTCTAAAGAGAAATGTTGTTCAGAATAATGTTCTTGACCACATATCCAAAGCTCATTGAAATCGGATAGAAGCTAGTAGTACATCGATCCCATGGATTTACAAGTAAAGTTTCTCGCGATAATCTCGTAAACTAAAGCCTACAGCCAAAAATTCTAAAGAGAAATGTTGTTCAGAATAATGGTCTTGACCACATACCCAAAGCTCATTGAAATCGGAGAGCATTCACATAATCGAGAAACTCTTGTTCGTTGCGATGTCACGGCGCTTCACCAACGCTCGCTGCTGGCTAGCGCGCGGCGCGGCGGCCCAGGGCGCGCTCTGATTGGTCCGTGTTTTTCGTTAATAACTCCTAAACAAAGCCGCGGATGCCATTTTTGTAAAGGAAAATGTCGCTTCAAATGACCCAAGGAACCTCCCATTTTCGGGTGTCGGAGGAATTTTGGGACACCCTGTATTGTCCCGCGTTAAAAGGACCCTTGGGGTGCCACTGAACTGTCGGCTATGCGACCCTCGGGACAAGGAAAGTGCTATAGGTTTCTTATCGAACTAAATAAGAACTGCAAGAACACAAAAAGGTAATCAATAGCGATAAGGAGATCGTGCAGAACATTCTTCCCGAAAATAACTGTTTAGAACAAAAGCTATCTGAACTTCCGCAGACGTCCATGCTCAGAATTGGATGATATTTTGCGAATAGGTTTCTTTCTGACTAAAAGAAAAATTTTACCACTTTAAACTCGGAAATTTTATTTTAAGAGCGAGTGGAAATGGCACCGGGTGTACTTCGGAAAGCGATAACCCTTCGATTTTGCTGAAATTTTTGCCAAAGCTTATCCTTGATTAGAGAAGAAAGTAGCTAAAAGGATTTTTGGCGACAAAGCCTCGTTTGCCCCCCAGGCCACTTCAAAGTTTTGATAGTTTTTACTAAATATTTTCGAAAATATTGATTTTAGAGAAAAAAGTTGCAAACAAGAAATCAAGCTCATAAGAAGCTCTCCAAAAATGGTTATATTCATTTTTTATGCAAAACTATTATTTTGGCTGTTATGAAGTTTTTCAGGTTTTATGAAGTTTTGAACATTTAATATCGTTCTTCTCAAAACTACTGTCTTTATGACAAAAATCAATAGGAGATAAATTGCGTATTTCGATGGGACCTACAACTTTTATTTGAAGTATTTTTCAAAGTTGCCATTATTTACGGGAAGAAATGGAAAAATCCAAGTTTTATGATGTCTTAATGATTTTACAAAATTTGCATAAATTTGCATTATCAGATTCGTAATCAGCACGTAAGAATCCAGAGTATTAAAAAAGATATTCCTTTTTTTATGTAAAACTATTATTTTGGCTGTTATGACCAAAAGTGAGATCAGAATTAGTTTGGATTTGGTGGTCAGACCAATATCCAGGTTATATGAAGTTTCGAACATTTAATATCGTTCTTCTCAAAAACACTGTCTTTATGACAAAAATTAATAGGAGATAAACTGCGTATTTCGATGGGACCTACAACTTTTATTTGAAGTATTTTTCAAAATTGCCATTATTTACGGAAAGAAATGGAAAAATCCAATTTTTATGGTGTCTTAATGATTTTACAAAATTTGCGACAATTTGCACTAATAGATTCGTAATCAGCACGTCAAAGTACGCAAGAATCCAGAGTATAAAAAAAGATGGAGGGTTGTCGCTATCGAAACTTTATCCGTGACATTATTCCTCCATACAGGGTGTCCCAAAACTAGTGAAAAACACGGACCAATCAGAGCGCCACCTAAACGCGAGTCAGCACAGTCTGTAGCAACTGTAGCTACCTTCAGTCAACTCTCATCAATATGAACTTTCTCACTATTGTGAAGTTGCTTTTCGAATTATTTTGTTTTAAAAGAAATGTTTGAAAAAGTGTTTAAAAATGTTTAATCGATAAACTAAATTCATTGGAGAAGGGTCGTAGTGTTAAGATTTAAAATTGTTACTTTTAAATAATTTATTTTCAATATTATAAGTTATAAATAAAATTAAATAATTAATGTAGCAACTGTAGCTACTTTCAGTGATGTGAACTTTCTCACTATTGTGAAGTTGCTTGCTACTGTAGCTACCTTCAGTCATGTGAACTTTCTCACTATTGTGAAGTTGCTTTTCGAATTATTTTGTTTTAAAACAAATGTTTGAAAAAGTGTTTAAAAATGTTTAATCGATAAACTGAATTCATTGGAGAAGGGTCATAGTGTTAAGATTTAAAATTGTTACTTTTAAATAATTTATTTTCAATATTATAAGTTATAAATAAAATTAAATAGTTAATGTAGCAACTGTAGCTACTTTCAGTCATGTGAACTTTCTCACTATTGTGAAGTTGCTTGCTACTGTAGCTACCTTCAGTCATGTAAACTTTCTCACTATTGTGAAGTTGCTTTTTGAATTATTTTGTTTTAAAAACAAATGTTTGAAAAAGTTTTTTAAAATGTTTAATCGATAAACTGAATTCATTGGAGAAGGGTTGTAGTGTTAAGATTTAAAATTGTTACTTTTAAATAATTTATTTTCAATATTATAAGTTATAAATAAAATTAAATAGTTAATTTCAGTCTTATAAATTTATTTGAGGATCCAATTCAATAATCCCTAGTTATCCTCTAAAGTTAATTTCAGTCTTATAAATTTATTTGAGGATCCAATTCAATAATCCCTAGTTATCCTCTAAACAGTCTACCCGACGCGCCAACTGACAATTGGCCGAACGTGTCATCGCATGTCTAGATCGCGCTCTGATTGGTCCGTGTTTTTTGTTAATAACTGCTAAACAAAGCCGCGGACGCCATTTTTGTAAAGGAAAATGTAGCTTCTATGACCTAAGAACATTTCCCGCTCTTACACTAGTTTTGGGACACCCTGTATAATTCTCAGCAATTCCATTTTGTTCGAAATCTATTCTGCGTGTCACTTGGTAAATCAATTCTTCTAATTGCTCGAAAAAAGTCAGGTCGTTTGGTCTGATCATAAAGAAGTTATACGGTTTGGAATTGCGTTCAAACACTGTCGTGGTTCGCTGTATTTGACGTTCGTAATAGCGAGTCGATACAGAGACTGTCCGCGACGAGAATAATTGGATTGCTCGATACTTCGGAGGAAGGAATGCGAACTTTCAAATATTCAGTTGACATTTTCGCGAGGAATTTCGTGGAACCCCGGCACCCATACAGAGCCAAGATTATAAATCCGAAAAAAATGAGCAGCAGCAGTGGCGGTGTACTTGACGATTAAGCCAACCGGCGGTAAACGTTCCAAGAAGCTTTTAAGGGATATTTAAAATTCAGCGGGTTCAAAAGTTCTCGAAATAATTATGACGAGGCGGGTATTCCGATGAATCAACGCCTAACGTTAAAAGGCCGCCGCTGCTACCAACTTCCTCTAACGGACAATTAAGAGTAGGTAGAGTAAAGTAGCCACGAGTTTCGACCACCCGTCGAGCTTTTCACCCCGTCTCACCCCTTCCAACTGAACTTTCAACCCTTGTTGACTTAACGATTATTCCCTATTTGTTCGAGTTTCTTCTTCGGGCTTTCACTTGTCGGGACTTTGATTAATTTTTTCATGCTCGTCCTGCACGCCTCGATGAAAGATTTTCGTCACACCCCTTATACAGTGAGTCACCAAATTTTACGCTCACTCTTACACAGACGATAACTTTTTTAATATTGTAGTATATGATTTCAAATTTTTTGGGAAGCTAGAACAATTAGTTTGCTGCAGGATGTGAACAGAATTTTTGGCAAAATTTGCAATTGATCGGAATTGTACAAAGTAATGAAAGTTGCATTTTACAACTTTTTTATGAGGGTCTATATTGAAAATTTAAAAAATACGTTTTGTAGATATGTGTCAATTATATACAATGTAAAAGTTTCATCGAAATCGGTTGAAACAGAAAAAAACGACAGGCATTAGAAGATGTAAAAATCCTTAGATTTACTGCAGTTATAGGTCGAAAATTTTTAAACGTTTGTACCTCGTTGCAACGTCGACTGATTTTGACGAAATTTTCAGAATCTGTTTAATTGACACAGATGTACAAAACGTATTTCTTAAATTTTCAATATAGGCCCACATGAAGAAGTTGTAAAATAGAACTTTTAATTTTTTTTTTTACAATTCCGATCAATTGCAATTTTTGATAAAACTGTTGTTCACATCCTGTAGCAAACTGATTGATCTAGCTTCTCAGAAACAATTCAAATCGTATAACACAATATAAAAAGTTATAGTCTTTTTAATAGTGTCTGAACATGAGTAGGAGTCACTGTACAGGGTGTAACAAAATTTATTGTCATGGTTTTGGCAGATGGTCGTACACCTTTGGATCGGTGGAGATTTATTAAAAGAAATTCCCGAAAAATTAAGTTGACCTTGAAATTCAAGGTCAAATTTTTTAATTCTTGTATTGCATTCAAGGGGATTCGGTCGCTGCGCCGATACTGATCAGACCAAGCGTTCGCCGGCATACTTTATTTTTCTTGACACTGTTCCACCAAATGGACACTCCTGAGATTTTTTTACAAAGTAGGTCAGTATCATAGCAATAATTTATAATTTTTTGGTAGGTGTCAACCCAGAGGAAGATAATTAAAAAAATTCCTAAATAATTAATTAATTATTTTCAACTATAAATAACTAGCAAAAAATTCTGAAAAAATCTGGAATGTTTGAAAAATTGAGTTTGACCTTGAAATTCAAGGTCATATTTTTTAATTCTTGTATAGCATTCAAGGAGATTCGGTCGCTGCGCCGATACTGATCAGACCAAGCGTTCGCCGGCATACTTTATTTTTCTTGACACTGTTCCACCAAATGGACACTTCTGAGATTTTTTTACAAAGTAGGTTAGTATCATAGCAATATTTTATAATTTTTTGGTAGGTGTCAACCCAGGGGAAGATAATTAAAAAAATTCCTAAATAATTAATTAATTATTTTCAACTATAAATAACTAGCAAAAAATTCTGAAAAAATCTGGAATGTTTGAAAAATTGAGTTTGACCTTGAAATTCAAGGTCATATTTTTTAATTCTTGTATAGCATTCAAGGAGATTCGGTCGCTGCGCCGATACTGATCAGACCAAGCGTTCGCCGGCATACTTTATTTTTCTTGACACTGTTCCACCAAATGGACACTCCTGAGATTTTTTTACAAAGTAGGTCAGTATCATAGCAATAATTTATAATTTTTTGGTAGGTGTCAACCCAGAGGAAGATAATTAAAAAAATTCCTAAATAATTAATTAATTATTTTCAACTATAAATAACTAGCAAAAAATTCTGAAAAAATCTGGAATGTTTGAAAAATTGAGTTTGACCTTGAAATTCAAGGTCATATTTTTTAATTCTTGTATAGCATTCAAGGAGATTCGGTCGCTGCGCCGATACTGATCAGACCAAGCGTTCGCCGGCATACTTTATTTTTCTTGACACTGTTCCACCAAATGGACACTTCTGAGATTTTTTTACAAAGTAGGTTAGTATCATAGCAATATTTTATAATTTTTTGGTAGGTGTCAACCCAGGGGAAGATAGTTCATAAAATTCCCAAAAAATTAATTCATTATTTACAACTATAAATAATTAGCAAAAAATTTTGGAAAAAATCTGGAATGTTTGAAAAATTGAGTTTGACCTTGAAATTCAAGGTCAAATTTTTTAATTCTTGTATTGCATTTTACTAACCATGGAGGGGAAAAGTTTTTTTTTATTCTCACAAGTTTGCACCCCATGGTCAGTAGAATACGGTACAAGCATAACAAATTTGACCTTGAATTCCAAGATCAAAGTCAATTTTGCGAAAATATCTTTTAACAAATCTCACATACATGGAAAAATAATTCGTTGTACTTTTAATTAGTTGCACTTTTTTCTTGAGATAGTCACTTTCTTTGACTTGGGTCATTTTCGAGGTCACCTTGCTCGACTTTAGACACTTTCTAGGCCACCTTAGCTGATTTGGGTTTTAGTGTTTTTTCTAAAATTCCGATCGATTGCAATTTTTGAAAAAAATTTCATTTTCACATCCTGTAGCAAACTAATTGTTTTAGCATCCTAAAAAGATTTAAATCGTATAGTACAACATAAAAAAAAGTGATCGTCTGTTTAAGAGTGAGCGAATAATTTGGTGACTCACTGTATTGTTAATAGACTGCGGATCTTCGAGCAAAAAGTTTTTATCAGTTCTCTATATCTCGATCGTCACGTGTTCATAACAAGAAAACTGGTCCGATAAATTGGAACAATATTGTTGTTATACCTTATATTGAAAGTATTTCAAGTGACATCAAAAAAATTTTTAGAAAAGCCGGTATACACACAATATACAAAATTCCTCATTATTTAAAAGACCTTTTTCCTATAGTCAAAGACAAGACACCTTTATTAAAATGTTATGACATTATATATTCAATACCATGTAAAGGGTGTGATCAATCTTACATTGGACAAACAAGTAGACATTTGGAAAACAGAATCAGAGAACACAAACGTAATATCTTTTCACCACCAACACAACATACTGCTTTGACGAGACATTCAATAGAGTTTGACCACGCTTTTGATTTTGAGAACACCAAAATAATTGATAAAGAGTCTGACTTACAACGTAGAATACTATTGGAAACGATTCACACGATTAAACATCAAAGCGTAAATCGAAGGTATGAAACACCTTCGATACATGAATACTACGCAACGTTACTGAATCAGTAATGTTTTATGGTGAATCACCTTCCAAACAAAATAGTATTTATCTGGTTTATTCTCAACAATTTCATATTGAATGTGGATTAATATATAATTACCAAATTTATTTTGGTATTTGTTAAATAAATTGCAGTGATGGTAAAAAGAGGTTAAGGTATGTTTCATTTTTAACGCCATCTATCGATTGATCAATACAAAAATCGATTCTCACTGATCCAATAACTTTTCAAATCTCTAATACTTGTTCAGTCCACATGTCACCGGCATGGAACCAATACATTGTTCCGTACTCTTAAAGAATGTAAATTAATACTTTTATAAGCATGTAAGTAGTTACATACTTTGTCTTTGAATTTAGTTTCTCTTCGCACCTTTGCTAATATAAATCAGTTTTTTTGTAAAAATTATATTTAATAATCCTTTCAGACGCATTTATGAAATAATATATTCTTGAAAATGGTCTAAAACTGAGACCGAAACGTTGAAATAAATTTCATGTAATATCTTACAAAATTGCTTATTGTCCAATTGATCGAACCAGTGCGCCGATAACATTAATACGTTGTTAAAAAGTTTTTATATTCGTTGCAAGGGGCAAAAACCAAATTTCTTCTCTCTTTTATAATTTTGGTAGATTGAAAAAAATGTATCGATGTTTTCGAAGTTTTCGGGGTACCACGTTTAGATTATTATGTTAGTTGTGTCCTATCGTGATTATTGGTGTGTATTTTTTGCAGATTTTTCGGATTATGCGAACATGTTTGAAAAAAAATTTTATTTCATATAACAGATTTGCACTGAATATTTATTTACGAAGTGCGAGAGCAAATGATAAATTCTGAAATATTTTTTCGAAGGGATAATAATAATAGAAAAATTAATTTGTCTGTGAAACTTGGCCCCCATCATATAAAAATTATTGTCTTTGAAGTTACGACATGGAATGAACATTTATCCTGAGTTTGTGTGTGAAAGGTGACATTGTTTTTTCATCGATATTTCTCGGGGTATTTGTTATTATTACTACAGAAATTGTTGCTCGTGAAAAATTCGATAGGAGTTACGTAAACCGCGAAAGAATCCGACAGCAGCGAAGATAACTGATGCAATTTTCTTTATTGCGCATTATGTTCACGAAGTCTTCGGCCTGAAAGTTTTAGAACTTTTTGTAAGACCTCTCGCTCGAAGTTCGAGCGGTTTTTCTCGTTACCAGCGGCAAAATAAATTCCTGTTCATCATCGAAGAGCATGCTGGGAATTCCTCTGCGAAAAAATTGCGGAAGAAATGGTACTCCAAGGATGGATTGTAACAGGAATTTCTGCGAAGTGTATATTTAAACTTCGACGTGGATAAAAACCGTTCTGAAAATTACAAATGGGTGCACCAATAACGAATAAAATTTTATTCGCAAGAAAATTACAAATTGTCACAATTTTCTTCATTTCATGAATTAGAATATTTTTCCAGAAAAATTTTGCACTTTGCAAGATTTTCTTAAACTTTTTTTTAAAACTAAGTTTAACTAACCAGTAGATGTAATGAAATCATTACTAGATTATCTACAAAAAGTTCTAATTTGAATTATCACGTGTCATTTTGCATAAAATAATTGAAACAATTATAATATTCCGTGAAACATTTAGTTTCAAATGTATCAACTGACATCAATACAAATTTACGAACGAACTTGTTGCTATATTGATTGCCTTATGGAAGGTTGGAACGATTCCAGGCCGATTATTGCCGCGCCAGACCACGAAACCTAATGAAATCTCGCAGATCCATTATCTGTATACTCTCGACGAGATAACACCGCAGGGCTACATAGAAATCTTGTCCAATTGCGTTGCCTCTGATACCCGAAAATTTAAGCGATAATACAAAGTCGCAGACAGTTGCTACGAGCAGACATCGTGTCCGGCTCGTGGAATGAAGATTCAGAACAGAATCTAATAAACATACATAACAGATATATCTGGTTGCATTGACGATACTAAATACATTTGTTTACAAACATTCTTCATGGGAACAATCACATGGTGTAATTTTCGTCAAGATTCGAATGATGGGGGCCAAGTTTCAGAGATAAATTAATTTTTCTAAATACAACCATATATTTTTCACACTGAAGAAATATCTATTAGTAGTACGAATAAATTATCAGAAAACTTGTTCATATTTTTAAGAGAAGAATTTGTAAAATATATATTATTATATATAAAATTATATATTATTATAATATATATATATAAATATTTATAATATATATATATAATATATATAATAAATATATAATATAATATATAATATAATATATAATATAATATATATAATATATATAATAAATATATATATATAATATAATATATAATATAATATATATATATAATACAATATATATATATATATATATATATATATATATATATATATATATATAAAATATATATATAATATATATAAAATTATATATTATTATATAATGGTATATAATATATAATGGGTATATAATTTTTTCATGAAATGAAACAATATTGAGGGGCGTCGTGAAGAATATCTCGCAAAAAAATTTCATCAGGTATAGCTAAGGTCCACCCTAGTGTACATTGTATCCAATATGAATACTATGGCGTAATTAACCCTTTGCACTCGGAGCTGTATAATTTTTTTCATTTGATAGATATGTAATTAATATTGTAATATAATGTTTCTATATATACCAATTGTTACATACACACAATCAGACGGCAACGAAACACAACTAAAATGGAGATAACAAAAAGTTTACCACAATCAACCGAAGCACAACGTGTACATTGTATTCAATATGAATACTATGGCGTAATTAACCCTTTGCACTCGGAGCTGTATAATTTTTTTCATTTGATGGATATGTAATTAATATTGTGATATAATGTTTCTATATATACCAATTGTTACATCATCGTATCATGTTCCTGCTAATTGCTCCGAGGCAATGGGTGGGGCACGAAAATACGAATACTGAGAATTCCATCATTTTCACGTTAAATTGATTGATTTTCAAGGTTTTGGAGAAATTTTCATAATTACTAACAGTTTAATGACACTGTTCAACAAATTTCAACTTTATTCATATTTCCAAACAACTGAGAAACGTGACTTTGAAACAAACGTATTTTTCAACTTTAAACAAATATTGTGATGTTATTATAAAAAGTATTGAATTGTTCTTTACAGCAGAAGATTCTGTTACATGTAATTCAAACATGTTTAAACAATCATTAAAGAAGGAGAGACACCATTTTTGTACCGAATAATCAGAATTACATTTATAACTAAAAATATAAATATATTGAAAACATATATTCAATAACAGTATTTAATACCCTGTATATCTCATTATAAAAACAATTTTCTCCGTTTTAGTGCTTTTCAATATAAACGTGATTTTAAAAAAGCTTTTTTATTTTGTTTTTCTACTTTTTAATCTTTTTTTAATGGAACGCAAGATATAGTAATATTGGTATGAAATAGTATGAAACATAACAGTATTGAATACATGTTTTTATGAATTTTTACAAAAATCGTGGCAACAACAATTTCTATGTGAATACGTTCCTTTCAAAGTTCGCAGAAAATTAATCGACCGATAGAGACCGGTATCAAAGGGGCTGTCGGAAAGTCAAACTACAAATTATTTAGTATAACGTACAACGAATTACTATTGGCAGCGTGCTATTAACAAGCCTGATACATTCGCCGGGGACAAAAGGTATTTTCCCGCCGACACGCTCGGTAATGGAATAAAACAACCGGTAGTCTCTGTAAAGGCAAGTGAACACGGTGTGGTAATTATTGTGCGACATGGACATTATTAAGGACATGAGTGCTCCGTGTATCTGATGTTCGATTCACGCGACGCAATTCCGATTTTCATGCTGCAACGTTCAAACAGAACGCATACCCAATGCACGTAGGAGTCTAGTCGAATAATTAACGTGTGTCTGCAGATATTTATGAGAATATTCATTTGCAAAGAATTTGTGGCGGCGACAGGCCGACGCCATCCGACGAAACTTGCAGTATTTGAAGATGTCGCCTCGAAATATAATTTGGCAAAGCAGTAGCGCGCGCTTCACAAGATTTTTCAAGAAAATTGCATTTGAAAATCTGTACGCGGTCGTAAACAGTTCGCCTTCACTTTTGAACAAGAACTGTAGTGGCCGATAAAGAAAAATCAGACTGCTCACAGGGTTTTTGCACCTCTTTTTCCCCACGTGACCAAATACTCGACTGATTAGTAATAAGACCCATTATTCTAATTGTAAGCAAAGCGTTTTAATATTAAGCTGAACCGCCAAAGATTGATTATTTATAAGATACGCACGCAAACGTACAAGTAGATAAGCATTGCAATATTCGTTTGGTATTTTTTGTATGTTTATTGTTACCTCCCCACACAAAGACTGTAATCCCTTATTTCAATAAACATGTTATTAAAAAAACATAAAAAGAAAACTATAGTGGCCGAGGGCGCTGCGAGAAAGACTGGTAAAATCAGTAGGTCGCCGGTTCGAGTCTTGCTGTCGACATTTTTTAAAATCTATTTTTTTTCAGTTTCAATCCTCAAAAACTATGAAATCTACCATTGAACAAATATTTTTTAAACAGAAAATGCATGTTTTTTATTCATGGGTATTGAAAAAAAGATCGATTATAAAAATAATACAGTGTTACATTTACTTTATTATTGCACATTTTTTATTAATGAAATGAAAACATGCATTTTCTGTATAAAAAATATTTGTTTAATGGCAGATTTCATAAATTTTGAGGATTAAAACTGAAAAAAAAGATTTTAATTTTATTTGAAACTTTTGTATATATTGGATAGATAACAGAACATTGTTGTTGAATTTTTTGAAAGAAGTCACTCGAAGGATTGTTTGCAATTTGTACCCCTAAAGAATTTAATAATTGTTTTCTATCCTTAATAATATGATCACAATTGTGAAAAAAATATGTGATATGAAGGACGCAAATACGAATATTTTCGTATTTTTTAAATCTGAATATCTTAAATAACAACCGAGAAAAAAAATGATATAGTTAAGGGTAGTTACCCTCATATAATCCTTATATGAAGGGTTAGCGACTTGAAATTTTGGGGGATTATCTTTCAACCTAAAACCAATGTGTTCCACACAATTTCAATAAAAATCCAGGAGGGTGAATTAACTATTTTTAGTCTGCTAGACCCTTTATAGTACCGTGAAGCAGGATTCCGTTCTATAAGCTAATTAAGGACAATTCTAAGTTCGGAAGTTGAAATTTTCTACTGCATTTAACCGGATACCATAGGTCCTGGAATGACTCCAAAATATCCTGTGCCAATTTAATTCAACATACAGGCAACAAGTAGACAAGATGTGAAGGTATTCGACTTTCAGATCGGCAGGTACACGGTCGATCACATAAAGTCACGTCATTGTCAATGTCCAAGTATTCTAATTATATTATTAAACACAATTATTGAATGATATCGGCGCTACGGTTCGATCATTGAAATTAATAGCAATGGAAACTCCTGTGTTAGACCACTCCTTGAGAACCTTGACTGTTTCGATTCGAAACTGTCTCGACATAAAAACCCTTTCTTGTTATTAGTATTTCGTATTAATACAATAATTATATTATTGGTAGGAATGCAACCCACCTATGTAATATTTAACAGCAATTATATTTACGTCTGTTTTTAATATCTAATTCTTCCATGATTGCGAAAAATATTTATCTAAAATTGCAACGGAAGGACAAGCTTTCCGATAACCTATGTCTATGCATAACTGACGAGGGCATCTGCTAATTGTAAGTGCACCATAATGCATATCGGGAAAGTGTGTTCGCGTGGGGAAAAAATATATAAAAAATCTTCTTAAAAACCACGCTTATATTAAACTGCACTAAAAACGAGAAAATAATTTTTTAGCATCCCTGAACGCGATGACGTACTACCACAATTTTCTTGAAATTGAGCAAATTTAACGAATTTTTTCAAGGTTAAAGAACGTTCGTAGCATAATCTCCCTATTTTTCCCATATTCTGCAAAGTATCAGCTTTAATATGAGAAAAATTCCATCGCTCCATCACATTTCTATGGAAAGTTCATTGCCTTTGACACAGAATTCATCAGTTTGTCCCACTATGCGACGTATTTCGATAGAGTCCGAAATTGTCTGAAATGAAACTGAACTAACAGAACACCACACTGAGCTCCTTCGGTGCGAAGTGGGTCAGTGGAGTGGGGATGCGTCGGAGTGGGAACGCGTAGTGGAGTGGAGAGCGCTGTTGCGCGGAGTGGGGATCTCTGAACGCGATGACATACTACTGAGCGTATTTATCGAGATCCTTCATTTCTGTATCTCCTAAACGTGCAATTTTTTCTTTAAAGTTTTTATTAATATTGCGTTGTCCAGTTCTGAGTTATGTTTAAAGTTTCAAGTCACTAGCTCATGGGGAATTGGTTAAAAATTCAATTACAAAATTCGACGCATACAACAACATGGACACGGCAAGCTAATATAAGCGTGGTAAAATAGGTTAATCGATAAGTGCTAGTTGATGTATTACGCGTATCGAGAGAATCATAATGATAAAACAGAAAGTAGGCTCTCTCGAAAATATTGCTGTTTGTAACTGAGAGTAGACTCCTGTGAGTTTTACACTCGAAAGTTACCTTCAAAAGGACATGTTGCATTCATCAAGAACCAACTGTGTAAAATAAGCATGCCATGAAGCTAATGAGAAAGTTCAAGTGCTTGCTATACGAGTTTGAAAATGCGTTGATTATATAGGACGTATAATTAATTTTCTCTGTGCTTGGGTCAATTTCTATCTAGAAACGTGTGAGTACTATGCATATGTATAGACAGGCGGAGGATTATATGCATTCATGACAATAATGCATAATAAGTAACATATTATTAAACATATTAAGAAAGAAAATAAATCTCAATTTGACTCCAGTTTGCTGCAGAACATTTTTATTCTGCGTAAAGATCCGCTGTCTAGTTATATGAAACAACTTTGCTCTCGGTTTTATGACAAAAGCAAGACGTCGAAAGACTGAGTTCAGGGGCGTGAAAGTTGATCCTTCGTTCAAACTGCACACAGGCAGAGCGTCGGAAGATTTTGTTACATGAGGTCGCAAGAGTTCAAAAGATAACGATCTAAATTAATGAGGGGATTTTTATACATTATAAATTACTGTTAATACTTCTGTTTTCTTTTCTTAAGTCGATCCCACAAATTTCTGAAGGAACTGCATGCCTGTTCATTATAAATTATTTTTAATACTTTCGTATTCTTTTGTTTAAGTCGACCACTAATTTATTGAAGCGACCGCATATCTGTGCATTATAAATCGTCGTTAATACTCCCGTTTTTTTAAAGTCGATCTTTTAATTCATTAAACCAGATTTTCATGCATTATAAATTATTATTGATATTTTTGTTTTCTGTCTTAAGTTAATCCCTTAATCTTTTGAAGAGACCGCATATCTGGGAATTACAATGTAAATTATTGTTAATACTCTCTTTTTTTTTAAATAATTTAATTTATTAAACCGGATTTTCATGCATTATAAATTGTTGTTCATATTTTTGTTTTCTATTCTGAAGTCAATCCCTTAATCTTTTGAAGAGACCGCATAGCTATGCATTATAAGTTATTGTTAATACTCTCGTTTTTTAAAGTCAATCTTTCAATTTATTAAACCAGATTTTCATGCATTATAAATTATTGTTCATATTTTTGTTTTCTATTCTTAAATCAATCCTTTAATCTTTTGAAGAGACCGCATAGCTATGCATTATAAATCATTGTTAATACTCTCGTTTTTTAAAAAGTCGTTAATTTAATTTATTAAACCGGATTTTCATGATTTCTAAATTATTGTTTTCTTTTCTTAAGTCGATCCCTTAATCTTTTGAAGAGACCGCATATCTGAGAAATACAATATAAATTATTGTTAATACTCTCGTTTTTTAAAGTCAATCTTTTAATTCATTAAACCGGATTTTTATGCATTATAGATTAGTGTTGATACTTCCGTTTGCTTAAAAGTCGATCCTTTAATTTACTAGACCGGATTTTCATGCATTATAAGTTATTGTTGATACTTTTGTTTTTTTTTAAATCTAAACGACAGGTCCGGTGGATTGACATTTTGGCAGAAGGTTCTTCCGCGGTTGTGCTGAATGCGCTGCTGCGAGATAACTCGGCTGCCGCTCTGTTGGCTCGACTGCCTCGGCTCTGCGGTTTCCGCTGTCAATGCCTTCCTTTACGTACTGTGTACCACTGCCGTATTACTCTCCATTTGTAGTGATCCAATATCGTGTTGGGTCAGCCGTCTCCTTTTCCTCAAACGCAAATTCCACCAGGAAACATTGGGCTGCCCTATGATTTTCACATTATCGCACGTGATAATTTATCTCCCCCTCCCCGCCGCAACGATTCCTGTACATCCTAATTGAACTGCAAATAGTTAAGCGTCAACGAAATCTGAGTAACCCGCACCCAAATCGAAAATGTACGATATTCTACAGTAGATCGGTGGGTATTTACTCACATCGTTTTCAAAAACAATTGTATTCACACTTGCCACAACTCTGATAATTATAAAATCTTGTCTTATAATATACTGTATCTGTATAAATAAAAATTAAATGCTGCTCGTTGGTAAGCGCATCACTTGTTAACAAAAAAGATGCCCCTATTTATTTTAAACCAAACAAAGGAAAAATCATCAAGATTCGTCACTGGAGTCCCGAGATATTCAAGTTTATGTGAACTAAAAAAATTATGGTTTTTTGCAATTTTCTAGAAATCAAGGCCGAAACAAAAAAAGTGGCAGGGGTAAAACTTGTTCCATTTGGGGTTCTTTATAGCTGGTTTACGTTTGTCCGTTTAAAAACGGATGACCCTGTATTTTTGTTCAATTGTTTTGCTTAAATCAATTATCAAAATCATTATTGAATACCCTACATCGATTTCTTCGTTCCACATCCTCTCAAAAACTGTGCGTCTAAGAGAAAAACTAAGACCAGATTTGGAATCAGCGCGGAAAACTCTATAAGAATTGCGTAGTGAGAATCGAAACCATTTTTGGCTGTTGGACCGTGTTATCGCTTATAGAAAATTAATTTTTCTAGTGACTGTTATATAAGCGCGCCTGTTAAACTACGTTGGAAACTTCCGAGTTATGTTCACAATAATGTAGATCAGAGAAGCTTTCGACGAATTTTCGAGGAGGTATCAGCCAGTGAAGTACCATGGCTACGGTCGATTTTCAATCGGCGGAATTGATACATTAATTATTCGACGATGCCGCGCCATGTATCGCGAAGTTTCGTTCGCATTTTAAGATCGTATCTTAGCTCGTATTTTAACCGACTCGTAATCGTAGCCGGAATCCGAGCTTCGTGTAATTTATTTCTACGATTGGCCGTGTAACGTCGATAGTTATCGGTTCTGTGCATTAATAATTGATCGGGGCGAGCATCCAGATTTATATCGTTGCGTAGACTACGGAAACGTTCTCCCTTCCCCTCCCTTTATTTCTGCACGTGCCGCGTAATTAATCACACGCCTCGGCGCAATTAGATGTTAATGACGGCGCGCCCAGTGCCGTGCACGTATGTTTGTTTTCAAATGTTTGTTCAACGCCTGCCGATAGATCGTACACATATTCATAGAAGCCGTACGTACAAACGGTGCTCCGAAGTAGGGCAACATGATTACGCTATAGAGTGGGCCTTATTTATTCGCGGCGAAAAATATTTCGACATTTTTTATGTAAATGCGAATGAACATCTCATGGTTCGTTCTCGGTGTCATGTGTTACGTCCTGATTGGGACGTGTAACGAGAAGTTAAAAGTTTAAAGATTTTAATAGGAGATATAACGCAGTTTTGAACCTACCTGCATTCCCCGGCTTCGGTTCGGGTAATTGAGGGTACTTTTATTTAAAAATGGTTTTAAAGGGCTTAGCCGATTAAGATGGTAAAAACTGCCCTTAGACCTTTTTCAATGGCTCTTGAACCATTCGAAAGCTGACCAAGAAAAACCCCTCTGAGTGAAACTTCAGCCCTCTAGCTTGTCGGTAAGGGTAGTTACAGGGTAATATAGATTTTACGCTTTCCGGCGCATTTTCTGGTCTCAATGCGTTCTAAAATTTTGAAAACAATGTAACACATTCCGGATCCTAAGGTGCATTTTTGGGATTTTTTTTGTTGTAAACTGAGGTCGTAAAAAATGAAAAACCTAAAAAAAAATCGGAAAAACATTTTTTTCTCAAAAATATGAAAACATGCCATTCCAATTTTTTGTTCCCTGATGAACTACTATAACAGGCAGTGTCGTCAATTTTTTAAAGATTTTTTGTTCGGCTGCTTCATTGTCAAAAACAATAAAAACCGAATTTTTTAGAAGTTTTTGCTATGAAGAGAAAAGTTGCACTTGTTGCCTTCACGGTGGGCGTATATTAAGTAAGTAAAAGATAAGAAAAATTGTTAAACTCATATAAATAAAACATATACACAATAAGAAATTGAAACAATGAAGTTCGACGTATGAAGAAAAAACTGCTATCGACAGATTTCGAACGTTAAAAACGTTAAACGTTGAAAACATTCGGGTATACATCGAACAGAATACAATTTTTTCTTTTTCTCAAATCACATTTTTTACGTAAAATAATTGTCTCTTTCAGTGTGATAACAGTAAAAATTACTTAATATAAGCCCTCTGTAAACACATCAAGTGTTTATTATATATAATATATATATATAATTATAATTTTTTCAATTTCTTATTGTGCATATGTTATATTTATATGAGTTTAACAATATCTTTTATCTTTTACTTACTTAATATACGCCCACCGTGGAGGCAACAAGTGTAACTTTTCTCCTCATAGCAAAAACGCCGAAAAAATTCGGTTTTTATTGTTTTTGACAATGAAGCAGCCGAACAAAAAATCTTTAAAAAATTGACGACACTGCCTGTTATAGTACTTCATCAGGGAACAAAAAATTGGAATGGCATGTTTTCATATTTTTGAGAAAAAAAAGTTTTTCCGATTTTTTTGAGGTTTATCATTTTTCACGACCTCAGTTTACAACGAAAAAAATCCCAAAAATGCACCTTAGGATCCGGAACGTGTCACATTTTTTTCAAAATTTTGGAACGCATTTGAGACCGGAAAATGCGCCGGAAAGCGTAAAATCTATTTCACCCTGTGACTACCCTTACGGGCAAGCTAGAGGGCTGAAATTTCACTCAGAGGGGTTTTTCTTCAACAACTGAGGTATCAGTGACCTCAAAGACATCCGATTAACAGCTTCTAGAAAGATTCAATGACATTTTGACTTTCGGCCAGTAAAATCTCGTTCCTGGACCACTGTACGTGGGAGGGTCAACGCACCCTGCAGTCTGGACCAATTTTTATTTAAAAGGTTAAAACGTGCCTCCGGAGAGGTTCAGTGGAAGTAGCTTTAATGCGACAGCGGTGGACGCAGGTGACACGGCGTGTCGTGCATTAATTCATTACGTTTATCGTTAAAACGGCGTTTTATTATGGCTTGAGGTGCGGAAAGAGCTTGTCGGGCGCAACGGGATCCGGTGTGTATGGTTGCGCGAAGCCTCGAAAGCACGGGGCAACCATGCTTTTAATTAAGTTCGCCGAGGGTAGCCGGTCGGCTGCCCCAACGATCGATTATCGTCGTAAACGTTACGCAGCTTCCTTTTTCTTCCGTTAAATCCCCCGCCGCCGCTCGGCCCCCGGTAACTGTCGATGAACCGATGGCGAACTTGCACCACCGCCACCGGATAACCTTTATACCGATAATAGACCATAGCGTCGAAGCTCGAGGGAGGAAGGAAGGGGCATTTCCCTCCCGGAAGCGTTACACGAAATCCACATTTATCGTCGACGAATCTGCTCTGCATAAAGCAGTTACACGGCCGAGACGTGTATTTTCATGCACTAGATTCGATTTGATTCAGTTCCAAATACGTTTTACTTCGGCGCCGCGGAACGTGCGCGTCACCAGGCAACGGATAAGGTCTTCTTAGCACTCTACGTGTCCCGCGTGACTGATGGACCTCTTACTTTCCGCCCGCCCCACCTTTGCGAAGCATATTATGTGGTTAATTTCGACACCACTCGGACGCTTAACGCTAAACTTACCACCACAGGTTCCAGATGTCTTATTTTATATTCATTGAATGAATGATTATTATTCGATAAGAAATTTTTGTACACAGGGTGCATCAAAATTCCTTCAACGTCCGGAAATGGGAGATTCCTGAGGTTATAGATGTACGATGATTTCGGCGCACAGGTTCGATCAATTATAAAAACGTTGTTTTATAACAATTTTGTAATAGACTAGCAGCCCCCGACACGGATTCGCCCGTGCTAAATGTGAGAAAAATTTAGATTTTTGATCTTAAGTATATTAATATATATATATACGAACATCTATTTATATATAAATGATATCGCTGGAGAACATTATTAATTCATTAATAACAATTTATTGTTGAAATAACAGTTCAAATAATGAATATAGACTAACGTGTTCGAACGTGTCTGAACGTGTTTCGCGGTACAAAATATGAACCCTGGGGAACATTATTAATTCATTAATAACAATTTATTGTTGAAATAATAGTTAAAATAATGAATATAGACTTGAAACATGCAAAGCTCGTTCGTAGACGTGGGGGAGGGGGGTTTTTAGCGGTATGTAATATGTTATGTGCATGCTTTTCCCAGGAAAACTTGGCCTTGAACATGTCCGAACGTGTTTAGCAGTATAAAATACCTCGTGCTCAAATACTTATGTATACCAATTTTCAGAGCGATTGGTTCAATGGTGTAGAAGTTGATATATGGCAGCGCCATCTACAGCCGCGAGTTACAAGAAAATGTGTACCGTAAAAACCTTCTCCATGAAAAAACACATAAATGTGCCAAGTTTCATGTTGATCGGTCAAACAGTTTCGAAGTCTATTAATAATATATTTATAGATATATATATTTTTATATACAGGGGTCCCAAAATTCCTCCGACACCCGAAAATGGGAGGTTCCTTGGGTAATTTGAAGCGACAATTTCCTTTACAAAAATGGCATTCGCGGCTTTGTTTAGGAGTTATTAACGAAAAACACGGACCAATCAGAGCGCGATCTAGACATGCGGCAACACGTTCGGGGAATTGACAGTTAGCGCGTCGGGCCGACTGTACTAACTCGCGTCTAGTTCGCGCTCTGATTGGTCCGTCTTTTTCGTTAATAACTCCTAAACAAAGCCGCGGACGCCATTTTTGTAAAGGAAAATGTCGCTTCAAATGACCCAAGGAACCTCCCATTTTCGGGTGTCGGAGGAATTTTGGGACACCCTGTATATAGATGTATGATGATTTCGGCGCACAGGTTTGATCAATTATAAAAACGTTATTTTATAACAATTTTATAATAGATGTATGATGATTTCGGCGCACAGGTTTGATCAATTATAAAAACGTTATTTTATAACAATTTTATAATAGATGTATGATGATTTCGGCGCACAAGTTTGATCAATTAAAAAAACGTTATTTTATAACAATTTTATAATAGATGTACGATGATTTCGGCGGACAGGTTTGATCAATTATAAAAACATTATTTTATAACAATTTTATAATAGATGTATGATGATTTCGGCGCACAGGTTCGATCAATTATGAAAACGTTATTTTATAACAATTTTATAATAGATGTACAATGTGTTTCGGCGCACAGGTTCGATCAATTATGAAAACGTTATTTTATAACAATTTTATAATAGATGTATGATGATTTCGGCGCACAGGTTTGACCAATTATAAAAACGTTATTTTATAACAATTTTATAATAGATGTACGATGATTTCGGCGCACAGGTTTGATCAATTATAAAAACGTTATTTTATAACAATTTTATAATTGATGTATGATGATTTCGGCGCACAGGTTTGATCAATTAAAAAAACGTTATTTTATAACAATTTTATAATAGATGTATGGTGATTTCGGCGCACAGGTTCGATCAATTATCAAAACGTTATTTTATAACAATTTTATAATAGATCTATGATGATTTCGGCGCAAAATCACTGTCAACTGTCAATCACAGTGTGTGGACCATTGTTACGGACTACGATTTTTCAATTTACAAGAGACAGTTTTAAATTGTTTTATATTGTGTTAAAAATTTTATTAATAAGCTTGGGAAAAAGATGTTTGCTCAGTGTCAAAACAATTGTAGAAATCAGTTTCAAAATTGAGCGACACTCAGTGAACTTATTTTAGAACTTTATTTTGCGCATTACTTACTGAATCTTATTGGAAATTTCGACGAAACTTCCGTTTACCGTACACCTTAGAATTCGATGAAATTTTGAAAGTAGGTTCTTTTTTGACTAAAATGACGATTGCCAGAAGGATTTTTGGCGAGTCAAAAAATTTTTTATCATTTCAATGTCGCGCTCTACCTTACCGACTTACCTACTTTCTAGTTCATATACAGGGTGTCCCGAAATTCCTTCAGCATCCGGAAACGAGAGATTCCTTAGATCATTTGAAGCGACATTTTCCTTTACAAAAATGTCGTCCGCGGCTTTGTTTAGAAGTTATTAACGAAAAACACGGACCAATCAGAGTCCTACGTAAGGACAGGTTCCACTTAGCGCGGTGTTGCCGTTGGTCGAGCTAGAATCAATCCGTTGTAGACGGATTGTGATTGGTTCTGGTTTTTCGTTAATAACTCCTGAACAAGGCTGCGTACACTATTTTTACAAAGGAAAATATCGCTTCAAATGATCTCAGGAACCTCCCTTTTCCGGATGTTGAAGGAATTTTGGGACACCCTGTAAAATATCTTCAATTAATTGTAAAAATGGACTATCACCAGCCTTGTTCACCTCACAGCGCCATAAAAATTCACACATGTAATCTATAAACGAATCCTCTTTAATTTAAAGCAATATGTAAGATAAACTTGAAATTTTTAAAGGCTACTCCTGGATTGTCGTGCGCGTGGTCCGCCCCCACCCCGACCTAATCACAACTCATTCTAATTAACGCATGCGCATATCACGAACATAAAGTAAAAAGTCGGTAAGGTAGAGCGCGACATTGAAATGATAAAAATTTTTTTTCTACTCGCCAAAAATCCTTCTGGCAATCGTCATTTTAGTAAGAAAAGAACCTATTTTCAAAATTTCATCGAATTTTGAAGTGGACGATAAACGGAAGAACAGCTGAAATTTCATCTCGATATCTCTCATGAATATGTACGATATATTTGAAAGTTCGTAAAAATGCCAGACACGCGTCGGTCTAGCACGCCACCGACAATTTACTGAAAAGAAGAGGAGAACCAGCGAGACGGTTCAAGTGAGTATTTTATATGTGGCGGAGAGGGTAAATGGTAACTTGAAGAGACAGAGGTGAGTGTTGCTGTATTGTGAAAGGGAGAACCGAATGTTAAGCGTGAGAGTGTGTGCGAGAAAGAGTGGAAGAGTTTCGGGTGACTGTTTAGAGTGGATTCCGGGTGACTGCGATTCGGAGAATGCACGCGCCGTATGAGAGCGATGGATGCTAGGTTTGAGTGTGCACCACGAGTGTGAATGCCTCTAAGGGCAACAGTGCATGCTTTCAAAAAGCCCGCCGCGAAAGTGCAGTTCGTAAATTTCGGTCGTGTTACTAATTACAGTTGCATGTTAGACATCGTTACCCGTTACATTACCACACACCCTCTGGTCGTGATCAGGATCAATTCACTTCGACGTTTTTCATACAATCTTATCAAGACGTTGCGAGCTAACACGTTCGGTTGTCGAACGATTTTTTCCTCGATTTTTCATTCCAGTTATCTGACATTTTAATTGAAGTCTAATTAAACATTTTAAATTGAACATTATTAAAGACTGCACAGGGTTGACCTAATAGTTGTTTCCGTTTTCCCATCGCAGGTCGTATATTAAATTACGAAACAGCCCAGCGAATGAAATATTATTCTAGGCAGTGCTTTGCTTTGCTTTCACAGAAACTATTTACTGTTAGTTTAACGTTAGTTCGTCCGGTATAAATGGACCTATTGTAGTGTACGCGATCTGAACGTTGCCGTTGGACTCGCAGGTATACGTGCCCGAGCGTGGTGGGGGAGTATGCGAGACAGTCGAGACGTAAACACCGGAGAGGGAAGTCGAAACGTTCAGAGTGTGAGTACGGAATCCGAATTAGACAAAGACACGAGAGTGTTCGATATTATACCTGATTCTCCCATTGTACAGGGTGTAAAAAGAGTTTTGTCCTAGATGCCACAGCGGTATTCTACATCTTCGGATCGGTGAAGATCTGTGAAAAAAAGTTGCCGTAAAATTGTCCTTGACCTTGAAGTTCAAGGGCAAATTTTTGTGTTATTTTATTGTATTCTATCCATCATGGGGACAAAAAGTGTCATGAGAACCATGGGTGAGTTGAGTTTTGGTCCATGGTTTCCTCGACACTTTTTGTCCCCATGATGGGTAGAATACAATGCAATAACACAAAAATTTGCCCTTGAAATTCAACGTCAAGGACAATTTTGCGACAACTTTTTTCACATGGGGACAAAAAGTGTAATGGGAACCATGGGTGAGTTGAGTTTTGGTCCATGGTTTCCTCGACACTTTTTGTCCCCATGATGGGTAGAATACAATGCAATAACACAAAAATTTGCCCTTGCCATTCAAGGTCAAGGACAATTTTGCGACAACTTTTTTTCACATGTGGACAACATGTGTCATGGGAACCATGGGTGAGTTGAGTTTTGGTCCATGGTTCCCTCGACACTTTTTGTCCCCATGATGGGTAGAATACAATGCAATAACACAAAAATTTGCCCTTGAAATTCAAGGTCAAGGACAATTTTGCGACAATTTTTTCACATGGGGACAAAAAGTGTCATGGGAACCATGGGTGAGTTGAGTTTTGGTCCATGGTTCCCTCGACACTTTTTGTCCCCATGATGGGTAGAATACAGTGCAATAACACAAAAATTTGCCCTTGAAATTCAAGGTCAAGGACAATTTTACGGCAACTTTTTTTCACATGGGTAGAATACAATGCAATAGCACAAAAATTTGCCCTTGCAATTCAAGGTTAAGGACAATTTTCCGGCAACTTTTTTTCACATGGGGACAAAAAGTGTCATGGGAACCATGGATGAGTTGAGTTTTGGTCCATGGTTCTCTTGACACTTTTTGTCCCCGTGATGCGTAGAATACAATGCAATAACATAAAAATTTGTCCTTGACATTCAAGGTCAAGGACAATTTTACGGCAACTTTTTTTCACATGGGTAGAATACAATGCAATAGCACAAAAATTTGCCCTTGAAATTCAAGGTCAAGGACAATTCTACGGCAACTTTTTTTCACATGGGGAAAAAAGTGTCATGGGAACCATGGGTGAGTTGAGTTTTGGTCCATGGTTCCCTTGACACTTTTTGTCCCCATGATGGATAGAATACAATGCAATAACATAAAAATTTGCCCTTGCCATTCAAGGTCAGTTTTCTCACAGATCTTCAGAGATCTTAGAATGCAGAGCATGTGCAGAACGACTTGCGATCAACCTTCCTCTTTACAATGAGCCCTCATACACCTCATAACATGCTTGTATAAGGACCAAAAATGGTTTCCCGTGATTGCATTCAACTTCTTCATATTTCGTTCATACAGACAGAGTCTAGACAAGTCTGGAACCAATTTTAGTTCAGCTACTCGAACGAGATGGTGCTTAGACAGGAGAACCATCAGTGTAGACTCGTAACAACAAAAATATAAAGGGCTTGAAGCCGCTTGGATTCATTAACAGCAAAGAAGATATTGATAAAAAGAAAAAAACCTGAAACTAATAAAACTGTTCAGGTTATTTAATTAAGTTTGGATTACCACTTTAGCCTAACTTTTGTCAGCCGTACTCTCACTGAATAACCTCTTCACTCGTTACACGTTTCGACGGTCCCGATGCATTTATTCGGAAACTTTGAAAGTGGAGAAATTATACGTTGAAATGATAATAATTGTTATGGAAATCAATTTCTATTATATGCATACTCGATCGACTCAATTAATTGTAATGGTCGATTACGGTGGAAAGCTGTGAATTTCAATTTATAGGTAGCATAATACCGTGCGTTACGAAGTCACGTTTTTAAATAATAAATATCAAGTGATTAGGTCGCAGCCGATGAAGTATTATCAATATTCGCCCGATAATGTTTCGCATGCAGTTTATAGTTGCTTTGCCTAACCGACGCGGTAACAGTGGCCATCCTAATGAATATTTGATTTCAATTGAATTCCTTTGATGGCAGCTTCAATTTGCGCGACAATATTGTTAGCAGCTCATAATCACATTGTAAATTGAATAATCCCGGCAGCCAATATTCCCTGCTCAAGTTACGTGGCAACAGTATTACAGAAAGTTCATAAATTACTTCTTCCGTTTCAGGTACGAGCACAGTCGCATCATGGCGGCGCCCGTCATGATACGATCGCATCTTTCGTAAAGAAAATGTCCGTTTTCTTATGGAAACTTTCTCGATTGCAATTTGTTATTAATAGAAATTAATACAAATTAATTAATACAAACTGGAGTGAAATAGAAATTTATTTTCTATCTTAATGTGTTTAATAGCTTGAAAATAATACAACAGTATTCTTAAATTCTTCCGAAGTTCTTACTATTTTCAATTAAGATAAAGGTACTAGTAGTTGACCAGTCAAGAACAGTTTTCCATTCGAACAATAGTAACCACTTACTCTGTCATCAAGTAGCGAGAGTCGATGCCTGAAGACACTCTTTGACACTCTTATACAATTTTAAGAAACATATTTGAAAATTCAGTAATTTCTTCAGAAGTGGACCACTCATGGAAATGAAAAATCTAGTTAGTAATTGACTTTCTATTCGTTAGTAGTTGACCACTTAAACACGATATAATTTCAATTTTATTTAGTGGTGTAATCGACGATGAAAGTTTCATTTGCAAGGAATAACAGCGTATGGGAAAGAGAGAGACGTGCATAGTCGTCGCCGCCGGCACAGATCAAAGGCCCGCGTGTTCGCACAATGTAATGCCAATTAAAAATGCCTTATTCTCCATTATTTTTTAATGACATTTTACTGGGCTATTCCTAGCAAAATTCTGATTAAAACAAGACCAAACACGGTATAATTTGGCTCATCAGTAATGTCTTGAAAGTTGTCGGCGGGCTGTACGCGAAAGTTGTCGTAGTGCCTACTAGTGAATTTTGCCAGGAATAAGCCTGTAAAATCTCATTAAAAAATAATTAATATTGAGTAGGACATTCACTAATAGGCACTACGGCAACTTTCGCGTACAGCCCTCCGACAACTTTCAAGACATTACTGATGGGCCAAATTACACCGTGTTTGGTCTTGTTTTAATCAGAAAAATGTCAGGAATAAGCCAGTAAAATCTCATTAAAAAATAATGGAGAATAAGGCATTTTTAATTGGCATTACATTGTGCGATCCAATTGTCGATCCAGAAGTTGTCGATCCAGAAAACAGCTCCTGCGACAACTATCGCGACATTACTGTACTAATCGCAAAGAAAGAGGAACGCAAATTCTAAAAAAGGTGAACTTGCTCATTAAAGTTCATTGCTCGGATAAAGAAATTGGATTTTATTTCACGTAACAATACCGCAATTACTTTCTTGACAACCCAATAGTATAAACATATTAAATTGAGTGACAACAATGTGCAATTATTTAAGCATGTTTCTAACGTTTCGATCCCGACGTGGATCTATTTCAAAGAGACACTTTTGCGTCTGAAAAGTTATAAAAATGATTAGAAAGGAAAACATAATAAATCTTCTATATAGAAAAACCAAAAATAAAATTAAATATACGTACTCGTTGTATGCAAAATAGACATAAACATTTTAAACAACGAAAATTAGTGAGTTACATATAAAACGTGGTTTAACCCATGGTGGTAGATATGTAACTGAAGCATGTGCTGCTTCAACGGTATAAAGGCTATGACATATATATTTGTAACTTGATATGATTGGTAGATCGATATCGATAGATGGTGGTGTTCATAATTTATAGCGGCAAATTTGAAACCAGTTTAACCGAAACACATTTGAATTAATATGTGGACTATTGTCTTTATATTATATAGTGAAATTGTGAAATTATATCAATTTGTTTAAACAAACTAAAAATATTATTGTGTTCAAAAAAAATTTTTTTTTTTAATAAGTAATAATCTACCTATTTTAGAGTTAAATAATTAAATAAAAGAAAAGTTATATAACATGTTTTGCGGAATAACGCAAATGTGAATTTATGGATTATAAATGGAAGGAAAAAAGAAAAAAAAATTATTATTAATTATTGGATATATCCTCATAAGTGAACATTACTGGTACAGTAATGTCACATAATAGTCAAAAATCGTACGTTTATTTCAGGTGAGCTAATAATCTGATCACCGACTATGGATTGCTCCCCAGCGATAAGAAACATTCTGAAATTGTGTATTCCTCTGTTGTGCCGGTACAATGGCTCTTATTCGAAGAGGGTCGAGTACAAATATCGTTCAGATCCATGGCACGGAACATCCTCGCGTCTTTATCGACACGTCTCGTATCCATGGCCGCATATTCGCGCGTGTTCTCGCGTGAAAAATTCCGCTGAAAGATACACATAGAGCTGGCCGCGTCAGAAGTGAACGGACTCCGCAAATCGCTCTCTTTGAAACTTCCTCCCGGCGCGCGAGTGTTCAGTGGCCGCGCGCCGTTATTGAAATTCTGCGAACAAATTTTTGCACACCAGAAGACGCAACTGCCGGAATAACTTGCATCGAAAATTTTTCACTTACTCACACTTTTGACGCGTGCGAGAGAATCCCCTGTATACGTATACATCTACACACATATACATATTTATAGATTTATATATGTATGTATATATGCGCGTATAATATATAGCCAACGAGTTGCGAGAAACGTCGGCGGCTTTGAAGAACGTGTTACGCGCAACTTGCATCCACCAAGCGAATTTTCCATTCAAATTCTGCTCGGCGAGACCCACACGCTGTTCTGAAGAATATCGACGAAAATTGAGTTCCATTCACTAACCACGACACTAAAGACATTGTTGTGTACCAACAATGCTCGACGGTATTTAGTTGGCCGTTGTTTAATCCACCCTGCAACGCATTGTGCGTTTCCATGAGTAATTATACGACATTGGTGAAACTTCTTTAGCTAGATTTTCTAGCACAGATTTTGTGCAATCAGACTTTCAGGAGCTATACCTGCATGAAGATCCGCAGTGTAGTTATTGGGTTGAAAATAAATCAACAGAACTTTGAAATTCTTTATATGTTATACTATCTCTCATTCGATCCAGCTATTTTTGCATAAAATCATAAATGTATAAAATCTGCAGTCTAGTTATTATGTTGAAAATAATTCATCAGAACAATGAAATTCTTTAATTGTTTTTATTATCTCTCATTTGATGAGCCATTTTTGTCATAAATCCATAAAATCCGTTGTCCAGTTATTAGGTTGGAAATAATTCATCAGACCTTTGAAATTCATTAATTGTTTTTACTATCTTTCATTTGATCCAGCCATTTTTGTCATAATTTCATAAAATCCGCAGTTTAGTTGTTAGATAAAAAATAATTAATCAGAACTTCTAAATTCTTTAAATGTTTTACAATCTCTCATTTGATCCAGCCATTTTTGTCAAAAATGTATAAAATCCGCAGTCTAGTTATTAGGTTATAAAATAAATCGTTAGAACTTTTAAATTCTTTAAATGTTTTACTATGTCTCATTCGATCCAGCTATTTCTGCATAAAATCATAAATGTATAAAATCTGCAGTCTAGTTATTATGTTGAAAATAATTCATCAGAACAATTAAATTCTTTAAGTGTTTTTATTATCTCTCATTTGATCAGCCATTTTTGTTATAAATGCATAAAATCCGCAGTTTAGTGATTAGATAAAAAATAATTAATCAGAACTCCTAAATTCTTTGAATGTTTTACTATCTCTCATTTGATCCAGCTATTTTTGCATAAAATCATAAATGTATAAAATCTGCAGTCTAGTTATTATGTTGAAAATAATTCATCAGAACAATGAAATTCTGTAAGTGTTTTTATTATCTCTGATTTGATCCAGCCATTTTTGTAATAAATTCATAAAATCCGGGATTTAATAATAATACATCATCCAAATAGATTGTCTCCAATGATATATTAAAAAGATTAATATTTTTAGAGGTCGAAAGAATGCTTATTAATAATGAGCAATCAAGATGCAGCTCCAATTAGAGAATATCGGAGCAGTAGCGAAAATATAGGTTCCATATTCAGCGTACGAGTTTCTTGACACGAATATTAATCGACCACAAAATAACAGGTTTGAAGCAATACTTGATTTTTAACTGCTTGTTGTTAAGTTACTCGAATTACCCGAAAGTGGTGCCGCGTCCCTACTGCAACAGCCCCTTCATTATTGCCGTGTCATCAACCTGCTCAGACGCGAACCGAAGGAAAGCGAACCTATAATATCCTAACCTTTGTGCGAGGTTGAATACAAAAGTTAATGGAAATAAATGTAATTAAGAAATAACTACTAGGTAAACTTTATTCGGTCACACGAATCTGCGAAATGATACTCTAACTAACTGGTATACATATGTATATCTATGAATATAATCATGTAAATGGTTTCTTTTATTAATCCTAAAATTCTATCGAGAATCAAATTCTCACCACTACCACATAATTTTAACATTTCACCAAAAAATCAGGTGGCTTTATAGAAATTTCGAGCACTGTATTAGGGTAACTGCACCAGTGAATGAACGGGCACCAGTAAATGAACGCTTTTGTATATTTCAACAAATTTTAACCCGGACGGCATACTAGCGATAAAATTGTGATTAAAGAGTTAAATAAATAGGAGAATATTGTTTAGTAATTTTGTTCATTGATTGGACTAGCATTATTCAATTACTAGAATGTAGTGTTCATTGACTGGTATTTTTCATATTTTTGATTTAACGTCTAATAAAGAAGAATAATAATAATTTTATTGTATTTGTGTTCATTTATTTTTGACAAATGAAGTATAGGGAGCTATTTGGCATATATGAGATTCCTTTAATTCACATAGTTTTTTTTAAACAAAATATTTTCCTGAACAATTTCTTAAATGTTCATTCACTGGTGCAGTTACCCTACTCTTATCTTACTAAAGATATGTACTACACACATTCTTCGCTATCATTATAAGATCATTGGTTGTCCAAGCGGTTAAGGAGTTGGACTACCAATCGGTAGACCGGTGTTCGAATCCCGTCGGGGTAAGAAATTATTTTTCTCCGTTCATTCTCAGTTTAAATTTTCGCGCCACTCGGCATTCGACTTCCGTTGCATCGACTTCCGCTACATCAGAAAATTGTTACCCTCAGCAAAGCAGTTTCACTTCAAAGATAATTCGTTCTTACGTCTTTCGTCGTATTTGCTCCGAATATCTGTGCTTCCAGATGGCCAACTGTTGTACAAGATTCCTTGAATGCCAATAGCATTCGAAATGGTTCGTAATTATACGAATTGCTTTGTGAGAACTTTTTCCGTGATCGGACGGACCTCGCGATTTTCTCGGGGAGCCGAATATATTTTCAATTTAGTGTAAAGCACGCACGAGCAGAAATTTTAATCCGGCAAGTCATTTCAGCAATACGAGAGGGATTTCTCGGTTCACCGTTGGATGAAAGTTCGAGGTGACACGACTCCGTCCCTCTAAAAGAAACGACGGAAATCCATTCGCGAGGGTCGTAGAAGCCACGAGGGGATTGCAGCAGCGTTTCACCCCCACGATTTGTCCCCGATTTACGAGCCAGACCTCGGGGATGCTGTCAGAAATTTGCATCTTCGCGAGGAAGTAGTCAGGACCCGTACGATGCACGCGTGTCTGAGCGGACACATAAAATCAGACCCGCTTTACGGCGTCATTTAAACGTTCCCAGGAAGACGGGCTCGCGAGTCTGAATAAATTACCATCGACGAGCCCTTTTACACGATCCACCTATTAAGCGATTTTCGCGTTTAATGTCTTCTCCACGAGCGGCAAAAACAAGTTCCCAGTCCTTTGTTTTAAGCCTCCGCGAGTTGCACCGTTTCACCCTTGGACCACCCCTTTCTTAGATTAAAGACGTGTGGAAAAAATATATTTACGTGCACAAAGAAAGGGGCTGAACATTATCTTTCATTTTTCATTATCTTATTTTCAGAAAGGCTGAGCACTAGATAGGGATCAAAATAATTGATTTCGTTTATCCTAATAAATTTCTTCATTATCGATTATTTATCGTTAATGTTCAAATCTGTTCTTATTGAAGGTCGAACGAGAATGATGGACAAGTGTAACCGTAAAATTTTTACGACAGCCTTTCAAATATGTTCTCGTTGGCAAGGTGTAATAAATTGTTATATAAATGTTAGGTATACAATAAAAATGATTATGCACTTTTAGTTTTTGTCTTTCTATTCTTGCATAACTATGAAATAAAACTGCAATCCCAAGGAACCGTAACAATGAACGATCAATGAACGATTGAAATATTTTTATGTGGTCGCCGTATAATGAACCGAAGTTTTCGAAATCCAATAATGCATTCATGAATGCTTTATAGCTTAAGAGCCGGCAGCAATATTTCCGAACAAATAGAATACACGTCGAAAGCTTGAATAACGAAATCCGGAGAACCATAGTTCCAATTACAAGGACAGTATTCAAATTTCTGTACCGCGTTTTCAGTTATCGGATATTTAATGTATTATACATACCTGTGTATGTATATCAATCTGTTGCTCGCTTCTCGATAAATGCTTCGCATCGAAATTGATTTTCCAAGCCTTTATCGACGATAAAATTACGATTACGTTCTTCGATATAGTCCCCGTCCACGGTTTCTCTCTTTCGAAACCCTGCTTATGACAGCATTGAATGTTTTTCACAGAAATCACGGCCGATCGGCTAATCGGAAATATCGAAACTCTACGAGAAACTTTTCAAAGTGCATTTTTCTAGCCGAAATACTTTCTGAACAGTTACAATCTTTTCAAAGGCTAATTTCACCCCTTTTTCGCGACAAGTAGCACGAAAAATTGGATTGCATTAGGTTGCGCATTTCTTACTATTATTTATTGTATATTATTAATTGACAGAAAAACGTAAAGTTAGGTATGTAGTTTAATAAAAATCGTACTGCGAAAGGGTATAGCATTTTCGATTTTCCTGATTTCTGTCTTAAAACATATTTTTATGTCTAAGAAAACATTGTGTAAAATTTTAAATGTCTACCCCCATCGATAAGGGTGATATTGGGGTAAATTCCCCCGCACTTAAATGCAATTTGCTACAAAACGAGAAAAGATATCGACATGGGATAAACGGCAAACAAAAGATATAGATACACTCTATATTTCAGATTTTTTCAGAATTTTTTGCTAATTATTTATAGTTGAAAATAATTAATTAATTATTTAGGAATTTTTTTAATTATCTTCCTCTGGGTTGACACCTACCAAAAAATTATAAAATATTGCCATGATACTGACCTACTTTGTAAAAAAATCTCAGAAGTGTCCATTTGGTGGAACAGTGTCAAGAAAAATAAAGTATGCCGGCGAACGCTTGGTCTGATCAGTATCGGCGCAGCGACCGAATCCCCTTGCGGTGACTAGTAATGGGAACGAACGGGAAGTCGACGCGTGTACGGAAAAGCTGATACATGGAAAAAAGCGACTAAATCGTCTAATATACATATAATAATATTTTCAATATTTTATAATAATATTTTCACTATTTTATAATAATATTGAAGTGCAAACAATAAAATTCGTTTAGTTTATAAATGCATATAAAAAAACAAGAAAAGAAAGTTGAGTTGAGAAATATTCGAACTCGAGCCCTTCGTAGCATCGAGGAACCTCTAACACCGTGACCATACAACATATTTGTGAGAAGCTTCTTCTTTCTGTTACTTAACAGCAACGAACTAGCTTTACACGCATTTTTCTTCTTCAATGTAAGCTATTTCCTAAAATATAATTGTTTAGATTTCCAACTGTAATCATATATTAGAACATTTAGTCGCATTTTTACATGTATCAGCTTTTCCGTACACGCGCTGACTTCCCGTTCGCTCGCATAACTGGCCGCCGCAAGGGGATTCGGTCGCTGCGCCGATACTGATCAGACCAAGCGTTCGCCGGCATACTTTATTTTTCTTGACACTGTTCCACCAAATGGACACTTCTGAGATTTTTTTACAAAGTAGGTTAGTATCATAGCAATATTTTAGAATTTTTCGGTAGGTGTCAACCCTGGGGAAGATAGTTAATAAAATTCCCAAACAATTAATTCATTATTTTCAACTATAAATAATTAGCAAAAAATTTTGGAAAAAATCTGGAATATAGAGTTTATCTATATCTTTTGTTTGCCGTTTATCCCGTGTCGATATCTGTTCTCTTGTTTTGTAGCAAATTGCATTTAAGTGCGGGGGAGTTTACCCCAATATCACCCTTATCGATGAGGGCAGACATTTGAAATTTTACACAATGTTTTCTTAGACAGAAAACTATGTTTTAAGACAGAAATCAGGAAAATCGGAGCGGGGGCCGCTGGCCCATGCTTATCCTCCTATACCCTTTCCATAAAGTCACACGTTTTTTAAGTAGATAACGTCAAGATTAATGAAAATTTCTTCTACATTTATACATTAATATTTAGCCCCGTTTCACACTACAGCGGACCGTATGCTATCCGATGGATTTTATTTCAAAATCAAAAAGCTTTGGATAGTCTTGAGATAGAGCGATGATTTTTTTTAAAATTAAAGCTGAAACTTTGCAGACTCTGGGAAAAATAGGGAGATTATGGTACAGACGTTCTTTAACCTTGAAAAAATTTGTCAAACTCGTGCAATTTCAAGTAAATTGTGGCTAAAAACTGAATTTAGTGGATACCACCTTTTTGACCTTGAAATGACCTTGAGCAAGAATAATCATGTTGAAGCGGATGAAATGTGGAAGTTTAAAACTTACGTGTTTCAGCAAAGATTGTGCGTTGTTTACGTCGGGTTGACCTTTAGATATCATATCAAGGTCATTTCAAGGTCAAAAAGGTGGTATCCACTAAATTCAGTTTTTTATTGTCCATCATGCTATCGCAAAAAAATATACTATTCCATTTAAAAAAACATCGGTGACATTGCAATTTCATTTAAAAACACGACATAAAAAATTTTTTTCTTCATTATTATATTGGCCTCCTGCAATAACGTCACTTTGTCCTCTGAAGTTTTCTGATAGGACTGTAAATCCGAAAGATATTTAGATGTTATCATTTATGTGGGACACTCTGTATAATACGAGAATTGTAGTTGATCAACTATAAATAGATATATGTTCTCGGCGCACCGTTTCGATCAATGATTATGTAAACGGTGCGCCGAGAACATATCTATTTATATTAAAAATTTACGATCAAGAAATACGTAATTGTTGATCAACTATGTTTGCGAAAATTTACCAAATCGGATAACGTGCTATCTTTTTGTCGCAGAGTGTATAACAGTGCCTTGATCGTGCCGGTCGAATCGAAATAGTTTGTGAGGCTTAGCGCGAGTAAGGGTATCCGAATTATACACAGCTGCGTGCCGCGCGAACGCCGAGATTTGTTTAACGCGGCTGTTCGGCCTGAACGAGTATCGATTGTACCACTCGAGGAATAATGGTACACCGTGATTCGGTGTGCCAGTGATAGATCAATCGGTGGAAACAGGTCGGAGTGCCTAATTGCGCGGCAGACTAGAATTTAAAGACGCCCCGGAACAATCGATAATCGTTTTTCAAGTGTTCCCCGGGCGCGCCACCACCTCCCGACATTTTACAATGGTAATGAATGAAATTTATTACAGAAGCATGATTCGTCGCGGCTCGCGGCGAAGCTCCGCTGCATCGCGTCTCTTCAACCTGGAATTATTCATGGATGTTTGTATTTCTGGCGTGGCCGGGTATCTGAATGAGACTGCGGAGAAGAATGGCATTCCGCGGGAACGTCGGAGTAATCGAATTCAAACACCGGGTCGAGAACCCTGTTCATTACGGTGATTTTAAAGGCACCGAACGCGAATGGCCTCGCCGCGGATCCTCTCGGAATTATAAGGAACTGCCGCGGAGTTACTCTGAAATTTTTCTAATTGCGCGACTCGCGACGGGTTAAAGTTGAACGTTCCTTACTCCAAGAGCCCTAGATTTTTTATCTTTGTTCGAAGTAGTCAAAATTTTCGATCGAGAAGAATTCACCTTTTATTAGGTGAATTCTTTTTTAGTTTTTAAATGTTATAGGCGCCAGGTTCGATCATTTCTATAAAATGACAAAAAATGATCGAACCTGGCGCCGATAGCATTTAAATGCTATAATTGTAAAAATTTTCGATCGAGAAGAATTCACCTTTTATTAGGTGAATTCTTTTTTAGTTTTTAAAATTTTCGATCGAGAAGAATTCACCTTTTATTAGGTGGATTCTTTTTAACTTCCCGATTCATAGGGAAGTTACTGTAATTACCCCGAAAATCGATTTTTTAGCAAAACTTCGCGTTTCATGGTCATTGGAGTAATTTTAGACTATTTTTATCAAAATGTCGGTATTTGTGTGGAGGTTGGTTACAGTGATAAATACCCTAGAATCGGAGGTTAGCGTACCCCCTTAAGACATTACTAAAATATAACTAGATTTCGGGCCAAAACAGGGGTTTATTTCCAAATTATATTTGTAACCGAGTGAGGGCTCATTCTAAAGAGAAAGGTTAAATTAAGCGCTCATGTGTCCAACTTTAGTTACATTGTGTTTATATCTAGTAACGTGAATGTTCAAAGTAGGGAAAACAAATGAAGAAAAATTCCGGAGATTCTAATGTATTTTTCGATCACAAGAAGACTTTTCTTGCTAATTTAGGACCAACGCGCGCTTCATGTAACCTTTCTCTTCAGAATGAGTCCACACTCAGCTCAAAATATAATCGCACGATGACGTGAGTTGTGCTCCCATGGTTTCATTAAGTTTCCCCCAGATTCCGTTCATGAAAGGAGGGTCTAGACAAGCCTAGAACCAATTTTATTTCAGCTACTTAGACGAGATGTCGCCTAAGTAGGAGAACTGTCATCGTAGACTCGTAACAACAAAAATATAAAGGTCTTCAAGCCTCTCAAAGATATTGATAAAAACAAAAAAACCTGTATTGATAGCGAAATTGAAGCGTTAGATTGATACAAATGTAAGGTCATCACTGAAGCCATGCTGTTTTTCAGCGTGGAGGTTGGTTACACTGATAAATACCCTAGAATCGGAAGCTACCGTTCCACCATTTTTCTGCGAGTACAAGAAAAGAACAAGTGTCTAGACACTTTTGATCTGAGGTGTATCTACGTGATGTGGTTGATTTTATACCGAGAGATCGGTGTAGCCATTCGCAAGAAAGGCACAACGATCAGCGTCGAAATGTATATGCTGCGTTGCTTAAATTCGGCGTATTTGCCGCGCGTTTAGCTTTAAATCCGACCGGCTCCGGTAATTAAACTTCACCGTGTAGCAACAGCAGTTTCTCCCGATTCGGGACAACGTGAGCGAGCACGGAAGCCTGGCTCTGACCGTGTTCTCCATCCTCGGATACAGATTGATACTTGTTAGAGTCAACGAGCACTTCGAAATGTTACTTTGGCCCCACGATCTCTCAGTCAGTCGTTAAAACTATCCAAATATTGAAATATGAGACTATTCCGTTGCACTCGTGGCACTAACCGGCGCCTCGTGCCGTTTGCGTCCGGCATTAAGGTACCACGGACAAAGCAATTAAGGAGTATTTGGTGGCGGTAATTAACTCGCCTTTAAATCCCGCTACCTTCGAACCGGCGCAACGCGGTTAATCCCCGAATCCATTCTCGTTTATGCGCTCTCCCTCTCCCTCTCTCTTTTCTCCCTGTCTCTCTTTCTCCGGCGGGCTAAAACTTTTCCCCGCGGCTGCCAAATCCTGGCGAAATTAATCGATAATGGCTACCTTTTCATTCCGCGAAACTTCTGGATGGGACGTTGAAATATCACGGGAACAGCGGCGTTATTAAATCGCGCGCGGGGAAATGAAATCTGCGGCCGATGCGTTCGAAAACGACGATGCATTCGGGATAGCTCTTTCACTTTCTTTCTATTTACGCTAGGCGATCGTGTTCTATGGACTAGTTCGGGACTGGGAGGTCGAGGACCTCATCTTGTGCACTCGACGCTGCTTTAATCCCTGCCGAGCTTATTAAATGAGAGAGCTTAATAAGAAAAGTGTCCGCTTTTAAATATGATTTACAAGGCTTGCATTTATTAGCTTGGCCAATGACCCTGTTCATTCGTTTTGGATCTTACAAATCTTTTCTATTTAATCTCGGTGCTTGTATTGCTGGTTGTATATCATTTTTCGGGGACATTGCACTTTTTCGGGTCGAAGAAATCGGAAGGTAATCTACAGGGTGTCACAGTCAAAGCATGATATCTAAATATCTCTTTTATCTGTAATGACACGAATTATATTTATGGCATAATTTAAATGGTATCAAAGGAGGAGTGTCATAGAAGAACAATTTTTTTTTGTTCGGTAATTTTTCATAGTTTTTTCAAGGTCATCGTTATTTCTTTTATCAGGAAACTTGTTTTTTATTCCATCTTGTAGCAGCGGAAAAAATATATTCGAATATGCTTAATACCTTCAGGTGACCTCTAAATACTTCTTTTATGAGTAATGACAAGAAAAATATTTATGGCATAATTTAAATGGTATCAAAGGAGGAATGTTCATAGAAGAACAATTTTTTTTGTTCGGTAATTTTTCATAGTTTTTTCAAGGTCATCGTTATTTTTTTATCAGGAAACTTGTTTTTTTTATTCCATCTTGTAGCGGCTGAAAGAATACATTTGAATATGCTTAAGTCAATACCTTCAGGTGACCTTGAGTCCAAAAAAATGTGATAAACATTTTAACTTATTGTTTGTGTTATCAAATTATAAGTTATAAGGGCACACGTTATACTTGCCATTTGATCACACTGAATTGAAAAAACCAAGTTTCCTGATAAAAAGATAACGATGACCTTGAAAAACTATGAAAAAATAACCGGACAAAAAAATTGTTATTCTATGATATTCCTCCTTAATGTTCTCAATAACGATTACATAAAAGAAAAAATCTAATTGCACAACAAATTATAGATAATAAGTTCAATCAATGATAACATCAATGATAAATCTAAAAAAAGTAAGGTTTAAAGCATGATAAATGATAAAATGATTAAAAAAAGATGAAATTAAAGAAGAGAAAGAAAAATTATGCACTCAATTAGAGAATATACAGAAAGAAGTATTGTCTCTTGAAATGCTTGCTTTACAACAAAAAATAAAAATTATTGGGGATAGAATTTAATGCAATAATATTTTGATATGTAATTTGTTAAAAATTTAATATATATAGATTTGATTAAATAATACAATACTATAATCTATGATAAGAATACTACATATTACACAAATCATCTTCTATTCGACCACCAACCAACGTTCTAGGTTTCATTCGCTCGATCAACTCGCAAATTGAATTTGTCGCGTTATAGATTTTACTTCTGTCCAGGTACAAGCTTAGGTTGTATTTAATATGTCCAACTATAGGTTTGAATTATTTTTGTCAATACAATTAAGATATTAATCTAAACAATGATTGTTTTATTTTAAATTACTTCACAAACTCTGAACTGTATATTAAAACTCTTAAAAAATGATTTTTTTAAATCTTTTTTTATCACTTCACCTTACAGTTTTTATTTTAAATTTCTTTTTAATATTGCATTGTGACCAAATTCTGAGCTATGTATAAAGATTCAAATCTCTAGCTCATCGGGAAGTGGTTTAAAATAAATTACAAAATTTTATAATGTAATATTGTAACGTACATAATGTAATTACAAGATTACAACAAACAACACGACAGATTAATATGAGCGTGATTATAAATAACAACGAGCAACCAACATAAAAGACAAATGTAAATGCTATTGTTTAATTTGGGGTTGAGGATTCGATGACGTCGTACGAAACAAATCACGTGACCGTGAGACCAATATTTGTTTCTGCTAGATTTACGAGCAGTTAAGCTCGGGCCAACGATCCTGAAACGTTTTTGTGTGCAAGCTTGAATTTAGTCGCGAGAAAAATCTTCGACGGAAGGTACACGATCTTTATACGAAACAGCTGGCGCTCGTTAAACTCCACAATCGAGTTTTATTTCTGCCATTAAACTGCACAAAAGGGAAGACGGTATCGGACCTCTTAGCGACAAAACGTGGCGTTCCTTTATTTTGCCAATGAAACTAATGCACGAACAGAGAAATCGTGCGAAGATAACTGTCTACTTCGACTGGCGCTCAATAATAATTAGAAACTTTGCACGAAACAAGAAGAACCAAGTAACTCAGGAACTATTTAATGCTTTATGGATTCGTTTATAGCTCCAAACAATACGATTGAAGTGTAGCTGATTTTGTAAACACCTTGTCGAGTCAATGTTTTACTTCTTATTTTAATGATACATTTGTTGTAAATATCGTGCATTCGTAAGAAAAGTGACATCGGTAATAAAAGAAAATTTTACAGCAAACCCATTCGAAAATTTACATAAAATTTCCAATTTTTGTAAAAATCGATTCGACTAACGGTGAACAATTTAATTGCAACATTCATTTTGCGAACAAAGAAAAGGTATTCTCTTGGACGTTCAATGCAGTTGAACCGTGATGTAATTTGCTAACCAGATACTGTCAAACAGATAAATGATTCGCCCTCTGTAATAATTTTCCAGGAACACTAAATTGGTTGTTAATAATTTATTTGTACGCGTTTATATAAGGTCATTATTATTAATTAGCCCGGCTTTGTTCCCGTGCGATTTACTGTCATCTATTTCTGAATTACCTCTCGATGCAATACTTAATCTCATTTCACCACGCTTATATTAGCTGGCCGTGTCGATGTTGTCGCATCAGTTAAATCTTGTAATTGAATTTTAAACCACTTCCCGATGAGCTAGAGACTTGAAACTTTAAACGTAACTCAGATCTGGATGACAATGGTATATTAAAAAAGAAATTTAAAGAAAAAACTGTGCGTTTAGGAGATAAGAAATATTTAAATATTCCCGTTTGCACGATGCTCGGTAGTATGTCATCGCGTTCAGTGATCCCCACTCCGCGCGCCAGCGATCCCCACTCCACTACGCGTTCCCATCAGTGTTCTGATCAGAGCCAATATTAGGACCTTGAATAAGTTCTCGCTGTTTCTTCAAAGATGGCAGTAGCAGTACTCCGTTCGTGGAATTTCGAATGGTAACACACATGCAAGGCAGTAGTGTATCTAACCTTAAATTTCAGTGTATGGTAGTTCACTTTAGTGTAAACAAAGTAATTTTTTCTTAGTTTTGAAAATGTCTACTTTTGTGCCAAATAAAGTATACTTGCGGGGAATTTTATTGCACTACTTTAGTCAAAAGAAATTTGTAGCTGAAGCACATAGAACTCTTATTGAGACTTATGTTATTATATTGGTCAAACGAAAGTCTTTTGTTAAAATTTTCTTGATTACATTTCCACATTAAAAACACAATTTTTAAAAATTTCAATTTTTTCGACCTCTGGTTTCCGAGATATCTTAACAACTATGGTTCTGACCCCCAAGTTAGAGGGCTGTTTTCACCCCGTTAAAGCGAATGGTCGCCGATTAAAAGAAGCACGTGTAAAATATTTTTCGAAGAATTATATCTCGCATAAGTTTCATCAAAATCGGTTTGTATCAACTGAATATGTTCCCTTGTATGTTCATAAAATAGAAATTGTATTTCACCAGTTGAAGCGAACCTTTAAGGATGATCTGGAGCTATATAAAAACGCAACAAAATTTTTGAAAATTTGACAAGATATAATTCTTATTAAATTAATGCAATTATCAAAGTTTGAGTTAGATTCACTACACCGTTTAATATTTATAGCAACTTAAAATTTGCACATTTTAACACGTCATCTTATGGAGAATTCATAAAATTCCACTTCAACCCCTATTTGAACCTTGAACATATATTAAAATAAATATATAATATATATAGTAAATATATAAGAATATATATAATTAGTGAATCCTAATAAATTTTGAACATAATGAAATACATAATTTTTACTATATATTCTTATTATATATATTATATATATTTATTATATGTATTATTATATATATTATTATATATATTATTATATATATTTATATAACAGTTACAGAGCAAAAAATTATAAACTGTTACAAAACCTCAAATTTATCATGTTGTCATCTCACTAACATGAAAACGTGACAATACTATAGACCACTGAATATAGCTACTATTCGGAGGGTACAATTATTCACAAAATTCATTTACAATTTTTATAATTCATATGGAACTGTCCTATATACACAGGGAAAAGAGTAAAACTAATGAGAACCTTTGCTAAAAAAGATATAGATCTAGAAGAGAAAGTTTTTAGAGTCAGTATTTTTATTACAAATAGATAAAACAATTTAAACATGCCTCTAGAGAAAGGAAAGGAAAATAGAGTACAAATATTAAATTTTAGCTCAGAACGTTCATCATAGCACTATATATATTTTGTATGTGTTTATATAATTATATAATTATATAGTTTATTAATGTTGAATTTTGAATATACTGTAGGTAAAACAAGGCGAAATGAATACAATAATATATAAGAAACTAGGTAAACACTAGAATATAAGGACGGGCTTGTATTGGGCAAATAGAGCTCAGGCTCTTCAACGCCATCTTTATGTACATTATGATAATAATGAAGAAAAAAATTTTTTATGTCGTGTTTTTAAATGAAATTGCAATGTCACCGATGTTTTTTTAAATGGAATAGTATATTTTTTTGATAATAAAAAACTGAATTTAGTGGATACCAACTTTTTGACCTTGAAATGACCTTGAGCAAGAATAATCATGTTGAAGCGGACGAAATGTGGAAGTTTAATACTTACGTGTGTCAACAAAGATTGCGCGTTGTTTACGTGGGGTTCACCTTTACATATCTTACGCTTCAACATGATTATTTTTGCTCAAGGTCATATCAAGGTCAAAAAGGTGGCATCCACTAAATTCAGTTTTTTATTGTCCATCATGCTATCGCAAAAAAATATACTATTCCATTAAAAAAAACATCGGTGACATTGGAATTTCATTTAGAAACACGACATAAAAAACTTGTTTCATCATTATTATATTGCCCCCCTGCAATAGCGTCTTTGCCCTCTGAAGTTTTCTGATAGGACTGTAAATACGAAAGATATTTAGGTGTTATCATTTATGTGGGACACCCTGTATAAAGAGAAGAATAAACCATAATATGAAGACACTTTGAATAAAAAATAAATATAACATGAAATTCACTAATTAAACGAAAGCTCTTTAAATTAATCTATTTTTTAAGTGCAAAATATACTCGTGACTGGCTTTTATTGCCAATATATTGATTTCGAATTTCTTGTACGTTTGTCTTCCATTGTACCTCCAGAATATCCTTAATAGAATGCTAAACATATGCTATATTTTCGTCACGGTTCGTACATGTTCGCCTTGCAAGGCGTTGAAGGAGAGTCGAAGACTTCGCAGCGGTAGGAAAAATATTATGAAATAGATTACGACCAAGGGGTTGAAGAGGAAAAATGACGAGCATTATTCACGTAGGACAAGAGCTCGAGCGTGGAATCACGGATCGCGCGAATAGGACGAAGGAGATAAACAAGACTCGAGGCAAGAAATGCAGCTCACCGTTCAAACTGCACGCTACGTTTCCTGCTGGCGGAGCACGACGCTGGAAAGCGGGGTGGGCAGAGTTTGGGGCACGAGTGGGCCAGGGGGTGGCGAGGGGTTGAAGAGGCGGAAAGGGGTGTGACTAAATGAAACATAGGGGCGGACGGGGGTTCGTTCCGCGATGGGCGCAGGCTGCATTTCAAGCAGGACTAACTCTTTGCCCCTGGAGGTCCTCGCTCGAGTATTAAGTCGACGCCAGTCTCGCCTCTGCTCTTTCGACTCTCTCTCTATCTCTCGCTTTCTCCCTCACAGTTCTATTCCCTCTGTCTCCCTCGTTTATTATCACCGTTATCGTTGTTATCTGCCAGAACGATCTCCGATATCGTCACTTTCGTTAACGTCGACCGACGCGACGGACGCCGGAACGGTTAATAGAATCGCTGATTCGTACGACCGTGACGAAACGAGAGAGTGATAGAGAGAGACAGACAGCGCGCCGTTCAATGCGCTGTCATCTCTGACATTTTTGTCTACTTTATTTCTGTCCGATCTGTGGAATCTCCTTTACCGTGTTACGTGCCACGCGTATTTCGTGCGGCTCGCGTAGGCGTCGTTCATTTTTTAATGAAAAGAACACGAGTGGAATAGGCCCGAAAAAAGACACCCCTGGTGCAATATGGAAAGTAGGTCCCCGGGGGGCCTATATTACACCTGGGGTGTCTTTTGTTACGGGAGGTGGATGTTTTAAACTTTACCACCTCCCTTAATAAAAAAAGGTGTCGTTCATTTTGCTCCGATCAGTGACTGTGGATTTTCATGCAAGATGACAATTTTTTTTACCTGAACAGCAACAGACTTGGGCGGAATAGAAATTTATTTTCTTTCTTAAGGGGGTAGGGTACCCACGAGACATCCCCGAAAAGTAACTAGAATATTACTAGATCTTGGGCCACACGACCATTGCCTCGCTTCAAAAACCAGTTCTCGTACTTCAAAATAAATGTTTAAGGCTAATCACAAACAAGGATAGGTATACCAGAATAACAGATTTACATTCAGAGGCCGAGGTAGAATACTTAGAAGATTATACAGGGTGTCCGAAAATTCCTTCAGCATCCGGAAATGGGAGGTTCATTAGATCATTTGTAGGAACATTTCTCTTTGCAAAAATGTCGTCCGCGGCTTTGTTTAGAAGTTATTAACGAAAAATACGGACCAATCAGAGCGCGGCTACAGCGAACTTTACCACCTTCCTTAACAAAAGAAAAAGGCGTCGTTCATTTTGTTCCGATCAGTGACTGTGGATTTTCATGCAAGATGACCATTTTTTTTACCTGAACAGCAACAGACTTGGGCGGAATAGAAATTAATTTTTTTTCTTAAGGGGGTAGGGTACCCACGTGACTGTGGTATTTTTCATTGTGACCAACCTCCGCGCGGAAAAACAGTTTGGCAACGGTGATGAACATATATCTGTATCAATCTAACGCTTTAGTTTCGCTATCATTACAGGTTTTTTTGTTTTTATCAATATCTTTATTGCTATTAATGGACCCACGTGGCTTCAAGCCCTTTACATTTTTGTTGTTACGGGTCTACGCTGAAAGTTCTCTTGACTAGGCGCCGTCTCGTCTAAATAGCTGAACTAAAATTGCTTCTACTCTCCCTTCACGAACGGAATCTGGGGAAAAATTGAATGAAATCACGGGAACACAACTCACTTAGCTAGAAACGTCTTTTTGCAACGAAAAATAGCTTAGAATCTCCGGAATTTTTCTGCATTTGTTTTCCCTACTTTGGACACTCTCATTACTAGATATAAACACAATGTAACTAAAGTTGGACCCACGCGCACTTAATTTAACCCTTTGCACTCTGAGCTACTTTAAATAAAAAATTAAACATGTTTTCCTACTTGGAATATTTCCATTACCTATGATTTTAGAAATTGTATGGATATGATATTGATATAATACCTCATACAATACCTAACTGTTTAGTAATTGATTAGATACCCATGTATTTAATAATGTATACAATATTTTGAATAATGGTACAGCAATTTTTAATGGTGCCTCAGAGTGCTAAGGGTTAACCTTCCTCTTTAGTATGAGCCCTCACTCAGCTCAAAATACAGGGTGTTTCGTCTGAAACGAGGTATTTATTAATACATCAATCGATGCAGCTAGACATTTCTTATAAAAAGGTACTAACCTATGTATGTCGAAAAGTTAGTAGTTCAGGAGATATTTCAATTGAACTAACTCAAAAATACAATTGCAATCGTACTAAGACGTCAGCGTTTACTTACTAGTGTGACGTGTGAATGGTATTTTTGAGATATTTAACCATTTGCACTCGGAGCTACTTCTACTGGAAAATCAAACATTTCTTCCGACCTAGAATAATTCCATTCGATATTAACTTTTTTCTTTGTATGTATATAAAATTGATATAATGCTTCATACAATACTTAAATGTTTAGTAATTGATTAGATACCAACATGTTTAATAATGTAAACAATATTTTGAATAATGGTTCAGCAGTTTGCAGTGGCGACTTTGAGTCACCACTGGAGTGCTAAGGGTTAAATTAAGATATGTCCTGAACTACTAACTTTTCGACATACAGTGACTTCCATTAATATTCGGACGCTCTAAAAAAACGATAACTGGTTTAACATTGAACTATACGACTTGAATTTTGTTGGGAGGCTAGAGCAAATAGTTTGCTACAGAATGTGCAAAAACATTTTTTCAAAAATTGCAATTGATCGGAGTTGTTGAATAAATACTAAAAGTTGTATTTCACAACTTTTTTATGTGGACCTATATTGAAAATTTTTAAAATAAGTTTTGTAGATCTGTGTCAATTATATGCACTGCGAAAGTTTCATCGAAATCGGTTGATGTGGGAAAAAACGACAGGCATTGAAAGATGTGCGAATTATAGATTTACTGCAATTATAGCCCGAAAATCGTGAAAATCTGAAATTTTTACCATCGTTAAACGTTTCTAACTCATTCCAACGTCGAACAATATTGATGAAATTTTCAGAGTATGTTTAATTGACACAGATTTACAAAACGTATTTTAAAAATTTTCAATATAGGCCCACATAAAAAACAATTGCAATTTTTGAAAAAATGTTTCTCCACATCCTGTAGCAAACTATTTGCTCTAGCTTCTCCAAACAAAATTCAAGTCGTATAGTTCAACGTTTAACCAGTTATCGTTTTTTTTTAGAGCGTCCGAATATTAATGGGAGTCACTGTACATAGGTTAGTACTTTTGATCATTTGGAGCGATATTTTCCTTTGCAAAAATATTGTACGCAGCTTTGTTTAGGAGTTATTAACGAAAAACCAGAATCAATCACAGTGCGTCTACAGCGGATTGATTCTGGCTCGACCAACGGCAACACCGCGCTAAGTAGGACCTGTCCTTATGCCGGACTCTGTTCGCTGTAGCCGCGCTCTGATTGGTCCGTATTTTTCGTTAATAACTTCTAAACAAAGCCGCGGACGACATTTTTGCAAAGAGAAATGTTTCTGCAAATGATCTAATGAACCTCCCATTTCCGGATGCTGAAGGAATTTTGGGACACTCTGTATAATCTTCTAAGTATTCTACCTCGGTCTCTGAATGTAAATCTGTTATTCTGGTGTACTTATCCTTGTTTGTGATTAGCCTTAAACATTTATTTTGAAGTACGAGAACCGGTTTTTGAAGCGAGGCAATGGTCGTGTGGCCCAAGATCTAGTAATATTCTAGTTATTTTTTGGGGATGTCTCGTGGGTACCCTACCCCTTACTATTGGGTTAGGGAAAAAGTTCCTTTGTACCCTTCGGATAGATTGTCTTACCATATGGAACAACCGTGCGAGGTGTCGTGAAAGAAACTTTGACAATTTTTCAGAAGAATAAGCAAGAGCCACCCTATCGCGTCGCATTCCCAGAGTTTCAGTATTGAAACGGCGTCAAGTGCAAAGAGTTGAAAATATTGAATGCGATCTCGAACATCTTAAACGCCTCTCGAAACGCGTCCGACGTCGAACACAGATTCCCAGGCTTCCGGGTGGGGACGTCAAAGACCCCTCCAGGGTTGAAAATCGTGGGATCCATTTGAATATCAATGAAGTTTCTTCAACAAAATCACGTCACTTATGAAAAGTGAGTGCACAGGGTACAAGGATGAATGGAATATTATTTTTCTCGAGGGTCACAAGTATCGTGAAAGCCTGGGCGTAAAAGAAGGAAGACAAACGAGACCTCAATGCTCGCAAATCTCTGATGAAGAACAGTGCTTCCAATGAATAAAGAGGCGCGGTATTAAAAATAATATCTGGAGCAGTTCGTTCGACTGAACCGTGCCCCAACGCTCTCGTCCTATTATTTCTTCATTATAGCGTGCACTTTATTATTTCGGGTTAATTATTTTCCCCTTCTGCCGCGTCCGCGACAGTCTCTGCCGTTCCGAGTCGCCTGGAAAATGCCCGATGAATAGCTCTTGCGGAAAGCACGATACACTCGTGAGAATGAAACCAGAACCGCCGGCAGATTTTATTCGCACGACGTTCTACCAAGTCGACAAAATCATTTTCTTCGGAACGCGCGATATACGACTTTCAAATGCAACGGAATGCGACGAGGTTTGTCGTCGGACTTCGCACTGACGGACGAACATTTTTATACGGCCAATCATTGTAGTCCAGTCGCCAGGTACTTTTACCTGGAAAGTATTCCGAACTCAATGAAATTTTGACCCGTCATTTAGGGGTACTCTGGGGTGTCGTATCTGAGTTTTCGACCTCGCGGACCCTGTGCTAACTTGGGGAGGGGGTAAGAACCACGATTTTTATTACCTACGGTTCGATCAATCAAATTTTCATTCGCTGAGATCATTTAATATTTGTTTGAAACAATAATACGATCGAGAAAAAATAGTTTATTTACCCTTAACTATATCATTTTTTTTCTCGGTTGTTAATTAAGATATTCAGATTAAAAAAATACGAAAATACTCGTACTTACGTCCTTCATATCACATATTTTTTCCACAATTGCGATCATATTATTAAGGGTAGAAAAAAATTATTAAATTTTTTGGGGGTGGAAATTGCAAGCAACCCTTCGAGGGACCACTTTCAAAAAATTCAACAACAATGTTCTGTTACCTATCTAATATATACAAAAGTTTCAAGATGGTCGGAGGGGTGGAACATAGTTAAATATTGAAAAATAAATGAAATTACGCCATTATAATGATTTTGAGTTTAGGATTGAGCGATTGTGGGAGACCCAATAAAGAAACCGAATGAGTATAAGTGATCTTAGAATCAATACTAACTACGTATAATCACTACTAAAATCTTCCACTAATAGTATTCCTACATTATAATGGCGTAATTTCATTTGTTTTTCAATATTTAACTATGTTCCACCCCTCCGGCCATCTTGAAACTTTTATATATATTAAATAGTTAACAGAACATTGTCGTTGAATTTTTTGAAAGTGGTCACTCGAAGGGTTGTTTGCATTTTCCACCCCTAAAAAATTTAATAATTTTTTTCTACCCTTAATAATATGATCACGATTGTGGAAAAAATATGTGATATGAATTACGTAAGTACGAGTATTTTCGTATTTTTTTTATCTGAATATCTTAATTAACAACTGAGAAAAAAAATGATATAGTTAAGGGTATTTACCCTCATACAATCCTTAATTAAATTTTCAGAATATGTTTAATTGACACAGATCTACAAAACGTATTTTTTAAATTTTCAATATAGACCCACATAAAAAAGTTGTCAAATGCAACATTTAGTATTTTTTCTACACTCCGATCAATTGCAATTTTTGAAAAAATTTTGTTTCACATCCTGTAGCAAACTGATTGCTCCAGCTTCTCAAAAATAGTTCAAATCGTATAGTACAATATGAAAAAAGTTATCGTCCTTTTAAGAGTGTCCGAATATTAGCAGGAGTCACAGGGTTTAACAAAATTTAGTGTTGTGGTTTTGGCAGATGGTTGTATGCCTTTCGATCGGTGGAGATTTATTCAAAGAAATTTCCGCAAAATTGAGTTTGACCTTGAAATTCAAGGACAAATTTTTTAATTCTTGTATTGCATTTTATTAACCATGGAAGTGAAAAGTTTTCTTTTGTTTCTCACAAGTTTGGCTTCCATGGTCAGTAGAATGCGATACAAGCATACAAAATTTGACCTTGAATTTCAAGGTCAAAGTTAATTTTGCTGGAATTTCTTTTAACAAATCTTGAATTTTGTTACACCCTGTACTTGCAAACTATTCGGTACACGAAAAAGTAAATCAGACGAACGTTCTACTTTTCTCTTGAGACAGTCACTTTAGTTGACTTGGGTCACTTTCGAGGTCACCTTGCTTGACTTAGGACACTTTCTAGGCCACCTTGGCTGATTTGGGTCACTCTCGAGGTCTTTTTCTTTACTCGCTCCTTTACGAAGCCGTGGAGAATATTTTCGCAAAGAAAAACGTGGTAATTATTTAGAAATTTGCCCTCCTCATCGATTTTGATGATCTGGACACCGTATTTCGAGGTCATCAAAATCGATAAGGAGGAGAGACTTTTAAATAATTACTGAAAATGTTACTTCAAATAATTCCAGGAATCAGCCCTATGCAATACGACATTTTTGGGACACTTATTCGTTCGAGGGTATAGTGATTTTCACCTACTAAATCACCGACTTAAACGTTCCGGAACAAATCACCGTAAAATGCGACTTTGATTACACAATTCACCCGTTGGGGAGATTACGATAACCGTGGCCCCTACTTTGAAGATTATATTTGTGTTCTTGGGATCATTTTAAGAAAAAAATGTGTATATATATCGGGTATACATCCAACAGAATACAACTTTTTCTTTTTCTCAAATCACATTTTTTATGTAAAATAATTGTCTCTTTCAGTGTGATAACAGTAAAAATTATTTAATATAAGCCCACTGCAAAGACAACAAGTGTAACTTTTCTCCTCATAGCAAGAACGCCGAAAAAATTCGGTTTTTATTGTTTTTGACAATGAAGCAGCCGAACAAAAAATCTTTAAAAAATTGACGACACTGCCTGTTATAGTACTTCATCAGGGAACAAAACATTGGAATGGCATGTTTTCATATTTTTAAGAAAAAAAAGTTTTTCTTAATGGACTTTTAACGTCATTTTAACGTTTCTGATAGGCAATGAGATTTCCTACAAAAAAGGTCTCTTGATATTTTGCCATATCTCGCATAGTTTCCAAGATATTTGGAGTTTTATAAAAAAGGAGAAATCTACTTTACCGGCTAAACGAAGCCCATTGGATACCTGTTATATACACATTTTTTTTAAAATGATCCCAGGAACACAAATATAACTTTCAAAGTAGGTGCCACGGGTATCGTAATCGTGCCCACCCGTTTGTAGTAAAAAATGATTCCCAATCAGGGAACGCTGTAGACCGTCGATCCCGTCGTAGTAAACAACTTCATAGTACAATTTACCGGAATTCGTTCGGCATATCCATTGTCTTGCTACAATTGAACACTTCAAAGAACAGCTATTTAATCCCGGATGAATTATTCCGGACGGTTTGTTAAGAACTTCATTACAAATTTCAAGAGGTTCGTTGGTCCACTGAGAGCAATCCTCATAATAAATATCGTAAAAAGCGCAATTCCCCTGGCGGAGAAAACAACGGAACAAAAAAACCTCGAGAACGATAAGAACTACTATGAGCCCCCACCCGTTGCGAAACTAAATCGGCGAAAGTTTATCGAGTTCTCGAACTAAGAACGGAAACGATGCGATGGTGCCGCGCAAAAAAACGAGCAACCCCTGATCGAAACCAAGGGTTAGCTTTAGCGAGAAATCAACGGAATATTGATTCGACTTAATCTTCTTATCGACTTCATACCTCGCTTATTAAAACCAGCGATAAGGAAATTTCAGTGGAATGGTACACAATGGAGTAACATCGAGGCTTGTCGTCGGACTTCGCACTGATGGACGAACATTTTTATGCGGCCAATCATTGATCGACTCTAGTGTCAAACACTAGTGGAATTAATTCTTCAAATAAATTTAATTACATAAAAATTTCGCATTTGTTCAAATTATTTGATATTTTATATATATATTATATTTTATATTCTATTAATTGTTTTCTAATTTTAGAAATGCTACAGATTCGGTACAGAATGTTTATTTAAGTCGAGTTTCGTTTAAAAATATTACACAACCTGTACTGTACTGTATTCATAAGTCAGTATTAGACTGCGGATCTACATGCAAAATAAAAATTGCCTACTTGATTTGCAACAAACTGGAGTGAAATAGAAATTTATTTTCTTTTTTACTCGTAACTTTTAAACTCGTCTAATGGTTTTGTTGTTTTAGATTACGCCTAATCAATTTTGTTACGAATGCATAAAATCCGCAGTCTAGTCATTATTAATCCCCAAAATAAATCGGATGCATCAAATTTGTGCTTTCATAATGAATAAACTTTACCATAATTTTATGAACATAAAATGAAAATGCGATAAATAAAATAAAATAAATAACATAAAATAATGGTTTGACCTTGACAGTCAAGGTCACAGTTAATTTTTCGGCAACTTAGATCAATTTTGCACCGTATACCGAGAGTGAAGAATCTCTCTGTAACAGTCGCGACGTATAATTCCTATACACCCTGTGCATATCGACGCCGTTGAAATATTTACGCTAAGGGTTTACTGTGATGGCGCATTTTTAGAGCCACCCTCGTAGGAAGCTCAGTGAATGAGCAGACGAGTCTGGCGAAATTGTACATCCCCGAATGAAATTTTCGAAACCAGCCATTTTACAGATAAGCTTTCGTAAAAGGAAAATTTATTTCAGCCCGAGCATTTATTTCCAATGTAACATCAATCCTGTTCCAGTTTTACTGCAATTTTCGCTGCGGCCTTTGTACGCTGTGTAGTCGCAGCAGCGGTTGTACATATTCATCCGCTTCCTCATGCAGAAATAAATCGAAATTGCGGAATACATTTTGTTTCATAGAAAGCTTCGTTTGCGACAAAACCGATCACGGAAATTCTAATACGTCTGTGTCCATATTTCTTCATATCTACATCTACAATGCACGATTCACAGCTGCCACGATATTACGAACTTTTATTAAAAGCTTGATTTTGCTAATTGTCCAACACAACCAACACGTTATTCCTTTCTCTTTTTAGGTAAAAATAGAAACACATGATGGAATTGCAACAATTTGAATCGCGAACCAACAAGTCACTCCCAGTAATGTCGCATAACATTATTTAGGTTTACAATGTAAGAAAAGATTATTAAGCTTTCTATTGGATCAGTACAATTATTGAAAATCTTATTAATTTATACGGTAAGCGAAGCGTTACGCCGTTTAAAATCATTTTAGGACAATTATTCGATGTACCAACACGCATTATATTAGGTGACCGTTCTCTATTTTGTGTGCCAATAGTACCATCACCATATTATGTGCCACGTTTACGGCACACTTGAAAATTTTGTGTTAATCTCAGATTTCGTTTTATCCAACAACACCACACTGTATGAACAACGATATCATTCCCCGAAAACCACAAATGTATAAAAAATTGCAATCCTGTTCCGATGTTCACGTATGTGCCGTATACAAGTGGATCCTTCAACAACAACAACTTGAATTTGATAAAAAACACCTCCAGTAACGTCACCCAATAAATTCATTTGAGATTGTAATGTAAAACAAGATTTTTAAGCTTCCTTTGTTATAGTGTAATTATCGAAAATGCCTACGTCCACTAGATAATCGTTCTGTATTTTGTGTGCCAATAGTCTACCAACACAATACTCTTGTGCCACTTCTACGGCACACTTGAAAATGTTGTTCTAATTTCAGATTTCGTGTTATTCAACAACACCACACTGTATGAACAACAATATCATTCCACGAAACCCACAAATGTACGAAAAATTGCAACCCTGTTCCGATGTTCACGTATGTGCCGTATACAAGTAAATCCTTCAACAACAACAACTTGAATTTGAGAAAAAACACCTCCAGTAACGTCACCCAATAATTTCAGTCGAGATTGTAATGTAAAACAAGATTTTCAATCTTCCTTTTGATATACTGTAATAATCGAAAATGCCTGCGTCCACTAGATGGTCGTTCTTTATTTTGTGTGCCAATAGTCTACCAGCACAATACTCTTGTGCCACTTCTACGGCACACTTGAAAATGTTGTGCTAATTTCAGATTTCGTGTTATTCAACAACACCACACTGTATGAACAACAATATCATTCCCCGAAAACCACAAATGTACGAAAAATTGCAATCCTGTTCCGATGTTCACGTATGTGCCGTATACAAGTGGATCCTTCAACAACAACAACTTGAATTTGATAAAAAACACCTCCAGTAACGTCACCCAATAAATTCAGTTGAGATTGTAATGTAAAACAAGATTTTCAATCTTCCTTTTGATATAGTGTAATAATCGAAAATGCCTACGTCCACTAGATAATCGTTCTGTATTTTGTGTGCCAATAGTCTACCAGCACAATACTCTTGTGCCACTTCTACGGCACACTTGAAAATGTTCTGCTAATTTCAGATTTTATTGTATCCAACAATACCACACTGTATGAACAACGATATCATTCCCCGAAAACCACAAATGTATAAAAAATTACAATCCTATTCCGGTGTTCACGTATGTGCCGTATAAGAAGTAATTGGATGCGGCACGCGCTACGTATGCAGGTAGGTAATTTCGCTAATCGGCGATCCGATAAATATTTGACTGTACTTGTTCGATTTGCTGCGGGGCGAGATCGTCGGGGAAGAGTCCCGCGGCTGACAGGTCGAGCTCCGCGAAGGGCATTCTGAATTCATCGAAAAATTACGGCGCCGGTTGCATCCGTCGCAATAAAACTGTTCCTGAAGTTTGTTCGAGGAATTTCACGCGGCGTAGAGAGATTGCGCTCCGCGGACCAGCGAAATTTTTGCCCCGACTTCGGCGAACCTGCCACTCAGTTAATTAACCCAGTGCGTGGTTCAAATACCGCAACTTACTAATTTACTCCGGCCGTAATTACAACACTTTATGGGACACGGATCGCGGAGTTGTCGGGGGTAAACTTGCTGGGAAAGTGATCACGGTCGGCTGTCACTAAAACACGATATCCACAGTCGAATAAATCGAAAGATAAACGAGAACAGTGTCGCCACGGTCCCCTATAACTGCTATCATCGATCTCACTAGTACTTGCTCTCCCTCGCGAAGACGCGTAAACGGTAACTTTTCAATTCGCTGGTGATCGGCTATACATTTTTCCAATTTCCGAGAGGCGTTCGTCCCGGGAAAATGACGAGACCCCGATACGGAATTATTGAATTTCACGAAATCGCTCTGTTTACCCGGCGAAAACAAAAAGAGATCGAATTCGTAGAACCCCTGAAGAATGCCTCCGCCGTGTGCGGGGAGACTGTTCCTCGATTTACCGTGACACTCGGCGAATTAGAACGTGCCGGCGCGTAATTAATTCTCGAATCTCAGCCGGGGCCAAGACTGCTCGTTGGAGCCGTTGTCGTCGGCCCTTCCTCTCCGAAGGGAAATCCGTCAGAGCGATTGGAGAGGACACTGTGCACTACCAAATAGACGTTGACCGGACCACGATGATGCAGTCACAGCGAACCAATCGCGAACATTCACAGAACACCACTGATTGCAAGGTGCACCACAATATAGTCGCCGAAGAATTTCACACGAAAGACGAATATGAAGATAGATCATCAAACGGATCGAACAAACAAATAATAAAGAACCGTCACACACCGTGCTCGTGTCGCTACGAACGCGTGTCGCTAAGACCGATCCGATTGAACGCGAGGACATCAACTTTCCCGCCAGTACGGACGAACGACAGGTCACTTCCGGTTCCCTCCGAAGGAGAGCGAGAGAGGACTGAGCATCTTTCGGCTGGCAGGCCTCGATCGGCGGGTGCCACCCTCAGCGACGGGGCTGTGGCCCAGCGCGCTTGCGTTACGCTCCTGCGCGCGTATAACTACCCCTGTGTTTCCCTCCCTTTTGCTAACCCCCTCGTCACTGCCACCGTCTTCCTCTTTATCGCTCTCTTGCTCTCTCGCTCGCAACCCTCTTCCGCCGTTTGGCCGCGAGGCCCATCTTTCTTCCAACGGAGTTCTTTTTGTTACCGGAAGTTACCGAAATTCCGAGGAACGCGACGCGTCTGGACTAGACCAGCAATCCTCCTAACGATTATCGATAACGTATCGATAACTCATCGCTAAGTTTCGATGTACACCAAGAGCTGGTCCAAACCCCCGACCATAAGCAACCGGACACTTATGCGCGTTCGTATCTTGCATACATATCTCCTCTGGATTAAATTTTTACTCAAATTAGGCACTTTTTTCGAACTGTGTAATATATAATAATTTGTTTTTTATTTTATATTGTATTGGAAAAAGTATTTCGTAAAGGGAACGGGACCTTTTTGTAACTCGTAAGGAAACGCAGAATAAATGTACAAACGTATCTATACTGTTCGAAACTGTTTGACCGATCAACATGAAACTTTGTTTTTTTTTGGCATAGGGCACGTCGTGGAGTCTGAATGAAAAAACTTCGAAAAACTTGGATTTATGCGTAATCAACCGTTTAATTCAAGACAAAAAATAACAAAAAACTACTAACAAAATTCAAAATTTTAAGATTTTTCAAAAATTAACATAAACTATTTTTTCGAAAACTGAACGTTTTTACTAACCATTTAGTTATAAATGTTGATGATCATCAAGATTCATCACTGGAGTCCCGAGATATTCAAGTTTATGTGAACTAAAAAAATTATGGTTTTTTGTAATTTTCTAGAAATCAAGGCCGAAACAAAAAAGTGGCAGGAGTAAAACTTGTTCCATTTGGGGTTCTTTATAGCTGGTTTATCTTATAATTGATTATTTATATTATTAATATTTTTATTTATATTTATTTATATTATTAATATATAATGATTTATTATATAAATCTCTCTGAACTTCAAAAAATTCAGATCGTGAAACAACGATCATCGTTACTAAAAATATAAATATTGTTCATTTCCGCATTTTAAAATTTACATGAAAAGAAAGATTAAAGTATGCTCTAAAGCTACGAACAAAAATTTTTCCGTGCATTGGCGTGGATTTCCTACTTTTAGCTTGTTCAATATCGCATACATAACCTTTATAATATATACAGTAATTATCGGAATTAATTAAGACAATAAATCGCACTTTCACCGTTAGTTTTCATTACAAAAATTTACTTTAGAACACAACAAAGTAAGTACAAAATGTATTTTAAAAATATCGATTGATATCAATTAGATATCGGCTTTTATGAGCCTCGTTACAAAATATAGGAAAATATGAATTGGGAGTTTTATCGATAGAGAAATGTTAATATTCTTACTGTCTAGACATAACTTCGTATGACTAGCATCTATTTTTTACGGTATTACATTATGAAGGAAATATTCTTATCGATCGAAAAATTGAAATATAAATTGTAATTATGATATCAGCGCCAGGTTCGATCATTGTTAGTTTTTTTTTAACTAACTAATGAAATAACCAACAATGATCGAACCTGGCGCCGATATCATAATTATAATTTATATTACATTATGATTTTTGTCCACCTAATTAGAAGATTGTAGATTGTAGATTGTAGATACACAACAACTCAAAAAAGGATTAATGGTTTTTCAAATACGTTCAACGTCGTTTCGAGGTTTAGTGTTGTATACCGTCGAATTCGTCTCGATATCCATTACAATTCTGCATTATAAAAAACATGTTGATAACCTTAAAATTGGGGATACAATGTGTCTCATTCTAAATCCAACCATTTTGTGCTTTCAAGATAATCGAAGATACGACCGAATCCATGTTAAACGAAACACCCTGTATACAGATCGATAATATTCGCATTTTGTCGATTTTTTACGCTTCTGTCAATTCATAAGCATTAATTATTGTTTTGCATTGATTGTGGGAAGCAGGAATAACATAAAAATTGATTTCATTTTTTATTTTGTTACATTAAAAGCAGCATTACAACATTCTAGAATTTTTTAAATCTTTCACTCTTTTATATTTCACCCAACAAATTTCTTCATAAATGCATAAAGATCCGCAGTCTATTAATTAGATTTGACAATTCCAATAAATATTAGCACAAGTGGTACGAACGGTAATGGTCAGTCGCCGAAATTAAATGATTTTGCCATGCACACGTATATAATAAATCGTCAAGGTCGATTTAACTGCTATATCAAATGTAAATTGATGTGAAATCATCCATAAATAGAGATCCGAATGGTTCGGCGAATTTACAATTGGAAAAAGTTTATGAATATTATATTTAGTTTAAAATGAAGATTATTCTCCGAACAAATTTGTCTTCAATCTATTGTTGTCTGGAATAATTTTCTTCGGTTAACGGACAGGTGTCGGGATCACTCGGTATTCTGCATAAATGTTTGAATAACTTTGAAGTGACCTGAATTTCCCACGAAATTCCATAAATAAGGAAATTTAAAGTTATTCGTCCTGTACATTGCAGAGAGCATGTGTACCTTTGCTGTGTACCACAATCTTAAATATTCTGTTGATTTAAAGCAGCAAAGTTTGAAATATTCCGTGAATTTTTAGTATTTTTAAACATTATGCTCTGCTACCCTTTTGCAAATGTGTGCAATTGAAAACAGTAAATACTAGAAGAATTTTTAAATACAGTCGTGTTATCGTCAATCAATGAAACATACTAAGAAAGAATTGTTTATTTTTAATTGTGGATTATTTTGCAGGATATTACACGTATGTGTTTTTTTAAAGTCATAAAAATTTTCTAATAATAACTCCAGAACTCATGTACCAAAAAAAAATGAAGAGGGTGACTACGAGATATGATCCATCGATTAAAATCAAGGAAATTATACAAAATTTATTATATAATAACAATTCATAATATGTATGTTCAAAATCGAGAAAATCGTTTCTAAAAAACCTTATATATCTTTTATAGGTTTGGAATTAAGTAAAATATAATTATTAATTTGAATCTACACCTCAAATATAAAACGGTACTATTTTTATTAACTTGAACTTGGAAATAACTTTAAAAATGATTTTCGTCCGCGTTTTTCACGTTTCACTTACTATAAATTTTGAACCATAAGAGATATCGGGATGAAATTTCCACTAAAATTAATTAAACAATTATTCCTATTCATTGATAATTATTGTAATAAATATATATTTTTCGTAATGATTTTATTTTATTATGTTTGAAGCTGTGTACTCTTTACTTATATAATACTTTCCCAGATAATTGAAATCAAAGATATGTTTGGTTCAAAATTTCTTCGCGTTTCTTGACATTTGGTCTTCACATTATGAATATTTCAAGAAACACAAAGAAATTTACAACAATAGACATCGGTTCATATGGTTTGTCTAACAGCACACAACATATTCTCGTTGCATACATCGTTTCTTTAATCACCGACAAGAGATATCAAATTTCTCCTTGAAATCCTGTATATAATTCTGCATATTGCAATTACTATGCTGCGGATTTTATGCATTTACGACAAAAATGAGTGCGTACAACTTAAAGCACTGAACGAATTACGAAGGTTTAAGGACAACAGTGTTTTAATTTCAGCTTAATAAGACAATTAAGGATGTTCTGGAGCTATATAAAAACGCAACAAAATTTTTGAAAATTTGACAAGATATAATTCTTACTAAATTAATGCAATTACCAAAGTTTCAGTTAGATTCACTACACCGTTTAATATTCATTGCAACGTAAAGTTTGCACATTTTACACGTCTTCTTATGAAGAATTCATAAAATTCCACTATTTCAACCTTGAAAAAACGCAACTAGAAACTCCAGTTTTTTTATTATATATAGTAAAAATTGTGTATTTAATTATGTTCAAAATTTATTAGGATTCACTAAACAGTTAGAGAGCAACAAATTATAAACTGTTACAAAACTTCAAATTTAACGTCTCACTAGCATGAAAACGTGACTATGCTGTAGACCACTGAATATTGCTACTATTCGGAGGGTACAATTATTCACAAAATTCATTTGCAATTTTTTATAATATGAAGACAATCAATTTTTTATAATATGAAGACAATCAATTTTTTATGATATGAAGACAATCAATTTCTTATAATATGAAGACAATCAATTTTTTATGATATGAAGACAATCAATTTTTTATAATATGAAGACAATCAATTTTTTATAATATGAAGAGAATCAATTTCTTATAATATGAAGACAATTTGATTAAAAAATAAATACAACATGAAATTACTAATTAAACGAAAGCTTTTTAAATCAATCTATTTTTTTAAATGCAAAATATACTCGCTTTCATTGCCAATATATTGAAGTATTTCGAATTCCTTGTACTTTTACCTCCCATTGTACCTCCAGAACATCCTTAAAGTAAGAAAGAAATGTTTATTTCATTCCCGTGTCTTGTAATCAATGCAAACATCTTCCATTGTGCATAAAAATCCGCAGCTCCGCAAATACTGTTCGATGACAGCTTGTCTCAGAATAAAGTGCACTTCTAAATTGTATTGTGAAAATCAAAGATAATTGCTCCACGTTGTCGACACGGCTAGGCTGCGTGCTTGTGGTGCCACTTTACGTTTCACGAGTTTCAGAATTTGTCGAAACCTTGTTTCCGTGTGTCCGTACAAACCGGTTAAATCTACTACAGATGTTCGAGCATGAAATCGGGATTGTAAAGAATCTAACACCGAATGTAAATATGAGGGAATATTTTCAGGGGAGATTTCCTTCGCGGACGTGAAAATACGAGCGGATGAAAAGGAGTTATTTATTTCCTGCCTTGAGGTAACTCGCGGTATATTAAATGCTTACGGTTATCTTTCCTCCACTTTGGACACAAAACGATTAAAGTGAAGCTGAACTTCCACATGGCAGACGCCGTGGACATATTAGAAAACTGTTTCCACGCTTTTGTAGATATACGGAAATTAAATTCAACGCTGTGGAAATCGCCAAGGCGTTCACTATTCGAATTAAAATAGTGTTGAGCAGTGAATGAGACAGCTGTCTCGGGGTTCTATGCGACTAATTGCAAGCACTATTTCTACATTCATTCCTTTCTTGCGATTTCTCTATAATGTACAGCGTGTACCTGTTAAGTTCTGTCAGTTTTTAGTTCAGTCAGTTTCTGACAATTTTATCATTATTATTTGTTAGTATTATTATTTTATCTATTAATCTATTACATTTTACAATTATATTCCTAAACCTCGAGAAATACTTTCTACATTAAAAAAGTGAAGGTCACCTTGAGTTTTTTAAATGGCACCATATGTTTTCAACATCATAGGATTGTTGTTAACGTCGAGACGAATTCAACAATGTATTAACTCAATATTAAACACTAATAAAAATAAAATGATACAATTTTAGATTAAGACTTATGTTTAAGATTATTTTCTGTTATTCTACATTAACTGCAAACATTTGTATTAAAGGACTTCGGTCCGTATAAAATAAATAATTACAATAATAATAATAATTATGAAGGAAATATTCTTATCGATCGAAAAATTGAAATATAAATTATAATTATGATATCGGCGCCAGGTTCGATCATTGTTAGTTTTTTTTTAACTAACTAATGAAATAACTAACAATGATCGAACCTGGCGCCGATATCATAATTATAATTTATATTACATTATGAGTTTTGTCCACCTAATTAGAAGATTGTAGATTGTAGATTGTAGATACACAACAAATCAAAAAAGGATTAATGGTTTTTCAAATACGTTATTTTATCTATTAATCTATTACATTTTACTATTATATTCCTAAATCTTGAGAAATTCTTTCTACATTAAAAAAGTGAAGGTCACCTTGAGTTTTTCAAATGGCACCATATGTTTTGAACATGAAAGGATTGTTGTTAACGTGGAGACCAATTTAACAATGTATTAACTCAATATTAAACACTAATAAAAATAAAATGATACAAAAAAATTATTTTAATGAAAAATTGCTTCTACGAGTAATGACAAAATTGAACGGGTACACCCTGTACATGTACATTTAACAATAACGTACAATAAATTATAAGTTTTACTAAATTATAATAAAGAAAACTATTTCAAGACGTTTTTTTATTAATATTTGTCAATGATACACCGAAATTAGATTCGTAAATCATGAAACTAAAAAGCTATTAAGAATAAGAAGCTTTGCGGCCACTGCGATAGGCAGTCCACAAAGGAAAGCATAATTCAAATCTAAAGAAATGATGTTCTCTTGTCGTCGCGTAATCTTCTCAGACGGCTTTCTTTCCTCGTTTAGTATTCTGTCACAGAAAGTATGCCTACATAACGAGTCTGCCAAGGTTGTTAAATAAAATATGACTACTGCATTTAATAAACAAATTATATCAGGTGTGTAGCAACATGCCAGTAAAATTAATCATAAATTTATAAATATGGGATTTCATCAATTTTTGTTGAATATATTATTTCCGTTGTCTTATGTTTTTTTTTTAAATTCAAAAGATTACATACACCGTGTAATTGGGCACACCTTTCGGGTATTGGATTGAGCCTTGTGAAAATTTCGTTATTTTTGCGATAGGAAGCACCGTTCACGAGATACAGCCATTTTTAATGACTAACTCGGCTGACCATCCCCACCACTTACGTTACGCTTTTTTTAAGGTGTATAATTTCAAAGAACATTATTTCAAACTTTGTTTTTACAAGTTTTCTAATTCGTACAAGAGTCAATGGTTAAATTCAATTTAAAAAGAAAAAAATTTTTTTTAAGTTTCAAGAAGTAAAATTTCAAACTTTGATCATTATTCCTCGGATGGTTTGTTATGATGGACCTATGTACGAAATTTCAAGCTTGTAGGTCAATGGGAAGTACCAAAAAGGTTTTGATGATCTGTCAGTGAGTCAGTCAGTGAGTCAGTGAGTCAGTGAGTCAGTCAGTCAGTGAGTCAGTCAGTCAGTCAGTCAGTCAGTCAGTCAGTCAGTGAGTCCGTGAGTCAGTCAGTGAGTCAGTGAGTCAGTCAATGAGTCAGTCAGTGAGTCAGTCAGTGAGTCAATGAGTCAGTCAGTGAGTCAGTCGGTGAGTCGGTGAGTTAGTCAGTGAGTCAGTGAGTCAGTCAGTGAGTCAGTCAGTCAGCCACTGATAAATTTACCGATTTCCGAGGTCCTGTATCTCGAAACCTACTAATGTTTTGAGATTAACGTTTTGTCAATGTTGAGACAGGACAGCATTTAACAAGTGTACGAAATTACATCCCCCAATCTGTCTCCAGTGTCGATTTGTAAGCCTCTAAAAAACAGCTAAGTTGTTTCGTGTAAAAGATGGCAGTGCGAGAACTTGGCTTGGTACACTGCCGTGCACCTAGAAAGTTAGATAAATGGGTCCCACATGAGCTCACTGAAAGAAACAAGATGTGTCGTCTGCAGATCAGTTCTTCATGACTTTTCCGACAGAATAATGAAGGCACATTAAACAGGATAATTACCTGTGATGAAAAATGGATTCTCTACGACAATCGACGACGTTCTGCACATACAGACGTATTGTACACATTTCATTTGAAAAAAAAGTGAAATCATAAATTTTGATAAACACTGTGAAGTAATTGATATAAGGTACGTAAAATTGGATGTTCAACAGCGTGTTCAACTGAGTAATGAGTCAATAGACGTGGTGTAATTTTGCTGCACGATAATGCACAGCCACATATTGCAAAAAAAAACAATAAAAAATTATGCAGAGTTGCAATGTGAGGTTCTTCATCACCATCCTTATTCGCCTGAATTGTCACCTCCTGATTACCATTTCTTTCAAGCACCTAAATGGTTTTTGGAATGGAAAAATATTCAAAGAAGAACGTGCTTTAAAAACTGCATTTAGTGTTAGCATGTACAGATATGTACATGCTGCTAATAATCTTATGTGGGGTTTCATAGCATAATATAAAAAAAAATCTATTGTCTCACGTTTATTAGATTCCTGATAAATTAATTTTATTAGATTTAGATTTCACATACTGAATATGTTTATGAATATTATTTACTCCTTATATTAAATCATTAAATGGTTTTGAAAATTGTATATTATATATAAAATTTGTTTTACAGACACAATTCAAATAAATCTTGAAAAAGATCCAAAAATCGATGATGATTATTCGACTAATTGCAAAATTGCTTTCTTCACCTAGATGCCTTTTTGAACGGAAAAATATTCAAAGAAGAACATGCTGTAAAAACTGCATTTGATAACATTATTGCCTCACGTGTATTAGATTCCTGATAAATTAATTTTATTAGATTTAGATTTCACATACTAAATATGTTTATGAATATTATTTTTTCCATATATACAATCATTAAATGGTTTTGAAAATTGTATATTATATGTAAAATTTGTTTTACAGACACGATTCAAATAAATTTTGAAAAAGCTCCAAACGTCGATGATGATTATTTGACTAATTGCAAAATTGCATTTTTTACATAAATGGCTTTTTGAATGGAAAAATATTCAAAGAAGAACATGCTTTAAAAACTGCAATTGGTAACTTTATTGCCTAACGTTTATTAGATTTCTAATAAATTATTTTTATTAGATTCAGATTTCATATACTGAATATGTTTATGAATATTATTTACTCCGTATATTAAATCATTAAATTGTTTTGAAAATTGTATATTATATATAAAATTTGTTTTACAGACACGATTCAAATAAATCTTGAAAAAGATCCAAACGTCGATGATGATTATTTAACTAATTGCAAAATTGCTTTTTTCACCTAGATGGCTTTTGGAATAGAAAAATATTCAACGAAGAACATGCTGTAAAAACTGCATTTTGTAACTTTATTGCCTCACGTGTATTAGATTTCTACCAGAAAGGCATTCAGCCACTTGTATCACGATGGAAGAAGTGTATTGATGTCGATGGAAATTATTTCGATTAATGAAACACGAATAAAGCTAGTAAAACTAAAGTTTATGTTAAAGATTCAACACGGCCATTTCATTCGCAACAACCTAATAGAATAAGAAATAGAAAGAATAAGAAAATAATTTTTTCTCATGACTTTCAACGTCTTTGACATTTAACAAACCTCGTAGTGCTAAAGTTATGAATACGCGTATAAACTCCAATCTTAAACTTTCTTTGCCAGCCACTGTGTACTCGGAAGTAGGACAATGACGTACACGTAATCGTTTAATACTCCGAAATGTTACGCGAAGAACCCGGTGAAATAAGGAAGACCATTTTCAGGGTCATTCAGAGGGAAATTATCTGGCTGTTACTGCTCTCTTTTTAATCTTCGGGCTAGGACCGTGGCGTCATTACAGTTTCTGTACGACGTGGCAGAGATTCCCGTTCGCGGCCGCGTTGCGAGCATTCTCAGCTCCGGAGTTAGCATAACAGTTGCGTTGCGTAGTTTCATCTAGCTGTCAGGGCAGTGATTAACATAACAAACGCATAATAACGCGATGGGTCACGTGCTTCTGTCCGGTAGGATCAAATGGCTTCCGGCGCGGCGGCGCATATGCTAAGAAATTGTTGCGAGTTCGCCGAGCCGGCAAAGGCGTCAAATGAACAAAATTTCACGGGAACAAATTTCTAAAGAAATAAGAATACCGCGGCGCGCGCCCGCGTCTGAATGGAAAATGTAGCCGGATTCCATTACTACAACTTTCCACGCGTAAAGTTAACTTCATTCTAAGTTGCTCGTTTTCATGTTCCAAGCCCTTTTGTATAATCATGTTCGCTGGCAGCAATATGGTTGTCCTTTGTGCAAAGTGCAGTAAAGAAAGACGGGTTTCATAGTCGTCTGCATAAAGTATCCTGCGACTCCTGCAGTCTTTAAGAGTTTCTCGCGATGTGTGATTAATGCAGTAGAGTGGACTCAACATCCTTCAGGTAGCGACAAATTTTTCTCAAATAATTCATAGTGGCGTCGCTTAAACGGAAATACTGTTTTCTTTTTAAAATTAAATTATGAAACCCCACATGGGTTATTAGCAGCCTGCACGTGGCTGTGCATGCTAATATTACGAAGATAATTTATAATCAAGGATTGACAACGTAATAAACATTTTCGAATACAACACTGAAGGTACAAACAATGAGAATTACGAAATTTATGTACAGGGTGTCACAGAACTCCTGCAAATCCTGGAAATAGGAGGTTCCTGAGATCATTCGAAGCGACATTTTCCTCTGCAAAAATGGCGCCGCGGCTTTGTTTAGGAATTATCAACGAAAAACACGGACTAATTAGAGCACGACTACTGCGGACTAATTCTGGCTCGGCCTATTGTAGTTGCATATTCTGTCCGTGACCTTGAATGACCTTGAGTAATTATAGTCACTGAATTCCTAATGAAACGGACTATCATTGTTAGTATTTAAAGAATGGTTGCTGCCATAAACATTAGAGATATTTATTAACGATAAGTGATTACATAAATAATAAAAGAAAAGATAAGGACAAAAAGTCGTTTCCCGCAAACACTGTTTTTACTTGTTTTTCTAGTAATATTCTAGTAATATCCATGGGTACCGAACCCCGTTAAGGGGGTGCCAGACCCTCTGATCTAGGTATTTATCAGTGTAACCAACCTCCATGCTGAAAAACAGTTTGGCAAAAGTGATGAACATACATTTGTATCAATCTAACATCATGTATCAATCTTTATATTTTTGTTGTTACGAATCTATGCTGATAGTTCTGCTGTCTAAGCGCCATCTCGTTTGAGTAGCTGAACTAAAATTGGTCCCAGACTTGCTCTAGACTCTCCTTTCATGAACGGAATCTGGGGGAAACTTAATGAAACCACGGGAGCACAACTCACGTCATCATGCAATTATATTTTGAGCTGAGTGAGGGCTCATTCTAAAGAGGAAGGTTCGTCGCAAGTTGCTCAGCTCATGATTCAAGTCGAAAAAATCATTTTGTATTAGAAAAATACATTAGAATCTGCGGAATTTTTCTTCATTTTTCCCCCTACTTTGGACACTCATATTATTACATATAAACATAATCTAACTTACAATAAGTCATGAGCTGCGATCAACCTTTCTCTGTCAAAAGAACCTTTATGCAGCTCAAAATATGCTCATATGAGGACAAAAAAATGGTTTCCCGCAAACACTGATTTCATCAACAACACAGTGTTTGCGGGAAACCATTTTTTGTCCTCGTATGAGCATATTTTGAGCTGCATAAAGGTTCTTTTGACAGAGGAAGGTTGATCGTAGGTCGCTCAGCTTATGACTTTAGTCGAAAAAACCGTTTTGTACTAGAAAAATACATTAGAATCTGGGGAATTTTTCTTCATTTTTCCCCCTACTTTGGACGCTCATATTACTAGATATAAACATAATCTAGCAAAATCATGAGCTGAACGACTTGCGATCAACCTTCCTCTGTCAAAAGAACCTTTATGCAGCTCAAAATATGCTCATATGAGGACAAAAAATTTGATTTCCCGCAAACACTGATTTCATCAACAACACAGTTTTTGGGGGAAACCATTTTTTGCCTTTATATGAGCATATTTTGAGCTGCATAAAGGTTCTTTTGACAGAGGAAGGTTGATCATAGATCGCTCAGCTCATGATTCAAGTAAAAAAAATCATTTTGTATTATAAAAATACATTAGAATCTGCGGAATTTTTCTTCATTTTACTCCTACTTTGAACGCTCATATTATTAGACATAAACATAATCTAACTAAATCATGAGCTGAGCGATCTGCGATCAACTATCCTCTTTAGAATGAGCCCTCACACAGCTCGTAACATGCTTGTACAAAAACAAAAAATGGTTTTCCGTAAACACGGTTTTCACTTGTTTTTCTAGTAATATTCTAGTAATATTCTAGTCATATCCATGGGTACCGTAACCCCTTAAATATTCATTAACTGCACAGGTCAATCTAGTTCCTTAACATCGCGCATCTATCGACGACAAAGTTCGGGCTCGACTATTAGAAGGCAGTGGGCAAAGAATGACGCGATTCCGTTGCCGACCTAAATATCACGAATCAGGCGACCGAAGATGGTAACTTTCGGCGGAAGGTAGCTCCGAATCTGGGAATGAAAGCGGGTCTGAGAAATGTGCATACGCGCCCGCTGTCTTTCAAGATGCGAGTTGTCGCAAGTTTCAAAATTGCTTGCCGGGGAGTGCGCGTTGAATAATCGCGGCGCTTCGAGATGCGTTTAGCCTGCTAGCTATCATTACGTTAACTGGGCGTGAATTAGCCGAAATGTAATGCGTGTACGTGCGCCGCCGTCTCGGCAAATGCGTCCTCGTTTCCGAACAAAAGAACTTCCGGTTCTCGCATTCGTGTCCTAATTGTGAGCCCTTATCGAAAATAACGTTGCCTCACTTCCCGGTCTAAATAGCTACGGTGTTTTTGGCTCGCTGAACTTCGTTTTATCGACGATACGATCGATAATAGATTCCACCTGATAAGAATACAGGGTGTCCCACCCGATTTCGGCATCTTGATTTTCAAGCGGAGGCTTGAATGGTACCGAGTGGAGCATATTCTAATGTTCTTTATAATTTGTCAGTTAAATTGTAATTTTATGTATACAGGGTGAGTCTGCAGAAACAGAACATTAATCTGCATAATCTGAAGTAAGCGTTAATCTGATGTTAGTAGCTTTTTTGTAGGTGGACGCGTAAAGGACATATGAAGGTCAACTTCATTTTTTTAAATGTAATGAGGTATTTTTTAATACATCAATCGATGCAGCTGGACATTCGTTATAAAAATGTACTAACCTATGTATTTTGGAAAGTTAGTAGTTGAGGAGATATTTTAATTTAAATTGTTTAAATTATTAAGGCATCATTGCTACTGCACTGAGACGTTAGATCTGTTTAGTTTGGTTTGGAACACAGCTAAGATTATCTGCGTTTACACAAATCGAATGATAATTTCTGGGCAACATCCGATTGTTGATTCAGTTATACCCCTCACTGTAAATTTGTTGGCCACCATCAATTCGCAAAGCGATTCTAAACTTTCGACCACCAACGTATATTATTTCTAGCATGAGAGCTACCTCAAGGTCGACCGCAATCACATTCGAGTTCGTAACCAATACTGAAATTGAAATTGCACGATCTTCTACAGCCGGTTACTCTGAAATACATTCCATTCTCAAGAGCATAATTTGTTGCAGTTTACACCCAACACTAACCGTGCCACGACCAGCCAAATAAACGGTTTCACATTCTTTATTTTCTAATTGTTGATATCATAAAGACGCTTCAATTAGAAATTATTCAATAAATATCTGCGTTCCAGCACGTATTATAATTAAAATTGTGAAAATCTAAAGCCTCGATCTAAGAAAACAGAAACTGTAGGATCTACGAAAAACGAATATCCTCTCTATCGCGGGGTATACCTCGTTAATCCAATTAAAAAACTTCTGCATTTTTTATTACTTTTTTATGGGACTTTGACTAACTTATTCATGGCATTTTTCTGATTAAAATAACACTAAACACGATATAATTTAAACTTTATTTACCTGTTTATAAATACGGGCGTGATAGGCGAGGTCATAAAGAAATAGTAGAACTACAGGATCTTAGAAATAGTACGGACCCATAGGTTTTTCTTAGATCAAGATCTTGACTGTATATGTAACGTGTCTATCGACATTATTTAAAAACATTATAAATATGAAGTGAAACATAGTCCAATGAAAAAGATGAACCTTTAATCAATTCTGCAAAAATCATCATAGCATTTGACCCGACTATCGTGTATCAATATAATTATTTCAAATGTAACCGAATGATACTTTGATGTAGTATTTTAGGACATTTCGCAATCGCATCAGTAATGAATGAATTCGAGAAATCAAAGGCATAGCAAGTCGATAAAGTTCTTTTTCGCGAGTCTACTATTGCAATTACTCCATGCAAAATAGACCATGTTAATTTACATGCATCACTGATTCGTGTAGAAATTGCTAATGATCCAAACGTAATGACGAAATTTAAAGTCTCAATTATATTATTCGACAGTCCAGCTTGTAATTTGCAGTGCACGAAGTCAATTAGTCAACTGCGGGAACATAAAATTCAGTTACTATTAAGTGTAGAAGCGTTGATTACTGAAACAGAGATTACTGCATGTTCGCTTATTCGTTCCCAAAAATTTTGGTATATTTATATGTTGTAATAATATAATATTATATTATTGTATTATATTAACATTAATATTAATTAATCTGAACAAAATCCAATTTCAGATAGTGAAAATATAAGGAAAAATTAAACACTATAATATTAGGATGTAAAGAAGGAAATTCAGGATTTTTATTCCTTTGTTTTAATTGCAATTTTATACCAATCAATATCTATTGTAATTAAGTGACTTGTATGTCACATTAAAGCTTGTTTTACGCTTTATTTAATTATTTTTGATATTTGATTATTTCAATTTTTATTAAATTGTTTGGCTTTTATGTCAGGACGTGAAAACGCGATTTTCGCATTATTTTTATATGCACAGTGCAGCGCTGATATCAAAAGTTTCGCGCTGGCAACTAAAGCTAATTAATTTCATAAAAATTTGGATGTATTTAAATATCAAAAGCATCATTACACAGAACGTGAAACGAGCTTTAAAATGACATATAGCTAATTAAATTAAGGTAAATTTTTTATTGATATGAAATAGCAATTAAAGCAAAGGAAGAAAAATCCTGCAGTTCTTTATGTATAACCAAATATTATTTTCAACCTACTAAACATAATAGGGAAGGAAGTAAATTTCCATTTCACTCCATTTTGTTGGAATTTAAGTAAGAAATCTCGATCTTACATAAAGGTCCTGGTAATCTAAGAAGTCTATTAATTACTATCAGCAAAAATATATATAATATAAAAAACTTTTTAAAAAGCAGGCTTATATTAAAATACACTAAAAAGGAGAAAATAATTCTGTTAGTCATTAGTGACAATAAATAAATTACGCCAGTATAGTCCAGCGTTCCACGCTTTTATTTATAGTCACTAATGTCTGAAAAAATTATTTTCTCCTTTTTAATGCATTTTAATATAAGCGTAGTTTTGAAAAAGATTTTTTATTTTCTATTTGTTAGTCTTGTTTAAATGGAACGCAAGATATAGTCATACTGTTATGAAATAGTAAGATATACAGGGCGTCTCAAAATTCCTTCAATATCCTGAGATTATCTGACGCAACATTTTAGAAGATATAATTGGTCCGTGATTTTCATCAATACCTCCATATCAAAACTGTGAACGCCATTATTGCAAAGGAAAATGTTGCTATGAATGATCTCAGGAACCTTCAATTTTCGGATGTTGAAGGAATTTTGAAACGGCCTGTAGAAACGCAAGATAGAATGAGAGGATGACTCCGAGAGACGACGTCTCTTGATAGAGTCCTACATGGTTTTGGCCGTGCATGCGCGAAAAAAGGACATTCAATGGGAACACTAACTGAGCTCCTTCAGTGCGAAGTGGGTCAGTGGAGAAGGGATTAGTCGGAGTGGGAGCGCGAGTGGAGTAGGGAGCACTGTTGCGCGGAGTGGGAGTCACTGAACGCGATGATGTACTACCGAGCATATCTAGTAAGGCCTGGGTTCAATTCCCGCTGAGATACTACATTTTTTATTTCCTAAACGCACAGTTTTTTTCTTTAAATTTCTGTTTTAATATTGCATTGTCATCCTGTTCTAAGCTATGTTTAAAATTCCAAGTCTTTAGCTCATCGAGAGTGGTTTAAAATTCAATTACAGGATTTGACGCATACAAAAACATCGACACGACAAGCTAATATAAGCGTGGTAGAAAACTGTGACGTGTACATTTCCCGGAAGTGGGATAGTTGGCGATTACACATTAGAGGGATTTTCTTATAAATGTCTTTATTATGTAAACACCCATTCGTGAGCATCTTTTTCAATAAAGACATTTTTTGAAAATGTCTCTAGATCTAATAATTTTCTGCCATGGTACTCTAATCATTTTTCAATGGGAACACTACCTGAGCTCCTTCAGTGCGAAGTGGGTCAGTGGAGAAGGGATTAGTCGGAGTGGGAGCGCGAGTGGAGTAGGGAGTACTGTCGCGCGGAGTGGGAGTTACTGAACGCGGTGATGTACTACCGAGCATATCTAGTAAGGCCTGGGTTCGATTCCCGCTGAGATACTACATGTTTTATTTCCTAAACGCACAGTTTTTTTCTTCAAATTTCTTTTTAATATTGCATTGTCATCCTGTTTTCAGCTATGTTTAAAATTCCAAGTCTCTAGCTCATCGAGAAGTGGTTTAAAATTCAATTACAGGATTTGACGCATACAAAAACATCGACACGACAAGCTAATACAGGGTGGGGCATTTTAAACAGGTCACCTGAATAACGCGGCTGCTATTGGTGTTAGGAAGAAATGCATCAGATGGAACTTGTATGGTATCGAGGGGCATTATTCTGATGTTAGTAGCTTTTTTGTAGGTGGATGCGCAAAGGACATATGAAGGTCAACTTCATTTTTCTAAATAGAATGAGGAATTTTTTAATACGTCAATCAATGCAGCTGGACATTCATAATAAAAAAGTATTAACCTATGTATGTCGAAAAGTTAATCGTTCAGAAGATATTTCAATATAAAAAACATAAAATACCATTACTGTCGTACTACACTAGTAAATAAACGCTAACGTCTTAGTACGGCAGTAATGATATTTTTATATTTTTTACATTAAAATATCTACTGAACGACTAACTTTTCGACATACATAGGTTAGTACATTTTTATAACAAATATCCACCTGCATCGATTGACGTATTAAAAAATACCTCATTCCATTAAAAAAAATGAAGTTGACCTTCATATGTCCTTTGCGCGTCCGCCTTCAAAAAAGCTACTAACATCAGAATAATGCCTCCTCGATACCATACAAGTTCGACCTGATAGGGTAACTGCACCAGTGAATGAACGGGCACCAGTAAATGAACGCTTTTGTATATTTCAACAAATTTTAACCCGGACGGCATACTAGCGATAAAATTGTGATTAAAGAGTTAAATAAATAGGAGAATATTGTTTAGTAATTTTGTTCATTGATTGGACTAGCATTATTCAATTACTAGAATGTAGTGTTCATTGACTGGTATTTTTCATATTTTTGATTTAACGTTTAATAAAGAAGAATAATAATAATTTCATTGTATTTGTGTTCATTTATTTTTGACAAATGAAGTATAGGGAGCTATTTGGCATATATGAGATTCCTTTAATTCACATAGTTTTTTGTTAAATAAAATATTTTCCTGAACAATTTCTTAAATGTTCATTCACTGGTGCAGTTACCCTACATTTCTTCCTAACACCAATAGCAGCCACGTTATTCAGGTGACCTGTTTAAAATGTCCCACCCTGTATAAGCGTGGTAGAAAACTGCAACGTGTACATTTCCCGGAAGTGGGATAGTTCGCGATTACACATTAGAGGGGGAATTCTCGGGATTTTCTTATTGTTCGCTTGACGCCTTGAGGTGCAGCTGCAGCTGCAACACCGTTTCCGGTTCTCCCATCGACGTCACCATACGTTTGCTCACCTGTTCACACAGCGTGCACACATATGCCCACCGTGCAGCCATCGAAATTACTGTATCACATAACACGCGGGTGCAGTTCACCTGGTTCTTTCGCCTGTCCCACTCCGTTAGCGCAAATTAATTTACTGCCGGCGCTGTTGAAGCCGTGCGCGCGAACCGCCCTATTTTTTCCCCCCGCGCGTAACTTGCCCTCACTTGTCGTCAATTTCCACGGCTGCTCACGGCCGGATTAAACACACAGAGCGACGCTGAAAGTGCTCACAGGTGCGAGAAATCTTCAGAAGACGGTCGTCAAACTGAACGGGGGGGAAGTAATTTGAATTTAGCGAACGGGTAACGTTTGAAGTGCTTTGATTCGTCATATTGTTGCCCTCCAGCTGCTTGTCTATAAAGTGTTGCGCTCATAAATTTCTCTTCCTGTCGGCTGCCTATGCGTTTTTAATTACAGTGAAACGCTCCTTTACTGTCCGGGTTCGTGGACACGATCACTGTTCAGTGCCTACCCATTCCACTGCATGCCAACGTCACACCGCACAGTGGTCCAAATTGGAAAATCGTGACCCATTTGGCCAAAAATCAACTTTTAGATATCGATCTCCACTTAACGAATTCTTGTTCTTAAATGTCAATAGTTACGTGTTTCTCGATCGTAAATTTTAATATAATATTTTAATAAACTTGTTAAGTATGTTTCTTTAAAATATTATTTACAGTTTCATGAATTTTGTGAAATACCCAATATTTGTTTGCTTATATTTACTTATTTTATATATATTTTCAGACGCAATTGCTCTTGAAAATGATCCACGACTGGATCGAAACGTTGAGTTAAATTTAATTATTGCTAATTTGCTTAGTTATTATTTTTATTGTTGATCGAAACTGTGCGCCGAGAACATATATTTGATTCATCTTAAATGTCAATGTATCTAAAAAATAAGATATTAATGAAATGAAATAAAAAGTTTCAGAGAAAACGAATCTCGAAGTCGAGCACCCTAGAAATGATTTTTTTCTCCAATTAAATTGCCTTTCTTCTTCTAAGAACCTCGGCGATTCCATTTAATATTTTAATTGGAGGTTTATTTCTCGATACAAAGCATTCTTCGACGGTGAGAATTCATACCTTAAATTAATAATTACTGTATAGAATAGATTAATAAAGTAGAACTGAAAAAATTATGAAAAATTCTTATGGTTGTCTTTTAACTGGTAGTGGATATTTTTCAAGTTCAGCAGAGTACAAAATTCTACCATATCAGAGAATTTTCAGCATTCCTTCCCCTACAGCATTTTACATTTTGGACGTTCAAAAAAGTTCTTATTAAGTTATTGTATCATTTTGCTTGTTTACAGTTTTATTAGGTTTTTATTTTGTTTATTCGTTTAAAGTTTAGTGATTTAGTTATAGATAGTGTTATAGTTTGTTATATTTATAGTTCTCGTTATAGTATTCTTTTTTATAGTTTTCTTTTAGTATAGAACTTAATTAAGTTACATTGTGTCGTGCATTGCTGTAACATTTTATTTTTCTTCTGTTTGATAAGTACGACAATACTTAAATATTTATTTCACGAGTTATTTTCTATATATAACATTTTCTGCATACAGGGTGGTCCACGCTATTGTTTCAAGTCGTAACTCCGTTATAATTGCATTTACGAAAAAATGCCAAAGGAGAAAGGTAAATGGTTCGAAGAGCACTACATGTGTAGGCTCGTAAATTTATTTTAGATGCAGCAGTGCATGTGCAATTAACAATTGCATCATTTTTTTTTTAAATAGAAATGCATATTCTTTTTTTACACAGATCGATTTTTCTGTTCATTCTACGTAAAAATTGATTAGGGTACCATGGCAGAAAATTATTAAATCTAGAGACATTTTCAAAAAATGACTTTATTGAAGAATAATAAATGTCTTCATGTAAACACCCTTTCGTGAGCATCTTCTTCAGTAAAGACATTTTTTGAAAATGTCTCTAGATCTAATAATTTTCTGCCATGGTACTCTAATCATTTTTCAATGGGGGTTCTCGGGTAGAGATTTATCACGAGAATTTATTGTAACATTCAATCGTTGTAGGATCTCCAGAGGTTCAAGATCTTAACCATATCATTTGGCAATGTACTTTGTTGGAATCACAAAGAGTTGACCTCATGAAAAAATTAAGGAAGCTCAATTTGTTTCCACCTTTAAATATCAGATCGTTGCTTTGTGAACCGAATATTGAGGCATGTTGTTTCCTTTTCAAGTTTTTCAAGCAATGTAATTTAAAGATTTAAAGTTATGTACTTAATGTGTTATATACTTAACGTGTTCTACTGTACCTACATTACTAATATTTAAATGTAAGATGTATATTACTAATGTATAGCTTTATAACCCCCTATGGGGAGTACAATTAAGCTTTGAATAAAAAAATAAAACACTAACTGAGCTCCTTCAGTGCGAAGTGGGTCAGTGGAGAAGGGATTAGTCGGAGTGGGAACGCGAGTGGAGTAGGGAGCACTGTCGCCCGGAGTGGGAATCACTGAACGCGGTGATGTACTACCGAGCATATTTAGTAAGGCCTGGGTTCGATTCCCGCTGAGATACTACATTTTTTATTTCCTAAACGCACAGTTTTTTTCTTTAAATTTCTTTTGTAATATTGCATTGTCATCCTGTTCTCAGCTATGTTTAAAATTCCAAGTCTCTAGCTCATCGAGAAGTGGTTTAAAATTCAATTACAAGATTTGACGCATACAACATCGACACGGCAAGCTAATATAAGCGTGGTAGAAAACTGTGACGTGTACATTTCCCGGAAGTGGTATAGTTGGCGATTACACATTAGAGGGATTTTCTTATAAATGTCTTTATGTAAACACCCTTTCGTGAGCATTTTCTTCAATAAAGACATTTTTTAAAAATGTCTCTAGATCTAATAATTTTCTGCCATGGTACCCTAATCATTTCTTACGTAGAATGAACAGAATCGATCTGTGTAAACAATAATATGCATTTATATTTAAAGAAATGATGCAATTGTTAATTGCACATGCACCGCTGCATCTAAAAAAATGTTAAGGCCTACAGATGTTCTCTTAATCAGCTGTGTTCTTCGAACTATTTATGTTTCCCCTTTTTTCGTAAATGCAATAATAACGGAGTTATGATTTGAAACAATAGCGTGGATAATGAATGTGTGTTAAACAATTGCTACCAGTGTTGTTGAATACGTGCGTGTGCTTGTAAAATGGCGGTTTCTGTTGAACACGCGACACGGTGCTCTTTAACGTGGTGAAACTCGGAACCGATGTTATGTATCAAAGCAACCAAGTCAATCATTCAATTCATTGGTACTTGTACAGACGAAGGAGCGTTTATTGCACATTCTATCGAGCGTCGCTTGTTCGGTAACGGGGGCATCGTGTCAACGACAGATTACACGAGCTCGTGGTGGACGTTTCGTAATTATAATTAAGCGGTAACCAATCGTTATCGCGTTCTTCGACCGATTGCTTTGCAGCGTGAAGTAGCAAAATGCATCGAACACCGTGCCGCCGGTTTAATTAATAACATCGCGTAGTAGACTAGGAATTTAGTTGAATTTATGCGGGAAATTCACCGCGGTGAAATACTGCCCGTTTTAGCCTCCTCTAGAATAGAACGCAATGTCGCCCGGATAGTTATAAATTATAAGCACTACCTCTCTAATTAACAGTTAGCATGAACAACGATGTGTGACGCGTTCGACTTTGGTTGCTCGCAAACAAATTCAATAGTCATTGTGGAAACAACAACAACACGTAGGGTAGGCGTTCGAAACAATACTCTATTTTTGGGGCGGTCGAAATTCTGTCTCCAGTCTCATTAATTATTTTATATTAGTTAATTAGCGCGTGTTAAATGATTTCATCTTGTCTTCGCGTGCTTCGTCACTAAGTGGGACGGGAAGAGCGGGGATGGGTCGATTTTGATTTGGAAGACAAGGAACACGCAAATATTTCAATTCAATCTTTTCAATACACATTTCTTACTTTATCTTTCTTTTTTGCAGATATACCCAGCCAGCACACAGTGGTCCAGAAGCCCGGTTTTTGTGGCCAAAATTCAATTTTTCAAGGTTAATAGATTAAAAAGTTTTTTTTGCTATAAACTGATAACTCTTCAAAGCTCCTAAATCCAAAATATTATTGATTTTAGGTAATTGTATAATAAGATACAGCGTTCTAAAAACAAAATCATAAAATTGAACATTCTATTAAACGTTTTAAATACCACTTATAGGACATCAGAAAACAAGTTATAATTATGATTTTTTATATGTTACTAGATGTACTTTAAGTTCTAAATGCTATCATAAACATTTTTTAATCCATAAACAAATATTCCAAGTTTGTATTAATAACAATTTAAGCTTTAAGAAGGGTTTTAAAAATATGCTTAAAGGTGCTAAACTTTAGACTTATTTTTTACGAAAGTTTAAACATTTGTTAAAAAGAATATGCAATGTTTAGCTGCTCCCTCTTGCAAGTTTTAACTGTGTATTAATTTTGATAAAGGCGTCCGAGGTATTTTTTTTCTGTAGATTATACTAATTTAAAAAACATGGCATTAAGTATCTCAATGATATTGTTCTATGAAAATGATGAAAAACATTGATTTACAATATTTTTTAATCGGGCCAGGAAATACCGCCCTCTAGATCGCCATAATAACCCTGCCATAAAAAATTTTTAATGTCAGATTCGTTATCAGCGACTCCAAAAACTCCTAATTACCAACTTTCAGAAAATTATGACATTTTGAATTTTGGCCACAAAAACCGGGCTTCTGGACCACTGTGCAGCAGTGGAAATTACTTTGAACGATGAACAATGTACCATTGATCTAAAACTGATTTCTATCTTAAAACATAGTTTTATGTCTAAGAAAACATTGTGTAAAATTGCAAATGTCTACCCCCATCGATAAGGGTGATATTGGGGTAAATTCCACCGCACTTGAATGCAATTTACTACAAAACGAGAAAAGATATTCACATGGGATATTATTTATAGTTGAAAATAATGAATTAATTTTTTGGGAATTTTTTAAAGTATGTTCCCCTGGGTTGACACCTACCAAAAAATTATAAAATATTGCTATGATACTTACCTACTTTGTAAAAAAATCTCAAAAGTGTCCATTTGGTGGAACAGTGTCAAAAAAATAAAGTTTGCCAGCGAACGCTTGGTCTGATCAGTATCGGCGCAGCGACCTAATCCCCTTGCGGTGACTAGTAATGGGAACGAACGGGAAGTCGGCGCGAGTACGGAAAAGCTGATACATGTAAAAATGCGACTAAATCGTCTAATATATGATTACAGTTGGAAATCTAAACAATTATATTTTAGGAAATAGCTTACATTGAAGAAGAAAAATGCGTGTAAAGCTAGTTCGTTGCTGTCAAGTAACAGAAAGAAGAAGCTTCTCACAAATATGTTGTATGGTCACGGTGTTAGAGGTTCTGCTCGATGCTACGAAGGACTCGAGTTGGAATCCTTCTCAACTCAACTTTCTTTTCTTGTTTTTTTCTTTTTTTTATATGCATTTATAAACTAAACGAATTTTATTGTTTGCACTTCAATATTATTATAAAATATTGAAAATATTATTAAAATATTGCTATATATTATACGATTTAGTCGCATTTTTACATGTATCAGCTTTTCCGTACACACCGCTGACTTCCTGTTCGTTCCCATTACTAGTCACTGCAAGGGGATTCGGTCGCTGCGCCGATACTGGTCAGACCAAGCGTTCGCCGGCATAATTTATTTTTTTTGACACTGTTCCACCAAATGGACACTTCTGAGATTTTTTTACAAAGTAGGTTAGTATCATAGCAATATTTTATAATTTTTTGGTAGGTGTCATCCCAGGGTAAGATAATTAAAAAAATTCCTAAATAATTAATTAATTATTTTCAACTATAAATAATTAGCAAAAAATTTTGGAAAAAATCTGGAATGTAGTGTATATCTATATCTTTTGCTTGCCGTTTATCCCATGTCATTCATTGCCATTTATTCAATATCACCCTCATCGATGGGGGTAGACATTTGAAATTTTACACAATGTTTTTTTAGACATAAAACTATGTTTTAAGACAGAAATCAGGAAAATCGGAGCGGGGGTCGCTGGTCCATGCTTATCCTGCTATACCCTTTAAAAAACGAGAAGTGTGTCCGAGATTCATAGGGTCCATAGATTAATATAACGCCCGGTGATTCGAGCATCGTTCGCGGCCCATTGCTTCCGATACCCGGCGAGAAATTATTGCGGAAGCGGGTCATTTAATCCGGTCGATGTCAGGACAACGTTTCGCTATTTAGTAAATCGGAGTTGAGAAGTTTGAATCGGCAGCCGCCGTGGGAGGAAGTTAGGGGCGGCACAGTGCTGCGTTGGGTGGGGGTAGTTCCTCGAGGAGAATTTCGATAGCGCGTCTTCGCTGGCAACATTGCTCCCTCCTGTCGAGTATGCTCGAATCTCGAATCCGCGCGTCAGATCCTGGAACCGTCGAGGACCGCCCGATAATATTGCAGTTCTGTGAATTTCTGTTCGCCGCGCGGCGCGGCGTCGCGTCGCGTCGTCCCTGGCGTGGACTCGCCACGGGAGACGTTGAGTTTAAGGTGACAATTTCTCTCTCGCGGAATTCACGCTTCCTACGCTTCGGCAACTTCCCGATGTTTCCTTGATAATTGTTTGAAAGAAGTTCCCGCCGGCGGCGTCGCGCGAAATGACAGTGGGAATTTCCTTGTAAATTAGCGTTCACGGTTCAGCTGAATTCGGATTCGCGATTTCGGTATCTTTGGTTTGGCTTCGCTACCTCGTTGCTTCCCGCAAAATGAGGACATCGGTATATATGTACCACTGCTTTAAACAATGATTTGTTAAATAAGGGAAATACAATTTTACTTTTTATTGTTAGGTTGTTGCACATGAAATGGCTGTTTGGAATCTTTAACGTAAACTTTAATTTTACCAGCTTTATTCGTGTTCCATTAATCGAAATAATTTCCATCGACATCAATACACTTCTTCCATCGTGATACAAGTGGCTGAATGCCTTTCTGGTAGAAATATAATACACGTGAGGCATTAATGTTATCAAATGCAGTTTTTAAAGCATGTTCTTCTTTTAATATTTTTCCATTCAAAAAACCATCTAGGTGAAAAAAGCTATTTTGCAATTAGTCAAATAATCATCATCAACGTTTAGATCTTTTTCAAGATTTATTTCAATCGAGTCAAAATGTTGTAAAACAAATTTTATATATAATATGCAATTATCAAAACTATTTAATGATTGAATGTAAGGAGGAAATAATATTCATAAACATATTCAGTATTTGAAGTCTAAGTCTAATGAACATAATTTATTAGAAATCTAATACTTAGGTGATTTGAGGTGAATATTTAGGTGAAAAAAGCAATTTTGCAATTAGTCAAATAATCATCATCGACGTTTCGATCCTAATTTGGATCTTTTTCAAGATTTATTTCAGTCGAGTCTGTAAAACAAATTTTATATATAATATACAATTTTCAAAACTATTTAATGATTGAATGTAAGGAGGAAATAATATTCATAAACATATTCAGTATTTGAAGTCTAAGTCTAATAAACATAATTTATTAGAAATCTAATAAACGTGAGGCAATAAAGTTAGCAAATGCAAATTTTACAGCACGTTCTACTTTGAATTAATAATTATTATAATTATTAATTATAATTTTTCCGAATTTTAAGTTTTCCATGAAAACGGTTCAAACCGGTTTCGAATTTTTACAGATAAAACTAAGACATATTTACAATTTAAGATATGTTTTTTTATTTTTTTATTTACAATGAGTATTATTATGTTTTTATTTATAATAAGTATATATACATAAAATTCTTATAATGAAGAATTAACATAATGATACCCTTAAAAAACTACAGAAATTAACAAATTTTTTATATTTATGTAACTTATTACTTTACTTCTTTCTTTGTTAAATAAAATAGGACTTCAAAAAGCATAGTCGTGTCCTTATTTTGGACACAAAATTACCAGAAATGGAAAAAAGCATTAAATAATAAATATAAATTTTTGTCCTTCTATTTGTAGCCTCTAAGACCAAAAACTCCTTTAATATTTGATGACTGAACGAAGTCACTTCTTCAAGTTCTTCCAGATATTCATTTACTGCTATCATTGCATTTTTCATCATGGATATGTCTTGATTTCCTTCTTCGTCACTATTTTTAACATCGCAGTCATCTTCTGTAGAATAATCTTGATAATATCTGTCGGGGTAACTCAATGATGTCAGTTTTTGTAACTAATGGAAGAAGTTTGCTAGTGTTGTGTATAAATTTTAAACCAGATTTTTTTACTGAACAATCCGGTTTTCGAATTTCATTACTTTCTTTTAAAAACCGACAAACCCTAATTGTAGTACATTCTGGTACATTCTAGTATATTTTTGTACATTCTACTACATTCTGGTACATTCTAGTATATTTTTATACATTCTACTACATTCTGGTACATTCTAGTATATTTTTGTATATTCTAGTACATTTTGGTTTCTTCTAGTATATTTTTGTACATTCTAGTACATTCTGGTACATTCTAGTATATTTTTGTACATTCTAGTACATTTAGGTTTATTCTAGTATATTTTTGTACATTCTAGTACATTCTGGTACATTCTAGTATATTTTTGTACATTCTACTACATTCTGGTACATTCTAGTATATTTTTGTTTATTCTAGTACATTCTGGTTCATTCTAGTATATTTTTGTACATTCTAGTACATTCCTGTATATTCTAGTTCACTATAGTACATTCTAGTACATTCTGGTACATTCTAGTATATTTTTGTACATTCTAGAACATTCTGGTACATTCTAGTATATTTTTGTACATTCTAGTACATGCTGGTTTATTCTAGTATATTTTTGTACATTCTAGTACATTCTGGTACATTCTAGTATATTTTTGTACATTCTAGTACATTCCTAAATATTCTAGTTTACTATAGTACATTCTGGTATATTACAGTATATTCCAGTACATGCTAGAACATTCTCATATAAGTAGATTATGTTGCAGATTTCGAATACGAGAAATTAATGAAAATGACGTTATAAGAACTCTCTGGACCTGGACACATTTTAATAACCACGTAATATGACAAAAAGGAGTCACCCGTACCGTGAATTTATTTATCGAATTCTGACACAATTCAACAGCTGTGTACGTGCACGCGCCTGAAACAAAACATTCTACACCGGTCATGCAACGTGATGTTTACGCAACCTCCACTTTTATGAAATATATTCAAACTTCGACATTGAATCGCAATCTCTTTATGAAGAGTTTCAATGGATACGAATTTTATTGTATTTCTCGTTTCATTGTGTACCGTGCACGCCGAAACAATAATCTGTTGAAAGAATAACTTAAAAATTGATCGAAATGTTGAATTTTATTGTCCGGTTCGTTCGTATTTTTCCTAATTACACGACGAAAAATATAAAGCCCGAAAACCGTAAACACCGCGTGTCCGTGGGCGAGGGGAGAATATCGTAGATAAACATTTTTAGCCAGAAGTGACTATGTTCCGTGCATGTGTTGGGAAATAATCCCTAGCATATCTTACGTCAGTTTAGGCAACACATATTTGGCAAGATTTCTCGGGGGATACTAGCGCGCAGGAAATGAAGCTTCAACGTTTTCCTTGTGCTGGAAATTGCAAGTATGCAATCAATAATGCATTACCTCTGCGGCAGCGCATCATACTTCGCGATCACTGTATTCTTTATCATCGTTTATCTCAATCGCTACAGCTCTGAAGTATTAATACATTTTTTACGTCTACTTTTATTTTACACTCCCCCTCCAGACCCTGCTTCTACCTCGAACCCATAATTATTCGCAATCTATTATTACCACACGGAGTCCGACTCGGAGACAGGTCCTGCTTAACGTGGTGTCGCTATTGGCCGAACCAGAATCAATCCGCTGTAGCCGCGCTCTGATTGGTCCGTGTTTTTCGTTAATAACTCCTAAACAAAGCCGCGGACGTCATTTTTGTAACGGAAAATGTCGCTACAAGTGACCCAAGGAACCTCCCATTTCCAGGAGTTTCACTTATTGTGGGACACCCTGTATACAGGATGTCCCTGTATACAGGACACCCTGTATACAGGATGTCCCACATAAATGTACATTCTAGTACATTCTAGTATATTTTTGTACATTCTAGTACATTCTGGTACATTCTAGTACATTCTAGTATATTTTTGTATATTCTAGTACATTCTGGTACATTCTAGTCTATTTTTGTACATTCTGGTACATTCTAGTATATTTTTTTACATTCTAGTACATTCTAGTATATTTTTGTACATTCTGGTACATTTTAGTATATTTTTGTACATTCTAGTACATTCTAGTATATTTTTGTATATTCTAGTACATTCTGGTACATTCTAGTTACATTCGAGTTACACTTATTGTGGGACACCCTGTATACAGGATGTCCCACATAAATGGGAACACCTAAATATCTTCGTTACTTTTCGTTGTGCAAAAAATCTTCTTAGAACAAAGTTACACTGTTTGAAGGACTGCTTGTAACGGTGTGAGGGAAACAATTTTCAAGGTCATTTTTTTATGAGATTACAAGATCATCGATGGTTTTTTTAATGGAATGATATATCTTCGTTAAGGTAATGTTGTAGCTGACAAAATAACGAATTCTTATTTTTGAAATGATGATTTAAAAATTTTTATCGATCCTCGTACGTCAAGAAGTATCTCGTTAGTATGTACAGGTAAAGTAAACACTTTTCCGCACCTATTCAGGCTACATTTTATATTTGCCTATAATATTGCAATAAAGCGTTTATAAACAAACTTCCGATAACATTTTTTCGTATTTTTACTTGTAGATCATGCTCTTACAATCTTGCCGGAAAAGTAGGAAACACCCTGTATAATATATTTTATTATTATATAATTTTAAAATATTATATAATTAAAATATAAATTTTTGATTATACAATACATTTAATTTTATTCAAACTTTTATGAAATTGTTTGGCTGTTATATCAGGACGTCAAAACGCGATTTTCGCATTATTTTTTTCTATGAGTTCAAACTAGACTGAAGTGCCGCTCAAGCGGCTCAGAATATCAACGAATTATGGGGCGGGGGAAGTGTCGACGAATGCACGGTGCAGCGCTGATATCAAAAATTCCGCGCTGGCAATTGAAACTAATTAATTTAATAAAAATTTGAATAGATTTAAATATCAAAAGCATCCTTAAACAGAGCGTAAAACGAGCTTTAAAATGACATATAACTCATTAAATTAAGGTACATATTTTATTGGTATAAAATTGCAATTGAAACAAAGGAAGAAAAATCCTGCACTTCTTTCTGTACTACCAAATATTATTATCTAATTTAAATATAATTTAATTTAATTTAAATATAATTTGATTTAATTTAAATATAATTTAATTCAATTTAAATATAATTTGATTTAATTTAAATATAATTTAATTCAATTTAAATACAATTTAATTTAATTTAAATATAATTTAATTCAATTTAAATATAATTTAATTTAATTTAAATATAATTTAATTTAATTTAAATATAATTTAATTTAATTTAAATATAATTTAAATTTAATTATTAATTATTATTTAAATTTCTATTTCACTCCAGTTTGTTGGAATTTAGGTAGGAAATTTTGATCTTGCATAAAAATCCTGGTAATCTAAGAATTCCAGTAATCAGTATTAGAAAAAAATTATTTTAAAACCAAGCTTATATTAAAATGCACTAAAAAGGAGAAAATTGGAGCGTTAAATGATCAATTATATTGACGCAATCTTCGTGGGCGCTTCACGCGATTATTTACAGTCACTAACGTCTAAAAAATTTATTTTCTCCTTTTTAGTGCATTTTAATATAAACGCGGTTTTGAAAAAGTTTTTATACATTTTTTAAAAATTACCATGCTGGATAGTGCTGCTTTCGTCTGTCCAAAACCTCTACCTTCTATCATTACTATAATGTTAGAAACCTTCATCGAATACTATATCTACCTTCGCAACAGTTTTTCCAGTTGTCGGCTCCTTTTGAAATATTGCGTTGAGTTCGATTGTAGTTAAATACATTCAGAAGCATTTGAGAAAAATTTGCCTAACCTAACTCAATGAAAATTCTATTGCGACTGCATTATATCGTAACCCGAGTTATCACTTCAAATTGAAAACTTTACTCTTCAAAATCAAAACGAAAGTCACGGTACAGTGAACTATCTACTTCGCAAAAATTCGAGATTTTCAGCTGTTACGCCAACGTGTGCCGCATACGAAGGAGGCACGATGGAGAGTGGAAATCATAGGCTGGACATGCCGAGCGTTCGGCTCATGCGTGGTGAGAAATTACGAGGCGCTTCATGGAGCCAGGATGAAAATCCCAGAGCCTGGGCCACGATAATTGTCCGGTGATCTGAACCCGCGATTTCCGTGGATATTAACCCAAAGTTAATGCGATTTCGCGGTGACGCGAACCTGACCAATCACGTGGTAGCACCGTTGGCTATCCTCGACGTTGCTAACGGCGCTATTACCAAAGAGGATCGTTCCAACGAGAAAAAGATTCATCAAGGGACTACGACACAGCATCAAGTGGGGAAAATATAAGTTTTTTAAACAATAGTACAGAAAAAGGTGAATAATCGATTAACGCAAGATTCTGTATTTCAGTGTACTACATCATGAACTACGAAAAATGATGATAATATAAAATATGTTAATGATATCGGCGCCAGGTTCGATCATTTCAAGAAGAACAACAAATATGCAATATAAATATTTAAGTTTCTCAACGTTTCGATCCCAATGTGGATCATTATCAAGAGACAAAATTTTTGCGTCTGAAAAAGAAATTAATAATATAAATTTTCGAAATTGAATATACTGTTTTCATATAACACAGCCATGTAATTTACCAAAATTGGTAAACCAGAAAAAGAAAAAGAAAAAATTGAATACATACTTGCTGTGAAAAGTGGGACGAATACTTTTTAAGACACATAATTGTGAGTTACACTATTTAAACCTTAACCCATGCTGGCGATAATGTAACTGAATAGTGTAACTCACAATTATGTGTCTTAAAAAGTATTCGTCCCACTTTTCACAGCAAGTATGTATTCAATTTTTTCTTTTTCTTTTTCTGGTTTACCAATTTTGGTAAATTACATGGCTGTGTTATATGAAAACAGTATATTTAATTTCGAAAATTTACATTATTAATTTCTTTTTCAGACGCAAAAATTTTGTCTCTTGATAATGATCCACATTGGGATCGAAACGTTGAGAAACTTAAATATTTAAATTGCATATTTGTTGTTCTTCTTGAAATGATCGAACCTGGCGCCGATATCATTAACATATTTTATATTTCAATTTTCGATCGATAAGATTTATTTCCCTTAATGATGGTAATGTTTGAAAAATAATTTGTTCTTACGCTTTTCGTCGTTTCTTTCTGTACTACCAAATATTATTATCTAATTTGAATATAATTTAATTTAATTTAAATATAATTTAATTCAATTTAAATATAATTTCATTTAATTTAAATATAATTTCATTTAATTTAAATATAATTTAATTTAATTTAAATATAATTTCATTTAATTTAAATATAATTTCATTTAGTTTGAATATAATTTAATTTAGTTTGAATGTAATGTAATTTAATTTGAATATAATTTAATTTAATTTAAATATAATTTAATTCAATTTAAATATAATTTAATTTAATTTAAATATAATTTAATTTAATTTAAATATAATTTAATTTAATTTAAATATAATTTCATTTAATTTAAATATAATTTCATTTAGTTTGAATATAATTTAATTTAGTTTGAATGTAATGTAATTTAATTTAAATATAATTTAATGTAATTTAAATATAATTTAATTTAGTTTAAATATAATTTAATTTAATTTAAATATAATTTAATTTAATTAATTATCAAAGAAAAATACTTATTTTTATTTGCCACTTGTGTCCTGGAATCAACGCGAACGCGTTTTATCTTGCATAAAGATTCGCAGTCTACTCGAATGAGTAAACTAAAATGAAACTGCAATATTTATCGTCGGTACGGACATTTTGTCTACTATAAAATTCCACGGCGTACGTTAATTTCCGAATAACATCGATCCATGGAAATATTCATTTATTTTTAAGTGGTATTATTGGTTGGCGAAGCTTACCCTAACGACATTACGAGCTCGTGAATCGTGATACATGATACAATGATGGTGAACGGTGGGTTGCATTGGAAATTAATGAAATGCAGTTGTATCGTCGTGTCTGCTGGCGATAGTTGCTTGCTTGGAACACGGTGGATAGGCTGATGAATTTATACAAGAGCCCGAAGCAGAAACTATCGGTGCACGCGTTCCGAATATACGGGGTGTTCCTTGAAGTTGCACACGCTGAGCTTTATCAGTTTCCGCTTTTAATATGTTCTGCTGATGAATGAAATATTTTTACTAAAAATGTCTTGTAAAATATAATTATAAAATTTCTTTCTTTTAAAGATCAACGTGTGTTTATGTAATTCAATGTTGTAGGGTTCATCGAGTCGAATTCAACAGTATGTAACACCAACACCTCGGATCAATTAAATGCGGTATCGCACGATATGCACAACAGCGAATCACTGAATGTCGTTGCCTTCTCTCAACATCTAGTAAATAATATTAAGCACCTTGGATGTATAATGAGTGCGAGACTGTATATTATAACTCGGCTGCTTTTGGTGTTCGGAAATAATGCATCAGATGGAACTTGCTTAATTTCGAGGAGCATTAATCTGATCTTAGTAGCTATTTTGTAGGTGGACGCCCAATAGAAGGTTTTTAAAAGAAAGTTATGCAATTCGAAAACCGAGGTTTTCAGTTTAAAATTCCGGCTTTAAATTTATACATAAGCTAGTAAATTTCTACTAATAAATTTCGTCCATTAGTTACAAAAATTGACATTATTAAGTTATCCGGACAGAGATTATCAAGATTATATAAAGATGTTGAAAGAGTGACGAAATGTGTCAGCTCTATTGCGTTCTTGGTCTTCTTGGTATTTAATTTTGTTTAGGTGGTTTTCTTGTAATTTTGCGCTGCAGGTGGCCTGCAGGTGCTCGCGTATTATATTTCAGTTTATTCGCTTAGTATATGATCACAATATTTTATTAGTTAGAGAAAATTAGTTAGACAGAATATTAAACATAATTAAGAAATATTTGTATTGTGGTTATTTATTGTTTATTAATGATGGTTGGACCACCGGACGTGACACTATATAAAATAGACAGTCGGTAAGTCGGTAAGGTAGGGCGCGACATTGAAATGATAAAAAATTTTGTCTCGACTCGCCAAAAATCCTTTCAGCAATCGTCATTTTAGTCAAAAAGGAACCTATTTTCAAAACTTCATTGAATTCTAAGGTGTACGCTTAATGGAAGTTTCGCCAGTTTCGCTAACTGAGGTGATCGTCTCGAGTCGCTGTCGGGGAAATATTGTCGGGGAAATTTGTGTCGATGATTTCCGACGGTTCCCGTTTAAGAACATCCCTTTCAGTTATGTCGCTTTGTCCCCTGCAGAAACGATAAGGTACGGTTGACCTTCGGCGTTGTCGTCGCAACAGGAATGATGGAACAGAACGCAGGGAAACTGGAAACGATCGTGCGACTCGCGTAGGTAGCCGAGTAGCACAGTGCCAAGAATTCGTTCCGGGTACTACATCCATCGTGCGTTATTGCAGAGGGTTGTTCAGTCACGTAGATGCATCTCGTAACCGTAAACACTGCGGCCAGCAACAGCTTTTCCATATTTCTCGAGGAACGATGTCGGCGCGAGCGTCGACGGACTGGCCGGTTTTCCGATCCGACCGGAAACGGAAGTCCTCGCAGGCGAACTCCGTGGACGGGGAACACGTAAGCGGTTAATGCACCGCACGGAAATATTCCGACGGGCAAAAATCCGTTCCCGCTGCTTAGATTTCATTTCCAGCCTGGCGACCGTCCAAGGAGCCTTCACACAAAAGCCGTGGGGATCCGTGGCCACGGTTTGTATTGAAAAAAGACCACCGGTTCTGCTGTAATTCTTGCGACACAAAATAAAGGGACCCCCGTTGCTGTTGTTCGTGCAACGCTGCTGAAAGATTTACTGACGTCAACCGAAATCCGTCGGACATATCACTTTTATTTTATTTCAAGACCGTGATCGATAGTCTACCATTTTTCGGGATTTCGAACGACGCCGAACAAACTACAGTAATGTCGCGATAGTTGTCGCAAGAGCTGTACACGATAGTTGTCGCAGTGCCTACCCATTCCACCAGCTGTCAATGCTGCGCCGGGCCGCAGAACATCACTACATTGACACCATCAATCGAATTTTCAAACTGTTTAATTTTCATTATTTTTGTATGAGATTTTACTGGCTTATTCCTGGCAAAATTCACTAGTAGTCACTACGACAACTTTCGCGTACAGCCCTCCGACAACTTTCACGACATTACTGATGGGCCAAAATATACCGTGTTTGGTCTTGTTTTAATCAGAATATTGCCAGGAATAAGCCAGTAAAATCTCATTAAAAACTAATGGAGAATAAAGCATTTTTAATTGGCATTACATTGTGCGAACACGCGGGCCTTTGATCTGTGCCGGCGACGGCGAAGCGCTCGGCCACGCGATCATTCTGTCCTCCTCTACGTTCGGCTTTTGATTGATGTCTCGGCGCGGTAGACTGTAGAGGCCAGTCATAAATCAAAAGACGAGCCGTTGTCTTGGAAGTTGTCGCTCCAGAGAACAGCTCCTGCGACAACTATCGCGACATTACTGTACCACGCTTACCATGCTTCGAAACACACCCAAAATTGAATTACGTTTGACATTTTAAAGTGACCGAATAGGTTCATTACTTGATTCTGATTGGTTATTTATTTTATTTGATTTAATCCTTAGCGAATAAAATAAGTATCCATTTAATATTGTGGTTTGTAGATTAAATGATCAAAATACAAATTTGCATAAACGTTCACAGCCTAAGGTCTGAGGAATTTATTTTACGATGATTTAAAGCTTTGTACGCAAAATGCGCAGACGAGGCTGTGTTTGTATGTATAATGAATGTTGCGTTTTAGAGCCGGACCGCTTTGGACACGATTTTTTGGCCTGCAGCCAGGGCGAGAATTAAATCTAAACACGGAAAACCTCCCATGGATTCTGGCGTTAAGCGTTCTGCGACCATTAATACCAACGTACCCGCTTAGCTGCTTCACGTATAATACTGAAAACCCTCGTGCCGGCCACTAGCAAAGTAATAAAATCAAAGGCATTACACATCGAAACTTCTTCTTATAAAAATTTTATACCTTTATTTTATCCCCCTTGAATTTATCGTCATTTTTTATCATGCGATCAATCAAGGAAGCCATTAACGGAAAAAAATGAAAAAAAACTTTCTAAAAACCACGCTAATATTAAAGTCCACTAAAAATGAGAAAATAATTTTTTTTAGACTTGAGTGGCCATAAATAAAAGCGCCCACGAAGATTACTAAAAAAATTATTTTCTCTGTTTTAGTGCATTCTAATATAAGCGTTATTTTCTACTTTTTAGTCTTTTTTAAATGGAACGCAAGATATAGTAATACTGGTATGAAATAGTAAGACACAGAAACGGAAGGTATAGAAATACGCGAGATAGAATGAGGGGATCACTCCGCGAGTCGACGTACAGTGGGACAAACCAATGAATTCTGTGTTAAAATCACAGAAATTTCGATAGAGGGACGAAATTTTTTTCAAATTAAAGCTGAAATAATTATTTAAGTAAAAAAATTTTTTTTAACCACGTTTTTAAGACGGACTAAAAATAATTATTTAAATAACAATTAAAACGAACTAAAAATAATTATTTAAATAAAAAAAAAATAATGAAACAAATTTTAATATACGGACTAAAAAGTACAATTAAGACGGATTAAAAAGTATAATTTAAAATGCACTAAAAAATATAAAATAAAATTTTGCCTAGCCTATACAGATGTCTAACTCTATATTCCTGCAAATTTGTGATTGTGCATTTTTAAAAGCTATGAAAATACTAAAGCATTTGTATACAAACTTCATATAACATTTTTTCGTATTTTTAACTTGTAGATCATGTTCCTACAATCTTGTCGGAAGAGAAGGAAACACCCTGTATATGAGAATACAATGTACCTTCAAACTAACGAATTATCAAATCATTCCAACGAAAAAGTGGTTTTAGCATTAGTTTTGTTTACATCAATCAAGTTTTTACAAAATCCTAAGGTCGTAGACAAATTTTGAGACCGGTTTTGAAATCCGCGTGGAAAGTCTACGGGAAATTATATAAATCATGTTAACAAAGAATTTTTCCGCGGGTGGTATGGGAAACACCACAATTTTCTTGAAATTGAGCAAATTCAACGAATTTTTTCAAGGTTAAAAAACGTTTGTAGCATAATCTCATTATTTTTCCCACATTCTGCAAAGTATCAGCTTTAATTTGAGGAAAATTCCATCGCTCTATCACATTTCTCAAAGTTCATTGCTTTTGACACAGAACTCATCAGTTTGTCCCACTATTAGACGTCTCTTGATAGAGTCCGAAATTGTCTGAAATGGAACTGAATTAACGGAACACCACACTGAGCTCCTTCGGTGCGAAGTCAGTGGGGTGGGGATGAGTCGGAGTGGGAACGCGTAGTGAAGTAGGGAGCGCTGTTGCGCGGAGTGGGGATCCCTGAACGCGATGACATACTACTGAGCGTATTTATCGAGGTCCGGGTTCGATTCTCGTTGAGGTACTACATATTTTATCTCCTAAACGCACAGTTTTTTCGTTAATCTTCTTTTTTAATATTGCATTGTCATCCAGTTCTGAGCTATGTTTAAAGTTTCAAGTCTCTAGCTCATTGGTAAAAAAATATTTACCAAGTTTCGCGTATGAATTCGATGCAATAATTATAAAAGTTTTAGAGGCAATTATAGGCATTATGAATTTCATAATCTGTGTTCCGGGATCTAGCAAATCTGTCTCGTTCTTTCCGTGAACAATTGATTCGTTTGGGATTCCAAAGACGTCGCTCATCACTTTCACAGCTGTTTTATATCCGCGCAATAAAGAACTAAATTTGTCTCGGGTTGAAAGGACGAAGACAGTGAGCTTCGTTCCCGTTTCCCGTGGATTTTTCCACCGCAAGGCGACAATGAAAGAGCACATAAAACCTTTAACGATACGAGGCGGGAAGAGAAAGCTCGTGAAGCTCCACGACGATTGAGATAGTAAGCTGTAATTAACTTTCGATGTTCACCGAGACTTTCGGTGCCGCCCAAGTCATCATCCGCCATGTCCTCTCTTTCGAAAGACAAAAGGTTATCTTTCCTTTCTTCATCGTTCTATTTCCGGCGGTCTTTCTTCTTGATCTTGAAGCGGCTTCGACGGGAGCACCTCGCGGAAAACTTTTGCAGTCCGAAACACTTCTCGACATGGAAAATTTGGTCAAACATAATAGAAACACGGAATGAAATTGTTATTTTAAATTTTCGGTTGGTTAAATCAAAAGGTCCGTTTGATCTGTTCGATCATTAAAAAAGAACGAAATTAAGAAGTATTTTGGACATTTTGTAGATACAGAATTTTAATAATCATGAGATGCAATTACTATAATGATACCAACGTGATCATCCGATAACTTTGACATCAACAATTTTAAGTTAAGAATTTTTCAACAATCAATTTCGCGGCCGAAAATTCTGAAAAAATTCGCAGATGTGTGTACTTTTAGGTAGAATGTTCGTGAATTTTTTCGTAATTTTTCGTCAAGCGGAAAATGAGAATAATCCAAGAAACTTGTAGCAAGAGTATCGACGTGAAACTTGCTACAGACCCAGACCAATCAGAGCGCGGCTTACACGGACTCGCGCTGAGCCGGGCGCAGACATTGGCCGAGCAAGCGCCCCGCCCACTGCTTACCCGCGCTCCGATTGGTCCGTGTTTTTCGTTAATATCTCTTTAACGAAGTGTCGGAGAACATTGTCACAAAAGAAATAAATACTTGAAATTACCTCAGGAATCTTCCTTGGAAAGAAAGAAATTTTCGAGACACCCTATATTCGCGGGGAGTGTCGGAAATGAAAAATCCACGCGCGAATTACTTTTGTTATTCGCGTCCACTCGGTACTGGTACGCTCTAGAAAATACTCGCAGATTTGATTAAACACCGGATAGTTTCGGTAAATGCGCCTCCGTTGAAGGGCTCCGGGTAACACAGTGGTGAAATGTAGAAGTATTTCAGAAGTATGTAGTACGTGAAACACTTTGCTTGATACCGACGAATGAAACAGTAAACATCATGGGATACTCGACGTCCATTCTTCCGGGAAATACGTTTTCGCGGCGAGGAATCCTCGCTTGGAAGAATCACGGCCGCCCAGAAACCGGGATTTCACGGGAACAACAATGAGAACGGGAAAATGGAAAACATAGAAGCAAATTATTTAGTCCCTTCTTGTCGTGAAAACTTTTATGAAAGGTACTTGAACCTTTAATAGGAAAAGAGCGAGCGCTCTTAGGCGATCTCAAGTTTAAGAGTTCCCATAGTGTTTAAAACTTTCGAGGATACTTCCGCGAAAGTTTTCGGCAACAAAAGGGTATGACCACAATAGCTTTTTTAATACCACGCGTTGTATCGATGCAAACATTTCGAAACGATCCACTCGAATTGAAACGAACGCGACTGCGTTGTGCTATTTGTCAATCTGTTTACTTCAACGATGATTTATCGTTACAATAAATATTCGTTAATTCGTTTGACAGAGTTCAACGTGAAATTTCTAAATGAACAAATACTTGGAATATTGAAATTAATTTAACATCTTTTTGAAGGACAAATTTAAGGTCGTTGACCTTTTCTTTTAATGGACATCTGCAGTTTGTTTAGGCATGTCGATTCTTTTTGCTATTCTTAAAAAGGAAGTACTCAATGATTAACAAATATAGGAGCTTTGTTCACTACATCCTGGAGGTACAGTGGCGTGCAATAATATTCGGCCGCTCTAAAAAAGACGATAACTTTTGACATTTTATGTCTTTACTTTGGCACATAGCAGAAAAAAGCGTTACCGAAAAGCGTTACCGAAAAGTGTCACGAAAAAGTGTCACGAATTTTCTTCAATCTTTGTCATCGCTGTCGCCACCATTTTCAGTCATCACCGACCACTATTGAGTATTACTTCTAATGATAATTGTTAACAATTGCATAACAACAATAGCAGTCATGTCTTTTGTTTCTCACTTTTGTTTGTTCATTACTCCAATATTAATAAACCCCTTCGAATTATTACCAATACGTTCAAACTCTATTTCTTTATCAATTGTTGAGGAAAAATAATAAGCATCCTGTATGATTCCATTTTAATTCTTTTGGCGCGACTATTGACCCATAGCTTCACACCTTTTTGATCTTAACCGATCCTACAAGTCTCTTGTGATTTCGGCTCATTTTCCACCTCTGTAGATAGGATCAGTTGTAAATATATTTTTGATAGGTTACTTTTGTTTTAAATAAATCTTTCCACATGACGTAAGACGTATGACGTAAGACGTATGTTCTCAATTGACCTATACACTTGACCAAATCATATAGGACAGCAAAGGAAGAAAAGCGGGAGCGGGAGGGGGTGGGGGGAGCAAAGTAAAGACATAAAATGTCTCACTTCTTTGCGGACTCGTATGCAAAATTTTTAATATTGTACTATACTCACTACTGTGGTGACTGCCTAGGCAGCAACATGTAGTCACACGTGCTCTTATAATGTGTTCTTCAAATGTTCTTCATTTAATTTCCAATGTTTTCTTATAAAGTGTTCTAATTCACCGCAATGTTATTCAATTTTCTTTACACTACGCAAACACAATATATATTTTGTTAGTATTCTCTTGATAATGATCTAAATTGAGATCGAAACGTCGAGACAAATTATTGTGCCTATTTTGCAAATTGTGTAAATAGTAATTTTTGATCGAACCAATGCGCCGAAAACACTACTGTGGTGACTGCCTAGGCAGCAACATGTAGTCACACGTGCTCTTATAAGGTTTTCTTCAAATGTTTTTCATTTAATTTCCAATGTTTTCTTATAAAGGGTTCTAATTCACCGCAATGGTATTCAATTTTCTTTACACTACGCAAGTGAGTATGAAATTATTTTAGTTTATTTTTTGTTCTGGCTTAATTGCAATGATTAATATTTTTGTTAATTTCCATTACAGACACAATATATATTTTGTTAGTATTCTCTTGATAATGATCTAAATTGAGATCGAAACGTCGAGACAAATTATTGAGCCTATTTTGCAAATTGTGTAAATAGTAATTTTAGATCGAACCAATGCGCCGAAAACGTTTTAATTTTGATTGTACTATACTATTTGAATTTTTTTGGGAAGCTAGAGCAATTAGTTTGCCACAGGATGCGAAAAAAATTTTGTAGGATTTTCACTTTAAAAATCTGAAACCAATTGCAAAGTATGTATTTGGGTTCTTGACATGTATCACATTTCTTTCAGAATTTCTAAACATCATTAACTGGGGAAAATAGGCCAAAAACTGATTTTTCGATTTTACCCCATAACTACCCTCCGGATCGAGATACAGGGTTGAAACTTTGCACTGTATGGTTTTTCTTGGTGCTCTATCGAATGGCACATCGTCTATAAAATTCGGTTCAAGGGCATTTTAGACTATCTTATCCGGCTATACCCTTTGACGAGCATATTTGTTGGCCCTATTACACTGGTACGTCCACGGACCGACGGGTTTAACCTAATATCCAATTCAGCATTTGGATTCCAATCCTGTTAGCCGAGACATTGAGATTCGAGGGACTCGAACGCGCAACGACGCTTTCAAGCTCAAAGGTAGTACAGTAATTTCGGTTGATGTATTCAAAAATAACTCATTCCATTAAAAAAACTAGTGGGGCATACAATTCTTAATGGTTTTTTTATTTATTTTGTGTCTGACTCTCCACGAGCCACACAATGAACTTCCCGATTCGTTAGTTGTAAGCGGTAACATTAGCATTAGTTACATAATTAAAAGAAAAAATTTTTTTTGAAATAAAAAAAATTTTTTTTTTAATGTTAAAAAAAAATGTTTTTTAAATAAAAATGAAATATATATAATTACGTTTGTTTATTCGGTGGAAAATTTCCATCCTCTCGTATAAACTGCATTCTTGAATGAACTTCTTTCGAAAAAAACTAAAAAATCTAAAAAACTACTTGACCAATATGGACCAAAATCTAATCAGCTCTAAATTACGACGGGGCACATCGATTGCATCATTCATCATTCTGATCGCATTGTTACTTTTTCAGAAAACGTTAACGAAAAATTTGATAACATAAAAACGGCCATACGCACACACACACACATACTAACAATTTGATAAAAATAGTCTAAAATGACTTCAATAACCATGAAACGTGAAGATCTGCTAATAAATCGATTTTCGATTTTCGGGGTAATTACAGTAACTTCCCTATGAATCGGGAAGTTAATGAAGTTGACCTTCACATGTCCTTTACGCGTCCACCTACAAAAAAAGCTACAGTAATTTCTCAATCGTAGTCCTCGGTCGCCTCTGCAATCGTAGTCCAGTGCCTAGCCGTTCCACCGCCTGTCAACGCTGCACCGGGCAGCAGGACGGCGATGTTTGATGTCGGCTCGGGTAGGGTAACTGTACCAGTGAATGAACATTTAAGAAATTGTTCAGGAAAATATTTTATTTTAAAAAAAACTATGTGAATTAAAGGAATCTCATATATGCCAAATAGCTCCCTATACTTCATTTGTCAAAAATAAATGAACACAAATACAATGAAATTATTATTATTCTTCTTTATTAAACGTTAAATCAAAAATATGAAAAATACCAGTGAATGAACACTACATTCTAGTAATTGAATAATGCTAGTCCAATCAATGAACAAAATTACTAAACAATATTCTCCTATTTATTTAACTCTTTAATCACAATTTTATCGCTAGTATGCCGTCCGGGTTAAAATTTGTTGAAATATACAAAAGCGTTCATTTACTGGTGCCCGTTCATTCACTGGTGCAGTTACCCTATATCGGTGTGAACACCACTGCATTGACTCGAGTGAATCGAATTTTCAAACTACTTAATTTTCATTATTTTTTTATGAGATTTTACTGGCTTATTCCTGGCATTTTTCTGATTAAAATCATACCAAACACGATATAATTTGGCCAATATTTAGTGGTTTAATCGACGATGAAATTTTCCAACGCAACGAAGAAGAGCGTATTGGAAAGAAAGAGACGCGAACAGTAGCCGCCGCCGGCACAGTTCAAAGGCCCGCGTGTTCTCGCAATGAATTGGCAATGACAGAATTGTTTAATTTCCATGATTGTTTTATGGGACTTTCACTACCTTATTTCTGGCATTTTTCTGATTAAAACAAGACCAAACACGATATGATTTGGCCAATATTTAGTGGTTTCATTGACGGTATGGAGTAACTGTAGGGAATGGAAGAAGACAGCGAGTGAAAAAAAATAAAAACTAAATATTGGCCGAATTATATCGTGTTTGGTATGATTTTAATCAGAGAAATGCCACGAATATGTTGGTGAAAGTTCCATAATGATATCATCGAAAATAAAGAAGCTAAGGTCTTGGTGTTTTATTGTGATGACGCACGAGCCTTTAAACTGTGCCGGCGACGGGGACACGCTTCGGCCACGCGATCCTATTTCATTCTGTCCTTCTCTACGTTCGGCTTGTCGTTTGAAGTCTCAGCGCGGTAGGGTAGACGCAGTCATAAATCAAAAAATAGCCGCCCTACTTGATCGTAGTCCGTTCGTAACACGGGTGTTGGGACTACGATTGAGAAATTACTGTACCCGCGTCGCGACGCGAACAAAAAGAGCGTCGATTGATTCGCCGGTCCGGTAAATATTTAATCGCTCGCGGAAGTTGCGCGCTGTCGATATCGAAGAAGATATCCGCCGCCGTCGAAAGGTGTGGCTGCACGCTCACCGAAAGTTGCCTAGCAGTAAGTTGACAAAGTGGTCCATGGGAAGGACAACGTTCCTCCGGGATTAAAGGATTTCCCTCTTTCCCTCTGCCGGGAAATCTTCCACAAGACGCGGAGCGGGCGTAGCTCGCATTCGACCGTACTTACGGTTTTGTCGGGGATCGACGAGCAGATACAGCCGGATCATCCTGGCCTGTCGCCAGAGTAAAACAAATACAAATTTAATTAACCAGAAAGCAGCAGATAACGCCGTATTGTATGTTACTTTTTTTTATGCCCACGCGATCTTTATCCGCCAACGAAATCCTCCCTTTTCATGCCTTTTACAGATCAACTGACGTTATACCCTTTCAACTCGATAGATAATACGACTGCACGGTACCACTTTCTTGCTTTTTACGAATGGAAAATCCTTCACCCACCGGTCCGCCTTTTTTAAATTTAATTTTTTATTTAATTTCGATTATACATTATTGTTGTAATTCGTCGATGTTCGTCAATTATTCACAACGTTCTCTTATAGTGTTAATTGTGGAATGATAATTAATAGATTGTGGATCTTCAGGCGTTTATGCCGTATGCAAATTTTTAAAAAATGCTGGAGTAGTCAATTGAATTGAATTTAGTACGATTTTTATATTCAGTTTGTGTCTACAAATGCTATTACGAATAAAATTCTATTTGATACCACTTTCTTAAAATTTGTCTACAAGAAATTGAGAATTGCATAAACATCCACAATAAAAATATGCAATATTGTTTGTTCGTTTATGAAACGTCTTTGCCCCGAAAATTTCTAATGCTGAAATATTGATTACGAACGAATTAAATTTTATTTAATTTTAAAAGAAAGGCGCAACATTCATATTCATTGGACTTTAGTTGAAACCTTCATGACAAATGGTATATTAATCATGATAATCGAATAAAGAATTAAATATTTAAATACAGGAAACGATGCCTTTTCGTTTAGTCAGAAAAATGAATTTTGTCCGCGTTTTTCTCGTTTCAACCCACTGTGCGTCGATAAGTCGACCACGGTCACAACTTGAAACATTTTTGCAAAGAAACAAAATTTTTAATGGTATCAACGCACTGGTTCGATCAAAAACTACTTCTACACTATTTGCAACATATCACAAAATCAAAATTTCGACGTTTCAAATAATATACCATATTATTTGAGTATATGGTATTTATAAATTAACTTTCCAGTTTAAAAGGTACCTTTAAAAAGGTATATATTGTGTTCAATTAAACTGGAAAGTTAATTTATAAATACCATATACTCAAATAATATAGTATATTGAAAAAAAATGTTAACTCTCAAGTTCTGTAACTCAAACTATGCGGTAGTGTAACTTGTGCTCGAATTAATTAATAAACTCCGTACAATTAACTTTGCAGCCTTAATGCATAAGTGTTTACAGTATCCTATTCTGTTTTGTAATGTTTATATTCTGTATTGTATGTATTGTATTCTGTATTATAATCATGTTGAAATTAATCTCATATGAGATTTTTTACAATATAAAAAAAATGGTATATTGGCAGAAAACTATATGTGAAAATATACGAATATAAGAATTATGTTTGAATTTACCGCTCAACTTTGATCAGGTATAGATCGATCCAATACAGATCACATTGTTTCTAAATGCTCTGACTTTATCGCAGTCTTACAGATGCCGGCTTGGGCTAAACATGTGGTTACACCAATGTCAGTTATATCTATTATAATTGTATTTTAATTTACACTAAGCAAGTGAATTACAATTATAATTTTCTTAAAAATTTATTAAAAAAAAGGTTTATACTTATATTTACTCCACAGTACTAATAGAAATTGTCGGTTAATTTACAGACGCAAAATTTTATTAATTTCTTGAAAATGATCTAAATATAGATCGAAACGTCGAAATTTTGATTTTGTGATATTTTGCAAATAGTGTAGAAGTAGTTTTTGATCGAACCAGTGCGCTGATACCATTAAAAATTTTGTTTGAAACCTATTTCCGATCGATACTACGATTTTATTATTTTTGCAAATATCTCGGAAACTAAAACTGATCGGCGGTAACATGTACAGGAAAAAGTTGTTCAAAATGATGACCTTGACAACATATTTCAAGGTCGTCAAAATCGGTGAGGAGGCCCCTAAAGTAAATAATTGCCAAAGTTTAAAGTCTCCAACTCAACAGGAAGTTTTCTTTTTTATTTGTGCAGTTGCAACCTCAGATAAAAGGTTATTCTGCAAGCATCCTTAGTTTAAGATCAGTTGCAAGATTTGTACCGAACAGACGATCAGACAAACAAGAAAACGAACGAATAAAAACGTGATAAAATGATAAGAAATTTATTCGAGTCTACCGAACAGTATGAAAATAGTGGTTCGGTCGCGTTCGCTTTATTCTTCGATTGTAAATCGATCTGGAAATGTTCGGCCAGGTGAAATAATTATTAAATGGGTGGCGTGTGTCTTGCCGTGAATGTCTCAAACGGTTCGCGAAATTTGATCGAAAGGTCCCTTCCCGCGATACATCCAGGGAACGATCCCAATTTCCCATTCGTTTCATAAATCCGCCACGGATTCGTTCCATACAGAACGTAGCTGCCGCGTATACATTATCGGGCTGCGCGCAGGAACAACGTGGACCCGTCTATACGGTGGCGGATAAGTTATGGGTCCCATAGCGAACCGTAGATCCCATGGACGCAGACGTACTGCGATCATTATCTGCGAATTTATGGTGCCGGTCGCAGCGTCACTCCGCCATGCTTTCCCGTGGTATTGCGCCTGTTAAAAGGGACCTGTGAAATCTATCAGATACACCTTCGACCGTGTTCTCCGATTTAATCATCGGTGGAATTGCCGGGTAGTTGAAACTCCATGAAACGGTTGTCTTAATGCCGATTCAATGTTTCACTGCTCTCAATGCCTGCGATAACGACTTCACCGTGTATCGACGTAGACGCTAGACAGGAGGTATTCAACTAGTATTCCTTCTCCAGAAATTTTGTAATTGGTTGTTTCTAATTTCTCGAGAAATTACGGTAATGCTCGAGATATTGATATCTCACTTATATCATAACATATTTTCGAAAATGAAGTTTTAATTAACTCGAATTGCATATTGCTAATATTTCTCGAGAAATTTAAATCCAGCAAAATTCTTATTAATCTCATTTATTTTATAACATATTATCGGAAATGAAGTTTTAATTAACACAAATTGCGTATTGTTAATATTTCTCGAGAAATTAAAATCTAGCAAAATTCTTATTAATCTCATTTAATTTATAACATATCTTCGGAAATGAAGTTTTAATTAACTCAAATTACATATTACTAATATTCCTCGAGAAATTTAAATCTAATAAAATTCTTATTAATCGCATTTATTTTATAACATATTTTCGGAAATGAAGTTTTAGTTAACTCGAATTGCATATTGCTAATATTTCTCGAGAAATTTAAATCTAGCAAAATTCTTATTAATCTCATTTAATTTATAACATATTTTCGGAAATGAAGTTTTAATTAATTCGAATTGCATATTGCTAATATTTCTCGAGAAATTTAAATCTAGCAAAATTTTTATTAATCTCATTTAATTTATAACATATTTTCGGAAATGATGTTTTAATTACCACAAATTGCGTATTGTTAATATTTCTCGAGAAATTTAAATCTAGCAAAATTCTTATTAATCTCATTTATTTTATAACATATGTTCGAAAAAGAAGTTTTACTTAACTCGACTTGCATATTGCTAATATTTCTTGAGAAATTTAAATCTAGCAAAATTCTTATTAATCTCATTTATTTTATAACATATATTAGAAAAAGAAGTTTTACTTAACTCGACTTGCATATTGCTAATATTTCTTGAAAAATTTACATCTAGCAAAATTCTTATTAATCTCATTTAATTTATAACATATTTTCGGAAATGACTTTTTAGTTAACTTAAATTGCATATTACTATCATGTTGAGAAATCAGAAACACTATATTGAACTGTATTTTATATCATTATCAAAATTGCTTAAGCATGTAGTATGAATTCTGTATTTGGCCCATGCTTTTTGTATTTTGATTGAACCTTAACTTTTCGTGTGGGCTCTATACATTTATGTTCTACTTGCTGCGTTTTAATTAAGCGAATTGAAATTCCTGTTATTTTTTTATGTTCTCGTAATTAAACGAAATCTTGTGGTAGCAAACATTTTCGGCAAATACAACGTGTTCTACATCCTCGCACGGTTTTCATTTCCATCCTGCAGAGCTACGAGTTGCAGAATTATTTGAACAATTTATAACAGTTTTATTAGTAAACATAACGACCAATGTGATTACCGTTTATTTATTAAAATACTGCAGTTCTCGTAAGTACGAAGACATCTTTTGTTTCTAAAAAAAAATAAAAAAAAATATGAACTAGGAAAGGATTTAACACGTTTATGCAAAGTGTAGAGAGTGATTGATTTAGTTTTTAATCTTGCAGGCCAAATCGTGAAAGGGAGATATAGTTATTGGTATATATACAGGGTGAGTCACCAAACGTTAGTACCTCAAATATCTTTGTTGTTTCTAAAGGTAAGTTGTTTCTAAACGTAAAATATGGTAAGGATAAAGTTGAATGGTACAATGGGGTTGACACGATGCAAAAAAATTTTATTTTTATGTCATATGAAAATTTTTATGTCATATGTCAAATGAAAATGTTGCTTCGAATGACCCAAGGAACCTCCCATTTTCGGGTGTCGGAGGAATTTTGGGACACCCTGTATAGTTATTGGTTACTTTTTTACATTAAATCATTTTTTTCAGATTTGAGAATACGCGAACATGTAACTTACGAAGTACTGATAAACTTTTGTCCGAAACATCTTTTGATTGCACTACTGGAAATGCCTATGGTGACGTAACTTAACGGATACACCCTGTATATCAACTAGGAAAGGACTCAACACGTTTATGCAAAGGATCAGGAAATAGCAGATGGTGTTCGACTAACGAGCAGCTTTCGGCTAATTCCATGTTCTTTCTATTGGCAGATGGCTCACCTTCGGGGTGCAGGATGATCAAAAGCTCGTATATTCCAAACGAACTACTCGTCTCTGGAGTAGGCGAACGTGGCAACGCATGAACAGTAAACCGTGCGAGAATTAACACGTGCCTCGGCCCGGGTACTTTCGCCGGCTTTCTTTTGCAGGGTAGCCAGCGATGAGAGTGAAGTGTCGGGCCGAGAAAGGGTCGAAAGCTTGCCAGTTGAAGTGGCCGAAAGCAGGAGTAAGAGAGCAAACATTTGGACCGCGATGAGAATCCACAATGGAGGCTGGCACTCGTCGCAACTCGACGACTCGCCACAACATTATGTAACACCGCGTATTGCGTTGCTACGTGCGAAAAACCACGGCTGGCTCGCGCCGGAGGCCGGAGGAACACTTCCGCCTCCTGCGCGACCGGAACCTCAGTTCCCGTGTCACTTTCTTCCTCTGCTTCCTTCCAACAAAGTTATATCCATTTTTGTCGTAACACCGAGTGACACGACCTCCCCCTCGAATCAGTAAATCAATTTTTTTCAACGTTATTTTCTTTCAACCATAACTGCACGCATTATTTACTGGCGATTGTCCAATATCTGGTCCAGGGTGTCCTAACTCTGGCACCCCATTGTTATTTGTGTAGATACAAAACATATTTACAGAGAAACTGAATACGGTATGTGTACAGGTGCCAGATGATTCGTCAATTTATTTTTCGAAATAGAGTTTTAATTGTACGTTAATTATTATGAAGGTTTAGGCGTCTAGTAGTAGTAGCACTTCAAAGGGGCAGGAACCCTATTAGCGAAGTAGGTAAAGTAAACTGCACAACTAAATCCTACTAGTTACACTACATTTTTTGGGGTAACGCTAGAGTCAGCCTCCGAGATCATCCCAAGATGGTAGCAAGGCTCGAATACCCCCGCAAGACAGACACGGACTACTTACTCAAACACTCTCATCCAAACTAGAGAAGACAAACACTCCACCAAGGATCGTCGATCCTTCATCAAATTCCCTCTTCGCCGGAGTTGAAAGTTTACCTACACGTCTTTGGGGTCATCGCCGGACACAACAAAGCCTCCGACGGGGACTAAAAAATACAGATCAACAGCAAATCCTTCTGCGAGCCGGGTGGACCACTTAAAACCGAAAGAGACAGGGGTCGAAGTTTGCGCAAGAAAAGCAGAAGAGGATCTCTCGCCGAGCGAAGGGTTGTAGAGTTCGAAGAGGGATATTTGGAGGGGGGAAAGGGGGTTGAAGAAGAGAGACAGGGGAATTGTAGAGAGCCCTAAGTAGAGGGGGTAGTGGAGATTGTAGCACGACTCTCGAACGTCTCTGTCGGTGGTTAGAGAGAGGGCCGTGTGATTGGACCAACGACCCGGACATCCGTCGCTTTGGAACTTGGTCCACCGTTAAATATGGCAACCGACGGGCCGGGCGACTAATGTGATTGCTGGCAGACTGTTAGAGGACGCTAAAAGCACCGTGTCGTAAACTCTACGTTCCGCACACTCGGAGAGAGGAGAGTCCATCCGCACACAGACACCGGCGCATATCGGTTGCACGGATACCAAACTTCTAACACCGTCAAACGGTCCAGGTTTCCGTCGTAATTTCGCCCCGGATGAATTTTGTATCGAATATCCACGGCTGCATGTGATACTGCCCTCGATCAACTCGCCTAACACTCGTTGCGGGCCGAGGGCGCTGTCTCGCGAGTCGATTCGTTTGTTTCGTACTAACCAACACGCCGGCAATTTGGCCCACGCGACAACTCCTTCGACCTAAGTTTTATACGTCCAGCCCGGCATCGTTAAGGGGGTATCCCTATTCTAGGGCATTTATCAGTGTTATGGAATAGAATATCCCCTAAAATGGAAGATAGACCCGGTGTTGATGCGTCAAAATGATTAGGAGGGCGTTATGGTCAAAGCAACTCCGAGCCTTAAAACCGCTCAAAAATCCAAAAAGTAGGTAGCATGGCCCTTCTCATCAATGATGATCGGACCCATCTAGTAAGCCGAAGAATCCGAAAATGGCCCGGGCCGAATAAAAACGGAGGAACGGCAGAACGATGGGAAAACTGCAACCCGTTAGAGGGCCGAGCTGCCGGTAGCGCCAATTGTGATACTGGTGATGAAAGATCCGGTGTGCCTTAAGGAAGTGAGGGCAGATCCTTTACTACTACTACTACTACTACTACTACTACTACTACTACTACTACTACTACTACTACTACTACTACTACTACTACTACAGTACAGACTTGATTTTTGTCCCAGATTCGACGACTCGATTTTTGTCCAGGCCTACTCACTCCACTGCCTGTCAACGCTGTACCGCGCTGCAGGGCGGCGACTATTGTTCTCGGCCCGGGTATATTGGTGTGAACACCACTACATTAACACAACGAATCGAATGTTCAAACATCTTAATTTTTATTATTTTTTTATGGGACTTTCAAAACGTATTTCTGGCATTTTTCTGATTAAAACAAGACCAAACACGATATAATTTCAATTGTATTTGGTGGTTTAATCGACTGTGAAAGTTTCGTATGAGAAAGAAGGAGACACTAACAGTCGCCGTCGCCGGCAATTCAAAGGCCCGCGTATTCTCACAATGTGTATTGCCAATTAAAAATGATTTATTTTTCATTACTTTTTGGTTTCATTGACTTTATGGTGTAACTGTAAGATATGGAAGAGGATAGCGAGTGAGGAGGAAAGAAAAACTGCATTGTATGCTCTATTCTTTAAAATACCAATGCGATTAACACATTTATTAATAACTTATTGAGTGAAAATTTATCTGGTTATTTAATTCTTTAATTATTTTTAATTCTTTGAGAATATATTTTCGAGATGTTTATTTGTTTATTTAAACATATGCTATAGCGCATGTTGAATGTACGATAAATTATAAATTATGCTTCTCACATGTAGAGTAAATATGGGCCAAATTATATGGTGTTTAGTCTTGTTTTAATCAGAATATTGCCAGAAACAAGCCAATAAAAGTCTCATAAAAAATAATGAAAAATAAATCATTTTGAATTGGCATTACATTGTGAGAACACGTGGGCCTTTAAACTGTGCCGGCAGTTTAAAGCCGGCAAGTAGTCTCGCTCGGCGCGATCGGAGCGGTAGACCCAGCCGTAAATCAGAAAAACAAGTCTACATCGCGATTTTTGTCCGCTCCACGAAGAGCCCCTGGGACAAAAATCAAGGGATTACTGTACTACTACTACTACTATGTTCAAAGCAGGTCCCCATTTGTTATTTACCGGGCAAAGTAAAAAACGGGGTTATAAGTCCCCAAAGGGGTGAAAGTTTTCCCCAAAGTGGACAGGGAACCATAACATCCGGCCTATCCCGAACTCCACACTCCCCAGATCAACCGAGGACAAAAAGTCTTCCCTTATTGTTTCGTTTTTCTCTCACACCCCTTAAAAAAGGCATTTATCAGCGTACTCAACCCTCGTGCAGAAAAAGAGTTTTCTTCGTGGTAACACTGATAAACCTACATTTGCAGCAGTCTAACGCTTCAGTTTTGCTATGATTACACGTTTTTCTCTTTTCATTAATATCCTTATTTCTATTAATGAATCCGACTGGCTTCAATCCTTTTATATTTTTGTTGTTGCGATTCCATGTTGACGGTTCTCCTGACTAGGCGCCATCTCGACTAACTAGCTGAACTAAAATTGGCTCTAGACTTGCTCGAGACCTTCAGAACGGAATCTTTCTTTCGGAAGTTCCTTCATGAACGGAATCTGGGGAAATTGAATGCACTCATGTGGGAACACTTCTGTCCTCATTCGAGCATATTTTGAGCTGCACAAAGGTTCATTTGATAGAGGAAGGTTCTACGCAGTGGGCTCTGTCCATTATATCAGTCTAAAAGTGTTTTTGTGACAGAAAAATACATAGGAATCTACGGGATTTTTCTCGATTTGTTCCCCTACTTTGGACACTCATATTATTAGATATAAACATAATCTCGCGAAATCATGACCAGCGCGGTCTGTATTCAACATTCTTCTTTAGATTGAACCCTCACACACCACAAAACTCGCCCAAATAAGGACAAAAAGGGGTCGACTCTAGACATATGAATGTCACGCGACATTACTAGAATATTACTAGATTTTGGGTTAAAACATGGGTTTATGCGGGAACACTTTTTATCCTTATACGAGCATATTTGTAGCTGTTCGAGGGTTCATTCTAAAGAAGAAGGTTCAATACAGCCCGCTCTGGTCATGATTTAGCGGGATTATATTTACATACAATAATATGAGTGTCCAAAGTAGGGGAAAAAATCGAGAAAAATCCCGCAGATTCCTATGTATTTTTCTGTCACAAAAACACTTTTTGACTGATATAATGGACAGAGCCCACTGCGCAGAACCTTCCTCTGTCAAATGAACCTTTGTGCAGCTCAAAATATGCTCGAATGAGGACAGAAGTGTTCCCACATGAGTACATTCAATTTCCCCAGATTCTGTCAATAAAGGCAGAATCTAGAGCAAGTCTAGTGCCAATTTTAGTTGAGCTAGTTAGCCGAGATGGCGCCTAGCCAGGATGACTGTCAAAATGGAATGATAACAACAAAAATATAAAGGGCTTGAATCTACTCGGATCCATTAATAGCAATAAAGATATTAATAAAAAGAAAAAAACGTGTAATCATAGTAAAACTGAAGTGTTCATTTGATACAATTGTATGTTTATGAGTGATACTTCAAAAAAAAGTTTTTTTCTGCACAAGGGTTGATTACAATGATAAATTGCCTAAAAAAGGGGTACCCGAGTCCCTTGACAATTTATCTAGTGGCAGTATGCTCTAATTTTAACACTTTCCAGATTAAACAATCAATTTTTGGGGGGGTGTAAATTCTTTTAGAATGTTCGACTGTAAACCTGATTTTTAAAAAAATTACTGATTTTATATTGAAGAGTGAACAGCAAACAACAATTCTAGTGACTTGTCTGTTCATAAATAGTGACTCCTGTAGACCATGGATCATTATGCAAAATAAAAATGCATTACGTCAAGCCTCGCGGACAGAAATGAAATAAAAAGGTTCTAGGTCAAATGTCAGGAACGGAAATTAAATAAAAATGTTCTAGGTCAATTGTCAGCAACGGGAAATAAATAAAAATGTACCAGGTCGATTGTCAGGAACAGAAATGGAATAAAAATGTTCTAGGTCAATTGTCGAGAGATGACAGAAATAAAATTCCCACGATCCACAAAATTTATCTTTGAGTTTAATTGTTTAATTATTTGTTTATGTTTTTTTGTGTGTCGATTTAACAGTACGTTATCAGAAAGTTATTAAAAACTGAATCTGATAAATTCATTTCGATGTTTATTAAAAAATGAATAACGTTTGTTAGCGTACGAAATTAATTTTATATATTTTGAGTCGAGTAGCACACCGTTACGCTAAAATATACGCTACAAGACTTGTGCGCATTCGGTCAGTGCAGTCCGTTTGTTATTAACAATAGTACTACCTGTATACCAGTTATATGTGCCTGCTTCTCAAACGTACGATACCAGCTTCAATCGAAGCTCAGTCAATTCAAGGTTCAGAAAGCACATTTATGGTTCACCAAACACAGTAGATTGCTATGGACCTCACAGTTAGTATTATGGCAGCAGTTGAATACAGGTGGGCAATACCGTGGACCACATTATGTAAGTACCGTACAGATTACTTGCTTCTAAGATTAAAACTGAAGTAGAAGACTGCGCAGTGATTTCTAAACAGTGCATAATCGTGAAAGTAATTGAAAAGTTTCATTCAAATTTCACAATTAAATAAAAATTCGATTATTTTTGTAGGATGTTCCATAGTACTCACTGTAAGTTGAACTGGCATCCAAATAGCGATAGAATTAAACTTGTTGCTTACCTGAAACAATAAATAGACGACAATTAGTTATCGAACAACATGTGTATTAAATAATTTGAATAAATACGAAATTTATGTAAAAACAGTAGTCCAGAATTAATTCCACTAGTGTATATTTTCAGTAATGTATATTTATAATGTACATATATGTATTATGTATATTTATTATTATTATCATTATTATATTCAGTATCATCATTATTATATTTAGTATTCTAATATCATTATTATATTTATTGTTGTAGTTATCGAACCACATGTGTATTAAATAATTTAAATAAATACGAAATTCAAGTAATAATTTAAAGGTGTCCAGAATTAATTCGACTAGTGTATATTTTAAGTAATGTATATTTATAATGTATATGTATTATGTATATTTATTATTATTATCATTATTATATTTAGTATTATGATTATTATATTTATTATTGTAGTTATCGAACCACATGTGTATTAAATAATTTGAATAAATACAAAATTTAAGTAAAAAAAGCAGTCCAGAATTAATTCCACTAGTGTATATTTTAAGTAATGTATATTTATAATGTATATGTATTATGTATATTTATTCTTATTATCATTATTATATTTAGTATTATCATTATTATATTTATTATTGTAGTTATCGAACCACATATGTATTAAATAATTTAAATAAATACGAAATTCAAGTAATAATTTAAAGGTGTCCAAAATTAATTCGACTATTGTATATTTTGAGTAATGTAAATTTATTCTGTATATTTATTATTACTTATTATTACATTTCTACGTACAGCAGTAGTGCTTCTATATTGAATAAGTAATTTCAAACAATTTAACAATTCGACTTTCCGAACCACCTCGATCCCAAAAGAGTTGGGCAAGAATTGTATTCAAATAAATATTTGGAATAAAGTGGGTTTAAAATCCACTTGAAAAAGACCACTTTATTCAAAATTTGTACCCAAATGTTAGTCCCAATTAGTTTGAATAATCGGGGTTCTGCTGTGCTTCCGTAGGACAGTGACGTCACGTCGCAATAAAGTCCACTATTTTCGCCACTAATTTACGAAAAGCCCATTCAGTAGCTCATATTACTGAAACTAAACACGTGCAAAGGATAAGCCGCCCCTAATCCACTTGAAATTGAAATTCATATTCTCTTCGTGTACCATTGGCTTGCCAGCGCAGGTAGTTGTTCCGTCTGCAAAACATAATTTCCCGTCGAATTTCAATTCTGGTATCGTGACCTTTCCTTCTCTGGGTCAAACGTAACTGGAATAATTGCGGTATCGTTAATGTATTCTAGTAGGAATCCACTCTAAGTCCATAAAGCCGCGTTACCATAACCCCTTAATTGGTCTTCCCAGGAGTACCGGGATGGTTCCAGCCGTGTGTCGATGGTAAATTTATGGAACCCCAAGGTCCAGAGTAATTCAATTACTGCTCCTATTAGAATAAATTCTTCCCGGCTTCGTTCCCCCGTCATCTACAAAAGGATCTCTTGTGTACCCGTTGAGAACCTTACGGAATCAATTCTTATTTGCGACGCTCAAAACCCACTTTCCCGATTCCGTTCTAGTCGATATCGTTTATCGATATAGCACCGATTTCATTGAAATGTCATCTAAATATGCTGGGGATATCTTCTACAAATTTAATTTTTTCCGAAGCTTCGCTGTTTACGCTCCGACATACAGGGTGTCCCAGCAAACTTGACCACCTTAAATATCTCGTTTATTTTTAGTAATTAAAAAAAACGCTGTAGGGCAATATGAACCTAACTGAAGGAGTAGTATAACGATTTTGAAAAAACTTTTCCCAAGATAATTTTTTTCTAGATATCAAGGTCGTCCATTTTTTATTAACGGAACTATATATTTTTTACATGTAATAGTAGGGATGAAGTCTTTTTCAATGATATGTTATATAATCTTCGTGTGACTTTGAGTATGAAAAGTCCAAAAAGCATTACAGCTTCGCTGTTCACACTCCGACATACAGGGTGTCCCAGCAAACTTGACACCTTAAATATCTCGCTTAGTTTTAGTAATTAAAAAAAACGCTGTTGGGCAATATGAACCTAACAGAAGGGACAATATAATGATTGAGAAAAAACTTTTTTCAAGATCATTTTTTTCTAGATATCAAGGTCATCCATTTTTTTTAACGGAACTATATACTTTTTACATGTAATAGTAGGGATGAAGTCTTCTTTAATGATATATTATATGATCTTCGTGTGACCTTGAGTATGAAAAGTCCAAAAAGCATTACAGGTATTATCAGTGATTAATTTACTACACTAATTGATTTGATTGAACTACTTTATTTAAATAAATTTTCAAAATGATGACTACTGCTTTCAATACATTGTTGTATACAGGAAATAAATGATTCTCTGGCTGTTCTTATAATTTCAGTGCTAATATTGGAACACATGGTCTACAGTAAAATCTCTTTCCCTGTCCAACAGCCATGATTTGGCGCCAATGTTCGTAGCGAGACATTTTATATTTTTATATTTTATATTAAATTAATCACTGATAATATCTGTAATGCTTTTTGGATTTTTCACACCCAAGGTAACACGAGGGTCATTGTATAATATGTCATTGAAGACGATTTCACCTCTGCTATTACATTGCGACAAAAAAATATATAACAAATAAAACAAATGTCCTTGAAAAGTTTTTTCCCAATCATTATATTGCCTCTCCGATTAGGTCGATATTGTCTTATAACGTTTTTTTTGTTACTAAAACTAACAAGAAGGCTAGGTGGACGCGCAAAGGACATATGAAGGTCATCTAGATTTTTTTTTAACGGAATAAGGTATTTTTTACTACATCAATCGATGCAGCTGGACATTCGTTATAAAAAAGTACTAACCTATGTATGTCGAAAAGTTAGTAGTTCAGGAGATATTTCAATTCAAATAATTCTAAAACACAATTACTGTCGTACCAAACCAAACTAAACAGATCTGACGTCTTAGGGCAGAAGTAATGATGCCTTAATAATTTAAATAATTTAAATTAAAATATCTCCTGAACTACTAACTTTTCGACATACATAGGTTAGTACTTTTTTATAACGAATGTCAAGCTGCATCGATTTATGTATTAAAAAATACCTCATTCCATTTAAAAAAGTCAAGGTGACCTTGATGTCTCCAAAAAAAATTAACATAAGAACAAAATTTTCTCGTAAAATTTTGCAAATTTTATTTATTATTATTATTATTATTTCCTCAAAATATGCTTGTATGGGGACGTTTACTTACTAGTATAACGTCTTAGTACGATTGCAATGTTATTTTTGAGTTATTTAAATTAAAATATCTCCTGAACTACTAACTTTTCAAAATACATAGGTTAGTACTTTTTTATAACGAATGTCCAGCTGCATCGATTTATGTATTAAAAAATACCTCATTCCATTTAAAAAAATGAAGTTGACCTTCACATGTCCTTTACGCGTCCACCTACAAAAAAAGCTACTAACATCAGATTACTGCCGCCTCGAAACCATGCAAGTTCCATCTGATTTATTTCTTCCTAACAACAATACAGCCTCGTTATTCAGGTGGCCTGTTTTAGACGAAACACCCTGTATACCATTATAGGGGCAAACACTCAATAATTGTTGAGATATTCATAAAGAAAGTTACATTAGTGCTTAAGTATGCTATGGTAGAGACAATATACAATGAATAATGTCCTAATATATTGGCAACGTACTAGACTCACACTTGGTGGACTAGTATATTTAAATTTTTTTATTTATATTATTTATTCACTGTGTAACATTGACTTGTTTACTGTTCTATGATATTTATTATTCAGAAGAGAAACGCTGGCTGGTAATAGCGTGAACACACTGTATATTCGTAGAAGGGAGATCGAGTTCTATAAGTATAGACAATCTCAAGATATTCGAAGTGGTAAAGTTAGCTGGGACACCCTGTAATTATACTTAGTAAAAGACGTGTGCATAAATCACGTGGCATCCATACAGATTTCAAAGTCCTTTTAGTATCGTGCAAGGAATAGGATATGTTAGCTGAGAAATTCTAAAGATAACAAAACATGAGAATATGTTTTCGAATATGATATGATACTAAAGTATATCATGCATGACAAAAGGTTATTTTGCATTGTAGACACTGTAAAATATATTTCAGAAGATCTTATAGTAATAAAGGCAACAGTGAAAAATAACAATGATACAATTCTGCATACCAACGCGAACTATTCGCAACGGTACCGAATATTTCACGATGATAGATTCGCAGCAGTGTAATATACATACGCGGTGACTTCTACGTCCGTTCACAACAATGCGAGAAATTTCCGATAAGATTGTAGTATTTTTTTGCCACGATGAATATATTTCAGATTCCAAAGCGTATTCTTCACTGCTACTTCAAATTCAGAACTCATAGATAATATCGCCAACAGAGAAAATAAAGTAATGTTACTTTAAATAGGTATTTAGAAACGTAGCAAACATAGCCACAGCATTACTCAAAACAGTTTTGCTATTATTAAATTCGTCTGTTTTCTATAAATTGTAAAAAGCTCAACCTTTATATGAGTAAATAAAAATGATTTTTTAAATTGCAGATTATTTTGCAGGTATATGGGCGTCTGTTTGTGATGTTTAGCTATATTTGACTGGCAGCCTCCGACACGGCTTCGCCCGTGCTAAATGTGAGAAGAATTTAGATTTTTTATCTTAAGTATATTAATATGTATATATATATATATATATACAGGGTGTCCCAAAATAAGTGTAACTCCCGGAAATGGGAGGTTCCTTGGGTCATTTGAAGCGACATTATCCTTTACAAAAATGGTGTCCGTGGCTTTGTTTAGGAGTTATTATCAAAAAACACGGACCAATCAGAGCCCGGCTATAGCGAACGGAGTCCGACTCGGCGACAGGTCCCGCTCAGCGTGGCGTCGCCGTTGGCCGAACCAGAATCAATCCGCTGTAGCCGCGCTCTGATTGGTCCGTGTTTTTTGATAATAACTCCTAAACAAAGCCACGGACACCATTTTTGTAAAGGAAAATGTTGCTTCAACTGACCCAAGGAACCTTCCATTTCCGGGAGTTACACTTATTTTGGGACACCCTGTATATACATATATATATATATATAGGAGAGGATTCGTTTATAGATGATATGTGTGAATTTTTAAAGCGCTGTGAGGTGAACTAGGTTGGTGATGATCCCTTTTTACAACTAATTGAAGATATTCTATATAAAATAGAAAGTCGGTAAGTCGGTAAGATAGAACGCGACATTGAAATGATAAAAAATTTTTTTTCGACGCGCCAAAAATCCTTCTGGCAATCGTCATTTCAGTCAAAAAAGAACCTATTATCAAAATTTCATCGAATTCTGATGTTTGCTATAAACGGAAGTTTCGCCGCGCGTTGAAAACACTTGTCCTTAAAAAATAGTAAAAATGGTCATTAATCCATCCGCCAGCAGCGGAACTTCGACAGAACAGCCGTTTTCCGTCGGGACTGCGCCCGGCTCCATGATCTGCCGAATTCTACGCAGACATTCCGAAATCCATACGGGTTCCTTCGCATAATAGAAGTCGAGGCCGTCGGGAACTCCCTGCGGATTACGTCTCGCGCGCCGTCGTTCCGTAAGGCAGGTACGTAAAAGTCTTTTACGATCCGCCTGTTCGGCACGCGTACTCCAGAAGTCGTTCAACCACGGCACGGCCTGCACAATGTGTTGAACGAAGTTCTTCCGCGGCGATCGCAGCTTCGGATAATGACAATATCAATCATAACTGAACGTTATGGTGACGTTAAACCGTTTTTAGAAACTGATCCTCACGACGAACAGAATCCACTAAATCGCGTCGCAGAATTTTACAAGTTCTTGATGGGATCTGTGTAATTCGGGTGGATCATTGTACGCTGCCGGGAAACGTGATCATTTTCCAAACACTACATTATTGACTTTGTAACAATGATAGGTTACCTGGTCGTGTAACGGTTTTATTATAAAAGCAGCGTTCCGCGAAATTATGCCGGAAATTGCACGCTAACGAATTCACTGCTATTAACCCCTCGATTCCCAATCGCGATCGTAGCCATTATAACTAAATAGCACTCGAGCTCATACAATTATTACGAGTGCTACATTCGAGGCTCGGCTTACTCCGCAAATTACACGCGTCAGAAATTCTATCGGTTCTTGCGGTGGAATTCTTCGAGTCGCTGAGAGGCTGCAATTAAACGAGGATGAATGCCTTCTGTCTTAAACGAGCAGAAAGACGAGGGGTGGGGGTTGGAGAATGGGGATGAGAATGGGGGAGGGAGCGTAAATTTGCTGGAGCGAGAGGCTAAGTGTGTCCCACCTTTGTTTCCCCGGCTCTAATGATTTCTCTCATTAGGCAATGTTACTTAACGCAGCGACGTGCAATCGAGCTTAATTAATTGTATTTGTCGCTTTCGATTATTCTGACTCTTGGCGACCCCGTTCCTACCGTTCCTCCTTCGTTGTCGCCGGATAAACGCCCAACAAAGCGGCAAGTGTTTGCAGTCGTTCTCCGTTCCATTGTCGACACCTTGTTAGCGCTCACAAAGCTCCGCGAATGGATTAGGTATCGATAGTACTCACGATGTTCCTGGATCGGCTGAATTAAGTATGATGAGCTACAAAGACTGCAGCGAAATAACATTTAATTACCTTCCACCTGAACGTAAGGGCTTGCCTTAGGAAATTCAACGTGATATATCGGGGAGATTACGATTTCCGCGGCTCCTCGTTTTGAGGTTATATTGGGCCTGGTTTAGCCGGTAAAGTAGATTTCCTGTTTTTTATAAATTCGCAAATATTTCGGTAACTATGCGAGATATGGCAAATATATATATATATATATATATATATATATATATATATATATATATATATATATAATCTTTATTTCGATCCCCGCAGGGTTACAAAATTCGAACATCATTACCTTTTTCCACTCCCAGCTTCACAACTTACTACCTTAAAACTAAACCTTACAACTAATCTCTTAACCTATACTTAACCTAAATTCCTATATCTTATGTTCTTACAACTATTTTTACATATTTATACATATTTACATGCTAAACATAAATTATCTTGAAATACATCGCCTTACAATTTTACAATATTTACAATATTTACAATATTTTCAATAAGATATGGCAAAATATCGAAAGACCTTTTTTGTGGAAAATGAAATTTCCAACAATTTATGTCCTATGACATTTTTCTAGCAGCTGCGCAGTCTACAATGGGAAGATTACCCTAGTAGCACAGAAATATTGGGTAAACGTTTTTTTCAAATATTGAAAAAATATTTTTTAAGCCACACTTTTTCATGTGAGAAAAATATTAGATCCGAATATTCTATACATATACAAGAAATGTAAATTCAATGTTCAGAAAATATAAGCTAAATATTCAGAGAATATAAATTACATATTTAAAAAACATAAAGTAAATATTTGAAAAACGTGAAACCCATATTTAGATAACGTTCAATTAAATCTTGAAATTTAAGAAAAAGTTATAACAAAAATTAGAAACTATAATATAATAACATTACTTTCTGTGCATTGCTTGAGGGAATATTAATTAATTCGTCTTCGGAAGGAGCTTATTAAAAATTCAGAAATTTTTTATGCAGTTAGAAAGATTAATGGTTCGAAGAATCCTACATTCGTAGGCACACAGATTTTTTTTAGGTGCAACTGTGCATGTGCAATTATCAATTGCATTATATATAGTATTCTAAAACAAATATTTTCCCATGATAAACATAAAATATTTCCTTCATATTAGAAAAAATACTCCATTTCTAATATTACATAAAGATTCATTTTATAAGGAAAAGTATTTTTTTCATGGTATGAAATAGAAATATTATCTGTATGTTAGGAAAAAATATTCTACTTCTAATATGAAATAAAGATTCATTTAATATTTAGAAAAAATATTTTTCTCATAACATGAAATAGATATTCTCTGCATATTTAAAAAAAAGATTTGTTTCTTAATATAAAATTAATATTGTATGAATATTTGAATATTAAAAAAAGATTGAATCTCTTTTTAATATTACATGAATGTGTATACAATATTTTGTGCTACTAGGGTATGTGAACAGAGTGAGTTGCGGTTAGGTCGTCGGAGGGGGCGGAGGGAGGGCACGCATACGAAAATCCAGGATCTCGAAAACTAAAATAGATCCGCTCATCTCTGAAAAGGAAAAAAATGTTCCAAATGTTTTTTATAGGATATTCTATTTCCTACAGAAAAGGTCTGTATATATTTTGCCATATCGCGCATAGTTTCCGAGATATTTGCAGGATTATAAAAAAAATCGTGTGCGTGGAAACCACGCGCGGCAGATGTGAAACTTATTGCTTACTAGGTATAATAATTTATCTGTATCTATACTTAATGAACAATAAGTTTTACTTCTGCCGATTCATGATTTTTTTTATTCTGTTCCACACACGGTAGGTTTTTTTAGCTATTAGCAATAGCTCATAAGCTATATATCTCTGTAAAATAAAATATTTATTTAATTTTAAAGCAGTTGCACGCGGTGTCGTAACATAACCATGTATTTTTATTTTTTTATTTTACATGTAATTTTGTAATTTATATACACACCTATTGTTTTTTAAATATGTATCTAATATATATATATAATAATAAAATCACCATTAGTATAATAATAAAATAGTCACTTCAATAAAATAAATAGCGGCGCGAATTACAAAGAGTGAGTTGTACTACCAATCGGTAGACCGGGGTTCGAATCCCGTCGGGGTAAGAAATTATTTTTCTTCGTTCATTCTCAGTTTAAATTTTCGCGCCACTCGACATTTGACTTCCGTTGCATCGACTTCCGCTACATCAGAAAATTGTTACCCTCAGCAAAGAAGTTTCACTTCAAAAACAGAAAATCTACTTTACCGACTAAACCAGGCCGATTTGACACCATGTTATATATATATATATATATATATATATATATATATATATATACATTCTTTTCCTGAAATAACACCATTAACACAAATATAACCTCAAAACGGGGGCCACTGAAATCGTAATCGTGCCGATATATCTAACCTCGTAGTATAACCATCCATCTTCATTCTCATAGATGTCGTCACTAGTGTTAAATAGGTTATGTGCGAAGAGAGAAATGCAATATCGATGTAAATATTCGATTAACTGCACGCGTTCTCCATTGCAAAGACTGACAAACAATATTGTTAATATTATGAATGACGTGATTACATTTAAATTTTGGATGTTTAACGATTCCCGCGCGTGCAAGTGAAACATTGATATTATAATGGTCCGCTTTGCATAGGATTATAATTACAATGACGTTGAATGATAAATAACGTCGTGTGATTTATTTGTGTATCATGATTTTGAGTTTTGCGTAAATGAATTTTGGAAATAAATTCAACTTTATAGGCAGACTTAGAACAATGTAATTGAACTTTAATGAGGTTTCAATGTTGAAAGTCGTTGGACTGACGAAAAGGACAAATTTGAATCGAAAATCCCTAGTAATCATGCGCAAGGCAAACGCTATTTAATATTCGACGCTTAAGTTCTTAGGTTCCTATCCTTCACAGAAAAGCTTTCAATACTGAAAGCGGAAGCACGATGAACTCCATCTTTGATCGTGACAACGGATCGCTGACGCTTTTATCCCTTCTGACAAACAAACGACGATCCACTCGATAATCAGAAATCGGGGTAGAATATCCAATAACTGCTTTCAGAAACAAAGCCGCTGCAGACGGGCCGAAGGCGTCAGCACTTGCGAGAATTTAAAACGAATTTATTATGTGATCCTAGCCTTTGACAATCCATCGAATTTATATGAAAAGTTCCGTAGATATTCATGCTACAGTATCAAAAGGAAAAAAGTCGGGTCTACTCCGATTATAAATAGCCGAACAGCTTTTTAGCATTCTCAGTGTAGCTGTAGCCGTTTGGCGCTCCAGGGTATCTTACAACGCTTATTTATTATTATTATCACGCTTATATTAATTTGCCGTGTTGTATGTGTATGCGTCAAATCCTGTAATCGAATTTTAAACCACTTCCCGATGTGCTGGAGCCTTGAAACTTTAAATATATAAATACTAAAAAAAAGAATTTTACTCTTCTTCCGTTTATGGCAAAAATCAGAATTCGATGAAATTTTGAAAATTGGTTCTGTCTTTACTAAAATGACGATTGCCAGAATGATTTTTGGCGCGTTGAAAAAAAATTTTTATCATTTCGATGTTGCGCTCTACCTTACCGACACTGACTTACCAACTTTGTACTTTAAAATTTTGTACGTTAAAACTTGAAAATTTCAATTGTTAAACCAAGTGAACCAATATCTACAATGGGAAGATTATGCGATGAGAATTAATTTGGATTAGGTTAACCCGAAAAGTTTATTTATTATTTAGTTATATTATTATTTATGTGATTAGAATGAGCTGTAGTTAGGTCGGGGTGGGGACGGAGAGCATGACAACACACATGACAATCCAGGAGTAGTCTTTAAAAATTTCAAGTTTACCTCACATATGTATTACTTTAAACTGAAGAGGCTTCGTTTATAGATGATATGTGTGAATTTTTATGGCGCTGTGAGGTGAACTAGGCTGGTGATGATCCTTTTTTACAACTAATTGAAGATATTCTATGTAAAATAGAAAGTCGGTAAGTCGGTAAGGTAGAGCGCGACATTGAAATGGTAAAAAAAATGTTTTTCGATGCGTCAAAAATCCTTCTGGCAATCGTCATTTTAGTAAAGAAAGAACCTATTTTCAAAATTCCATCGAATTCTGATTTTTGCCATAAACGGAAGAACAGCCGTCCTATTTTTACATTTACGAGGCGTAATTTGCATCATTCGGCAGCATGTAGCTATTTTCATAGCTACTTTCATAGTTACATATCAGCCACCATGAGGTTTAAATAGTTTTCATACAACCTTCAATATTCGTAATATGTATTGTCCATTTTTTATGCAACATACGCAATAATGATTCTTTGAAAAAGATCCACATCGGGATCGAAATGTTAGAAATATGTATTAATTGCACATTTGTTGTTTTTGTTCTAAAAATGATCGAACCTGACGCCAATAACATTTAACACTTTAATTATCAAGATTTTCGATCGAGAAGAATTCAACATTTTAATGCAAAATATGCCTGGCAAACGAAAAATTCTATTTAAAGAAAAAAGTGACAATTATTTCGAAATATTCAACCAAACATTTTCTTCCTGAAACAGTTTTTGTATTAGTGAAAACAAAGGAGATATTTCCTGTGAAGGACTTGTGCGCCTCGCCCTGCATTTATTGTACGTTTTACCCCGTCGTAGATTTACACACGCATAATTCTATCTACAGCAATATTAATCACGGATTACAGTTTTTATAAGTGTAAGTTCCGCACCATAAACTTGGAACGTGCGAATTAAACTTTAATCAAACAAGTTTGCTTTATATCTTAAGTCCGTGCGTCAACCATTCGCTACCCTGAACTATTTCTCTGTATCCTCTGAATAATATATGTGCAATTTCGCTTCTAGATGGTTCATGCCCGAGCATCGTACTGCTCATAATTAATCGAACAACAGAGATATTACACTTTACTGCGCTTTCGAACGGTATGTAAATACATCGGTGTGAATAGGTTCACCGGAAATGCGAAGAAATTTAATTACGACTAGAATGAACCAGCAACACATGTAGCAATGGCGATTTCAGTGGTGGATTTACTTGATGACAAGAACAACGCTTATCCATTAAACGTGTTAAATGATTGCATAAGCTCGTGCCCGAGTTGAAAATAAAATTCAATGTTTAAAGGGTATAGCCGGATAAGATAGTCAAGAATACCCTTGAACCGAATTTTATCGACGATGTGCCATTCGATAGAGCACCAAGAAAAAACATACTGTGCAAAGTTTCAACCCTGTATCTCGATCCGAAGGGTAGTTATGGGGTAACATCGAAAAATCAGTTTTTGGCCTATTTTCCCCAGTTAATGATGTTTAGAAATTCTGAAAAAAATGTGACACATGTCAACAACCCAAATACATACTTTGCAATTGGTTTCAGATTTTTAAAGTGAAAATCCTGCTTGTAAAAAATCAAACACCTGAAAAAAATCGAAAAAATGCAGATTTCACATGGAAGTTCTAGAGTGTCCACATTTATATTTTTACAGTAGCAGTATATTGTTATAGGTGTTGTTCATGAATTTTTGCAGATTTTTTGGTTTGGTGCGCCGTTGTTAAAAAAAATAAAAACCGATTTTTTCGAGTTTTCTCCACGAAGAACTAAGCTAACCTTAAAATTATTACGTTATATTTGTTCTGTAAGTCTATCAGGCACTGATAAACCGTGAACATTTATCAAAAATATTTAAACAATGAAATGGTAGATTTCTTTTATTAGCGAACTTACTAGCGAACCTAGTATAATCTTGTCAACAGACGAACGCTTAATACGTTGAGCCAACCGAGCTGATGAAAACCCTCTTAATACTTTCAGATATAATAGACGGACATAATAAAAATACCAATCAAGCCGATTTCATTGTTTAAATATTTTTGATAAATGTTCACGGTTTATCAGTGCCTGATAGACTTACAGAACAAATATAACGTAATAATTTTAAGGTTAGCTTAGTTCTTCGCGAAGAAAACGTCGAAAAAATCGGTTTTTATTTTTTTAACAACGGCGCACCAAACCAAAAAATCTGAAAAAATTCATGAACAATACCTATAACAATATACTGCTACCGTAAAAATATAAATGTGGACACTCTAGAACTTCCATGTGAAATCTGCATTTTTTCGATTTTTTTCAGGTTTTTGATTTTTTACAAGCAGCATTTTCACTTTAAAAATCTGAAACCAATTGCAAAGTATGTATTTGGGTTCTTGACATGTGTCACATTTTTTTCAGAATTTCTAAACATCATTAACTGGGGAAAATAGGCCAAAAACTGATTTTTCGATTTTACCCCATAACTACCCTTCGGATCGAGATACAGGGTTGAAACTTTGCACAGAATGTTTTTTCTTGGTGCTCTATTGAATGGCACATCGTCGATAAAATTCGGTTCAAGGGCATTTTTGACTATCTTATCCGGCTATACCCTTTCAACGAATACTTTGCTAGACGCAAAAAGAATTTGCAATGTTCATAAATTGAAGAAAAGTAGTCCACGATGTAAGACGGTCATCTAGTATCACGAGTGTCGCAATCGTTATTTTGACAAAAGGTTATCAAGGGTCGAAGCTCCACAAGAATAGAGAGTACTGAACCTACACGCTCAATCTAACCCGTTGTACCGAACCGATACTCCTGAAAGTGACCGGCTATCAAAGAACGAGAAGAAGTTGGAAAGCGTCGGGTAGGCAGGATCGTTAAATCCCTTAACTCGTAGACGACCTAGACATCCTCGAAGGTAGAAGAGATAGTGGCCATTCACCAGGCTGAATTAACTCCTGGCCCAGACTGTTTCGAGGTTCGTAGACGTGGCCTTTTATACGGAGAGCACCGTTGGTGGTGACATTTCCCATTAAACTTTTCCCGATCTCGTCACCTCGTCATCGTAATTTTACGTTCCCGGATTACTTTAATCCCCGACGCGCCGATTGCATGTCCGACTCGAGTCTTAACATCGGAAGTTGAGGCTGCGAATGATTTCTGACAAGCACTGGTCGATGCTTTTCGGCATTGCCAGTTCATTTTCGCATGAATGCTGGAATCCCACTGGCTGATCAAATTATCAAACCCTAGTATTATATGAAAAATGCCACTCGCGTGCGAGGATATACAGGGTGTCTTAAAAATCCTTCAACATCAGGAAATGGGAGGTTCCTGAGATCTATAATGATTTCGGCGCACAGGTTCGATCAATAATATACAGGGTGTCCCAAAACTAGTGTAGGAGCGGAAAATGGGAGGTTCCTTGGGTCATTTGAAGCGACATTTTCCTTTACAAAAATGGCGTCCGCGGCTTTTTTTAGGAGTTATATAATAATAATAATAATAATTTAATTTAATAATAATAATAATAATATTATTATTGATCGAACCTGTGCGACGAAATCATCATACATCTATTATAAAATTCTTTTCTATCGCAAAACTATCTAAATATCTATTATGGAAGGCAAAACATTCACACACATTCAAAGTTTTTATGCGTCAATTTCAAGAAATCACGGCAAGGAAACGGTTGAAATTCTCAAGGATTGGTCTGGTACAAATATTTCCATCGCAAAGATAAGTAACAAGAAATTATTTCTTCTAAAATGTCGTACACATAACATTTTCCCGAAATTTATTTTTGCAAATGTTAAAAAAATGTGCAATTGAAATGTGCAATGAACCACTAGTTCATTTTTCACTTACAATAAATTGTATAACGTACAATACAGGTGCATGAAGAAATTCTTAAACATAGTTATCAAAGATATACAGGGTGTCCCAAAACTAGTGTAGGAGCGGAAAATGGGAGGTTCCTTGGGTCATTCGAAGCGACATTTTCCTTTACAAAAATGGCGTCCGCTGCTTTTTTAGGACATATTAACGAAAAACACGGACCAATCAGAGCGCGATCTAGACGCGAGTTAGCACAGTCGGACCGACGCGCCAACTGTCAATTGGCCGAACGTGACATCACGTGTCTAGGTCGCGCTCTGATTGGTCCGTGTTTTTCGTTAATAATTCTTAAATAAAGCTGCGAATGCCATTTTTGTAAAGGAAAATGTCGCTTCAAATGACCCGAGGAACTTCCCATTTTCCGCTCCTACACTAATTTTGGGACACTCTGTATATATTTGATAACTATGTTTAAGAATTTTTTCATGCACCTGTATTGTACGTTATACAATTTATTGTAAGTGAACGATGAACTAGTGAACTAAAAATAAATTTCGGGAAAATGTTATGTGTACGACATTTTAGAAGAAATAATTGCTTGTTACTTATGTTTGCGATGGAAATATTTGTACGAGACCAGTCCTTGAGAATTTCAACCGTTTCCTTGCCATGACTTCTTGAAATTGACGCATAAAAACTTTGAATGTGTGAATGTTTTGCCTTCCATAATAGATATTTAGATAGTTTTGCGATAGAGAAGAATTTTATAATAGATGTATGATGATTTCGGCGCACAGGTTCGATCAATAATATTATTATTATTATTTTATTATTTTTATTTATTATATACGGACCGAGGTCCTTTTATACAAGTATAAACAGTCTTCACAGTACAACCGATACAAACAGAAAAAAACAGAACAAAAAAAACAAAAAAAGTCTTAACATAAACTTAAACTACGTATGGACCGTGCGAAATTAAACAAATAATGGTACTATTTACAAATAGCATTGTGCAATTGCGTTTTGAAAGTATGTAACGTTCCATTAAAAAAATCAATATCCTTATAAAATATATTTGAGCTAGCAATAATGCGATTCAATGGATTTATTAATCCATATGATGATTTGGATTTCAATGTTCGAATTATATTATTATTATGTCAGGTACCTCTCATTTCCGGAAGTTCGAGTAATTTTGAGACACCCCATAGTGAGTAAGATTAATGAAACCATTTTTTCGTTGGAATAACGATTTTATAATTGAGTGTATGAGAATATTGTCTCCTTTGTCATGACCATGTTTGGGGTCAAAATTCTATTACGTACGAGCATTTCACCGCGATGAATATGTGAAAAAGTCCTTAACAAAAACAAAATGAAACTTTAGAAGAATAGTAGAAAAAGACAGATCCTGAAACTGGACTTAAGAACAAAAACCAAAATTGAACTTCTGTAGAGAGTTGCGGTTGGCATGGGTCCAATCGAGGAAATCATCCTATCAACTTTGAAGTAACGAGAAATAGACTTCCGTAAGAGGGACGGATAGAGTTAACGGAAGAAATGGAATGACTGAAAACGTTGGAGCAATTGGAGCATGTGTCAATCATTTATTATCCATTTTACTACTTTTATGGAACTAAATGTCACCTGAAGGTCATAGTTTACGCAAACATGTCCAAGTTGTTGCGCCCGTTGCACACTTTAAGGGAGAAATCAACCCTTCTATGCTTTCAGGTACGGGTTCATAAACCGTGAACCGGAAAGGCTTCAAAAAATGGTTGAGTCAAAAATTATATCGTCGATTGTGAATGTTTATAAATTACAATAGATGTATGATGTATAATTTTTAAATTATAAAATTTATTATTTATTATTTTATTATAATTTTTAAATGTTTTTTTAATAAAATAAATAATATTTGTAATGTTTATAATTTATATTTTTTCCAGCCGCTACAAGACGGAATAAAAAGATTCTTGCGCCCGTTGCTCACTTTAAGGGAGAAATCAACCCTTCTATGCTTTCAGGTACGTGTCCATAAACCGTGAACCGGAAAGGCTTCAAAAAATGGTTGAGTCAAAAATTATATCGTCGATTGTGAATGTTTATAATTTATAATAGATGTATGATGTATAATTTTTAAATTATAAAATTTATTATTTATTATTCTATTACAATTTTTAAATGGTTTTTTTTATAAATAAAATAAATAATGTTTGTAATGTTTATAATTTATAATAGATGTATAAATATTATTTATAAATATTTATTATATTTTTAAAATTGTATAATGTTTTATAGGTCTGTCCAATAAATTGACAAAATTACTTTTTCGAAAATAAAATTCTCGAAAACGCTTTTTTCAAAAAAATGTTCGAACAGATGTACGGGACTGAATATACGATATAACTTTTACTTCAACCATATTTTGATGTATTTTCTGATTAGTGATTTAGAGGCACGTACCTAAAAGCATGGAAGGGTTGATTTCTCCCTTAAAGGAGAAGAGGTGGGTAGGTCTAATGAGCACTTGTGCGAGGTCTCGTCAAAATCGGCGACTATCAGTCGCAGAGGTTCCCTCGTAAGTGAATTTTCCAGTGGTAGCTTCAGTTTCGTGAAGTCCACCCGTGGCACGATCTAATAAATTCTTTCAGCACTTTTGTTTGGGATGGCTAAATGCGTCAGCAGCGTCCGCTTATCAATTGGCTATTTCACTAATCATTAACCGGCACCGACGATATCGATTACTATCGATCATCTACTTCAGAGCGCGACTCAGATTGGCGGATCGAGCTTTGATCCACCAATCATGCGATCGACAGTGACGGCTATCAGCCAACTGATCGATCGATCCCCAGTTCTCTAACGATCTAGCTATTGAACACATCTCTCTTTTACTAATCAATTATATGTTAGTATATTAAACTTTATTTATGCAAGTACTACTTATTGTTGGCAAGAAAAAATTTGTGGCTCTTTAAAAACTTTGAAATTTTGTAAATTGTAATTTTTGACTCTTCCCTATTTATATATATATATATATATATATATATATATATATATATATATATATATATATATATATATGCATAGGGAGAAGACGTGCCACAATGACGTTGCAGTTGCGAAAAACAACAACTACTCCCCTTTCCTATAGAATTTCATGTTTTTCGCACATTCAACGTCAATGTAGCACGTCTTCCTCTTATCCGATCAACTTCATCTTCTGCAGGAATTAATTTCTTACCCAATGGCACAATTTTAGGGGGTGTCGTAAAAAAAATCTCGCAAAAAATATCTCACGTGGTATACCTAAGGCCCACCCTAATGCGCCACCCCTTTCCGACGTCCGATTGATCTAAAACTTTGGATATATCATTTTTTCATGAAATGGAACAATATTGGAAGGCGTCGTGAAAAAGATCTCGCAAAAACATTTCATTAGGTATAGCTAAGGTCCACCCTAATATACAGGGTGCCCCAAAACTACCCTAGGAGCCGAAAATGGCAGGTTCCTTGGGTCATTTGAAGTGACATTTTCCTTTACAAAAATGGCGTCCGCGGCTTTGTTTAGGAGTTATTAACGAAAAACACGGACCAATCAGAGCGCGACCTAGATGCGAGTTAGGACAGTCGGCCTGACGCGCCCACTGTCAATTGGCCGAACGTGCCATCGCATGTCTAGATCTATATATATATATATATACACAGGGTGTCCCAAAACTACCCTAGGAGCCGAAAATGGGAGTTTCCTTGGGTTATTTGAAGCAACATTTTCCTTTACAAAAATGGTGTCGGTGACATTGTTTAGGAGCTATTAACGAAAAACACGGACCAATTAGAGCGCGGCTACAGCGGATTGATTCTGAGTCGACCAATGGCAACACCACGCCTCGCGGGACCTGTCGCAGAGTGGGACTCCGTTCGCTATAGCTGCGCTCTGATTGGTCCGTGTTTTTCGTTAATATCTCCTAAACAAAGTCACGGACAACATTTTTGTAAAGGAAAATGTCGCTTCAACTGACCCAAGGAACCTCTCATTTTCGGCTCCTAGGGTAGTTTTGGGACACCCTGTATATATATAGGTCGTCCGAGTTGAATCCCCTCAACGACATATTTACCAAATCCTTTTACGGACTTCCCATGCCCCCTGCGAGGGACATGGAGGTATATGGGACTTACGAGAGCCAGAAGGGCTCACAGTACCGCACTAAAAAACCTCACGACAACCCAAGCTATTCGGGGGCAGCTGAGATCTCAAAAGGAACACGACCAGCCACCCCCTCTCCCTTGGCCCCATGCGGGGCCCCATCCCTGGGGGGGGGGGAGAAGCTCCCCCCAGCAATACCTAATCTATCCGGATGCAAGCAGGTTGCCCACTTGCACCCCCTTTGCTGGTTTCAGTAACCTGATAAAACTAATCGAAGCACGTGGAGTCTAATTACGAAGTAAAAGCTGGAAACTGTTAGGGGTCGCGGAGGGTTACCAGAGAACAGTATAACCGTTCCAGACCCATAGCCCGAGGATAAGCGCGGAAGGCGAGCAACAAACGACATTAAATTCTATCGCACGCTGGGGAGTAGACGGCGTCTGAGCCCACTTTACGCAGTCCCCATTAACTGGACGTGTGAACTTCCGGTCGGCGCGAACCCGTCGCATATCAGGGCCGACGTAAAAATTTAATTAACCGTAAGAATGGAATCGAAGGTTGACCGTAACGGCCGTCTCGAACTGTTGGCAAGAATCCAGCCGCGAAAATCGCCTTAAGTCGGCGACTGGCCTAGGAGAAGCGGCAGGAAAAGGCAGCAGGAAGAAGAGAAGAACAAGGGGTGAGCGTACGGTTTTTAACGTTGAGATAGGACAGGTCTAAGCTTTCCACGACCAGGTCCTTGCTCCCCTCGCTCCTTAGTGCTGGTCGTCCTTTTTGTTCCTGTAAGGACTCGCGGCACAGGCTCCCGTTTCTGGAGAAAGGGGGCTGCTTGGAGAAAGAGGAGGGCCAATAAGAACCACCCCCGTGATTTAGTGCACCGCTGCACTGCGCTTCTTACGGCTAGGGTGCAGACGCTAAGATAGAGACGGAAAGAGGGCAAGGAACAACGTCCGACGATTTTAAAGGGAGATGATAGCTATCCTGTATTTCACTTTTTTCCTCCGCAGTCAATGCGGAAAGTCAGCAATTGGAACTGTATTAACAACCCTTTGTGAACGAGTACCCACCGTTAAATTACCGACACCAGCTTGTTGCTCTTAGCGATTGTTTTCACGGAAGGCAGATCATTCTTTCATTGTAACGGTTATAAGTATAGCGATCGTATTAAGCTTTGAGCAAAGATTACATGTTATCGGCGCATTGGTTCGATCAATTGAATACTTTAAAACACTATTTGCAAAATATCACAACATTTTATCTCGACGTTTCGATCTAAATTCAGATCAGTTTCAAGAGATTAATGTTGTTTTTGTTAATCACTTGAAAATGATCTGAATTTAGATCGAAACGTTGAGATAAAATAATAGGTAAATTCCTCTCGATCGAAAAGTAATAGTATAATAAATTGTATGATATCGGCGCTAGGTTCGATCCTTAATAGATAAAACAACAAATGTGCAATTATTTACATGCTTCTAACGTTTCGATCCCTATGTGGATCTTTTTCAAAGAGAATTGTTGAGGTAAAATGTTGTGATATTTTGCAAATAGTGTTTTAAAGTATTTAATTGATCGAACCAATGCGTCGATAACATTTAATCTTTGCTTATTCTTTCATTGTGCTAAAACCTCCAACGCTTCTCTAACATTTCACAGGCTGCACAGTGCGGCATGGACGAAAATCAAAATAATCATGGTTCGATTCTAATCTAATTATCCAACAAAATCATCAGTCAGTAAGTGAGGAATGTGTATGTAAAAAGTATCCATGAATATCAATAAGGGATCAGTAACAATCAAGAGTTTATTGTAGTATAAATACTAAAAAGTTAGGTTACTCCTGCCCTGATTGCTCTGTTAGGTTCGTTTTTGTTTTAAACTGTTTAGGAATGGAGAATTTTGCCAGAGGTATACATAATTTTAACTGGCAATTTAGGAATTGCGTTTTTTCTTTAAAATGCAATTGACAAAAAAACGGTTCAAAACATCCTATAATTTTGGCTGTTCTGTACCAACAAGATGTTGTAGTATATTGCTATATAATTATTTTCTGTAATAAATTGCAAGACTCGATATAATAATAATTTACATAAATATAAAAAGTTTGTTAATTTCTGTGATTTTTTATGGGTACTATTTTGTTAATTCTTTATTTTAAGAATTTTATGTATGTACAATTATTATAAATAACAATATAGTATTAATCATAAATAAAAAAAATTAAAACATATTTCAAGTTGTAAATATGTCATTCGAAACCAGTTTAAACCGGTTTCCTGGAAAAGTTAAAATTCGAAAACCGCTTTTTTAGAAAGTCGATTTCTGTATAAACCCTAACGCTGACTCAGTTCGTCCTATGCTGGTAAATCGACACAGTTCTCGTAAATCAATATGATGGGAAGACAATATAAAGGGGTCAAAAGTGTCTCTAAACCAAATTGAATTTGCAACAGGCTATTGTTCTAATTTTCAACTCCATATGTCGACATTGGGGGCAGTAATGGGGTGAAAAATGTTCAGAATATGTATGCAGACCCATATTGTATAAAGTTTAACATTTTCACCACGATTCTGAGCAATTGTAGTTTTTTGCAAAAAATTTTGTTCCTCTCAGCTAGTGAACTAGTCGTTCTATCGCCTCAATAAAATTCAAGTCGGTTGGTCCAATAAAACTTCATACGGAATAATAAATTATCGCATAATTAATGCATTCGAAATATTGAGTTATTGGATAATTAATGCACTCGGAATAGTAAATATCTGCTTTGCAATCGATGGGTTCGAACATACAGTGACTCCCACTAATATTCGGACGCTCTAAAAAAACGATAACTGTTTTGACATTGAACTTTACGACTTGAATATTTTTGGAAAGCTAGAGAAAATAGTTTGTTATAGGATGTGAAAAACATTTTTTCAGAAATTGCAATTGATCGGAATTGCAAAAGAATACTAAAAATTAAATTTTGCAACTTTTTTATACGGGCCTATATTGAAAATTTAAAAAATACGTTTTGTAGATCTGTGTCAATTACATGCACTGTGAAAGTTTCATCGAAATCGGTTGATGCGATAAAAAACGACAGGCATTGAAAGATGTAATGTGCTTAGAGGCCGAAAATCGTTAAAATCTGCAATCTTTACTATCTTCAAACGTTTGTAACTCGTTGCAACGTTGACCGATTTTGACGAAATATTCAGTATATGTTTAATTGACATAGACCTAAAAAACGCATTTTTTAAATTTTAAATATAGGCTCACATAAAAAAATTGTACAATGCAACTTTTAGTATTTTTCTAAAATTCCAATCAATTGCAATTTTTGTAAAACATTCTTTTCACATCCTGTATCAAACTAATTACTCTAGCTTCCCAAGAAGTTCAAATCGTGTACAATATTAAAAAAATGATCGTCTTTGTAAAAGTGTTCGAATACTAGTGGGAGTCACTGTACTGAATTTAATTCCAGTTCAATTCTAACAACTTCCTCAAATATCGCATTTATAATGAGGGAAGGAAAATACTGTCGCTAGAAGGATAACTTTGCAGACGAGTGTTAACAGAAAGTTAACACGAGCTCATGATGACTTTCTACTGGTTTTCACGAAATCGTATTTTTCTGTACTTTCAGGTGGAAGCGATGACGCAGAATTTGCCGGAAATTTGTCTCCGCGAAAGCGTTAAGAGGAGGGACGTTAATTTTCATTTGCATAGAGGGAGAATAAATTTGAAGTTCACGAGAAATGTAGCGGGTGGACATTAAATTCATAAGAGTTTTAATGTACAGCATAAGCACTGGATCAACGGTAATCCTGAACCTTTCGCAACAGGAAAGAGACCGTATTCCCCTAATATTATACTTTACATTTAACTGGTAGGAGACTCGTTCAGCTGAAAATTGCAATATACATCGTTCTACAACAAACAACGTAATCTCCTTTGCGTCGACGACAATTTATTAAACTCGTTGTGAAAAGTAACGTTGGCCTTATCTCTTATAGCTCATAAGGGATTTTCGTCGTTGAAGATTTCTTTCGGTAAAACCTGCATTTTTCGACGTATTAATGAAATCTACTGACGTCCTGCTTTCTATGGATCTTGAACATTCATAGAAATAATTAAATTTAATATATAAATGTGTAAATAAATGTATAAATGAAATATACGAGTTAAATTCGTTTCTAAAAAAAAACTAGATATCTAGAAATTCGAATTACATTTCACATTAAATTAAGTAGTTATAATCTTTATGCTACAAAATAAATTTTATTTAATTAGCTCACTTATAGTCGAGATTAATATTAAAATGTATTTTTAAATTAATTAACAATTAACAATTATACAAAAGGTACAAAAGTAAATTTTACTTCTAAAAAGTATATTAAATACCTTTCACAATACTATTTTATATAAAAAATTAGTTTGTTCATAAATAATTGCTATAATTTAATATAATATTAAATAACTTTTTTTATTATGTATATGTATTCAAATTTAATTATGTTCGTGGATTAATAGAGATTCGATTTAGTAAACTTTAACATTGATGAAAAACTGAAATATAACGTAAATGCTTACGAAATGTATTTAATCTGGTCTCTGTAATTTATGTTAATATAATGTGTATTATAATAGATTATATTAACATAAATGTGTATTGTAATAGACATTAAGATATTATGGGCATAATTTTATTCATTATATATTATAGTACATTGTGTTATTTTTCTTCAAAGAAAATCAATTAAAATAGTATAGCAAATTTTTTTTGTTATTAAATAAATCGTTCAATTTATATTCCGAATAATCGACTCCTCAACTTCTACATAGAGGTTGGCTTTCGGCATGGGAGAGTTCAGTTTTTGCACGCTTTTCATTTATTTGCCCAATCAATGTAAAAAAACTCATCAATTACATCCCAAACAAGTAAATTCGAGCACTTTTAATTTTAGAAATCATGGGCCCGTGTGTGATAAAAAAGGGTTCGAAACTTTTAGGGTGGCTAGTACATATGCATTAAATCGATGAAAGAAGTCCCAACGAACGTGGTTTAAAAAGTTGACAATTTCGAAAGTTATGAATAATTTTTCTTTTTCGTTGAATCAAGTCGCCTGTGTGGCTTATCTACCCTCTTCGCACATCACGAGTTTAACCGAAGAAGAAATTTAAGTGGACCACCCCTGTACGTCACGAAGACTTTCAACAGTTTCAATGTATAGTTCCCAATACTTAACTTTAAAATATGGAATTGTCATGAATAAAATCCATCTATCTCGCGATAGAACTTAAACGTCAATTTTCTGAGAAAACTTTAAGATGCTTTAAGAGACGTGGCTCCCTTAAAACTTCTAGCCAACTGAATATAATACGGTACAGTTTAGAAAATTCGGCTTTGAATTGCAAAGTGAAGGACTATATTGTATCTCCCACTCTGCCTTACCCCTTCCTCCTCCACAGCTCAGTCACGTGACGAATTTGAGCCTGTAAGACCCCCTACAACGTGTGTAAGTTTTTATCAATCAAAAACCACAAAAGATTATTTTCCTTCGCATATTGGAATCACGCATAATGAAGAGGTTGACGTACTAGCTAAATAAGCATCTTTGTTGTTACTATCGTTATTACGAAATTCTTTGGTTTGTTACGCATTTTCTTCGGAGCTCCAGATTTTACAGCTTTCTTTCTCTTCTGAGGCATTTTCATAATGTCTGACTATTTTCTGCATGCCAATGTTAATTTTATATTTCTTGTGTTAGTAACGTCTAAACTACGTTCTAAGCTCTTCGTAGATACCTTGATCACTAAAATCGACCAACTCGTTCTGTGTACGGATGTACCCTCATTTTTTTAGATAAATTGGAAAATATCATCGAAATTTGGGGCAAAAGTGGTGTCTCTTCGTCTTTAAGGATTATTTAAACATGGACGTATGGACGTAGAGTCAACTGACATCGGACATCCAATGGATGTCCGTGCTATGTGGGTATCGCGTGGTATATTTAGATTATCCGCTGGACCCTTATTTTTTGAGATAAATTAAAAAATATCATCGAAATTTGGGGCAAAAATGGTGTTCCACCGTCTTTAAGGATTATTTAAACATGGACGTATGGACGTAGAGTCAACTGACATCGGACATCCAATGGATCCGCTGGACCCTTATTTTTTTAGATAAATTAATAAATATCATCGAAATTTGGGGCAAAAATGGTGTCTCTCCGTCTTGAAGGATTATTTAAACATGGACGTATGGACGTAAATTCAACTGACATCGGACATCCAATGGATGTCCGTGCTATCTGGGTATCGCATGGTATATTTAGATTCTCCGCTGGATCTTTTTTTGAGATAAATTGGAAAATATCATCGAAATGTGGGGCAAAACTGGTGTCTCTCCGTCTTTAAGGATTCTTTAAACATGGACGTAGAGTCAACTAACATCGGACATCCAATGGATGTCCGTGCTATCTGGGTATCGCGTGGTATATTTAGATTCTCCGCTGAACCCTAATTTTTTTAGATAAATTGGAAAATATCATCGAAAATTGGGGCAAAACTGGTGTCTCTTCTTTTTTAAGGATTATTTAAACATGGACGTATGGACGTAAATTCTACTGACATCGCACATCCAATGGATGTCCGTGCTATCTGTGTATCGCGTGGTATATTTAGATTCTCCGCTGTACCCTTATTTTGATAGATAAATTGGAAAATATCATCGAAATGTGGGGCAAAACTGGTGTCTCTCCGTCTCAACGATTATTTAAACATGGATGTATGGACGTAGAGTCAGCTGACATCGGACATCCAATGGATGTCCGTGCTATCTGGGTATCGCGTGGTATATCTAGATTCTCCGTTGGGCCCTTTTTTAGAGATAAATTGGAAAATATCATCGAAATTTGGGGCAAAACTGGTGTCTCTCCTTTTTTAAGGATTATTACAACATGGACGTATGGACGTAGAGTCAATTGACATCGGACATCCAATGGATGTCCGTGCTATGTGGGTATCGCGTGGTATATTTAGATTATCCGCTGGACCCTTATTTTTTGAGATAAATTAAAAAATATCATCGAAATTTGGGGCAAAAATGGTGTTCCACCGTCTTTAAGGATTATTTAAACATGGACGTATGGACGTAGAGTCAACTGACATCGGACATCCAATGGATCCGCTGGACCCTTTTTTTTTAGATAAATTAATAAATATCATCGAAATTTGGGGCAAAAATGGTGTCTCTCCGTCTTGAAGGATTATTTAAACATGGACGTATGGACGTAAATTCAACTGACATCGGACATCCAATGGATGTCCGTGCTATCTGGGTATCGCGTGGTATATTTATTGTAGATTCTCCGCTGTACCCTTATTTTTTGAGATAAATTAAAAAATATCATCGAAATTTGGGGCAAAAATGGTGTCTCTCCGTCTTTATTTAATTTCGAATATGTTTCAGGATTTCCACGTGAATATCTCGTCCCAAAATGACTGTGAAGCTGGCGAGCACCGCAGTGAAAGGGCTAATAGCGAAAGAATGAAGCTTGGGGGATGCAAAGCAACAATCTATTGTCACCTTGGAATTATTGATTTGCAGGGAGAGTTACACGCGAATATAAAGTACATCTGTGGCGGAGTAACACGCGCGTTGCTAGTAGACAAGCAGACATGCAGTCTAAACTGAAGTAGTAATATAGGCCGTGCAATATATCCGTGTCAAGTTGACCAATGCCCTGTCCAACCCACCATACATCAACTGCTGTATTGTGGCCACTTCGGATTATCCCGGCTTCGAAACGGGTACGATTTCAAATTTCCACACCGAGTTTTGCCACGTATCAGCGCTTCAAACGTTCTGGTACGCGCGAATCCCTCTGCACCTTTCATTCGGACATGCCAGATTTGTCCAGCAATCCAGAGGGTTGAGCACTTTTTTTTCCACGTGGATCAAATTTCAACTTCTATGAATAAAATGGAACATCTAAAAGCGGTTCATCTGTCCGGCGTAGCATTTCCGAATGTTCGGAAGAGTTCGTCCAGGGTGACATGCCTATTGGATTACTTGTGACACGTCACAGGTGAGAAAAACGAAAAAGTTGTTAACGTGATAGCCTGTTTTCGACGATGTCGACCTTGGAAGAACGAAGACGAAGCTGCTAAAATTAAGCTTTTCGTTCAACGATTTTAATAATCCGGAAATTATATGTACTAACAATTGTTATTTAAGAGCGTGCAACGCTAGACACGATGCTAGGTACATATTCAACGTGTACGAGCTTTTTGCGACTATACAGGGTGTCCGAAAAATCCTGCAAACCCCGGAAATAGAAGGAAATATTCTGCAAGCAAAATAATTATTTTGTGCTAATTATGCATAAATTGATTAATAGATTTCTACACAATTATTAGAATACTTAATTCTTACAGTTTTCATGCTGAGGAATTAATGCTCATTGTTTTTGGTGTTTTTATGTTATTAGCGATAATAGAAATATGTACACTTTATCTCGTAATATAGTTAAATTCAACCCAGGTTCGAAAACTGCTGAAAAATAAAAGAGTCTATAATTTATATTAAATTAAAAATCAGCCCATAATTGTTTATATTTAGAATTCAATTTAGGTGCTCAGAATGATGAGTTGGTCAACATTTGATTGAAATATTACCAAAATCGGTAGGCTGTAACGTTTTATGCACAATTACCAATATTTTTAATAAACAGGAAACATTCTGCAAGTAAAGTAAAATACCACTCCACGATGTCATGTAGGTTATTACCTTATTTTGTGCTAATTATGCATAAATTGATTGATAGATTTCTACACACATTCTAATACTTGTATAATTAAAATTTCCTGTGACAAAGCTCTGAATTATACATATATGCAGTAAGGAGCATAACTGAACCAATCATTACAAGTTTTGTATAAATCATTATGTGTTGCTAGGAATATAGAGGAATAACAAAAAATCAACATTATAATTATTTTTATCATAATTAGAAGTAACTTGAGAAATTTTTTTCAATACTTAATGTCTTCTCTATAAACTAAATATGTGTTCTCGGCGCACCGTTTCGATCAATACTAAAAGCAAAACAAAGCAAATTAGCATTAATTAAATTTAACTCGACATTTCGATCCAGGTGAGGACCATTTTCAAGAGCAATTGCGTTTGTATTTCTGAAATTTTTCTTCACAGTTGGCAAACGCAATTGCTCTTGAAAATGGTCCACATATGGATCGAAACGTTGAGTTAAATTTAATTATTGCTGATTTGCTTTGTTTTGCTTTTATTATTGATCGAAACGGTGCGCCGAGAACATATATTTAGTTTATATTAAAAATTTACGATCGAGCAATACGGAACTAATGTCTTCTCTGTTTGTATGTTCTCAGCGCGCTGGTTCGACGAAAGCAGCGATCGAACCAACGCGCTCAGAACATAAAAACATAATTAGCAACAATCTACGATCGACATAAGGAAATGTTTAATGTCTCCTCGTTTAGCAATGACTAAAAAAGTAGATTGACTCGGTTCTGCACCACGTGCAATACTTGACTATATTTAATATATTTATTTTTAATATTTTTTCGATAACCCTTGTGCTTGTAAAACTGCACTAATTCGCTTTTGTATACTTTCTACTAATTTTCTGCAATAATCCGGAGATATTTCTTCCCATAGATTTTCTTTGAGCCAATTTTTTACACTTTTAGCAGTGTGCTTAGAGTCTCGGCCATGCATGAAAATTACATTTTCTTCTTTGAAAGCCACGTTTTCAACAGCATCTATGAAAGATATAAAATATCTTTGTACATGTACCGATTCATGGTGCCATTAATTCGGTGCAGTGATCAACGCGAAATGCTGTTGGGCACCCCCAGAATATTATGGTTTCACCTCCATGCTTTGACGATTGTTTCACATGTCGTGGTTTAAGCCTTTCCTTTTTACGAACCCAGCATCAAAAGCGTTGTCCAGTTTTTATATTTTGTAGCAAATTCCAAACGACGTTTAATCTTTTTTTCAATAACATTGGCTTCTTTTTCTCTTAAGGCTTCTAAACTCAAATCCTCCGAGGGTTCTTTGTGCTGCCCACTGGATTATTTGTATATTCGTGTTTTCTTTTAATAATTTTGCAGCCATAATGGAACTTGAAGCGTCGCCAGATGTGTTAAACAGTACAACCCTTCCAAGCAACTTCAATTACAGATTTGTATGATAGAATTTAAAAATCAGTGGGAACAAATATCTCCGGATTATTGCAAAAAATTAGTAGAAAGTATGCCAAAGCGAATTACTGCAGTTTTACAAGCACAAGGGTTGTCGAAGAAATATTAAAAATAAATGATATATTAAATGTTGCCAAGTATTGGACGTGTCAATCTATTTTTTTAACATTGCTAAACGAGGAAACATTAAACATTTCCTTATGTCGATCGTAGATTGTTGCTAACTATGTTTTTATGTTCTGAGCGCGTTGGTTCGATCGCTGCTTTCATCGAAACAGCGCGCTGAGAACATACAAACAGAGAAGACAATTAAATATTGGAAAAAATTTCTCATGTTACTTCTAATTATGATAAAAATAATTATAATGTTGATTTTTTGTTATTCTTCAATATTCCTAGCAATAAATAATGATTCATACAAAACTTGTGGTTATTGGTTCAGTTGTGCTCCTTACTATATGTATATGTTTGATGGCAATTACTGTATACATTTTTCTTTGGAATATTTCGGAAACACGTTTCTAGTATTACATTAATTTTTATTCTTACTATATTATAGAACATTTCATTGCAGACCGTGAAAACGTATTTTCAACAGCAGAATTCCAAGGAGCTTTTCGCGTTTCTTCCACCTCTTAAAAATGCTACAAATTTCAACGGTTCTTGCGGTTAATCTACGACTTTCGAAAACTTGTTTCGTAGATTAACTACCCAGCAAAGCTCCGTGCAAGAGTGCAACGTTAAAGTAGGACGCTTCGTCCAAAGCACTCTGCAATTGCTTCATTCTGTTCTTCCCCTTGTAATCGTACATCACGGTTCTCATACATGTAGCTCAGTCAAAACAATGGATTTTCCAACTATTTTTACAACTGTACGAAAGCAATACAATAGTATTTGTGGTCAACATCGTATGAAGTCCAATAAAATAATAATTATAACGTTTCGACACTGATGTAGTATTTTTCTGAAGTTGTCCGGAAAGAAATTTTAGTAAACAATATTCCCTGTTTCTACTGTGAACTATATTCAGTGGTTTAATTGACGGACTGTAGTTTTTCTTAGATCGAGGCTTTACTGTAGTGTACTCAAGTCACTAAAAATACGCAGTCAGCAATGATACGAAGTTGTTCGCCGTAACGTCAAAATAAAATGTATATTATTTTCTGCTGTATTGGAAAAAGTTTATTTATTCGGGGCTAACGTTCTACGCTGTGAGTTTTGTGTACTATAAATCCCTACATGAACCGCGTATCTCTCGTGTTATATGTATAGGGTTCTACTGTATTTGCTCACGTCGCAAATAGTAATACTTTCAGGTAAACAACAAATAGAGCATTTTACTTTTCGGCTTTTGGTTGATCAGCGACAGAGTCGGGAAATGAAAATTCCAACGTTTTCGTCAACAATTCTCTGTAATTGTGACAAGAACTCTACCGTAATTGTTACGGATTAGTGACAGACACTAAGGATATGAATACAATGGAGCAGCGATACTCAAAATACGGTTATCATACCCTTTTTTTGTTTGAGGGCGGTAGTGTTGGGCTCGGTTTCCCCTCAGGATGACGTTTAGGGGAATTATGAGGCCTCTACCGACTAAACCATACCGACTAAATCCCAGGGGGTGTAAGCTGAAATGGAAATAATTTAACCACTATGTTTCACTCCCACAGGCGGCGTTAGTGTTCTCTATCACGTGATCGGGGCGCCTACAGCGCATGCGCAGAACGCTTGATTTCATGCACGTGTCCACCCACGCCACGCTGATCTGATCCACTCTGATCTCTGATCCCCTTACATCGTTGAGTAAAACGTGCTTTCAAACGTTCGAAGTGACTATAGTGCAGTGTAGTAAAAAAAGTATTTAATTATGGTTGCGACATCGTGCGTAGTTCCTAATTGCCCTGGCAATTTTAGGAAACTATACAAAATCCCTACGGACAGAAAATTCGAGAAACGAATTTCTAAATGGCTTTCTGTGATTGGGAACAGAGCATCATTGGATTTGCCAGAGAAAAAACTTATACAAAACATTGTAAATTAAAATAAATTTATAATAAACATTTAATTTTATTTGAATCTGTATCAATTTCTACCCTTTTCACTTGTAAGATTAAGTGTACGTGTGTACATTAAAGTATACAGGGTGTTCGACTACTGGAGTCCCGAGATATTCAAGTTTATGTGAACTAAAAAAATTATGGTTTTTTGCAATTTTCTAGAAATCAAGGCCGAAACAAAAAAAGTGGCAGGGGTAAAACTTGTTCCATGTGGGGTTCTTTATAGCTGGTTTACGTTTGTCCGTTTAAAAACGGTTGACCCTGTATATTCGTATATCTCTGAACTCTGAAGTGAACTGTCTAGAAGTATCTAGCTTATATCACTAGTAACCTACTCGGGAGCGGGTTAACCCGCTGTTTGTAGACTCTGAAACCCGCTCCGTGCGGGTTAACCCGCTTCTAAGATGGGTTAACCCGTTTCTAAGATGGGTTAACCGGCTCTCTCTAGGCTCTAAAACCCGCTATCTCCGGGTTAGTTGGGTTACAGAAACCTCGCTCGGTTAACCGGGTTTGGGTTAGGGTTAGCCCGCGCTTCGCATCCCTGATCATACCCTAACGCAAGCAAAGCGATGAATTGCAACTTCTTTTCTTTATAATAAATGTTCAATGTTCTCGGCGCTACGTTCCGATCAATTTACTACTGAGAAAGCAAAAAACAATGTTGCAGATTATCAAATAATCATCAACGTTTCGTTTCTAGTTTGAACTTGTTTTCTTCTTTGCGTATGAAAATGAGAACTCTGAGAAAAACAAAAGAGCTGAAGCAGCAGGTTTCCAAGAAGAGTCCGGTGAACTGCCCTTAAAAACTTGAGATTCGCCAGTCGATCATTGTCCAGAGAGCAACAAAATATTTACGAGCAATGAAAACGGAAGTGGTCGATAGGTCTTTCTTCGGCGTACGGTCCGTGAATGAGTTCGAAGCTCTTCCATCGGGCTGCGCAGCGTTAAAGTCAAACAGAGATCACGAACCCGACGGAACTTTTCCGACCGATAATTCTCTTTCTTTCAGTCCCGTGGAATGTACCAATGCCATCGAGTTTGATAACCCATTGAAAGTTAACGGCTCCATATTAATCGATCGCGGCCCACAAACCCGGCCCGGCACTTGGTGATATTGGGCTTTCTAATTGGTCACGCGAAAGCTGGCAATTGTTCCTTTTGTAGCCCGATTCGCTCGGTTAATTGACGAAAGTTTCACATGGCAGTTCCCGAACACCTCGATAGAGAGTTCCACCGGTAACGAGAACGTGTATCACGATCGTGCGGCCCCTTAATTGTTTCCCTTGGCGGATTCAGCTGTTAGGGGGCGGGGGAGAGGCAATAAGCACTGGGAACCTGCGGATGAGTCGGTGCGGGCCTTTCCTCGTCGCTGCCGCGCCGCGCCGGTTCCGTAGCGTTTCTTTCATAAAAGTAAATGAACTCGTTGCACGTGATCGGACTGAATTATTGTCGGCCCCGGTGAAAAGGTTGATTGAAAGTCTCGGTGGATCAGGCTGACGAGCGGTCGTCTTAATGGCCGATCTGGTGTCGAGCTAGAAGTTATGGAGCATTTCAGAAGAGGAGGCCAATCACTGCGCCAGGTCCTATTTAATCTTGAGGAGATCCTAATGTGTTTTAACCAGGGCCCTTCATCGCGTGACATTCATAATTATGGCAAATATTCGTGGAAGAGGAGCCTCGCAATTCTGGCAGGTCCAATGACCTACAGTGGTGAAATTAGTTCTGAACACTTTGCATCAAAAATACAATTCTTTCACAGAGTGCACCAAATCTCCTGCAAACCCCGGAAATCAGAGGTTCCTGAGGTCATTCGAAGCGACATTTTCCTTTGTAAAAATGGCCGCCGTGGCTTTGTTCAGGAGTTATTAACGAAAAGTTATTGATAATTACTGAGTCCGACCGAGCGACAAGTCCCGCATTGCGTGGTACAGTAAACCCTTGTAAGTTGTCCAAACGCCGGTCTCTGGGAGGACAACTTACAAGGGAGACTTGCTTTTCCGATTTATGGCTGCGTCCACCGCGCCGAGCCACAGTGGGCGAGAAAGCAATTCTTTGTGGCCAAAAATCTGCCAACAACTCAGTTTTCCACCGATTCAATTGGAATTTGTTTTTAAATGTTCGTGAAGGTCTATATTTTGACGACGTGCTGCGCAAAAATCGTTATCAAGAATCCTTATCTACAAAACTCAATTCACCCATGGTTCCCTTGACACTTTTTGTCCCCATGATGCGTAGAATACAATGCAACATTGTATTGTTGACAGAGTGGAGTGAGTAGGCCGGGACAACTTACCAGGGTTTACTGTATCGCCATTGGCCGAGCCAGAACAATCCGCTGTAGCCGCACTCTGATTGGTCTGTGTTTAAGTGTTTTGCGTTAATAAATCTTAAAC